>OY776111.1:222629618-223948368 GCA_963675035.1 Allygus modestus | reverse complement strand
ACAAAGAACAACAGGTCGTAGAATCCGATGAAACCGCTGATGCACCTGCGCTCTTCGTGTACCTGTAAAACTTGCGCATGAACACGTCGCCCAGCACAAAGAACGACAGGTCGTAGAATTCGATGAAACCGCTGATGCACCTGCGCTCGTCGTGTACCTGTAAAACTTGTGCATGAACACGTCGCCCAGCACAAAGAACGACAGGTCGTAGAATCCGATGAAACCTCTGATGCACCTGTGCTGATCGTGTACACCTGATCATTTTGCACCTGCAAAACAGCAACCGCAACCAATTACAGAAATGGTTCCGGCTGTAATGGGCCAACGACTTGTAAGACTCCAGTCGGCGCAGCACAAGGGTTTGTATTGACGGGCTACTAGTTTTTTTTTTATATTTGTTTAAGTGAGATATAGCTACTCCAGCTATTTAGCTATTTACATGTAAAAAAGGGTTTTCATTCAACAATCGCTTAACATTTGTTATTCTCTAAGGATATTTGAGATTGATTCATCTAATCATAAATAAATATGCTTATGTATACAAGGTGATACACCCATCACAAAGTAAAACCTTACCACTCCGTGTGTTTAATATATATAATCTATTTTGCACTATTTACTATTTATTTCCTCAGTTGGTAATAAAATATTCGTGTTTAATTGTGTTTGCTTAAAGAATAAACATGCAGTATGAAGGAATCTGTCGTGTACATCGCCACTTTAGGCCGTCAGTAGTGATCGGTTGATTTAATTGGAGAGTTTAATTTATAAAGTTATGTTGATTCAAAACAAAAGCTATTAAGGTTTATTAGCAAAGTCTTTATCAATCACAATGACTACACAGGTTAATTAGCTTATTAATGAAATGATGTCTTAAATTTATTTTGTATATACAATTTTAAAATAAACAATATTAAGTAAATTATATGGCTACAAATTACCTTAAAAATGTAGTCAGAAGGATGCAATACAAATGGTTTACCATTTATTACGTAGGAGATATCAGGAAAATTGCTCGTGTGAGAGCAATCAACCTAGAAGATAACAGAGAGTTACTAAAATAACTATACACAACATGGTAAGATGGTAAGAAGAAGCATATGTAGTTAAATAGTATCAAATTGTTATTTCTAAGTTTTTTTGGCTGTACAGAATGACATCATAATATAAATTATAGCACCTTAATCCCAAAAGAAGAATATTTGCTCAAAAACGAGTTACTGATTAATTCACTTGTTTTATTAATTTAGTTAGGTGTAAGAGTACTTATCGGTCTTTATAACTTCCAGAGTCTATATCATGGTACTCTATATCGTGGTCATGAAACTGTCCGAGAACGCCGAAACAAACCAAAGTAGTAACTTTCATTGTCCGTGCAATGTGTTCTATTATGAATATTGTAGGCTTTTGCACTTCAGTTCTCTAGCCAACTTCTACAGAATTAAACATGGTGTGTGTCTTTAAATTCTTCTAAACTCAAAATATGTTAATGTTGATCAGGAAGATCAACACGCTACAGCGGACAGTTGACGGCAAAATAAAATCGTATTTCCCTGAGCACAGAGATTAATCATTAGATTTAGTAAAGCACAAAATATATTAAAACAGTGTTTAACCAAATATGTTTAGCTCTAATTTAATGCAATTCTACACTGCAATTGAGTTTTGCTATAACTTTCCAGTGAGCAAGATAATCTTACTTAAACATAAATAATAGTGGTCTCTCACTTTCATATTTGTAGTATTTTATTTCAGACACATAAAAGACGTTTTCACCAAGTTAAAAATTAGCTTAATCTGCAATACTTAGATAATGAACATTAAATGATTTCTTGAGTAGCATAATAATTGTTTTTAAAATTAAACAGGATAAAATACACTACGTCTCACAACACTACACACTATGCCTTGTACTATTTGTTTTAATATTTACCGTATTGTATATGCAAGTACAGTATAAGTGTTAATATATTGTTTAGTGTTTTGAGACGTAGTTTATTCTATCCTGAATAAACTTTAACGATTAGCTTAAATATTGTATATAACAAAATTAGCTCATTACGTATTTACATATAAATAAATGTCTTCGTAAGTCCCGTTGAGTGCTTTATTGATAGCTTCTATCGCCTTGTTGGGCCCGTACAAAAAACTTGTGCCAGAATCGATCATAGCGTTGTAGGAAGAGTGGATTTGTTTTGAATCCATCTTTAGGCTGCAAATAAGAATGAATAATCAGCATAACACATAACAACATCACTTTATGCAACTATTTTCTAAAATATACTTTTGTTTTAATTGCCAGTGTTTACCAGACAAAAAAGCCAACAAGGTATATAATAATACTTGGTTAACATAGCCTAATATGATAATAATAATTATAATTATATGAAACATTCAACTAAGTACCCTGTGATTTACCCATTTTGTATTAAATTACTTGACTACGGGACATAAGCCCATCATCATGGTCAAAAAACACCTAACCTAGTTTTACAATATTACGAATAATACAAACTATAATTACATTTTTTAATCTACGTATTGTAATCTCACAAATCATTTTTAGACTAGGAAATATGCATGTAGGTCCATACAACTTTTACAGCGCATAAAAGTAACAGTAGTTATAAATACATGCAGCTTTTAGGAGTTTAATACAATTAAAAAACAAATTAAGGTGGTTTTCATTTTAATTCTTATTTTTACTTCAAATAAATGGCTTATTTCAGGAAAAGTGTTTTTTTTCAATACACCATTACTGAAATTAGGGAATAAATATTATAATACCTTAATAATATTACTATCTGCATGAAATGGGTTAGCTTTTAGGATAATTTAGTATCACTCTATAAGGCAGGAACTGTAAACGGCAACTACGTTTCAAAACAAAAATTGGTTTAAAATGGAAGATTTAAAGTTAAATTGCGTTAATTTGTGTTTTTTTTTTACTTTCTCCCCTTATACATAGTGTATGGAGAAAGTATTGTTTTCGTCAAAATTTTCGAATTTGAGTTGTTAGTGGAAATATTGGTTTTGGTGCTCCCTGAACCCAAAAAAGTGTGTGTGTGTGTGTGTGTGTGTGTGTGTGTGTGTGTGTGTGTGTGTGTGTGTGTGTGTGTGTGTGTGTGTGTGTGTGTGTGTGTGTGTGTGTGTGTGTGTGTGTGTGTGTGTGTGTGTGTGTGTGTGTGTGTGTGTGTGTGTGTGTGTGTGTGTGTGTGTGTGTGTGTGTGTGTGTGTGTGTGTGTGTGTGTGTGTGTGTGTGTGTGTGTGTGTGTGTGTGTGTGTGTGTGGGTGTACATGTATATTTTCTTGCCTAAAAAGTAATCAACAGGTTTAAAAAATATTTAAAACATCTATAGCACGTAAATTATGAAGAATATGGTAACAATTTATTGTTGTAAATAGTCCATATAACAAGCCTGTGAAGTTTGGTCGTCAACTTTTAAGATACCCTCTGTATATTATCAATTAAAAAAGCAATAATAATCAATAATTACATAAATTGTTAAATTTTCTTTTTTGTTTTAAAGATTATTTTCGTGATATTTCTGTTAGCCTTGCATATTCTAAGCTTACTTGCAATCTGGAATCGCTGATTAATACAAACTTTCTTTCTATCTAAATTCTTGATCTCGACAGGCGTTAGACTATTTGCCTCATACGAGTTAGCTGCTGATATTGCCAGAAAAATTATGCTAAATTTATGTCCTATTTCAGTACAATATTCTCTCCCCCAATAGAATTATGTAGCTTACCTATCAATCTTGATCATCCAGTGCTCTCTCTTTGTAACCGAGGCAAAGGTAAAGTCTCCCTTGTAGTGAGCGGAGTCTACACCTCCCAGCACCAACTCTGCCTTGCCACCAGAGGACCAGCCAGATCCTTGCCTGTAACAACACATGTTTACATGTTTATTTTGATCTCTTTGTAACCGAGGCAAAGGTAAAGTCTCCCTTGTAGTGAGCGGAGTCTACACCTCCCAGCACCAACTTTGCCTTGCCACCAGAGGACCAGCCAGGTCCTTGCCTGCAACAACACATGTTTACATGTTTATTTTGATCTCTTTGTAACCGAGGCAAAGGTAAAGTCTCCCTTGTAGTGAGCGGAGTCTACACCTCCCAGCACCAACTCTGCCTTGCCACCAGAGGACCAGCCAGATCCTTGCCTGCAACAACACATGTTTACATGTTTATTTTGATCTCTTTGTAACCGAGGCAAAGTTAAAGTCTCCCTTGTAGTGAGCAGAGCCCACGCCACCCAGTACCAACTCTGCCTTGCCACCAGAGGACCAGCCAGATCCTTGCCTGCAACAACACATGTTTACATGTTTATTTTGATCTCTTTATAACCGAGGCAAAGGTAAAGTCTCCCTTGTAGTGAGCAGAGTCCACGCCACCCAGCACCAACTCTGCCTTGCCACCAGAGGACCAGCCAGAGCCTTGCCTGCAACAACACATGTTTACATGTTTATTTTGATCTCTTTGTAACCGAGGCAAAGGTAAAGTCTCCCTTGTAGTGTGCAGAATCGACGCCACCCAGCACCAACTCTGCCTTGCCACTAGAGGACCAGCCGGATCCTTGCCTGCAACAACACATGTTTACATGTTTATTTTGATCTCTTTGTAACCGAGGCAAAGCTAAAGTCTCCCTTGTAGTGAGCGGAGTCTACACCTCCCAGCACCAACTCTGCCTTGCCACTAGAGGACCAGCCAGATCCTTGCCTGCAACAACACATGTTTACATGTTTATTTTGATCTCTTTGTAACCGAGGCAAAGGTAAAGTCTCCCTTGTAGTGAGCGGAGTCTACACCACCCAGCACCAACTCTGCCTTGCCACTAGAGGACCAGCCAGGTCCTTGCCTGCAACAACACATGTTTACAAGTTTATTTTGATCTCTTTGTAACCGAGGCAAAGGTAAAGTCTCCCTTGTAGTGAGCGGAGTCTACACCACCCAGCACCAACTCTGCCTTGCCACCAGAGGACCAGCCAGATCCTTGCCTGCAACAACACATGTTTACAAGTTTATTTTGATCTCTTTGTAACCGAGGCAAAGGTAAAGTCTCCCTTGTAGTGAGCGGAGTCTACACCACCCAGCACCAACTCTGCCTTGCCACCAGAGGACCAGCCAGAGCCTTGCCTGCAACATCACATGTTTATATGTTAGTGTTGATCTCTTTTTAACCGAGGCAAAGGTGAAGCTTCCCTTGTAATGAGCGGAATCTTTGCTAATCAGTGTCTGCGTCACCTTCCTTTAGAGGACCAAAATACCCTTTCTAAAACAATGTATTTTATCTTGTCAATCTTGATTGTAAATCTCTTTTGAGTTAGTTCAATCTAATCCACCAACCACTAGCTCAGTAACACATAAGAAAGTTTACCTGAAATATTTTCTGCCTTGTACATTGGTCCTTGGATTATGTTATCAACTGATACTAAACTAGTTACAGTTTAAATTACTTTTTTATTTTTACCTTTTAATACGATAGTACATCACTTTATATAGACATGCACAGTTATATGTGCCAGTTGAGATGAGGGTTTTACAAAGCAGATAAAATACAAACCCAATATTGGTTTGGCCAGATTTTTATTTATTAAAATAGCAGCACTTGCACTCTTAACATGTAAATGGTCACCCTCCATTCGTGGCTTAACATTTGTTTAAACACAGGGATGATTTTCACATATCTCAGTGGTTTTGACAGACTTTACATTACCTACATTCTTTGGCGAAGAGAGCAATGTCATTTATGTTATGTTAGGTTTGTTGTTAAAGCCGCATATCTAAATACATAAAACATAGTCGGGTTAGTATGTTCCGCAAATCAGCACATTTCCTGATGTTACCTGTGTTATCAGCGGAACGAAGTTCACTCTAAACCCATCCGACTACATAATTAAGGTAATTGTATCAATTATTTGCAAATACTGCTATGAAACCACCCATATATATTTGAAGGATACATAATTTGTTGTTTATCTGTGTTATATATCTTTAGCGAGGCAATAGTTTTCCCGAGTAATATATTCCAAATTAACTAAATTAGTAAAATTATTATTTTGTTTAGCAACGGGACAAAATAAGTTAAGGGAATATACCTGTTAATTCGGAAATAACTTTATTGGAACTCTTAGATAATTTATGTTTTATGATTTACACATAACTTAGAATACTAGAAAAGTCAGTAAAACTCATGCCATTTTTATTTGATCAGGAGAAAGTCTTGAATAACCGGGGAAGTCAGCGACGAATTTGAAAAATGTCGAAAACCAGAGAAATAGTAGTAGATTTTTCATCCGACTTAATTTTTGTAAATCTTGATCGTTAATCTATTTTTAAGTCTCAGTTGAACGTACAGAAACAAAAACCAGTGGCTTCATAGTGGATTTACTAGTAAAAATATTAGATAGTTTAAATGCATAAGCTTTGTCAAGGGACGATACTTCAAATAAACATGGGGAATTGTAAAAACGAGTCTTATATTTTGCCACGGAAATTATTTTATCGAAAGTAGTTGTTCAATAAACAAATCAATTCTAGAATAGGGATAAGAATATTTTACTGTCGATCAACACAAATAAAGATTATAGACAATGCCAAGACTCAAAGTTGTAAACAAATTCAGAAACAATAATGTAACATGTAAGTTTGAATTTACACATCAAGGGTATCTATAAATTATTAGCCTATATTCTTACTAGGCATAAAAACCACTCCTCTAATGAAATATAACGGACTTTCTAAAACAAATTTTATAATTGCTTTATAAAAACATTAAAAGATAAGGAAATTACAGTTTTTGGAAGTTTATTGTTTAGCTTCACACCTACAACACTGTATTTGTAAGCCTCAAAATATGGTACTTCAACTTTGTTTATTCCTAGTGGAGTTGGTACGAATTAAAAAGTTGAATATAAACATTAAACACTCTTTTAGCCCAAATAGAGATTTATAATGTCATCATAAGTTATGAAACCCAACATAAAATTCTTGATTTACAGAAAATTCTATGTCTTTGAGATCTGCTAGAGAGCGCTATGAAAATGGTCTTAAAGCTAATAAAGAGAAGCAAAGTGAAGAAGAAAAACGGTTGCAGCTAAAACAAAATTAAAATCATATCAGATGAAAGGAATCAAGTAAGGCTTCTTTCTAAAATTAAACAAGAATCCCTTGTAAAGAAAATACCCCTGTAGCAGCAAACCTGCGTACTCAGCGAATTTCCAATGCATAATATATGTCTTAATACCACATAAAGCCTCATACCAAGTTGCATAAAAATATATTCATAAATAAGCGATATAAATACAGTTGTAATTATTCTCCATAAGAATAACATTAGGGATGAGTACGTAGGTTTGCTGAAACAAGGATCACAAACAATTGGTGTTTATGCAAATATAAATATAATTCAACTAAGTGAAGCCACATACCAAGTTTGATCAATATTCATTCATAAATAAGCGATTTATACAATTTTAATTATTCTCCATAAGAATAACATGAGGGATGAGTACGCAGGTTTGCTGCAAAGAGGCACACAAAAAATTGGGTTTTTTTAAACATCAATATAACTCAACTAGGTGAAGCCACTTACCAAGTTTTATTAATTTATGTTCATAATTAAGGGAGACATTACTTTTTACTTATTCTCCATAAGTATAACGTGGGGGCTGAGGACTCAGGTTTGCTGTTACGGCAATAATCCTTAAAAATTGCTTTTTTGGTGCAAATAACAATAGACCACAACCAGATGAAGCTGTAAACCAATTTTAGTTAGTATACGTTCATAAATAAGAGAGATATAATTTTTTTCTTATCCTCCATAAGAATAACATTGGACAACGTACTGTGTTTCGCACTTTCAATATCTCTGTAACCAATTTTCATAGAGAAATGATCAAAACTCCAAATTGTGTGTTTTTTAAAGCTAAATCCAATGGTGAACACTAAAATGTGATTTCATTCAATATTACTTGTAAAAACTTCAAAAAAATTGTTGGGGTACAAAACCCCCTCAAAACACCACTTCGGATGGGGCGATCTGTCTGGTTTTCGAATTTAAAGTCATAAATGCTGCTTTACACGTTTATACCAAATTTCGTCAAAATCGGACCTTTTTTACGAGAGTTATTGCACCCACGGACACACACACACACACACACACACACACACACACACACACACACACACACACACACACACACACACACACACACATATATATATATACATATATATATATATATATATATATATACACAGTTTCGAACGAATGGTGTTTTTGGGGTCTGGGGACTTCAAAACCAAAAGTTGCCATGGTCCCGGGCCTAGGTCTTACCATGCCGACTACGATAATAGCTTCTTCTCTATAGGGGAAATTCGCTAAAAATTAAGTTGTTAGGAAAAAAGCAGGAATCATAATTTTCAATGACTGACCAAAGCTGAATACCAACTGGTCGAACATCATTTGCTAGTATTCTTAAGACTGTTTTTTATAGTTTTCATGCTGACCTTTTATACCATATAATATAAGAGTAGAAGATGCTGTTATTTAATTTGTTTTATGTTGGTGCGATTACTTCGAAAAGATTTTTAAGTGTATTCATATAAGTTACTTACACAATTTTAGTACACTTATTTTAGTACAATTTGTGTTCACAAATTTTAGTTACCCTTTTTATGGGAAATTATGAACAATGGTTATGGAGGATGTTGGTAAACAAAAAAGTTTTGTGTGGTACCATTTGTTAGGCAAAGTTACGAAAAAGGTCTGAAATATTCTGTGGACACTATGTAAGCTGCATTATCAGACAGTTTGTTTTTCTTAAAATCGTGTTTACATTCAAAACTTGACTAATATAATAAAGGACCACTAGCTAAACCTTTAGTTTATGACTTTTAAACTGTTTTGATACTCTTGTCGTGTTTTATTGGTTTGGTCAACGTATTACTAAAATTAATTATAGTTAGAAAGATACTTACACCAAACACCTGTTATAAGGTTCATATCTAATCATACTTGAAAGGCATAAACATATGTTCATTATGGAAATAAAAAATCTACTTGAATGATAACTCAAACTCTATTTTCGATGCCGAAGTTAGTTCTATATAAAAATAGGCGGGTGAGCGTAGCGAACGAGCTCATCTTGGAGGCGAGAGAGCAATGCGAACGAGCTGATCCTAGAGGCAAGTTAGCAAAGTGAAAAAGCTCATCTTGAAAATGAACGAGCATTTTTAAATAAAACAAATTCAACAAAATTAGGAGAGAACGTCTGGTCGGGCCAGCTGGTTGTATGAATAAATGATTTATCGATTTTGAATTTACCTAATTTAGACTTATTGAGAAAAATCAACCCAGTTTACTTTCATTCATTGCATAGGCATTAACTTCTAAATGCTAATAAGCTGACGTTATTCAGAACACTCTGAGAGAAGCATGGACTACCCCATTTTATCTTTTAAATCAAGTGGTCAGGTGCACGTTATTTCATAATGGTATTCCACTAACACCGGGTAGTTTTCCACGAAACTGACAAGCCTTAAATAGTGAAATTACTTGCTCAGGTAGAACGCAAACAAGTGTTTGTCCACGACCCCCTGCTTGTACATGCTGACGAAGGGTGGGTCGACGCCGAGGCGAGACAGGGTCGGGTAGGTGAGCCTTAAATAGTGAAACTTACTTGCTCAGGTAGAACGCAAACACGTGTGTGTCCACGACCCCCTGCTTGTACATGCTGACAATGGGCGGGTCGACGCCGAGGCGAGACAGGGTCGGGTAGCCGAGCCTTAAATAGTGATACTTACTTGCTCAGGTAGAACGCAAACACGTGTTTGTCCACGACCCCCTGCTTGTACATGCTGACGAAGGGCGGGTCGACGCCGAGGCGAGACAGGGTCGGGTAGGCGAGCCTTAAATAGTGAAACTTACTTGCTCACGTAGAACGCAAACACGTGTTTGTCCACGACCCCCTGCTTGTACATGCTGACGAAGGGCGGGTCGACGCCGAGGCGAGACAGGGGCGGGTAGGCGAGCCTTAAATAGTGAAACTTACTTGCTCAGGTAGAACGCAAACAAGTGTTTGTCCACGACCCCCTGCTTGTACATGCTGACGAAGGGCGGGTCGACGCCGAGGCGAGACAGGGTCGGGTAGGCGAGCCTTAAATAGTGAAACTTACTTGCTCAGGTAGAACGCAAACACGTGTGTGTCCACGACCCCCTGCTTGTACATGCTGACAATGGGTGGGTCGACGCCGAGGCGAGACAGGGTCGGGTAGGCGAGCCTTAAATAGTGAAACTTACTTGCTCAGGTAGAACGCAAACAAGTGTTTGTCCACGACCCCCTGCTTGTACATGCTGACGAAGGGTGGGTCGACGCCGAGGCGAGACAGGGTCGGGTAGGCGAGCCTTAAATAGTGAAACTTACTTGCTCAGGTAGAACGCAAACAAGTGTTTGTCCACGACCCCCTGCTTGTACATGCTGACGAAGGGTGGGTCGACGCCGAGGCAAGACAGGGTCGGGTAGGCGAGCCTTAAATAGTGAAACTTACTTGCTCAGGTAGAACGCAAACAAGTGTTTGTCCACGACCCCCTGCTTGTACATGCTGACGAAGGGTGGGTCGACGCCGAGGCGAGACAGGGTCGGGTAGGCGTCCCTTAAATAGTGAAACTTACTTGCTCAGGTAGAACGCAAACACGTGTTTGTCCACGACCCCCTGCTTGTACATGCTGACGAAAGGCGGGTCGACGCCGAGGCGAGACAGGGTCGGGTAGGCGAGCCTGAAATAGTGAAACTTACTTGCTCACGTAGAACGCAAACACGTGTTTGTCCACGACCCCCTGCTTGTACATGCTGACGAAGGGCGGGTCGACGCCGAGGCGAGACAGGGTCGGGTAGGCGAGCCTTAAATAGTGAAACTTACTTGCTCAGGTAGAACGCAAACAAGTGTTTGTCCACGACCCCCTGCTTGTACATGCTGACGAAGGGCGGGTCGACGCCGAGGCGAGACAGGGTCGGGTAGGTGAGCCTTAAATAGTGAAACTTACTTGCTCAGGTAGAACGCAAACAAGTGTTTGTCCACGACCCCCTGCTTGTACATGCTGACGAAGGGCGGGTCGACGCCGAGGCGAGACAGGGTTGGGTAGGCGAGCCTTAAATAGTGAAACTTACTTGCTCAGGTAGAACGCAAACACGTGTTTGTCCACGACCCCCTGCTTGTACATGCTGACGAAGGGCGGGTCGACGCCGAGGCGAGACAGGGGCGGGTAGGCGAGCCTTAAATAGTGAAACTTACTTGCTCACGTAGAACGCAAACACGTGTTTGTCCACGACTCCCTGCTTGTACATGCTGACGAAGGGCGGGTCGACGCCGAGGCGAGACAGGGTCGGGTAGGCGAGCCTTAAATAGTGAAACTTACTTGCTCAGGTAGAACGCAAACACGTGTTTGTCCACGACCCCCTGCTTGTACATGCTGACGAAGGGCGGGTCAACGCCGAGGCGAGACAGGGTCGGGTAGGCGAGCCTTAAATAGTGAAACTTACTTGCTCACGTAGAACGCAAACACGTGTTTGTCCACGACCCCCTGCTTGTACATGCTGACGAAGGGCGGGTCGACGCCGAGGCGAGACAGGGTCGGGTAGGCGAGCCTTAAATAGTGAAACTTACTTGCTCAGGTAGAACGCAAACAAGTGTTTGTCCACGACCCCCTGCTTGTACATGCTGACGAAGGGCGGGTCGACGCCGAGGCGAGACAGGGTCGGGTAGGCGAGCCTTAAATAGTGAAACTTACTTGCTCAGGTAGAACGCAAACAAGTGTTTGTCCACGACCCCCTGCTTGTACATGCTGACGAAGGGCGGGTCGACGCCGAGGCGAGACAGGGTCGGGTAGGCGAGCCTTAAATAGTGAAACTTACTTGCTCAGGTAGAACGCAAACAAGTGTTTGTCCACGACCCCCTGCTTGTACATGCTGACGAAGGGCGGGTCGACGCCGAGGCGAGACAGGGTTGGGTAGGCGAGCCTTAAATAGTGAAACTTACTTGCTCAGGTAGAACGCAAACACGTGTTTGTCCACGACCCCCTGCTTGTACATGCTGACGAAGGGCGGGTCGACGCCGAGGCGAGACAGGGTCGGGTAGGCGAGCCTTAAATAGTGAAACTTACTTGCTCACGTAGAACGCAAACACGTGTTTGTCCACGACCCCCTGCTTGTACATTCTGACGAAGGGCGGGTCGACGCCGAGGCAAGACAGGGTCGGGTAGGCGAGCCTTAAATAGTGAAACTTACTTGCTCAGGTAGAACGCAAACACGTGTTTGTCCACGACCCCCTGCTTGTACAAGCTGACGAAGGGCGGGTCGACGCCGAGGCGAGACAGGGTCGGGTAGGCGAGCCTTAAATAGTGAAACTTACTTGCTCAGGTAGAACGCAAACACGTGTTTGTCCACGACCCCCTGCTTGTACATGCTGACGAAGGGCGGGTCGACGCCGAGGCGGGACAGGGGCGGGTAGGCGAGCCTTAAATAGTGAAACTTACTTGCTCACGTAGAACGCAAACACGTGTTTGTCCACGACCCCCTGCTTGTACATGCTGACGAAGGGCGGGTCGACGCCGAGGCGAGACAGGGTCGGGTAGGCGAGCCCGAAGATACCGTCATATTTGTGTGACGCTGTATTTTCATTGACGGACGTAGCCTCTCCGAAGTCCTGGTTACTAAGATGGAGACTGCCTACCTAATCATAAATTAAGTTTCATTTCGGTTAGAAAACTTGTTGTTTATTTTAAAATATTATTTTCAGCTAATCCTCAAATTTATCTTACTTTATGTAAACAAAATTTAAGATAAACACTTGTTGAAAATTTGTGTGTTTAAAGAAATGTAAGGAAACATAAAACGAGATACGTATTGAGTTAATCATCTCTCAAAAATAAATTATTTATTCGTCGGACGATGAACTACATTTCCAATGATTAAAAATCTATCTAAAAATTATTTTGCTACAGAACAGTCAAGGCAAGTATTTCTGCCAAATAAAATTATTCAGTTAACCATTATTAGTACTTAATATAATTCTGTAATGTACTTAAATACTACTTTATTATAATATCCAACCGAAATCTTGTCTTTTGAAATGTGACCAGACACCGATCCACTGCCATAAGTGATGCTGAACTTGTCCCCATTCTTCTCATAAGTACTGCTGTCCTTGTGTGAATAGGTTTTGTGCTCTTCTAAAAATCCAAACAAACATTCAAAAATACTTTTTAATGTAGGTAATGTATAAAAAAACATACACAAATGCTTTTTAATATAATTTGTAAAAATTGGATGACATTTTTTCAAAGGCTCTAATTAAGTGGCGATTTTTCTGAATAAAAGGTTTTAGACTGGTATGGTAGAAAACAAATCTAGAACAACGAATTGTTATATTTTATCTTAGTTTGATTGTTAAAAATTACATATTTCTTTACTAAATCATGTTTAAATATATGTTAATTCTGGGGATATCACTTTAATTGGCACATGTGTTAACTTAATGTATGATCAATGAACTTTATTAAATACTAGTAGGTCTGACGACCCTAGCTAGACCTAGAAGAATCATAAAGGACAAAAACCATTTTTGTTTATGTTGTGTTCTGTGGATAAACTGATGAACTTTTACGACTTAACAAACTTGTTCATACAAGTGTTTACATATATATTTTCCTGGCCAAATAAATTGATAAACTTGAAACTTGTAAGGCCCGTTGGGTTGAATTTGTTTTGATTATTTTATGAATTTTGACATAATATGTGAGAATCATAATGTTTGTAATATGTAAGACTATCGTAACTACCTAAACATTTGGCAAGCCGCATTTCCCATTTCATTACATGCATTCTAAAATTAGCGATTTAGTTTTAATAGTCAAAATATCTACAAATAAATGGAAGATGTCAGAGAAGTGACACATAGTTGATCTTATTTCAAGCGCCCTGATTACGTTATTGAACAATATTTCAAATATTTATATATATTACCGTTCCAAAAGCCAACATAGAGCAATATTACATTACCGCTTGGTGATCTTGTTAAATTTCAACTGAATACAAAACTATATCAGATCCTCGCAGGCTTCCATTAATTAAAACCGGGTGTGCTAACATTGATTTGTGTCCATCTATGTTGATAATAAACACAGAGAAAATATACTATGCCTCAGTCAACACAACTGAATATGAAGGGGTGTTTTAAATAAAGCTATGCAAAATATCACTTACGACAGTAGTTTTTATTCTTCTTACAGATGCTACTGGAGGGAACCCACAGATCGGAACACCCTGTGTCAAACTCCACCACCACGCTCTGGCCTGGAGTACCAATCTTTATCGCAGCGTAGTAGTACATCTGTCGAATGATTCTTGTATAAACATGTATTTTCAGCTTAGTTTCAACGCTTTGAGGTAAGACTTTTGGCATAATTTGTAAATTGCCGTCTGATTTACCAGATTATACAGTGTCAGAATGTTTTTTTTTCTTCTGGGGGGGGATGAGGATCGTTTACTTGTCCAAGCTGCCCCAAACCTTACGATGATAGCAGTGCAACCGCATAGAGGCGATGCGATGTTACCAAGTTTTATGTGATTTTCAGCGTCACCTAGAATTTTATGTCCAGTGACGGGCACTAGTTTGGATTTGGACGATATTATGAGTTTTGCAGAATCATGTTGTGATCAACAGTAAAAATACTGATTAAATGCTTTGATATTTTATGATTATTTAGTGACCGGTCTGGATTATTAGATAACTTACTTCACAAACACAACATTTTGCGATCGCAACAGCTACTAGTATTACCTCAAAATACATTAAAAGATATTCACTGCAAAACTCACGTCTTGAAAGTCCTTGAGGGCGATGTCAGCGCCGCCCTTGACACTCCGCACGCTTCTCAGGTGATTTCCGAGGCCCTCCAGCGACCCGTCGTGCCTGCGGTGCCTCTGCAGATGTATGGTCGTCACATTGCTGCCAACAACAGCAACATCGACGAGATTTTATTTTATTGTATTTTATTTACCTGCTCCAATACAGTTTTATAACCAATTACATTGAAGCAGTTTAAAATCATTTTAACAGTCCATTGGGGAATCATTGGGTTTGCTTCATGTCTTCACTCATTAATTGAGACAATAATAAAAAAACAAAAACATATAACACTATAAAAATAACTTAAACAGCATAGTCACAGACAGATTCAATAACAAATGTGGTAGAAAGCGATCATACGATAATGAACCACAATAGCCATTACAATATGCTCAGAACATAACTAAAAATAAATATACTATGTACTAATGAAATAAATGAAGTCGCGAGATGTGTTAACAAGGATCTAGAGAACTAGCTGCTTATACAAATATAAAACTAAGATCTAAATTGGTCAAACGTGCTCATGAGCGAGTTCAAGTTCAATATAAAGTTCACCTGTACATACGGAGTGGATAGGTGTAGTTACATTCAATGCTAATGTAGATATGTATTAAATTATTATTTTACAACCGTAAATATATAGTAAATAACCTTCATGTAATACTATTTTTTATCCGCGGATTCTCCCACATTGAGACGATGTTTCGTAGAAATTTAGGTAATAGGCCTACACAACAATTATAATAGCGGACAAATAAATTGACAGTTGGGCTGTAGCCAATAGCATGCTTGCTCTGTCCCCATTCTATTTTGCCATAGAAAAATATCACTCGAATGTTATTCCGATCAGCTGGTGTGGAGTTTTGGCAATGCAGCGCGTCTACTATTGGCTGATCTCGGTTGATAGCCTGGGAAACCACGCGCTCAACTAGCAATTAATTTGTCCGCTATTATAATACTCAACGTCCAATACCTCAGGGGTACCACAAGGTTCTGTAATAGGACCCTTTTCGGCCCTCCGTTTTTATAAATGACTTGCCTAATGAAATACTCTATAGAAGTTACCATCTATAAGCAGACGATTTACAGATGTAGTCACATTTTGTATTCACTAACAATTCAAATGATGCAACTAATTAAAACGCGAATATAGCCTAAATAGTAAAATTGTCCAAGGAATATGGACTTAAAGTGTCAAACTCCATCAATCACTCCAATAGTCATTGGTTATACTAACTAAACTAACAGCAAAAAGGCACTTTGAAATAAAAAATGTCCTATGGAAGTCGATGGGACAAATGTTCCTTTCTGTACATTTGTAGGCCTAAATAAATTAGGACCAACAACTAACAATATATCCACATAGACTGATCAAAGAATTTTTACTTAAAACAGATTTTTCACTGCAATTCCCTCACTAAAAGTTCTTCACATATTATACCCATTCAATAGAAGCAAAACTGGTAAAAGCAATGATGTTTTGTTTATTTCATATTGCTCTGCCATTGTTCAAAATTATAAGTCAGTTAGAATTCGCCTTCAAAGATCACAAAATATTAGTTATATGAAGCGCATTCGACTTAATATGAATTTAAGGATATATTATCACATTACACCTGCTTACAATCAATTATGATAATTGAAATTAAAAACGAACCTAGAACGTATAAATTATTGACATAGGTCATTCGCACTAAAATTCAAAGTTACTTAGTACAAACGTCTCTTCTTTTTAAATTATATAAAGAGTGCTTTAAACTTTCTACTCCGACCCACAAAACAGTCATGTTCAATAAATATTTCTGAGTCACCTGTAATAGGGAATGGAACGTCCGCCTGTCCTCACAGAATCAATCAGGAATTATCAAAATTACGATATTTAACAGTCGGTTAAATAATTAAAACTTTTCAAAACCGTTGTTAGTATGAACCATGAACTTAGTATGAATTTACTGTAATGTACATCGCATAATTGCATACGCTAACAGATGGATGTTTGTTATTTTAAACCAGTTCAGATCTGTCTTATTTTCGATTTGTTAACAATGATGACTGACTGCCAGGCAGGCTGGCAGGCTGGCAGCCAGTGGCAATAAAGAGGAGAGGGCCGGGTCCACTTTGGACCTCTGCTTTATGAGCTTGTACAGTCTGGCAAAAAAGTCAAATTGGTCGGGTTTGACTCCTTACGTATTCGAAAAAATCGGGCCACTTCCTAATGTGTCGGATTTGGTGCTGCCCAATTGTGTCGTTTGACTTTGTTCAGTTCGACTCGGTGCACGGCATAGCTCCGAAAAGCCTAACTCCGACAAAAACACGGATTTTAACTGAAATAAATCAGATATGCACAACTCCGACACTATTACGGCTCTAAAGCAGTACTCCGACATAAAGATTAAGTTTGGCGTAACTCCGACGGATAGTTGCCACAAATGCGTTACTCCGACAGATGTTTTTCGGACTTATGCCTTACGAAGTGATTCGTATCGGAGCTGTGCATAACTGCTTAAAAAAGTGTCGTAGTAACGCATTAGCGGCCGAAAACCATATAAGGAGAACCGAACGAACCGATGACGATTATACCAATAACAGAATGGTCATTCGGTTTATTTTAATCGAATGGTCATTCGGTTTATTTTAATCGAATGGTCATTCGGTTTATTTGAATTCGTTTTTCCTTAAGTATCCTTATACCAAATACAACAAACGAATGCTGCTTGAAAACATTGTAACGGTATAAACTCTTTGTAACGGAAAACGTGTTGTAACGTTCCTTCTCAAAAAACCTTAATAAGTTCATCTATATATTAAGTTATAACTTCGTTGTTCAGGTTTTCCAATGTCACATACATTGTGATTTTTGTTCTTAACTTAATTACTTATTAAATTTTATTTTAAAGCAACATTCCTCCGTAACCGAAGATCCTATTTTTGAAATAGTTTAACGTGATGTTTACGAAAAAGCTATAAATGGGGTTTAGGGAAAATCACAATTGTATAAAATGACTATACTGTTAGTAGTGAATAGCAGTAAAACGCTACACCAGTACTTAGTTGTTGTAACTACATCAGAAATACACCTCAGAGGTTACCTGTAATTTATTCTTGATAAAACAAACTTGCCGTGAGCTAACCGACGCAATTTTTAGCGGCAGTGTTTGTCTAGTGCATACTTGTTTTTGAAGGCGCAGTTGACCACCTTTTTGCGCCCTCTTAGAAATTAAATCCAATGGAAATGTAATTAATTGCCAAATCTCTGATGACTGTAAAGAACAACGTACGAGTTATTATATTCAATTTTTTGTAATAAAACAAATTTTATAAAATCTTAATTGTAAAGGACAGGTGTGTTTGAATGTAATAATCGGCAATGCCAAAAAATGTTGTATTGATTTACTAGTTTTTGTATCAGGTTACCCTCAGAGAGACCACTGGTTTCCACGGTTAATCGTTGATTAGGTTAAAACATCCCTCCATGAACGATTTTCAATCGTTATTCACAAAAGTATTTAAAATAATTTATATTATTATTCGGATTTGCCGTTTTACCCGGATTCCTTATTACTCAGATGTTACCCAGATTACAATATAAAGTCTTTAATATTTTCTTATTATGTTATAAATTTTCAAGAGGTCTATAATAATTCTATTCGCTTTTCCCTTGCTAAAATAGTTAGTATTCTTCTTAGATGCCAACGCATTGATGGCGTATTTTAAGGCGAATATGCATGATTGATGCCATTGTTTGACAATGGTCTCTCTAGTTTTTAGTACACACCGTTATACAATTATGTGTTCAACGATCAGATTGCATTTAGAGCACGTTTACCACTTCTAGTATTAAAATATTCATTATATTCGTTGTGATGTTTCCCGCAATGAAGTTTACTTTCTCATGTCAACAATTTTTGTACTAGAGTGTTTCTAGTTGTGTATTTGTACTTGGTGATATATGCAACAGATAAATTGGATTTAGTATGTTTTATTTCATCTATCTATCTATAATATTATAAAGAAGAGGTGGTTTCTGTCTGTCTGTCTGTCTGTCTGTCTGTCTGTCTGTCTATCTGTCTGTCTGATGTTCCGGGTGAACGCAAAAACTACTGAACCGACTGGGCTGAAACTTTACACATAGGTAGATCTTGAACCCATGCAACACATAGGCCTATTCACTTCCTTAAAATCCCCTCGGGCTACGCCCCGTGAATGTCCCAAGTTTCAATGTTTACATTTCAGAATTAAGTAAACATTCAGAAACTGCAATGCGAACAGCTGTGATTACATCCATTTGACAGCTTAAAGAGCAGAAGCAAGAACAGCTGTTTCAAGCTAACTAAGATACAAATTGCGTTGACTAAATAACGGGTAGAGAAAACCCCTGTTCGAAGAACGGGTACGTCAGCTAGTAATATTATAAAGAAGAGGTGGTTTCTGTCTGTCTGTCTGTCTGTCTGTCTGATGTTCCGGGTGAACGCAAAAACTAATGAACCGACTGGGCTAAAACTTTACACAAAGGTAAATCTTGAACCCATGCAACACATAGGCCTATTCACTTCCTCAAAATCCCCTCGGACTACTAAATTGTTTTTGTTAAATTATGGAATTATTTCATGAGCACAATACTACATATGTGGTATTTTTTTAATCAGGAAAAATATGTCTTTCAAATAAAAATATAAAAATACTATACTTGCATTACAGATTTTGGACTTGACTATTTTATATAAGTAACAGAGTAGATTATTTAATGTTAAGCTACATATTCAAATTACAAAAACTTTCACGCAATTTTGATCTGAGATTTTGTTATCTTGAAAAATAAGTAAGTTATGAGCTATTTTGGATTTTGGTAAAAACTGGGTTTTTTAGCGTAGCCAACGAGTTTGGCGGAATATTCTCGATTTATTTACGCTATTTTATTTAGTTTACCATTACACACTACTTTGCTCATTTAACATTCCTTGTAACTATTATGGTTTACGAGATCCCAATGGTGAGCATACAAAAATGAACACACTGTAAATTATGGGTTCGATAGTCTCAATTATCGATATTTTTTCGATATTGTATCAGAATTTAATATCGGGTCCTAGCCAGTATCGGAACAGCTGCCAGGTGGGAAGCCTTTGTCGGAGTTACGCTTAACCTTGCAGTTGTGTCGGAGTAAGGTCAAACTGCTCAAAACTTGTCGGAGTTGTGCATTTCGGAATTAAAACATTTACTTAAGCTTTAAATCAGACTGTTTAAGGGTTTTGTCGTATTGGATTTATGTATTTCATGTGCTATGCGTTGCTCCGAAATCATTTACATGATGTCGAACAGAATAACACCAACTAGGCGTAATTCCGACAAAATAATACAAACTAATGCACAACTCCGACAGTAAAACCAACAGAAATGCACAACTCCGACAAATCTGTTGGAGAAACGCCTTGTCGGAGTTGTGCTTTTCAGAGCTATGCATGGCACTCAGTTCGACTGGCAGTCTTTCAGGTTACTTGCTGACGTTTATAAAAACTGTGCTCATTTTTTGTTTTAAAATGTTTGATTAATACAAATCGCATATAGGTTTAAAATCTCAAAAAGGTTTATTTCCAAAATATAGCGGCTACGCTGGATTGCAAAGTAAGGAACCATACGACATAGTTATACAGCTGTCTCATTAACGAGTAAACATACCCTTGATAAATGAATCATGATTAATTCGGAAAAAAACTCAAACCTAATAATAAACAAAATTTATCTGATATACGGAAGACGATTTTTGTTAACGTTCAATTTCTTAAAAATCCTCATCTATTGGTTCAGTTTAAAAAAAATAATTCACTTGCCTGGAAACATATTTGCGATTGTCATTAGCATTCACGTTGCAAAAAAATCGAATTTAGCAGGTATTTATTGTACACCCTCATCTATAATATCTTGGGGGACCTTACAAATCTAACATAATAGAATGTTTAGGCTCGGGTGAGTAATTTTCTTTGTAGATCAGACATTAATATTCCGTGTGGTTTGCATCGTCCCTATCAACATACAATATCTTATATTAACACAAATTATTTACATTAACCAGATACCTCTGTTAACAGTCTACCTGGCAGCAGAGGAACTTGTCGTCAGTACTAAAAGAATCACTGTTTTAGACATTTCTATGAAGTAAGTCAGATAGGAGAGCGTCTTTGTTTGTTTATTCTATCGCGGATGCTACGTGTAGGTACCTACGTATCGTATTGATAAAATTGTGACGACCTACAAACTTATAATTAGTGTTGTTTTTTTACTTTCACTGCAAACATAATTTAAACATTACAAATTACATATTGTTCAATAAGTTTTTTAAGTAATTTTTGTTGAGTGAGTTTTAAGTTTTTTAAGTTATTTCTATAAGTTAAACTTAACATTGGCAAACACTTATGATTGCTCGTTATTTCAATTTATAAATTAATATAATTGTAAGCAATGAATAAGTGCAGGTCTTATGTTAAAATATCATAGAAGACTATTTTTATTTATGAAGCGCTTACTTGTGTTGGTTATGTTAGTAACGTTCGTGCAAACATCGTGTGTGTGTGTGTGTGTGTGTGTGTGTGTGTGTGTGTGTGTGTGTGTGTGTGTGTGTGTGTGTGTGTGTGTGTGTGTGTGTGTGTGTGTGTGTGTGTGGATGTATACAGAGCTAGAGCCCTAACCTATGGCCGATTTTTTATGAAATTTGGTACCAATCCTCAATATCTCCAGGTATTTTTTCATTTTTTGGAATTTTTGATTTTTAAGGGTAACTATCCCCCAAAAATCGCCAAAAAACATGTAAAATCCAAATTTCTCAAAAACCGCTTGATTAAATTTTAGTGGTTTGTAGAACTTTAGGTTTCCAACAAAATGACACCATCCGCATTTCTGGAAAAAATCGGGTTCAGAAATTACAGGACTTAAAACATCCAAAATTCAGTTTTTTTGGATTTTTCATAAAAAATCATAAATGTTAAAAAATATAACTATTCACCATTAAAATAGCTAAAAAAAAACTAAATCAATTAGTATTTTTAATTAATATTCTACGATTGCTAGTTGCGGATAAAATTGAAATTTTCATTTAGCGGTAAACGCAGTACGTTGGCCAATGTTATTCTTATGGGGAATACAAAAATAAATATTTCTCTTATTTACTGATCAATTTCATTAAAACTTGATATGCAGGTCAAGTTAGCATTGACCAACAGAGTATGTTCGAAATATGTTGCTATTAAACCCTGGGGGGGCAAGGGGGCATTTCCCCTCTCAAAACCACTGTGTGTAGCAACGGACTCTATAGTGCCTCCCAAAAAGGGATTTGGGTGGATATTTCTGAAAACAACTATTTAAGACAATTTTCTGTACATTTATCTGTACTTCATATTCTATATTTAGTAAATAAAAAATATTGTTGCCATTAAAGTTTGGCTGAAAGGGAGAAAGTATGTGTCAGTTTCCTGATACTGTTTATTATATATTAGTATGATTAAAGTAGTTTCCCTGACAACACAGCATTTTGGGCTCAAGTAATGTGTATGGCCGAATGCTACACAACTTTACACAAATGGATAAGTTATGTATCCAGGCTATAACTCGTGCCTCCATGATCATAACCATAACCACATTAGTCACATTTGCCCATGAGACACTATACTGTATCGGTTATGTACTACATACATAGGCCACATCGCTTTTTAGATAATTATGTAAAGCAGAAATAACAGGCATTGATTAAAATTGTAAAATAGAATACAGAATATGCAGGCTTCTTATTTCTTTAAATACTAAGCTCAGGTAATGTAATTACTATGCACTAAACAAATTTATTTATGTGTATCAACTACTTTGAATGTACTGAATCCATGTTGCGGATACCAAGTCAATGTAAGCTCTTACTAATACAGACTACAAAAAATCATCGGAGTGGTTTTATAATTCTGAAACTAAGTACTATCGCAAAATACATGGTTTCTAGTAATACGAAAATACTTTTTTATAACTCATATACATGCCCCTGTCCCCAAAATGTAATTTATGGGATAGCCCCAAATAATCAAATGTAAAAACTCTTTAAATCATTATTAACTTTAAAAGGCTTGATGAGTTAAACCCAATAGAACAAAGCTGTCATTCATGTATTGCTTCAATTCATAATGGTGGCCATTTCAAAATTGAAATGGTTATTAATTTAGTAAGTAAATAAGCCCTGCAGTGGTTCAATAGCTCCATAACTCCTAAACGAAATAAAGTTCAGACAAATTACTCTACATACGATTAGTGGCGGAAAAAAATCTTTGGTGAATAAGAACTCTTGCCTCGGCCCACAAATTTGGCGGGCTAAATTTTTAAACGCAACCCCCTACCGAGTGACCGATATTTTTAAGAGCATATCGAGTAAAACGTGTTCTTCTACGCAAATTTTGATTTTTTCATATTTCAAACATAATAATAACATTTTTATGCTCATTATAAAAATATATCTGCAATTACCTATAAGTATGTGTATGTTCGTTTGCCATATGATATGATGATGTTTACTCATGTATTATAAACGGAGCATAATTATAACATATGGTATTTTTAATTGAATTTTTAGCATAAGGTGATTACTTATGTGATTGCTGTTAAGTTTTTAAAAATGTGACTGTTTGTTTATTAGTGAATTTCCAATGGAAAGTAATCTAATAGTATAACCCACATGGTAAAACTTAAGCCCGAGAATACTACAGAAGTTCTTAACTTGATCCTCCAAACAAGTTTTGGGGGGTCGCTGAATTATCTATATATCCTCGGGTTTGTACGAGTTTCACTGCCAAAATCCGTAATTTATTCGCATATCTTAATATATATATACAAGGTGTACATAAAGTCCCGCACGGGTTTAATATTTTTTGAATGATAAGAGATAAATCAATAAGATTTGGTACATCAACACTACACCTAAAAATCTCCTTTTTGAAGGAACTATCAGTTTTCTGTCATATCATGGGGACGTCCCGCAAGGAGTCAGAAGGAAATTTTAAATAGGGGCATAGGTCAATATGCACATCACTTAAAGGGCTTATCTAGCAGAGTTTAATGCCGCAAACCGCACTAAAAAAGGTTGATCCAGTAAAAATTGGCGGCTGTTCAAAGGTTTTACTTGGTTACATTTTATTAGTAGCCACAACCCCATTAAAGCAAAACTGCAACTAAATGAATACTGCAGCTAAATACTACATTATGCCTGTCAATAGAGAAGTGAATTATGACGTTAGTTATCCTCAAGGGTTACAAATTTGGTCAAAATTGATTGATAACTGGGAAAAACTGGTAACAGTAACTATTAGAAAGATCTTATCTTTTTTTTAATAAAACCTTTGAACAGCCGCCATTTTTTACTGGATCAACCTTTTTTTGTGCGGTTTGCGGCATTCAACTCTGCTAGATAAGCCCTTTAATGTGATTTGCATATTGACCTCTGCTCCTATTTAAGATTTCTTTCTGACTCCTTGCGGGACGCCCCATGATATTACAGAAAACTGATAGTTCCTTCAAAAAGTAGATTTTTAGGTGTAGTGTTGATGTACCAAATCTTATTGATTTATCTGTTATCGTTCAGAAAATATTAAACCCGTGCGGGACTTTATGTACACCTTGTATATATATATATCAAAACGAATGGCTATTATCTCTTCCTTCGTAATTAGTTTCACGCTCACAGTCGTGTTCTAAGATTTGTATTGCAAATCTTAAACTAAAACTTTATGATTTTTTGCTAGTCTTAAAACAGAATTATTAAACTTATCGAACAAATGTTAAAACAGACAAACAAATAAGTAGGTTATGTATTATTTTCATAGCAACCCAAGGTAAGATAAAATTTTTAAATAACTTTATATAACAGCACCAAATCAAAACTGAATAAAATAGAACAAAATTTGTTTTCACTCTATTTGGTAAAGTTAAAAGTACATATAATTTTCTTTCCGAGATGTGTCTTTTTCTCACTAAAATCTCTTTTATAGTTTTCTTTATACTTGTACAATATTTATCTCGCAACAATCCTGCGTATTCAGTGAACGTATTATTGTAATGTTATTAATATACTACAGTTGTGCAAATACATTTTATGTTCGCCTCCATCTTAAGAGTTTAAAATTATGACACATAAATAGTATCTGGGGCTAATGTAATTATATTATATCCCGAAATGTGAATTTTGTTTTTTAATATCATCCTCAATATATTGATAAAGACACGACAAATAATTAACCACAAAATAAGAATACATAATTCTTTATTGAGAGATAGAAAGATTCAGAAAAATGTTAAAAATTGAAATGGCTAATTTAAAAAAACTATAGCTAATGGTTTCAATTGTTTTTTTTCGTATTTAGCGGTGAAGGTAATCTTCAAAATTATTGTTTACTTATTGGTTTTGATGAAGTTTTAAGGTAGATATGGTGACCCGGAAAGCCTATATGGAGAAATATATCTATATTATTAATACGCTACATGAAAACTTTGTAAACAATAAGGCTTTTTGTTACCCCCACATATATCCACTAAAACGCGCGTGTAGGTGTGCAGATGTGCAAACTGGCTTTAGATTTTCGATTTAGGCCTCAGGGCTCTGCCCCACGGGCCTTCCAAGCCTCCAAGTTCATATGGAGAAGGGTTTCATTTGGTTTATGTTACGTGTGCTTTTTCTTCATCCAATTAAATCAAATAAACAGCTGTTACAAGGATATATCTAACGACAGACTGTCATTGTTTTGTTTACTATTTAACTATTTACTTTTATCGCTTCTCAACACGGGATACGCAAGCTGCGCATAGAACATTCTAGTAATATGTAAATGTACTAGCTGTTACCCTCGGCTTCCTCGTGAACCATTAACATTCTAGTAATATATAAATGTACCAGCTGTTACTCGTGGCTTCACTCGTGAACGATTAAACCACATTAGCGCTATAAAATCGGTGTTTACATTATCAGGCCTGTATGTTAATGTGATATACAGGGTGTCACAAAAATCCGGAACTGGCTATACATAACCATATTCTACATACAAAAATAAATCGAAAATGTTCAGTAAAATTTTTTCGATTTCAACTTCGTTTAGCCGCTATCCGCCATTTTGTTTTTTTCACTCAAACATTTCTATTTCCGTAATGGATTAATGTATCAAGTAAAAATTTGGTATGGAACTTTACAGGATAAATGTCTAAATCCACAAAAAAATATTTTTTCCGACGTTTATTTTCAAAATGGCGGCCACTTTAAATTTTTAAAGTCAAATTCCATGAAAACTAGCAACTGAAACAAAATTTAACAGGATATACAATTTAAGCACTTTTTAATCCAAATCTAATGACATTTTTACTGTAAAAATCGGTTAATAAATAAAAAAGTTATGGTAATTTTTTTATAATAAATTTCAAAATGGCGGCCATATACAAATTTCAAAGTCAAATTCCTGGAAAACTAGCAACTAAAACAAAATTTTACAAGACATAAAATTTAAAGGACTTGGTCAAATGCACTAGGGAATTTGACTTTGAAAATGTTATATGACTGCCATTTTGAAATTTATTATAAAAAATTGCCATAACTTTTTTATTTATTAATCGATTTTTACAGTAAAAATTTCATTAGATTTGGATTAGAAAGTGCTTTAAATTGTATATCTTGTAAAATTTTGTTTCAGTTGCTAGTTTTCATGGAATTTGACTTTAAAAATTTAAAGTGGCCGCCATTTTGAAAATAAACGTCGGAAAAAATTTTTTTTTGTGGATTTAGACATTTATCCTGTAAAGTTCCATACCAAATTTTTACTTGATACATTAATCCATTACGGAAATAGAAATGTTTGAGTGAAAAAAACAAAATGGCGGATAGCGGCTAAACGAAGTTGAAATCGAAACAATTTTACTGAACATTTTCGATTTATTTTGTATGTAGAATATGGTTATGTATAGCCAGTTCCGGATTTTTGTGACACCCTGTATATGCTAATGCACAATGTTACCTTAATAGTTTCAGTCGTGTTTGGGTGATGAAACATCCATCCATACATACATCCAAACTGTCACATTTATAATATTAGTATGATATATTTTTTATATCTATGAAAATATAAGGCAAAGTCTTTCATAACTGCAGTCAAAAAGAGCAAATTACCGACATAAGGAAATAATGGAGATTGGATTTTTTGTTTGTATTGTTTTGTACTGAAATACAGGGTAGGAACTACAACCATTAGTTAATATTTGATTTTCAATTACTGCAAAATGTAAGTGACCCATGGTGTGAGGTGTTATTGGCGCTGCTTGTCAACCTTCATCAAACTCGATGACAATTCCCTTGACTCAGGATCCCCGCTCGACCCCTCGTTGGTGCTGGGACCTTCGGTCAAGCCTCGCCAAAACAGGTAAATAATTTTCAGGTCAATTTTAACCCTGGGATCTTCAGTCTGTTACCTGTAGCACTAGTTTCATGGTGTATTTTTCGGGTTACAGATGGACCATAAGCTCGGTTCATCTATTCTGTATTCAAAAACAATGGTTACACCAAACAACTGTTAACAAGGATTATATTGTTTTATCTCTTTATTTCGGCAACAGGTTACAAAGACCATGGTAAGTCCATAGTACAAATTATTATTATATACTTCGTCCAATTTTTCATTTTAAATTTAAGATGTAGGTGTAACAACTTTTCCTATATGCACATTTTTTTAATTCATAATTCATAATTGCTAAAACACAATAGGATATTATAAGTTTATGTTTTCACTGATAATAAAAGGAAAGATGACGTCCGAAACTTCAATTTTGTCACTTGCAAGAATAGACATAACATTAATTGGAAATTCAATTTTCAATTTAATCAGTTCTTTATAAATTGTTTGTATATTTTCTTCATTAAATAAACTGCAATAAAATAGTAAATGGTCAATTGAAGCTGTGTCCATTCCACATTTCCACATTCACGCTCGGGGCTAGTTACTAGGTTCATTTTATATTAATGATCTTTTGAAAAATTATGTCCGAATCTGATCCTGCAAAATGTTGAAATATATCTTCGTTGTCTTTTATATGGTGTAAACCAAGGGGAAGAAGGTACAGAAGGTTTTAAATTAAAAATTCTATTTCCTTTTGATTCACCAGAACAATACATTCGTCTTGCCATCTTTGGTATGTTTTTCTTAAAGAGAAATTTGTAGTCACTGAAGGATGGATTATAGCGGGTGTTAATCCGAGATGCACTTTTAGCCGCTGTGTCAGCCCTTTCATTTCCTTGAATGCCAAAGTGATTGATTATATCTAAACATACATGAAAGGCATAACCATATGTTCATTATGGAAATAAAAAACTACTTGAATGGCAACTCTCATTATGGCAATAAAAAACCTACTTGAATGGCAACACATTCCCTTTTTTCGATAGGCGAAAGAGCGTGTGAATATGTTTCTATGGAACTTAGTAAGGGACTTTATATGGTGTATATATGCATTATAAATTCACTCAGTATTGTATTATAATATAAAACCAACCCGTACCAGGAACATTTGAGAAAACCATAGGTCTAACCCCAATAAATCGTATGGTATCCAAGTTTCCAAGTTCTCGGAGGGAAAGTAGTCGTTTTTTTAATCACCTCTCCTGAGCTCATAAATCATATAAAAGTGAGAAGTTAAAACGAGTTTTTAAATATTACAATTTGTTTAGCTGAGTGATTTGATATTTTACTATAAATCTGAAGTCTGGCGAACAAGCGGAGATGTTGATAATGCCAGTATAAATTCTAAATACAAATTAAATTTTTAAGTTTGTTTACTTGCTTAAACGTGTGGTCCAGTTTGGTTAAGTTATATTAGTGCATTCTGCCTGACAAACAAATTAAACTTAATTCCTCCCAAAATACAGTTATTACGATGAAGCAACAATACCCCAATATCAATTGTCGCCCCATTGTGATTTTGCTTCCACTGGCGCCTAGACGCCCAAATTCACAATTCGTTGATCACTCTCGGGGCTCCGTCTCTGCTTTTACCAAATGAAAACTATAACAATGAAACAAATTTGGCTGGAACGAACTTTAGTTTCTTCAAAAGTGAGTCATCGACCGGTGAAAGTATTACTGCTGAGATATTTCTAATATTTTGATCACAGTTGCTCTTTTCATCTGTTGTACACTTCGGTAACAGCGACGCCCACAACCATCTCATCTCGAGTTTTACCAACGCTGTATTTTACTTTTAATCAGCTACTCCATAGTGATTATTAAGAATTTAGTTTAATATTTTTCAGATAGTAAAGTGTGCAAAGTAATAAAGTGAGAAATAGTTATCACTACTATTATACAAATGAGGTGGTGTCTGTCTGTATGCTGTCTATCTGGCTATTGTTCCATCACGCCAAAACCACTGGACCAATCCTGGTGAAGTTTTGCACAAATATAGTCTATGTATCCAGGAGTGTCATTGGCATATTGCCATTTAGAAAAGACCTCAGGGCTCTGCCCACGAGACTTCCAAATCTCCATGTTATTCATATGGAGGAGAGTTTCATTTGGTTTATGTCACATGTGTTTTTTCTTAATTAAATTCGTTTAAATAATCACCTGTTATAAGTATTGTACAGACTATTATTGATTTGTTTACAACTTTTCTACTCTAAATTTTCACTCCGTTGCAAAGCACACGCATAGCAGAGTCGTTTAATATCAAATTTGGTACAAACGTGTAAAACAACATTTATGACTCAAAATTCTAAAGCCAGACAGATCGATCCAACCGAAGTGGTATTTATGAGGGGGTTTGTACCCCGAAAATGGGTTTTTTGAAATTTTTACTTGTAATATTTGTAAAAGTCAAATTTTAATTTTCACCATTGGATTCAGCTTTAAAAAACACAAACTGTTGTTTTGATCATTTCTCCACATCAATTGGTTACAGAGATATGAAAGTGCTAAACACAGGTTGTTGTCCAATGATATTCTTATGGAGGATAATAAAAATTTATATCTTGCTTATTTATGAACGTATACTAACGAAACTTGGTATACGGCTTCATCTGGTTGTGGTCTATTGTTATTTGCACAAAAAAATTTGACTGGTAATTACCGTAGCAGCAAACCTGCGTACTCAGCCCCCATGTTATTGTTATAGAGAACTAGCTTTGTACCCGTCCTTCGTACGGGTTGTATATAAATGATAGATTAACTAATGCAAATAACAATCCACATTATTTTACAATGTTAAAATTACATTTTACACGTTTAATGTACAATTAAATCAAAGTTAATTAACGAAATATACTGGCAGATAGTTCGGGTCCTGTTGCTAAGTTGAGGAACTCTGTCGGGTAGTAAATGATGTGTGGTTTGCGACTCCAAATAAGTACACATAACACTTTGGATTCGCTTTCAAAAATAAAAGAACTCAAGTACAAAAAAATTTAAAAAATAACGGGGAGGGGAGAGGGGGCATAAATATAAAACCGGGGGGGGGCAAAAATAAAAATTTGGGGGGAGAGTAAAAATAAAAAAATCGGGGGGTGGGGCAAAAATATCAAATGGAGGGGGGACATAAAATAAAAATAAAAATCGAAGAGAGGGGGAGCAAAATATAAAATTGGGGTGGGGTAAAAATAATACCCCCGTCGCAGCAAACCTGCGTACTCAGCGAATTTCCAATGCATAATATTTGTCTTAATGCCACATAAAGCCGCATACCAAGTTTCATAAAAACATATTCACATATAAGCGATTTTAATTATTATCCATAAGAAAACATTGGTAATGAGTACGTAGGTTTGCTGAAACAAGGAACATAAACAATTGGTTTTTATGGAAATATAAATATAATTTAACTAGGCGAAGCCACATACCAAGTTTCATCAATATTCAATCATAAATAAGCACCATATAACATTTTAGTTATTCTCCATAAGAATAACATGGGGGCTGAGTAAGCAGGTTTGCTGCTACAGGAATAATTAAAAAAATCAATTTTTTGTGCAAATATCAATATACCAGTACTACGTGAAGCCACACACCAAGTTTTATCAACATAAATTCATGAATAATCGAGATATCAAATTTTATTTATTCTCCTTAAGGATAACATTGGACAACGTACTGTGTTTAGCACTTTGAATATCTCAGCAACGGTTCGGCGTAGAATCACAATTTAAACACCAAAATGATCGTTTTGTGGAACTGAACAGATTGGTAAAAGCAAATGTGAAGTTTACATTAAAATAAACTGAGGAAAAACCAAAAACCGTTTTCCCATAAGATTAACATGGGAGATTTTATAAGTAGGTTTTTTGGATTTTCTCCACTTAACCTAGGTTAATTATTCAAAATACTATATTATTTGTTTTTTAAGCTCTATAACATGGTCAAAACCAAAATTAAGTTATTAAAAATTTTAGGGTGAAAAATGCAAAAAACTGATTTTTGAAAAATTTAAAACCGCCATAAACCCTCCTTCCCATGGTCAGATTTTTCTGGTTTTCGAACTTAAAGTCATGATTGTCATTTTACACATTTGAGCCAAATTTCATCGCAATCGGACGTTTTTTACTCAAGTTATCGTATTCACGGACATATATATATAAATTTGAACGAATAGTGTTTTTGTCATCTGGGAACCTCAAAACAAAAAATTATCATGGTCTCGGGCTTAAGTCTTACTATGAGACCTACGGTAATAGCTTCTTCCCTATAGGGGAAATTCGCTAAAAATGGGGAGAGAGCAAAAATATAAAATCGAGGGGTGGGGGGAACTATAAAATCGGGGGGGGAATAAAAATCGAGGGTGGGAGCAAAAATATAAAATTGGGGGGGCAAAAATATAACATAGAGGGAGGACAACATGAAATAAAAATATAAAATCGAAGAGGGGGGGAGCAAAATATAAAATTGGGGGTGGGGCAAAAATAAAAGTGGGTGGAGCAAAAATATAAAATTGGGGGGGACAAAAAATATCAAATCGGGGGTAAAAATATATAATGGGGGGCATAAATTAAAAATATAAGATCGATGTGGGGGGGGAAATATTTAAACCGGGGGGAATATACAATGGGGGGACATAAAATTAAAATAAAAAATCGAAGAGGGGGAATATAAAATCGGGGTCGGGGCAAAAAAAAATCGGGAGGGGGCAAAAAATATAAAATCGGGGGGGGAGCAAATATATAAAATCGGGGGGAGCAAATATATGAAATTGGGGGGGAATATAAAATGGGGGCAAAAAATATAAAATGGGAGACATAAAATAAAAATATAAAATTGAAGAGGGGGGCGAAATATAAAATCGGTGGTGGGGCAAAAATAAAAATCGGGGAGGAGCAAAAATATAATACCCCCGTCGCAGCAAACCTGTGTACTCAGCGAATTTCCAATGCAAACATGTGGGTATCACTACTACCTAGAGCCACTTACCAAGTTTCACAAAAATACATTCATTAATAAGTGATATATAGCATTTTATTTATTCTCCATAAGAATAACATTATAAATGAGTACGCAGGTTTGCTGCAACAAGGAAGATAAGATACGTGTTTTTTGCAATTATCAATATAACTCAATCAGGTGAAGCTACATACCAATTTTTATTAATTTAGGTGCATAACAAAGGGAGATATAAAACTTTACTTATTCTCCATATGAATAACATGGGGGCCGAGTATGCAGGTTTGGTTCTAACGGGAAAAATCAACAACAAAATTTGTTTGTGCTATTATCAATATACCACTACTAGTTGAAGCCACAAACGAAGTTTCATCAATATACATACATAAATAATCAAAATATAACATTTTATTTATTCTCCATAAGGATAACATTGGACAACGTACTGGGTTTAGAACTTTGAATATCACTGCAACGGTTGGACGTAAAACAACAATTAAAATGCCAAAATGATTGTTTTGTAGAGCTAAACTGATTGGTAGAAAGAAATGTGGAGTTTTTAGTGAAATTATCTGAGGAAAATCTAAAAACCGTATTCCCATAAGATTAACATGGGAAATTTTATGGACATATTTTTTGACTTTTCTCCACAACCACTAAACCTAGCTTAATAATTCAATACTAATTTTTTTTTAAGCTCTACAAAATGGCCATAACCAAAATCTAGTGATTTTAAAATTTTAGGGTAAAAAGTTCAAAAAACTGATTTTTGGAAAATTTTAAACCCCCATAAAACCCCCTTCCCATAAACCGATCGATCTGGTTTTCGAACTTAAAGTCATAAATGTTACTCTCCACATTTGTGCCAAATTTTATAAAAATCGGGCGCTTCTTTCAAAAGTTATCGCGGTAACGGACAAATATATATATATATATATATATATATATATATATATATATATATATATATATAGAGAGAGAGAGAGAGAGAGAGAGAGAGAGAGAGAGAGAGAGAGAGATACATATATATAAATTTGAACGAATAGTGTTTTTGGCATCTGGGGACCTCAAAACAAAAAGTTATCATGGTCTCGGGCTTAAGTCTTACCATGTCACCTACGTAACCTTGTAACCTCCCTTTGTAATAGCTTCTTCCCTATAGGGGAAATTCGCTAAAATCGGGAGGGGGCAAATATATAAAATCGGGGGGGGGGGCAAAAAATATATAATCGGGGGGGGGCAAAAATATAAAATGCGGGGGTGGGTACAGGAAGTATAGGTCAAAATTGTTTTTTGTGCAAATAATAATTGCACCACAACCAGATGAAGCTACATTAATATTTTTGTTCATCAATATTAATTAATAGCTAGCTTGCTGACGTACCCGTTCTTCGCACAGGGGTTTTCTCTACCCCAGTGAGAAACCATCTCTTCTTTATCTATCTATAATATTATAAAGAAGAGATGGTGTCTGTCTGTCTGTCTGTCTGTCTGTCTGTCTGTCTGTCTGTCTGTCTGTCTGATGTTCCGGGTAAACGCAAAAACTACTGAACCGGCTGGGCTGAAACTTTACATAATGGTAGATCTTGAACCCATGCAACATATAGGCCTAGCTATTCACTTCCTTAAAATCCCCTCGGGCTATGCCCCGTGAACGTCTTAAGTTTCAATGTTTACATTTCAGAAGAAAGTAAACATTCAGAAACTGTAATGAGAACAGCTGAGGACACTTCCATTTGACAGCTTAAAGAGCAGAAGCAAGAACAGCTGTTTCAAGCTAACTAAAATGCAAATTGCATTGACTAAAGAACAGGTAAAGAAAACCTGTGCGAAGAACGGGTACGTCAGCTAGTAATATTATAAAGAAGAGATGGTGTCTGTCTGTCTGTCTGTCTGTCTGTCTGATGTTCCGGGTGAACACAAAAACTACTGAACCGATTGGGCTGAAACTTTACACATAGGTAGATCTTGAACCCATGCAACACATAGGCCTATTCACTTCCTTAAAATCCCCTCGGGCTACGCCCCGCGAACGTCCTAATTTTCAATGTTTACATTTCAGAATAAAGTAAACATTCAGAAACTGTAATGAGAACAGCTGAGGACACTTCCATTTGACAGCTTAAAGAGCAGAAGCAAGAACAGCTGTTTCAAGCTAACTAAAATGCAAATTGCATTGACTAAAGAACGGGTAAAGAAAACCTGTGCGAAGAACGGGTACGTCAGCTAGTAATATTATAAAGAAGAGATGGTGTCTGTCTGTCTGTCTGTCTGTCTGTCTGATGTTCCGGGTAAACGCAAAAACTACTGAACCGGCTGGGCTGAAACTTTACATAAAGGTAGATCTTGAACCCATGCAACATATAGGCCTAGCTATTCACTTCCTTAAAATCCCCTCGGGCTATGCCCCGTGAACGTCCTAAGTTTCAATGTTTACATTTCAGAAGAAAGTAAACATTCAGAAACTGTAATGAGAACAGCTGAGGACACTTCCATTTGACAGCTTAAAGAGCAGAAGCAAGAACAGCTGTTTCAAGCTAACTAAAATGCAAATTGCATTGACTAAAGAACGGGTAAAGAAAACCTGTGCAAAGAACGGGTATGTCAGCTAGTAATATTATAAAGAAAAGGTGGTTTCTGTCTGTCTGTCTGTCTGTCTGTCTGATGTTCCGGGTGAACACAAAAACTACTGAACCGATTGGGCTGAAACTTTACACATAGGTAGATCTTGAACCCATGCAACACATAGGCCTATTCACTTCCTTAAAATCCCCTCGGGCTACGCCCCGCGAACGTCCTAATTTTCAATGTTTACATTTCAGAATAAAGTAAACATTCAGAAACTGTAATGCGGACAGCTGTGGATACCTACATTTGACAGCTTAAAGAGCAGAAGCAAGAACAGCTGTTTCAAGCTAACTAAAATGCAAATTGCATTGACTAAAGAATGGGCAGGGAAAACCCCTGTGCGAAGAACGGGTACGTCAGCTAGTAATATTATAAATAAGTCAAATTTAATGTCTCCCTTAGTTATGAACATAAATTAATAAAACTTGGTATGTGGCTTCACCTTGTTGATTTATATTGATACTGTATTTGCATAATAACCCTTTATTTTTACTTGTTGCAGCAAACCTGCGTACTCATCCTCCACGTTATTCTTATGGATAATAATCAAAATAGTATATATATCGCTTATTTATATTGATGAAACTTGGTATGTGGCTTCACCTAGTTGAGTAACATTGATATTAACATGAAAACCCATATTTTTTGTTTCTTGTTGCAACAAACCTGGTTACTCCTCCACAATGTTATTCTTATGGAGAATAATTCAAATTTTCCATGTCGCATTTATATTGCTTATTTATGAATATAATATTTTTAACTTGGGATACGGCTTTATGTGGTATTAAGACATATATTATGCATTGGAAATTCGCTGAGTGGGTGGTGAGTTAAACTTCACATTTGCTTTTATAAATCTGTTCAGTTCCACAAAACAATCATTTTGGTGTTTAAATTGTGATTCTACGCCCAACCGTTGATGAGATATTCAAAGTGCTAAAAACAGTACGTTGTCCAATGTTATCCTTATATAGAATAAATAAAATTTGATATCTCGATTATTTATGAATGTATGTTGATGAAACTTGGTATAGTACTTGGTTACTTCACATAGTACTGGTATATTGATATTTGCACAAAAAATTGTTTTTTTGTTGGTTATTCCCTCAGCAGCATACATACTCAGCCCCCATATTATTCCTATGGAGAATAAGTCAAATGTAATGACTCCCTTAATTTTGAACATAAATTAATAAAACTTGGTATGTAGCTTCACTTGGTTGAGTTATATTCATAATTGCATAAAAACCCATTTTTTTGTTCCTTGTTGCAGCAAACCTGCTTACTCAGCCCCCATGTTATTCTTATGGGGAATAACTAAAATGTTATATAGCGCTTATTTATGATTGAATATTGATGAAACTTGGTATGTGGCTTCGCCTAGTTAAATTATATTTATATTAGCATAAAAATCAATTGTTTGTGTTCCTTGTTTCAGCAAACCTACGTACTCATTACCAATGTTATTCTTATGGAGAATATTTAAAATCGCTTATATGTGAATATATTTTTATGAAACTTGGTACTTGGTATTTTTATGGTACTTGGTACTTTATGTGGAATTCAGACAAATATTATGCATTGGAAATTCGCTGAGTACGCAGGTTTGCTGCGACGGGAGTATTTAGAATAACTCTAGCTGATTACCCGTGCTGCGCACAAAGAATTCAGAAATGAACAGCTGATTAAAATTTTTGCTGCAACTACATCTGTTTCTGATCTATTAAACTTATTGCTCATAAGAATAATAAGGAAACTTTAAAGTCCAATGGAGCGAAGCATATTGAACTGAGGGAGATAAAAGATATTTCACGACTTCTACAGAAAAATCCCTTTAATTTGACACCCTTTAACATTTGACATCCCTTTAATCATCAAAATCGGTTCATAAATAAAAGAGTTTTGCTGTACACAAGAAATTCCTTAGGGAATTAGTATAATATATAGATGATACAATGTACTGTGTTTAGCATATGCAATATCTCAGTAACCAATTGACGTAGAGCATTGATAACAAAAAACAAATTTTTTAAGGTGAATCCAATTGTGTAAATTTAAATTTGATTTCAATAAAAATTACATGTAAAAACCCAAAAGTGACCATTTTGGGAGTAAAAAACGCCCAGAAAATACCCTTTTGATGGTAAGATCCCTCTGGATTTCGAACTCGTTCAAATAAATGCTACTTTACACGTCTGTATCAAATTGCATTACGAGTCTTCATCACCTTTGAGAAAAGTTCGACCGTACAGTCTGGTTTGTTTCCAAAGGACCTCGTATAGTCAGGTGCGCCAGGCTAGGACGAGGGGCGAAGAGGGGGCTCTTTTCTAAAAACATCAGACCACTACCACCGCGCCGCCACGCCGCCGGCCGTCGCGGTCGTCCCAATGGGTCGTCCTTCCCCGACTGCTACGCTACCCCAGCACGCCATGTAGAGCTCGCCAAATGGACAGAAAACGGTCCGCGGCGTTGTCAGGCCAGACGATAAGTGAGTAATCCCGAGCGGTGAGCGCGTTGTCGTTTACACTTTCCTGTACATCGTAATAATAATAAAACTACAATGAAACTTATATATTCATTTTCTGCATAAATTTGCAAAGATTGGCGGGAAATACTCGCTCGAACTTTCGAGTATTTTTCCAAACATTGAGTTCATTTGACTATTTAAATATTCAAATTTTGAGTACTCGCACGCCCCTAATACATCGTATACATATATATGAATAGGCCTTCCTCTTCAGCCCCTAATGTATATATACGCCCCTGCAAATATATCCGCCGCCTCAGGCTCCCAACTACGACAGTACGCCACCGACCCCACGACCTGTTATGAGCGCCGAGCGCCATGCGCCCCCCCAAAAGTGCCGCGCCCCGTGCTGGAGCACGGCTCGCACTGCCCTAGAGCCGGTACTGAGATCAGGTAATCGCGGAGGCCACGACACCGGTCCCCCGCGACCAATCCACTGCTGATTGTAATTTTGGTTGAGGAAATCTCTTACAATTTGCCCAAAGTGTGCAGGAGCACCATCATGTTGCAGCCACATGTTCTGTAAGTCTGCCAAGGGGACGTTCTCCAGAAGTTCTCGGAGTATACCCCTCAGGAACACAAAATAGGTGGGGGAATCCAACCTATTTGGGAGAATGTAGGGGCCAATTAAATTATCCCCAAAAACTCCAGCCCAAACATTAACTGAGAAACGGTGTTGCTTGCTGGGAATAACAGTTTCGTGGGAATTTTCAGGAGCCCAAACGTGGCTGTTCCTGGTATTGAAAATAACATCCTGGTTAAAACTGGATTCGTCTGTAAAAAGAACGGATTTCAAGAAATCTGGATCGTCCGGCAGTTTGTGCAGGAACCACCTGGAACAATCTACCCGACCTGGATAGTCTTGAGGTTCAAGGGCATGAACCTTTTGGAGATGATATGGGTACAAATTCTCTCCATTGAGTACCCTCCACACGGTGTCTTTGGCTGCCCCCATCTCATTACCCACAGCTCGAGTACTTGTTCGAGGGTTTTCTTCAAATTTACGAAGGACTTCCTCCTCAAATTCAAATGTACGCACCGACTTCGCAGCACCAGTATCTGCCATACTCACATGAAACGTACGAGTTGCGTGGAGACGATTGTGGACAGCAGTGAAACGTTTTGGCAGCAGGACATTGTCTATTGGGGAAATAGTCGCTATACAACCTTCTCGCTTCATTTGCATTTCCAAATGCAGCTCCATAATAAAAATGCATATCGCAATACTCTGCAACACTATAATTAGCCATTTATCAATAAATATGAATACTGAATACGTTAACACAGATTACTATTAAAAAACAGCACACTGATTAACAATAAGCAACACACAGGAAAAAGACACATTGTAACAGGAAACTGTAATAATTTTAACAATACATTGATCAATCAGCTGTTTAGTGGAATTATACTTGAAACAGCTGATCGATGTGGCTCACTAGCAGCGATGTCACATGATAACAGTTGATATTGACAAGAATGCAATATCTTAAAAATAGATTTTCTCCGTTATTTATGAACCGATTTCCGTAAATTTGGTGTCATTAGATTTGCAATTAAATTCTCTAAATAAAACGTAATTAACGTAATTTTTTACTATGAGCGGTTTTTAAGATATTTATGTTTGAAATTTTTAGGCAGCCGCCATTTTGAAATTAATGATTTTTAAAAAATAATTTTTTTCTGTAATTAGGTCTTTAGGGAATAAAGCTAAATACCAAATTTCATTGAATTATAACTAGCCGTTCTCGAATTAAAATTTCTTATGTGAAAAAAACAAAATGGCGGCTATACGAGTAACTTTTGAGCTTTCGAAATTTTGAATATGATATTTTTGGCTTGTCTATGGTCCAGGAATAATACCTGAAAAGGTTGTAGAGGGTTCAGAGACACCCTGTATATATCTACATATTTTAAAAAATTCCTGATTTTTGTTCACTCACTTCCTGAAGTTAATTTAATATTCCTGAAGTTAATACAGCCGATTTTGATGATTCTTTTCTATAATCAATATGAAGTTCCAAAAAGATATTGTGCTGACATTTCATGTGTTGTTTCGAAACACTAACTAAATTGAACCTTATAGACGGCCACACACTACTGGACTTTTCCCGAACAAGTCATCGGACCAGACATCAGACCGTGCAACGAGCGCTCTCGAGGCGGTTTTTTGACGAAAAATCAATGAAAGATCGGTCCGCTGTCTTGCTCGGGGTCTGGCTCGGGGTACGGTAGTGAACTGTATGGTACCTCCATACGCTGCTCCGAGCGCCGGCGCCGTCACGAGCCCCGCCGCTAGCGCTACGCATGATTATTTTATATATGAATAAGTTTTGTTGTAACATTTTTAATGTTAGCAAAGTTATGGTATTTGTTATGTGTTCCTTTATTACATTCAATTTATATGTATTTTTTACCATATTCAATTTGTTATAAATTGCATGTCGCATTAGTTTTTTATTTACTAAATTATTACAACCTCGTTATTGTTGTTACAGTCCTTCTACAAATAACTCTATATAGTTGATGAAACCCTTATTTTAATATGTGGTCAGATAAACCATATGTTTCAGTTTAGAGTGTAAAAGCGTATTATTGTAAAAATCAACACCAACCAAAACGCGTAAATACCAACCATGTAGGCTGACTGTAAACTAATTTATGAATTTCCATTTACTAACTCACCTGTTACGCTCTTTGTGACCATTACAAAAATATTTGAGATTCTTGCACTTTAGGTGTTCCCCAAAAATATGTCAGAGCGTCTCAAAGGAGGGTTAGGGGGTCGAAACGGGCTGTTTATAGCGTGACGTAATTTATGCATGGCCCCTAACCTAAACATCAGGATGAAAAGTATTGTAATCAGACAGTATTTAAGTATCTAAGGGATTATCTCAACAGTTTGGGGTGAAACCGTCTGATTACACTTTTATTTCTAAAATTACTCGTTCTGCTGAATTTATAAATGTATTGAGTAAAAGACTAAAATACACTCACCTCATCGTACGTTGTTGTTGGCGCCATTTCACAATACCAACATTTGTAATTATTTGTTTACGCTTGGCGTTTAAAAACAACCCACCATTTTTTGACCGTCTCCTTCCCATGCTTCACATCGACAAAAACTACAGGAAATAAAATAAAACTGAAGATCTGCGAACTGAGTACACTTCAGACTGCACGTTATCCACGGCACAGAAGGAAAAAGGCGGGAGCGGGAAACTACTGTAGCGCGCCCCGTGGCATTGTGTAAAAGCAGCCCTCGATAGATTTGTCGGTGAGGTATTAGGAAGTGTACTTATATCACGACAATCACTGTCTATGAAGTGTAGCAGAGCGATTTAATGAGCAGGACGATCCAGACGGAACGTTTACCCAAACCTGTCAGACTTATATATTCTTTAAAACATAAGAACTAGCCTGTTATAGACATTTTTTCTATGGTAGCCTTCTAGCCTACATGTTTGGTTTGAAAATAAAGCAAAATCTCTTTGCACATTATTTTATAGGTGAGATGTTTGAAATAAAACAACGTTTTTAATTAATTACTGGTTTGTAAATAATTAAAATTAATAAAATAAAGATTTTATTTAAAAATTAATACAATAATACATTTCTTACGTAAGATGAATCGCAACCATAGCACTGACGCAGATTTGTAATCCTCATATCCATCTTTGGAACACGGACAATGAATCTCAGAGATTTCGAACGCGTGTAGGATGTTTAAATCAATCTTTGTGTGCTTGTATGAGTGAAAATGACAATGTTTGTGGAAAGGCTAGTAGCGCCATAGACGGCTTTGTTCGCCGGCCCCGTTTTTGCCTAAAACACGCTCTCGTAGTACCCCGTTTCCGTCGCAACCTACAAACAATTGTTGATGGGATAAACTTCTGCGTAAATTTCGAATCTTACTGCTTCTTTCTATAACCTAAAAATGTCAAAATTATTTATGGAAGTATTTTTAAATGATTATGAAAATCAAGTGATTTTGGCTAATTTTGATAGATTTTCTCGATGCTAAATTATATATTTTTCAATATTATGAGGTTATATAAAAAGAGACACACTCTTCATGATAAGTTTAAGAGTATTTATGAGAAAATTGGTTGAAAAATGGTGTCAGAAACAGGGTACTACGAAAGCATGTTTTTAGCTTTTTTCGCGAGGGTGATGAAGACTCTTAAGAACGGACATTTTTACGAGACTTATTGTGCTTACGGACACATCTAATATATAACATTCTCGTGTCACACTGTTTGTAACAAAACTCCTCTAAAACGGCTTGACCGATTCTAATGAAATTTTGTGTGTATATTCGGTAGATTTGAGAATTAGACGTTTTTTTTTGTTTTTTTTTGATAGGCGAGTGAGTGAAGCGAATAAGCTCATATTGAAAATGAACGAGTATTTGACATAAAACAAATTAAATGAAATTAGGGCAGGACAACGTCTGTCGGGCCTATTACTAATTTATTTAGTAATATTAGTGGATGTGTCCAATGAAAATAATTTTGTGTTTGGGTTTTTAGGCAATATTTTCTATGTTGTCTAGGAGGTATTGGTGTAGGGCTAAGCCCTAATACTTAATTAGTATTAACAGTCATACGCCCAGATTTTTTAACTTAAACACCAAAAAAAATCAAAGTCTTTGAAATTGTGTAGGTTTGGTTGTGTTTCTTGGGTATATTTTGCATGTTGCACTCTGCCGAGGGTAAAAACCCTTATAAATTATGCTTTATTTGTTGAAGAAGGCTTGTAGTTACCCAAAGACATAGCAATTTAGGATGTTAACAGTGGTTTTGTTCTGTATAAGGTTCAAAAGACGTCTTATAAAGACTACACTAAAAATTCAGAGTTGGGTTTTAATTTTTTTTTTTTTCAAGCACGTAGGTAGTAAATAGATGCTTAAAATTTAACAAACAATACGTCTCCATGCCAAGTAGTTTTCAGCACCAGGTACATGACCAGTTTTGGTGATTTAAGCCCCTCAAAATAATTAAAGCCTTTGAATTTTTGTAGAATTTAGGTCTTGAGTAGAATTTGGCCCAAGACAGATTCTTGAGGGACTCCATATTTAATTTAATGAAGATTAAATTACATTCATTCTATAATGAATTATTTAGTTTAGTGTTAGGTTTAACATTTATGTGAGGAACTAAAATAACGTTTTTTTCTACGTATTGAACATGATTTCCAGGATAGGTTTTGACCCAATTTAGTGAATTTTCAACGATAATTTTGTATTTTTTAAATTGTTTGATAATCTAATAATCTAATATTGTGCTGATAAGCCTAATTCTTTTCACTCAATATGTCTGTCTACATTACATTAACCCTTTGAGTGCTAAGCTTCTGAAAGGAGTAGTTGAATCCGTGATGTTTTGTTGATTTTTTAAATATATTGAACGCCTGAACAGTTAAAGTTAATAAAAACGTGCTTCCGCTGGACACACACAGTAAAGGATAGGTAAAAAGTAGCAAAACACCTGATCAGATGTGCAACTCACAAAGAATCCACCCATCCCGTCAGATTGGACCCGAGCCGTCCACCGTTTGCTTAAGGTCATTAGTTGTCACCATTGGATTCAGCTTTAAAAAACACACAATTTGGTGTTTTGATCATTTCTCTACGTCAATTGGTTACAGAGATATTGAAAGTGCTAAACACAGTGCGTTGTCCTATGCTGTTCTTAGGGAGAGTAAAAGACAAATTTATATCACGCTTATTTATGAACGTATACTAAAAATACCCACGTCGCAGCAAACCTGCATACTCAGTGAATTTCCAATGGAGATATAAATGTCTTAATACAACATAAAGTCACTTACCAAGTTTCATAAAAATATATTCACAAATAAGCAATATATACAGTTTTAATTATCCCCCATAAGAATAACATTGGGGGTGAGTACGCAGGTTTGCTACATCAAGGAACACAAAAATGGATTTTTATGTCAATATCAATATAACTCAACTAGGTGAAGTCATATACCAGTTTTTATTCATTTATGTTCATAATTAAGGGAGACATAGCATTTAATTATTATCCATAAGAATAACATGGGGCTGAGTACGCAGGTTTGCTGCTACAAGAGCCTTTGACAAAAAATCGTTTTTTTTTAGCAAATACCAATGCACCACAACTAGATGAAGCCGTATACCAAGTTTCATCAGTGCACGTTCATAAATCAGCGAGATATAAAATTTGTCTTTTCCTCCATAAGAATAACATTAGACAACGTACTGTGTTTAGCAATTTCAATATCTCGGTAACCAATCGACGTAGAGGAATGATCAAATACCAAATTGTGTGTTTTTTTTAAGCTGAATGCAATGGTAAAAACTAAAATTTGACTATTTCCAAAATTGTATGTAAGAAATTCAAAAAACCCATTTTTGGGGTACAAAACCCCCCAAAAATACCCCTTCGGATAAAGCGATCTGGCTGGTTTTCGAACTTAAAGTCATAAATGTTGCTTTACACGTTTATACAAAATTTCATCAAAATCGGATAATTTTTACGAGAGGTATCGTGCTCACGGACACACACATATATATATCTACAGTTTCGAACGAATGGTGTTTTTGGGGTCTGGGGACCTCAAAACGAAAAGTTATCATGGTCCCGGGCCTAGGTCTTACCATGCCGACTACGGTAATAGCTTCTTCCCTATAGGGGAAATTCGCTAAAACTTGGTATACGGCTTGATCTGGTTGTGGTCTGTTCTTATTTGCACAAACAATTTTTACCGATAATTCCCGTAGCATCAAACCTGCGTACTCAGCCTCATGTTATTCTTATAGAGAATAAGCAAAATGTAATGTCTCCCTTAATTATGAACATAAATTAATAAAACTTGATATATGGCTTCACCTTGTTAAGTTATATTGATATTTGCATAAAACCACATTTTTTGTTTTTCTTGTTGCAGCAAACCTGCGTACTCATCCTCCATGTTATTCTTATGGAGAATAATCAAAATGGTATATATCGCTTATTTATGATTGTATATTGATGAAACTTGGTATATGGCTTCATCTAGTTGAGTAATATTGATATTTGCATGAAACCCCATATGTTTTGTTCCTTATTGCAGCAAACCTGTGTACTCATCCACAACGTTATTCTTATGGAGAATAATTAAAATTGTATACGGTGTATAGCTTATTTGTGAAAATATTTTTATGAAACTTACATGCAGCTTTATGTGGTATTAAGACATATATTATGCATTCGAAATTCGCAGAGTACGCAGGTTTGCTGCGTCGGGGTATTTATCATATATCTTAAGAGTCTTCATCACCTTTGAGAAAAGTTCGACCATACAGTCTGGTTTGATTCCAAAGGACCTCGTATAGTCAGGTGCGCCAGGCTAGGACGAGGGGCGAAGAGGGGGCTCTTTTTTAAAAACATCAGACCACTACCACCGCGCCGCCACGCCGCACAGTGGTCACGGCTGGCGATATAGACGCGAAAAAATCTAAAGACTTTGCAAACTATTTAAAACTCCTTGTGACGCATGAAAAGGGTGTTACGGAGTGGAATACGTAACTATAGCACATATTTCGCCTACTTTATTACATTAAACAAAAAAAAAACACTAAATCACTTATTGAAAAAATAACATTATTGAGATGTTTTGCACACACTTAGTAGGTTAATCACCATCACTGATTTCTGAGTTGGTTTCTGAGTCTTCTGACCTTACTTCTACAGATTTGGGTTCTTCTGGAACCTGTAGAAAACTAAGTACAGTTGAGGGTAGTTTGCTAGCCCTTTTTCGATGTTTAATTCTATAGCTACTAATTAAAGGATCGGATGGCACAAGCAGCATGTGGAACAAGTCCTCCATCGTCTTCTTCGCGAGCATTTTAAATAGATTTTTCTAGGGGTTGAATGCACAATACGACCTTTCAAACAAAAAAAATGTCCCCAGTTATATCAGCAGTATAAAACAATATGGTATAAAAACTGTATTCGACAAATTTATCAAATTTAAAATAACTTACTCGTTCAGTGGTAGCAGTTTGCAAAAAAATATTTATTGCAAAAGTTTGCAAGAGGTAGCATCTGAAATTAATATGGGTTGTGTAGGATAAAAAGATCTATCAACCAGTAATAAAATGTTGTGCAAAAATCCAATGTCACCAATCCAAATGTGTATTCCCAAATTAACTGTAATATACGTATATTTCTTTGATTAAAACTTTTTATGATATGATTCTACAAAAAATTATATATCTCTAAAGGTTGCAAGAGGTAGCAGCTGAAATTTACAGGGGTTGTTAAGTATAAAAAGACCTATCAACCAGTAATAAAATTATGACCAACGATCACCAACCCAAAAAATTATGCACTACTTAAGTGGAACAACCGAATTTTTATTGTTTTAAAAACATTTTAAGGGTTAAGAAATACGGTTAAAATATTGTTTAAGTCTTATAATTACGTTTATTACCTTTCAGGATGTTTTCCATTGCGTTAGGACGATTTTCAGTTTAGTGGAAGAGCAGATTAGTATCGTACAGCAACATTTTCCAACAAGCAAATCTGGACTGGTAATAAAGGAATGTGACTTTATTCTTGGGTTTCCCCAAGAATTCCCCTCCACCCTTCGACCTGTAGGAGAATCAAAAGCAGGTTTCTGGTTCCCCAACCCTTTAGGAAACTCTTCAGTCAAAAATTACACATTTTTGCAGACATGAAAAATACCCCTTTTTCGCATGTAAACAGAGGAATTTGACCACTGTGCGCTGCCGGCCGTCGCGGTCGTCCCAATGGGTCGTCCTTCCCCGACTGCTACGCTACCCCAGCACGCCATGTAGAGCTCGCCAAATGGACAGAAAACGGTCCGCGGCGTTGTCAGGCCAGACGATAAGTGAGTAATCCCGAGTGGTGAGCGCGTTGTCGTTTACACTTTCCTGTACATCGTAATAATAATAAAACTACAATGAAACTTATATATTCATTTTCTGCATAAATTTGCAAAGATTGGCGGGAAATACTCGCTCGAACTTTCGAGCATTTTTCCAAACATTGAGTTCATTTGACTATTTAAATATTCAAATTTTGAGTACTCGCACGCCCCTAATACATCGTATACATATATATGAATAGGCCTTCTTCTTCAGCCCCTAATGTATATATAGGCCCCTGAAAATATATCCACCGCCTCAGGCTCCCAACTACGACAGTACGCCACCGACCCCACGACCTGTTATGAGCGCCGAGCGCCATGCGCCCCCCCAAAAGTGCCGCGCCCCGTGCTGGAGCACGGCTCGCACTGCCCTAGAGCCGGTACTGAGATCAGGTAATCGCGGAGGCCACGACACCGGTCCCCCGCGACCAATCCACTGCTGATTGTAATTTTGGTTGAGGAAATCTCTTACAATTTGCCCAAGGTGTGCAGGAGCACCATCATGTTGCAGCCACATGTTCTGTAAGTCTGCCAAGGGGACGTTCTCCAGAAGTTCTCGGAGTATGCCCCTCAGGAACACAAAATAGGTGGGGGAATCCAACCTATTTGGGAGAATGTAGGGGCCAATTAAATTATCCCCAAAAACTCCAGCCCAAACATTAACTGAGAAACGGTGTTGCTTGCTGGGAATAACAGTTTCGTGGGAATTTTCAGGAGCCCAAACGTGGCTGTTCCTGGTATTGAAAATAACATCCTGGTTAAAACTGGATTCGTCTGTAAAAAGAACGGATTTCAAGAAATCGTCCGCCAGTTTGTGCAGGAACCACCTGGAACAATCTACCCGACCTGGATAGTCTTGAAGTTCAAGGGCATGAACCTTTTGGAGATGATATGGGTACAAATTCTCTCCATTGAGTACCCTCCACACGGTGTCTTTGGCTGCCCCCATCTCATTACCCACAGCTCGAGTACTTGTTCGAGGGTTTTCTTCAAATTTACGAAGGACTTCCTCCTCAAATTCAAATGTACGCACCGACTTCGCAGCACCAGTATCTGCCATACTCACATGAAACGTACGAGTTGCGTGGAGACGATTGTGGACAGCAGTGAAACGTTTTGGCAGCAGGACATTGTCTATTGGGGAAATAGTCGCTATACAACCTTCTCGCTTCATTTGCATTTCCAAATGCAGCTCCATAATAAAAATGCATATCGCAATACTCTGCAACACTATAATTAGCCATTTATCAATAAATATGAATACTGAATACGTTAACACAGATTACTATTAAAAAACAGCACACTGATTAACAATAAGCAACATACAGGAAAAAGACACATTGTAACAGGAAACTGTAATAATTTTAACAATACATTGATCAATCAGCTGTTTAGTGGAATTATACTTGAAACAGCTGATCGATGTGGCTCACTAGCAGCGATGTCACATGATAACAGTTGATATTGACAAGAATGCAATATCTTAAAAATGGATTTTCTCCGTTATTTATGAACCGATTTCCGTAAATTTGGTGGCATTAGATTTGCAATTAAATTCTCTAAATAAAACGTAATTAACGTAATTTTTTACTATGAGCGGTTTTTAAGATATTTACGTTTGAAATTTGTAGGCAGCCGCCATTTTGAAATTAATGATTTTTAAAAAATAATTTTTTTCTGTAATTAGGTCTTTAGGGAATAAAGCTAAATACCAAATTTCATTGAATTATAACTAGCCGTTCTCGAATTAAAATTTCCTATGTGAAAAAAAACAAAATGGCGGCTATACGAGTAACTTTTGAGCTTTCGAAATTTTGAATATGATATTTTTGGCTTGTCTATGGTCCAGGAATAATACCTGAAAAGGTTGTAGAGGGTTCAGAGACACCCTGTATATATCTACATATTTTAAAAAATTCCTGATTTTTGTTCACTCACTTCCTGAAGTTAATTTAATATTCCTGAAGTTAATACAGCCGATTTTGATGATTCTTTTCTATAATCAATATGAAGTTCCAAAAAGATATTGTGCTGACATTTCATGTGTTGTTTCGAAACACTAACTAAATTGAACCTTATAGACGGCCACACACTACTGGACTTTTCCCGAACAAGTCATCGGACCAGACATCAGACCGTGCAACGAGCGCTCTCGAGGCGGTTTTTTGACGAAAAATCAATGAAAGATCGGTCCGCTGTCTTGCTCGGGGTCTGGCTCGGGGTACGGTAGTGAACTGTATGGTACCTCCATACGCTGCTCCGAGCGCCGGCGCCGTCACGAGCCCCGCCGCTAGCGCTACGCATGATTATTTTATATATGAATAAGTTTTGTTGTAACATTTTTAATGTTAGCAAAGTTATGGTATTTGTTATGTGTTCCTTTATTACATTCAATTTATATGTATTTTTTACCATATTCAATTTGTTATAAATTGCATGTCGCATTAGTTTTTTATTTACTAAATTATTACAACCTCGTTATTGTTGTTACAGTCCTTCTACAAATAACTCTATATAGTTGATGAAACCCTTATTTTAATATGTGGTCAGATAAACCATATGTTTCAGTTTAGAGTGTAAAAGCGTATTATTGTAAAAATCAACACCAACCAAAACGCGTAAATACCAACCATGTAGGCTGATTGTAAACTAATTTATGAATTTTCATTTACTAACTCACCTGTTACGCTCTTTGTGACCATTACAAAAATATTTGAGATTCTTGCACTTTAGGTGTTCCCCAAAAATATGTCAGAGCGTCTCAAACGAGGGTTAGGGGGTCGAAACGGGCTGTTTATAGCGTGACGTAATTTATGCATGGCCCCTAACCTACACATCAGGATGAAAAGTATTGTAATCAGACAGTATTTAAGTATTTAAGGGATGATCTCAACAGTTTGGGGTGAAACCGTCTGATTACACTTTTATTTCTAAAATTACTCGTTCTGCTGAATTTATAAATGTATTGAGTAAAAAACTAAAATACACTCACCTCATCGTACGTTGTTGTTGGCGCCATTTCACAATACCAACATTTGTAATTATTTGTTTACGCTTGGCGTTTAAAAACAACCCACCCTTTTTTGACCGTCTCCTTCCCATGCTTCACATCGACAAAAACTACAGGAAATAAAATAAAACTGAAGATCTGCGAACTGAGTACACTTCAGACTGCACGTTATCCACGGCACAGAAGGAAAAAGGCGGGAGCGGGAAACTACTGTAGCGCGCCCCGTGGCATTGTGTAAAAGCAGCCCTCGATAGATTTGTCGGTGAGGTATTAGGAAATGTACTTATATCACGACAATCACTGTCTATGAAGTGTAGCAGAGCGATTTAATGAGCAGGAAGATCCAGACGGAACGTTTACCCAAACCTGTCAGACTTATATATTCTTTAAAACATAAGAACTAGCCTGTTATAGACATTTTTTCTATGGTAGCCTTCTAGCCTACATGTTTGGTTTGAAAATAAAGCAAAATCTCTTTGCACATTATTTTATAGGTGAGATGTTTGAAATAAAACAACGTTTTTAATTAATTACTGGTTTGTAAATAATTAAAATTAATAAAATAAAGATTTTATTTAAAAATTAATACAATAATACATTTCTTACGTAAGATGAATCGCAACCATAGCACTGACGCAGATTTGTAATCCTCATATCCAACTTTGGAACACGGACAATGAATCTCAGAGATTTCGAACGCGTGTAGGATGTTTAAATCAATCTTTGTGTGCTTGTATGAGTGAAAATGACAATGTTTGTGGAAAGGCTAGTAGCGCCATAGACGGCTTTGTTCGCCGGCCCCGTTTTTGCCTAAAACACGCTCTCGTAGTACCCCGTTTCCGTCGCAACCTACAAACAATTGTTGATGGGATAAATTTCTGCGTACATTTCGAATCTTACTGCTTCTTTCTATAACCTAAAAATGTCAAAATTATTTATGGAAGTATTTTTAAATGATTATGAAAATCAAGTGATTTTGGCTAATTTTGATAGATTTTCTCGATGCTAAATTATATATTTTTCAATATTATGAGGTTATATAAAGAGACACATTCTTCATGATAAGTTTAAGAGTATTTATGAGAAAATCGGTTGAAAAATGGTGTCAGAAACAGGGTACTACGAAAGCATGTTTTTAGCTTTTTTCGCGAGGGTGATGAAGACTCTTAAACTATTTTAAAACCATTACGATTTTGGGGAATTATTATTATGTTGTTTTTTGTAGAATGAAATCTTATTAAGCCAAACATTAAATTTAAAACAAATGTACTTAAAGTACCTTATAATTCCCTCTTAATCCCTCTTTCATCCCTCTGACACCTCAAAAATCCCTAAAATTGGATAAAAATCCCTCAAGTGGAAACACTGTTGTTGTGCAGCAAATGTCCGTTGGTCCTGTAGGCAAGTCGGTGTCGGTGGTGACCACCCGTCATAAGTATCATAGCAGCCAGTCGGCATCAAGTACGCACCTGACCATGGTGTAAATAAGCTTTACTTACACCATGCACCTGACCACGTCTTGCGAGGTCCAGCAGTTCACCTCCATGTTCAGTATCTACTTGACGGTTTGACATAACCTTAGCCCAATAACCATCCAGGAAAAAGGCCCAGTTTAAAAGGGGCTCCAGTCCCAAATTTTTTTGAGTTTGCCCAGCATGTATATATGCGTTTTTTGTTTACTACATTTAAACCTTGAGAAAATATGTTTATTCATTTGGAATCAAGTCAGTTTTTCTGCAGTAGTTAAGTATATTTGTTTTTTAATTGAATTGTTTTATGAAACAATAAGCTATCTTAAGTGTGTTGGAGACCTACAAATATGGTCATTTTATTGGACCAAGGTTGGAAATTGTATTCCTCAAAACATACTTTTCAGGGCGGAAACCTAGGATATACAATTTATAAAATAATAAACATTTATAATTTTCAACACTGTAAAAACATGCATCATCTAATGAAGTTACTAATATGGGATAAATTTATTGTTATTTCAAATTTTTTTTAGCTAATATATTGTAGTAGTAAAATATTCTCAGTATTTAGCTCTACTGCGATTTTGGTAAGAGTGTTGCTTCTTCTTGACAGAAAAAGTCGGCAAACATTTGACATATATAGTAAAACTAGCTGTTACCCGGCAGACGTTGTCATGCCTTTAACTATTACCAACTAAAATCAATATCACCAAGATCACCTGTTCAAGTAAACATGTACCTTTTATGTAAACAACTATACCTTTCCATAAGGTTTATATGGGAACCCTTGTTGGCCTCTTGGGAGGAACCCAATTGAGTTAGGACGAAATGGATGGCTTAAAAACCTTCTCTGTGAAATTTTACATATATATATATATATATATATATATATATATATAAATACCAAGTTTCATGGCAAACGGTCCAACAGTGTCCGAGTCCATTAACTTCAAATATATATACAAACAAACAAACCAACATCCATTTTTATAAATATAGATTAAATGTATAGCTCAATTTTACATATTCTATCTTAAACTATTAGGAATTTAAGGGGCAATTTTTTGTGAGAAGCAGGTCACTTGCCCAAGCTTAATAATTGAATCAAAATTAACTTATTATATAAATTATAAGAACTGTGACTAAAACAAGTAAAATTTGTTTAATGTTGGTTCATTTAAACAAAACGAAAACATCAAAGGTATTCCAGAAAACTAAAAGCTTTGTCAAAAATCCTCTAATCAGACGAATTACTTACTCGCTGCTGATTTCTGTAAATGTTTTTTTTTCTAGTCACAATCTTTTACTTTTCCAACGTTCATCTTTTCTTATTCATTTCTCTGAACCATCTACTGAATTACACTGATGGTAATTTGTATAATGATTTGACTGTTACTTTGTGGAATAAATATTAATTTATGGTTGTGAATGCATCGAGATATTTTGCAAATTACTACAGAGAAATTTACTTTTAATTTAAATATAGAAATAGTAGATAGTAATAACCAAAAATTAGTATGGCCTTAAAGTCACTTGACAAAAACATAATAAATAGTTATTAAAACTTCATAAACAAACACCATACAATTCTTTATTTTATTATGGGACTAGCTGGCCCGACAGACCTTGTCCTATCCTAATGTCATTGAATTTGTTTTCTGTCAAATACTTGTTCACTTTCAAGATGAGCTCGTTCGCTTCACTCACTCGCCTCCCGGATTAGCTCGTTCGCTACGCTCACCCGCCTATTGAAAAAATAGTTTGAGTTGCCATTCAAGTAGTTTTTTTTTATTTCCATAATGAGAGTTGCCATTCAAATAGTTTTTTTTTCTAATTTCCATTATGAACATATATTTATGCCTTTCAAGAATGTTTACAGTTGTTTGGTGAAACTAACTGAACTTTGATTGAATCAATGGGAACTTTGGAAGACTGTGAGACAGAGCTCTAGGTTGGATTAAAAATTTTCTTTTATAAGAATCTTGTACTGACATTAACGAACACAACGAAAAAAGAATTACTTAATTTGGTGCACTCAGTCTCAAGTGATGGCGTGACCAAGAGAAATAGGGATTCATTTTGATATATTAAGATAAGAAGAAGATTGTAATGTGTTGTTTAAAATTAACTTTAATATTTAGAATACACATAATTGTGGACAAAACTATCTAAAACTTTTGAATTCCTTTATTTTTTATTCAATGATTATGAATAAAGTTTCTTAATATATAATTAGCTATACAGGCTTGGCTTAATATACATGGTATAATTAGCCAAACTGTACCAGGAACTTTTGAGAAAACCATAGTCTGGAAACCCATAAACCATGTACTTGAATAAAAGGTCATGGTGGTAAAAATGGTGGTAAATAATTATTTTGATATACAACCCAATAAACTTGTCAAATTAAAACACATTTTTAAATACTGGAATTTGCGATCAGCTATGTGGTTTGATGTGACTGTAAAAGTTAAATCAGGTAGAGGGAGTAGAGGGAGGTCTCTAATGCATTCATGCATCGTTCTCCTTACCTCACAGACATTACCACTTAGTTTCCCAGTTAGGAGGACCTACGGCTTAGGGGTGCTCCGGACCACTGGGTCATGGCTTTATCACACAGCTCCTACAGCTTAGGAGTGCTCCAGACCACTCGGCCACAGCATTATCACACAGCTCCTACAGCTTAGGAGTGCTCCGGACCACTGGGTCACAGCATTATCACACAGCTGCTGCAGCTTAGGAGTGCTCCGGACCCTGGGTCACGGCATTATCACACAGCTCCTACAGCTTAGGAGTGCTCCGGATCCTGGGTCATGGCGTTATCACACAACTCCTACATCTTAGGAGTGCTCCCGACCACTGGGTCATGGCATTATCACACAGCTCCTACAGCTTAGGAGTGCTCCGGACCACTGGTTCACAGCATTATCACACAGCTGCTGCAGCTTAGGAGTGCTCCGGACCCTGGGTCACAGCATTATCACACAGCTCCTACAGCTTAGGAGTGCTCCGAATCAGTCGGCCACGGCATTACCACACAGCTCTTACAGCTTAGGAGTGCTCAAGACCACTGGGTCATGGCATTATCCCACAGCTCCTACAGCTTAGGAGTGCTCCAGACCCCTGGGTTATGGCATCATCACACAGCCCCTACAGCTTAGGAGTGCTCCGGACCACTGGGTCATGGCATTATCACACAGCTCCTACCGCTTAGGAGTGGTCCGGACCACTCAGTCACGGCATTATCACACAGCTCCTACAGCTTAGGAGTGCTCCGGACCACTGGTTTACGGCATTATCACACAGCTGCTGCAGCTTAGGAGTGCTCCAGACCCTGGGTCACGGCATTCTCACACAGCTCCTACAGCTTAGGAGTGCTCCGGACTTCTCGGCCACGGCATTATCACACAGCTCCTACAGCTTAGGAGTGCTCCGGACCACTGGGTCATGGCATTATCACACAGCTCCTACAGCTTAGGAGTGCTCCGGACCCCTGGGTTATGGCATTATCACACAGCCCCTACAGCTTAGAAGTGCTCCAGATTACTGGGTCACAGCATTATAACACAGCTGCTGCAGCTTAGGAGTGCTCCGGACCCTGGGTCACGGCATTATCACACAGCTCCTACAGCTTAGGAATGCTCAGGACCTGTGGGTCACGGCATTATAACACAGCTCCTACAGCTTAGGAGTGCTCCGGACCCTGGGTCACGGCATTATCACACAGCTCCTACAGCTTATGAGTGCTCCGGATCCTGGGTCATGGCGTTATCACACAACTCCTACATCTTAGGAGTGCTCCCGACCACTGGGTCATGGCATTATCACACAGCTCCTACAGCTTAGGAGTGCTCCGGACCACTGGTTCACAGCATTATCACACAGCTGCTGCAGCTTAGGAGTGCTCCGGACCCTGGGTCACAGCATTATCACACAGCTCCTACAGCTTAGGAGTGCTCCGAATCAGTCGGCCACGGCATTACCACACAGCTCGTACAGCTTATGAGTGCTCTAGACCACTGGGTCATGGCATTATCCCACAGCTCCTACAGCTTAGGAGTGCTCCAGACCCCTGGGTTATGGCATCATCACACAGCCCCTACAGCTTAGGAGTGATCCGGACCACTGGGTCATGGCATTATCACACAGCTCCTACCGCTTAGGAGTGGTCCGGACCACTCAGTCACGGCATTATCACACAGCTCCTACAGCTTAGGAGTGCTCCGGACCACTGGTTCACGGCATTATCACACAGCTGCTGCAGCTTAGGAGTGCTCCAGACCCTGGGTCACGGCATTCTCACACAGCTCCTACAGCTTAGGAGTGCTCCGGACTTCTCGGCCACGGCATTATCACACAGCTCCTACAGCTTAGGAGTGCTCCGGACCACTGGGTCATGGCATTATCACACAGCTCCTACAGCTTAGGAGTGCTCCGGACCCCTGGGTTATGGCATTATCACACAGCCCCTACAGCTTAGAAGTGCTCTAGATTACTGGGTCACAGCATTATAACACAGCTGCTGCAGCTTAGGAGTGCTCCGGACCCTGGGTCACGGCATTATCACACAGCTCCTACAGCTTAGGAATGCTCAGGACCTGTGGGTCACGGCATTATAACACAGCTCCTACAGCTTAGGAGTGCTCCGGACCACTGGGTCATGGCATAATCACACAGCTCCTACAGCTTAGGAGTGCTCCGGACCCTGGGTCACGGCATTATCACACAGCTCCTACAGCTTAGGAATGTTCAGGACCCCTGGGTTATGGCATTATCACACAGCTCCTGCAGCTTAGGAGTGCTCCGGACCCCTGGGTCACGGCATTATCACACAGCTCCTACAGCTTAGGAGTGCCCCGGTCCAATGGGTCACGGCATTATCACTCAGTTAACAGCTCTTGGTGAATGACGGGGATCAAAATACAGAACCTTCCAGACCATAGTCACATGCTCTAACCATTACTCCATGGTACTCCATCCTAACAAACCAACACCAAACGTAGTGATCCCCTTACCTCCAATCATCTTACCACAGGATCCAAAATTTTTCCCACAACTGATATAAGAATGTACCTATAAATAATCGCCGGACCCAAGATTTTCACTCAAAGCAGTGATCGGTCACCAGTGGATATGAGTAAAGTCAAAAAGGGCGGAGGGACTGACTCTCCCAACCTTTCTTGGAACAAAAAATGAGAAATAGTGTAGCGGGTTTAAGGAATAGATTGTACAGGTAGTTCAAGCAGATCTAAACTGTAATTACTGAATAGGGTAACGAAGCTGCAGTGTGTGTAAACGTGCTTTGGGTACTGCAAATCAATTATAAAACTTTCCTTTTTACTTTTTTATAAAATCACCTATCCTTTTTTCGTCCCTGAGAAGTTAGCTACAGCCACACAGCACAATCTTTCATGCGCACTGCAATTGTAATTGTAGAAAAGAGTTTAAACCACAGATTGTTTAACTTTAAATATTAGGCTGTCTTTTAAATTTACGTTTCAATTAAACTAACTACCTAGCTAGTCAAAACAAGACCAAATTAGTTGGAACTCTAATAAACCAAGTTAATAAGTAACAAAATACACTGAAGCAATGAATGTGGGGCTTAATGAGGCAGACGTTGATTGTAAAAAATTAAACAAGCAATGCTGATTGCATGTTTTCTACCAGTTTTATCTAGGCTCTCTGCCCCTATTTGATCTCATTGTGCCAAATTACATGTGTTTGTTTATTTCCTACAGTTCAAAGTGCCAAAAGAGTAATGTAAAAACCATTCAAATAATAAAATGACTCGCGTTATTCATTTGGAATCACATAAATTCTGTAGGCTAGCTTTTATTTTACAAATGATCAAGTTGTTTCTTTTTATATATACAAAAAGGGTCGTTTATGAAAATAAGTGGTGTATTAACAGGATGAGACGTTTTTACAATTTCTTAATTACCAAGCCGACGATCCCAGTTACATCAGGAAGATTCATGGAGAGTGAAAAACATTTCTTTGTGCTGCATTTTGTAGAGAAATCGATGAACTTTATACACACGTTTATGTAATCATCTGACCAAAGAAAATTATCATCTGCGATAGAAAAACATTGAAGCTTTTAAAGCTAATGGGGCGAAGCCCTGCCACAATTTTGAATATTTCTGAATTTTTACACTTACTAGGAATCCTAACAAACATTTTGATATGCAATATGGTTAGGTTTTTGTCATAATTTTGATTGGCAGATTTCACATTTGATTACCATTCATGTAATCCAAAATTATTTTAAAAAATATAGATGTCACATTGATAGTAAAAACAAAATACACACACAAAAGCAGCAGTATTTATGAAAATTAATGTTTCTTTGTCCGTATGCACTCCATTCATCAGATTGCAATGATAATTTTGAGGGTAATTCAGGTTTCAAGCCATTAGTCAAACTTCTAAACGTTAGGGCCCCACCCTACTAGACTTTCAATTATCAGTTTAACCTTATAGAGTTAAATTTGATTTGAGTGCCCATGGTAACAATACCAGAAAATAAATTGGAATCAATAAAGACCATGTGAATGGATTTGCTTGTACTAATTACAGTAGTTTGTCATAAATATAACATTTCGGAAACATATGTAAGATAAATTTAAAAACACTCCAACGATGAATTGGATGCAGTATAGCCAGTCAGTAGACATCGAACCATGTTATATTGCTATTAATTACAAACAATACATTCGGAAGGTACATACTGTGATGCGTGACTATAATAGTCTGAGTCTGACTCCAAATCAATTTTGCAACCGCATTATCATGTTTGTCATTACTAGACACCAAAGTCAACTGAAGTGAGGCCAATTGCCAATTAGGGTGATGTGTATTATCGAGAGATAATGAACCTGTAGAGTTGTGTAAAACATCTGAGTTGATTAGCATGAGTTCACTGGACGTTTATAGTTGACAAAGCTATCTACTATCTGGTGATCCGACTCTCTCATTTAATGCTTCAGTTAGTTCAGCAATTGTCATGACTAACAAGTTCAGTTCAAACGAGTTCTATTAATAAAACAGCTCTCTCTAGGACGAGATTTTATTTATTTTTCCACAAAAGTAAAGCTGTAACTATGAACGATAAACTCAGTTCCATAAAACAAAATTATTCTTGTACAGTCTTAAATAAACAATTAAAATGAAAATTTATGTTATTGAACACATAATAAGAAATACAAAACACTTCATTTACTTTAAAAAAACAATTAAAAATCAAAAATTACCATCTGTGTTATAAAATAATTACTGCTAACATATTATTTTTGTTGTCTGTATTCTTTCAATAATGTCCCTACTTCCTACTTAGAATACCAAATGGAGGTTGTTTTACCAATCTGCTACAAAATTCTTCACTCAGTAATCTTGGGGTGATATCAAATAAAAAGGGGTTGATATAAAATAAATATGGTACTTATGAGCAATAAGTCCCTACTTAATGAACTCTAAGCAATGCAAACTTAGGTCATACTGGTTAAATTAGAAGGAACAATGTCCTGCTAACAAATTTTAGATGTTAACACATGGGCAGTTTATCGGCAACAAAGAGTCTAGATGAAGGTGATGGTCTTTGAGGGGATCCTATTGTTGGCTGGCACAGGGTTCACAAACACATCTTAAAACACTGGTTACATGACTGGTGGTCATGGTAAAATATGATTGGTACTCAGTAATTCTGATTCCTTAAGGACTAATTTTGAAAATTATATTTGATGACGGAACGAAGTGAAGGAATCTATGTATTAGCAGAGATAATGATTCGTTGTCCGTCAATGTGTGGGTGTGTGTATTAGTGTGGGTGTTGGTGTGTGAGTGTTCATAAAGCAATATCGTGAAAACGGCTGCACGATCGTTTTCAGATTTTACACAAATGTTTTCCAGTACACTTCACGCTTCCAGTTCAAAAATGAAACACATTCCTTAAACCGGTTTTTATTAATTAATATTTAAAAGTTGTAAAATGTCCATAAGGTAAAGCATCGGATAAAAATTACTGGTTTTAAAGTACAAGATACTAATGCAATATTGTTTCGTAATTATAAGAAACTACTAAAAAATTGTTTTATTCATATGTTTTATGATTAAATAAATAAAGTTCTGTGCGTTTAACATGATTTTATTCAATTTATCAAAGGTTTTTGAAATTTTTAGATTAAAAAACTAATACCAGTTTTTATAAATAAAGATAACGTTCTCCTATGATGTGAAGTACCTGGGGGGCCGAGCTTTGCTCGGGGGAAGGCCAGTCAGTTTGTTTAGATGACTTGGAGTAATATTTCACCACTTTCCCCTACTGATAATCAGATTTATATAACTCATTTGCCTCTTTTCTACATTTCTAAGGTCACTCCAGTTGTTATTTATAGCTCATTGTCCCTTTGATTTATTTTACTACTCTATTTATGTAATCTACACTCAAATCGTTTAATCTCTGCTCTCAGGAAACCACATGTTAATAATCATATACAACATGAGTATTACTTTGACAGTTCCCTGGTTGATTATGAACAGCTGTTACAATTCTTTTGTTTTGATTTTAAACTCCATAAGCCCAATGTTAATTTTTTTAACTTTTCATTAGTGAATTTCCTATGGAAAGTGAACTATTAGCATGACCCGCACGGTGAAACTTAAGCCCGGGACCACCATAGAAGTTCCTAACGTGACCCCCTGAACACGTTTTGGGGGTTCGTTCAAAATTGTATATATATATGTATATATATATATATATATATATATAGACATATATATATATGTGTGTATGCACTCTAGCGGTCGCATTTTTTGTCCGATTTACTTCAAATTTCGTAGGGACGTTCCTTTCAATAATCAGTTGGACAAGTTCGTTGGGCAAAACAATCGAAAAACTCTAAACCCCTTTTTTGGGGATTATTCTTTCAAATTTAGAGTTTTTGGGCCCAAAAAGGGTCAGAAAAGCCCCGAATTTGAAATTAACGAATGAAAAACGGTGGGAATTAGTGTGGCAAAACTTTTAAGCCCTCTCTCGTCATACTAGCATATATATTTACCGAGTTATTAAAGAAAATGTGTATTGGCCAAACACAGTACGTTGTCTTATGGGGGTTTTACTTTAGAAAAGCCTGTTATTCATTTGTTAGTGTACTTTTATCATCTCCAACAACCTCACGCCTACTTTAAAGCCTGACTGGACCTTCTCCTAACCATAATGCGCAAAATTGTATTCCCAGCATTGCAGGTAAATATAACCAGGAGCATCAGAACAGCCAAAAAATCAATATTTTCAGATTTGAATAAAAATTGGAATAATTGTATGTTTTTAACTGATTTTGAGTTTTTATTGTTTTTTATGTGGAAATTCACTTCCCTCACGTCAGCGTGCTGCGTGCGAACTCGTTTTAGTTTTTTTACATTATTTGATTTTTCCTGAGGATGAGACCTACCTAGAACTTATTTTTATCCCAGAAATTAGTTATTTCGAACATTTGAAGGAAATCGTTGGAGCCGTTTTTGAGATCCGTGTCGCAAGCAAGCAAGCAAACCTTACTCAAATTAGAGTATAGGCATTGATTATACATCCTACGGAATGTATAATACATTCCGTAGGATGTATAATCAATGGTATAGGATAATGTGAGTAAGTCAATATTTATCCGTTAGATTGCAGCAGCCATTTATTTTGTACTAGCTGATGTACCCGTTCTTCGCACAGGTGTTTTCTTTACCCGTTCTTTAGTCAATACAATTTGCATTTTAAATAGCTTGAAACTGCTGTTCTTGCTTCTGCTCTTTAAGCTGTCAAAAGGAAGTATCCACAGCTGTTCGCATTAAAGTTTCTGAATGGTTACTTTCTTCTGAAATGTAAACATTGAAACTTGGGACGTTCACGGGGCGTAGCCTGAGGGGATTTTAAGGAAGTGAATAGCCCTATATGTGTTGCATGGGTTCAAGATCTACCTTTGTGTAAAGTTTCAGCCCAGTCGGTTCAGTAGTTTTTGCGCTCACCCGGAACATCAGACAGACAGACACCAGCTCTTCTTTATAATATTATAGACTAGCTGATGTACCCGTCCTTCGTACGGGTTGTACATAAATGGCAGATTAACTAAAAATATTAACAACCCACATAATTTTACACTTTTAAAGTAGAATTAAATTAATGTTAACGAAATATACTGCTGCCAAGTCGAGGAACTCTGTCGGGTAGTGAACGGTGTGGTTTTTGCTACTCCAAATCGGTACAGGTAACACTTTGGATTCGATTTTAGAAATAAAAGAACTCAAGTACAACAAAATATTAACCCTGTTTAATTTAACATTTTAAATACTTTGATACATTAATCTTTACATTCCAATAAATTAATAGTAATGTAACGAAACATTAAACTTTAAAAACATTGACAAACCACTTTTAAAATCACCATTCTTGCCAGGTCCTGTTTTCAATATAACTAGGGGCTTGTAGGGGCAAAAGCCCCTAAAAAACCAAAATACATAAATTTTTTATCAACCTTCATTGGTCATTTATAAATAAGCACTGATTTTCTAGCATTATAATATAATATTATTATACTGTCTTATGTTTTTAATAAAATGTCCATTCCTAAACAACTATACATTGCTGTAGTTTAAAAGTAAACAAACTGAATAAGTACAGCTGGTATCAATATCAAAGGCTAATTTAACTCTGTGGCACAGCTGTTTTAATTTCAAAAGATGTAAACAAATTAAACCCCATGTTGTTTTAATGGGAAAAGTTTTATTCTGTTGCGAATTTATGGTAAAAAAATAAGAAAAATGAATAGTTTTCCCTCAAAATTCACGTCAAGACCTTTAAAATGATACCCCTCCCATCCTTCTACGGCCATCCAGTCACTCACAATTTCTTTACAAAAATTTGACTTACGGAATTATATATAGAGATTGTAAATAAACAATTTAAACTTGGAAAAATCATATGTTTTAAAAACATATGACTACTTGATTTTATTTAAATAAATGTAAATCAATATATACGAACTGTTCTAACAGTGGTCATGGTTAAATGAACGGTATTAAATATTGTATATGTTCGTTCCTCCCTTTGGAATAGACCTACATTTGTGTTGATCTCCGTTGCTTGTTCATTGGTGGACATGAGGATGGCACAATCACAGAGCCAGACACTTTCCAGATTAAACTGTTTATGAACCTCGGTGTAACAAACTGTTAATCAATAAATCCTGTGATTCATCGATAGTGCCGAGTGAAGGATAGATGTTTCTGAGACCTTAATTTGTTTTTCAATGTCCCAATCTCAACTTTTAAAAGCGCATAAGAAAACTGATCCCTTAATCTTCTCAAAAATATATTTTCATATTTACTGTTAAGTTCAGACGCTCAGTGGTCGGCTACATAAAATATATTTTTAGAGAAGCGTAGACTCGTCCACTCATGTCTCACTTACGACAAAGGGTCTGTGTGAGATCTCCAGAGAACAACACCGTGACTCCCCATGATGTTGTTTCTTATTTCCTTTAAGGCATCAAATTTCAGCTCTACTGGTTGAGTAGTTTGTGTGTTATGACTAACTCGCTTATATTAAAGGCCATTAGGCCAGAGTCCTTGAGTATATTTGTGTCTGGAGTAGGTAAATGTCTGCACTGACCTATCAGCTACATTCCTACCAAATTTCAGATCCATCAGTCCAAGAGTATGTGCAAGATTGTTAAAATATTGTATTTTGAAATTCCGGGGGGCGAAGCACATAAACATTTTCGTAACAGGAATAGGCTGCATTTTTTTCTGATGAATTAGTTATGTTCCTACCGAAATGTAACTTACAAAGGTCCAGAAAGTACTAATACTCATAAAATTGCCATAAAAGTAAATTAGCGAAGAACCCTACAGGACTTTTTTAAACGTATTCTTATTGTGAATCTGCAGCATAAGGGGAACCACCATCCAAAATTTGATCTTCAACAGACATTGTCGTTTCTTAGATAAAGTGATCACTATGTCAGTGAGTGCATGAGTCTGACAAATATAGATTTAGATCATATATCCACTTATGTTATTTATTACCAATCTTCACTCAATGTTTTAAAAAAGAACTAAAAAACCTATTTATAGAATAACTATGCCATCATCTGGTTCAATATAAATAAATGCTTTGTCCATAAGAATAGCATAGGATCTTAAAAACCCTATGGGGCAGTGTCCTAAGGTAATTTAAAACAATCCAATTAGCCTAAAACCTTCTAACGCACATATAGAACATAGAAAAAAGTTGCATAAAAATCGGTGCACCCGTTTTCCTGTGAAAAGCGAACAAAACATGACCAAAACCGCACAAAATCACGTTTTTGAGCGGCCCCCATTATTTTTAAAAAGGCGTATGCCAGTTTATAGTGTCCTAAAACCTTCTCACGCATATATAGAACAAAGAAACAAAGTTTCATTAATGTCACTGCACCCATTTTCCAGTGAAAAGCGAACAAAAACCCGTCCTTGAGCGTTACCGGCAGACAGACAGACATAAATTGAGATAAGATTTGTTTTGGTTTCCCTAGGGTGTAGAACGTGAAAATATGCAAAAATTTCATAATTCCAAGCAATGTACAGACAAAATTCTAATTTTATTTATATAGATTAATTATACGGTATATTGAAATAAATATATATATATATACTTGATGTACACGTTCTTCGCACAGGGGTTTTCCTTACCCGTTCTATAGTCAATGCAAATTTCATTTTACTTAGCTTGAAACAGCTGTTGTTCTTGCTTCTGCTCTTTAAGCTGTCAAATGTAAGTGCCCTCAGCTGTTCGGATTACAGTTTCTGAATGTTTACTTTCTTATGAAATGTAAACATTGAAACTTAGAACGTTCACGGGGCGTAGCCCGAGGGGATTTTAAGGAAGTGAATAGGCCTATGTGTTGCATGGGTTCAAGATCTACCTTTGTGTAAAGTTTCAGCCCAGTCGGTTAAGTAGTTTTTGCATTCACCCGGAACATCAGACAGACAGACAGACAGAGAGACAGACAGACAGACAGACAGACAGACAGAAACCACCTCTTCTTTATAATATTATAGATAGATTTACGTCTGCCAGCTGTGTTCTTTTGTCAGTTTATGATATTTAAATACCCCCATCATAGCAAACCTGCGTACTCAACTAATTTCCAATGTACCTCACTGCATAGGCAACTTACTGTGTTATTTATTTATTTTTTTTTTTTGTAGAATTTGCACCTCTAATATAATATAATTTAATATAATTAAGAACCATTTATCCTATGACCTAAAATTAACCAAAAGGAAAAGAAGATATTTTCCTACATAGTGCCCAGGACTATTTATTTAGTATTTTGTGATGAAATTTCGGTTAGAACTTACTTAACAGCAGTAACTTTTATCTACCATTTCTGAGTTCTGTCATCCCATTACGTGAATATTTGAGCGTACTCCTAGTATATTAAATTTTAATTCTATTGCAATTCTCTTACGTTAATTACATTTAAAATAAGTTATTGGTGAATATATCAAATTAAGTAGGCTATTAAATGTAGATAGGCTGTGGAAGATTATTGGTTATTAATTAATGAAATTATATATTATTTAAAATACACAGATAAATAAATGCTATACTATACACAGAGAGGGAATGATTTTTCAGAGGAGTGGTCAAATGGATGATTTATATTGGACAATTAACCCAAATTAACACAAGATAACATATTGAAATACAATTAACACATTTTATGGGGACAGAAAATTATATGGCACATTTGACAAGGAAATTGAATATTAAACGAGTTTGCACACAGCACGCTGATGTGAGGGAAGAGAGTTTCCACCTACAAAACTTTTAAAACTCAAAACCAGTGTCAAAATATACATTTATTCCAATTTTACTGAAATCTGAAAACACTGATTTTTTTGGCTGTTCTGAAGATCCTGGTTTCATTTACCTGCAATGCTATGAATATAAATTTTGTGCATTATAAGGTTAGGAGAAGGACCGGTCAGGCTTGAAAAGGCGCGAGGTTGCTGGGGATGATACAAATACACCAACAAATGAATAACATGCTTTTCTAATATAAAAACCCCATAAGACAACGTACTGCAGTACACATATGTTTAGCCGATATACATTTCTTTAATAACTCGGTAATTATTCATGCTAGAATGACGAGAGAGGGCTTAAAACTTTGGTTTCACTAATTCCCATCTTAAGACATGCATTAATTTTACATCCGGGGCTTTTCTGACCCTTTTTGGGCCCAAAAACTCAAAATTTGAAAGAATAATCTCCAATAAGGGGGTTTAGAGTTTTCCGATTGTTTTTCCCAACAAATTTGTCCAACTGATTATAAAAAGGAACGTCCCTACCAAATTTGAAGTAAATCGGACAACAAATGTGACCGCTAGAGTGCATACACACACACACACACATATATATATATATATATATATATATGTATATACGCCTATATATATATATATGCGTGTGTGTGTGTGTGTGTGTGTGTGTGTGTGTGTGTGTGTGTGTGTGTGTGTGTGTGTGTGTGTGTGTGTGTGTGTTATATAATTTTGAACGACCCCCCAAAATGTGTTCAGGGGGTCACATTAGGAACTTCTATGGTGGTCCCGGGCTTAAGTTTCACCATGCGGGTCTTTCCACAGGAAATTCACTAATAATATAATATGGGGAAATTATTGGTAATCATGTGGGAATAAATAACATATGAGGGAAATTAACACTGAATAATGAATGGGATGAAATGAAATACTATAATCTGTGTTATAAAAATAAGTATTGCTAAAATATTATTTTTGTTCATTATGTCTTTCCCCTACTTAGTACAAAATTTACTCTTTAAACTTTTATGATTTTTTTCTCTTTGTGTTATTGGATACTTGGTAAGCTGACATTTGGTCACTTTATCTTCATTTAAATCTTTCATATCTTGCTGGTTTTCAGTAAACTTCTGAGATTGAACAATTTTCTTCAATAAAGAGGAATTCTTATAATTTAGGGATTATATATTTTCTATGTGACTTTTGTCTCAGTAAAATAACCATTTTACAGAACATTTGAATAAAAACTATAAAAATGTGTGGTAGGTTATTTCCCTTGTAAGATATTTGTCATTAACCTCCATATGCAACTCTGAGTTTTGTATAAGAGCATTTTTAAAAGAGGTACCAGTTTTATTACAAATCAAGTTTTCAGCTTAAATGCCTATGAAGTCAATTATTAATAGTGGTATAAGAGAAGCATAAGATAGTATAGAAAATGTTAAGCTACTCTTTCTCCACCACCTCGCTAGAGTTAGAAACATGGCATAGATACATTTCAAAAATGTTTGTAATACAGAGAGGAATACAATGTTGGTAAAATATGAAGAAATTTTTTTATCTTCTTTGATTTCCAAACTTTATCAATGTTACTAAAATCATTGGTAATTTAATTGTTACCCCAAATAATAAGCGGTTTTATTTTGCTGAATGGCCAATAGTACAGTAGGCTCGGAAATCCGGATCGACCAAATCCGGATTTTGATGCGATTAGCCTGCATTTCTCAAATTGTATGTAGTTTGCATCATTCTGTTTCAGTAAATATGTTGTTTATGATTTTACAAGGCAGTGGAAGTTGTCGTGCGGTCAAATGGGAAACAATAACAGGAAAGGATATTATGACTTTGGTTACAAATTTAAGCTCTTCAAGGAGTGAGGATTACTATGGGTTTTCAAACAAAGTTGTTAAGGATATTATTGACATAATTTTGGTGCCGTTGACTCTGGTTTACAATAAAATTCTAGAACAGGGTAGATACCCTGATGCTCTTAAGATAAGTAAAGTCACTCCTATTTTTAAGAAGGGTGAAAAGATTGACCCGTCAAGTTATCGCCCAATTTCTTTGACACCTATTTTTAGTAAAATTCTGGAAGGTTGTATAAAAAAGCAATTAAGTGGTTTCTTTGTTGAGAATAGTTTGTTTAGTGAACATCAGTTTGGTTTTATTCCTGGTCGCAATACTGTTAAAGCTGTAGAGAAGGTAGTAGAACAGGTTCTTGTTAATTTTGAAAGAAAGCTAATGACATCTGCAACATTAATAGATTTGACAAAGGCTTTTGATTGTATTTCTCATGAGTTAATCATAAAAAAACTGTCTTGTTATGGTATTAAAAGTAATGAGCTTAACCTTTTCATGTCTTATTTAGATAATCGTAAGCAAATGGTTGTACAGGGACAAGAAAAATCAGATTTCAAAAATATAAGAGTAGGTGTTCCGCAAGGATCAGTACTAGGTCCTCTGCTTTTTGTTATTGCAATTAATGATTTAGCTTTCAATGTACCCTGCACAACGGTATTGTATGCGGATGATACCACGATCTTAAATTTTGACAACAATCTTGATCAACTGATTAGGGCAGAAAATCAGGCAATACAAAATGTACTAGAGTGGTGTAGGACAAATCAACTGGTGGTAAATAATAAAAAAACTGAAAAAATTGTTTTCTCATTAAATTGCACAGTATTTAAAGATATTAAGCCTGTAAAACTATTAGGGATGTATCTGGATAGTAGGTTAAGTTGGGACAAACATGTTGAAGAGTTATGTAAAAAATTATCAAGGATTATCTACTTATTAAGAAAACTAAGAAATTGTGTTACAATTGATATGTTAGTGAAAGCTTACTATGCATTTTTTCATTCACACTTGAGGTATGGGGTTACATTGTGGGGCAACAGCTGTCACTCTCAAAGAGCATTTCTGTGGCAAAAGAAAGCTCTTAGAACAATAAAAAATGTACCAGTAAGGGAATCATGTGTGCCAATTTTTAAAGAACTGCAAATAATGACCTTGCCTAGTTTATATGTCTATTGCTGTTTGGTTAATGTCAAAGAATGTCTTGAGTGTTTTAAAGTGAGAGAGGAATTACATAGGTACCCTACACGACAGAATCATTTGTTAGAGCGACCTCCAGTAAAATTAGAAAAAATAAATAGCAGTCATATTGCAATGAAGCTGAAAATGTTTAATAAATTGCCTAAAGAGGCATGGACTGTAACTTTAAACATTTTTAAGGTAGTAACTGAAAGATGGCTTAAAGAAAACATATTTTATTCTGTTGAAGACTATATGACCTGTGATAAGACAAGCTTAACATTTTAAAATTGTAATTGTTTGTGTTCACTTAATGTTCTATGTCTTTTATGTAATTTAATTCATTTGAATGTCCTATATGTAATTTAACTTGTTTATTTTTATTTTTATTTATCATATTAGTTACTTGGCATGTACAACTTATTTATAGAATTATTTTAGTTTACCATAAATGCTATGTAATGACCTTGTCAATTGCACTTTGTAAGAGCTTAAAGACAATAAAAATCTTGAATCTTGAATCTTGAATCTTGAAGTTGTATGACTCACGGCCACCTACAGGAAATCTGATTTTTTTAAATCCGGACCATCTGTCCGCCACTTAGTCCAAATTTCTGCAGTCTGAATAAGAGAGATATTTGTTTATCATACTTCATCTGCTGCTTAATTTAAGAATAACTGCAAGAAAAAAAATTGCATGTATATTAAGGAGTAAAAAAGTTTAATTAGCCTACCACATTTCCAAACTCATTACCGTGTAAATTGAAACAGTGCATGAAAAATACCATCTTACTGGTGCAAGAATTACAGCACACTAAACCCCAACAGAATGATAACATTGACTTCTATATAGTCAATGACGACAAGGAATGATGAGTTTGTGAAGGGTAGAAACCCTGTTTTTTAATAAAAATAGCCCTATTTATTGAACCACATCTCATCAATTTTTATACAAATTCTAGATATAGACAACAGTATGTAAGAATAAAACCTTAAAATCCTCCTTTATCTCTGATCAGGACCGCCACAAGGTGGGGGGGACAACCAGGGCAGACCCCCGAATTTCAGGAATAAAATTACCAATATATCATGTGTTTAGTTTAGTGGTTATCAGGATTATGTCCTGGTATTTTTGCTAAATTATTTTAAAGGAATATATTTTGAATTATATTCAGTTTGGATGAAGTTTTTTAGTTTACTCCAGGTTAAACTAGTTGTTGTAGTTAAAAATTATGATGTAATTTTTTAACTTAAAAATCACCCCTTCAGCTGATCTTATTCATGTTTAGCAAAAAAATAACTTTATAAATGTGTACACAACTTACAAAATTATGAAAGGTATGTCACTAAAGGTTCATATAAGCTAATCGTTGTTTTTATTAGTGAATCTTTCACTGCTAGAACCGAACCTATAATAGAATTTATTGTTTTACTATTTATTAATTTATTCCCTAACAAGTGTTATTATTATTATTATTATTAGCATTATAATCTACTAGCCAAGCTGTTGCAGCTTCGCCCGTGTAAACTATGACAGTTATGTGTGCTGCATTCTAGCCCATGGAACTGCTACGAATCAAGATCAGCTGTTTGAATTTTCATCAGCTCAAACCAAAGTGAATGTCCATAAGGAATACATGGGAACTTTGGGACCCAGCGGGGGGAACACAGGGGGAATTTCGTAATACCGTTTCTTAGAAAGCATCTAGGCCCAAAGTGGAACCTATATGTCAAATTTCAACTCTGTAGGCCATAGTTATGGAGGTTTCGTGATAGGTCAGTCAGTCAGTCAGTGGTATTTGGATTTTATATATTAAGAATACATGTTATATAATAGGATTTAGTCATTATAAAAGCTTAAAATGTTATAGGTATGGCAGATTTCCAACTTTATTTCATGCTATGTTTGATTTGTAAACAAAGGCATTTTACAGCATAAATGTTATGTTTTGTTTTGCTAATATTGAAGGAATAATAAAGAATAAATTTATAATTCAGATACAATTTCTCTAATCGTTCATATTGCACAGTTAATGATTTTGTTAAACGTTGAGGTAAAAAAGTAAAATATTGACTAAATTGCTACATTGAAATTTGTAACCAAGTGTTTAAATTGTTAGTAAAGTTTATTTGATCATTTATATCGGTTAAATAAATAAGGCAATAAATAACAAATTAGTTGACAATATGTATTGAACTTTATTTTTTTATAATTCATACTAGCAGACGTCCTGTTCCCCGCACAGGGATATAGCGGCCTAGAGCCAGACATTTTAAAAGTTTATCTACATTATAATCAGCTGTCTAACAAAATCAAATACAACTTCATAAGATTAACATTGAAACTTTGAAGCATGCAGGGCAAAGCTCTGAAGGTGTAGGTTTTTCAAACCCCCAAAAGGCACATCTAGAGAGTAAGAGCTTTTCATTGATGCCAAACATGTATACAAAATAATAGATTTAGGGGTCTAAAATCGCCGAACAAAAATCAAGAAATTCTTTTAATAATATAGACTCATGGTAATAACACAAGCACTAAAATACAAACTTTTCTATAAATGATATGACCTTAAAATAGTGAATTTGACTACTAAAACTTTGCAAAGTTATTATATAAAGTACAAATGCTTTAAACATTTGTGTCCAGTTTTTTGGACTCTTCTAAAATATTTGTTAGTAAACATTTGTTTATATTATGCTTTTGAAGTGTTTCATTTCAGACAGAGTAGGGGGCCTATATACGAAATACCGAAAACTCATTCTAGAAGACTCTAAAAATGTTTACAAAGGTTAGATAACACCATGGTAGGTTACATATCTTAAACAACAATAACTAAGCAATACAATGTTTTTCAGTGGGACAGCCGCTGTCCCAAATACAGTTTGAATTCTAACTACAGTCAGATTGTAGCCATCTCACATGCAATCTGACTATCCTAGACTACTAGGGTGGATGTTGTCCCGCAGATGACTTGGCCACACAATCATTACAGGACAAACAGAGTCCTATCCTATCTGACCCCAAGAGTCAAGTGTGCTGAATAGTGAATGTGTCTTATGCTTAATAGTATACAAATATATAGGTTATTATGGGTTACACACTTGGAGAGTTCTTCTTACAAATAATTTGATTTAAATCATTTAAAGTTTGCGAATCAGCGTGGTAAAATGTTTTAAATCCTACAGAACATTTCTGGATGTCCTATATTGTAAGTTTTGTAAATTTTATACCTAATACTACAAAGATAGGTTTATTCTTGTGATTCTCTCAGTTTCTGTTGTTGCGTGGTACAAAACGATCAATAATATGATTATAGAACAGCAAACAGCTTTCCAAAATAAGGGAAAAATGTCCTTATTGAAAATAAAGATTAATGAACTAAACTGTGGAGATACTGGGTTACATTTTTTATTTTATATATTTTGAGGCACCTGATTTTTTTACTATGCAATGGAAGGGTGGTAAATGTGGTGCACTAGAGGACTGGGTGTATTAATACGTGAAAGTAGGGCTTGGTAAAACCCCCTTTAAAAAAGTTGGAATACGCCCTTTTCAATGATAAATTCCCTCAAAATAATTTTAACACTTTTCAGTATAAAATAAAATTGCAAACACAAAAACCCATGCAACATTTTTAACTACACCTAGCATGATCAAGGGGTCACACTGTTAATCTGTACAGTTGTTCATTTTGTGTGTTTATCCTATGCTCGTCTCACTGTCATGCTAATCTAGGGTTGCCATACATCCATATTCTGTACAGATGGTTTGTATTCTGTGGGTCTGTGTCCGTATACGTATTGTACAGAGGTTTAAAAAGGAAAATGCCCTTATTGTGCATTTTTGAAACTGCCCAGAACTTCCCAAATTGATAAAATTTTGGATAATCATCAAGTTGTTTCAAAAGACGATCTTTTAAAAAATATGACTGGTACTCTGTTACAAAAATAGTGAATATTTTTCTTCCGCACATAAATAGTAGTAATAATTTCAGTAAGAATGCCGCCTCCACACTCTGGCTTAAGTTTAGGGTGAGCAACTGGCCTAGCCATTTTACAATGTAAAATAAAAATAATTAGATAAAATAACACGAGCGGAGGCGAACTACCTATTGACTCACTAACATTTATCTTTGCTCGCCCAGACTCAGTCAGAGAGTGGAGGCGGCATACGTTTTTATTTTGAAAAAAAAAAACATAAACTGTACATTTATAGTTATTTATAAGGTTATTTTTTATATATCTGATTTGTTTTCATTAAAATACAAGTTTAATATAAAATATTTTATGTTTAAACAAAATTTCTCATTTTCCATTCCAGAGTTATTTTAGTTAAGATTTAATTTACCTACCTAATCTAATAGTATAATTGATAAATTTATAAAAAATGTCAAGTTCATCCAGTGTTCAATTGGTACAGTAATTATGCAGTATCTTACAAAGGGATTTCAGGTATGTAATTTCAAAATATTTCTATGTTTCGGCCCCGGACCTTTGACCTTTGATTTAAGTCATCTCCTCAAGGTTTCCTTATTGGCTTACTTTTTCTACAGAAAATTCACTGTTGAAGGGAGAATAAAGAAAAAGACTAACTCAGATCCTTACAAGAGTCTTTTTTGTATAACATAACGATCCCAATCTTAGTTAATAATCAAAAGTATATAAGATTGTATCAAAAGAGTAAAACAGATCACTCTTTGTCATCAATCTCAGAGATTCTGATGATATTTTCGGCCTGTCGCAACAAAGGCATATCTACCATACTTCCATCGTGGACAAAAGCTCCCTGAAACAAATAAATATTTCTTTATTCTTTTGTACACACTCTTTATTTTCAGTGTACTTATACAGATTATTTAAATAAACTAACAATATTTACCTAGAATTTCCTCAAGAAAATTTGGAAGTAAAAGATTTGGAAAATGATAATGTATATAATGAGAAGCTTTGAAAATCTGTTATAATCAAAATTCCATCATGTTATATTTATATATACAATATAATGTTAACTAAGAAAGAGTATATTTAGTCAAATATTTCCATTGTTAGAAAAAATAATTTGCCTTCAGGATTTGATAGAATAAGATTTAATGTTCTCAAGTAACACGGATATATTGTTTAGAGGCATACATACATAATTACATAATTTGTTAAAGAACTTCAAACTCTTAACATTCATTAACATTAACATGTTAGCTGCCACGGCTATTTTAGGTGTGTTTTGCTCTATTTCCAGCCACATTCAGGTAATATTTTAGTTATATAATGTTAATTTATGCTTACAATAGACTACCTCTAGTCCGGCCACCTCGGGACTAGACCCTCGGCTGGATTACAAAATAGCCGAACTAGCCGGCGTTAGTTGTAAATGTCAAATACCGATCTATAATAACATTCCGGTTCATAACAAATATACTTTCAATTAGAAGAAGAAACCAAATTTGCCCGTCAGCTAAACTGAGATCTTTTGATTTGATTTTAGCTTGATATTGATATTGATATTGAGACAGACCCCTGGGTGAACCCAGCTACTGTATCATGGGAAAGGGAGGTGCTTTGCTGGTTGGAACCTAGAAGCTCCAAATACCTTGGGGATAGAAAGGGGGGTTAAACCTGAAATGTTTGAAAATTTTTACCGTTCATTACCGAATTACATTCCATTACCTGATGCTAGCTCTGCACCGTCACACCTACCAGGAATGGAGGAACTTTTGGGGTTCTCACCTTGGCTTTTTTCATGCGTTAGTTTGTTTTTGGATCGTACGAGTCCTGATGTCTTGTTTGTGTGTTCGTCCAGTGATTGTGTTGTAATTTGGATTATTGTGAGTGTTGTTCTTGGGGGGTGGTTTTTGGGACATGTCGTTTCGCTGTCTCATGTGGTAGTGTTGTATGGTGGTTGTCTGATGATGGTTGTGTTTGTTTTGGGTTTGAGATTTGGGTTGGTTGAGGGGTGGTTGGAGATGTCGCTTTAAAATTCCTGAGGGGGTTCGTTTTCTGAGCTGACATGGTCTGATGTTGGTTCGTTTTGGGTCTCAAATAATGTGTTCGAGAAGTGTGTTCGGAACTGTGTTTCCATCTCCTGGAATTTTGATTACCTCTACCCAAGAATCGTTCCATTCCACTTTCTCTGTTGACATGTTCGTAACTGTCTTCTCAGCTCCATCTGTTTATGTTTTGCCTGCAATCATGTTTTTGTTTATTTCAGTATGTATGTGAAAGTGAATGTGGTGCATGTTCCTTTGGACAGGGAAAGAAGACAAGTGATTTGTTTGATTTTCATTTAAGTACAGGAAGTTCATTCAAGATTAATCCCTCCACCGTTTCCCTTTCTTAACCTAATTATTCTTAAGCATTGTGAGAAGCCAGGAGGTCTCCCGTTTTGTATATATTTGTTCCTCCTTCCATTTGGCTCGTGGTCAGCACGGAACCTCATCATCAACGGAGGCGGTACATGAAATAGACAAAAAATCATTAGACGTTTTTATTTGATGCCGCATCGGCTAGACACCTACCGCGGTGCAATGGTGCCATCCCATCCCCAGGTGAGTGCGCCACTACTCGGACCCTGCGGAGTGGGGACATCTTTTGATTATATTTTAGCTTGAAATTAACAAACAAATTGACTTTGGTTGATATCTGCCATGGTAAATCCTCCCGCGGGCAGTTATCTCATTTCTATGAAGCCGGCCGGACCATCTGACGACCGAACCAACCAAGGCCAGACTAGAGGGAGTCTACTGTACTTAGTTTAGTTATAGTGTTATCTATCCAAATAAGTATAAACAATCGTATAAAATGTGTTAGCAAAATTTTGCTGAAAAAATTTGGCTGTCACCCCAATCCGAGTGACACCGAAATCTGACTTTTGGGTATAATCATTTTGTTCGGTTGGCTGTAGCAGCATTTTTGCAGACTACAACACAGTCCTTTGTTTACTTGTTGATGTGGTGTACGTTTTAGCTATTTTAGCCTAGTTTTCATGGAGTTTTAATTTCTTATACATATTTACCCTCTCAGGGCTCCACCCAACTGGCTTCTATCACTTCCTCACGCCCAATTTGTGTATGATTTTAGCCAATTGAATGACTTCCGCCAGTAACTTTGTAAGCGACAAAATGTAAATTTTTCAGAAAATGGAAAAAAACAAATAACTGGAAAAATATCAATGGAATAAATATTTTGTTTTGGTCACATATGTATTAAATAGTACAAGTGGTCATTAAAATATAAATAATGTGGTCTCATGTGGTAATTAAGTTATGACCAAATACGAGATTTCAGAATCGCAAAAACGTTTTAAATGACAGACGTTTACAACGTTTTTGCGACTTTTTAGGTTTAATGGCGGTTGCAACGTTATTGTGTAAAAAAATATAAAAGCTGTTATCTGGAGAAAAGTGTATTATTAAACTAATAAATACACATTGTACAAGTCCTAAAATGGAAAAGTCTTAAAAATTTGCCTTAAACTTACAATTTAAAACCTGTTATCTATACCTATAAAAGGCAAAGCCCTCACTAAATTCTCCACCTTCCCATGTAGGTAGAGAGCTGAAATTTTGTACACTGATTCTTTAGGTCTTAAATAGGACAACTAAGCAGTTTACACGCCGGTATCTCCATAGGGCTCCGCCCCACAGACCTTCAAAGTTACCATGTTATTCTTATGGAAGAAAGATTTGTTTTGATGATATCAGATGACTAATTTAAAATATTGTAAACAGCTGTTGCTATTCTACACAAACAGTAAAACCACGGTAGAACGTTGATTTATAATTCTTTTGAACTGGAGTAAGCCAATAATGTTAAAAATGGGCGAGTGTCTTGCAAACTCTACATTACCACCTGTTTCTTTAAAATTTTTTACAAACAGCTGTTATTATTCATTGGTTTGTTTATGTTTATGATTTTTATTTTGTGTTGTGGTGTGACAGGTTAAAAGCTAATTTATTGAATTTGTTTATGATCTTTATTTTGTGTTGTGGAGTGACAGGTTAACCCTAGCCGTGGCCATATGTCGTAATACGATAGATTTACGTGATGCCTTAAAATGGCCACTATCGTAATACGATAGAACGGGTCGAAATTTTTTTAACGGTAAAAAAACATTAATAGTCAACTCAGAAGTGAACAATATTTATACCATTCGAAAGATCACATTCTGAACTTTCATTTTATTACATAAATGAACCGTTTACAAGTTGTATAACAATGTCATGACGATTATAATTACAATGAAATTTTGCCGCTACGCCATTCCTGCAGTCGACGCTCGGAAAATGTAAAAACACGACTACTTTGGAATTACCCTGCTCGGGTAATTTTTGTCTTAGGATGTTGCGGGTGGTACCACTGCATAGCCAAAGAGTTTAGTTTCACTGTGGTATTGATTTTTAGAACGAAATATTGATTGCACAACAGTTACGATTTTATGAACACAGCTGTTTTCTGACTTTTTAACAGTTGGCCAACAGATGTAATACGATAGTTTTTAAAATACGAATTACATCCAGTGCAAGTTATAAATACTAGTCATATAATATTTCATTTTGAAGAGGAAGAAATTTAGCTTTTGATATTGGCAGCCTTGCGCATCATCTTTTCCGCCTGCGCTGTGGAAGACGAAGGAAATGCGTCACTCTTCTGACATGTAATCCCTACATGGTAGCCCTACATGTAATCCCTACATTTCCATTTCTATGTAGGGAATTAAATTGTCTACAGAATGTATATAATGAATTTTCCATAAAAAATCTGACAAAAAAGTTTTACCGAGGCTGCTTTTGAAATTTCAAAAAAAATTTCAATATTTTTTTATTTTTTTTACTTTGCTGAAAAAACTACCTCTTAGATCTTTTCCATTTTACTATTTTCAGATACCCCTGTTCTTTCTGAACAAAAAGAATATGTGGTTGGCTATGTTTAGTTCTCATTTCAATTTTATACGAATTTTCAAAAAAAGGTCTGCAAAATCGCCAAAATTGGTTGGCCATTCTACAGTTTTTGGCTGGCCACTGCTAGGGTTAAAAGCTAATTTATTGAATTTTATGATATTTTAGTTTTTTTGTTTTTGTCATGAATACACAATTTTAGTAATATTTTAATTTTTATTGGTTTCTTTTATATATTTTTTTTTTTTGAATTTTTGATATGGATACAAAATTAACACTATTTGGACAAACAGACTCACAGTTTAGAGTTATTCACATGCCTCCAGATGGTTTGTGCCTCTTTCATTCTATATGCTATTCAGTTTACGGAAATAATTTCTACAGCGATCAAGTAAGAGAGGAAATTGTTAACTATGTTTCGACTAATTGGGCAAAATTCCAAATTTTAACTCATGATGTTAAAGGGGATAATTACATCTCCCCTGAACACTACCGTCGCGAGATGTTGAAACCATCAACTTACGGATCAGCATGTGAGTTGATTGCCGCATCTGAGCTCTTCCACTGCATATTCAGAGTGTACCGTGATGGTCATTTACTCCAGAGCTTTGGTGTAGAGGGAACAGCATCTGATCGTATAAATTCAAACGGGGCGAAGCCCGTGGGTAACTGCTAGTAATCAATAATACCCCCATAGCAGCAAACCTGCATACTCAGTGAATTTCCAATGCATATTAATTGATCTTAATACCACACAAAGCCACATACCAAGTTTCATCAATATACATTCATAAATAAACGATTTATGACATTTTAATTATTCTCCATAAGAATAACATGGCAGATGAGTATGCAGGTTTGCTGAAATAAGGAACGCTAAAAATGGGTTTTTATACAAATATCAATATAACTCAACTAGGTAAAGCCACATACCAAGTTCTATTAATTTATGTTCATAATTAAAGGAGATAACACGTTACTTATTCTCCATAAGAATAACATGGGGCTGAGTATGCAGGTTTGCTGCTACGGGAACTATCGGCCAAAAAATGGGTTTTTGTGCAAATATCAATAGACCACAGTGAAATGAAGCAATATACCAAGTTTCGTCAGGATAAGTTGATAAATAAGCGAGATATAGAATTTTTCTTATCCTCCATAAGAATAACATTGGACAACGTACTGTGTTTAGCACTTTCAATATCTCAGTAACCAATTGACGTAGAGCAATGATTAAAACACCAAATTGTGTGTCTTTTTAAGCTAATTCCAATGGAAAAAAATAAAAATTGTACTTTTTCAAAAATTATATGTAAAAAACTCAAAAAAACTATTTTTGGGATACAAAACCCCCCCAAAATACCCCTTTAGATAGGTCGATCTGTCTGGTTTTCGAACTTAAAGTCATAAATGCTGCTTTACACGTTTGTACAAAATTTCATCAAAATCGGACCTTTTTTTACGAGAGTTATCCACCACGGACACATATATATATATATATATATATATATAGTTTCGAACAAATGGTGTTTTTGGGGTCTGGGGACCTCAAAACGAAAAGTTATCATGGTCCCAGGCCTAGGTTTTACCATGCCGACTACGGTAATAGCTTCTTCCCTATAGGGGAAATTCACTAAAATGGAAACAATTTGATAATACCTAAATTATATTTACATGTTTCGTGGGTACATTCGTCATACGCTTGTAATTTTCAAATTGAGTTCTGGATGTATACATCTTACGCTTGCAAATGAATATTATAATTACCGTATATATACCTCCCACACTTGGAAAGGATTAATATATACCCCCGTAGCAGCAAACCTGCGTACTTAGCGAATTTCCAATGCATATGTGACTCACTACTACATAAAGCTATTTACCAAGTTTCACAAAAATACATCGATAAATAAGTGATATATAGCATTTTATTTATTCTCCATAAGAATAACATTAGAGTTGAGTATGCAGGTTTGCTGCAACGAGAAAGATAAGTAATGTGTTTTTTTGCAATTATCAATACGACTGAACCAGGTGAAGCTACATACCAAGTTCTCTTAATGTAGGTTCATAATTAAGGGAGATATAAAACTTTACTTATTCTCCATATGAATAAAATGGGGGCCGAGTATGCGGGTTTGCCGCTAGGGGGACTATAAACAAAAAACTTGTTTTTTTGTGCTAATATCAACATACCACAACTAGTTGAAGCCACATACCAAGTTTCATCAATATAAAATAATAAATAATCGAGATATAGAATTTTATTTATTCTCCATAAGGATAACATTGGACAACGTACTGTGTTTAGCACTTTGAATATCTCTGCAACGGTTAGACGTAGATCAACGATTAAAACACCAAAATGTTTGTTTTGTTGAGCTAAACACATTAATAAACATAAATGTGAAGTTTTTAGTAAAACAATCTGAGAAAATCTAAAAACCTTTTTCCTATAAGATTAACATGGGACACTTTTTTTGGATTTTCTCCGCAACCACTTAACCTAGGTTAGTGATTTAAAATACTAAATTATTTTTTTTAAGCTCTATAAAATGGTTATAACCAAAATTGAGTGTTTTTAACATTTTGGGGTCAAATTTGCAAAAAACCGATTTTTGGAAAATTGTAAACCCCCATAAAACCCCCTTCCCATAGTGCGATCGATCTGGTTTTCGAACTTAGTCATAAATGCTCCTCTACACATTTGTGCCAAATTTTATAAAAATCGGGTGTTTCTTTCAAAATTTATCGCGGTAACGGACACACACACACATATATATATATATATATATATATATATATATATACATATATATATATATATATACATATATATAAATTTGAACGAATAGTGTTTTTGGCACCTGGGGACCTCAAAACGAAAAGTTATCATGGTCTCGGGCTTAAGTCTTACCATGCCACCTACGGTAATAGCTTCTTCCCTATAGGGGAAATTCGCTAATAAAAGGCAAAGCCCTAGTACTCATCAAGGGTTCTCCAACTTCCCAGAATGCTAGAGAGGTTAAATTTAATACACTGTTTATTTTTGTTTTTTTTTTAGATTTAAAATTGGAGTAGTAAATGGTTGATTACAATTTTACTATAGGGCTCTGCCCTAAGATATAAAGATCCAATGTTATTCTTACAGACATTCAATTTATTATACCCGGGAATAGCATTAACAGATGTTACTTTCTCAAAATAGTTCAGAAGGTTAACCAAAGAATGTAGAACGTACGTTCCCAGGTAAAACTGGGTACTATGGCGGCTAGGCTATAGTTATATTAACGTTAAACCGTACCACGAACTTGAATGGTCTCAAAAAGAAAATCTGAGGGATATTATTTTTTCAAAAACTGCTTTCCTAAGGCCATAAATGAAATGGAAGTTTCAGAAACACATGTTTAAATATTGGAAGTTGATGATGGTGTAATTTTATTCGACCATAAAACTGAAATCAGGCGAACAAGCGAATGCATACTAGGTATTACGAGCATCTAAATATGGGACATAGGACACATTACTGACACAAACATTAAAACTGTCTTATGAAATAGTTAATACATTTAAAATTAATATTTAACTACGTTTATGTTTGTTTTCACTAAATGTGTATTTCATATAAGTCTGTTTTATCTACAGCAGTCAAAGTGATAAAAATCACAAAAATGTTTACAAACAGTACTTTTATAAAGTTTAATCATACATAAAACTATTCTTGTGGGAAAATGTGTGACTGTGGAAGGTATGGTCACCGTGCCTATATCGTGTTTTGTTACAATCATAATTAGAAACAAACATTTAAGTTTTCCGCCAACAGATTAGACAGGAAATCGATCTGGATAAGCCCAGAATGTTCTCGAAGTAAGGAAGTGAGGACCCACGTGGTCACGTGACAGGGGAAGCGATATAAAAACCGCCGCGCGTCTCCACTCGTTGTCTTTTAAACTCCGAAATTCGGCCTAACAACATCGCTACTTTTTCTAAATTAATATCGTCTCTTTTCGGTTTTTCCTAAATTCTACGACTTGTCTACGGGGTATGCACCCAAAGTATTTCTATTTCATGAATTTTAACCGGGAAAGCCTTAAATACGCGATACAAATTATTCAATTTAAATAAAGCGACTTTTCTAAATTCCGCTAGTCTAAATTACGCAAGACCACGTTGCCACTAAAATCTTTTGGGGAATTTTAAATGGGAATTAAATGTTAATATAAAGGGAAAGCGCTATTTTGATCTGTGTCAAGTATTTATATATATATTGTAATTAATTAAGTTTTGAGTGATTCAGAGGTATTCTACAATGTTCCTGTAAGTAGTCATAATTTGTACTATTATTTAGATTACTGGTCATATTTCTAAGGAATATTCAGATATTAAATTTATTATTACTGAGAAAGGTACACGATTATTAAGTTTTCAGATATTTATTATTGTTGACATTTGAAACTATTATTATATCTTGAGCTATTGTTATATTTATTATTTCTGTCGTTGCAATTGTAAGAGCTTAACATTAGGAAAGGAAAGCCAAATTCTAGGTATTTAAAATCAGAGATATAGAGTAACATTGGTTTGGTTGTTTTCAATAAAAAATATAATCACTCACAGTTTATGGCAGTGTAAGATTGAATTATTAATATTTCAATTTTTTGTGGTGAGAATTAGGAGGTAAAAAATGGTTGGAGGTCAGGAGGTGTGTGACTAGGAGGTTCTTGCTTTGAAATATTATAATTCCCAACCATTCGCTTGATGTTATAGCCACTTTATAGTATTACATGTCATTCATTCATCATTTAGTGATAATTTTCTTATTATGTGTTATTTTATATTTAAGTTTCCATATAAATGTACTAATTAATTAATTTCCCCTAAATGTGTTATTTGTATTAATTGTCCCATATTTATGCCTAATAATAATCACCATTATCATCACTCCTCAGAAAACATTCCCCTCTATATATTTAATGTTTATTTATCTGTGCAATTGTATAATAATATGTATTTCATCAATTTAATCACCAATAATTATTCATAGCCTATCCCCATATAATAGCCTACTCACTTAATTTAATATGTTTGTTAATAATAATATTTTAGATATAAGTTATGTGAGAGGATTGCAATAAAATTAAAATTTAATATAATATACTTTTCAAAAATAGTCCTTAAGGAATCTAAATTACAGTGACCAGTGTTAACAATTGTGTGAACATGTGCTTCTCAACAATGGACCATGCTTCCAGACCTCATCTCTACCAGATCTTTCTTCTTGCTCCAGATGCCCTAGTGTTAAGACCTAGAATCTGTGAAGGACACAGTTCCTATTTTAAATTTCCCAGTATGGCCTAAGTTTTGCATCGCTTAGAGCTCATTTTATTAGGGACTTACTGCTCAATTAATACCATCTTTAAATTCACTCCTTTTTATTTGATTTCCCCCAAAAACTGGTATTTGAGCGAAGAACATTTGTAAGCAGATTGGTAAACACCTTCCATTGTATTCTATTTAGGGACTGGAAAGAATACAGACATTTAAATAGAACAAGCCTAATGTTCTAAAGTTAAAGTAACCTCAAGAGAGTATTTTTTATATTGAACTATCTTTCCAAATTTAATTTTGAGTATTTTAACCATTCATAAAGTCAGTGAAACCATTGGACTCTCCTTTTGGACAACAACCAAAATTTCCATTGTTGTAACTTTTCAACACATCAGCTTAATTGGACTTAATATTCTTTCAAATATCATCCTAAACGTTATTCAAGTCAGCACGATACTTCCCCCCTGAGAAAAAGAGCCCTCATTTGTAAAGAAACCCCAGTTAGAACCCAAAATATGAACACTTAGTTTTAGGCCTACCAGTATTTTGTCATTTACCTTCTAGGCTAGGCCACACATATTTTAACTGTTTCCCCTGAGTTGTATATTATTGTAAATCCCTTTAATTTAGAACCTTTTTGAAACATAATTGAACCAATAGATAAATAAATATTGTATTGTTCCTCTGTAACGTTGTATTTTATTCAAATAGTAAAGAAATCTTAGAAATTTTACACCTACCTTTTGTTGACATCCAGAATAAATACCAAAACACATTCTACTCACTACAATAAAGTAAAGGAGACCACAAGTATAAGTATATTTATTATCAAGTCCAAGAAGATCATTTGTGAGCTATATTTAAATAGCCTAGGGAATTTTGTAAGTAATAACACTGATTTTTGCAAAGAGAAGCTAGGCTTAGCACGTGGCAGCCATTGCCCTCAGATCCCGATAGCATCACTGTTTATATCCACTTTTACTGAGCACATCCGAGCAAACAATTAAAAGTTAACAATTTAGAATTATAATTAAGTAAGTAAAAGTAATTAGTAGAAGATAAAAAATAAGAATTGGCGACCCAACGTACTGGCTTGAATAACGGTTGATAAACATTGCAATCCTCAACTAGAGTAAGCCTAGAATAAGACCATATTTAATATTAAGTTCCCGTAATTGTTTCCCTCCCCACCAATAATAACAGTGTATAAAGGTACCGCATATTTAATTATCTCGCATATTATAATAAAACGAACACACGATGGCCGAAAACAAGTACAATCTACGGAAAACACGAAACTACCCCGCAGCAGACGCCGATTCGAGCGACGATGAAACCGAAACCAGCAGCCGCCATGTTGCGCAGAACGAAGAAGAAACTGTCAAAAGCAAAGACCACCAAGCTTACACCGACCCCATCAGCCAATCAGAGAACGTCGATTTCGCAACCTCTACGCGAGATTTCTCTCTCAGCCTGCCCTTAGACGCTAACTCTGCTTTCTCAACACCAAAACGAAATATCGCCAGCCGACCGATCCGAACGCTGACGGACACACCCGAAGGTTCCCGAACTGGATTCATTGATCTGAATGAACGAGGACGTATCGCTAGCTCATTGAACAAGTCGACGCTCATTCATTCCTCGCGCTCGATGACTGATGCACACACAGACGACGCAACTAGCAGATTAAATGTTACAAACCCGACTACACCGACACCTGCAATCGATATGAATATACTAATTACCCTTATGACTAATTTGGGAAACAAAATTGAGCAAACTAGTCTTGATTTAAATAACAAATTTGAACAAACCAGTATCGATTTAAATACGAAAATTGAACAGACCAGCGCCAAAATTGAACTAAATAATGCCGAATTGAAATCCGAAATACGAGGAACTAAATCCGAAATTCAAACAATCCATGCAGATTTCCAACAACAAATAAATCAAACCAAGACCGAATTGACCAAAATTATCCACGACAAGACCAATGAAACTCAACAGGAAATCCAAGCCTGTCGAAATGCCTTCGAATCCCAGATACAAGAAACAAGAGAAAACCAAATCGAAATTCGATCAGAAATTAATGCCATCAAAATGACCCAAAATGCCCAATCTAAAGAAACTGCAAAATTAACTGACAAATTGATACTTAGAATTGAAAATTCACAAACTCAAATGAGACAATTCGTGCTGGACAGTATCTCACAACAACAAACCGCTGCCGAATTTGAAAATAAACAATATCAAGAAAACATTATATCTACTGTCAAAACCCATCTGGAAGAGCATAAACAAAATTTTGATCTAAAAATAGAAGAATTAACTGTCAAAACTCAATTGGATAATGAACGTAATTCAAAAGCAAACCTAACGGCACTGAAAAATGAAGTTATCCCCAAAATTAACTTGCAAACAAAACTAATTGAGGCACAACAAATTGAAATCCAAACCTTGAATCAAAATTTAAACAAATGTGAAACTGAAGTAACCAATCTGAAGCAAGCAAATCAATTAAACGGAATGGCCGGACAAATCAAAGTAATATGCAGTGGAAACGAAGCCAATGATCGCCTAATGCCGAAATTTAATGGACGGAGCGGCAATCCAAATGAATATCTATATAAATTGAGAAGATATTACGAACGAGGAATCGAAAGGAATCAATGTTGCGACTCAACTGAGTACCTGAACGACCTGCTTGAGACATCCTTCGAAGGACCAGCATCACGATGGCTACAGCTGATAAAAAGTGAAATTATTGATTGGGAACATTTTGCCAGAGAATTCGAACTCAAATACTGGAGCCAGGCAGTCCAACGAGGAATTAAAGCAAAAATCGAATCGGAGAAGTATAGAGCCAACGGAACGTTAAGCCGGACGGAGTACTTGACAGAAAGAGTATTGTTACTACAATCGATGACACCCAGCCTAAGTGAAGAGGAGATAGTGACTCTTATGGCGGAGCGATTTGACGCAATAATCCAAGACAGCATAAGCGTACAGAACATCACTACGATCCGAGCGATGGAGAGACTACTGCAGAAAGAAGACATAAAAGATGGACCTAAGAAAGCCAGGAACCACAACAACCAGCAAAGCAACCGACCAGCCAGTCCAACCACTTCAAACCAACAGAATTACAACGATCGATATGCTAACCAACGGGCCTATCAACCGAAAATGAACAACTACCACAATTATCAACAGAATAAATACCCTCCAAACAACACTTCGTATCGAAATCAACAAAATTACAGGAATAATGGTAACAACAACCAGCAATACCATCGAAGTCACCATGACAACAAGCCGTATCAACGTGAGCAATATCATCCCAGAAACTATGAACAAAACTACAAAAATGATCGTCAACACCCTACCAACGAACAGAATCAACTCTGCGCCATATTTAGACAGAATCCCAATCCACCTAATGCTCCAACTGTATCTCCAATGAGCCCTCATTCAAGTAACAACAACACTGCTAGTCCACGTTCCTCACCGTCTCAAACGAGACAGGGAAACGACTCGGCGCTGTAGACCACGGCCGAGAAAGGGTTATGTTGTCATGCGATTACCCATTAAATACAGCGCCTACTTACACTATCCTCGGTCAAACTATCAATCACTCTATAAATCTTATGCAGCCCAACAACATAATATGTGATAAAAATTTCCTTTTAGAAGATGAGTACGAAAATGATGTCAATTCAAATTATACACAAATTAACTGTCCAGAAATCAACATAATATTAAACAATATCAGCACTAATGCCTTAATTGATTCCGGTTCTTCTGTAACTTGCATAGCCGAAGCTTGGTTCAATGAAAACAAAATGAAGCTACAACCATTTGAAGAATTACCAGTGAATAACACCGTTATCAAAACAGCTGTTGGAGAAAAGTCTAAACGTGTTTCCCGCACAATATATGTTCCCACCACCATTGATAAACATACGATGCTAATTGAATACTTGATAGTGCCACATTTAATAAAACCCATAATTCTCGGAGTCGATGTTATATCTGCCCTCAAAATGGATTTAAATTTCAATTCAAACGAAATAAATATGAAAATCAATAATGATAATGTTACAATGAAGTTTAATATGTGTCGTCATGAAGGACAGTTATGTCAAATAATAATTAATAATAGCCATAGGCCAAATAATAATATGAATAATAATTTTGATAATATGATGTACGATGAGTACAATGATGATTTAATATATGATAAATATGATAGCACAGCACACAACTTCAACGAATTACAAACAAATCCAACAAACGACAGCACATTGACACAAGAAGAAATTAATACATCTTTAGCATCAAATGATTATATCAAGAAAGAAGAACAAACAATTTTAAGTCAGTTATTAAATAAGTATAAACATGTTTTCTCCGAACAACCAGGCATATGCAACAAATATTCTCATGAGTTACGAGTAGATAATCCACAACATTTTAAAAGCACTACTTATCCTGTACCTCAACAATATCAAGATGCTGTACAACAAGAGATCGACAGAATGGAATCCTTAGGTGTAATTGAGAGGAGTAAAAGCACTTTTATCAACCCGATAATTCCAGTCATTAAGAAGACGGGAGAAATACGACTATGCCTTGACGCCCGAAAAGCAAACGAAATTATAATACCCGATTTTGAATGTAACAGAAGTGTAAATGAAATCCTTGGAAAATGCAAAAATGCAAAATTTATAAGTAGTATCGACCTGACAGCATCATATTGGCAAATACCATTAACAGAAAATTCCAAACAATATACAGCATTCCAATTCAGAGGCAAAATATACCAGTACACTGTGACACCATTTGGTATCTCTACATCACAAGCTGCTTTAGTTCGAGCGCTAGACAATGTATTCGATTCTGAAGCTGAGAATTTTACTGCAATCTACGTTGACGACATCTGCATAATTTCACCCGATTTCGAGTCTCACATGAAACATCTAGAGTACATATTCAGCAAATTAGAAGAAGCCAACATGACCATTCGATTTAATAAATCAAAGTTTTGCCAAAATTCTGTACCATTTCTGGGATACACCTTAACCAACGATGGACTCCACATGGACAAGAGCAAAGTAGAACCAATACTAAATTTCCCTACACCAAAAAACAGAACTCAACTTAAAGCTTTCCTTGGCAGCATAAATTATTATAATAAATTCATAGATAAATTCTCTGCAACCACACAACCACTAATGCGATTAACTTCAAAGAAGAACAAATTTATCTGGACTAAAGAAGATGATGTCACCTTTATGAAGATTAAACAACTATTTCTGGAAACCAACGTCTTAAAACACCCAGACCCATCTAAAGAATTCTTCTTACAAACTGACGCTTCTGACTATGCTATAGGCGGACATTTATATCAACTAAGAGAAAATGGTGAGAAAGCTGCCATAATGTTTATGTCGAGAACGTTACAACCAGTCGAACAAAGGTATACCACCACTGAAAAGGAACTCCTTGCCATCATTTATTGTCTACAAAAGTCTCGATACATTGTCTTGGGAACGAAATTAACCATAATAACAGATAACCACGCACTTACTTTCTTAAAAACGTGCCGATTATTGAATAATCGCTTGGCGAGATGGATACTTACCATACAGGAATATAACTTCAAAATTATCCACTGTAAAGGTACAGACAACATCACTGCAGACACGCTAAGTCGCATCTCCATCGATCAATCCGCTATTTCATACAACAATCCAAGAGAATTAACTATCCATTACATTGAGAACATCCCCGATCAAAATCTGAAGAGCGCATTAAGAAACTTACCCCAACTCCAGCGAGAAGACACCAAACTCCAACCCATCATTGAAACATTAGAAGAACAACCAGATTCAGAAGTCGCACAAAAATTATCATATAATTTCCGCATCCATAACAATACCCTTTATCAAAAATTGAAAAATAAATGGTTAATTACTGTACCTCACTGCATGATTCAAGACCTCATTTGGGAATGTCACCTATTCTACCTACATTGCGGAGCTAAGAAATGCTTTCAATTATTACAAGAAACCTTCATATTTCGAAACATGAATCGAACCATAAGGAAATATTTATCTGCGTGCGATACCTGCCAGAAATGTAAGATCAGCAACCGACCGCTAGTGGCCACAGCGAAAGGAGTGCTATGTACAGGAAAGAATGAACAGCTAGCCGTTGATATCATCGGACCTCTTCCTACCAGTGTGTCAAACGTTAAATATATACTTATTGTCATCGATATCTTCACCAAATTCATCAAGTTATACCCTATGCAAAAAGCCACCACTAAAACAATATTAAATAAATTATTCACTCAACACTTCCCAAATTATGGATACCCTAAAAGAATCCAGTCTGATAATGGAACACAATTCAAGAGCGGAGAATACATCCAGAAGATGGAGCAAAATGATATCGAACTAATCTTCAATCCAGTCTACCACCCATGCTACAACCTTGCCGAGAGACCTATTCGAGAAGTTAAGAGATGTCTACGCACCTATTGCTCCCGTCAACACAAGAAGTGGGCGAAATATATTCCTGATATTAATGCATGCCTCAATGAATTATATCATGAATCGACCGGATTCACTCCTAACGAACTACAATTCGGCGTTCGAGACCACCGCTTTTGGGAAAAATACTTGTCTGAAAATCCATTCATAATTGATACTCCAATAGAACAGAAGTTACTCATCACTAAACGCAGGTTAGATGCCAAACGAATTAAAAGATCAGCAAAGTTAAATCAGAATCGAAAACCACAAACATTAAAGATAAACGATAAAGTGCTAATAAAATCACATCCCCTCTCCCGAGCTATTTATGGAGAAACTGCAAAGCTTTTCGAGGTTTACGAAGGACCATTCGTCATCAAGCAAATATTAGGAAAATCTACTTTTCATGTAACCAGAGAAAACGAAGACATCTTATTTGGACCATATCACATATCTGCATTAAAAAGATACATAGAACCGATAATAGAAGAGGATAATGTAAATAATGAAGAAGACCCTGACAACATAAACTCTTAAAACAGTGTAAATAGTCCATCATCATCATCATCATCCATCAAGTGTAATCATTTTACATGAGGAGATCGTCATGAACCTTAACCGCGAGTGCGTACCCTTTCCCCTATTCCCCAAAAACAGTGTTGAATAACAATTTATTTATAAATGCGGTGATTACAAACAGTGAATTTTGCCCTTGTAACAAACAATGTATAAACCAAAGTGTTTTATGCGAGTGAAGAATTTCATCCCCATGCCAATAAACAATTGTTATATTAAATGTTCCCTTAATCCCAATTTCCCCTGTGCGGTCATGAACTATCTTAATCCCTCATCCCATATTTCCCCATTTATGTATTGTTCCTATGTTTATGTAAATTTAGAATAAGAAGTGTAATATCACCAACCAACATCAATCATTTAATGTACCTCATAACTAGCTGTAAATATATTTCATACTAAATAATTCATGTATTCCATTTCATACTTGATCGAAATCTGTCTTTAATTTCATATCATACAGATTTCTGAGGAGATAATTATAGTATTACATGTCATTCATTCATCATTTAGTGATAATTTTCTTATTATGTGTTATTTTATATTTAAGTTTCCATATAAATGTACTAATTAATTAATTTCCCCTAAATGTGTTATTTGTATTAATTGTCCCATATTTATGCCTAATAATAATCACCATTATCATCACTCCTCAGAAAACATTCCCCTCTATATATTTAATGTTTATTTATCTGTGCAATTGTATAATAATATGTATTTCATCAATTTAATCACCAATAATTATTCATAGCCTATCCCCATATAATAGCCTACTCACTTAATTTAATATGTTTGTTAATAATAATATTTTAGATATAAGTTATGTGAGAGGATTGCAATAAAATTAAAATTTAATATAATATACTTTTCAAAAATAGTCCTTAAGGAATCTAAATTACAGTGACCAGTGTTAACAATTGTGTGAACATGTGCTTCTCAACAATGGACCATGCTTCCAGACCTCATCTCTACCAGATCTTTCTTCTTGCTCCAGATGCCCTAGTGTTAAGACCTAGAATCTGTGAAGGACACAGTTCCTATTTTAAATTTCCCAGTATGGCCTAAGTTTTGCATCGCTTAGAGCTCATTTTATTAGGGACTTACTGCTCAATTAATACCATCTTTAAATTCACTCCTTTTTATTTGATTTCCCCCAAAAACTGGTATTTGAGCGAAGAACATTTGTAAGCAGATTGGTAAACACCTTCCATTGTATTCTATTTAGGGACTGGAAAGAATACAGACATTTAAATAGAACAAGCCTAATGTTCTAAAGTTAAAGTAACCTCAAGAGAGTATTTTTTATATTGAACTATCTTTCCAAATTTAATTTTGAGTATTTTAACCATTCATAAAGTCAGTGAAACCATTGGACTCTCCTTTTGGACAACAACCAAAATTTCCATTGTTGTAACTTTTCAACACATCAGCTTAATTGGACTTAATATTCTTTCAAATATCATCCTAAACGTTATTCAAGTCAGCACGATACTTCCCCCCTGAGAAAAAGAGCCCTCATTTGTAAAGAAACCCCAGTTAGAACCCAAAATATGAACACTTAGTTTTAGGCCTACCAGTATTTTGTCATTTACCTTCTAGGCTAGGCCACACATATTTTAACTGTTTCCCCTGAGTTGTATATTATTGTAAATCCCTTTAATTTAGAACCTTTTTGAAACATAATTGAACCAATAGATAAATAAATATTGTATTGTTCCTCTGTAACGTTGTATTTTATTCAAATAGTAAAGAAATCTTAGAAATTGTACACCTACCTTTTGTTGACATCCAGAATAAATACCAAAACACATTCTACTCACTACAATAAAGTAAAGGAGACCACAAGTATAAGTATATTTATTATCAAGTCCAAGAAGATCATTTGTGAGCTATATTTAAATAGCCTAGGGAATTTTGTAAGTAATAACACTGATTTTTGCAAAGAGAAGCTAGGCTTAGCACGTGGCAGCCATTGCCCTCAGATCCCGATAGCATCACTGTTTATATCCACTTTTACTGAGCACATCCGAGCAAACAATTAAAAGTTAACAATTTAGAATTATAATTAAGTAAGTAAAAGTAATTAGTAGAAGATAAAAAATAAGAACTTAACAGACTGCTGATTTAATCCTGTTTTAGGCTTGATTGAATAAACTGCCATTGCTAGTTGAACATAACTGTGTAATAAATAAGTTTTAAAAAATACAAAAAAAATATAAAATATAAAGGCCTAGAATTCAACCAAACCTAATGTCAGTCAAGGGTGCCAACAATTGATATATTCATTTCCTCTTTTTAAGCTCTGTGTCTGAATTAAATTAAATTGTAAGCTGAAGTAACCTGCTCAATAAATTCATGTGCAACATCTTGATTTTCATTTGATGCAACCCATATTTATCAGAGATCCACAAAGTGTTTTGGGCCCAGCGCACTTCCACAGATCTCTGTAAATCTTAATTAGTTCACTGAAGTAAGTTTCAGAAATTCACTTTTAAATGCAACTCAGTGTAAATTAAATAGGAGTCAACCTGCAAAAGTGTTACAAGTGGTGATAGAGATTTTATTGTAACCAGTTACAGTTACAGTTGTATCCAGCAAAGTGTTACAGTGAGAGTGTAACAGTTTTCAGATAACACAGCAAATACAGGGTGTTTAAGAGTGTATAGTACTAATATTGTATAAGCTTCTTTGTGACATAATTTACAGTAAAAAGGTTCTGGATGTGGTCTATTTATATTTGGATTAAACCCCATTTCTAGTCGGCCTCATTACAGCAAACCAGAGTAATCAATTAGTCTAAAACTTTATATCTTGCTAATTTACCAATATATTATGATTAAACTAGATAATATAGTTTATTTGTCGGTGAGGCACATACCTATGTTTGCATAAGAAATTCGTGGAGTAAGCAGGTTTGCTGTTTTCAGTGAAATCTGGCTAATGCATCAGGAAGATTGATGAAGAGTGGAAAATCAAATTAATTTGTAAATAGTTGTATGTTAATATTTATAAATACTTTATAATGAGTATGATCTGTATCTATATAAATAAAAAATAAACTATAACAGGTGAGTGTTTCTTTTTCATTATCTAAGCGCTTTACTTATCTTTAGCAAAGTTGTTTCTAAATTATTGCATGACTCCGCTGCTGCTAAAGGAGGCTTTTTGTTGTTTTTAAAAACATAATGTGACTTAAACTACAGTAGAACTTCGATAGTTAAGACACTCGATAGTTCGACAGTCTGTATACTTCGACACGGGCCGTGACGACATGACATGACCGTAGCGGCGACCGATAGTGTCCTTGACGGGTTCGCCGGTCAGTGATGGGAGCCCGCTTATTGTTTTCGCGAACGTGCGCTACCGCCTTTTCTATAAATAACTTATTCTTTCTACCCCCTACCCCGTCCTATTCACCCCTTTCCCCGCCCTTCCCAGTAAGTAGGTCAAGTCAGTTCGCTAGAGACGCTGCAGGAGTTAAACACGTTTTTGATTATTTCGTGATTCGCTATTGTTTTTTTTGCTCATAATACTCCCTGTGTTAAAATTTTTCATATACTCCCTATGGTTTGACATTTCGATAGTTCGACACCCCTTTAGTCCACAAAGTGTCGAACTATCGAGGTTCTACGGTACCTTCCTTTATTTTTAAATTGATCAAAATCATTCTTCTGATCATAGTATTAAGTTTTATTTTTATATACCGATAAAAAACTAATGTTTTTTCAACGTGATTCCATTAAACTTAATACAAACCTCTATTTCTTCCTAAATCGTTTTATAAATAGTTCAGCTGCCAATCCTTTTGAAAATTATATCATAATAAAGCCTGATTAATCTACAAAATAAGGGTGAAGTCATATAATCACGGTGTCTACCAGAACACAAGTTTCAGCCGTGGAAGTTGTAGGGGTAAAGCACTGGTAGCGCAGTGCTTCGAGCCGGGTCTCAGCGCGGTGACGTAGCGGGTCACGTGAATAATCCGCTACATCTACTCCAAAAATGTAGGGCACTACAGCTAAAGCTACTTTTTTCAAAAGTAGCGGAACTACAGCCGACGCTATTAAAAAAGTAGCTCGCTACTGTAGCACGCTACTCCCCAACACTAATTATAAAATATATTATATAAAGTTGGTGAACAGAATTAGCGTTACCCTGACCAGGGTGACAAGATGTCAGTACTCTGTGATGTAAATTTGAACTTGTTATAACCATCACAATGTCTTTAAACATCAATGTCTAGTTAGCTTGGAATGTGTATTTCTAAAGAACAATGTTTGCTTGCCGCTGAATGTCAAACGCAATCAAATAGCAGTAAAAAATTACAACCTTACAAATTATTACCTTGCCCTCTTTTTGGCTAAGGTGAAACCCTTTGATGATCTCTCTAGCCCACTCCACGCGCTCAGGACTTGGTAGGAAAGCTTTCTGAACTGTCTCAATCTGGTTGGGATGTATAACCTGCTTGCCCGTATAGCCAAGCCTAGCCCCAGCGATACTTTGGTCTCTTAAGGAATTTAGGTCTGTAAAGAGATACAACTTTTTATTATTATTGTTAGCTTACAAATATATGTCTACTATTAGGTGTACTTGCATCTGATGGGCAGATCAGATGGCTGAAAACGGAAGAGCCCTGCAGGCTTAAACCAAATTTAGGTCTAGCCTAAAGCTTGCAAACCTTGCAAGCCTAACAGTTAGTATCTTGGACTTCGGTTCAAGGGGTCACGGGTTAAAATCCCAGGTGTCCACAAAACTTTGCAGTCCAGTGGTTTGGACCACTTTCCCTTAAATCGTTTGTTCTTTACTCTTAACAAAAATGGTATTGGCGTTGAAAAAAAGTTAGGTGTCAAATAATTCCAGGTTAGAGTCCTAAAGAGGTAAGAGGGTTTTTAGTGGGTAGTCTAAATATTTTAGTAGGAGTCCCACACTAGATGTTGGCCACATGTGAGTATGTAAATGTGCATTTTCCTCTCTAAAAAAATAAAAATTTATAATAGATATTCCTTCCAATTAAATCCTGTCTTCATATACATGTCTGGAAATCATGACCTATTTAATATGTATTAAAAATAAATGGACCTCTTTTAAGTGGAAAAATGGATTTAAGTAAGGTAACTAAAAAGAGTACTCGATACCCAGTAACAAAATCTGAATCTCTATTAACTATTAAAATAATACAAATAATATAACTGCTTTATCTTACATCCATCATTTACACATAAATACACTTTCATACAGTAAAGAGCTGTGTCATTATTTTCATAATTAGGGATGAGCCGTCTTAGATTCTCGATTCCTCAATACCTTTGATACCAGTGATATCAAAGAATCCTCAATACTCGATACTTTGTTTCTTCATGCTCAACATGGATTCTTAAGTATAATTAGTTAAAATCATACAAATCGCACAAGTTAATAACTACTAAAAAACATCCATTGGCAAGGCAATCAACAACTTATCTGAAGATGGAATGGTTGATCTCGTTTCAGTTTAATTCTGAGTGGGCATTAAGAGTTAATAATGAGGACAACAAGAAAATCAACTAGGTTAGTTATGGTCAAGGTAGTAATATGCTGTTTGTTTCTTTAGCTATATTAATCCTCCCTGGAATTGGTATCGAACCCAAAATTAAAAATCAAAGCCCAAATTTTAGAATCGGAATCAATAAATCCTGGAATTGACCTACATTAGGCACCCGCTACTCCAAACTAAATGGGACCAAACCCTGTTCGGTTTAGCGAGAATTCAGAATAGGCGGGTTTCATGAATAATATCAATGATACGATGTATCGGACGTCGCTGTTTTTGCCAAAAACTCCACGTTTCAACATATTGGACATTTGCAAAGTATGAGAAAAACTCTGTCGTCCAATATTTCGTACATCAGCAAAATAATCTTATTGGCTTTATAAACTATCAAATGTGCTACCTTTGCGATTATGGAAACCAGATAGTTGTGGAGTATCAATGTGTAGTCAGTATTGATGCACTCTATGCTGTTTTTTGTGTGATGAGTTGTTTTGTGGAGGTTATGCGTCATATGTTCTGGTGTCTGTAAGAATCAGACAACTTGCTTATTTTGTTGTTTACACCAACAAGTTAAATATATCTCGTTGGTTTACACCGGCACATTTTGTTATAATTTCAAGTTTTATGTAATATGAGTATTTTCAATTTATGTATTTTCTAAAATGAGTGACTGTGACATTTCTTCTGACGAAGGCTTTGTAATCGCCAACTTTATCCTTTCACTTCCTTGTTTTTCGAGATAAATGCATGCGATTTTTTGCGTATGTTTATAAATAAATGGGAATTTGAAAATAGCAAATTCTCAAATAGCATTTATTTTTAACTTGTTTCAGTAAATAAATGTACGTCTTTTCACAAAAAATTAATGTCTTCTTAACTTTTCCTGTGTTAAGTCATTTTAAGTAATTTCCGAACTCAAGTTCGGTATAGGCAGATTTTCGGAATAGCGGGGTTTGGATTGGACTCTACTGCATCTTATAATCTAATATGAGTAAGGTTTGCTTGCTTGCGTCTATCCGTGTTTGCTTGCTTGTAACTCTGATCTCAAAAACAACACCAACGATTTCCTTCAAATGTAGGAAATAACTCATTTCTGGGATAAAAGTAAGTTCTAGACAGGTCTCATCCCCAGAAAAAATCAAGTAATGTAAAAAAACAAAAATTAAAAGTTGAAAAAATTAACATTGGGCTAATGAATTTAATATTAAAATCAAAACAAAAGAATTGTAACAGCTGTTCATTATCAACTAGGGAACTGTGTCAAAGTAATAATACTCGGGTTGTTTGTAATTGTTAACATGTGGTTTCGTGAAAGCAGTAACTAAAACTGATGAGTGAACATTGCATATATAGGGTGGTCATATCCTAAAAAAGCAAAGGGACATTGAGCTATAAATAACAACTGGAGTGACCTTAAACATGCAGAAAAGAGGAAAATGAGCTATAAAAATCTGATAATCAGCTGGGGGAAGTGGTGAAATATTGCTCCAAGTTCTCTAAACAAACAAACTGGCCTTCCCCGAACAAAGCTTGGCTTCCCAGGTACTAACAATAATAAGACATCAATTAATAATTAAAAGTTATGAAAAAATTAAGTTTTTCCTACCTTTAAACTGGATGTGAACCATGTCAATGGCTTGTAGACCAAAAGCCTTAGCTACTAGTACAAGGCGTTGCCTGGCGTATGAGATCTCAGAACCATCTACACTCCTAGCTGCACCTAATATGTAAACAATATTTCATAAAGTTAAAATCATAAACACTTTAAGAGTTATTTTTAATTTAATTTTACAGAATCTCAATATAAATCAAACTTAATATATCATATCAGAGTATGATGCCTACCTATAATTTAATCCTATAACTTTGAGGTTACATAAATTATTTTAGAATATATATATATATATATATATATATATATATATATCTGCTGGAATCCTTTATGTATAGCACTTTGAATGGCAAAGGCATTTTGAATATGCAGCCAAATCTATCTCTGCATCACTAGTGATTTGGATACAAATTGGGGAAGTAAGACATTTTATAGATAATTTATTGCACTAGTAAGTTCTTTAAAGATAACTTTTGTCTTTCAATGTTGTTTAACGGGTTTTTTCCCTTACCTATGCTGGCACACAGGTCGTCACTGCCAAACACTAGTCCGACTGGCACGAATGCGTGGGACTGAGACAACTTGACAGCCGCTCTGCAGATCTCTGGTAGGTCCAGTATAGCGCGAGCTGACTCCGCATACATCACTAGCTTCACTAGGCTGTTTTTACTTAGGTGCTGATCTAGCCTTTCAGCAAACTACTGAAATGTTTTATTGATATTATTTATGTTGTTAAGTCATGCAAGTTTGTAAATTAATTATTACACAGACAAAAGTTGGTGAATTTCATAAGATTCACTATTATGAGTACTTCGCAATAGGTTTATTGAATTGAATTCATTGCAATAGACATTTACAATCAGGCAATTGGTTTTGGGAAAGCAAACCTAAGCCGAAGAGTTTGGTGAGTCGCTGACATAGTGGTGAAGGCGACGGACTTAGGAACCATGCAGGTCAGCAGCCCTGTCGTGAATTCCAGTCCTGGCTAGAAAATTGTATCACGGCTGTCTAGCTGATTCTGTAGCAGCTCCAAGATTTATGCATTTATCACGTATAAACTATGTAAACAATTTTAAAATAATGGTCAATGAAGAGTTTTTAATATAATTGAATCAACTTCCAAATGTTGATAAAATAAGAATTTTCCAAAGTGAAAATCTTCCCACCCTTTATTTCATTCATTGCATCATATATTTATATCAACATTAAAAATAACCACGCGGATATTTATAAAGTATTACCTTACAGCACACACCCCAGTATTTCCTTACAGTCTGCCTACATTTATCGGCAGTATTTCCGATGAATACGGTAAAAATATACGTACTAAGATTTACCAGATTAAAATTGTAAGCTAATTGAGAGAATGGCTTAACAAGTATGGATAAAAGTGTACTGTAGCCCAGTATCTCCGTTAGGCCTATTAATTTTATTGATATCATTATATAATAAAAACAAAAGACGTCTTACAACACTTAAGATATATTTACACTTATTGAAAAATAGTTTTTGGTTTCAGTCTAAAAATGTTAAGTGGCAGTCTGTGGATAAAAAGCAGCTTGTGGATATAAATGCCTCATAATTCCAATAGAGAAAAGTTAGGATATGCGAGTACACGAGTCGAGTTCAAGTCGAGTAAATGGCAAAAGATTTGAATCTCAAGTTCGAGTCGAGTATAAAAATAAATAAAATACATATAGGTCTAGTTGGATTGGATCAAAACAGTGTATAGGGTTTCATTTATAAATCTTGTTATTAAAAAATACTTTTCTAGTCACCATGACATTAAAATAACAATAGTAAGTAAAATGAATGGATTCCTGCTTAATTGGAAAAAGGTAAGTACATTTATCTGAAAATAAATCATACCAAAGTAATTGCATAACATTTTGCCATGAAGATAAAATACTTTTAATCTGTTGGTATTAAGGTTGTTATAGCCTATATGGTATTAATTAACAGTTTCATTACAAAATAGTCTCAGTTTCGTATTTTTTTCCTCCTTTTTATTTATCCTATGTTTTGTATATTATGTTTAGGCCTAAGCATTCTACGAATGGAGAAAATAAAATTTAATTTAGGCCTATAACTTAAAATAAACTTTTTTTAAATATTTGTAAGGTGTATTACATGGTAAAACATTAGCCTATTTACTTACCACACAAAATGTATTTACTAACATATCTTAGCATTATTTTTAAAACTAATAGTCCTAGTAAGAACAATCAGTAACAACATGAAGATATGTTTGAAAGTGCCTGGCAAATCAATTGATGAAATTGAAGCCATTTCTTGAATAGAATTGTAAAATACTACAAATTATTTAAAAAATCATGAATGAAACTTAAACAAGGCCAAAACAAATTACTTGTCTTTAAAAACAGCTCAATGCCAAAAGACAGTTGAGCCTAAAATTAATGGATTGACTCAATTTCAATTATTTTGGAACAAAAAGCAAGCACAAACTTCTTATACTTATCTATTAAATCTGTGGCTTATAAATTTGTGTTACTCTTTATACCAAAATGGAGGATTTTCCAGGACCTTCAGATTGAGTTGTATGAACACTGTCTGTATAGTCCACATTTAGGATAACCTAACCTTGTCATTTTTTAAAGTAAGATTTCAAAAACATATCTGTAATGAAATCTCATTAATTAAAACTAATTAATCTCATAAATTATCTGTAATGAAATCTCATTACAGATATGTTTTTGATATTTTACTTTAAAAAATGACAAGGTTAGGTTAACCTAAAAGTGAACTATACAGACAGTGTTCATACAACTCAATCTGAAGGTCATACAAAACCATCCCTTTTGGTATAAAGAGTAACTAAAATTTATAAGCCACAACTTACTTATTTATTAATAAAACACTAAAATCCACATAACAACTCTTAACACCTCAAATGTGTTCACACTAAATTTGAATTTACAGGCGTGGCCGCGGTTGACCCTTGGTAGCGCGGGTAAACGGCGGGAGTAAAATTGCTTGAAACTTTTGAGTTTCAGTAAAACCTCGAGTTTCAGTGCCGAACTCGGCTCAAACCAGTGGCGGATCCAGCTTTAGAGTCAGGGGGGGCGACCTTAGTGGTGGAATGCCCCCCCCCCGATTTTTACTGTCACAAATAACAATTGTAATATCAAAATACCCCCGTCGCAGCAAACCTGCGTACTCAGCGAATTTCCAATGCATATATATGGGTATCACTACTACCTAGAGCCACTTACCAAGTTTCACAAAAATACATTCATTAATAAGTGATATATAGCATTTTATTTATTTTCTATAAGAATAACATTATAATTGAGTACGCAGGTTTGCTGCAACAAGGAAGATAAGAAATGTGTTTTTTTGCAATTATCAATATAACTCAACCAGGTGAAGCTACATACCAAGTTTTATTAATTTAGGGTCATAACTAAGGGAGATATAAAACTTTACTTATTATCCATATGAATAACATGGGGCCCGAGTATGCAGGTTTGCTGCTACCGGTAAAATCAACAAAAACCATTTTTTTGTGCTACTATCAATAGACCACAACTAGTTGCAGCCACATACCAATTTTTATCAATATACATACATAAATAATCAAAATATAACATTTTATTTATTCTCCATAAGGATAACATTGGACAACGTACTATGTTTAGCACTTTGAATATCACTGCAACGGTTGGGCGTAAAAAAAAATTATAACGCCAAAATGATTATTTTGTACAGCTAAACTGATAGATAGAAAAAAATGTGGAGTCTTTAGTGAAATTATCTGAGGAAAATCCAAAAACCGTATTCCCATAAGATTAACATTGGAAATTTTATGGACACGTTTTTGACTTTTCTCCACAACCACTAAACCTAGCTTAATGATTCAAAATACTAAATTGTTTGTTTTTTTAAGCTCTATAAAATGGATATAACCAAAATCTAGTGTTTTTAAAATTTTAGGGTAAAAAGTTCAAAAAACTGATTTTTGGAAAATTTTAAACCCCCATAAAACCCCCTTCCCATAGACCGATCAATCTGGTTTTCGAACTTTAAGTCATAAATGTTACTCTCCACATTTTTGCCAAATTTCATCAAAATCGGGCGCTTCTTTCAAAAGTTATCGCGGTAACGGACACATATATATATAGATATATATACATATATATAAATTTGAACGAATAGTGTTTTTGGCATATGTGGACCTCAAAACAAAAAGTTATCATGGTCTCGGGCTTAAGTCTTACCATGCCACCTACGGTAATAGCTTCTTTCCTATAGGGGAAATTCGCTAAAAGTAACCAAATATTAAAAATAACAGTTAAACCTAACATGCACTAAAGTGAACTGAACTAAGACAGAAAAGGCAGATCAGCATGCATGCACAGTGTAAGGGCATGATGACATGATATTCCATGGACATAGTGGATGCGCGGTCAAACTCCCGTTGTCATGGTAACGTCACGTACGCACGACTCTGCCTGTACGGGTAAACCGGGAAAGCACCAGTTATGCGAGGGTCGAAAAAGGGTCAGTCTGGCACATACCGGGAAAGCGCCGACGCTGCCCCAGGTAGTCGGGTAATCGGGCGGAAGATGGAATGTAAACAAACAATAAACGCTACGGATTTTTATTTTCATTTGGGCTCCAAACTCATCGGACCTTTGGCGGACCATAAACGCATGTAAAAGTTGTTATAGCAAATTTATAAAAATGCTCCCCTCGCAAACATTTGCATTTTACTCAACACCTTGAAGGAGGCCCAGATAGATACCTACATTGGTATGAATACCGCTAAAACCAGAGGACCTACGCAATGAATGAAGAAACCCCTTTGCAGCAACAGTTTGTTGAAAAGACATTTTTACAGCTAAAAAAGGATAAATTGATATATTAAATTTCGTGAAATGCGTGTCTGCGAAGGCGGGCTGATTGCAAATATATAAGTAAAAAATGTGGCTGTTTTAATATTAAGTATACGTTTAAAATAAATACTGATGTATACTTAACTGATTTTACTTTTCCCCTTTAATTAATTTAATCCTAGCCTATATACCGATTTTACATAATTAGGCTACAATTCAAAGTACAGGAAAATTTGCATTATATAAAAGTCAAGATAAACCGATAATGAAGGAAGAAACTATAAAGTATAGTCTATAAAGTAAGTCTATTGGTTTGAACTGTAAATTACTAGTGACACCACAATATTTGCTTACTGCTGGGGCAGTTTCTCAGAAATATTTCTGAGAAAAAGAAAGCACTGGCGCTTTGACGGTGCGTTTTGGGGGGGTAGATTTGGCAGTGGCGCTTTGCCGGTGCCTACCTGGCCCTAGTGGCGCTTTGCCGGTGCCTACCTGGCCCTAGTGGCGCTTTCCCGGTGGACCGGCATGCACCTTTGCACCTCACCGCCCCGCTCACTCGAGCTACCGCTGTTGTATCTGAGATCTGAGATCTGATTGATCTGATTGGCACACTGACACTCACAACAGAATGCACACTACACAACGATAATCTTGACGTTTGCCCGGTTTGTCGGCACCCACAAACATCCCAAGTAACGCGACAGTGGTTTCGCAGGTAAAAAAAGAAGCAGGGTAAGGTAAGGGCAGTTGCGATGTCGCATCAGTGCAGCCAACTGTCAGGAGTCACCAGAACGAAATTATCAATCCCATTACAACTGTTTACGCTTGATTCCACAACTTTATTATGCATACAGACTGTTTAGAAATATAACCTATGGTAGGCAATGCATAAATTGGACTGGCGATAAAGAATTAATCGCAACACATTTAACCAGCTGCAAATTAAATAAATGCAATATTTGTATACAATATATAACTAACATTTATGAGCTTGAGGGGGGGCGATTACCCCTCTCGCCCCCCCCTTGGATCCGCCACTGGCTCGAACTCGAAATTTCGAGTACTCGCACATCCCTACAGAAAAGGCTATAGTAACGATAATTGTAAGATTATTTTTTTTAGTTTTATGTATCATTTTTGTAAGCAATGTTATCTGGCTTGTTGGTTTAATCTCAACTTACAGTTTGGAAAAGGTTTAACTTAAAAAAGTATTATAAAAAATTAAAGCTTAAATGATTTAACAATTATCTGAAATCGGGTACTTTAATGATGAATTTTACTTTTAAGAAATCAAATATTAATTCCTTCACGCAAATGTATGATCTACAGAATGTAAATATAGAGTCATTTTAGTAAAAAACTACAGTTTACCTACAGTCAGGAGCCTCCAATCAGGCGGGTGGGGGATTTTGCAATGTTACAGTTTACCTACAGTCAGGAGCCTCAAATTAGGCGGTGGGGGATTTTGCAATGTTACAGTTTACCTACAGTCAGGAGCCTCAAATCAGGCGGGTGGGGGATTTTGCAATGTTACAGTTTACCTACAGTCAGGAGCCTCAAATTAGGCGGGTGGGGGATTTTGCAATGTTACAGTTTACCTACAGTCAGGAGCCTCAAATTAGGCGGGTGGGGGATTTTGCAATGTTACAGTTTACCTACAGTCAGGAGCCTCAAATTAGGCGGGTGGGGGATTTTGCAATGTTACAGTTTACCTACAGTCAGGAGCCTCAAATCAGGCGGGTGGGGGATTTTGCAATGTTACAGTTTACCTACAGTCAGGAGCCTGAAATCAAGCGGGTGGGGGATTTTGCAATGTTACAGTTTACCTACAGTCAGGAGCCTCAAATCAGGCGGGTGGGGGATTTTGCAATGTTACAGTTTACCTACAGTCAGGAGCCTCAATTCAGGCGGGTGGGGGATTTTGCAATGTTACAGTTTACCTACAGTCAGGAGCCTCAAATTAGGCGGGTGGGGGATTTTGCAATGTTGCCAGTTTGTACAAGCTAACATTTTAATAAAACAGAGTGGATTTCCCCAAAACACGTTTATAGAATCCTCAAGTTTTCTTTCTAAGAAAATCAGCTGACATGTATTATAAAACTAAAAACTGGAATTCCGTATCAGTAGTTCTATATACTTAACCAATTCATTTAGTACCCAAAGGAGTCATCAGATCCCGTAGAGGTACACCACGGCGTGTAACCCCACTTCCAATGCCATGCCCAGTCCAGTGAAGCAGGCTTTATGACCGATGTCTACTACCATCGTTAGTTAACAAGCATTGTCAGAATAAATAACTCTTAATCTGAATTAAAATTGAACTGAACGGTGTCCATATTTAAGAAAAGAATTAGAGCTGACTTCATTGATACGAAATGTTCAGGATAATTATTGCCTCTTCTTCAAACAAAAAAATATTTTGTGACGAGGACCGAGCGCTCTCGATACGGGTTTTTGAAGAAAGATTGATCCGATATTTTGTTCGAGGTTTGCGTTGGGAATAAGTTTGGGTTAGTCCGGGTAGTATGGGTGTTAGGATGAAAAATGCCCCATCTTGTCCACCACCTTCCCCTAATAATGTGATATTTTGTGAATGTTTGATATGACCTTTATTACAGTTTAGTCAATATTATAATATTATTTTACACCTACCTATAGATGCTTAATTTATTCTGTATAACACATATTATTTACATGTATTTAATTATCTAGTGATTCAATCTATTCATTTATTTTTATGTTAAATTATTTGCTAAATTTCCAAAAAAGGTTTGTGGCTGGCGGGTAATGTGCACGTCACTCAGAATAATCCTTGATAAAAGGACTATCATCAATACTAAATTTTTAAAAAATACTATAAAAAGTATTTTATAAAAGTACTATTATCAATACTAAATTTTAGTATTGATGATAGTACTTTTATCAAGGATTATTCTGAGTGATGTGCACATTACCCGACAGTCACAAACCTTTTTTGGAGATTTAGCAAATAATTTAACATAAAATAAATGAATGGATTGAATCACTAGATAGTTAAATACATGTACATAATATATGTTATACAGAATAAATTAAGCATCCATAGGTAGGTGTAAAATAATATTATAATATTGACTAAACTGTAATAAAGGTCATATCAAACATTCACAAAATATCACATTATTAGGGGAAGGTGGTGGACAAGATGGGGCATTTTTCATCCTAACACTCATACTACCCGGACTCAAGCACATGTCTGATTATAGTATTCTCACCCACTGTAAATTCTCTGTGGATTCAACTTTGGGCAGGAACAGAGTCTGTGGAATGTGAGCTGCAGACAATACAGGTGCCAGGTCTTCATCACAGAGGCCACTGTCCACAGAGTTGACTCTAACAGCCACCTCCGGCCTCACAGGGACACTGCCAGAGTCAAACACACTCTTGATCAGGTTGCGAGCTGCCTCCTACAAGACAACAGTGTGTGAGTTACAAACAATACAGCTGCCAGGTCTTCATCACAGAGGCCACTGTCCACAGAGTTGACTCTAACAGCCACCTCCGGCCTCACAGGGACAATACCAGAGTGAAACACACTCTTGATCAGGTTGCGAGCTGCCTCCAACAAGACAACAGTGTGTGAGTTACAAACAATACAGCTGCCAAGTCTTCATCACAGAGGCCACTGTCCACAGAGTTGAATCTAACAGCCATCTCCCGGCCTTATAGGACACTGCCAGAGTCAAACCACACTTTTGATCAGGTTGCAAGCTGCCTCCTACAACACAACCATGCGTGAGTTACAAACAAAACAGCTGCCAGGTCTTCATCACAGAGGCCACTGTCCACAGATTTGACTCTTACAGCCACCTCTGGCCTCACAGGGACACTGCCAGAGTCAAACACACACTTGATCAGGTCGCGAGCTGTGCCCTACAAGACACAACAATGTGTTAGTTACAAACAATACAGCTGCCAGGTCTTCATCACAGAGGCCACTGCCCACAGAGTTTACTTTAACAGCCACCTCTGGCCTCACAGGGACACTGCCAGAGTGAAATCAAACTCTTGATCAGGTTGCGAGCTACCTCCTACAAGACAACAGTGTATGAGTTGCAAACAATACAGATACCAGACCTTCATCTGAGGCCACTGTCCCCTGAGTTGACTCTAAGAGCTATCTCCCTGGCCTTATAGGACACTGCCAGAGTTATACACACTCTTGATCAGGTTGTGAGCTTCCTCCTACAAAACAACCGTATGTGAGTTACAAACAATACAGCTGCCAGGTCTTCATCACAGAGGCCAATGTCCACAGACTTGACTCTTAACAGCCACCTCCGGCCTCTCAGGGACACTGCCAGAGTCAAACACACTCCTGATCAGGTTGCGAGCTGTCTACTACAAGACACAACGATGTTTTAGTTACAGACAATACAGCTGCCAGGTCTTCATCACAGAGGCCACTGTCCACTGAGTTGACTCTAACAGCCACCTCCAGCCTCACAGGGACAATGCCAGAGTCAAACACACTCTTGATCAGATTGCGAGCTGCCTCCTACAAGACAACAATGTGTGAGTTACAAACAATACAGCTGCCAGGTCTTCATCACAGAGGCCACTGTCCACAGGATTGACTATTACAGCCACCTCTGGCCTCACAGGGACACTGCCAGAGTCAAACACACTCCTGATCAGGTTGCAAGCTGTCTACTACAAGACACAATGATGTTTTAGTTACAGACAATACAGCTGCCAGGTCTTCATCATCACAGAGGCCACTGTCCACTGAGTTGACTATTACAGCCACCTCTGGCCTCACAGGGACACTGCCAGAGTCAAACACACTCTTGATCAGGTTGCGAGCTGCCTCCTACAAGACAACCGTATGTGAGTTACAAACAATACAGCTGCCAGGTCTTCATCAGAGAGGCCACTGTCCACAGAGTTGACTCTAACAGCCACCTCCGGCCTCACAGAGACACTGCCAGAGTTAAACACACTCTTGATCAGGTTGTGAGCTTCCTCCTACAAAACAACCGTATGTGAGTTACAAAAAATACAGCTGCCAGACCTTCATCAGAGGCCACTGTCCACAGAGTTGACTCTAACAGCCACCTCCGGTCTCACAGGGACACTGCCAGAGTCAAACACACTCCTTATCAGGTTGCGAGCTGTCTACTACAAAACACAACGATGTGTTAGTTACAGACAATACAGCTGCCAGGTCTTCATCACAGAGGCCACTGTCCACAGATTTGACTCTTACAGCCACCTCTGGCCTCACTGGGGCACTGCCAGAGTCAAACACACTCTTGATCAGATTGCGAGCTGCCTCCTACAAGACAACAATGTGTGATTTCAAACAATACAGCTGCCAGGACTTCATCACAGAGGCCACTGTCCACAGAGTTGACTCTTAACAGCCACCTCTGGCCTCACAGGGGCACTGCCAGAGTCAAACACACTCCTGATCAGATTGCGAGCTGCCTCCTACAATACAACAGTGTGTGAGTTACAAACAATACAGCTGCCAGATCTTCATCACAGAGGCCACTGTCCACAGGATTGACTATTACAGCCACCTCTGGCCTCACAGGGACACTGCCAGAGTCAAACACACTCTTGATCAGTTTGCGAGCTGCCTCCTACAAGACAACCGTATGTGAATTACAAACAATACAGCTGCCAGGTCTTCATCAGAGAGGCCACTGTCCACAGAGTTGACTCTAACAGCCACCTCCGGCCTCACAGAGACACTGCCAGAGTTAAACACACTCTTGATCAGGTTGTGAGCTTCCTCCTACAAAACAACCGTATGTGAGTTACAAAAAAAACAGCTGCCAGACCTTCATCAGAGGCCACTGTCCACAGAGTTGACTCTAACAGCCACCTCCGTCCTCACAGGGACACTGCCAGAGTCAATCACACTCCTGATCAGGTTGCGAGCTGTCTACTACAAAACACAACGATGTGTTAGTTACAGACAATACAGCTGCCAGGTCTTCATCACAGAGGCAACTGTCCACAGATTTGACTCTTACAGCCACCTCTGGCCTCACTGGGGCACTGCCAGAGTCAAACACACTCTTGATCAGATTGCGAGCTGTCTCCTACAAGACAACAATGTGTGAGTTCAAACAATACAGCTGCCATGTCTTCATCACAGAGGCCACTGTCCACAGAGTTGACTCTTAACAGCCACCTCTGGCCTCACAGGGACACTGCAGAGTCAAACACACTCTTGATCAAGTTGCAAGCTGCCTCCTACCAGACAACCATGTGTGAGTTACAAACAATACAGCTGCCAGGTCTTCATCACAGAGGCCACCGTCTACAGATTTGACTCTTAACAGCCACCTCTGGCCTCACAGGGACACTGCCAGAGTCAAACACACTCTTGATCAGGTTATGAGCTTCCTCCTACAAGACAACCGTGTGCGAGTTGCAAACAATACAGCTGCCAGGTCTTTATCACAGAGGCCACTGTCCACAGATTTGACTCTACAACAGCCACCATCAGTCTCTCAGGGACACTGCCAGAGTCAAACACACTCTTGATCAGATTGTGAGCTGCCTCTTAGAAGACACAACAATGTGTTAATTACAGACAATACAGCTGCCAGATGTTCATCAGAGACAACTGACCACAGAGTTGACTCTACAACAGCCACCTTCGGTCTCACAGGGACACTGCCCGAGTCAAACACACTCTTGATCACGTTATGAGCTGTATCCTTCAATTTAACAGCAGTATGTGTGTTGAAGGTAGCACAGCTGCTAGGTTTTCATTATAGAGGCCACAGATTTGACTTTTGAAATGTCTTTACTTTCCTGATCATAGCTCATTATTTTTTTCGCACATTATTTGACAGAATTAATTAAATCAGATGATCAAAGAAACAACTTAACCAACGGTTACAAGCCAAAAATAGATAGCATAAACCATATGATAGCTAAACTATTTTAATTCTATCTGATTGTTAATGCTTTTTTTATTTAGATGTTAGGTTAACCCTCCCAGTGGCAAGCCTCGCAATGCGAGGTTTTCAAACGTGTATCTCAAGTGGCGACCCTCGCAACATGAGGATTTAAGAAAGTTTTTTTTCAAACGCAGAAATAACATTGAAAACGTGCTTGGAATCAGATAATCTTTACACCAATCGAAAGATAACATTCTAAACTTTCATTTCATTACATGAATGAACCTTATAGCAGCAGTAGATCGATGTAACTGAAAGTTATATTTGAATAAAAATTTCGCGCGAAGTCGCCTACGCCTTGTATGTGTTCTGAAATGCCTGAAAAGAGTAAGTTTTATTAAATCATAGAGGGGTAAATTTTGGTTGTAACCAGAAACGGGTGGTACCACTGCAAAAAGGGATAAATTCCCTTTACGGTGATGCACAGTTTTACATCGAGATATAATCGGACAGACTTGTGGCGAAATTATAAAATAGTAATATTTTACGTGTTCAAGCCGTGGCAGAACCTCGCAATGCGAGGTTTGGCAAAACACATGTTATATGAAGTTTACATTTATATTATATGTTTGTTCTTATATCAATTTCAAGAGGAAAGAACACTGAATATTTTTCCTAAGGTTACAAGCCTGTCCCGCCAAGTGACTAATGACGTAAGACGACGGAAGTTGGTCGATCTGTTTCGTTTGTACCCGGCACGTGGCGTACTGCTACTCATTGTAAGGGTGGTTATTATAATATAAATTAAATGAATATGACTCATAGCTATTTAATAAATAAATAAATAAATAACTGTTTTACAAATAACAAATAACCTTGGTTTTTATTCAATAAATATTAATTTTACATCTAGATAAAAAAGTGATCAAAAAGTACAATATTTAGCAAGTGAGTTCTCTTTTTATCTCAGGGTTTAAAATTAGTAAGGTTCATAAGCATCTGGCTCGATCGATAATCAATTTTCTTACATTTGTAAATTACAACAACAGATAATTAAATAGAGAATTAAATTTAAAATCAAAAAACAAATAAATTACTATCAATCTTCTTCAATTTACTTTTTAAAAATGTCTCAATCTTGAAGTTAATTTGGAATATTATTGATATTAAATGTCCCTAAATATCAATATAATATCAGTCTTCAAATATGTAGGTGCTGAAAGGGGATTAGCGTGAGAAAAGGAATGGTCTCACCATGCAGTCCTAAAATGTGCCTAAATACGATTAAAAAAATTTATTTATGGGAAGCTGCTGGGCTTTAGAGCTGGGGTAATTGATAAAAAACATATTTATTGCGCACAAATAGTAAAATCTTGATGTTAATTCAATTATTCCCTCCTGGGAATGAGCAACGTGGATTTTGCTCGACCGTCCTACTTCGGCTCTCCCGAGACACACACGGCGTCACCTCGTTCCAGATTTGGAGAAGAAAGGCTTCCTCCAATGAGAGTTCATCCCAACAATATTGGAACACTGTAATTTTTTAATTGGCTGTCAGCGGTAATAGTTAGTTTTTATTGGTCAACACTTCACTGAATTTAAAAAATAATATTTCTCTATTTAATTTAATTTGGAAAAGGTAAATTTATATCGAAAACACAATAAAATAATATTTCCAATCGTTAAAGTTAATAAAATAAGTCAAATTTGGTTTAAATCACTCATAATTGCATCTTATTCTAACATCCTACAAACAGCTGATTGAGGTAAACAACAAATAATATATGTATTAAATTACGTATTACTTAAATTAAACCATATATTCCTGCTACGTATACATTTCTAAAAGTTTAAGATTATTTTTTAGGAATTTATAACATCATTAGTTTTTACTCAAAACCTTACACTTAATTAAAAAAACGTAGAAAACAAATATCTGAATTTACAATTGCGAATGTATGACATTCTTCACGCAGTTCCATCATTCGCCGCAAGAGTTCAGTACCAGACGGTCAGGTCTCTCCAAATGGTCTGCAAACACCCTGGTGGATCCACAACGAACTAACAATCATGGCGGCCTTCGTTTGGGGAAGTCTTGAGTATTTTCTTAATGTTTACAATTCAGAGTTTTACATTCACATTAATAAGTTTATAAACTATATATACAATATGAGTGGTTAATAAAAAGTTTATGTACAAAATTATATTGTTCTGACACACAAATATATCTGTGTCGGGGCCAATTCGATGAAATCTATCACTTTTGCAAACTTACTTTTAGTGGGGTTAGGTCGTTTTGTCAGGCTTGGATTATTATTTCATAGTGAGTAAGTACCATAGGTTAAATGTTTTTATAATACTTATATTACAGAGATAAAACTTATCTAAAACTAATTACAGTAGACGCTCTTTTAACCGGCATGTTCGGGACCACGCCCATGCCGGTAAATCGATTTTTCCGGATAATAGAACTTTTTAGTTATTATTGGGAATACAGTACTAATCTGATAGTCTGTCATCTCGCTACAGTAATGAGCTGTGGTCGTGTGCGTTGGTTGACCTTGACACTGCTCCGGAACACCTGCATTTGTGGACGGATAGACAGACAGACAGACGGGCGGATAGACAGCCGGGCGGAAGTTGGCGTCTAAAAATAGGTTGAATACAGTAGTGTACTGAGCAAAGTTTACGAATATCACTGAACGTTACTGCTTGAGACGTAAACAAACAACAGGTGACTAAGAAAAAGGCGGGAACAGTCCAGCGCAGTCGCAGTACGAAACAGAAACGACCGAAAATACCTGGAAAAACCCGGGTCGCCTGGTGCCGGTTAATAGAATGTGCCGGTTCATAGAATGCCGGATAAAAGAGCGTCTACTGTATACCTAAAATATGTGTCTAATATGTACAAGTCCTTTTTCTCTGATAGTATGTTATAAGGGCATTTGAGTAGGTTAAAGTTTTTAGTTCATTGTCTCTTCTACTCTGGGCCTAGATTACCTATACTAAATGGTATTAATGTTTTTGTTTACTATCACATATAAAATACAGTTATATTATTATCCGAGTTTATCTGTGTAATCGGTGTAAATTTACGGTTTATATTTGGAAATATGTGTAGTGCAGTGTAGTGTGTGTGTGAATAGTAATATTTATCACATTATTTATGCATAAATATTACTAAAAATGATAAATTGTGCAACGTGAGTTCTCATTTTCAGATGGATCAACACATCAAATAAATGCAAAATTTTTTTATTTATTGGCTATTATTTTGAAAATAATCTGACCGAAAATTATATATTTTACCACTTCTGAAATCTCCTTTCTTTGACGAGTAAAAAGAATATGGGGTTCAGTAGGTTTCAAGTAATTATTACTTTGCTGTGATTCGTTCAAAAAACCCTTGCAAACTTTGTGACACCAAGCGATCTGACTTGATTTGTCGTCTGAAAAACATAATGTTCCATTCTCATGAAGTACGCGATATAAATTTGATTTGTGTGTATTATTATATATAACTATATATTTTCTTGTAGGGGCATAACTAGTGAGTCATATTACATACCTTATTTGGGATGATTATGTGTTATAAAACAATTATCTCACTTTGAATAACAAATTTATTTTTTTTCAAAATAAAATTTCAAATTTCACATCTAATAAATTTTTGAAAACATTTTTTAGACTATTCATTCTTATATCACTGTATTTATAATTTTATAACCTTCAAATAAAATAAGGTTTTGAAGTATTTATATATTGATAGGGGTAATATTTTTGAATATCAAACTGATTGTGTACAAATAGCCATTTTGCACTTTTTCCTTATTATTCTATATAATTCATATACAGATTTTTGTTTGTATGACATATATACATTTATACGTAGGGAATTAGATGAGCGACATTTGGTACACTTATCATTTTTACCTAAAAAATTAGTTTGCTTACAGTAAGATTTTACTTTCAAAATTTATAATTTTTTTCAAAATTTTAATTTTTTTGAAAAATTACCTTTCTGAATTTCATTTATTATAACATTTTCGGATTCTCCAGTTTTTTGTGAACAAAATGAATATGCATATTGATATGTTTACTTCAAAATTGGATTTATTACGAATTTCTAAAAAATAGTATGCAAAATCACCAAAATAACCCTGCCACTCCAGCCAAAACGTTCAAACTCTTCATGCCACTGGGAGGGTTAATGAACTTACACGCTGTGAAGATGACTTGAAAGTCAAAACACGTGTTGTATAAAATAAAAATTACAAAAGGGTACTCAAGGTTTATCCCTTTATTTATTATTATTATTATATTAGTAGCCCTGCACTGTAGTTTGCACTGCACTGAGTATATTATTTTCTTTGTCGTTTTGGAAATTCATATAAATACGGATTTCTTTGGTATTAATTTTATGTCCTTTCTTTTCGTATTCCAAAATTTGTAGGTTCTCATTAATATTTTTATAGGTATGATCTGTTTGCAAATTGTGTTCTGCAGATGACGATTTTTGTGACGTCATGTTGTTAAATCGTATGGCCTGTATGTGTGCATTGTATCTGGATTTAAAGTCCTCCCTTTTTGGCCAGTATAATAACTGCTATAATCACTAAAAGTTAACTTATAGATACCTGATTTTCAAATTAATTCTTTTGAAGATTTCTTTTGTTGGTGAATTTGTTGATTTTTTCAACAAAGAGATCGTTTAGCGAAGGGGTCTCCCTTATCTGCTTTGTTAGCAAACATATATATGCAGTACTTAGAAATAACAAAAATAATGGACAGTTGTAATCCTTTAAGAAATAAAATCTTATACTGGCATCGTTACATAGACGACATACTATGTCTTTTATAAGGAGATAAAAAAACCTGCAATAAACTTCTGACGTATTTAAATTCGATTTGCAACAATATACAATTTACAATGGAGATTCATAAGTCAAATATCAACTTTTTGGACCTAAGCATCTCTAATATCTATACTTATTTAATAAGCGAGCTGGTTTTTTGTGACAATCACTCCTCCTAAACTACTGAACCGATTTTCATGTTTTTGGTGTCATTGGAAAGAGCCTAACGTGAAGTTGTGCAGGAAACTCTTATTATAGAGAAATAATTTGTGAGTGAGGTCCTGGGGCCCCTTAAAGTTGAGTTTTTTTCCATAAGCTTAACATTAGGAAATAACTATAAGTTTTAAGCAATCAGCTGGATAGAGTAAACACAGTTAATCAGCAGGCCATGTTGGCTTTGGAACGGTAAGACAATATTTATACGGGAATGTCAGTATAATATTATGCTGTGATCGCGAGCAAAGCCGCGACAGGCTACTAGTAAATAATAAACACTCATTCAAAATTTAGGATAGGAAACAGACCCAAACAGCACTTATAATACCAGAAAATTCAAATCATCCCTGGATCCATAAGATGTCGACCTTTCATTCAATTATCACCAGATTACTTAACATTCGAATGACAGCAGAAAATTAAACAAAGAGTTATAATTCAATATAACATATTGAAATACTTAGCAAAAATCAATGGTTATCAGATGTCAATATATGTCTTTATTCAATCTCATTATAACTTAACCAGTCAAAGCTGCATACCAAGTTTTATTAATTTATGTTCATAATTAAGGGAGGCATTACATTTTACTTATCCTCTAAAATAATAACATGGGGGCTGAGTATGCAGGTTTGCCGCTGCGGCGGAAATCAGCAAAAATTTTTGTTGTGTGCAAATATCAATATACCAGTACTAGGTGAAGCCACATGGCAAGTTTCATCAACATTCATTCATAAATAATTGAGATATCAAATTTTAATTATTCTCCTTAAGGATAACATTGGACAATGTCCTGTGTTTAGCACTTTGAATATCTCTGCAATGGTTGACAATAGACAATAGACAATATTTATTAGTCATTCAGTAATTTACAACAATTACAATAGACCTCGTCACAGTACTTATTACTACAATAAAATTAACCATATAACATATGACATGTATGACATGTAGGTGATAAAATATATACAACAACAAAATGCACAGACAGATTAGACACATGTCATAACAGATACAGATTTTAAAATTTCTCCTTATTTTGATTTATTTCAAAAAATTCTCTAATATCATAAAAGGGATGTTTTATTAGCCAGTCATGAAGTTTGTTTTTAAAAACATTTAAAGGTAAAGGAGAAAAGTGTGAAGGTAACCTGTTATATAATTTTACAGCTAAATTTGTATGATAATTCATAGTCTTAGTCAGTCTACATCTGCTCACAGCTAACTTATCATTTCCCCGTGTAGAGTAAGAATGAAAGTGGTTCACTTGTAAATAGTGGTTAAAATTAGACTTAATTAATAACAAGACATCAAATATATACAGATCTACTATGGTCATGATACCTGTTTCTTTAAATAGAGGTCTACCATGTTCCAGTTTATGTGAATTAGTCATTATCCTCAGTGCCCTTTTCTGCAGTAATAAGATTTTATTAATACCTGTACCATTACCACATACAATAAGGCCATATCGAATTATACTTTGGAAAAAAGCAAAATAAGCGACTTTTAGATAATCTAAAGTTACATGTCTTTTCAAATTACTTAGTAAATATATTACTCTAGAGAGTCTTTTACATACTTCATCTATATGGCAACTCCAAGAGAGCCGAGAATCAAGAGTAATACCAAGTATTTTAACACTATCAGAAACATCAGAATTTACATTATTTTTGTGGAAGTTAAGGTAACAAGGAGATTCTGAGTTTTATTTTCATTTAAGTACAGTCCATTAGCAAGAAACCAATCTGTAGCTTCATCTAAAGAAATTTTAGTCAAAGTTTTAAGTTGAGTAATATCTTTGTGCGTACTGAGTAATGTGGTATCATCAGCATATATAGTTGAAAATGTGGAAAGATTACAGCTGAGATCATTTATCATAATTAAGAAAAGTACAGGTCCCAGAACAGAACCCTGTGGGACACCATATTTGACACTGATAATTTTTGACAAGGATCCCTTAACATCAACAACTTGCTTTCTACAGTATTGTCCAGATAAGACCTAAACAATTCAAATTCAGCATTAAGAGCACCATAATATTGCAGCTTTTGCAAGAGCAAATCATGCCTTACAACATCGAACGCCTTGCTCAAATCACATAAGGTTAACTGAGCAGAGCAAGTATCTTCCAAATTTTGCAGAATATTATTGACAAGTTCGTCGACTGCTGCAATCGTCAAACGTCCACATCTGTAACCATACTGTCTAGGACAAAAGAGACCTAAATTTTCAAAATAACTACATAACTGCATCTTTAAAATTTTTTTCAAAAACCTTAGCCACTACCGGGATACATGAAATTGGGTGATAACTACTTGGCAAATTTTGATCACCTTTTTTATAGACTGGAACAACCCTAGATATTTTCAGACAGGCAGGAAAAACCCCACTTACTATACATTTATTTAGACAATATGTAAAAGGCTCTAATATAAGGTGTATAATTTCTTTAAATAATACACTATTAAATCCATACACATCAAGTGACGTTGAATTAGAGAGGCAATTAAGAATTTTCAAGACTTCTTGGGCTGAGGTTTCTCTACACTGAAATTCAAAATTGGGCTTAGTTTTATCACGGAGAAATTGAGCAGACAAATCAACAGTTGTATCAGTTTTATGGCTTAAATCTTCTACTACATTAATAAAAAAGTTGTTCAATTCATCAGGCAGAATATCATTTTCATAGTTGGACATAGAATCAAAATTTAAACACCTAAATGATTTTTTTTATAGAGCTGAACTGATTAGTAAAATCAAATGTGAGGTTTACATTAAAATGAACTGAGGAAAAGCTAAATACATTTTTCCCATAAGATTAACATGGGAGATTTTATGAGCACGTTTTTTTTCTCCGCAACCACTTAACCTAGGTTAATCATTCAAAATACCATATTATTAGTTTTTTTAAGCTCTATAAAGTGGTCGAAACCAAAATAAAGTGTTTTAAAAATTTGAGGGTGAAACATGCAAAAAAACAGATTTTTGGAACATGGTAAACCCCCATAAAACCCCCTTCCCATGGTCCGATTTTTCTGGTTTTCAAACATAAAGTCATGAATGTCACTTTACACATTTGAGCAAAATTTCATTAAAATCAGACATTTTAGCGAATTTCACCTGTAGGGAATTAATGAAATTATATAAATAGGGGATGTTTTATGTAATTTTTCATTTTCTGGTAACTTTTTAGAAATACTGCTATTTTCCCCGAGTCTCTGGGATCAAGACCTTTAATTTGAGCCGTCTCCCATCATCCTGCGCTTTGCCAAACTCCCCCAATTTTGAATTAAATATTTCGCTTACAGAATTATATATACACTAGTGGCTTGAAGGGGCCCCTAACCTGGCTCCAATATCTGCCTTATCTGATTTTTTTACTTTTTACATGCTGAGGAACACATGCTAGTTCGTAAACAAAGAAGACACTTAATCACATGCTTTTATATAAACAAAACAGACGTGTTTAACATGTTGACTACCGATCATCACGTAAATGTAACGCAATGTTAAAAAAAAACCTTAAAGTAGATAAGCGTCACATATATGTGTCGCTCAGGCTGATTCCAGTGGACTGACAACACGCAGTCACCGTTCAGTTAAATGACTTGCCATGTCCATACGGTACACTATATCGATCTGAAGACTGGATATCGGTCTATAGGAATGTGTGACACGTATGCATGTCGCTCGGTCTCGGGGTACAACCTCAATTTTTTTACAGATTTTCAAAGTTGGCTATCCTGTCTGCCCACATGATGCCTGTAGCGTTTGTTTACTTACTCATTCCTCGTGGTGTTTTTGATTGTGTGACACATCGAAACTCTTGTCCTTTACTTTTTAGTGAATTTTTAGCCATCCAAAGTTTGGAAACTCACGTCACATATGTGAGACAGTCGGTCTATCGCAAAAAATATCATATCAAATTTTACTATAGACCGAATTCACACATACGTGACGCAATAAAAATGCTAAAATAGCACTGAAATAATGTTTGATTGCTACTTTTATGAGCATTTTCTACTTCAAAACATATAAAAATACAGAAAAAAAATTTGGTCTCTGGGTTACAATTGGTCACAATGACTTGGTCTATGGTGGTCTAAATTCCGTACTCGACTTCGTCTCGCACGTAAACACGATCTCGCACTGGCAAATAGCGCTTTTCCAGACTAGTAACGAAATATACTATTTTATAAAGGTGATTTTACACAGGAGATTTTTAATGTTACTCTCATGAACACAAGTGTAATTAGAGTATTTTGATAGGGGGAGGGGGCGAAAAACCATCTTCATGATTTATTTTATTTTATATAATTTACAATATAATATGCTTTTCAACTTATTGTGGGAGCAATAGCCCCCCCCCTTTGTACACCCTAAATATGTTGTATGAAGATTTATACCCTTAGGTTAGGTGTTATCTTCTATCTAAAAACTAATTTTTCCTCACTTATTCCCACCAAAATCCTCTATTGATGAGGGACATTTTCTTCAAACTTTCCAGTTTATCGTTAAGCCAATGTATATGCAGAAAACAACTGTTACCAAAGAGTAAATTACAGACCTTTCTATTTGTTGCTACTCCATCTTCACAGTCCAAAACAATGCAGTCGGCATTGCTTGATAATCCTTTTTTGATTTTCCGAATATCATCACCAGGGCAGTACATGACAGCCCTTCTCGGAGTGTTATCCATTGCTGCCTGTCACATAAAAATATTAAATGCATTCTTATGGGTACAATTCAGAAACCAAAATGATTTTTTGGAAGGCTGTGAAAACTTTTACAAAAAAGGCTTAACAGAAATCAGTTTATTTAAACTTCCTTTATATAGCATATAGCTTGTTTTTTTAGTATTGTTGCTAAATGAGAAGCTTTAAATGAATATGCATTAATGTGGGAAAAAATATATTTACATTAATATTCTTTGTTTTAAATTCATTGTGGTAATGGTGTATTAGTACTATATTTACTCAATTACTGACGGACATTAGGACATTTGCCAACTTTGATTAGAGAAAAACAAGCCACCAAGACGTTTTAGGATCTGATATTTGACTCCAAACAGTGACCAGGCAAGTAATATATAGAACATAGTAAGATTAGTGGCAACAATCCAGGAAAAATAAATAAAAAATGTAATAGTGAAAAATTAACTATTATTTACAAAGAGAAACGAGTTTGCACGCAGCACGCTGACATGAGGGAAGTGAATTTCCACATAAAAACTTTTAAAACTCAAAATCAGTGTAAAAACATACATTTGTCCAATTTGTATTGAAATCTGAAAACATAGATTTTTTGGCTGTTCTGATACTCCTGGTTTTATTTACTTGCAAAGCTGGGAATACAATTTTGCGCATTATAAGGTTAGGAGAGGGTCCAGACAGACTTGAAAGTAAGCGTGAGGTTGCTGGGGACAATAAAAGTACTCTAAAAAAGGAATAACAGGCTTTTCTAGTGTAAAACCCCCATAAGACAACGTACTGTGTTTAGCCGATACACATTTTCTTTAATAACTCGGTAAATATTTATGCTAGAATGACGAGAGAGGGCTTAAAAGTTTTGCCTCACTAATTCCCATCTTTTAACATGAATTAATTTTACATCTGAGGCTTTTATGACCTTTTTTGGGCCCAAAAACTCGAAATTTGAAAGATTAATCCCCAAAAAATGGGTTTAGAGTTTTCCGATTGTTTTGCCCAACGAACTTGTCCAACAGATTATAGAAAGGAACGTTCCTACCGAATTTGAAGTAAATCGGACAAAAAATGTGACCGCTAGAGTGCATACACACACATATATATATATATATAAAATTTTGAACGACCCCCCAAAACGTGTTCAGGGGGTCACGTTAGGAACTTTTATGGTGGTCCCGGGCTTAAGTTTCACCGTGCGGGTCATGCTAATAGTTCACTTTCTAAAGGAAATTCACTAAAAATACCAGAAAGAACAAACTACAAATGCCAAGACACCCTAGCAACAATAAGTTTTGTTTTTATAATTTATTTTCTTTAATGTAAAAACTTTCACAAAATGTAATAAAAGTTTGTTTCTCTAATTAGTGATGGAAATATACACAATAATTAACTAATAAATATTTGTTAAACCGTATAGCAAATACCATACCTTATTCATTATTTAGGTTTGGAAACTAGATACTGTATAAAAGGCTCATAGAAAAAAATATATTTTTCACTTTGAGAGATGTTATATTTACTAAAGTATCTAAGAGTGCTATCATATAAATAGGTTATAAAACAAAATGTTATCTCCCATAAGTACTCAGATAAGGCATAGGTTGAGTATAAAAATTATTCTTATTAATTATCACAAATATATATTTTTTTCAATGAGAGTTAACCAGTTAGGAAAACTTCATTCTACATAATCAATTTGGCTAGAGAGGATTTCTAAGGAGACTGGATTGTTATGGAACTGGTTGTGTAAAAGTAGGGAAATAAAAATTCTTTTAGCATTTCAGGGTTAAGTTAATGCCAAGTAGCAGGCTCTTAGGTTTTCTTCATAAACTTATTTATAGGCCTATCTATATAAATTAATTTAAGTATTAGCGAATTTCCCCTATAGGGAAGAAGCTATTACCATTGGTCTCATGGTAAGACTTAGGCCCGAGACCATTATAACTTTTTGTTTTGAGGTCCCCAGATGCCAAAAACACTATTCTTAAAATTTATATATATACAGTATATGTGTGTCCGTCCCTTAACTTGATAACTTTTGAAAAAACATCCGATTTTGATGAAATTTGGCACGAACGTGTAAAGCAACATTCATGACTTTAAGTTTGAAAACCAGATCGATCGGACCATGGGAAGGGGGTTTTAAATTTTCAAAAAATCAGTTTTTGGAATTTTTTATCTTAAAATTTGTAAAACACTCTAGACCATTTTGTAGAGCTTAACAAAATAATGTGGTATTTTTAATTATTAACCTAGGTTAAGTGGTTGCAGAGAAAATCTAAAAAACATGTTCCCAAAATCTCCCATGTTAATCTTATAGGAAAAAAGTTTTCCACAGTTAATTTTAATCCAAACTTCATACCGGTATTTGCTTTTACCAATCAGTTCAGCTCTACAAAACAATCATTTTGGTGTTTAAATTGTGATTCTACATCCATTTGTTGCAGAGATATCTAAAGTGATAAACACAGTACGTTGTCCGATGTTATCCTTATGGAGAATAATTAAAATGTGATATCTCGACTATTTATGAATGTATATCGATGAAATTTGGTATATGGCTTCATCTAGCCCTGGTATAGTATTGATATTTGCACAATAAATTATCGTTTGTTGATTGTCCCCTTAGCAGCAAACCTGCATACTCAGCCCTAATGTTATTCTTTTGGAGAATAAATAAATTGCTATATATCACTTATTTATAATTTATTTTTATGAAACTTGGTAAATGGTTCTATGTGGTAGTGAGAGACATATAGGCTACATACATTGGAAATTCACTTAGTATGCAGGTTTGCTGCAACGGGGGTATTTTTGGATCCTTATATACTCCTAGGTATCAGTTCTGTTATGGAGTTACCGAATCTAAGGAGACAGGAAATACTTCTTACCTCAAAACTAAATGCTGAGCTATGTACTAGCTTTAACCAAAAACCAAAAGATGTCTGAAGGAGACTAATGGTTGTAATGGGATATCTGGTAGATATCATTGCCAATCCTTAAGTCTTCCGTTCTTCAAATAATTAAGGCCTAAAACATGGTAATCAAAAGTTGAATTCAAGTATGCCAATTTCCAATCTCATACATTTAAACATTAAATCAGACACAAATACACAAAGATAGAGTTGACAAGTTTTGTAATCAGTGACCTGGTCGCCTTGGATGGATCTCAGAGTAGTGCTGGAGTATTCTGTGATCCATCCAAGGCATTTGAATGTGTTAAACATGAGTTATTGATTGCTAAACTGGGTAAAATTGGCACAAGGGACACTATCTCATATGGATTAAATGATATTTAACAAATCTAAAACAACAAACCAGGCCCCATACACAAAATCTGAATGTACAAAATGGTTAAAATATCACTCTGAATGGAAAAACGTAGGTTGTAGCATTTACTATAAATGTAACATTCGTTTAGTTAAATGTTTGTAAACAGAAACACATTAGACAAATCAGAAAAGGAAGAAGCAGCGCAGCGAATCGATGTCCGAGTGTAATCGTTACCTCCATGGGAGGGACGAGCAGTGTCAGTCAGGTCAGTGAGTGGCGAGTGGCGGAGTGGCAAGAGATTTCCTCTTCAAAACACAAAACAATACACAGGATGCAGGCAGTGGGGGAGAGGGGGTGACAGTCCTCAACAGTCCAGATGCATGCCAATGACGACACCTAAAAACTTCCAGCGGCAGCCATTGGCAGCAGCACTGCACTAGCGCTAACCTCAACTGGTACTAATAAAATCCGACAGAGCGCTAGAACATTTCTGGTAACAATGTTTTGCATAGGAATAAATGTCTACTTATTGAGCGAAGCTCTCTTTCCCTTACTTTCTCACTTCTTTGTAACGACATCACAGTGTTGGCTTTACCAATTGATATGAAATTTGGCCAGTAGCTAGGTGATACCGAGGAGAAGGTTTTTCTTTAGAGATTGCAAAATTCCTCCTAGGTTACGCCCCACTTAAAGTTCACATGTAATTGTAATGGAAGAAATATTTTATTAGGTCACATGTTATAACTGACTTCATTTAAATTAAATAAACAGCTGTTAAAAACTGTCACTGTTTTGTTTACATTATTTTAAGTTTGTTTACTAAATGTAGCGTTCTTCCCCGTAGATCTTCTTTGTTCGCGCTTTAACATTGTAACTGTTGGCTTCGCTCATTTATGCGTCTAAAGTGTAACGGCAGACCATCCTAGTATTTATAGTCAATGGTTGTAGCCTAACATAATCAGGTTAGGCCTTGCATAGGTAGGGTTCAATGGAAGTTGTTACATCTTATGTTAGTTGTTATCTCATCTGGTTGTTGTCTTATCTTACACATTTGTTGGGAAAAATACCAAAAATTTATTAGAATTGAATAACCATACAGTATTGTAGACTGGTCATTGCAATATAAATATAAAATACGCTAGGCTCTAAAAAATAACTATTCCAATAGAAAATAAATGTAAGACTCACAATGCCGTAAATTACAGATCAGTAAAAGAGCTGAGTTTAAATTCTTATTTAAAATGACTGTTTTTTAACTGTTTTATTTATCTTATCCCAGGGAATGGGGACAAATAAATGTATAATGTTATTTTAGAAACTAGTTTGAAGGTTATATTGTTGGAACTATTTTTATCGTCTGTAATCAGCACTGCCAACTACTCAGGCGCTAACTATCATATCAGCTATTCTAAAATTCTAAATTGTAAGATTTTTGCTGACCACATCGCAAGGTCCGTAGAGTTTTCGGCCCAGGTATGATCATTTTTAGTCGAGTCAAAATAAACACCCATGCGTGCAAAAGGTCATGTAGTTCTAAATTTTTAGAATGTTGTTAGGACCTATACCACAAGTAAGAAACCAGGTTTGCAGCTTCGAAAGACCTGTGCTACCGGCGCGGCGTAGTAGCAAAAAAATAGTCACTTTTTCAGTTTTAGCGAATTTCCCCTATGGGGAAGAAGCTATTACCGTAGGTCTCATCGTAAGACTTAAGCCCGAGACCATGATAACTTTTTGTTTTGAGGTTCCCATTATAGTCAATGCCAAAAACACTATTCGTTCAACATTATATATATATATATATATATATATATATATATATATATATATATATATATATATATATATGTCCGTGAATGCGATAACTTGAGTAAAAAACGTCTGATTTCAATGAAATTTGCCTCAAATGTGTAAAGTGACATTCATGACTTTAAGTTTGAAAACCAGAAAAATCGGACCATGGGAAAGGGCGTTTATGGGGTTTCAAATATTTTCCAAAAATCAGTTTTTTGCACTTTTCACCCTGAAATGTTTAAATCACACAATTTTTGTTTCAACCATGTTATAGAGCTTAAAAAAACAAATAATATAGTATTTTGAATCATTAACCTAAGTTAAGTGGTTGCGGAGAAAATCCAAAAAACCTGCTCATAAAATCTCCCATGTTAATCTTAAGGGAAAAAGGTTTTTGGCTATTCCTCAGTTCATGTTAATGTAAACTTCACATTTGCTTTTACTAATCAATTCAGCTCTACAAAACAATCATTTTGGTGTTTGAAATGTGATTCTACGTCCAACCGTTGCAGAGATATTCAAAGTGCTAAACACAGTACGTTGTCCAATGTTATCCTTATGGAGGATAAATAAAATTTGATATCTCGATTATTTATGAATGTAGATTGATCAAACTTGATATGTGGCTCCTGTAGTACTGGTATATTGATATTTGCACAAACAATTGATTTTTTGTTGATTATCCCAGTAGCAGCAAACCTGCATACTCAGCCCTAATGTTATTCTTATGGAGAGTAAGTAAAGTTTTATATCTCCCTTAATTATTAACATAATTTAATAAAACTTAGTATGTAGCTTCACCTGGTTGATTTAAATTGATAATATCATAAAAACACATATTTTGTGTTCCTTGTTGCAGCATACCTGCGTACTCAGTCCTATGTTATTCTTATGGAGAATAAATAAAATGTTATAGATCACTTATTTATTTATGTATTTTTATAAAACTTGGTAAGTGGCTTTATGTGGTAGAAACATATACATTCATTGTAAATTCGATGAGTACGCAGGTTTGCTGTGACGGGGGTATTTGCTAAATATCTTCAAAGTATATGCCCCTGAAAGAATATGTTGTCCGATTCTTCCTTAAACTGGATAAAATTCGCTATAGTTTGAGACAATAACGACTTCAATACATCCATTATTTACTAAGATACAATACTTTAAAAATTCAACCCCTATTAATTATTCTCCACAAGAATAACATTAGGGCTCAGTACACAGGTTTGCTGCAACAAGGAATATAAAAATTGGTTTTTTATACAAATACCAATAGAACCTAACAAGGTGAAGTCTCATACCAAGTTTTATTGATTTTTCTTCATATAATTGTACATATTCTCCTTAAGATTAACATAGGGGTTGAGTGCCGAGGTTGGCTGCAACGAGAACCATCAGCAAAAATTTTGGTTTTTTGTGCAAAAAAATTATAAACTACAACCAGAGGAAGCCATATCCTAATTTCGTCAGTATACCTTTAAATAAGCGAGATATAGAATTTGTCTATTTTTTACAATAAGTCACAAAAAATAGATCATAACGAAAATGTTATTTTTTGAAATTTTTTAACTTTTTAAAGTATGTTTTGTTGTGCCTGTTTACAACTGAAGAAACCATTCGTTGGGTACAAACCACAGACCATAGAAACAAATAGACTGGGCATCCCTATTACTTAGCATTGCAGCTGGTGAAGCCCATTTTGGTATGACCGCCATGTCCACAATTTTATAAAAATACTAGAATATTAATTATGGAGATTTAATAATATTTGCCATCATATTTATGAAAGGCTGGATACTGTAAACTAAAGCATTAATTTTTGGAGTTGTTGGGCCTACAAATATAAATTTAGTTATTTAACATTTTATAACAAATATATTAGTAAATTATTTTTGTTTCCCATAGTTTGATATATTACTCACTCCCCTTGGGCTATAACAGATATCATTACTGTATCAGCATTGCAATAGACAGGACGTTTTGGCCTTACTTTCTTATATAGTTTCAAACATTACTTTTGTCACCCATGGTTTAAAATAATGTTACAGTATTAACTGTTGAAAAATAGTTCTATTTGATTTAGAGTCGTAAAAAATTGAGCTTTGACAGTGTTGGAACCGTTTAAGCATTTACTAACCACTTTATGTTAGTACATTTATTTATTTAATTTTGAGAAAACCATACAACATAAACTTATGTTTTGACTTATGTGTATGTTTAAGACCAAAGTCACAACACACGTTACGCTATCTGTTTTGGGACTCAGAGATATTACAGGCAGCCATCTTGGTGGTCCAGATTTAATTTGTGCTTCACTTTTATACCCTTGATGCCCAATCTACTTTTTTCTTTGGTCTGTTAGGTCTGTAGTACAAACTTGCTCGGATTCGAGCAACATGAAAACTAGCCGTTACCTGTCGCGGCTTCGCCCTGACCCACTACATAGCGTTAGCCGACTAAGAGTCGCGTCAAGGCAGCAATTCCAAAGACGCCTTACGCATTTCTGATGGTGATCGTTTGCTACCTTTACGCATAGCCCTTACAGCAGTATCTCGTGTGCGAGCTTCAGCTACCTCAATAGTTTCTGTAGATCACTGCTCTGTCATAGTGCCATTTCTGTTACTCGCAAATTGAGCCTGCCGCTGAGCTTTGCTCTTCACGTCGAGTTGCTGTTCTTCTGGCGTTTCTTTTGCTCTGTGTGCTGCCTGTTGTAAAGCTTCCCATTTGTGTTTTACGTTTCTTGACTTCTAACCACTTTAATAAATCGGACTTTTTCGAACTTTGAGACAAACTTTATTTACGTTTCCCCGGCATTTTTCCCTAGTAAACAATGGACGTACTAAAGTCGTTATTGTCTCAAACTTTAGCAAATGTTATCCAGTTTAAGAAAGGAGTGGACAACATATTCTGCCAGAGGCATACTTTCTGATATATTTAGTAAAAACTAAAAAAAGTGCAAAAATTTGACTAATTTTTAACTACTACGCCTGTAGCACAGGAGAACAGGTCTTTTGAAGCTGCAAACTTGGTTTCTTACTTGTGATATAGGTCCTAACAACATATATTAAACAATTAGAACTGCATGACCTTTTGCATGCAAGGATCCTTTTTAATGTCTAAAACTTGACTGGACTATTTCATAATATAAGAGTAATGTTAGCAGCAAAGATGTCTTGCGATGTCGTCCAGCTGATGCATAAATCAACATCATTGTATAAGTTTTGCCAACCTTACAGGGGATAATAATGGTACAGCTATTTTTAAATTGTCACTGAACATGCAGAAGGAAAGTTAAAACCCATAATACATTAATCTAATAATACAAATCAATCAAAAAATAATTTGTTTCATGAAATAACAGCTGATAAAATTATGTAATTAGTTAAACAATTACAGTTTAAACAGTTTATTTTAATTACAATGATGCAGAAAATATGGTATTGTACAATAAATATCGTGTTTCTAGCAACACTGCAGATTGGATTGGTCTCTTCCGGTTAGCTAGAAAAACATAACTATATCGACTGCACAGACCTTTAAAAGTATCTAGGGACCTTGTCTAGATCGTATAAAGAACACAAATAATGGGGTTTTCTAAAAATATCAATATAACTCAAGAAGGTAAAGCCACATACCAAATTTTATTAATTTATGTTCATAATTAAGGTAGAGAACATGTTACGTATTCTCCATAAGAATAACATGGGAGCTGAGTACGCAGGTTTGCTGCTACGGGAACTATCAGCCAAAAAATGTTTTTAGTGCAAATATCAATAGACCACAACGATATGAAGCAATATACCAAGTTTCATAAGGATAAGTTGATAAATAAGCGAGATATACAATTTTTTATTCTCCATAAGAATAACATTGGACATCGTACTGTGTTTATCACTTTCAATATCTCTGTAACCATTTGACGTAGAGCAATGATCAAAACACCAAATTGTGCGTCTTTTTAAGCTGATTCCAATTTAAAAAAACTAAAATTTGTCTTTTTCAAAAATTATATGTAAAAAACTCAAAAAAAAACATTTTTGGGGTACAAAACCCCCCCAAAATACCCCTTCGGATAGGTCGATCTGTCTGGTTTTCGAACTTAGTCATAAATTCTGCTTTACACGTTTATACCAAATTTCATAAAATCGGATAATTTTTACGAGAGTTATCGTGCTCACGGACACACATATATATACTGTATATATATATATATATATTTATATATACAGTTTCGAACGAATGGTGTTTTTGGGGTCTGGGGACCTCAAAACGAAAAGTTATCATGGTCCCGGGCCTAGGTCTTACCATGCCGACTACGGTAATAGCTTCTTCCCTATAGTGGAAATTCGCTAATATTGATGATTCCTACTAAATTAAAATCCAATGTCAATATTAACTGTTGACAGCAAACACTACCGTAGACAACCGGTCGGCGACTTTTGACACTTGATAGTGTCCACCCAATGAATTTTGATTAATCCAGCTACCGCCAAGGTGATAACACAACAAAGCAAAAAGCTGAACTAGACGGCACTCTTTTGGGAAATATTTAGTCAAAGAGTAGTGACTCAAGTGACTCCAGATATAACGGAGCTCATTGGCTACACCAATGCTTCCTATTGGGACTCACAATCAATCGAATAGTCGGTAAAAACCAAGGTTGATTTTTCTGATTGATTCTGAAAGCTCTACCAACCTTGGGTAAAAACAATGTATACATAGGGTTTTGTATAAATTGGTAAACATTTCTCTTTCTCCTCAGCTCATAACCACGCTTTGTGTAATCTTTTCACAGCGTAATTCCGACATTGATTGTCAAAAAATATTAACAGACGCTCTAAGCAGACGATTTTAACTTTTAACAACTGTAATTAGAAACTAGAAGACAAAGGAAGATTGAAGATTAATAGTGACTACTGTAATGCTCTCTCTCTCGTCTGAATAATATAATTATTCACTTTTGATATTATATTTATCGTATGTTAAACAAACGAAAACTATGGTAAGATTAATTTTGTTATTTTGAAGTAATAGCACAGCTTTGGTCAACATTTTAGGTAGACCCTTAAAACAACAAAAATTGTATTTCTTCAAATATAATAGTGAAATAGTGAATACCCAGAATTCTGATGATCTTTGCCAAAAGTGATGATAATTTAATACCAGATTAATTACCTCCGAGATTCCCAAATATTTATTTGTAGTTTCTAGATACTATGTAAGCCTACCCTACACAATGGCACATTGCACAACCTACCTTATACATATTATACAACTGATAATCTCACTTAGTCCGTGTTCTTCTGTTTATTTTGTTGGTAGGCTATCTGGAATGTCTAAACAGTTACATTTACTATAATTAATGTGCATCTGGTAGCCACACGTAGTATGAATAGGTAAAAAGTAGCAAAAGACCTGATCAGATGTGCAAACTCGTAAAGAATTCACTCATCCTGCCAACTTGGATCCATGCTTTATACTGCTTGCCTAAGGTCTGCCCTCCCCTTGAACTCTACCACAGAAGGCAAACTCTCCATGAGTTGCACATACAAATCACTGACTGACAGGATTTGAACCCTCAATCCAAGGGCTAAATTACCCCCTGGCCGGGAGGATAGCGCCGTAGACCACACACAGCCACCATTACACATGTCAGACCCAGACCGCAAACAGCATGTGACAGAACAATTGCTTATGCGTCAAATATTCAATAGAAAACATCCTTTATTAAAAAATCAGTATATATTGTGTACAAGAATGGCGTCATTGATTTTAATACTAAAAACATATCTGTAAATATAAGTAAAATAAAATAAACCAAATTCATGGATCTTTTGCATACAACATCCGGACGGTCAGCAACAAGGGCCCACACCACCAGGCCTGCCCAGGGGCCCGTGAAAACTGAGTACAGCCCTGTATGTAGCAATTCTATATCTACAATTTTCTGGAATAAAAAGTATGTGTATGTGTGTAGATAGGCTATGTATAAAGAATTTGTTAAAAATCCAAACCAACTATTTGTGAACATAATTATAATACTCCCGTCATAGCAAACCTGTGTACTCTGCAAATTTCCAATACTTGTATATATCCCACTACCACATGAAGCATCGTTCAAATTTCATCAAAATATCTGTATATAAGTTACTATCAATGGTGTTTTTTGTCAGTAAGTCCAAATCTGCCTTAATACTGTATCAAAACCAATGATTAAGCAATCATTTTGAAGATTACCTTCACTGCCAAATAAATAAACAAACAATTTAAAACCATAGATACCCCCGTCGCAGCAAACCTGCATACTCAGCGAATTTCCAATGAATATATAACATAACACATTAAAACACTTAACAGGATTTTTAATAAATATTCACAAACAAGCGATATTTAAGATATTAATCATTCCCCATTAGAATAACATTGGGGATGAGTACGCAGATTTGCTGCAACAAGGAACACAAAATAATGGGTTTTTATGCAAATGCCAAAAGAACTCATCTTAGTGAAGTAACATACCAAGTTTCATCCATATACATTCATAAATGAGCGATATATAACATTTTTATTATTTTCTATAAGAATAACATGCAAACAACAATGAACCACAACCAGATGAAGCCATATACCAAATTTCATCAGTTTATGTTCATAAATAAGTGAGATATGCAATTTTTCTTTTCCTCCATAAGAATAACATTAGACAACGAACTGTGTTTAGCACTTTCAATATCTCAGGAACCAATTGACGTAGAGCAATGATCAAAATACCAAATTGTTTTTTTATGCTGAATTCAATAGTAAAAATTACGTTTGGAAACCTCAAAAAACCATTTTTGGGGTACAAAACCCCCCTAAAACCCCCCTTCGGATGGTGTAATTCGTCTGGTTTCAAACTCGTTCAAATAAATGGTGCTTTATGCATTTGTACCAAATTTCATTAAGATTGGACCTTTTTTACGAGAGTTATCGTGCTTACGGACACACACACACACATAAATATATATATATATATATATATATATATATATATATATATGAATTTGAACGAATGGTGTTTTTGGCATCTGGGGACCTCAAAATGAAAAGTTATCAAGGTCTCGGGCTTAAGTCTTACCATGAGACCTACGGTAATAGCTTCTTCCCTATAGGGGAAATTCGCTAAAATGGTAATTGAATGGGTAATTATGGCTTATTTATTTGTCAACGTACTAGTACTATCTTACAGCGACAAGTTCAACCAACTCCAAACTGGTGTTTTAATAATTTAGCTGGACATGATTAATTCTAGTATTCAGAAGTGATAAACAGGTCTGTTCATGGTGCCTGGTGTGTGTAGGGGTGGTAGTGTGTGAGGGAGATGGTAAATATTCCCCAGTACTATTCCCCTCCAGCAGTTGCACACAGTCCCATGGACATTTTTCGCTTAGACAGTTACATTACTTGAAGACTTCTGCTGTGTTTACATACTACCTGCTAATTTGTGTAATTTGCAACAACAGCACAAATGTAAACAATAACCAAAATAATCCAAACATATGTTTTGTCAGAAGGATGCATATTGGTAAGCTGACACTACAAATACGCGAGGAGGGGGGAAGTCATTACTGTGCATGCACGAACCAGGCGCCAACCACCGTGAACAGGGCTGTATAACATTTTATTTATCCTCCATAAAAATAACATTGGATAGGTTTGCAGGCTTGCTGCACATGACACCACATACCAAGTGTCCTCAAAATATCTATACAAGCCCTAACTAAGGGAGATATAAACAATATACAGTATTTATTCCTCATAAAAATAACATAGGACATCATGTCCTTTGCTGCTTACATACGACTGTTTATATAGGTTTGCTGCTAAAGGAGTATTTTATGCCATTATTATTAGATCACAACCAATGAATCTGCATTTTTACAAAGCTTAATCAATTAACACGTTTGCTGTGACTGCCCCGAGGCGGGTCGTTTGCAAAATGTGGCCCACCATTCGCTGGTCCGGGTCACATTTCTAAATCTTGGCTAACCAGTGGCTGTAGCGCTCGAAGGCGCTGTACTACATTACAATATAGCTGAATGTAGTTGTAAGAAGCGCCAACAGATAGCAGCACATGATAGGTCGATGTAGAGAGTCAGTACTGCCATTTCGAGAGATTTTATCAGCAAAAAAAGCAGTTTTCCCAGACCCGTAGTTGCGGGAATTGAGGGAAATTTTAGTGCCAACCTACACCACAAATGTCACATGGTTATAGCTAAAGTGCGAACAGCGAATAGTCCGTTCTCGTCAAGTGCTGAGCTCACAATGAAGCAATGTTTGGCAGGGGAGCGTGCTACTAGTATTATAGTAGGCTGCTTGGCGGGCTAGTGGCGAGGTACTATATTTATAGTAGCCCGCAGCCAACGTGTTAAGCATTCATTAAAGTATTTTTTAAGCATATACTGTTCATAAACTAGTGAGCCCTATATATAGTTTTGGCCTAATAAGTTTTCTATATAAAATTACCTAAACAAAATTGTATTTTTATTTTAGGGGTTATTGTCAATTTTGAGAAAACTTAAATCCTCACCAGACAAAGAACTAAGAATCTTGCTACTTGGTTTGGATAATGCTGGCAAAACAACCCTTTTGAAGAAACTTGCATCCGAAGATATAACTCATATAACTCCAACTCAAGGCTTCAACATCAAATCGGTCCAGTCTGATGGATTCAAACTTAATGTTTGGGATATTGGTGGACAGAGAAAAATCAGACCTTACTGGAGAAATTACTTTGAAAATACAGATGTACTGGTAAGTAAAATCAATGGTTGCTTTATCTTGAGTTTTATAGATTTAGTTGTCATATACACTTTAATACAATTGAAAGGCTAAAGCGAGAACACATGCTTGTGTGTGGGTTTGGGGGGGCAGTGGTGTAGTGGAGCGGGCTACCCTGGAATGTGTTTTTTTTTTATTTAAGAGCAAAGTGGTCCAGTGGTCAAATTTCAGCATAAAACTTAAGGTACTTACAACAGTGGCGGATCCAGCCAGGGGGCGCGGGGGGCACGCCCCCCCCCCTTGGACTCAGAAAATTGACACTGTCTGTCGCTGTATTAGCTGTACTTGTTTTTATTTTCAATATTTGCAAATTTCAAATTCCAAAAACAACCACCATATAACGCCGTTGGAGAGTATTATGGTTTTGCGCGGTGGGTGTGCAGCCCTGCAGTCTTCCTCAATCTTCTTCTTTTCTGAAACCTTTGCGTTCTACCTTCAGGATTGCCAGACTGGGTTTGCTATTTTACCCGCAAACTTATAAAATCCCCGCTTTTACCCGGTTGGTTATTCTGTAGTAATCCCCACAAAATCCCCGCACGAGCTTCAAATATCCGAAAACCAGGTAATTTCTTGGAAATTGCCAGATTATTACCCGGAAATTAATCTGTATACCCTAAATAATGCCAGTTTTAGTAATCTTTGCGCTTAGTCAGGGCCGGATTTAGGAGCCGAGGGCCCCTAGGCTCAACCTCTGGTGCGGGCCTTGTTGGTGACCTTTTTTACTTGTTTGTATCAGGCTTTTGAATGGGGATCTGTGTGGTGCGGACCTCTAGGCGCGCCTCTAAGTAACCTATGCTTAATTCCGGTCCTGCTCTTAGTTTTAAGTCTATGATTTTAACCAAGGCCAATTGGTGTTACTGAATATGACACTCTTCAACAATAATGCGCTAGATTTCTTAAGTTCAAAAGTTGGTACACTGGTCAGAGGATGACAAACCGAACGATGAGTCAGCAAAAATAATCATATGATTAAACTCATGATGTAATTTGTTGCAGTTAACTATCATATAATTATTCGTTAATAGTTATAGATTGATTATTTTTTTATCGGGTTGTTTTCACCATATATGTATGTTTGAAAATGTAAACCGGCTGTACCTGAACTGGATCAAAATAGTTGGATGGATTCAAGAGTTACTAGAGGTCTTGTCTGGGTAAAAAATGAAGCCTTCATGTTGACTGTCATTTTCTTCAGATACTCTGAGGCCGCCTTCCCACTAGGTCACAGCACAGAGAAGAAAGAATCAGAGGTCGCTTTCTTATGGGAGTAACGTACGCCTCAGTGGCAGTTACAATAAATTCTTTCCGGAAGGCAGCGCTGGAGTCTTGAAATGCACCTTGTTCGAGAGGGGAAGGAAGTTAGTGACTTACTGATTGGCATCTTATGGAATTGGCATTTATGGGGCAACATCAAATAAGAATTTGGACAAATTACTTATTCAACAAAAAAGAGCAATTAGAGTCATGCTAAAGTTAAAAGCTACAGTTTCTGTGAAGGAAATATTTGCAGAGCTGGGAATTTTGACTGTTTATGGGTTAATTATCCTTGAAACAGTTAACTATGTAAAACAGTTTTTTAACCCATTGTTACAAAGTAACACTCATCCCTACAATACCCGCCCAAATCGTAGAATGAAAAAACACAATTTAGAGTTTTTTTAAAGAAAACCATTTTCCTAGGTACCAAGTTCCTTTATCACCTCCCTCGGAAATTCATTGAGGAGGTTGATATGATCAATTTAAAAAAACAGCTAAGAGATTCCTCTTCACTCTTTTGAAGAGTTTTTAAAAAATTAGGCACAACTGATCCACCAGCTCTAAACTATTTTAAACTATTTTATATTATTATTATTATCTATACAGAAGTGAACTATTTATTATAATTTCTTTATTAGATTAGAAATGACACTATTCTTGTACCATGTACAATTTTATGAATAAAGATGATTGATTGATACAAGAGGATTGTCTCATCCCCCTTAAATTAGAAAGTAACATTAAAAATTATGTACGCACATTAAATGACTTAAAACGTTGACATATCAAAAATAAAATTATTAAGACATGAATATTTATCTAACTTACAGTAGTCCTAACCATGCAATTATTTTGTTGCGCTTTTTAACGCTAATGGCATTTTAGCGAATTTCCTCTATAGGGAAGAAGCTATTACCGTAGTCGGCATGGTAAGACCTAGGCCCGGGACTGTGATAACTTTTCGTTTTGAGGTCCCCAGACCCCAAAAACACCATTCGTTTGAAACTGTATATATATATAATATATATATATATATATATATATATATATTATATATATATACATGTCCGTGGGTGTGATAACTCTCGTAAAAAAGGTTTGATTTTGATTAAATTTGGTACAAACGTGTAAAGCAGCATTTTTGACTTTAAGTTTGAAACCAGACAGATCGCCCCATCCGAAGTGGTATTTTGGGGGGGTTTTGTACCCAAAAAATTTATTTTTTGAAGTTTTTACATGTAATATTTATTGAAACCAAATTTTAGTTTTCACCATTGGATTCAGCTTTAAAAAACACACAATTTGGTGTTTTGATAATTTCTCTACGTCACTTGGTTACAGAGATATTGAAAGTGCTAAACACAGTACGTTGTCCAATGTTATTCTTATAGAGAATAAGACAAAATTTATATCTCACTTATTTATGAACGTTTACTAACGAAACTTGGTTTACAGCTTCATCTGGTTGTGGTATATTGTTATTTGCCCAAAAAAAAAATGTTTAAGGATTACTCCTGTAGCAGCAAACCTACGTACTCAGCCCCTATGTTATTCTTATGAAGAATAAGTAAAATGTAATGTCTCCCTTAATTATGAACATAAATTAATAAAACTTGGTATGTGGCTTCACCTAGTTGAGTTATATTGATGTTCACATAAAAACCCATTTTTCGTGAGCCTTTTTGCAGCAAACCTACGTACTCATCCCCCATGTTATTCTTACAGAGAATAATTAAAATTGTATAAATCGCTTATTTATGAATGAATCCAATCAAACTTGGTATGTGGCTTCACTTAGTTGAATTATATTTATATTTGTATAAACGCTAATTGTTTGTGATCCTTTTTTCAGCAAACCTACGTACTCATCCCCAATGTTATTATTATGGAGAATAATTAAAATTGTAACATTTTTATTTATATCCCACAATTATAATAACACAAGTTATGCTAATAAAACCGTTCTTCATACTAATTAAATAAAAAAAATTGCATTGGAATAAAATACAAATGTCTTAAAATTTAATTTGTCTTTATAAGATTGCTGAAACAAGATTTTAGTTAACGATCCTTATGGCTGATTCGGTATTTTTCAGTTTATTCCCTCAAAATATGCCACGCCACGCTACTGGAGGGCCAGGTTGGCACGCTGTCAGACTAATTATGGTATACTTTAATGTAAACCTTGGTCTATCCAGACTTATTTTATGGGAAACTCAGGTTAACCAGATGAGCTGGACTATATAACAAATCATACTCCTAAAAATCAACATTATGTGCCTGCAAAGTTTCCATGTTGACCTCGGTACTACAATGTTTCTGTGTGTTTATTTGGTCACTGCTTCGAAAAATATCAATGATGATGAAGGATAATGATGGCTCAGTTAGAATATATCGCTTATTTGTGAATATATGTTTATGCAACTTGGTATGCGGCTTTATGTGGTATTAATACATATATTATGCATTGGAAATTCTCTGAGTATGCAAGTTTGCTGCGACGGGGGTATTTTACGTTTTGTTTGGAATCTGTTCAAATATTGATCTTGTTACTGTCAACCATTTGTAGCTGAATGGCAAATGATAACTGGGTCCAGTATCGAAGCTTTACAACATTTTTAGATTTTGTTTGGATTATTGGCGAATTTCAGATTATGAGGCGAGCACAATAACCACTACGTTAACGTTACCCAGTCTATTTGTAATGTTGTTAGGCTATAGAACATAGAACAATTTGTTTATAGGCCCAATATGTGTAGGCCTTCTGTTGCTATATTTATGAAATAGTTAATAATATGAATAAAAATATGCTTAATAAGTTATATAATAAGCAATTTAAATGTAATAAACTCTTGAATTAAATTACCCTTTTTTACCCTCAAAAGTAAATTACCCTCAAAAAGGGTAATTACCCTCAAATTCCCAATGCTGAATTATTGGGGGCCCGCCTGTTGATCGACATGTTAGTTGGTCTCAGGGACAGTTGGTAGGGTTTTAAAAAATAAATATTAATAATTAAATAAAGGACTGAAACGCACTGAACGACATGTTAGTTGCTCACAGGGACAGTTCGTAGGGTTTTAGAAAATAAGTATAAATAATTAAATAAAGTCCTGAAACCCACTGATCGACATCTTAGTTGCTCGCATGGACAGTTGGTAGGGTTTCAAATAAATAAATGTAATAACAGATGGGCTACTTGCTCGATGTACCAGTTGCTCGCGCCCCCTACTCCTTGTCTCGAAGAGAGGGGAGAGGCGGATATTCGCGCGGATTTACAGGAACTGTCACTTCCATTCATAGCTGTAGGCGCGCCCAAGTAGCGGAGTAACGTAGCGTGGAGCTGATCGTCACTGAGCAGAGATACCAACACTTACAACCAAAATTTCCCGTATGATATCAATTTACCCGTTAATGTGACTGTATTTATATGACACAAAATAGAAATAGGAACAAAATAGTGTAAATTATTTTATGCCCATAATATGTTATGATTGTATCAGATATGATCTATATATATGTATACATCTTATACATACGTTAAGGAGTAATTTGATAGACAATGCCTCCGTTATTTATGAATATATAATAACGATTGATGTTTTCCCTGATTCGTAGCCACGGCCGGAATTAGTCATAGGCTACATAGGTAATTGCTTAGGGGCCCGATCCACAAATTGGCCCGTACTACACATAAATCATAAAAACCTAAAACCATATTCCAAAAAATGTAGTTAACCTTGGTGGTGGACAGCAAGGGGCCGCACCACATTGTGTCTACATACCCTAAATCTGGTTCTGAACGTAGCTGGGCATAAAGGGTTTCGTCAGTTACGTTCTGAAGGGTACTGCCTCCCCCCCAATTCAATATCAATCTGTCTATGCTATACTCTAATATGAATAAGATTATAGCTTGCTTGTAAATTTGAGTTTATTAAACTGCTCCAGTGATGTCCTAAAGTGTAGGAAATATCAAACTTCTAGGATAAAAATAAATTCCAGGCAGGTATTATTCTGTTGATAAACTCGAGTAATGTAATAAAAGTAATAATAAAACTAAAATATGTAAATGTACCTTATGGATTTTAAAATCAAAACTAAAGAATCATAACAGTCAGTCGTAACTCTGAGGTTTAATCAATCAGTGTATTGTAAAAACGATTGAATGAAGAATAAATATAAAGCGGTACGAAATGAATAAAAGGGATATTGAGCTATAATAACAACTGGAGTTACCTCAAACATGCATAAAAAAGACAAATATAAGCCAAGCACCATTAGGAGGACGTGGTGTAACATTAGGGGCCTACTCCATTCATAAAAACAAACTGCTGTCTGACAAGGAAGAGCGAAGCAAGGGGAGTCGCCATACACTACCGAACCCCGACGCGAACATCATCGCGAACATTTCTTTGATGTGTCGCCAGGTAGGCTTTGATGTCTGCGACTCCAGGTAGTTCGCCCCGAACCAATTTTTGTTCGCCCAGAAGTTCGCGTCGGATTTCGGAGTCTACCTTACTCTAACGACGGTTTGCGTCGGGGTTCTGTTCGGCGTAAGGTTCGCTGGCGGGCTTACATCGAACAAAACTTTGGACCGAGCACCGAGCGCTTTCGAGGCGGTTTTTTGAGGAAAGATCAAAGAAAGATCGGTCCGATGTCTTGCTCGGGGTTCGGAAGTGTGTGGTACCTCCTCCATACGCTGCTCCGAGCGCCGTCACGAGCCCCTCAGCTAGCGCTACGATGGTGAGGGTTGCAGTCTTGACTGTTGTCATTTTAGTTTCAGTTCATTAGTTTATGTAACGTAGTTTGCACGATGGAGTGGTCTGAGGTAAATACTTTGTTGTTTATTTCCGAGTACAAAAATCGGTAAGTTTTGTGGGACTTTTCCCATCCTCTTAACTTCCACAAAGTGAAAAGGAATGACGCTTGGAGAGAAGTGGGTAAAATCGTATGGTGGTCAGTGAAATGGGTGAATGGGTAAATGGGTGAAGTGGGGGAAATCTACTCACAAGTATTCGGCCGACCTGCACAACGGCAACTAAAAACGTCCCCACCGTTTTTACCCCGCTCGTCTGTCCGATCCGATGTCTTGTTCGGGGTCTTAATCGGGAAGAAGTTCGGACTGAATTTAGCTGCCTTCGTGCTCCCTGCTCCCTGTTCGAACCGATGTCTTGTTCGGGCAAAAGTCCGGTAGTGTATGGCCTCCTTAAGTTGACCAGACGTCCCGTTTTCAACGGGATAGTCCCCTTTTTTGTGATTTGTCCCGTTGTCCCGACCAACGCTCTCGGGGCTTTAATTATTTTACATCCTCTACTTGGATTCTGTCGTTCTTTCACCTTTTCCATACTAAATTGAAATATAGCAAATATTTGACAGCATTGAGTTCATCCCAAATTCCATGTTCCAAAGCAAGCATGCTCAGCTGTTTCCGACGTTGCTCGTGCACGATCGGACCTTTCGGACAACTCCAACTCCGGCATCCCATCCGATGCGATCAGATAACGACGGCTGTCAACAGAATGATCGGTTTCCATCGGCCGTTTTTGGAATTAATAAAAGAGAAACTAAATATTTTAGGAAATATTCCTTCATCAGAAAAGTTGAAAATTAAGCATAATAATAGCTAAACGTAGGCTGTGTTTATGTTTTTGCCTTAAAACAAAACTTTTTGCCTTATCTTTTGTTAACAACATATGTAACATTTTACTTACATTTGTGAAATAATTTGGTTTATTCCCAACATTGTCTTATTAGGCTATGTCGTTGCCTTATCCATCGTCTTAATTTGAAAGCTTAGTAAATAAAATTCTACTACAGAACAATAAGTTTGGCTATGATTTCTTTGATTACATCCCTTTGTTTACTCTGGCTTCCTAACACCAAAACAAACTACTATATGCCCATATCCAAGTAACAGTTTTAATAGTGAAGTAGAATAAGATTGGCCATGATTTCTTTGATTATATCATTTTTTTTTCTCTAGCTTTCTAACCCCAAAACAAACTACTGTATCCAAGTACAAATTAAAAGTAACAGTTTTAACAGTGAGTTTTAATAGTCACACAGCTTAAAAACTTCTCCTAAAGTTCCTCAAAACAGACAAAACCCCACTATTTTGCTCCTCATTTTCCAAGATTTTTCACCGAACCCCCCTTCCCACACCCCCCGGTTCCATCCATCCCGTTTTCATAGAATCCAAATCTCGTCACCTTTTTACCAATACCCCTCGCCGTCCTTTTATTCATTGTTAGGCGGAGATTTACAGTAAAAGTAAATGTCATAATAGTTTATATTTGGAGTATAAATCGTAATAGTACTCTCATATCCCTGTTTATTTGATCTTTACTTTTTACTTTGAGTACAATGGGAAAAGTAAAACAATACAAAAATATCAATATAAATAATAATTTAATCGCTATCATCAGTTGGATATAGTACAACCAAGTATATTTTTCCGAGAAAAGATCAATTCTGTGATGATATTATCTTCTTGTATTTTAGCGATTTTAAAAAGTGCTTGGTACTAAAAACCCTATTTCAGTTGATTCTTGCTTCTGTTCTTTAAGCTGTCAAATGGAAGTGTCAACAGCTGTTCGCATTACAGTTTCTAGATGTTTACTTTCTTCTGAAATGTAAACATTGAAACTTAGAGCGTTCGCGGGGCGTACCCCGAGGGGATTTTAAGGAAGTGAATAGACCTATGTGTTGCATGGGCTCAAGATGAAAAGTGTAAAGCTCGGGCTTTGTGTAAAGTTTCAGCCCAGTCGGTTCAGTAGTTTTTATGTTTACCTGGAACATCAGACAGACAGACAGACAGATAGACAGACAGACGGACAGACAGACAGATAGACAGACAGACGGACAGACAGACAGATAGAAACCACCTCTTCTTTATAACATTATAGATTGATAGATAGATAGGTATACTCGCATAAGATCTGCATTGGAACTTACAGGACCCGTGGGGTGAAACCCTAAGGTTGGATGTGGACATTATCAGGTTGGATTTGTGTTGTTATTATTATTTGTTAATGCAATATCTAAGCTGTTCATTCAACAGTTCATGCAACGTTTCAGCTTAACCGGTCCAGTAGTTTATGCGTGATGGAACTACAAATATCCATAATTTTAATCTTTCACATTAGTAATATTAAAATTAGAAGGATAAAAGTTTGCATTCTTTGTTAGCTGTCATCAATAAAGAAGCAGATTCAAATGCAACATTTAATATAGTGTATTCAAATGGAATCCCAGCCCTTGCAAATTGTAATTTATTACAGCGAGATGACCCTGCAGTATTGGACAATACCTTGTACGTCTTGATTCCATAATTAATTACAATTACCAATTTACAAATGTAACAACTTCAAGCAAGGATGCGTTCCATTGTACCATACACGTTTTACGGCCACTTTCCCCATATACAGTCGTTAAACCTATGTAAAAGATAATAAGACTTCCCCAAATTGTAGCATATTACTACTATGCACATCCAGCACTCCATTTCCCACTAGGCCAAGTAAATATGCAGTTACCTACCGAGAACGCCAAATTATAAGAGGTGCAAATACAAAAACAACACGCTGACTAAACTGCCCCTGTTTCTAGAGCAACTAGAGGCACCACATATACAAAGTCTCCACTTCAGGAGGTTCGCGCCTCTTTTTAGCTGCTAGTGTGTGCAGCGAACTGTTCAATGGGCGCGGTTATATTTTGAAATCACAACTAACCAATATAAATTATGCCGTATGGTGTTGTACTGCGTAACAAGTTAGTTGGACGTAGTTCTCCAAAGCGCCAAAAGGTAGGAGCACTATTCAGAGAATAAGGTGAGGTAGAAATCGTTGCCGTCGGAACTGCCTTATACGCCGCAACATCGGGGAAATTTTGTTACAAGGTTCAGCAAATTTCTTACCGCACCTGCGTCCTGCGTGGTCCCGCCGGTCAAACATTGAGTCCATTGAGTTGGTGATGGGGCTACACACTTCCGCTACAAGCCTCCGCCTCGCCCCTCTTCTTTGGAAGGCAGAGTGGGGGGCGCGAGCAACAGGCACATCTAGCAAGTAGCCAATCTGTTTTTACATTTATTTATTTGAAACCCTACCAACTGTCCATGCGAGCAACTAACATGTCGATCAGTGGGTTTCAGGACTTGATTTAATTATTTATACTTATTTTCTAAAACCCTACCAACTGTCCCTGTGAGCAACTAACATGTCGTTCAGTGCGTTTCAGTACTTTATTTAATTATTAATATTTATTTTTTTAAACCCTACCAACTGTCCCTGCGACCAAATAACTTGTCGATCAACAGGTAGGCACCCGAATTATTAGGCTAGACCAAAAGTGTAGGACACGACAGAAGAGAGAGTAATCCCAAACGGTAAGCGCGCTGTCATTTACACACTCCTGGACCCCCTAAGAATAATAAAACTACAATGAAACTTATATATTTATTTTCTGCATAAGTTGCCACATATAACGGTATAAATATATATTCGTTTAAAATTATATTTAATTTTTAATAATGAAACATTAAAAATTGTAAGAGAGCAGTGACATGAAAAAGTCAGCAAGCATGAACCTTTTTTATTTTTGAGGTAGAAACAAAACTTCCAGCGAGAAAGTTGTAGCTAATTAGTTGGTATTAAAAAGTTGTTGGAAAACATAAATAACCGGATTAGTTTAGTTGGTTATATCAGTTTGTAAGACATATAAATTCATGAATTAGTGTTTTCTATTTCTTTCATGAAATAAACAGAAATCTTACGGTAAGGACAGTTATTGGTTTTATTTTAAATCCTTATCATGTTCACTAAACAGCTTCATTTTCATTTTATTTATAGCACAAATGCTGTCTATAAAATAATTTAAATTCTCAAGTGCCCCCCCCTCCTCAACTAATTCCTAGATCCGCCTCTAACTTACCAAGGGATATTTCAATTTGAAAGCATTGATAAATAATGATTTTCTTCAACATATAAATGCTGAATTATTTTTAGAATATGGAAGTGTTTATTCACTGCGATATTTCTTTTTTAGGATTGGGTTGCTTGAAAATGAACCAAATTTCTTTTCATCTTGTCATAAAACTTTTAACTAGATTTTAACAAGCCCATTACATTTTAGTATGATTGTTTTTCTGTAGTTTATCACATTACAGTTGCCACATCTTAAATTTTTATCTTTGGATAAGACTTATTTTTATTTGTAATATATAGTCAGTGGCGTAACTTATTTTTTTGAGCCCCCCCCCCCCCGCAAACTTAATATTAGGCCCCCCCCCCATGAAACATAATTGTACCGTTTCATCTTATCCCTTTCCCTTTTCCATTAGGCCTACTAGATTTTAGGATAAGGTTACATGAACCAAGGACGTTTCCTAACCTCCAGATACATAACGTCAGTTCCAGTATTGATAAATTTTATTGCTTTCGTAACTCCAAGGTTTTTATTTAGGATATAATGTTTTTAATAAGTTCCATCACGTCAATGTAGTATGAAATACCTAAGAATAAATCGATGAGGGTCAAAACGTAAAGCTTCATAACGTCGAGGACCTAGGCCAGTAACTCGCCATGTTCCTACCCAAATGTGTAACAAGAATTTGGAGTGGATCCAGATTCGGTCTGAAGTGAAATTGCCGCTATATAGCGTTTACGGTTGTACCTTGATGTTTTGAAACGGATCTCATCATGAGTCATCGATTTATCACTATTTACCACTATTACACACTTACGCTGATTCACTCTTGAAAAATAATTTACATAACAGAATTGCCACTACACTGCTCAAAAACTTTTCTGACACTATTGACAGCTGTTTTTAAATTGCTATGCAAAATGGTAAAATATTGGTTGTGTGTAAAAATTGTTAAAATAGCTCACTTTCAATTTTACTTTTAATGTAACTAGAATTGAGGAAAATTAAAATAATAAAACTTATTACAGTTTTAATGTGTTTTATATATGCACAATGAATGAAATATGTTATTACTAGCCCAAAAATAAGTTGATTCTTAAAGTTTATTAACATTATTGTGTTTTGAAATGCTTATTCACTTATAAAACAAAACACCCGCGCCCAAAGAATGAAAGATATTATTATTGTGCTAAAAAATCAAATTCTTAATGTTTACTACTAACAAAATTATTATTGCTTGTTCATGTTCCTTCAAATCTCAGAAGTAATTTGATTGATTACAAGCCTAAGGTACCAAAATATACAACTGACTTGGAGTCCCGGTATAGGTTATTTTCAGTACGATGTTCAACATTTTTTTTAACTTTTCAGCATCCTTTGCTTCGGCAAACTTTCAATACCAAGTTTGTAGGCTCAAGTGTATTTTTTGTAGGTATGCAAAACCACTTGAAAAACAAATTCAAAGCTTTCCATGTTTATTTTTAATGAGGTGGCTTGAATTTTCTCTACCCAAACACATTTTTGGAAATGCTCTCAAAGAATCAATCCGAGATAACCAACGTGATGGGCAAAGTTGTTTTTCAACGTGTAAAACGTCCCACCTTTTAATACTCTGGCAAAAAAATACACAACTGTTCAACTACATTAAAAAAGTTTAGTTTATTGAATATTTGAAATAGTATAATTTAAAACAAAGTTTAAATTGTGGGCAACACAATGAACATTGCTGTTTTCTGCTTTTTTTAGACGACTTATACAGCGAGCTGTAGCATAAGAAATTCAAAATTGCTAAAGTTATTAACATTTATCAAAATTAAATATAACAATTTCATCTCAAAATGCGGGCCCGCCAGAGCTTTTACCTCGACTTGCAAGCTCCTCAGCTCGAGGGCCCGGCCTCCTCATCTCGCGGGCCCCCTAGGCCCGTGGGCCCCTCCGCACCGCGGGCCCTGCAGGCCCGGCAGTCACGTTACTGTATATAGTGGAAAATGTTTTCCATAAAACATTCAAAGAAGGACAGAGGCCCCCACGAAATCTTGGGGGCAGAAGGGCATTTCAGTCATAAGTTGGATAGATTTGGATTGTCACTTCAGCCTAATGCAAATCATGTTATGTAAGTAAACCTAAGGAAGGCTTATTCTAACTGAGCCATCATTATCCTTCATCATCATTGATATTTTTCGAAGCATGACAAAATAAACAACACAGAAACATTGTAGTACCGGTACCGAGGTTATCATGGAAACTTTGCAGGCACAGAATGTTGATTTTTAGGAGTATGATTTGTTATATAGTCCAGCTCATCTGGTTAACCTGGGTTTCCCATAAAATAAGTCTGGATAGACCAAGGTTTACATTAAAGTATACCATAATTAGTCTGACAGCGCGCCAACTTGGCCCCCCTCCAGTAGCGTGGTGTGGCATATTTTGAGGGAATAAACTGAAACATACCGAATCAGCCACAAGCATCGTCAACTAAAACCTTGTTTCAGCAATCTTATAAAGACAAATTAAATTTCAAGACACTTGTATTTTATTCCAATGCAATTTTTTTTTTATTTAATTAGCATGAATAACGGTTTTATTAGCATAACTTGTGTTGTTATAATTGTGGGATGTAAATAAAAATGTCTTACAACACTTAAAACTATATTTAATCTTCACTGTACTCACTTTCAATACAGTTAACATACATAAAAGTTGGTACAAGGCAATCAATTTTGACCAGTTACACTGATCATCGTCAGGGTCAATGAGAGAATGATAGAATCAAAATGGCGTCCTTGCTTTATAACGTATTGGCTTCAGTAAGTTCCGTAAATAATTAAGTTTCTGTATGTGCCACCATTTTTAACCAGAGTCAAAATTTACGTGTTTATTTATCAATATATTCCTAGTTTTATATGTTTCTTTATAAATAATCAATTCTTTCCACGCCTTCATTACATTTCCATTCTTACAATCCTTGAGTAGATCAAGGATTCCTTCTATATTTCCTAAAATAAAAAATCCTCTCCCAAAATTTGGCTTCATAAGGGATTGTACCGAAGGCGCTCATTCTGCAGTCTGAGTCTGACATGTATTGAAACCTAGTATACACAAACTGAACTACCTCGTCCAGTGCCTAGGCTCTAATACCACCTGGTCCACTATAGCTGCTAGTCTGATCAGTGGCTGTGCGGCCTAAGGCGTTACCTTCCCGGCGGGGGGTAACACTTGGATCGAGGGTTCGAATCCCGCCACAGTTGGTGGTTTTTATGTGCAACTCATGGAGAGTTCACCTTTCTGTGGCAGAGTTGAAGGGGAGGGCGGACCTCAAGCAAACGGTGGACGGCTCAGGTCCAAGCTGACGGGATGGGTGGATTCTTTGTGAGTTGCACATCTGATCAGGTGTTTTGCTACTTTTAGCGAATTTCCCCTATAGGGAATTAGCGAATTTCCCCTATAGGGAAGAAGCTATTACCGTAGGTCTCATGGTAAGACTTAAGCCCGAGACCATGATAACTTTTTGTTTTGAGGTCCCCAGATGTCAAAAACACTATTCGTTCAAATTTATATATATGTATATATATATATATATATATATATGTGTCCGTTAACACGATAACTTGAGTAAAAAACGTCCGATTTTGATGAAATTTGGCTCAAATGTGTAAAATGACATTCATGACTTTAAGTTCGAAAACCAGAAAAATCGGACCATGGGAAGGGGGGTTTATGGGGATTTTAAATTTTCCAAAAATCAGTTTTTTGCATTTTTCACCCTAACATTTTTAAAAAACTTAATTTTGGTTTTGACCATGTTATAGAGCTTAAAAAAACAAATAATTTAGTATTTTAAATTATTAACCTAGGTTAACTGGTTGCGGAGAAAATCCAAAAAAACCTGCTCATAAAATCTCCCATGTTAATCTTATGGGAAAAAGGTTTTTGGCTTTTCCTCAGTTTATTTTAATGTAAACTTCACATTTGCTTTTACCAATCTGTTCAGTTCCACAAAACAATCATTTTGGTGTTTAAATTGTGATTCTACGCCCAACCGTTGCAGAGATATTCGAAGTGCTAAACACAGTACGTTGTCCAATGTTATCCTTATGGAGAATAAATAAAATTTGATATCTCGATTATTTATTAATGTATGTTGATGAAACTTGGTATGTGGCTTCAAGTAGTACTGGTATATTGATATTTGCACAAAAAATTGATTTTTGTTGATTATTCCCGTAGCAGCAAACCTCCGTACTCAGCCCACATGTTATTCTTATGGAGAATAAGTAAAAATGTACTTACTCCCTTAATTATGAACATAAATTAATAAAACTTGGTATATAGCTTCACTTGGTTGAGTTATATTGATAATTATATAAAAACCCATTTTTCTGTTCCTTCTTGCAGCAAACCTGCTTTCTCAGCCCCCATGTTATTCTTATGGAGAATAACTAGAATGTCATATATCGCTTATTTATGATTGAATATCGATGAAACTTAGTATGTGCTTCGCCTAGTTAAATTCTATTTATATTTGCATAAAAACCAATTGTTTCTGTTCCTTGTTTCAGCATACCTACATACTCATTACCAATGTTATTCTTATGGAGAATAATTAAAATCGCTTATATGTGAATATATTTTTATGAAACTTGGTTTGCGGCTTTATGTGGAATTCAGACAAATATTATGCATTGGAAATTCGCTGAGTCCGCAGGTTTGCTGCGACGGGGGTATTTACCTATCCTTTACTGTGTGTGTGTCCAGCAGAAGCACATTTTCATTAATTTTGATTGTTCAGATGTTCAAGACATTTAAAAAATTAACAAAACATCACATATTCAACTACTCCTTTCAGAAGCTTAGCACTGAAAGGGTTTAAACAACTGGAAATGTCAGATACCAGTAATTGTATTCAAAGGGTTTAGTAGACACCATATTTATTATTTAAAATAGTTTGAACGAGTAACCACAGAAAATGCAGCACACACAACTGTTGCATTCCCCGGTTGAAGCCAGGAACTGCAGCTAATGTGTATATAAAATAATTTAAATTACTCCTTTCTCATAACAAACATTTATTTACAAAACATAATTTAATATTTACTGAATAACAGTAGTAACAATTGTCTCTGTTGGAGTTTCAGCATTGCCATTTACACTCATATTTTATGTATAACTGACCACTTGTACTACTCAGGACCTATAGAATATTTTTTTATGAATTGTTAGGCTTTATAAATGCAATATGCATATGTTTGTATATTTTACATCTTTATAATATCAGTACCGGTATACAACTTCAATCAATCAATAACATGCTATTCACATTTGCATCAAATATATAAGAATAATGTCAGCATGTTCAAAGTATATAAAAATAGAAGTAACTTAATGGCTATTCCTGGTACAAAAATTCATCAAAGTTACCTATTCAATGGTTTTTTAAACGATGTTCATTTTCAGTTTGTAATACAGTAGGCTATCAATCAGAAACTCGTATAACCAAAATACAGTTATAAAATCTGTCTCATTCTGTTGTTTTAGATATACGTGATTGACAGTGCTGACCGTAAACGGCTGGACGAAACTGGCTATGAACTCTCTGAACTTTTGATGGATGAGAAGTTGGTTGGAGTTCCGTTGTTGGTTTATGCCAATAAACAAGATTTGCTACATGCTGCATCTGCCTCCGATATTGCTCAAGGACTAGCTTTGCACATGTTAAAGGACAGACCTTGGCAGATACAAGCTTGTAGTGCCACAGCAGGAGAAGGGCTTAAGGTATTTGTTTATCATACGACTCAATGGCAGCAACCCTAGTATTTGCTCCTAGTGTTTGCTTCAGTACATAATATAGAGTGGTCGTGGGAAAATGTGCCAAATATTATTCATATGTTATTTAAGTTTGTGAGGGGCTGCATATAGGCCCCTCTAATGATTGTGGAAACCATTTGATTATCCTATCTGCCCATTTAAACATAGACACCCGCATACAAAATCTATGGCATTATTAAAAAATACAGGTTGTTTTACCTCCGTTTTTCAGCTTTAAGTTGATCAAAACTGGACTACTGCGGTTTCAGAAGCTTATTGTGCTTCCATCTTCAAGTCTTGAATTTCAATAAAATCTGAACAGAATTTGCAAGTCTGTCATCAAAAGTTAAAAAAATACACATAACACCTGACATACATACATGACATACGACTATGAAAAACATTTAAAGTGCACTATTAACGCGCACCGGCCGGGAGGTGAACGCCGATCGATCTCTGAGTCAATTACAATTATTCGGTCCAAAGAATTCGTTTTGTTCAAACAGGAGGAAAATTTTTTGTATATTTTTTACTTTCAAATCTAAAATTAGGACTAGATTAAGCTGTTTAATTTTAGTATAAAATTTGGCACCATTCAATGTACTCAAGTAAATATTACTGAATAAAGAATGTTCTGAATCTGAATCACAATAAGCTTCTGAAACTGCGGTAGTCCAGTTTTGATCAACTTAAAGCTGAAGACGGAGGTAAAATAACCTCTATTTTTTAATTGTATTATCAGCTTTGGAGGCTATTCAATATGAATATGGCATTATGAGGATCCATGGCGAACAATATAAAATGTCTGACAACAAAATTGCAACATTAGCGCTGCCAGGCAGAAATCTTGTCTTCTCCCCACCCGCAACTTATCAATACATGTGATTACCATTCTGTATATATGTTATATACTTTTTCCACATAAAGGTGTATGCTTTAACCGATCAGAAATTTGATAACGGGTCTTTATATTTGCTGAAAACAATGGGATTTTAGTGGCATACTTTTTACTCTAAATATCAGCTACTTTCTAACAGTCCTTATAGGTCAGGCTGTTGTGAACATAGTGTTCTGCCTTAGAATCTGTCATAGCATCTCAGGATAGGTAATTTTGTTTGAGTTGTCCTAGGATTATTTACAATCCCTACACTGGCGTACCTTACCAGGGCTTTAACCTTACTATCCACATGCTCCCGTCTCTTCAGCTCACTACAAAAGACTTTGTGTGTTGTAATGTATAGGATAATGTACAAGTTTCATTGGAAATCTCATTAATACTAAGTTAAGTAAATTTATTAAACGTGTTGATGTGATAGTGCTACTATTCTGTCTATGACTTTCGGGAAATGTTGTCATGTAAAAGTTTGTTTTGAAAGCCACTACATGTGGTCAGATTTATAAAATATTTTTGTTAAGGTTGTGATTATATTGGGCCTTTTTGAACTTATTTTCGTTAGATATTCAATATTGCATATAAATAAATGGCTGATGTATATTCCATAAAAGTTTTGAAAAATTAAATACATTAACCTTCACACAAAATCCAACATTTTGTTTTAGTTATCAAGTTTTTCTCTATGAAAAACCTTACAAAACACATTTTTCTAAGAAAGAACCAAAATATTGTATCATCATTATTTGTCATACTATATTCGTTTTTATATATAGTTTCTCTTTGCAGGATGGAATGGAGTGGGTGATAAGGAATGTGGGAAAAAAGAAATAATTTTTCAATACGATGACCGTAAGTGCCTGTATCAGATAAGTGCAACAGAAGTGAAAGAATAAAAACAGTGCCTTTTTTTAAACTACATTCTGGAAATGAGTAAAGAACAATTATTCATTTATAAATTATGAAAGTTATCTTCAGAGATGTTTTGTAGACCAAAGATGTTTGTGAAATAATGTTTTCTAGTCAACTGTGCAGTTAATTATTTTGTAGGATAGTTATTATTGTTTTAAATTATAGACTATAGTCTATTTAAAGTAGGTTTAGGATTGACTGTAGCGCCCAAGTGACAGCTATCGGAAGTTTCTGTGGTGCAATCTACAAGCATCAGGAGACGATGCTATATTTGGTTAATTACGAGAATTACTTTCTAAGTTTTCCAAACCATCAGGAAGTAAACATTATATACCTAGAGGACTTTAATAAAACATTGAAAGGATCCAAATTAAAACAATCAACGTTTACATTTTAACCAGCATTTGCACATTTACTATAATTTGCATAGTGAATGAAAACAAACATGCAGATGCCTCAAATTTGGTGACCAGTAACAAAAAGCAATCTAGCACTGCATGACACATGTGTTTGGTTGCTATGATTATGTTCGGTCAAAGCTGTCCCGTCATTGGCCGGGCAAGACGCTACTGCTTTATAGTTTCCACTATTCCCAACAGGTGTCACTAGATTCAATCCTAAAGCTACTTTAAATAGACTTTAGTCTTTTAGCTTCAAAACGAGAACCCACATAATTTTGACGCTTATATTACCATGTCATTGTCATATAATTATTCACTTCTATTCATCATCACATATTGTACTCTGTATTATATTGTACCACCGTTTGCATTATCTGTCAAGGAATCCATTAAAACTTTAAAGTAAGGAGAAGCATTCAAACATTTTAGAGGTAGGAAATGATTCTTGATTCCATCATAAGAACAATTTTAAAAAATGTTGTTTTAACTCTTTAATGTAATGCCAGTTAAAAAAAGACATCTGGTGGGACAGCAATAAGATTTCATTTTGTAAATGGTGTTTAGTACAACATTCATAGGTAAATGCATTAATTTGGCTTTAAGTTTGTCTTACAGGCTTGGAAAAGTTAAGGTAACTTTATTGAAAATTATGATAAACTCTTTGCCTGCTTCTTTGTTAATAATTAGAAGTATTGCATAAGCACATATTAATTAATAGTCAAAATGAAGTTATTTTTTTTCTCATCAGCGAGAAATGTTCGCTTAAACTTAAAAAAAAATAGCACTGCTAATAATTTACTAGCTCAAATTTTCCCATAGTCTAGATTCCCCATCCTAGATCGCGGGTTTGAAGATAAATTGCACCCCTGACAGAAACATTTTGCGAAATTTTATTTTACATATTCGTAGTCTCAGCGTAGAAAACATTTTGACATTAGCAGAAAATTTGTTTAACATTAGCCTTCATAGATGCATTATTTTGTCCAATTTTGTCAAGTTAACTACAGTACTTGTTGATATTTCTAATGTAGTATTAACTGATTTGTTGTTTGGGGTTTTCATTTATAATCTGTATGTAAACAAAGTATATTTTTTTCCAAATTAAGATAACAAAAATTGAAAAATTAGGTTCTCCTAGGGCTGACAAGACTGTTTTTATTGATGTATTTTTAACAAATGATCTCATAATGTAATCTTTGTATTGCACAGTTATGTTTGCTTTGCGCTGTGATAGTCTTTTGCACAAACTTTTCACTCTGAATAAATCAATGTGATATAGCAAATTTTATATATAAGTTTAAGCACATTATATTAATGTAAACACTCCGTCCTATCAAAAATAAAATAATTAGATTATTTTTCGGGATTATGTTGTGACTTTAAAACCCCTCCAGCTTCTTAAATGATTGTTAGAGATTATTGTGTCTTGAATTAAGACAATTGTGACTTTGGACCATTTGGTTCTAAAATTATTAGGTACCTACCTAATTAAAAAAAAAAACATTACTACTATGCTGTAGTGAAATGTTAACAGTATGTTTTGGCCTGGTATTTATGATTCTGCATATATGATAACTAATTCAGTTAATTAATGTTTATACCAGGAAAGTTGTGGGGTAGTTTTGATTTTTTCCATTTGGTATGTTTTTTGGGGTGCTGAATCAGAATTTGAGGTTTTCTAACAAAAATTCTTGACGCAACATTGACAAAAATGAGAAAAATATTTAAAAAATGGTATTTTTTGTAGTTTTAGCGAATTTCCCCTATAGGGAAGAAGCTATTACCGTAGTCGGCACGGTAAGACCTAGGCCTGGGACCATGATAACTTTTCGTTTTGAGGTCCCCAGACCACAAAAACACCATTCGTTCGAAACTGTATATATATATCTATATATATATCTATATATATATATATATATATATATATATATATGTGTCCGTGGGTGCGATAACTCTCGTAAAAAAGGTCCGATTTTGATGAAATTTGGTACAAACGTGTAAAGCAGCATTTAAGTTCGAAAAACAGACGGGTCGACCTATCCGAAGGGGTATTTTGGGGGGTTTTGTACCCCAAAAATGGGTTTTTTGAGTTTTTTACATACAATTTTTGAAAAAGTAAAATTTTATTTTTTCCCATTGGAATCAGCTTAAAAATACGCACAATTTGATGTTTTAATCATTGCTCTACGTCAATTGGTTACTGAGATATTGAAAGTGCTAAACACAGTACGTTGTCCAATGTTATTCTTATGGAGGATAAGAAAAATTGTATATCTCGCTTATTTATCAACTTATCTTGACGAAACTTGGTATATTGCTTCATTTCATTGTGGTCTTTTGATATTTGCACAAAAATCCATTTTTTGCCCAATAGTTCCCGTAGCAGCAAACCTGCATACTCAGCCCCATGTTATTCTTATGGAGAATAATTAACGTGTTATCTCCTTTAATTATGAACATAAATTAATAGAACTTGGTATGTGGCTTTACCTAGTTGAGTTATAATGATATTTGTATAAAAGCCCATTTTTAGTGTTCCTTATTTCAGCAAACCTGCATACTCAGCCGCCATGTTATTCTTATGGAGAATAATTAAAATGTCATAAATCGTTTATTTATGAATGTATATTGATGAAACTTGGTATGTGGCTTTATGTGGTATTAAGATAAATTAATATGCATTGGAAATTCGCTGAGTATGCAGGTTTGCTGCTACGGGGGTATTTGGCTTATAACTCAGAAATTATCAAATTTTCGTAAATAATCTATATTATTAAAATTAAAGTACACAAAATTTGCTACAAAATGTACCCCTAAGGTGTTAATATCCGATGAACCGTTTAGGCTCCAGAGCTATTTGAAAAATGGAGCATTTTATATAAAATATAAAACCATTTTTCCATCTGCAACTGTGCAATACATCTTAAACAGCTGCAAATTTAATATCAGCTGTTCTTATTATTGTTATTAAAATAAACCAGCTAAGTTGGTTATATTTTCTAGTGGTGTGAAAAATGGCTTTTGACGTGTGTTTTATTTGTGATAAAGAGTTGTATAATGATGTAGAGAATGTGACAACAGTGCGCGAAAAAGGGTTGAAAACATTCATTGAGTCAAGTAAAAAGAGGAAGGACGGTAAACATCTCAAACTTTGTAAAATATCTGCAGTAAAGGTCCATGAGCAATGTCGTAAAAACTATAATAATGAAAGAATGATTGCTTCTCACTTAAAGAGGATGAATCAAGGTACTGAACATGTTCAAAGGCGTTCTTCTGAGGCACATTTTAGTTTTAAGACTCATTGCTTTCTGTGCGGCCTCGTAATTACACCTGAGTTTTTGGAAGAACAAAGGAAAAAGAGAGGCAACCGCAATGTAGTATATAAAGTTTGAGTTTTAAAAGCAAAGGAAACTATAACAAAGAGAGCAGAAGAACGTGGTGATGAATACGGACAATCTATAATAAAACGTCTTTTACCTATTTCAGATTTGGTGGCCTCTAGTGTTCAGTATCATAGTTTGTGTTTGAGAAAACTGTACAATCGTCCCAAAAATCAAGAGAAGAGAAAAAGTGGGCCATTTTCCAATGACATGGAAGAAGCAATGGAAGATATTTACAACTATCTTAAAAACAGTTATGGCAAGTGCCAGTTTTCTCTCGAGGAGTTAATAGGCCAGATCAAGAGAGGTTATCGGCCTGATAATAAGACGGTAAAAGCTCATCTGAACCAAAAATATGGAAGCGGTATTATAATTTCTAATGCTCCGAATAAGAAGACCACGGTATGTTTTGCAAACACAGGATATAAAATTTTGAGTGATGTTTGGTACCAACAGGCATCGAAAAATGAACAAGAGGAAAGACTCCGTGTTATTAAGACGGCTGCTGCCATAATTGTTGAGGATATCCGTAGCCAGGTTTATGAGACAGAGCAGTACCCCCCACCTGAAAGTTTTTTGGAAGGAAATGAGGGGCTTATCCCTGAAACTCTCGGTACATTCATGGAGACAGTTGTTCTACACAAAAAACGTGGGGACCATGATATATGGAGGAGGAAGAGTACAGCGCTATCACATAGCATTTTAGCAGCAGTGAGGCCCAGATCATTTGTCTCACCACTTCTCGTAGGGCTGGCAGTGTTCTTGTATAAGAAATACGGCTCAAGAAAATTGGTTGACGTGGTTTCTTCATTGGGGTTTTGTTCGTCTTATTCTGAAGCTACTCGTATGGAAGCATCAGCAATCAACAGTGATCCACTGAAAGTTAACCAGCCATGCTTTTCACAACAGGTGTACGATAATGCTGATTTCAATGTAAATACTATTGATGGATACAACACCTTCCACGTCATGGGTGGAATTTCCTGTATTGCACCAAAAAAAGCAGTGGTCACTACCCAATCCATCCCACGATTGAAAATTATAGGCCTACCCCCTCCTGAGATTCCGGGAAGTTTCGGAGCTCTTCCAGTGATCCATTTTGAAAGGTTAAAGCCTGAAGGTTTAGCAGATATCAAGATACTAGACCTCAAGGATGTTTATAAACAAAATGAAACTATACTTCCATCCGTGTCTGACCTTCTGTGGCTCTATGGAAAAAGTAAAGATATTCCTGGCCTCAAAGGATGGAATGGATTTATGGAAGATGTTACCAGAGACCTACCATACGAACGTACGTTCGTAATATTCCAGCCATTTATCAATGCTCCTCCAAGTAATTACGACACAATACTCACAGCATTATTGACCGGAGTAGAAAGAACTAAATCATTAAACCAAGTTACCTGTTTGATTACTTTCGACCAACCCCTATACCTTAAAGCGCGAGACATTCTTGCTAGCCGTCCAAAAGATCCTGCTTTGTCAAATGTTGTTATAAGACTTGGCGGATTTCATTTACTGATGTCCTTTATGGGGGCAATGGGCTATATTATGCAAGGAAGTGGATTGGCTGAACTTTTTGGTACTGTTTATGCGGCAAACTCAACGGAAAAAATCATGTCTGGCCACGCCTATACGAGGGCAGTAGAGAGCTCATAATTTATGTTGGCTCATAGAGCTTTGGCCGATACAGTTATCAAGTCGATGAATCTTCCATCAGAAAAGGAGGATTATTTGGAAGAAATCTTGTTCAACATGGATAGAACAGTGATTCTGTCTAGTGATGTGAAAGAAATCGTGAAAGATTTGCAGGAAGATTTCAAAGCCAAACTTCAACTGCTAGCGGAACAAGGTCCCACTGCCAAGCTCTGGGTTGTATATTTTGAAATGGTGACTTTGATTAAGCACTTTATTGAAGGAGAAAGAAGCGGAAACTGGGATCTACACCTCCAAACTGTATATGAAATGATTCCTTTCTTTCACGCTAGTGGCCATAATCATTATGCAAAATGCAGCCATCTTTACCTACAAGACATGCGTACATTGAAAACTTCAATGCCGCTTACAGAATACAAACTTTTCACCACCAAGGGATGTTTCACCGTTCGCAGGAGTGATAAGCTATGGTGTGGCACTTGGAGTGATATGGCAATCGAACAAACTTTAATGAAGTCAATGAAGACGAGTGGTGGTCTCACTCATGGCCGTGGAGTAACTGCAGGCGTGGTAACAAGGTGGACACAGGGGATGACAGCACTGCATAATGTTTGCCAAGAGATGAACATTTCACTGGCGTTGAACTCATAACGTCAGAACAACACTGTGACAGTAGAGACACGATGCAAAATCGAGACAACAATGACACACTTAAATTTCTGAATTGGTTCCGTGAGCATCCACCTTTCCCAGAGATCACTGATTTAATATCATTAAGCACAGGTGTTGTCGCTGATGAAAGGATAAACTGCCACTTGTCGAAGGAGATGGGCATGAAAGGTATACAGCGCATTGTTGGTAGTAATTTTCAAAACGTTAAATTCAAATGAAGCGAAAGAGTGCAGCCTCTTGCAGTTATGAACAGCTCTATTCGAATACTAGACAGAGATGTAGTCATCAATCCTATCACTCTTTTCCAACGAATAACAATCGTGAAACACTCAGATGAAGAGCTGCGTGAGTTTTTATGCTATGAACTCACTCCCTTCCCACTCTCTCTTTTTGATGAGCATGGAATGAGGAAGGGAACAAAATCGAGCTTATACAAGGCTTTTGCATCAGCTGAAGATATTGACTTAATGGGTACAAAATATGTCATAGATGGTGGGTTTTTGTTACACCGGGTTAAATGGTACCATGGCCAGACATATGCAGATATTTGCAAAAGATATGTATCATATGTCAAGTCAAACTTCAAATCAAATGCCGTCGTTATTTTCGATGGCTACCCTGATGAAGGTTGCGAAAGCACCAAGCGAATAGAGCGAATGAGAAGGGCACAAAGAAAACAATCTTCTGCAATATCATTCACAAAATCAATGGTGCCCACTGTATCTCAGGAGAGTTTTCTTGCAAACTAAGAACAAGAATAGGTTGATTTCTATGCTCATGGAAAGTTTTTGTGAAGAAAAAATTGATTCTCAGCAAGCTTTGGAGGACGCTGATGTCCTAATAATCACAACAGCTCTTGAGTTGTCCACAACAAATGAGAATGTAATAGTAGTGGGGCAAGATGTCGATCTTTTGGTGATTTTGATTGGCTTGTGTAGCCCTGATACAAAGAATGTCTTCTTTTTGAAACCAGGAAAGGGAAAGGTGCCTCAAACAATGTACCATCCTCATCTTGCTATTAGCAAAACTCTATCTGAACACATTTTGTTCTTGCATGCAATGAGTGGTTGCGATACCACCTCTGCTCTTTTTAATCAGGGGAAACTAAAATTTCTGAAAGTCTTAAAGAAGAACAATGACTTACAGAAAATTGTTAGTGCTTTCAAAGACCCCCATCCACACCAGGATGAGATTGCTCAGATAGGAAACAAGTTTCTTATGGCTCTATACAGTAAAAAACATGAGACTAGTTTAAATGACTTAAGATACAGTCAATACGTATCTTCGGCTTACAAAACTAAATCCAACATTGCCTCACTGCCCCCCACCGAAGCAGCTGCTAGACAACACTCTCTTAGAGTTTACTTTCAGGTGTAGCAGTGGTTATCAAGTCAAACCACAAACAACCAGCAACAAAGGGATCCGAATGAGTGGGGGTGGAAAAAAATGAGTATTGGTCTCGTACCAGTGCCAACCACTCTGAGCCCTGCACCAAACTCGATACTCCGGCACATTTCATGCAAATGTAAAAAGGGGTGCCTACGCAATTGTGGATGTAGAAAGACAGGCCTTCGTTGCTCCCCAATCTGCATGTGTGGAGGGCTGTGTGAAAACGTTGATCCCCCGGAAGACGATGTTGACATTGATGAAGATGAATCCGAAGAAAGAGACGGAGAACATACTGGAAGTACAAGCTTAGACTGTACAGAAAGTAAGTATAATTTCAATCTCACTTGTTTATTATTCCTTATTTATTTATTTGTTAAATTCTCTTAAAATTTAAATGCCTAGCAACAGTATATGACTACATAACATGTTAGTATTTACGTATATCTTAATATCACATCATCACGTACATACGTACGTATATCACATGATTGAAAGTTTGCTATTATTTTAATTTTGGTTTTACTTATGATGTGTAGAACGGTTTTTTACTAATAACTTTTTGAATTTTCCAGATGAACAAGCTCGGACGCTCACAACTGATGCATCCAAACGTGTGCCAGAACCTGCCTCGTTACAACCCTCTGAGCCTGGACCATTTAAACGGCAACGGTTCATGTAACCTTTTTGTAAATAAAAACTGAACGATTCAGTACTTAATCAAACAATTTTAACATTGTGGATTTTTTATAGACCTTTACCTTGGCATATACAATTAACATTTGACATTGGCAGAAGAATTTGAGAAATTTACTAATTAATACAAAATGCTCCAATTTTCAAATAGCTCTGGAGCCTAAACGGTTCATCGGAGATTAACACCTTAGGGGTACATTTTGTAGCAAATATTGTGTACTTTAATTTTAGTAATTTAGGTTATTTACGAAAAGTTGATAATTTCTGAGTTATAAGCCAAAAACTACAAAAAATACCTTTTTTTCACATTTTTCTCATTTTTGTCAATGTTGCGTCAAGAATTTTTGTTAGCAAACCTCAAATTCTGATTCAGCACCCCAAAAAACATACCAAATGGAAAAAATCAAAACTACCCCACAACTTTCCCGCTAGGAGTACATTTAAATACACATTTACTGGATTAAACATCAATACTCTACTCGAAAAATTATCAGATTGGTTGATACCTCTGACAGATTTTTCCACTTGATAAAATATTAAGAATAAATTTATATTAGTAGTTAGTTTGTTAAAACACATCATGGACGTTGAAGGATAGGGACGGTATAAGCAACTGTACGGTTAAGAGCATTATCCGCAGTCTGGGTCTGATATTTCATGCAGCCTAGTAGACGAAAACGGAACTAACCATGCCTTGAGTGAAGGCTTTAGTACTACTCTAACCGATACAGCTGCTAGTCTGATGAGTGACCGAGCGCTTTAAGGTGTTATCCTCAAGGCCAGGGGGTATTGTTTGGATTGTGGGTTCGAACCCTGTCTCACTCAGAGATTGTTAAAACTAATAGGAGTTCTCTTGTCTGTGACAGTCAAAAGAAAAGGGTCGACCATAAGCAAATTGTGGATGGCACGGGTCCTAGCTGATGGAATGGTTGAATTCTTTGTGAGTTATACATCAGATCAGGTGTTTTCCTACTTTTGTCCTATCTCCAGAGTATGGGTGTATTTGTGTATCCGTCAAAATAACTTTTTTTATAATTTTAAATTGTCAGGTGATCAAAACGAAAACAAATTATCAAAGCAATACAAAATCAACCACAGTAGACGCCCTCCATGGGACTGAGCCCTGGGTCGGATAACTAAAAGGGCGTTTAAAACAAATAACACCTGGGTATTGTCATATTGAGCACTAACAGTTATAAACGAAAGTTAAAAAAGGATACCTTAAATAGGTACCAAGATGGAATATTTGCTTATTACGTAAATATATGAGCGACCTGAATGTTTGTTATGGTATAGTATCAGGACGTCGGCTGCGGCGGCAGATGTAAGTCGTTTCCTGGAAAGAGGGCGGTTAAAGTGAGGACGGTAAGAGGGCGTCTACTTTAATCTGTTTGTAAGCAAGGAGCTAAAAAGGAAAAATTCTTCTCATCATCACAGATTGTTATCAGTGACAATCATGAAGCAAGGTGAATTCAAATACTTTAAATATAAGTAAGATAGTAATACAGTACTCTAAAAAAGAACAGTATGAAATCCTAATCCATATATGAGAATAAAAAAAAATGTTGTGGTTTAAAAAATACAAATAGTTAAAAAAATAATAATTTATTATCAATAAATAAATATTATTCTCCATTATCTTTAGTTTCTAAGAAATCATCATAAAAAAATCTAAATTTACCTATATTTACAAATAGAGAAACTATATACATGTATTTTAAATAATCAAGTAGTTTTCTATACCATTCAATAGAGACATTAAGATAATGGAAAATAATGTAGCCTTATACAAATTATTTTACAGTCGAGTTGTGTTGGTGTGGTCAGTTTAGAGTTCATTGTGGATATATTGCTCTGTTGTAACTCTTTGGTCTTCTTCATGAAACTGACTGCAGTTGGCCGGATATTTCACCTGTAATCAAAAATTATTTGTTTTTATAAAATAAGGAGATTTAATGACCTAAATTATTTATTTTATTTTTTATGTTTTAAATCAATATTATTAGTTTATTTCAAGTGAAAAATTAAATTTATAAAAACGGTAGAAAACCCTTAGGATGGTTTATGGTGTCTAATATATGCTATACATTATTTGTTTAATACTCGTGTACGAGTGTTTTGTTAATTTTTTCTCTTAAGAGTGTCAACTAATTTTTGTTCTGACCCATTTGTAAAAAATGTTAAATAGGCTCTTAAACCGTGATTACACGATGCATGTTAGCGAGAAGGTAACTTTGACAAGGTAGCCTTGCACATGGTGTGTGGACAGTAACATGACAAGCAGCCTGCAAGTTTTTGGTCAAGGTTCTGTTTACACACCCTAAGCAAGGCTACCTTGTCAAGGTTACCTTCATCCCAACCTGCATCGTGTAATCGTGGCTTTTGGAATGAAATTGATAACATTTCATGTATAAAAGTACCGAGCGATAATATCGTTTATTAAATTGAATTTACTATTGAATTTAAGTCATCAAGTAACCCAACAATATTTACCTGGCAGTTGTGGTCCTCTACTGCAGCATTGTACAGTTTCCAAAATGGAGTTCCTGTCTGTCCTGAGAGGAACCAGGAAGCCACCAAGCTATGGAAAATTAAACATCAAATTATATAAAGCAAAAACTCTGTTCTGGGAGAAAGCAAGTTCCAAAAAAGAACATTAAAAAAAGATCTGATCTACAAGAGCCTGCCACACTGCCTGGTTGCCATCTCACGCTACAACTAAAACTTCTCTAGTCCCAATACCAGGCCCAACTGACGTAATTCCCAAATTCTTTACAAAGGGGATCTGTTACTGTTTCTCGAAAACTACTGACTGTGATAAAATTGTGCAAGGTGGTTCCCCTTATGCTGAACGTAGATGTCCATTAATGCTAAGTTAAAAAATGTAATATAGGAATCGCCTCCACTCTACCAGATGATTACAGCAATCTTATATACATTAGTATCTCTTCTCATTAGTTTGAGTTGAAATTCGGGAGGAACGTAGCTAATATTGCAAAGTAAACACGAGGCTGGTTCTTTTTTGCACATCTTTAGGGCTCCAACACGTTTACCTTCAAAATAATTATTTTAACCATATCACAACTATTGATGTAGCCAAGATACTAACTGATGGAGTTGAAACTTGGTACAAAGATAGCTGATAGCTCAATGCAGACATACTAGGCCTACTCCTGATAAAAATATACTTTAGGGCTCTGCCCCACTGGTCTTTAATACAACCATATTAACTAACACGCCAACTACTGAACCAATGGAGCTGAAATTTATTAGGAAAATAGATAATTTACCAGAATAGACATCGTGCTACTCCTGTTCTGGAAATCTCATGGGGCTCGCCACTGGCATTGAGAGTTGTGTTTATTATCACATGTCTTATACTGGGATCATGGAGCTGAAAGTCGGTGCTACATGAGATTCCAACATATACCTACTCCCATACTCAGAGCCGGATTTAAGCATGCAGACACGCTGGAGGGCCTAAGCTGCATAGACGCACCATGGCTATAAGGGCGCACCATAAAAAAGGTTGTTGTCCTGGGCAGTGGGCGGAACAGGGGCCCAATGTTATTCTTATGGAGGATTAATAAAGTGTTGTATCTTGATTATATATTTTGACAAAACTTGTTAAGTAGCTTTATTTGGAAGAAAGTTACATATGCATTGAACATTTGTTGAGTATGCAGGTTTGCTACTACAGGGGTGTTTGGTCTACTGCTACTACCCACCTGGCTAACTTGGTGACCCCAGGTTTGAGGCCGGCCTGGCCTTCGGTGCCAGGAGGGAAGCGGTTGAGTTGGCACACGAGGTACCGGTCACAGCTGGGCACTCGCAGGGTGAACCGGTACGCTCGCCACACCCTCAGCACGGGCTCAAGCACCTCCCCGTTCAGTGTCTCCGCCAGCTTACCCTCAATGTCCTGTGTGCTGAGGTGGGACAGCCCGAGCCCCTTGCTCTGCCCTAGTCTGAACACGTCCTGGAACATTAAATGGCATGTCACATTGCATACGACTAATTTTTGTTTTTGTGTGAGGATTTTCAGTTTGTTGTTTCTACAACAAATTTAATATATGGAGGTTTATTAGTTCAGATATAGACATTTACTCTCTGATGTCGTCAAATTAAAACTTATCATGTCTTAAATTTTCCCAATTATCGATTTCTGCCTTACGGACACAATAGTTTCAAATTAACAGTTTTACCCCAGTTATGTGCAGATATACTACTAGGCCACGATCTCAATATGCTCACACAAGAGAACATTTGACTTTACTGCAAAGGTTTTGAAAAAGGGCATTTAGATTTGTTTATAAGCTTTGGAAATTTTATCACATCACCAGTTCCCGTCAAGTGACAGAGGTTTCTCTGGTTAACAAGAACATCCAAGTTGTATCAATAGTTCACATGGCCCTGACAACTGGTAGGGTTTTCATATTTTGGCCCTAAACAAAACAATACAATTGCCTTACTTTTAAGTTTATATTCAGTGAAAAAGTTATTTCAGTTCAAAAGATTGTTTTAGTTTATTTTGTTTCCACCCTATTATATATTTTCTGACGTGGGTCAGTTTATATACCAGTTGTAATTGTAACCGAAATATGCCTTAAAAAATGTTTTTATTTATTTAGTTCATAAGAGTTGGCTAGCATAATATGAAACTGAGATACATTGGTATAAAATGAGTTATAAATGAATATGAATAAGCATATACAACAGGGATGCCATATCAGTGGATTTCCCCAGAGATTACTACCGGATTTTTATGGTAGAACTACAGCTCCAGGGAACTTAAAAAAAATCTCTTTTTTACAAAATGTGTTATATTTGTGTTGAAATCTTATTTGGGAACAATTTATGTTTGCAACTTAACATCAAGCAACGATTGCCAAATTGAAAACCCTCTCTTCATGTACAGTTTAACAACTACTAGACTACGAGTACGCTCAAATATTCGCGTAAAGGGATGACCGAACTCAGGAATGGTGGATAAAAGTTTCTGCTGTTGTAAGTTCTAACCGAAATTTCATCGCAAAATGATAATTATATAAATAACATGTTATATAATTAAATAAATAGCCCTGGGAACTATAGGAAAATATCTACATTTCTTTTGGTTAATTTTAGGTCATAAGATAAATCGTTCTTAATTATATTAAATTATATTGGAGGTGCAAATTTGTCAACAAAAAATAACACGGTAAGTTGCTTATGCAGAGAGGTACATTAGAAATTAGCTGAGTACGCTGGTTTGCTGTGAGGGGGGTATTTAATATCATAAACTGACAAAAGAACACAGCTGGCAGAAGTAAATAGGAAATAAATGGCTGCTGCAATCTAGCGGATAAACTGTAACTCACTCACTCATATTATAGGGAAACGTTACCTTTATTTGTAAAATCTTGTACAGGTATTAGTTTTTTAATATACAAATTTGAAAAACCTTTGATAAATTGAATTAAATCATGTTAAACGGAGAGTACTTTACTTATTTAATCATAAAACCATTATTATTTAAATAAAACCATTTTTAGTAGATTCTTGTAATTACGAAACAATATTGTATTAGTATCTCGTACTTTAAACTAGTAATTTTTATCCAATGCCTTTACCTCATGGAAATGTTACAACTTTTAAATGTTAATTAATTTAAAACTATTTAACGAATATGTTCCATTTTTGAACTGAAAGCTTGAAGTGTACTGGAAAACATCTGTGTAAAATCTTAAAACGATCCATGGAGCCGTTTTCACGTTTTTGCATTCCGAACACACACAACGACCACACACTGACGGATTGTCTCTGCTAATACATAGGACTCCTTCACTTCGTTCCGTGTCATCAATTATATGTTACTATTTGGCTTTATTTAAGTGGGAAACTTAGTCTTCAGATTTGGTCAATTTTCACTTTTGTTAAACTTTGAAAGTCAGTATGAAGATTTACAGTGACAGCCAAACTAAAATATTTGTAAAAAAGACTATTTTCCCAGTAGAGTCTGCAATTCATGGAATTAAAAATCTGAAAAGTATGTTGTTTTATACATTTCATTTTGTATCTTTTTAATGGTTTGTGTCTGATTTAAAATTAATTTAATTACCTATAACAAAAAATAATAACACATTTCTATTAAAGTTGACTATAACCTTAAATTATTTTTTTATTAATTAACATTAAAGTCTCAGCAGCGACTTTCGAGTAGGCAAACCTACAATAATTAAGAGACTTTTTGTATATTTAACAGCTTAACCTGATGCTCTGAATAGCATTTGTTTCTATTTCTTCTAGACCTCTGAATGTTATGTATTTGTGTTTTAATTTATTTTTATTTCATCTTAGAGGAAAACAAATTTTTAAAAATTGTCTACACAAAATTACATTTAGAAAAATACCTCTGCAGGCAACATAGCTATTTTTTATATACTATGTCACCTAAATTGAGGCCCTCTACTTTGGAGATTTTATAGCCAATACTTTCTTACTGGAATAAATCTTGAGCGATGTTACCATAGTTAAATTTGTATTAAACTTGTAGTCATAATATTGTAACTACAGAAGAAGAAAATTACAATATCCATCAAGCTTGTAGATCCCACTTACTGTACCTGTATATAAGCCACAGCTGGCTTGATGTACACTGCAGAATTTACTTTAAGCCCAAACTGTCTTTTGAAAACAGCATTGGCAAGGAGGCTGAGGCTCTCAGCTGGGCGGGCTGGGTCAAACAACACTGCCTTGGAATACCCCTGAGCCTTCAGGAATCCATTACCCATGAACTGGATGGTGGCCAAATACCTGTAACAATAAACAGCATTGGCAAGGAGATTAAGGCTAGGCGAGCTGGGTCAAACAATACTGCCTTGGAGTATCCCTGAGCCTTGAGGAATCCGTTACCCATGAACTGGATGGTGGCCAAGTACCTGCAACAATAAACAGCATTGGCAAAGAGATTAAGGCTAGGCGAGCTGGGTCAAACAATACTGCCTTGGAGTATCCCTGAGCCTTGAGGAATCCGTTACCCATGAACTGGATGGTGGCCAAATACCTGTAACAATAAACAGCATTGGCAAGGAGATTAAGGCTAGGTGAGCTGGGTCAAACAATACTGCCTTGGAGTATCCCTGAGCCTTGAGGAATCCGTTACCCATGAACTGGATGGTGGCCAAGTACCTGCAACAATAAACAGCATTGGCAAAGAGATTAAGGCTAGGTGAGCTGGGTCAAACAACACTGCCTTGGAGTATCCCTGAGCCTTGAGGAATCCATTACCCATGAACTGGATGGTGGCCAAGTACCTGCAACAATAAACAGCATTGGCAAAGAGATTAAGGCTAGGTGAGCTGGGTCAAACAACACTGCCTTGAGGAATCCGTTACCCATGAACTTGATGGTGGCCAAGTACCTGCATCAATAAACAGCATTGGCGATGAGACTAAGGCTAGGCGAGCTGGGTCAAACAACATAGCCTTGGAGTATCCGTGAGCCTTGAGAAATCCATTACCCATGAACTGGATGGTGGCTAAATACCTGTAACAATAAGTGGCATTGGCAAATAGATTAAGGCTAGGCGAGCTGAGTCAAACAACTCTGTCTTGGGAGTATCCCTGAGCCTTGAGGAATCCGTTACCCATGAACTTGATGGTGGCCAAGTACCTGCAACAATAAACAGCATTGGCGATGAGTCTAAGGCTGGGCGGGCTGGGTCAAACAACATAGCCTTGGAGTATCCGTGAGCCTTGAGAAATCCATGAACTGGATGGTGGCTAAATACCTGTAACAATAAGAGGCGTTGGCAAAGAGATTAAGGCTAGGCAAACTGAGTCAAACAACTCTGTCTTGGGAGTATCCCTGAGCCTTGAGGAATCCGTTACCCATGAACTTGATGGTGGCCACTTGATTGTTGCAGGTACTTAGCCACCAACCATGGGTAACGGATTCCTCAAGGCTCAGGGATACTCCAAGGCAGTGTTGTTTGACCCAGCTTGCCTAGCCTTAATCTCTTTGCCAATGCTGTTTATTTCTACAGGTATTTGGCCCCCATCCAGTTCATGGGTAACGGATTCCTCAAGGCTCAGGTGTATTCCAATACAGTGTTGTTTGACCCAGCCCGCCCAGCCTTAGTCTAATCGCCAATGCTGTTTATTGTTGCAGGTACTTACCTGCAACAATAGATTAAGGCTAGGCAAGCTGGGTCAAACAACACTGCCTTGGAGTATCCCTGAGCCTTGAGGAATCCGTTACCCATGGTTGGTGGCTAAGTACCTGCAACAATAAACAGCATTGACAAGGAGATTAAGACCAATTGGGATATTGGCCATTGGGTGGGCTAGGTCAATAAATAATAAAATTGGTTGGATAGCATAGTGGTTTGTGTGCTCGCTTTATAATCTGATGTTCGCCAGATCGATCCTGCGCAAAATCCTGAGAAAACTTTGTAAGGGTTTGATTTTGGATCCAGCTTCCATTAGTCATTGGGCTATTAATCAGGCGAGCTGGGTCAAACAACACTGCCTTGGAGTATCCCTGAGCCTTGAGGCTCAGGATGCTCATGATGCATTACCCGTGAGCTGGATGGTGGCCAAATACCTGTTACAATAAACAGCATTGGCAAAGAGATTAAGGCTAGGCGAGCTGAGTCAAACAACACTGCCGTGGAGTATCCCTGAGCCTTGAGGAATCCGTTACCCATGAACTGGATGGTGGCCAAATACCTGTAGCAATAAACAGCATTGGCAAAGAGATTAAGGCTAGGCGAGCTGGGTCAAACAACACTGCCTTGGAGCCTTGAGGAATCCCAATGACCGCAAGCCCAACAGCTTTCATTAGTCACTGGGCTGTATCAATTAGGCAAGCTGGGTCAAACAACACTGCCTTGGAGTATCCCTGAGCCTTGAGGAATCCGTTACCCATGGTTGGTGGCTAAGTACCTGCAACAATAAACAGCATTGACAAAGAGATTAAGGCTAGGTGAGCTGGGTCAAACAACACTACCTTTGAGTATCCCTGAGCCTTGAGGAATCCGTTACCCATGGATGGTGGCTAAGTACCTGCAACAATAAGCAGCATTGACAAGGAGATTAATATTGGCCATTGGGTGGGCTAGGTCAATAAATAATAAAATTGGTTGGGTAGCATAATGGTTTGCTTGCTCGCTTTATAATCTGAAGTTCGCCAGCTCGATCCTGAGCAAAATCCTGAGAAAACTTTGTGAGGGTTTGATTTCGGATCCAGCTTCCATTGGTCATTGGGATATTAATTCATTATCCTGGCTAAAGTATCAGGCAGCCTAACTTGACTTGGTTGTAACTTGACTACACAAAGCATCTCACCCGTTCTACACTCATCAATCATACATTCGCCTTAATATACGCCCTAGTTGCGTCAGCGTCTTGCACAGTGATTAAGTGAAAATAAATCATTTAAATTTTCAAGTGTAGATATAATGTACGTAGTTTAAAATTATGTTTCTAGGTTAATTTGTTGGAGATTCAGGATAAGTGAAAACATTTCGTAGCGTTGTGAAACGACATTTATTGTACTTTCTTCATTTATTTGTAACAAACATAAAATATTATACAATCGGTGCCATCATTCCTAATTCTTTGTTTACTTAACATCCTCATCAATGTAGCGCGCTGGCAGTGCGGCCCGGCCAACCGACGCAATGGAATCCCACCCTAATGCTATCAGTACACTCTCACCAGACGAGGAATAGAAGCACGAGATCAAGTACACTCTCGCTTTGTCTCGGGTAGTACACGGCTCTCGGGTCCTTCACCGAGACTCGTGCTAAAAACCGACTCCAGACGGAGCGCAGGCGAGGCCGAGGCGGGCGAGGAGAGACGGGGCGAGACAAGCCGAGCGCACCAAGTACACTCTCCCACTCGCAACCTTTCGTCTTGCCTCGGCGAGAGTGTACTGATAGCAAGCATCACCCACTCCCCGGTGATTCTTAGAAGTTTGCCCTCTGCCTAAAGCAGCCAATACACTCTTCCATGTACTCTCATTAACAAATGACGGTTCTGTGTTTCGTCTTGGTTAGACGAATACAACAAACTTGAATCCCAATCCTACAACGTTCCGTAACAAAGATAAATGCCGGTATGTGGCAAGACTGAAAGGCCGCTTCTTGTATGGCGCATTATGTTCTGTACAATTGAAGTGGAACATTTTATTTTATATCTGACAGCGGCCAGCCACTTGATAGCTCTAGAACAACTCTTGATTTCGATAATACAAAAATGTATCTGCAATACGTTTCATCATAAAAAAGTTAGGTTATTCATGTGGTATGTTAATTAATCTTAAGTGCATTCATATAATTTCATAATTCTAGAAATGTATTTTATATTGTATTGTATGTATACAGTATTGTATTTATACTGCAGAATCATGACTGACAGCTTTTAGAGATTGGAAGTAGTAATTACTGTTACAATATTTAAACCAAAACACTGAAACATTTTAAATATTTTAATCAGATGTAATATTTCATCTGATTCTCTAGCTATCTTGCAATCCTCAAGTAAAATGCCAATGGATGAGATGAGATTGACGGTAGCTTATGTCAAAACCTTTGCATCGCTCAGATCGAAGACCAATGCATAGGCTAACGGTAGCAGCGTCGGGTCAGTGGCCGCGTGCTGGGGCCGTTATTATTGGACAGTCACCAAAATCCCGTGCGTGCTCCTGCGCGTGATGTGGTCTGCCCCCGTCACGTGCCTCAGAGACGTCAGTGCGTCATTGTAATAACATGTTAGCGAACGCATCTCGGCATCTTGACGCTAACGGACGGAAGATCACCACGTAACCCGTACATTTCCACGGTATGATGGAGTTGCACTTAGGGATTTTGAAATTTTAACCCTACCATGTCTTTATATATTTCAAACTATATTATATTCCAAATTTAAATGTGGGCAAAATTTAGGAAAGAATATTCATAATTATAATACTAGAAATTATAATCTCTCACGGCCACAACAACATCGACTAAATATTTTTTCTAATCTTCCATCAGAAGCAGGTTTGATCTTTAATTACAAAAATGTATACAATTTGAAAACGAATAGAATAAATTTAAAAAAGAGCTGAAGCAATTTATAGTGAACATTTCATTTTATCATGTGTTTGAATACATGGACCACTCTCGATTATGAAATAATCTTAATGTATAAAATTAAAATATCACTGACTGACTTGACTCACTCACTCATCTTGAAATCTCAAAAACCACACAACGGACTGCAATGAAATTTGGAACATACCTTCCTCTTGGGTCTCAGGTGCTCACTAAGAAAGGGTTTTAAGAAATGCCCATAGAGCCCCGCCACACGGGGAGTCTAAAGTTCCAATTGTGTTATTCTTATGTACATTCACTTTAAAATATATATTTAAAAGATATATTTTGTTTGAAGTTTTTCTTTCAATTAAAAAAGTTTGCATATTGACACTGGGACCAGCAGCAATGACTCACCGACAAAGGCCGACGACGCTTGCCCATACCCGATCTCGCACAATAGACTCAAGGGGTGAGGGTATTAGTACGGTCGACTGGTTCCGCCTACTCCTGGGTTTAAATAGACTAAGTTTGAGCTGATGAAAATGCAAACAGCTGATCTTGATTCGTAGTAGTTCCACGGGATAACCACAGAATGCAGCACACACAACTGTCAGTTTTAGCGAATTCCACCTATAGGGAAGAAGCTATTACCCTAGGTCTCATGATAAGACTTAAGCCCGAGACCATGATAACTTTTCGTTTTGAGGCCCCCAGATGCCAAAAACACCATTCGTTCAAAGCAATATATGTAAAATATATGTGTCCGTAGGCACCATAACTTTCGTAAAAATGATCTGATCTTCATGAAATTTGGTGCGAACGTGTAAGGCAGAATCTATTTTCATGAGTTCGAGAACCAGACAGGTCGCTCTATTTTAAAGGGCGTTTTGGGGGGGATTTGTACCCCAAAAATTGCTTTTTTGAAGTTTTTACAAGTAATTCTTTTTAAACCCAAACTTTTGTTTAGACCATTACATATAGCTTTAAAAAAATTTGTATTTTGATCATCGCTCTGCGTCAATTGGTTAACGAGATATTAAAAGTGCTAAACAAGGTACGTTGTCCAATGTTAATCTAATGGAGAAGAATGGTAAAATTTTATATCTCGCTTATTAATGAACAAATATTAATGAAACTTTGGTATGTGGCTTCAACCAGATGGTTGTGGTCTATTCTTATTCGCACAAAAAACATTTGTACCGATACTTGCTGTACCCGCACCACGTTTTTATTTTTGCCCCACCCCCGATTTTATATTTTGCTCCCCCCCTCTACGATTTTTTATTTTATGTCCCCCCCATTTTATATTTCTGCCCCCCCCCCCGTTTTTATAGGTTTTTGCCCCCCCCAAGATTTGTATTCCCCTCCCCCGATTTTTATTCCCCCCCGATTTTATATTTATGGAGAATGATTCAAATGTTATATATCGCTTATGCATGAATGAATATTGATAAAACTTGGTATTTGGCTTCACCTAATTGAATTGTATTGATATTTGCATCAAAATTGTGTCAGCAAACCTACATACTCATCCCCAATGTTATTCTTATGTAGAATAATTAAAATATCACTTATTTGTTAATATATTTTTATGAAACTTGGTAAGCGGGTTTATGTAGTATGAAGACAAAAATTTGCATCGGAAATTCGCTGAGTACGCAGGTTTGCTGCGACGGTGGTATTTATATATTAAGATTATTTGCGGGGTGAAGCCTGCGGAAACAGCTAGTTAATAATATAAATAACCTGACTGAAATTAACATTCAAAAGATATTCTAGAAGGCTCTGACATTTCTGAGACTATATTCTTGTTCTTTTATTTTTTATAATATTTACATTGTTTATTAATTGTAGGTATTCCTATTACTATGTAGTTTAAAAACAAATTCGAAATTTCCGTTTTTTTTTATATTGATACACAATATTTGTAGCTATTATTTCAATAAATTATTTTTGTTTTTATTCAATTATTATTGGTGCGGAGGTTTCGTCCATTCGATGATAAATAAATTAGTTATACATACTGCATTTCCGTAGCATGTTATACCTATAGGGAAGAAGCTATTACCGTAGTCGGCATGGAAAGACCTAGGCTTGGGACCATGATAACTTTTCGTTTTGAAGTCCCCAGATGTCAAAAACACCATTCGTTCAAAGCTGTATATATATTAGCGAATTTCCCCTATAGGGAAGAAGCTATTACCGTAGGTCTCATGGTAAGACTTAAGAGGGCGTTGGAGAGCGGCCATGTTGGATTTTTCCTCCATAAGAACAATGTTAAACTTAAAACCATATATCACGCTTATTTATCAACATACGATTATGAAAGATATCTCAAATTAAAGTTATTTTGAAGGCGCAGCGGGTTTGCTCGCTATTTTCTAAATAAAATAATACATTTCCAAAAATATAGTAATTTAATGTCTATATTTTCATACATATTTTGTAGTTTTTCCTAGTACTTAAAAAATAAAACTCCCAGCAAACACTATTCAAAACTTTATAAAGATTCAAACATAATTTATTCCAAATCAATAGGTCAAACAGTAACAAAAAATATGCTTTTCAGTAAAGACATGTTTTGTGCGTTTTAACATTAAAATAGCCCGTAGCGCTAGGGTCAGCGACGATATTTCTTCTGACTCCAACGTCCTCTTAAGCCCGAGACCATGATAACTTTTTGTTTTGAGGTCCCCAGATGGCAAAAAAACTCACTATTCGTTCAAATTTATATATATGTCCGTAATTATATTATATATTATTATATAAATTTATGTTATACTGTATATATCTTTATGTGTCCGTTAACACGATAACTGAGTAAAAAAGTCCGATTTTGATGAAATTTGGCTCAAATGTGTAAAGTGACATTTATGACTAAGTTCGAAAACCAGAGAAATCGGACCATGGGAAGGGGGGTTTATGGGCGTTTTAAATTTTCCAAAAATAAGTTTTCTGCCCTTTACCCAATAATTTTTAAAAAACCGAATTTTGGTTTTGAGCATTTTATAGAGCTTAAAAAACAAATAATATTGTATTTTAAATTATTAACCTAGGTTAAGTAGTTGCCGAGAAAATCCAAAAAACCTGCTCATAAAATCTCCCATGTTAATCTTACGGGGAAAAAGTTTTGGCTTTTCCTCAGTTCATTTTAATGTAAACTTCACATTTTCTTTTACCAATCAATCCAGCTCAACAAAATAATCATTTTGGTGTTTAAATTGTGATTCTACGTCCAACCGTTGCAGAGATACTCAAAGTGCTAAACATAGTTCGTTGTCCAATGTTATCTGTATGGAGAATAAATAAAATTTGATATCTCGATTATTTATGAATGTACATATATTGATGAAACTTGGTATGCGGCTTCACGTAGTACTGGTATGTTGATATTTGAACAAACAAATGATTTTTTGTTGATTATCCCAGTAGCAGCAAACCTGCATACTGCCCTAATGTTATTCTTATGGAGAATAAGTAAAGTTTTATATATCCCTTAATTATGAACATAAATAAATAAAACTTAGTATGTAGCTTCACCTGGTTGAGTTATATTGATAATTGCATAAAACACATATTTTGTGTTCCTTGTTGCAGCAAACCTGCGTACTCAGCCCCATGTTATTCTTATGGAGAATAAATAAAATGCTATAGATCACTTATTCATTTATGTATTTTTATGAAACTTGGTAAGTGGCTTTATGTGGTGGTAAGAAACATATGCATGCATTGTAAATTCGCTGAGTACGCAAGATTGCTGCTACGGGTATATATATATATGAGTGTGTGTGTGTGTGTGTGTGTGTGTGTCCGTGGGTGCGATAACTCTCGTAAAAATGTTCTGATTTTGATAAAATTTGGTACAAACATGTAAAGTAATATTTCCGACATTAAATTCGAAAACCAGCCAGATCGCTCCATCCAAAGGGGTATTTTGGGGTGTTTTTGAACCCCAAAAATGTTTTTTTTGAGTTTTTTACATATAATATTTTAGTAAATCAAATTTTATTTTTCACCGTTGAATTCAGCTTAAAAAAAAACACAATTTGGTGTTTTGATCATTGTTCTACATCAATTGGTTACAGAGTTATTGAATGTGCTAAACACAGTACGTTGTCCAATGGTACTCTTATGGAGAATAAGACAAATTGTATATCTCGCTTATGTATTAACTTATTCTGATGAAACTTGATCTATTATTGTTGTGGTCTAATGATATTTGCACAAAGAAACAATTTTTTTCGATATTTCCCGTAGCAGCAAACCTGTGTACTCAGCCCCATGTTATTCTTAAGGAGAATAAGTTATCTTCGTTATCTATGAAGTTAAATTAATAAAATTTGGTATGTGGCTTTACCCATTTGAGTTATATTGATATTTTTATTAAACCCCATTTTTTTCCTTGTCTCAGCAAACCTGCATACACAGCCGCCATTTTCTTATAGAGAATAATTAAAATGTCATTAATTGTTTATTTATCAATGTATATTGATAAAACTTGGTATGTGGCTTTATATAGTATGAAGATACATTTATATGCATTCGAAATTCGCTGAGTAGGCAGGTTTACTGCTACGGGGTATTTAATATTAGAGTAGGTAAATAACATTATTAGGAATGTCAGTTGTATGTATTATCTGCTCAAAGCAGAGCACATTTTTTATGGAATGAGGGGCAAAATGATCGGGATTGTGATTATGTGACTTGTATTATATTATAATGATATATATTATTCTCTTCAAATTACTGCGGGAGGCATCTGCCCTCCCTTCCACTTCCTTCCAAAATTACGCCTGTGGTCAAACGAATGTAAAAGCAAAATGAGTTCGCTCAACCGCCTAATTGGTAGGTAGCAGGAGGAAAGCGAGATTCCAAAATAAGAAAACCAAAGTTGATGCTAAAACCTTTATGAGAGCCAATTGTTATAAGGAATTGTGTTGTAAATATTGAACAATTTTTACACATTTACCTGCCATGAATTAACGTTTTAAATACACTCTACATTTTAAACGTTACATAAATTCCTAGTGGCATTTTACCTAGTGTTATTAGAGGACAACAGTCCAGAACACTCAAAGTCATGTGGGCACCCCAGGAATCGAACCCGATACCTCTTGCACCTCATTACAAGTCGCTAACCGTTAGGCCAGCGAGGCGCCCAATTATATTCCACAAACGTTTGAACAATCGTTCCAAAACAATGATTAGGCCCAATCTTACTTAGGCTATTGCTGGAAAATTCACTATAGCAAATTTTAGGAAAATTGTTAGTGGTTTACTGGATAGTTATAAAAAGACGGTCGCGGAATGCTCGTCGCGACGTATAGAGATAACGTCGAGCACAGCTCTTTGGCCCTCCCTCACTCCCTTATATTGGCCCCAGGAATGTCGCACAAAAAATGGTCGAAATGTGTCACTCCTTGTTTCCACACCAAACCGGTAGCCGTTGCAGGTCTTCCCCTCCAGTCGGATTGCCCGGACATCCGGCAGCAACCGTGACGCAAGAATCCCCGATTGGCCCATACCTTAAGAGGACGTTGGAGTCAGAAGAAATATCGTCGCTGACCCTAGAGCTACGGGCTATTTCAATGTTAAAACGAACAAAACATGTCTTTACTGAAAAGCATATTTTTTTGTTACTGTGTGACCTATTGATTTGGAATAAATTTTGTTTGAATCTTTATAAAGTTTTGCATAGTGTTTGCTGGGAGTTTTATTTTTTAATTACTAGGAAAAACTACAAAATATGTATAAAAATATAGACTTTAAATTACTATGTTTTTGGAAATGTATTATTTTATTTAGAAAATAGCGAGCAAACCCGCTGCGCCTTCAAAATACCTTTAATTTGAGACATCTTTCATAATCGTATGTTGATAAATAAGCGTGATATATGGTTTTAAGTTTAACATTGTTCTTATGGAGGTAAAATCCAACATGGCCGCTCTCCAACGCCCTCTTAAGGTGGTGCAGTCGCCTCTATTGACAAGCTATTCCACCTAGAGGTCAGGCCAGTCGCTGCTCACTCACACTCACACACCACCATATTGGGGCCCATACACGATCCAACCCGGTTGGGAAAACGCTTTCCAACCAAGCTGGGAGGATGTTGGGACCGACAAATGTTGGGAAGTGTGCTTCGCAATACACGATCTAACCCGGTTGGGAGAACGCGTCTCAACCACGCTGACTATAAGATTCTTTACGATCAAATGGTATAATGCATGTTTAATATGCATATACTGATTTTGTTAAAAACGTAAAAGTGTAATCAATTAATAAAAAAATAAATTTGAAATATGTATATACAAATTTAAATATTAATAAATACATATTGTAAAACTGTTAACCCAAAAACAAACTAATTTAATGTAATATTTTGTAGACATTTAATTGTTATAAACAAGTTACTCTGTATTACAAATACTTATTGGTTTAATAGTGTTTCATCAGTAGTTTTGGTTTGTATTTTTTTTATACTGTAGTCTGTGTTTGAGTCTCATCTTTAAATTATGATTAGGTAAATAAATAAATGAAATGTTCCTTCGACAGATTCCGTGTTGATAGTTTATGTAATCAATCACTCTCTATTCACTGAGTGCGTCGCGCACAGGATGGTCCACACGTCCTGTGAAAACGGAAATGCCATTTTGTTTCCATTGTCTTTCGTAGTACCACAGAGAAACGAAAATATAGATTCCTTTGTCTGTGGTAGAACAGTACCGAAAAACTATTTTGGGAAGTCTAAATGTCACGTCTTTGCTAGTAGAGTATTCAGACTCTTCTTTCCGCAATTCAATTACGCTACCGGGAATTTATTCTTCATAATTGATTTCCATAAAAGAATATTAAAATTTTTTTAATATTTACAAGATAAGACGAGTATTATTAACATTGTGCCTGTATTAATAATAAATAATATTTCCTCATTACTTATTAGAGTCGCACACCGATGTCGGGACCAACCCGGTTGGGAACGGCCATACACGATCCAACCTCGGATGAAATAAATGGATAGAGCCTTGCAATGCTAATAAGAGCCGAAATGGGTGGCAAAAGTGTCTATATCCACGAGACCCCGATGTCAGGCGACAAAACAGCGCTACATCAATTACATTCAAACTGACATTTATACCACACAAAACTGAGATAATTATTATATCTTTACATCGGATTTTCTAGCTTTAAATGGTGAATTGAACAACATACATTACAATTGTAAATACCCCCGTCGCAGCAAACCTGCGTACTCAGTGAATTTCCCATGAATATATATGTCTTAATATTACATTAAGCCTCTTACCAGAATTCATAAGAAACATTTTCATAAATAAGCGATATTTAAAATATTCATTATTCTCCATAAGAATAAAATTAGGGATGAGTACGCAGGTTTGCTGCAAAAAGGAACAAAAAATAATGGATTTTTATACAAATATCAATAGAACTCATCTAAGTCAAGTCACATACCAAGTTTCATCCATATACATTCATAAATAAGCGATATATAACATTTTTATTATTCTCCATAAGAATAACATGGGGACCGAGTACCTAGGTTTGCTGTTTCGGGAACCATAGGCGAAAAATTGGATTTTTGTTCAAACATCAACAAACCACAACCAGATGAAGCGATATACCAAGTTTCGTCAGTTTATGTTCATAAACAACCGAGATATAAAATCTGTCTTTTTCTCCATAAGAATAACATTGGACAACGTACTGTGTTTAGCACTTGTAATATCTCAGTAACCAATTTACGTAGAGCAATGATCAAAATACCAAATTGTTTGTTTTTTAAGCTTAATTCAATATGGTATAAATTAAAATTTGATTTAAATTAAAATTACTTGTGAAAACCCCAAAAAACTATTTTTGGGGTACAAAACCCCCCAAAAACCCCCCTTCGGATCGTGCGATTTGTCTGGTTTTCGAACTCGTTCAAGTAAATGGTACTTTACATATTTGTACCAAATTTTATTAAGATCAGACTTTTTTTACGAGAGTTATCGTGCTTACGGACACACACACACACATATATATATATATATATATATATATATATATATATATATATATATATATATATATATATATATGCATACATATATATGTATATATATATATATGTATACATATATAAAAATTTGAACGAATGGTGTTTTTGGCATCTGGGGACCTCAAAACGAAAAGTTATCATGGTCTCGGGCTTAAGTCTTACCATGAGACCTACGGTAATAGCTTCTTCCCTATAGGGTAAATTCGCTAAAAAGTAATGGAACTAATGTTAATAATAAAAAATACCCCCGTAGCAGCAAACCTGCGTACTCAGCGAATTTCCAATGCATATATATGTATCTTAATACCACATAAAGCCACATAGGCTACCAAGTTTCATCAATATACATTCATAAATAAACGATTTATGACATTTTAATTATTCTCCATAAGCATAACATGGCGGCTGAGTATACAGGTTTGCTGAAGCAAGGAACACAAAAAATGGGGTTTTATACAAATATCAATATAACTCATGTAGGTAAAGCCACATACCAAATTTAATTTATTTATTTTCATAATGAAGGCAGATAACACGTTACTTATTCTCCATAAGAATAACATGGGGCTGAGTACGCAGGTTTGCTGCTACGGGAGCCTTTGGTAAAAAATTGTTTTTTTGAGCAACTATCAATGGTCCAGATGAAGCCGTATACCAAGTTTTGTCAGTATACGTTCATAAATAAACGAGATGACAAATTTTTATTTTCCTCCATAAGAATAACATTAGACAACGTACTGTGTTTAGCACTTTCAATATCTCGGTAACCAATTGACGTAGAGAAATGATCAAAATACCAAATTGTGTGTTTTTTTAAGCTGAATCCAATGGGAAAACCTAAAATTTGACTATTTCCAAAAGTATATGTAAAATATTCAAAAAACTCATTTTTGGGGTACAAAACCCCCCCAAAAATACTCCTTCGGATAGAGCGATCTGGCTGGTTTTCAAACATAAAGTCATAAATGTTGCTTTACACGTTTATACCAAATTTCATCAAAATCGGATAATTTTTACGAGAGTTATCGTGCTCACGGACACATATATATATATATATATATATATATATATATATATATATATATATATATATATATATATATATATTAAATATATATATATATATTCAGTTTCGAACGAATGGTGTTTTTGGGGTCTGGAACCTCAAAACGAAAAGTTACCATGGTCCCGGGCCAAGGTCTTACCATGCCGACTACGGTAATAGCTTCTTCCCTATAGGGGAAATTCGCTAAAACAGAACGTTTTTAGTTCGAATATGGAATGAGGTAAAACAAGTAGTAAGCGAGGAACTATTTTATTTTTAGGTCAGGTAAAAACTGTCAGCGGGAAAGTTGTAGATAACATTCTAAAGATTATCTTTTATCTGAACAGTTTTTTTTAAGACTAGCCGTTATCTGTACAATCTTTTTTTAAGAGTGGATTTCGTGGAAGAGCGCGACAAACTGAATTCAACGAGCGGCAGAATACTCGGAAAGACAGAACGATCTAGACTATGGAATTATTTTAGGGATTTGGAATAATTCTCTGCCAAATATAAATAAAATGATAAAGTATAAACACGTCTGCTTTGATTACGAACTGATATGTGTTCCTACTTCTATATTGTTTTTTATATGGTTGAAAGTTCGCCTTCATGACAGCCAAAAGAACCACTATCTCAGCTAATGTTTACCCAGGTAGTCAACAAAAACTTAATTAATTAATTTTATTTAGCCATGTGTAATAAATAATTAAATAAATTGTTTTTCAATTAGTTAGCGCAATCTATTCTAGCTTAATTTATTTCCCTTCATTCATATAAATGCCTACCTTTTTGTATAGTAAACGAGGTAAATCATAACATAAGCAGCAAGTCTCAAAACTGTAACGACAAGGTTTATAATATTGTTAACGCTTAGTTCTTTATTTAAAAATTGTTTTCTAGATTAGCAGGTAGGCAAGTGGTTAGATACAATGAAAGCCAATATCCATAAACAAATAAAACCAGTTTCAATAATACAAATAAATACAATAACACAAAAAATACAATAACTACCGGTACTAGTGTTTACTTTTTATGTTTTGTCAAAACGTCGACTATTTTTTTACAAAACGAGTTTTTTATATATTTGAACACATTCCAAATCAAGAAAAATATTAATATTTGTATTTTTAACGTCCATTTGTATAAGTTTTAATCAATCATAATGTTAGCAGCTGGTTACAGGTAGTGATAATAGAAGTCACGTTGCCGTCTCGATTATGGCGCGCAAACTCAAACTTCTTTCAAAGATAAAAATGGCTTTTATCTTATGCTAGTAATAAGATTTACATTATTAAGTTCTTTGGATCGTAATATTTCCATTAGTCTTAAGTTTTAACCGATTTAAGTACTAACAGTCGCTCTCAATGAGACATTGTTAAAGTAATGTCACGCCACGTGATGCCTAATTTCGTTTAATGAAAAAACAGTATTCTCGGTTAGTTTTAGCAACGATATTTATACCATTAGTTTCTGTAACATGTAACCTTTCCATGTATATAGCTTTTAAAATATTAGAGTGTTAGTAAACGGTCACAGCGAGACATAATTAAAGTTGATTTAACACGGCGCAGCGGCCAACTCGGGCCTTTTTGCCACCCAGAGGACTCGGGGACCGGCACGGTTTTTGTCCATTGAGAGCGCTGTCCATTTATATTTCATCCGAGGATCCAACTTGGTCCGTCCCGACCGCGTTGGGATCAGGTTGGGAGAAGTTTACGGCCGAGACTCCCAACAAATGTTGGGAGAATCTGGTCCGTCCCAACAACTGTTGGGAACTGTCGTCGCCATACACGATCCAACCGCAGCCGACACCCGGGCTCCCGACCGGGTTGGGATGAACTCCCAACAGGGTTGGATCGTGTATGGGCCCCTTTACCCGTGACATGAGTCAGATATTAAACATCTCCTGACGAGGACCGAGTTGTCAAAAATGGTTTACTTCACACTCGTTAAAGCCCCCCTCCCCACAAAAACAGATAAGAGACAAGGGCATTTTTTATATTTTATCCCATGATCCCAATCATTAAATAGGTTGTTACTGCCAAGCCTTCCAATCGATACGAATGCTGTGTATTTGCTATTAATAATTTGTTCAAATAACTTAGGCCTACAAACAGATTACGATTGTTGACGACAACGACGATTTTATTGATACTTGCAAACGATTCTTCCATTAACATTTTTCGTTTCAGGATGTAAGACTCCAGCAAGAAGTGCCTGTGGTAATGTTTTCTAAGGTATTGGAGTGTGAACTGGTTTAGTTTCATTTGCATTGTATTCGTTCCAGTGCTTGCCTTCGTCACTAACTGAACAATAGAGCGTTTATGGACCACTCGTTCTACTGATTGGCATTGCCTATGGACACACCGTTTCTAATTCAAATTCCGTAGTCTTTGAGAATGATTAGTGAATTTCCAATGGAAAAGTGAACTATTAGCATGACTCGCACGGTGAAATTTAAGCCCGGGACCACAATAGAAGTTCCTAACGTGACCCCCTGAACACGTTTTGGGGGGTCGTTAAAATTATATATAAACATATGTGTAATACGCCACCTCACTGCAAAAAAGACACCAAAAACCCAAAACCACAATGACCACAATGTTTGTTTTTTTGTGTATTTACGTTACGTTAGTTTACGTTTATCGAAAGTGGGTTTGGTGCCTTATGTGTTTTGCTTTGCCTTGTGGTTTTTCGTTATTGGTGGTTATTTAGTGTTCAGTGCAATATGTGTGTGTTTATACTCTAGCGGTCGCATTTTTTGTCCGATTTACTTCAAATTTGGTAGGGACATTTCTTTCTATAATCAGTTGAACAAGTTCGTTGGGCAAAACAATCGGATAACTCTAACCCCATTTTTTGGGGCTTTAACTTTTCAAATTTTGAGTTTTTGGGCTCAAAAATGGTCAGAAAAGCCCCGGTTGTAAAATTAATGCATGTAAAAAGATTGAGATTAATGAGGCGAAAATGTTAAGCCCTCTCTCATCATTCTAATATAAATATTTACCTATTTATTAAAGAATACGTATATTGACTATACACAGTACGTTGTCTTAAGGGGATTTAACATTGGAAAATGCTGTTTTTCGTATCTTGATGTAGTTTAATCACGCCTTAAAACCCCACACCAACCTTTGATCCTGATGGGACCTCCTCCTAACTATGCACATTGTTTTCCCAGAATTGCAGATAAATAGAACCAGAAGCATCAGAACAGCCAACAAATTAAATGTTTTCAGATTTTCATAAAAATTTGAATAAGTCTATGTTTTAACACAGTTTGATTTTTCAACGATTATTTATGTGGAAATTCATTTCCCTCATGCCAGCGTACTGCGTACGAACTCGTTTTTATATTTTAGAATACTACAAAAAAAGCCTTCGTCCAATTACAATGTAGGACTACTGGACTAAATGATCATGCGAGTTTGTTATTTACTTTCTTCATGTACACAAAAACAATGTAAAATCATTGAATAGGGATACTGACGTACTTTAGTCACATAGTAAAATATAATTATAATTATAATATAAAATAGCTGCCATCGTTCCCGGTTTCACCCGGAATACGACAGTTAGTTGTGTGTGCTGCGTTCTGTGGTTGACTTGTGGAACTACTACGAATCATAATCGGCTGATAGAATTTTCATCAGCTCAACCCAAGTGAATGTATAAAATAATAACACAGGGTTGGAACTTTGAAGCCCTGTGGGGCATAGCCCTATGGGAATTTCTTAAAACCCCTTCTTAGTGGGTGCCTATGCTACAGTATAAGAGGAGTCTACACGGAAAATTACGTGCTTCTAGGTGCAATGGTTTGGCCTGAGCGTTGATCGGAATTTCATATTCATTCAATAGATATAAATAGATAGATATTATGATGATAACTAGTGTATTAATTATGAAACTAAACCTACTCCAATATGTGAAGACGAACAATACATCCAAAGAATGCGTATATATTACATGCGTTAATAAATGAATTAAATATTAAACAACGTGCAATATTATATTAAAGTAAACTAGCAGCCAGCGTCACTTCGTGACTTATCTTTTTGAAGTTTTGAACCTAAAAGTAGTAAATCAATCATGTGTCCCAAAAATAGCACGAAAACGCTCTGAATATAGTTCAATACATACTAGATACAAAATGATTATTATATATTGATGTGAAACCAGAAAAACACTGATGTAGAAGTATATAATTCATGATAAAATATTTGAAAAGTTAGAACACACAAATTGTTGAACACTTCACTCATTCACTTCACTTCATTTCACATTCATTTCACTTCATATGAAATGTCTAAAATTTGCATAATAAACTGATAAATGACGGGGAAATCATTGATGTAAAGGTATTTAATACATGGTAAAACGTATACAAATTATTACAAAAATGACTGTCGTTTCAAAGATTATGAAATAAAACTTAAACACATTCTATTTTAGTTTCAAGTTTAAAAACATATTAAAATTTTCTACACAAACCACGAACAAATAAAATTACAACTTTTTACTTTACATTTTATTGTAAATTATGTAACCTATGTATTGGGGGAAAAACTCTTCCATCTGATTATAAAATAACAGCTTTCAAACACCTACCATATAAGAGACAGTAAATTAGTTGAAATCAAACTTGCTATGTCCCAGATTTACATGAGTGGTACTTTTCTTCGTGGTCAAAATTGAATTATTTTTTTCCTCCAAAAATCTATATTTCAAGAAATTAAATGAATTAGCCTATTTGAAAATCAACTTACTTATATCTTTAAAGGAAAAAACAGTTTCATCAAATAAATAAATGCAAGTGTTGTATTCTGCGGTCAAACTTAAGAACTCGATCAAATCATCACCATATGTTTTGTTATAAACAAATGCGAACTGGAAAAAGTTCACAGGTTTAACAACAGATAGTAGCACATTCGCTGAAATTTCAAAAGCCTCTTGGACGAAGGCTTTTCATGGCATATTTTCGAAACCCAAAAAAGGCACATCTAGAGAGAAGTAGCTTTAATTTGATACCAAATATGTATAGAAAAATAAATTTCTAGGGGTCAATATGCTGCGAAGAAAAATCTAGAAATTCTTTTAATAATATAGAAGATAAATGATAACTCAAATATGCAAAATAATGCTTAAGAAATTTATGCTGTTAATATTTTTTTTAGTTAATGTGTTCAAAACATGCTTACGAAAAAATAAACCATTCAATAAATTTACAAATTTGCATTAAGAGTATAAACCTGTGTCACTGAATAATGCAAAGTTGGTATAAATATTTCTGGTGTACAACATTGTAAATTTCAGTATGCTCTTTATGGCCAAACTCAATAGATTCGTTTCTCTTAGGTATTATTTTCTATATAATTTGTGGCAAAATAAATCATTTTGACCGAATAATCAATGTATGGAGTTTATGTACTAACTGAAATCACTGACCTTTAGTTAAAAGAGTATTAATTGAGTGAAACGCCCAAGAGTAAGGAAAGTCGACGGTGCGACACTAATTTGGGGCAATAGACCTTGTAGCGCAACGGACGCGGACGAGCGCGTTGCCCTCAAGTCGTTCACACCTGTCGTCTGAATATTTATTTGTGAATATTTATGCATTGCATTGCAAAGTTTAACTTTAAATTTTTATTTTTAAATAGGCTATAAACAACAGCATTAACTAATGTTCGAAGAAATTCTTATGGATATTGTATTGTATGTTGTACAAGTCCCTCGCGAATGCGCTTATCAATTGCACAGGTGTCACTGCAATGAGTCGAACAAACGTAAGAAAAGTCAACGTCATCGCCCTTACTATTGGTATTGATCCCTCAACACTAAAGCGGAATTCAATCCAGAATTTATGAGTTTTAAAAGCTAGCAATAATGTGTTATAATATAAAATGCTAATTACATTATGATTACGAATTTAAAATACAGTTCTTATAAATGCGTATTTTCCAAGTTTAAGGTTTATTCTACGTCAACCATTCCTCCGCTTAAGTTACTACAAATGTAGGTTTGTTAAAATTGTAGTTATTTTATAGCTTTTAAACGTTTATTTTCAGAAGTTATTGCAATATGTCGTAGTTGTAAGAGAGTTAGAATATAAAGCGAGTATGCTAAATGAATAGCACTTCGGTCTCCACAATTCTAATCAAGGAATATGCTTATTCTTAATATGAAAGTACTACACAAATAAGTCTGTGCAATTTTAGTTTTCTGGCTGTTTTTGGCATAGTAAAATACACTGAGTGCAATAAGCGGGTTCCTTAACGACTTAACGGCTAACTTAACGACCAAAGATCGTGGTGTACTGTGTTCACTGACCTGGCCTGAGTCGCGGGGTCCGCCACGTGTTTGACCCACTCCGCCACGAAGCTGGTCAGACTCCGGATCCACCTCCGCCTGAAGCTGTGGTTCTCCATGGACTCGAAGATGCGGTCCGTCTGGAAGTGGCCCTCGGCGTCCGTGAACAGCTGGAAGATGGCCTCCAGACCGCTGTTGGTCCACAAGGTGCGGCCCAGCTCGGACTCCTTGAAGTGCTCCCAGTAGACCATCGCCGTGTTGAGGAACGGCGGCAGCAGGGACGACGCCTTCTCGTGGCGCCGGTGCTCCTCGGTGTCCTCCGTCTCGTCGTCGTGGTGAGCGTGGCCGGTCTGCAGCAGCGCGGGCAGCAGGTTCATCAGCCCCTCCAGAGGACTGCCCTGGCTCTGCCCTCCCTGGGACATGAAGCTCGCCGCTATGTCCATCATCGCCTCCCAGTTCATCTCTGGAGCGGCCGCGTGTCCTCCGTCATCCCCTCGCTTCTTTCCGCTCGATCGGACCTGCGCATAAATTTAATCTGCAGTGTGTGAAGAGTTTATGTTTGAAGTTAATTTGGGTATGGTGTGAAATGAAGACTTTTTTTAACTGTCGGTAGAAGTTCGGTGTAAATGATCGAGTTTAGGGCATTAGCTCTAGCATGACGTAACCTCGCCGCTGCAGAGTGATGTCCTGCATGCCGCCTCGCAAACTCAACCGTTAACCGACCCGAGTAAATGGCTTTCCTGTCGATAAGAGGGGAAGAAAAATAAATAAATTTATCTTATATCGAGCGTAATTTTTTCTGTTTCTTTAACCATAATACGCTATTAGGAAATTCATATCTTATAATAAATCGTAAGTGAACATAATGCTGTAACTCAGAGAGTTTTTGTTAGCTTCCAGTAAGCATCTTCAGGGAATTTTATTTACAATTAACTAATTGATTAGCCATAATATAGAGCACATTTCATGACTTTGCACAAGGAAATTGTTTATTGTTCCTCCAAAAATACATAGAGTGGTTTTGGTATAAAAAAATCCCACAATAATTGACAGGACTAATTATTTACCTTCGCAAGCTCCTCAACGGAATGTCAAAAGAATTGTGCAATTCTCTCCTTTAGATTTACGAATAACAACCGCTCAGCAAAACTACAAAACATTCAATATTTGTAATACGTTTACGTGAGGATTTGTAACTCCTGTACAAGGAGATTACTTGATAGCCGACTAGTTAACAGAGGAATGAGGGGAAAGTTACCCTCTCCACTGTTGATGCACTGTCCATTGACAAACCACTCGGGAACCCAAGGAGGTGTATTGGTGAAACGTAATAGCTCATGGTGGAAGGAAAAAACCTTCCACCATGGTAATAGCTTATAACGATCAGCTGTGATAAAATCTTGCAACAAAAACAGATCGATCATGATCAAAATTGCAAAATTTTGAGAAGGTTCGAAACTTAGTGTTAATAATGCTTTCTAAGAACAGGTCGACCTTAGATAGTAACAAGACCAGGGTTTGGACGTTTCCCTATCTAAACGTTACAAAATGCCACTGGCGTAGATAGACACAAAAACAAAACAAAACAAGCCAAATCACTTCGTCCCATGACAAAGGTGAGGAAGGATTGTGATGGGGGAAAATTTCCACTCACCCTCTTGTTTACTAGTGGCCACCAAGTCATCGCACCATATACACTGAACTTAGTCATACCAATGAATTTATTGGTCATAATTATACTTGCTGTATTTTCTTCAGGTTTTTTAGCTTTTTCGTGTTATTAATTATGTATAAATAATCGTTTTCGAATATTCAGTTAATAAACTACGATGACTATTACCAGTGGTCTTAAGGGTGAAGGATGCAGCACCCTGAGCCTTTTGATAAAGCTGATCACTATCATCTACTCGTGTTACTGCATTAACAAATATTACAATTAATTGAAAGACTATTAAATATTATTATAATGTTTAACGTGCCCAGCTATTTGTTGAGAGATTTACATTTTTACTAGAGACTATACATTCAAAGTGTTTAGGTGTAAATCGTAAGGGTCTTCCACATTACATTTACTCATCCCCAGCATCCTTATATCAAAATGTCATTCAATCATATTAGGGAGGGGTCTCGCATTTTCCACAAAGGGTGAAAGAATTTCTGCAAACTGTTATCGGCTCTGGCTGTATTTGGCCAGACGCGGGGAAGTGCGTAATCGTCGAGGCGTTAATTCATGCATGGAACCTTGTGTCACCACGTCCCAACACATCACCTTGCATACAATAGCCTCAACGAAGGCTCTCTCGCAATCGTTGTAATTAAGTCAACGAGTCGCTAATTAGTTGTGGTGTCAAGTAATACGACTTGTTTTTTGCGAACCAATTATATATATACCAAATAAATGTAATGAACTTTTGAATCGATTCTAAATAAATTATATTTAGTGTCAATTCTAAATAAATACAGTCGCCTACGCATGACTTCCTTTCTTTAAGGAAGTAACGGTAAACAACAATTATATCTATCTGTCATAGTTAGCTGTCTGTGAAGGTGTAAATGCAATTTATTTACTATTCACCACCTCCATTGAGCGTATGAAGTATGTGTAATGTAATGTGTTGGAAATTTGACTACATTTCAATTACAACAATTATTGGACAAGAAAATATTTAGAAATTGCTTAAGCAGTTTTGCTAAAACTATTACTGAAAATGTAATAATTTCAGTGATACATATTACTTTCGTAAAACTAAATCTTGTTTTATATAACCAAATTTAATGATTTGTCATTTCCTAGGTTATATGTAGTCTGCTTTAAAATATGCATTAATGCTGCGTTTAGTTGAAATAATATATACGAATGGTGAGGTGCGTCAGATGGACAAGGTCAAAGACAACTGTTTACCTTGTGTGGGCAATAATACAAAATATTATTTTGTGTGTAAGATTTGTTGTCAATATAGTTCAAGGGAGTTAAAGTGTTTAAATTTATCTTTAAAAGTGTTAAACTGTTACAGTTATTTCAAGTTTAAGTTAATAGGTTTACGTTTGAGTATAGCGAAAATAATCCTGATTAATATTATTATTAATACGTAATGCCAACCAAACAATTTTAAACTAGCAGGCACGAGGTGTGGTAGTTAACGAGTATAAATCGTATATGTTGATTATTGTATTTAAATTATTTTGAATAACGGTACTCGTAGACCCTATTATGTATTTTAAATTGTTGTCATTACAATTTTACAATTAATTACAACAAAATTTTGTATTGCAGCGTTATTATGTAATAATAAATGGTTGTGTTTGAATTTGGTAAAAATTTCGCGTTACATTAGTTATTTGAACGAGGCTACGTGCCTTTTGCTCTGCGGTTTTAGGACAACTTCAAAACAAAGCTGTTCCTCCGGGAGGGGAAGTGAGGAGGCTTCTCACCTCCCCCCAAATTATTTTCTTTAGTAGTGTAACAACTAACAACTATATACAATCTCATAAATATCCATAAAAACTGTGAATAACTACTACTCAAAATGAATTCGGCTTGAACGTCTACCCTTTGATTCCTAAAAATCCGGCCGGCATTCCCGAGTCTCTATAAAAATGTAATCTAGTATAAATTGATAACAATTATTTTTAAGATACCTATTACCAAACGTTCCAAAAAAAAAACTCGTCAAGTGGCAGAATATGTATGTTAGTATATTTTAAGAGTAAGAACTAATGTTTAACATATGAATTCTATTTCTATTCAAATCTGGAATGGTATTTGGTCATCACCATTGTGTCAGTCTTGACGTCTTTAAAATAAGTAATAAGGGTACTGAACGATCCAAGAAACATGATGTATTCTAAATCAATATTAAACTGTTCCAAAATCCGTTCGGGAGTTCAACAGTTTTCAAAGTATTACCCGATTCAGTAGGCCGGTGATATTTACAGGGTACCATAAAAAAGCCTCGAGGAAATATTTGACTTTTATAACTGCGATTAAACTTGTAAGTAAATAATTAATAACCATTCAAAATTCTTAATCGATAACCTACATTTCATTAAAATACCATACTTCTCATAAATTTCTTGCAAAAATCATTGGAAGATCAAAAATATATATGTAGAAATGTGTTTAAACATTTTCCACCATACTCAAATTATAGAATCTGATTTACGTTTACATATTTTTTGTATCGTGCCCTTTAATAAGAACGATCACCCAACAATTGGATCACAAAAAATCCTAAATAACAGAACATTTAATCAGTGACATTTGATCCAAGGTCACGTGTTGGCGCGGCCAGTAGCGTGATACTTCTGTCGGTATACGGGTCTGGGTCGGGGCCAAGGCCACCTGAGCCCCCTGCACGTTTCACAGGGAAATAATTGTCTCTAAAGGTTAAATAGGGTACATTTTAAATAAAATTTGAGTATTTTGTCGGTTTTCTGTATTGCTTTACACAAATAAAACCGATGCTGTAAGGGTTTAACATGCCTGCTGTTGAAACACAATAGTTTAGTAGTTTTCATGCAACTTTCACATACCTAGTTCTCAAATTACGAGATATTTCAGATTAGGATTACTCGATATTAATGGTAAAAATGCTTCGTTTGCAGGACTTAGAAAGATAGGCAAATAATTCTGCTAAGGATTATTCTAGTAGTTAATATTTTGAAGAATAAATTTACTAAAAGTCATATGGAGAAAGCACATTTTATTTTAGAAAATTAACAACTCTTAAGGTCACGATGTAACTTGTAGAATTATTTATGGTGAGTCATCCCTTGTAATGTTATATAATGTGTTGATGTCAGTCGCATAGTGTGAAAGAGCATTCTCAACCGTCAGAATTGTATTTTCTATCTTAATTGTATATGTAAAATTCAATATGTAGTAAAACCTTCTTCGTAATTATTATTTAACTATTGATTTTTTAAACTAATTTACCGCCTGTTACTCAGTTTTTCTTTATTTTACAATCGAAAATCACAAACAGTGGTATAATAATTGATAACGTAATTACTAAAACAATTTCTTACGATTGCTTGGTAAAAACTAGACTACAAACTGGTCTCTAAAATAAGTATAATAATACATTTTATGAAATATATCTACTCTTTTTTAAAAGAAGGATTGTTTTAAAGTTAATATTTTTTTTATCAAAATCAAATTTGATACCTTTATTTGTTACTGAGCTTGTCCAAAGGGGCAAAAAACATGTTAGCAGGTGTATCAGAGAAATAAAGCTAACATTATGGGGAATAACTATCAATAACTACTTTTAAATACAAACCTTAAAATAAAATAAATACTTAAACATTTTTATTTTACAAATTTGTGATTTCTAGGTAAATTATCATTCTTACAAACGCGGAATTGTTATGAACCATATATGTTGTTGGTTTTTGGGTGACCTACCCGCATTATATGTGGAAGATTGTGTTCACGTTTGACTTTGAGAGTCTATTCCCCTAGTTAGCTGGTGGAATACGACATACCCACATTAAATGTGGATGATTTTGTTCACCTCTGGACTTTGAATGTCAATTCCCCTAGTTAGCAAGTGGAATGCTTCTCAACAAAGGTGCGTGAGCGCGCACGATGAGGAGTGAGGAAGTGAGCCACTAACCTCATTGTTGTTGTGGTCTACGTTGCTATTGTTGTCGTCGGTCTGGGCCGCGGACGAGAACATCTCCACCATTTGCCCCAGCAGCTGAGGGTTGGCGCCCTGGGCCGAGGTCAGGATGTTGCCGAGGCCGCTGAGGAGGTCGCCGCCAAGCTGCTTGCCGCCCTCGGTCTGCAGCAGGGTCTGCACCACGTTCCCCAGCCCTCCGCCCTCGCCGCCTCCATGGTCCTTGGTGTAGTCCTGCAGGAGACTCCTGGCGGCCTCCACGAACGGGTTGGTCTCCTCCTCCTCGTTCTGCCGCGTGAACGACGAGATGATGAGGACGCAGAAGAGCGCCTTGTAGTCGATGATCGCCATGGCGATGGTGGTGACTGACTGGCGCTGCGCCCCCCTGACTCGGTAACGGTACGGCGGTGACGTGTCGGGTCAACGCTCGGCTCCGCTCGTGGCTGCGCTAGCCTACTTCTGGATCCGGTAATGGGGGTGAGCTGCAAAAACACCGTCCAGGAGAATAAGCGACACGATGCACAGTTCACGGGCCTGAGGTGTACCATAATGATATTGAACTACTCCTCATGCAAAACCAACATACTAATGCACTTTGAACGATTGATTTCAAACAACAGGATGTTCATTTCATTCACCGTAGTTTAAAAGGCGAGGCTTATCTAGGGGTATTTTTTGAAAACAATACTGATACTACTGTCGAAAAAGGAATAAAGTATCAACTTTACTTTTATTAGTATATTATTGATTTTAGTTTGATATCTATTATATATGAAAGTCGTGATAGTTTATCCTGTTTTAAAATAGGAAGGAACATGGATAGGAAGGATATACAGTATACAGTTTACTTTAATTATACGCGACTGCATACAAATAAGTTACACTTTCTAAGGAAGGTTAAAAGGTGTGGCAGCTCACTTACACCAGTGCAAAGTGGTAAAGTTTTAAGATTAGTGAAGCGGATAATAATGATATTACGACCGGAATAATTTTGGTAGTTGTTTGCTTTGGTAGATTACTTAGACTACTGTACGCTCAGTCTATAATGTTTATGGCGTTTGCATTGTTACTGTTTATACAATACGTGTATGATCCTTCTCTCTACAAAATTAATTAAGTATAAGGCCAAAAAATTGAAACTTAATTACCTTATGGTAATGTAATTGTTAACGTATTTTTCCTTATACATTAAAAACAATAAAACAAGATTACTTTACCTCCGTCCAAGCAATCCAAATGCTTTAAAACAATCCAAATGGACGACCGCAGTTTCGGAAGTCAAAATACTTCCATCATCACGGACGAACATTGACGACAGACAAATGCGAACTTTTGTAATTGAATTCAACCTGATGATGTAAGTGTTTTATCTTACGAAACCGCGGTCGTCCATTCGGATTGTTTTAAAGCTGAAGACGGAGGTAAAACAACCTTATTTTATTGTGTATCAGCTTTGGAGGCTATTCAACCATGAATAAATTAAAAACATATCTTAGTAACGTTAAGCGGCTCAACCAAACGTATACTTATTGACACAATTATTTTTGTATAAATGAAAGGAGATGTGAAGCTGTATTTTAAAAGCTTATTGAAGTTATGTAAAGTGCTTCGAATTTTATTGAATATAATATTACGATTTATAATGAGATATGTATAACTACTACTTACCGCTCACTTAGCAGTCCTTATACTTCTCAGGATGATCTAACAAAATAACAAATCTGAAGTAGTTAAACAAAGTTAGGTCTGTTGGAGGAAACAAATTAAGTACGCGTAGGCTATAACTAATGAGCTAAACAATTTATTAATTATATGAATTTGTTAAGCAAATTCAGTGCAACAGCATTACTCAAAATTTTGTTAAATATTCTTTCGTCGCATGCAACAAGCACTCAGACACTATAGAGAGCTTCACACCTACGTTGTTTGGTTTGTGATAACAGTTTACGGTTAAGTGGCAGTGGCAGTGAATCATTTCATTTTTGTCATTGCCTTTTGATTGTGATTAATTTGTTATAATAATATTTATTTCCTCCATCAAGTGTTGCTCTGTGTAATAGACGTTTTTATTAATTTTTTGGGTAATTTTAATGTAATTTAACATTAAGACGTTGTAAGTTTAAACTCTGTAAGCTTCTATCTATAAAGCCCAATCAATGATCACATAACGAAAAGTGAGTTTTTATTAGTTTTTACCAAACCATTGAAGTTTTTGAATGATTTAAAAATATATTTCAGAAATATAGACTATTTATAATTAACACCCAAACGCAGCAGTAAGATAAGGCCCCTCTTCTATTAGTGCCATGATTTGGATACACAAACTTTTACCATATACAAATACATCTTAAATAAATTAGAGGAAATGGTCTGAATTGAGATCTGGGGAACCTTGGTATCACCTCATTACCTCATTGGCGTGTAAAGCATTATAAATAAGATACAGCTCAAGAGAAAACGAGTTCGCACGCAGCACGCTGACGTGAGGGAAGTGAATTTCTACATAAACAACTTTAAAAAATTAAAATCAGTGTTCAAACATACATGTGTTTAAATTTTTATCGAAATCTGAAAACATTTATTTTTTTGGCTGTACTGATGCTCCTGGTTCTATTTACTTGTAATGCTGGGAATTCAATATTGAGCATTATAAGGTTATGAGAAGGTCCAGTCAGGATTGAAAGTAGGCGTGAAGTTGCTGGGGATGATAAAAATACACCAACAATTGAATAACAGGTTTTTCTAATGTAAAAACCTCGTAAGACAACGTACTGTGTTTAGTCGATATACATTTTCTTTAATAACTCGGTAAATATTTGTGCTGGAATGATGAGAGAGGGCTTAAAAGTTTCGCCTCACTAATTACCATCTTCGTACATGTATTAATTTTACATCCAGGGCTTTCCTGGCCCTTTTTCAACCCAATACCTCGAAATTTTAAAGTTTACTCCAAAAAAGGGGTTTAGGGTGTTTCGATTGTTTTGCCGAACGAACTTGTCCAACTGATTATAGAAAGGAATTTCCCTACCAAATTTGAAGTAAATCGGACAAAAAATATGCGACTGCTAGAGTGTAAATACACATTGACCTATATATATATATATATACAATTTTTAAGGACCCCCCAAAACGTGTTCAGGGGGTCACGTTAGGAACTCCTATAGTGGTCCCGGGCTTAAGTTTCTCTGTGCGGGTCATGCTATTAGTTCACACCATCGGAAATTAATAAGGAAATTCACTAAGGGTGGTCACGCTGGGATGCCACAGGACAAATGAGTGTGCTAGGTGTGACTAACACGAAACTGCAATTATTTGTTTATATCATGGATGTGGTTAGCTCGATAAATAGGGGATGGCTCACGCCACAGCTATAAAAAGTAAAGTATGAGTTCCAAAACCGTGAACTCGTCCGGTTGCATAAAAAAACTCCTAATGATAGTATTAATAGTATACGACTCGAAAATGCCTTGGTTTACAGTTCCCTCCCATAATAGAACTGCTTCACGGATTTTACGTGTTGCATTGACTTGATATTTCAGTAAGCACCCACAATTACATAAAGCATTTTTTACCAGAAGGCAAAGCAACCTTACACAACTATAACTAATATGATAAACATTATATCATCCCCAGCTGGACCCAACACAACAATTGGTTTGGGTGAGTTGCATTTGGCATGGGGTGTCTGGCAGGAGCCAGGCTGGGATTTTAGGTGTTTGTTGATAGAAAAGCAGGAAATAGATCGATGGTGTGTATCGCTGAAATAAAAATACTGTGGACAATATCTGGTCACAATTAAAACACTAAAAGGGGTGCAAATGTTAAAGCAGCACATGAGTTAATCAACTGTATAATTCTTATCAATCAATCAGTAGAGGCTACGGTGACGATGCTCGTATAAAGTAAAATGTTGTCACAATTGTATCTACTAGTTGTCCTGTTGCTCGATTCCGAGCAAGTTTGTACCCAACGAAAGGTTAATTCAGTAGTAAACAAACATAACAAAACATCTTATACTAAAAAGGATGATAATAAAGTACTTTCAATCAACACGTAGTTTAGACTTCCGCCGTCGGATAGAACCACTGATCCGAAAATTCAGCCCTTTACTTCTGAGACGTATTGGTAAATAAATATACGTAAACATACCTTTAATTTGACACCTCAAACGTTAAAATCCGTCCAGCCGTTATCGAGTCATGACTGTGACCCTAGCGTATTAATATATATTAATAGGCTAAGGCAATTTTTGTGGTACCGATTTTTCGGATATGCGGCAATGTAGAATTATGAAACTTGGTACACTTATTTAGTGCTACTGTACATTATTAGATGTGTCGAATGTAAATAATTTTTTGTTTGGGATTGTAGGGCTATGCCCTTTGGGCTTTAAAAGTTTACATGTGATCTTTATGGGATCATGCATTCTGCTTTTCATTTAATAAACAGCTGCGTTATTCAAATAAATATGTAGCACAACAGCAAGAATAGATTATTCATAATACAAAATATTACTGACTACTCGAATGGTACCACCCCTCTCTTATCCGTTTTAAATCCACATTTAAAAAATACCTGGTGGTGATGGTGAGGGAGGGAGAGGGAGAGAGGTAGAGGGAAGGTAGAGGAAGGGAGAGATGAGCGCAACATAACTCACTAAATATTAAACTATTTTTTTAAATATTTGTCGACCGTATATTCAAATAATATTTGGTCGAATTTCGACCATTGGGCGGTCTCTAGTTTTTATTAATGTCCTAAAGTTAATTATTTTTGTTTACAAAAGGTTCATTATGAAGAGGATCAATACATTTTTCTTCGATAACTGTATAACTGTTTGTAAATTGTAAATTAATTTGGACATCGAGACCTCAAACTTTCCTATAGGGGAAATTCGCTAAAACTAATTTCGATACTTATTACATTAACCATCTCCTCTTACCCTCACCTCAAAGACGCCCTACACACTACATATTCAACAGCAAAATGATGGTCATCATAGAAATGCCACTACTTTAAACGCCTGAGAGATTAAGGTTAAGATTCCGCTGATGGCGATTGTGTGGCAATGACCTTGCGAAGGTGAAGGCGAAGGCGGGCGTCTCAATCCGTTCATAAACTACCCATTACAGTTGTTCAGAACCAGAATGTACCGTTCCACGCCCTTCACATCTCGCATTCAGTCTCTCCTCTCGAATTACACAAATAATTGCTAAGAGAGTAATGTGAACAGTTAAGTACGAGCTGACTGCTAACTCCTATAGGCCTACTTAGACTGCATTTTAAAACATAAACAAAATCTAGTTGGACTTTTAAATCGAATTACAATTACATTTCATAAACAAATATTATTTAAATAAAGCAATACTTTCAGAAGAGCTATTTATTCCCCATTTTTTATGAAAACGTCTATAAATTTGTATTTTTATCCCACAAGTACTATCAAAGATATCGACCGTAAACATTCTAGGTACTATAATTCTAGGTTTTAGTTTTGACTAAATTAAAAAATACAGTGTGGTGCATTAAACAAAACTTAAACTAATTAAAACTAGTAGAAATGTTCTTTGTGACCTAGAGACAATGCTCTTCTAAAGCTTCTGAATTTACTACACGCTTCAAAAAATATCGGAGATGCTGAGTTATCATTCCAATAGTCATATTAATTATTTAATGTCAGCAACATCACTGTTCTTGCTCTGTCATATGCTATGTTTTTTAATGTATCAACAGCTGATAAATATACAATTCAGTTAATTTTAATTATTCCATTAAAATTTAAATCTGAAGGCCTTTTTGAGGCGGAGCCAAAAATACGAGTGTTGGCTAAATTACAGTATAAGGAATTTTGATGAATCTACACTTCGACCTCTTTTAATAAACTCACGAAGCATAAAAATCGGTATTGTAGTTTGTGTTCCATTGGGTTTGCTCTTATTAAACTCCTTATTCTTTATAATATACTAGTTAGCATGTCACGTCTTCGCTCGCGATCACAACGTGATATTATACTGACATTCCCGTATAAATATTGTGTTGCCGTTCCAAAGCCAACATGGCCTGCTTATTAACTGTGTTTACTCTATCCAGCTGATTGCTTAAAACTTATTTATAGTCAATGCTTATAGTTATTTCCCAAAGTTAAGTTTATGGGTAAAACTCAACTTTAAGGGGCCCCAGGGCCTCACTCACAATTTATTTCTCTATAAAAAAAGTTTCCTGCACAACTTTACGTTAGGCTCTTTCCAATGACACCAAAAACATGAAAATCGGTTCAGTAGTTTAGGAGGATTTATTGTCACAAAAAACCTGCTCGCCTATTAAATAAGTATAGATTAGGATAAAAATTGAAAAGAGAAACCTGGGATGGTATCGCACGCAGCATGATAAAAATATTCAAATACGGCGTTGAAACACACACTTGTACAATTTTTAAAATAATTTTAAAACGTTATTTTTTTCTATTCTATTGTTCTTGGTTCTATTTATCTGCAAGGTTGGGATAGCAATTTTAAGCTAATTAACACATAAAAATAATTATCAAAAATAATATATCATACTAATATTAGAAATCTGAAAGTTTGTGAGTTTGTTTGTTTGAGGTTCGATCACGCTCCAACTACTGAACCGATTGAGCTGATATTTTTTGGGAAGATAACCAATATCCTAAAGCTTCAAAGGCTTTATGGACCTTATAGGCCGATCGGTCATATAGGCCGGTTCACGTGTTAAAATTCCTTTAGTTAGGGCTTTGCCCCAGTGGCCACTAAACTTCCCATGTTAATCGTATGGGCACTAACATTTTACTGGATCAGATGATAACTAAAACAAGTGTTCTGTATTTGAGTTTTACAAGATTTTGAGTTTACTTATTTGTTTAAATTTTGGTTTACACTTTCGTAACATGTTTAACCACGAAGATACCTGCATTATAATAATGTCGGGGAGACGTAAATCCAATTTGTCTCAAAGTTCGGAAAAAATCCGATTTAATAAAGTGGCTAGAAGTAAGGCAACTTCAGCACAAATGACAATTATAGGGCTTCACCAAGCTCTACGGCAATCAGCACACAGTGCAGAAGGAAATCCAGACGAACAGCAACTTCGACGTGAAGAGCAATCTCAGCGGCAGGCAACTAAAATGGAAGAGCAGTTATCTACAGAAACTGTTGAGGAAACTGAAGCTCGCAGACGAGCTATTGCCGTAAGGGCTGCCCAACGGCGGCAGACATTTACCAGAAATGCGTGGGCGTCTTTGAAAATGCTTCCTTGGAATAGGATACGAGATTTAGTCAGTTAACATATATATTACTAACGCTATGTAGTGAAGCGGGAGAAGCCGCGACGGGTATAAAAACTAGTAAATAATAAAGGTAATCAAATTAAATAAACAAATTTAAAATGATAAAAATATATAAAAAAGAAAACGAGTTCGCACGCAGCATGCTGATATGAGGGAAATGAATTTCCACAAAAAAAGTTTAAAACTCAAAATATGTGTAAAAACATACATGTATTCCAATTTTTATTAAAATCTGAAAACATTGATTTTTTGGCTGTTCTGATGCTCCTGGAGTAGGGTGTATTGGACACTTCTGGGGCAGGAGGAGCCAGAAGGAGCCCCCCCCGCCCACTTAATTGGTATGTAAATTTGTTTAATTACCCTAATTAATATGCATTTTTTTTTAATTACCCTAGTTAATATGCAATTTTTTTTAATTACCCTAATTAATATGCAAAGTTTTTTTAATTACCCTAATTAATATGCAAATTAACCCCCCCCCGGCATCCCCCCCCCGGAATCCCTCCCCCCACGGGCATCCCCCCATCAAGTACTCTAATCTAAGGCAGGTATTCACACAAAAAACCGACGCGTCGAGACCTGTCTGGGAATGCGGATGCTCTAATTGACTGATGGTGCCAGACCCTTCCAGGAACCTATAATTATAGTCCGCCCGCAGCGTAGAGACCTGTCTGGGAATGCGGATGCGCTAATTGACTGTTGGCGACAGCCCCTTCCTGGAACCTATAATTATAGACCCTCCTCGACGAAATCCATTACAGCAGAGTGGCTGTTACCCCTGACAGAGGATGAGATTTATTGTGTGGAGGCAAACGCCATCAAAGGACCCGACACTCTAAAGCTTTTAACGAGCAGCAATTCTCAGAAGAACACAAAGGATGGCAAGAGGTGGGCGTCACCCCGCATCGCCAGGGCTCCTTCAGTTCAGTTCGAGAGTTCAGTGCGTGAAGACGTGTTAGTTCGATACTGCTCCGTTCTCCGCGATTTGTGCTAGTTGCCGATTATTATCATTTGCAATTTGCGTCTAGCATCTTGAACTATTTAAAACGTTTGATTGTGCTGTTTTGTTGTGTTTATCGAAACTTTATAATCTATTTTTAAGATGAATGGCCTACACAAGTGTACCATTTGTGGGTGCGAGAACGCGCGCAGACACAATTTAATACAGCACATCATCAGATTCCACGGTGAGAGATACCAACCACCTCCACAGCAAGGTACGTGATTGTGTGTTGCAATATTGTTTGAATAAGAGTTAAATTTGATTTCTTTTAGTAATATAGGGATAATTTATGAAATATTCCATCATATAGGCATATCCAAAGAGTGGCAAAAGTTGTATTTAACTGCATCAATCTTTAATTATTTTGTGTCAATAGAGAGCTGTCGCTATTAAATAAAAGTATATAAAAATTACGTAACTATAATAATTTAATCGTATTAGATTCTAAATTTAGGGACCAAATTATGTTATGTGAGTACTCAAAGTACTCAGCTTGTCAAGGAGATTCCGAAAACACATTAAAAAAAGTGATCAAGTTCAAGGTCATCATCAGGTTAGCCCAAAGTGGTCGATGTGGGTACTCAAAGTACTCGGCTTGTCAAGGAGATTCCAAAAATGCATTAAAAAAGTGGATGAAGTTCAAGGTCATCATCAGGTTAGCCCAAAGTGGTCGATGTGGGTACTCAAATGACTCGCCTTGACTAGACGAACAAGAATCTGCAATCAGAATTCAGATCCGACCTATGGTAACCGATATCCCCACCCTACATCATCCAAAGTGTACGATGTGGGTACTCAAATGACTCGCCTTGACTAGACGAACAAGAATCTGCAATCAGAATTCAGATCCGACCTATAGTAACCGATATCCCTCCCCCCGGGGGATGGGGGATGGGGAGGATGATGGGGGATGATGGGGGGGATGATGGGGGATGATGGGGAGGGGATGATGGGGGATGATGGGGGATGTGGATTGTGAACATCAAAAACATGTCATGCTGGTACTCAATTTACTCGGCACGACTAGACGAACATGAGGATGTAATCAGAATACTAAAATTATCCCTGCTTTAAAATAAATCTAATCGTTTTGTGCGTTTGCAGATGGAGAATCAGCATGTCGGCTTTGTCGAGCCACATTCGCAGACCAGGGGGCCTTAGAGCGGCACATGGGGGTGAATCACCTCGTCGTTCCGCCCCGGGAGGCGATTGATGCACCGCAGACGACTGCCGTTGTCAATCAACACTCCGTTGAAGGTGAGAATCCACATTAAAATAACTTTTTTCCCCTAGTGACTATTTACCTTCTTTTTTAACTATTTAACTAGGTTCCTGAAGAAGAATGAGACCGTGACAACTGGTGTTCAACTGATTTAATTACTAGGGGGGAAATTTCCGCTCCCCCTAACACATAATGGCTTAGGGGGAGATTTTTGCTCCCCCATACGTCAGGAATTGTTGAAGACTAGAACAAAAATGAGACCTCGGGTGTTTGCCAACTGATGTACTATTGATTTAATTACTAGCGGGAGTTTTTCGCTCCCCCTAACACATAAGGCTTCTTTAGGGTTGGCGTAGCTCATTATTGCAGCTACATCCTTTGCTTTGAACCCCGGATCATCAATGTAGACAAACAGTACAGAAGATTACTTCTTCCCTGTTTAATGATTGCTATTTTGATTTAACAAACTTAACTTTGAAATGTGATTCTCGAGAGAGGGAATTTGTATCTTCATTTATCCTAATTTGTTTTTATTTTCAGATGAAGGTCCGGGTCCTGGCCACCACACCTGCCATGAATGCGATCGCCGTTTCCGTCGTGAAAGAAACCTGCGTAGACATGTGGAATCAACCCACAGCAGAGTCCGCAGGTTCTTTTGCGACACATGCGGCGCTGAGTTTAAGAGGGAAGACAACCTACGTCGCCACACCAAGCAATTTCACGGTGATGGCCATGAACGGAGATTCCCTTGCGCATACTGCGGTCAGGAGTTCAACAAGCTGTTCAACAAGGACTATCATGAGCGGTTCGCTTGCCCGATCATGAAGGACCTGATCCTGAACCGAGCAGCCATGGAACCTGGATGAACCCCAGCCAGGTCCGAGCACGGAGCCACAACCCGGATCAAGCACACACACACAACCCGATGATGTTGAGATGACTGGAGCAGGACAGTCAAGCCCCGTATTCTCACTCATTCAACGGGGTTTTCGCAACCGCCTCCTAACCTACCGTATGCAGCGGCCGATGGAGAATCTCGTCACAATCGGAGAAGTGATGACGTTGTTGATTGTGAGCCTTACGGAGTTGCTTGAGAACACCTTGGCGAAACACCGCAGCATTAAGGTCAACTTGAAGCTGGAGTGTGAATTCCAAAATATTCGCAACAACACCTGCCTGCTGAACTTCAAGACGAAGATGACTCCGTTGACAGCGACCTCGGACCTGAACCAGTACATCACAACAGCTTTTGCGAAGCTTATCAGAGAGAAGGCTGAGTGTGATCATATCGGCTCCGGGTGGACATACCTTCGCGTTCGTGATTTGGAGGTCGGTATCAACGAGTACACTCCTCTAGGTGAAGATGGTCGAGCTTGGCTCCCACTGCCTACGTCTCTGGAGAACACCAAAGCAGTCGTCAACGTATCAAACGCCGATGACCGATGTTTTATATATGCAGTCCTGGGCAAGTTTGTTCAAGAGAACCCTAAAAGACCGGCATCGTACACCGACGAGATCATCGCCCGATACGATTGGACCGGCCTTCGATTCCCCGTTGCTCTGAAGAGTATCAAGACGTTTGAGCGGACAAACAACATCAGCATCAACGTCTATGGTATTGATCACACGCGCGTGGGTCAGAAACCTAACAGACAGCCGAAGTACGAGGACACCGTCTTTCCCTTGAAGATTTGTAGGCAGGAGCGCGAAGAACATTGCGACCTTTTGTACGTGACTGAGGAGGGGAACAGTCACTACGCATACATCAAAGACCTTGGCCGACTGATCCGTCCACAGCTTACAGCACGTACGGGCAGGATATTCATCTGTAAGCGGTGCTTCGCGCACTTTGACAACCGTCCGAACAAGCTCGGTCTGACAGGTGCTCAGCGTCTGGAGGAGCACAGGCGATACTGCTCCGCTTCATCCCCTATTCGCATGGATACGCCGAAGAAGACTGAAATCAAATTCAGCCATCCAGAGTTCACCCGACGCGAGCGTTTCACCATCTACGCGGACTTTGAGTGTGCTCTACTGCCGACCGCGGAGATGGATGAACAAGTCGGTGAACCGCACGGAGGATTAGCCACCCACATCCACATTCCATACGCCTTTGCGTACCAGATCATCGACTCGTACGGACTTGAGGAGTTTGAGCCTCGAGTCTACTTCGGGGATGATGCGTCAAAGACATTTATGGAGATGTTGAAAACTGATGTTGAGCGATTGTGGAACTTCCTGTACGAAGCAAGAAATCTGCGCCCTGTCCTGACCCCAGCGGAAACGATGCATAGTCGTAGACTATGGTATTAGGTTCTGGGACGATAAAACTACGCCAATAAGTGAAAAACATATTGCTTTAACATATCCGTAAGATAACGTCCTGGGTGTATTAAGTTCATTACCATTTACCAAGTTTTTTTTAATAACTTGGTAAATATTAGTACTATAAATATGAAAAAGTCGTTATAATTTACGTTTTATAGTTGTTTATAGATGTAAACAATTTTACATCCGGGAATTTTTAGAGCCAAAACCACCTAATTTGTTTATCCAACCCCCCCCCCACCAAAAACAGGAGGTTAGGACTTTGTGATTGTTTTGCCCAATGAACTTGCCAACTGATTTTAAAAATAAAATGTCCCTTACAAACTTTTAAATAAATTTGACAGTAATAATTAATTGTGTCAGCTAGAGTGTAAAACTCCTACATATGAATGCAGGGTGTTAAAAGAAACCTTTCAGGACTTTGGGATGTGATTCCTCATACAAAAAGAAATAAAAAAGTACATATGAATGTATGACCTAAAACGCTTAGTTTTCCGTCTTTCTGTCTGTATGTGTTTTCTACTTCATAAGGTATATCTTAGTAACATCTAAAGTTATCAACTTCTAACTTGGTACATCAAATAATACCCATTTTGGTATGGAATATCAAGTTTCTATTTTGTACCATTTAAGAATGGCGGTTATTTTTTAAAAGCTAAATATCTTAAACCCGTAATATTTAGTAAAAACTATAAGAATCAGAACAGTTGTGTAATTTTGTACAAAAAATACTGATTTGAAGATTTTAACTGTTATATATCAAATAACTTAGTAGTTGTGATTTTTATAAGTTACTAGCTGCTTTGCCCGTGCTTCGCAATGGGGTACAAATTGTCAACTAAACAATCACAGTATGTAGATATAATCCTTATAACAGGTGATTATTTCAATTAATTGATTGAATCAAGAAAAACCCATCCTACTAATCCTACTAATATTATAAATATGACAATTTTGATGATTGTTTGGATGTATGTATGGATATCTGGAGTTCCATCACGCATAAACTACTGGACGGATTAAGCTAAAAATTTGCATGAACATAGCTTACATATCACATTAACATATAGACCTGTAATGTCCACATCCAAGCTTAGGGCCCCAACCCCCAGGTCCTGTAAGTTCCAATGCAAATTTTATAGAAGGATATCATTTATAAAATTATCAGCTGTAGTTGTTTGTCAGTTAGGGAAAAGGAAATCCTATGGTAAAACCAAAAATGCCTTTTAATTTGTCACGAGCGAAGCCGTGGGTATACTGCAGGGTTCAATTTTGGGCCCACTGTTATTCATTATTTATATTAATGACTTACCAACAAATATTATTCATGCCAAAATAATACTATACGCAGACGACACTTCATTGGTTTTAAAATGTGCAAATAATATTGATCTAAACTTGGCAATGAAAACTAATTTAACAAAGCTAAAATGTTGGTTTGACGTTAATGGATTAAAGTTAAACTGTTAAAAAACTGATATTTTAACATTTCAAACACTTCAAAATAAAAACAAGTACAACAGTGACACAGTGATGGGAGTGTCATAAATGTAAATAATTTAGTAAAGTTTTTAGGTATAAATATTGATAATAATTTAACTTGGAGGCCACTGATAGAAAAGCTAAGTAAAAAATTAGGTTCAACTTGTTTCCAGATGTATATTTTAAGAGAAATTGTGGACTTAAAAGTCAGGCTTATGGTATATCATGCTTGTTTTGGTTCTTTATTGCAGTATGGTGTAGAATTATGGGGGAATTCTTCTGAGGTCCAGACTATTTTTAGAATACAAAAAAGGTACATTAGAATGATGATGTTTTTAAATCGCAACCAATCTTGAAAATCTTTTTTAGGGAATTAAATATTTGAACTCTTCCTTCATTGTATATTTTTAAATGTTTAATATTTGTACATAAACAAATTGATACTTTTTATGATAGGCAAGTAGTTCATTGCTATAACACACGGTCTAAGGATCAACTCCAATATCCCATACATAGACTAAAGTTATATGAAAATACTTCCCACTATATGGGTTTAAGGTTTTACAACAAATTTCCAAATCATTTTAAGGAATTAAATTTAGTAAAATTTAAGTGTGCCTTAAAAGAAATTTTAGTTGATAAGGTTTATTATAAAGTAGATGATTTTTTGAATGACAATACATTGGAGTTGGTCTAAACAACAAATTTATTTGATATCTTGTTCATGTATAGAATTAGTTTATTTTATAAGAGATATTGACGAGCAACCTGTTTACTTTGCAAATAATGTATTGCTTGTAAACTGTGTGAATGTTATGTTGCAATAAATATCATGAATCTTGAATTTATAAAAGCCACTGACTGTGACGGGATTCGAACCCTCGATCCAAGTGTTACCCCCAGTCGGGAACGTGTTAGAGCCAGGTATTGGAGGTTCGAACTCGTGACCTACGTTTTTGAACACCCAAAGAATATTTTTAGTACACTTCCCATATGCGATTTAGTAAAAATAATTGTATTTTATGACTTTAGACTAAGCCGTTTTTGTGTTATACACGCTGGACATGTAGTCTGACTCACCCTCTGTATATATTTATAACTTTAAATCATTAATAACTCGAAAACTGTCATGTTATTTAGAGCAAAAACGATAATAATCAAAAATGTACATCTCTTAATCACCAACTTTATTTGTATGATATGTTTCTCTCTATCATTAATAATCAAAGAGTGAACAGCAAAAAATTTAAAAATGCCCGCCATTTTCTAAGATGGCGGCCCTATTACAGTGTCAATTTTAGGGAAGGATTTTTAGTATGTTTTACAGGAAGGAAATGGCAACAAATTAACCAAAATCCTAGGTTGTGCTAATTTTAGCGAATTTCCCCTATATAGAGAATTAGCGAATTTCCCCTTTATAGGGAAGAAGCTATTACCATATGTGGCATGGTAACACTGAAGCCCGAGACCATGATAACTTTTCATTTTGAGGCCCCCAGATGCCAAAAACATCATTCGTTCAAATTTGGTATATATGTGTGTATATATATATATATATATATATATATATATATATATATATATATATATATATTTATGTGTCCGTAAGCACGATAACTCTCGTAAAAAGGTCCGATCTTGATGACATTTGGTTCAGACGTGTAAAGTAGCATTTATTTGAACGAGTTCGAAAACCAGATGAATCGCACTATCCGAAAGAGGGTTTTAGGGGGTTATATACCCCAACATTTTTTTTTGAGTTTTCAATTGTAATCTTTATTTAAGTAAAATATTTAGTTATACCATTGAATTCATCTTAAAAAACAAACAATTTAGTATTTTGATCATTGCTCCATGTCAATTGGTTACTGAGATATTGCAAGTGCTAAACACAGTACGTTTTCTAATGCTATCTTATGGAGAAAATAAATTTTATATCTCGCTTATGAATATAAACTGACGAAACTTGGTGTATGGCTTCATCTGGTTGTGTTTTGTTGTTGTTTGCACAAAAACAAAATTTTCACTTATGGTTCCCGTAGCAGCAAACCTAGGTACTCTGTCCCCATGTTATTCTTATGGAGAATAATTAAAATGTTATATATTGCTTATTTATAAATGTATATGAATGAAACTTGGTATGTGACTTTACTTAGATGAGTTCTGTTGATATTTGCATAAAAACCCATTATTTTGTGTTCCTTGTTACAGCAAACATGCGTACTCATCCCTAATGTTATTCTTAAGGAGAATAATTAAAATTGTATTTATCGCTTATTTGTGAATATATTTTTATGAAACTTGGTATGCGGCTTTATGTGGTATTAAGACATTGTAAATTCGCTGAGTACGCAGGTTTGCTGCGACGGGGGTATTTTTACAGCACTATTCCATGTGCCAAACCGCCAAACCTAGTTGAGCACTCCCACTTTTGATCCAGCCTGGACCCCGTTTCCCTTCCCTAAACCATATTTATTTATACATTGTTTTAAAGCTTAAGATATTTTATACATAACTGAATCAAATATTTCTTCAAAAATAGTCTCAAGACAATTTTATTTGCAAATAATGAATAAAATATTATTTAAAAAATTATTAATTTTAATCTATTGATAAATTGCAAAGAAAAAACTGCTTCTATCAAAATAATGATAATATCATTTTTTATATACCTACTAATAAGGAACACAACGAAAAAAGGAATGTTCGATTTGCTCCAGTAGTTATGGAGATATTAGCATATTACGAAACGCTTGCAAAATAAACGTTAAAGGGGGGTGGGGGGTGAAGCACAAGGGGGAAACCGGGGACTTTTGTAAAAATGCATGCCTTAACGTGTTCTATCATCTGTGAAAAATCCAGCTTCAGGAGAATTATTTCCGATATCAGGTGATATTTTGCCTTCATTGACTGGGCTAATGTGACATATGTTTATAAGACACAAACATTATGAAACTGGTAGTTAGGCTTCTTTTAACAGTACACGAGCTGGTACCCAGCACAACTTCGTTCGCAAGATTTTACCGCCGATTCTTTTTTCCTCTTTTGTTTACAATATTGTTACCAAGGAAACTATACTTTATATTGTAACTTGCCTCTATAAGAACATATTGTAGACCTGTGGCATTCTAGACATTGTGGCCTGTGGCATTGTAGACATTGCGGCCTGTTGTTATTAGCACAAAAAATAACTTATATTGAGAGTTACCGAAGCAGCAAACTGCATACTCATCCCCCATGTTATTTTTATTGAGAATATAAGTAAAATATTATGTCTCCCTTAATTATGAATATATAAATTTAAAAAAAGTTATATATTATGTGGCTTCACCTAGTTGAGTTGTATAGATATTTGCATAAAAAACAATTTTTTGTGTTCCTCGTTGCAGCAAACTTCCGTACTGATCCTCAATGTTATTCTTATGGAGAATGATTAAAATTGTATATATCGCTTATTTGTGAATAAATATTTGTATGAAACTTAATAACCGGGTTTGGTGGCGGTATTTATGTAAGTAGATTACCTCTCAAGCAAGTGGGGTGTCGTTTTCTATGTTTTTAGGATTCAGATTTGTTGAGGCCCCGAGATACCAAAAAAACTATTTGTTCAAATATATATATATATATATATATATATATATATATATATATATATATATATATATATATATATATATATATATATATATATGGACATGATCTGTTTATAGGTGTGTCCGTAGGCACAATAACTTTCATAAAAAATTCTGGTCATGATGAAATTTGGTACAAATGTGTAAGGAAGCATATAGATGCTTCCTTACAATGCATGAGTTCCTTATAAATAGTTGCATGGTTTCGAAAACCAGACAGTTTGCACCATTTTAAGGGAGTTTGTACCCCAAACATTTGAAATTTTTATATATATAGTTATTTTTAACCCCAAATTTGAGTTTGCACTATTGAATGAAACTGAATAAATATAATTTTGAATTGTGAATTATTGCTCTACGCCGATCGGTTACTGATTTATTGAAAGTGGTAAATACAGTACATTGTCTAACGTTAATCTTAAGGAGAATAAGTAAATTTGTATATCTAGCTTATTAATAAACATGGATTAATAAAACTCAGTATGTGGTTTCATATGGTCAGGGTTTATTGAAATTTGCATACAAAACCAATTTTTAGTGGTACCTATTGCAGCAAACCTGCGTACTCAGTAGCTCTTAAATAAAATAAGAACAATGTTATATCTCGCTTGATATAAACAAGCGATATATACTATTGGCTTGAAGGGGCGATAGCCCCTAACTTTGCTCCAAGTAGAAATACATGTCAGTTCGTAAACAAAGTAGACACTTAGTCACATGTTTTAAATCCCCATGCTTTTCTTATGGGGGATATTTTACGTTACTTCTCGTTTGCTGGTACATTTTTAGAAATACTGCTATTTTTCCCGAGTCCCTGGGATCAGGACTTTTAATTTTAGCCATCTCCTATCAACCTGCGATTTGCCAAACTCCCACAATATTGACTTAAAATTTTCGCGTACAGAATTATATATAAAGATATTTATGAAATTTGGTATTTTGCTTCTGGTATTTGTGAATCTGGTAGTGATTCATGAGCATTACAACCAAAGACAGTCTACTGGAGATGCTTGAGATGCTGGAGATGTCTACTGGATGCTGATACCTAGGCTAATTGTGCTTTCAGCCTTAGAAAAGTCGTGTAGCACTATAGTCACCCAAGACACCTTGACCATCCTTGCACTGTTGACTGCCCTTGCACCAGTGATCCATGAAATTCTGCTTATCAAGCAGATACAATACAATGGGTCGCACCAGCTAATTGTATTTTCATTAGTCAGCCTTCAGCATCACCACCCATATGTAAAAATTATATCACTCATTCAGTGGTTGTGACCCCACGAGTACCATATGCGGCAAATTACAAAAAATTGCCCCTTCGCAGCAAACCTGCCTAATCAGCGACTTTCTAAAGCATATAGTACATTATATTACATATTACAGACATATATTATTGTCTTAATACCGTACTATATAAAGCCGCTTACCAAGTTTCATGAAAATATGAATTATCAAATAATATATCGATATATACAATTTTAATCACTCCCCATAAGAATAACATTGAGGATGAAGTATGCATGTTTGCTGAAACAAAGAACACAACAAAATCGCTTTAATGAAAATATCAATAGAATTCAACTAGTTGAAGCCACATACCAAGTTTCATCAATAAAAATTCATAAACAAGCGATATGTATTATTTTAATTACTATCCATAAGAATAACATGGGGGATGAGTACGCAGGTTTATTGCTTTGGTAACTCTCAATATAAGTTTATTTTTTGTGCTAATAACAGGCCACAATGCTATTCTTATAGAGGAAAGTAACAATTCACAGTTTAGAGTTTCCTTGGTAACAATATTGTAACCAAAAGAGCAAAATAATCAATCGGCGAAAAAAATCTTGCGGACAAAGTCGCGCTGGGTACAAGCTTGTGTACTGTTAAAATAATCCTAAATACCAGTTTCATAATATTTGTGTCTTATAACATATGTCACATAGACTGTATAACTGTTTTATTTCTTAATCGATGTTAATTGATGTACCTCATATTTTTTTGGTTATTTACGTAAGCACCTTATATAGGTAAATAAATAGCTTGTTTCTCCGAAACACGTAGTCTTATTGATTCTACTACGGTTTATTTCGATTCTGAGTCCTAAAAAACATAGAAAATGACACCCCATTCGCTAGAATCTCATAAATACAAATTTTCTAAAATTCACTCCCCTCCCACCCTCCCACTTCCATAAAATGGGACTTCCACCCTCCAAATCGTTAGGGACTCTTTAGATTTCAAAACCTAAAGCTAATTACTAATTTTCTCCAAGTTTCATGAACGCGGACCAATTTTTATGTTTTATTAACCTAATTTTACCTGTATACTAGCCGTTCATCATCGCTTATCCCCTATCAGAAAAGACAATGTCCCTAGGAGCATTATTGTCAAGCTTTGCCTTCGAATGGATATATGGAGGAGATACGTCGTAGAGCTATCAAGAAGAAGGGGTTTTCTGCATCTATTCTCGGTTTCTATAGTCAGTATGTTATTTAACTAAATCTGGCCATGACACGTGAAACTCGCAAGTTCAGGCATGAAAATCGTTATAAATTTGCGTGGATAACAAGCAGTGGCAAAATATTCCTACATAAGTCTGAGAAGGACCGTCCGTTATTAATCAAGGATAACAAATCTTGCTTTCCCAGTATTGTGCCGCCTTCAAAAGCTCCAGTGTCAAGCGCCAGCTCCCCTGCCACTGTTGCTGCCGCTGCACGCTGTCATCGACGCTTCTTTTCTCCCACCCACTCGTCTATAGGAGGTCTGCCCTACGAATCTGTATTGTATCTTGGTGGTTTTGAACCAACAGTTGCATGTTATTTATCAAATGTATTTATTACTTAATTAGTGAATTTATGGTACGATTTTTGCACGTTTTCGAAAGGTTAGGTTATTTATAATATCTGATCTGGCTAGAAAAAAAACTCTACATTTATCGTTGAGCATTAAACACAGTGCTAAAGCTTAAAAATTTTATGTTCATTATCGCTTGGCCTCTAAGAAGATATTTGAATTTTGAAGTCAACGTTTTGAGATTAAAAGTAAATAAATGGTATCAGAAAACTGACTCATACTTTCTCCCTTTTAGCCCATTTTAATGTATAAATAATTATTCATTTACTATATATAGAACACTAGATGATAGCCACAGGCTTCGCCCCGGAAATGATTTATACAAACTATTACAGTTGTGTGTGCTGCATTCTGTGGTTAGCCCGTGGAACTACTGTACTACGAATCAAGATCAGCTGTTTGTATTTTCATCAGTTCAAACAAAATTGAATGTCCATAAGGAATACATGGGAACTTTGTCAGGGTCTCTGGCGGAGCCCTAAGGTCAGATCAGGATGAAAACCATTTAGTTCTCCTATTTTATGCCTAAAGAAACATAGTACACAATTTCAGCTTGCTACCTACATGGGAAGGTGGAGAATTAGTGATGAGTGAGTCAGTCAGTCAGTCAGCCAGGGCTTTGCCTTTTATAGATATAGTTAGAGATAAAAGTACGGTAGAATGTACAGAAAATCTTTTAAAAAATTGTTTTCCGAAATGTTGCCCAAATCCCATTTTTGGGGGCACTACAGAATCCTCTGCTACATACATTGGTTTTAAGAGGGGAAATGCCCCCTCCTCCCCCCCCCCAGGGTTAAGGGCAACATATTTCAAATATCCTCTGTTGGTCAATGCTAACTTGACCAAGATATCAGTTTTTAACGAAATTGATCATTAAATAAGAGAAATGGTAATTTTAGTGAATTTCCCCTATAGGGAAGACGCTATTGCCATAGGTGGCATGGTAACACTTAAGGCCGAGACCATGATAACATTTTGTTTTGAGGTCTCCAGATGCCAAAAACACTATTCGTTCAAATTTATGTGTGTGTGTGTGTGTGTGTGAGTGGGCATAGGTACGCTTACGAGGACAATGACGTGAAATTTCAACGTGCTTACGAGGGCATTTTTGCTTGCGAGGACCGGTAGGCGGTCCTCGCAAGCAATTAACCCTTGATTCGTAATCCTGGATATACAAAACATGTAAAAAAGTTATTTTTGAAAAAACTTTTTTGGACCTCGTAAGCTACCCTAAGTCCGAGAGCGTAGTTCACAGTTATAGCACCACGTCGCGCTACCGTCGTCGACTACGATACATCAACCCGCATCATGCACAGTTTCCGGGGACCAGGTTGGGATAACTCCGTACGGTGTTAACGAGGACCAGGCGTTCTCCCTTGTCAGTGCGCCCATAAAACCCTCTTGTGAGGACCGGCCAGGTAACACTTATTGTAGTCAGTATGTTTCTCATTCGAGGAGCATCTCTGACTAAATCTTGTGCCTATGTACACCCATCTTATAAGGACCTTGTCTTTGAGAAGGCAATGCTACCATTCACTATGCTTAATTTTTTATGTTATTGAATTTGTGGCCTCATTAATTATAAATGTGCACGGAATTTTGTTTAGTAAACCTTGTCCCTAACATAAAAAAATCATTGTAATAAATATTTAAGTAAAACCATTTAAGTGGTCCTCGTACGGTTTCCACACCGTCAAATTCCTCACACAATACCCTATACTCGTATTACATAGGTTGTTGCTAGTTTCAAATATCTGAAAGCAAGTCACCAACTATACAGGGTGAGTTTTAAATGAGTCCTCGCCTACATTTTTCCACATTTATGAAGATATCGACCCCCGATCATTGTTGACCAACTTATAATACATTTTGACTTAGTTAATATTTTTGGCCGCCATATTGGATTCAACTATTTATTTTTAAATGTAAATGTGGGTTTGTGACTCATCTTATAGAAGTATTTTTACGGTGAACACAATGCTGCAATCCGGCTTTGAAAATAATTATTCGTTCTCAAGATAATGGTCAATTAAACAAAAATAATTTTGGAGAGAGTTTTAAAGGTTCTAACCATAAACATGCCCATATTCTCATAATTAAATAAAATAATTACCATGAACTACTACCAATCATTGATGAGTGGCATTCACTTCATTTTTACAAAATTAAAATGTTTGGCCGCCATCTTGGATCCACCATTTTGGAATAATACAATTTCTTTTTTATCTAAAATTAGGATTGTGACCCATAATTTCCAACTGTTCTTCCACGCTGAAATAAATGCCACAACCTGTTTTTAAACATCACCTACTGTTTTCATGATACTTTCACTTTTTTAAATGTTTAACCCCGAAATCTTTTAATATCATTGAAACGAAAGGTGATATTCGAAAACGGATTGCGGAGTTGATTTCAGCGTATAAAAAACAGTTGTAAATGATGGGTCACAACCCTATCTTTACATTTGAAAAAAGTATCTTATTCTAAAATGGTGGATCCAAGATGGCGGCAGAATATTTTAAATTTGAAAAAATGAAGCAAGTGCCACTCAACAATGATTAGTGGTAGATTTTGGTCATTATTTGATATAATGATGAGAATATGGGAATGAGTAGTATGTGTGTATGTAGTATCTATGTGAGGTATGGACCTTCACCTTTTACCTTTTACCTCCAAAGTCCGTCCCGAGGACCGTAGTGGTATGGGACCCGTCAAAAAGTAGAATGGAACTTCAAAATTCTTTCCAAAACTAATTATTTTTTATTAGCCAATATATTGAAAACGGATAATGATTTTTTAAAAAACTGATTGCGGCATTGTGTTTACCGTAAAAATGTATTTCTATATGATGGGTCACAACCCCACCTTTAATTTAAAAATAAATAGTTGAATCCAATATGACTGATCCAAGATGGCGGCCAAAAATATTAACTAAATCAAAATTAAGTATAAGTTAGTCAAAAATGATCGGGGGTGGTCCAGAGTTGATATCTTTAGAAATGTATAAAAACTACTAATTTAAAACTCATCCTGTATAATGTCAAGATACAGGACCTCGATGCACTCATTGGCTTAGTATTACATTTTATTTTTAGCGAATTTTCTATGCAATAGTGAAATATTAGAATGATCTGTGAGCTGAGGGCCCAGGCCCACCATATAAATTCCTAACCTGATCTCTGAACCCTTGTCGGGGTTCCTATAAACCGTATATATGTTTATATTCAGTGTGTCGATTTGTTATGCTCACTATTGGGATCTTGAAAACTGTAGAGATACAATTAGGTTCAATTACAGTGCGAGTATTGAAATAAAGTGACTGGCAGAACGGCCCGGCCGCACGGCGACCAAACATTCTATTTCATAACCTCGTTGTAACGTAAAACACATGGTTAGACATTTCCAATAAACGTTATAAAAATAGTCAGCTAAACACGTTTTTGCACATATTTTTAAAGATTTTGTTTTTATTTTATCCCGATGCGTTTATATTAATAGTTATATTTAAAAAATACTAATTGTGACATTTTAAATTGTAATTCCTGTTTTTGTTCAGCGAATTTCCCATATAGGGGATAAGATCTAGGCCCGGGACCATGACAACTTTTCGTGTTTAGGTCCCCAGATGCCAAAAAAACCATTGTCAAAACTGCACATATACAGAGTGGGGACCGCGTCTAGGTGTCACCCCGTCAACCTGTCACCCCGACAAACCGTCACCTTTTAAAACAGGTTTTGAGGTGACGAGTTGACGCGCATCGTCCCCGACAACCCGTCACCATTTGAAGGAGGTGACAGGTTGTCGGGGTGACACCTTGACGCGAGCGTGCGAGGTGACGGGTTGTCGTGTACGGAGGCGTCTAATCGTCACCTCCAAAGAGAGGAGGTGACACCTTGTCGGGGTTACACCTTGACGCGAGCGTGAGAGGTGGCGGTTCGACGTCGATGCAACCGACAACTTGACACCACAGCAAATCGCCACCCCGATAGGCTCCTCCCTTTGAACTAAAATTACATATTTGCACAAATAATCAATTCGTTTAACACTGCAATAGAGAGAGCTTCTTAGACTTTATATTTGGTCTGGTCCAACAAAACCGCTGATGATTTTTGTGGTGAATGGTTCTATCAGTGGTTTTAAAATTTATAATGCGTGAATTCTACTAAACGTATTTTTCAGCTCACTTCAATGCTGTTTGTCATGTTTATAATAATTCTAAGGTAGTTAAAAAACGTTCGCAATACCGCAGAAGTAGTCATTATAGAAATGATTTTGCAATTTCGTCAAAACGTCATCGAAAAATTTGAACACAATCCCCTTAGTAGTTAAAAATAAGTTTCACTGGGGGGTGACCATAATGAAAATGTGTTTCATGTGCAAGCTGCAGTTGGTTTATACGCATAAGGCAAGACATTTTTCAAAGCGTACTCACGCGTACTCATTCGTGTCTATATCATTGCATTTTTTCCGTTACTATATGGGATCTGACGAAATGTTGTTGAGTTTGTCATTACGTATTGCTAGATTCAAAGTGATGTGATTGATTATCGTGAGAATTTGATCAATCCCGCAAATCACACTTCGCATAGAATTTACATATTATTTATTTTCTATGCCGCCTTCATGAGAAAAGTTGAATAGTTGAAACCACTGATATGAAAAAAATTGTAGTATCTAAAGAACCGTTCACCGCAAAAATCATCTCTCTAACCAATGAAATATCTGTGCTGTCACAAAACAAAATGTGAGCGCTATTTTTGGACCAACCGTTATACGATTAGGCCTACTAGCAGTTTCCCGTGGCTACGCACACGCTCAAACTGAGGTTATAAACCAGTTTCTTGTTGTTGCCTTTAAGACGAAACCCCAAAGAATAAATTATAAGGTAAAACTTCAACATATATGCTTTATTACAGTTATTGCTTATTTGGTTTTATCAGTTGGTATGTTAAAAATTAAGACGCTATTATGAAGGTTTATTAAGATGGCTTATAAGGACTATGAAACGACTACCTATCATGAAGACTTCACACGCTATTCTTTAAGATATAATTTTTTGGAGTTGAGAATAAACTATGTTAGATCAATCTCGTGTTAAGGTTATAATGTATAAGAAACTATATTTGTTTAACTGGTATTTCTGTAACTTTAAAAGGTATTTCTTTAACTGAATTTTAAATTTTGTTTCCGAGCTTAATGATAAGTTTTCTGGTAATTTGTTAAGCGATTTTGGCCCGAGATTTTGAGGTAGTGTAGCGGCTAATTCCAATCTATGAGGAGTTTGTCTATGTGTCTTTGTCTAGTAATTATGGCTATGAATATCTGTACTGGTTACTATTGTTGTTGATTTAAATTTATAATATAGTAGAATTTCAAAAATATAAATGAAATGTAATGTTAGAATTAAAAAAAATTTTAAATATTTTGGCAAAGCGTTCTTCTCTAGACTCTAGACTCCCAGAGAATAATACCGTATCTTAATCTTTATTATACAAGTGAAAAATTATGTGTTCAAGTAGTATTTATTAGTACCTGGTTGACCGTTGCTTGGGGGAAAATCAAATTATGCAACTTGGCTTGTTTATGAACACCTGATGATTCTTTTGTTTACTATTTCCTTGTTATTTTGTAACCAACATGGCAACCCATAAGGTTCTACATCATAAATTTTTCAACTTTTAAATTCAATTTTCTTGAAACATTGCGTTTTTTACACAAAATTTAACTGCATGAATGCAGTTAAAAGTTAAAAAAATCATGAGAATCGTTAGAGCCGTTTCCTAGATCCGCGAAACATATAAATATACAAGGATAAATATATATATAAATATACATGGATTGATTTCTGAAACAAAGTTACGAAAATTGTTCATTTAAAGTAATAGGATTTTTAAATTTTAAAGTCGAATGAAGCCAATCTAAAATTTTATTTGTAGCCACAAAGATACAATTCCTAGCATATCATAAATTTATTTGAAAACATACTTGATCTTTGGACGGGTTACAGAGAATATATGAATCCTGATGTGTCAGCTTTTTCAGCCTTTTACTTGCGAAACCTACTCTTTGTGTCATCTTCTTTGTTTACGTTTTAAAAGTCAACTAAAATTGAAATGAAAAATTTTAAAGTGATTACTTTTGATATATTTTGATTTTAATCTTTATTCATAGTATCATAAGGCACTTCTATGAGAAAAAATATGAGTGACTTTGAAATTTCATTTAGGTTTGATGAGAAATAAAGTCACTAGGCTTTCTGAACATCGAGGTGGAAGATTCGATCACAATTTACGAAACTTGCAATTTTTATGACATATGTATTACTGGTCCTCGGAAGCACTGGAAGATGCGGGTCCTCGTAAGAAACAGATACATTTTAGTTTTTGTATTGTATTTATACTTTTTTAACTTAAAATCCTTCCAATAGCGTAAAAACGACCGATTCATAGTAATTAATGGATTAACTAAATAGTTCAAATGGCCCTCGTAAGATTTATACCTCGTCAAGGTCCTCGCAAGATATCTATGTCATATGTGTAAGTAAGGGTCCTCGCAAGGTAGCATACGATGCAAACAGTGGTGTGTAATATATGTGTGTCAACAGGTCCTCGCAAGTGCAGGCAGATGCGGAGTCCTCGTAAGAAAAAGACACTATTTTTTGTTTGGAGTGCCTTTAAACTTTTTTTTATGAACCTTTTCCCTTATACTGAAACCAACATCCAAATTGATGAAATTTGGCATAAATGTGTAGAGTAACATTTATGACTTGAAGTTCAAAATCTAGATCGATCAGACTATGGGAAGGGGGTTTATGGGGTTTTTAATTTTCCAAAAATCAGTTTTTTGAGTTTTCCCCTTAATTTTAAATACTCCCATCGAAGCAAATCTGCATTCTCAGCGAATTTCCAATGGAGATATAAATGTCTTAATACTACATAAAGCCACTTACCAAGTTTCATAAAAATATATTCTCAAATAAGCGATATATACAATTTTAATTATTCTCCAAAAGAATAACATTGGGGCTGAGTACTCAGGTTTGCTGCAACAAGGAACACAAAAAATGGGTTTTTACGCTAATATCAATATAACTCAACTAGGTGAAGTCATATACCATTTTTTATTCATTTATGTTCATAATTAAGGGAGACAAAGCATTTAATTATTCTCCATAAGAATAACATGGGGGCTGAGTAGGCAGGTTTGCTGATAAGAGATAATTTGGCAAAAAATATTTCTTTTTAGCAAATATCAATAAACCACAACGAGATGAAGCTGTATACCAAGTTTCGTCAGTATACGTTCATATATAAGCGAGATATAAAAATGTTCTTTTCCTCCATAAGAATAACATTAGACACATACTGTGTTTAGCACTTTCAATATCTCAGTAACCAATTGACTTAGAGGAATGATCAAAATACCAAATTGTGTGTTTTTTAAGCTGAATCGAATGGTGAAAACTAAAGTTTGTCTATTTCAAAAGTTAGATATAAAATATTCAAAACACCCATTTTTGGGGTACAAAACCCCCCCAAAATACCCTTTCGGATAGAGCAATCTGGCTGGTTTTCGAACTTAAAGTCATGAATGTTGCTTTACACGTTTATACCAAGTTTCATCAAAATCGGATCATTTTTATCCCAGTTATAGAGTAGTTTTATAGAGTTATCGTGCTCACGGACTATATATATACAGTTTCAAACAAATGGTGTTTTTGGGGTCTGGGGACCTCAAAACGAAAAGGTATCATGGTCCTGGGCCTAGGTCTCACCATGCCGACTACGGTAATTTCTTCTTCCCTATAGAGGAAATTCGCTAAAACACTCAATTTTGGTTATAGCCATTTTATAGAGATTAAAAAAATACCCCCTTAGCAGCAAACCTGCATACTCAGCGAATTTCCAATGCATATATTACATATAAGCCACATACCAAGTTTTATCCATATAAATATAAATAAACGATTTATGACATTTTAATTATTCTCCATAAGAATAACATGGCAGCTGAGTATGCAGGTTTGCTGAAGCAAGGAACACAAAAAATGGGGGTCTATAAAAAATATCATTATAACTCAACTAGGTAAAGCCATATACCAAATTTTATTAATTTATGTTCATAATTAAGGGAGATAACACGTTACTTATTCTCTATAACAATAACATGGGGGCTGAGTACGCAGGTTTGCTGGTACAGGAACTATCGACCAAAAAATGTTTTTTATTACAAATATCAATAGACCACAACGATATAAAGAAATATACCAAGTTTTATCAGGTTAAGTTGATAAATAAGCGAGATATACAATTTTTCTTATTCTCCATAAGAATAACATTGGACAACGTACTGTGTTTAGCACTTTCAATATCTCTGTAACCATTTGATGTAGAGCAATGATCAAAACAGCAAATTGTGCGTCTTTTTAAGCTGATTTCAATGTAAAAACTAAAATTTGACTTTTTCAAAAATTATATGTAAAACACTCAAAAAACTCATTTTTGGGGTACTAAAACCCCCAAAATACCCCTTCGAATAGGTCGATCTGTCTGGTTTTCGAACTCTAAGTCATAAATGCTGCTTTACACGTTTATACCAAATTTTGTCAATATCGGATTATTTTTACTAGAGTTATCTTGCTCACGGACACACACATATATATATACCTATATATATACACACAGTTTCGAACGAATGGTGTTTTTGGGGTCTGGGGACCTCAAAACGAAAAGTTATCATGGTCCCGGGCCTAGGTCTTATCATGCCGAGTACGGTAATAGCTTCTTCCCTATAGGGGAAATTCGCTAAAACAAATAATTTGGTATTTTGAATCATTAACCTAGGTTAAGTGGTTGTAGAGAAAAGTAAAAAAACGCGCCCATAAAATTTCCCAATGTTAATCTTACGGGAAAATGTGTTTTAGATTTTCCTCAGATAATTTTACTAAAAACTTCACATTTCTTTTTACCAATCAGTTTAGCTCTACAAAACAATCAATTTGGTACAATTGTTGTTCTACGTCCAACCATTGCAGAGATATTCAAAGTGCTAAACACAGCTCATTGTCCAATGTTATCCTTATAGAGAATAAATGAAATTTGATATCTCGATTATTTATGAAACTTGATAAATTGATGAAACTTGGTATGTGGCTTTAACTAGTCGTGGTATATTGATATTTGTACAAAAAAGGTTTTTTGTTGATTTTCCCCGTAGCAGCACACCTGCATACTCAGCCCCCATGTTATTCATATGGAGAATAAGTAGTTTTATATCTGTCTTAGTTATGAACCTAAATTAATAAAAATCGTTTGTATAGCTTCACCTGGTTGAGTTATATTGATAATTGCAAAAATACACATTTTTTATCTTCCTCTTTGCAGCAAACCTGCGTACTCAGCCCTAATGTTATTCTTATGGAGAATAAATAAAATGCTATACATCATATTTATGAATGTATTTTTGTGAAACTTGGTAAGTAGCTCTATGTAGTAGTGAGACACGTATATATGCATTGGAAATTCGCTGAGTACGCAGGTTTGCTGAGACGGGGGTATTTGTATTCCCCATAAGAATAACATTGGGCAACGTACTGTGTATATTGCTAAATGAAAATTTCAATTTTCTTTGCAACCAGTAATTATAGAATAATAATTCAAGACACTGAATTATTTAGTTTCTTAACCTATTTTTAAAGGTATCGAGAATTTTTTTAAAATTGATGGTTTGTTATGAAAAAGTCCAAAAAACTGAATTTTGAATGTTTTAAGTCCTGTTTTAATGAATGTTTTAATTTCTGAACCCGAATTTTACAGAAATTCGGGTGGTGTCATTTTGTTGGAGACCTGAAGTCCTACCAACCATTCAATTTTAATCAAAATCGTTAGAGCCGTTTTTGATAAAAATTTGATTTTTCATGTTTTTTAGTGGTTTTGGGGAGATAATTACCCTTAAAAATAAAAAATTCAAAAAATGAAAAAAGACCTGGAGATATCGTGGATTAGTATCTACATACCAAATTTCTTTAAAATCGGTCTACTGGTGTCATCTCTAGCTCTGTACACATCCAGACAGACAGACATAACTCAAAAATCACTTTTCAGGGAGCATCAAAACAAATATTTCCACTAACAACTCAAATTATAAAATTTTGACGAAAACAATACTTTCTCCATATATTATACATAGGGGGGAGAAAATAAAATGTTGATATTTAAAATACGATTTTGAAATTTAAAGTCAACGTTTTAGCTAATCGGTTCGTTAGATATCGGATGAGTACTGTAACAAGTTTTAAAACTGAAATTTCGAGTAAATAAATTAAAATTTTGTTTTTGAAAAGTTGAAATTTTGTGTTTGAAAGTAGAAATTTCGAGTTTAAAGTTTGAAATTTCGTGTGTAATAATTGAAATTAACAATATTTGTTTTCCTATGGCCCTTCAGCGCCATCGTACCATAGAATAAACGAGTACGCACGCAGCACGATGACGTTAGGGAAGTGAATTTCCCCAGTAAAAACTTTAAAAAATCAAATAACGGGTTAAAAAAAATTGTGACATTTTTAGCAAAATGGAAAATATTCAGTTTTTTGGCTGTTCTGATGCACCTGGTTCTATTTAAATGCAGTATTGGGATGGCGATGTTGTGAATTGTAAGCTTAGGAGGATGTACCATAAGACAACGTACTGTGTTTACTCAATTTTAATTTATTTAATAACTCGGTAAGTATTAGTGCTAGAATGATGAGGGGGGGCTTAAAATTTTCGCCTTTTTACGTTCTATAACCTCTTATCCTATAATCTTACATTTAGGGCTTATCTGACCCTTTTTGGGCCCAAAAACTCAAATTTCAAAATTTAAAATCCCCTAAAAAGAGGGTTAGAGTTTTCCGATTGTTTTGCCCAACGAACTTGTCCAACTGATTACAAAAAGGAATGTCCCTACCAAATTTGAAGTAAATCAGACAAAAAATTCGACCGCTAGAGTGCATACACACATATATATATATATATATACATATGTCTATATATATATATATATATATATATATATATATATACACATATATATATAAAATTTTGAACGACCCCCCAAAACGTGTTCAGGGGGTCACGTTAGGTACTTCTATGGTGGTCCCGGGCTTAAGTTTCACCGTGCGGGTCATGCTAATAGTTCACTTTCCAAAGGAAATTCACTAATAATACAGAGAAGGACAGCCAAAGCCACATGGGACTTTCCATAATACATTTTAGGTCTGCGCTCTGGTGGAGAATCGAGAACTAGGCCTAAGAGGATGCTGCCATCACGCGGCGGCCTTGAGCACTACACATACTGCATTACCATTCTGCCAGCCCAGATATTGTAACGGTCGCTTTGAACGTTATCGCTTCCGTAATCTCGACGCCACTCGCTAGATTCTTGAGCTCTGAGAAACTAAATAATAAACTGAGGATCGTGTCCCGCACATATAGTGTACACATGGCTCTCTCCCTCAGAGACTCAAGAGCTTACTTTTATTCTTTAAGAGTCTTCATCACCGGAAGTTGCTAGACGCCATCTTTCGGTTTTGTTCCAAGTAGAGGAGAACCCAGAAAGAGACGCCGTAATCGGCACTTTTTTCCCATGTTATTCTTATGGGGAGCCGTTTTTGGACCGACACCGGCTCCCGCCTTACACAAATTTTCTTGTTAGCCTGTACTAGTACCCTTGCCTTAAATACATTTTCCCCATCCTCTATATTTAAAAATTCCAAAATCTAACTTTGGATTTGTCTGCAATTTGGATATCTAATGCATTAATAAATCCTACATTTCCCAAATTAACTATTACGGTCGAATTAAAAAAAAATACTGCCAGCTATTTACTGACTGATTTTTGCACCCGCCCTAATTTCCTTTTGACCAGTACTCTTGCCTTAAATATATTTTTCCCCTATATTTTTAAAATTTGCTCTAAATTCATTTTAATACATCCTTTGCAGAAATCCACGAGTTCTGGCTACTTGGGAACCCGAGCCATTTGACATATAATAAATCACCCTTCCTACTAATTACCTTCTCTACCAAATACATGTCTTTATATTTAGTCTTTAACAATTCTTCTGTATAAAATCCTCCTTTGATTATATTGCCATTTTCATCTTTCAAAATATAAGTCACAGGCTTTGTTTTCTTAACTTCTGCTATTGTAAAAAGCTCTCCCGTCCAGTTAGGGGTATATCCTTTACTAAATACATGTTTATATTTAGATATCCTTACACTATCCCCCACCTTATATCTTGGCTTTTTAACTTGTACTTTAGATGCTAACCTTTCATGTACATCTTTAGAGTTCTTAGCACTTACTTGGTTAGGCTTCATCCCTATGGATCTATGTACTTTATTATTATATATCCTTATTAACTTTGGAAGTAAATCCAACCACTTGTAACTCCCTTGTGCACTAAACTCTCTATACAACCAATTCTTTAAAGTTCTCTGGAACCTTTCCACAATAGCCGCCTTAGTTGTAGAGTAAGTGTGGTAGTGATTAATATTTAGAATTTTCATTAGTTTGGTAAAATGTTCATTAAAAAATTCTTTTCCGTTATCAGATTGAATATTTCTAACTCCCTTTGGGAGAATAGTTTTTATAGCTTCTGTGACTACTAATCCAGTTTTATTCTTTAGTGGAGCAGCATAAGCTTTTTTAGAAAATGTGTCTATTAAAGTTAAAATATATTTATTCCCACAATTCTCTCTAGCATAATTCCGCATATCTATTAAATCTATTTGAACAGTTTCGTTTATACCCAACACCTTAAAAGACCTTCTAACAAAATTCTTTCTCGCGGGCTTATGCAATTCGTAAGCAATTTTTTCCATTTTTTATTCTTTATTTTTAATGTTAACGTATCTGCCAGTCTCTGTCATTTCAAAAACACCTCCATTGCTACCAATTAACATACCATCACTCATTCTTTGATATACATAGTTTTTTGGCAAATATGCCTCTCCATCTAAAGTCTTAAATCCGCTTAAAGATGTAGGGTCTGCAACCAACAATTTAGGATTGTACATCATCAAATCGATTTGATTATTGTCTTGCATAAATTTATTAGTTTTATTGTTAAACCTTGATGCATGTGATTTTAAACAAATATCAAATTCAATATTGTCTTGTCTAAAAGTTTTAATATTATCGTCATACCTCAAAACCTGTGACATTAAACAAATATCACTCCTATCTTTGCCTTCAGGTACATTCTTTATTAATTTGTCCTCTGCATCCCACATATCGCTATCTAATGTTAATACATTATAATTTTTATCCCCCTGTTTTATTATGCTTTTCTCACCTTTTGTTAATATTTGATTAACAACAGCCACATCATTTGGCAATGTTCCAGGTAAAATGTTTGTTAATTGCTTATTTTTACCATCAAATTTAAGACCGTCTAAAGTCACAGTCTGATGTTTTGTAACACAATCGTTCTCATCAACAGCGGGTTTAACACGAACTAGCCTTTTATTATTAAAATCCCAAAAGTTTAGATCCATTTTTGGTACTTGAGAGACGTTTACAACATCATCGCTTTCTTTACCAGCCAACAAATTACTAATTTTTCGCTTTTTGGCATTCCAAATACCATTCTCCGATTCCAAAAATTCATAATTATTTTTGTCTTGTACAAAGACACCATCTTTTCTTATTAAGGTTTGCTCTAATGTGGGTACATCGGTTGAGCTTTCACCTCGTTTAACATTAGTAATTTTGCGTTTATTAGCGTTCCAATTATTACTCTTGGATTCTAAAAACTTATATTTAGTATTACCTTGTACAAAAGCATCACCTTTTCTGGTTAACGTCTGCCCCAAAGTCGATACATCATCAGTAAACTCCCCACCTTTAACACTACTATTTTTATAATTTAAAGCATTCCAACCATCATCTTTTACATTTAAAGTAGTTTCTTTAAAACTTCTAGCTTCTGGTTTACTATACGGGTTATATACGCGATAAAATTTATCTATCATCTTTTTATTTAATAAACAATTCCACTTTCCCTCAATTCTTCTATGATAGAATCTATCTCATTATCCACTCCAGAATTTCCCGCCAATCGGCTTAACCAAAGCAGTCTTAACCTATCTACAAGCTCATTAGGATCGTCCCAATAAACATAGTCTATTTTATTACCAGTTACCTGCCTTAAACCTTCACCAACAGTCTTAAACAGGGGTTTAATTATATTAAGATATTTAGTGTGTTTATTACTTGACATCGCCGCACCTGTTTTATAACCCTTTAAATGTGCATTTGTAGCTTCCAAAATCTCTTTATAATTTTGCAAATCAATCTGACTATAGTTTACGGGTTCTTTTAAAGTTAACAATTCCCACAATCCCTTTGTCCCTTTATAAATTTTTTCTCCAACTGTAACATCATCATTGGCAATTTGAACTTCCTGATTCCCAATAAAAAATTTATTTCCTTCTCGCCTAATACCATATGTGGTGTCTGTGATACTACTTCTACTAAGGTAATTTCCTAAATAGTCTGATGCTAAAAGACCAAAATCTAATTTGTGCGGTGTTATCTGGGTTATTCTTGGTATTCTAGATGGGGTCTTTTCTAAAATCATTGGGAGAACTGGCCTCTCTGTTTTTGTGGCTAAATTTTTTAATTCTTGCAAAGGCTCTATTAACGGTTGGAATGTTTGGAACCTCTCTTCAGCCTCTAGAAATTTACCACATTTTAACGCCCTATATTTTTCTCTTATTTGTTTTGCAGACTCTACCAATTCGTGTTGAATATTTGTTTTCATTTTATTTACATTTTATTTATCTCATTTGTCAAAGGATTATACTCAAACACTTTATCGTGTATTATTAGGCAATATGCAGATGTGTTTGAAGGGACATTTTCTGCAGTTTCAATTTCTAATTTAATATCTACAACCCCCTCTTTTACTGATTCATTCTGCCTAGAACAATCTATTACAATTAGAGGATATTTCTTTATAAAGTCAGCTCTGTTAAACATAGGATCGGGGACGGTGTTGTAGTAACTCTCCCTAAACCTCACAAACATCTCATAAGCTTTAGAGGCATCTCCATTTTCAAAGTCGAGATTTAAATCACTATAAGGATAATATTCAGAGTTTAAAAACACTTTGAGATTTTTCAATTTACAGTGATCAAATTCATCAGTTCTTTTTCGTGCACTGTTGTCCCTACCAGTTTGGAAACCAAATATAATATACCTGGGCTTCTCCAAACTCGAAGACGTCTTAACTGACCATGTATGTCTCTTGGTTTCGGGGTATGATGGGAGTTCGTGTAGCTCCAAACTTCTAAATGCAATTTGCAAATTTTTATTTTGCAATAACATCTTTTGTAATTGAAGCTTCTCCCCATCAGATGGCACCACATGCGGCATCACCCACTGAATCGATTTAAGTGTAATTTTAGGAATAGGATCGACCCCAGTTGGAGCATTAGATGTTGTTAATATACAATTTAAGTCGTTTTTGGATCTTTTCAACACCAATTCTTGTTTAACATTTACTAAAACCTTATTAAAATCCTTAAACACACCCATTAACAGCTCTAACGGGACACAAGTACTAAACTTGCCGCTTTTATGGAACTCCTTTAAATTTTCATCAGAATCAAATGCTACATTTGACAATTTCGTTGTTTTATTGTAAGAGCACAATATTTTCATAAGACTGGAAATTCCCGGATTTCTTACAATATCTATTTCTTTACCAGCAACTTCGTATCTAATTTCGTCAAATAAGAATGCAAATGCATTATTTATAAAATGTCCTTTATCATGATTCTCTATTTCTCCTTTAATATACAGATAACTCCTACATGGGAGTGTTAGTAAATCTTAATTATTTATGCATATTCGAATTTCATCGGAATTATTTATTGCTAAAGTGTTGTGTGGAACGTAGGAGTGATTTGTAATTTTAACCACGCTATCGTCGTATTGGAATTTTCCTGTAACGTCTAGAAAATCTTCCATTTTTATTAATAGAAAATTTTAACTTCAGCCCAATTGATCGCAGAAACCTGACATTTTGCACACTTAGTCCGTTCTTGTAAATTCTCATATCTTTTTTATATGACAAGTAATTGTAGTTTCTTCTTTATTAAAGTCAATTGGCTTGACGTGTTGATCTGCAAATGTAATGCTAACAACATCTAAACTTCTCTTATTTACAGGGAAGTATATAATATTTCTGGGGACCTCAATAATTTTGTAGCCGGGAGGAGCTTCTGGGTAAAAACTGTGTATGGTGTGTGATTTGTCACCATTTAAATAAGACCCATTCGCAATATTACATTTTACTCTAATCACATTTACATTATTTATGATGATTTTATTTACGGATTTAAACGCAATATCTGGAGTAGAAAATCCTTTAAATCCCAATAATTCAGACCCTAAACACGGTTTTGTAAAATCAAACACATGGCCAGAATGTAATGTGGCTTTCATAGTTTTATTATCGGCTATAAGTACAAAATCTGGGAGTTGCTTTTGAATTTCCTTCGCAACCTCAAACACTTCGTATGTACCTTCAGCAATTTCAATTACATTTGGAGCTTTGTGATCGTAATAATACACATCCTCACCCTCGTCTATAGTTAATTTTGTGTCTTTAAGTTTATTTAATTTTGGAACTAGCCCTTTGTAAAATATAAGTTTGACTTTTGTATTAATTAATGCTACTTTATTTTGTATAATAACTTCAACTTTACCATCTAATGCCCGGTTTAATTCGTCAATTGTGACCTCCCCTTTTGGGGTTGTAATTTTGTGCATTTTGTAATATGTCAAAGTATTTAGAGGTTTTTTAACATTAAATATAGAATTATAACTTTGAAAATCTACCAGTCCAATTACATAATCACCATTTAATTCTATAGGAGGAAAGAACACCGACTTCAACTCTGGCTCTGTACCCGTAAATGTTATAGTAAATGAATCCATTTTTATAAACTAAAATTTTTCAGAAATGATAAACATAAAATTCCACAAATGGAACTGTTTAAATCTTGTATTTGATCAGTTGTATAGTAAATTTTAGATGGTACAAAATATTCAATTACCTCTTTTGGAGGCTGTATTCCGAATGGGTCAAAATATATTACAATATCTTTATTTTATCTTTTTTACGATATGCTGTCCAATGTGTGCCCCTGTCACTGTCTAAATTAATAATTCCACATTCTTTTACTTTTGGTCTCTGTTTTCTTAGCTCGTTTTTTAGGTACACTCCTCGAAAGTGGGGCACGTCTCATGCGGCCTCTAACAGCTGAAAGTTGTCCATCTTTTTTATTAAATGTTAATCCCATTCCCATTTTTGCCTTGGCCTTCATCAAATTTGTCACTGCATAAGCTGCTGCTTTTTCGGCTAGATTGGCGTCCTTTGCCGAAACCCTAGTCCAAGCCTGGTCCGCTAATCTCATATCTGCCTTGTTCCGGGCGGCTGTATCAGGATTATTCATGTAGAATATGTCGTGCTCTTTACAATAAGAGTCTAGCTTATTTTTTGGAGGTACATTTCTGGCTAAATTTTCACGTATCTTAGTTCCAGGACCACAATGTGAATATGACGGTATGTGGAGGGAGAAAGGAAGGTTGTTTATAAGGGTATTTAACAAGCCACGGCCTCTATATGGCTTTAAGAATAATCCCTTACCTTGGACCTTTTTACACTTTCTCTTTGCCATTTTTATTATATAAAAAATATCATTTATTCAACAAAAGAATAAATTTAAAATAGCACATAAAGAAAATACACCAAAGAAGTTGGGTCTATTTCCTAATAATATTTGCTGTCTTATAATAGGGCCTAGCGGTTCGGGGAAGACCGTTGTAATTTATAACTTAATTGTAAAAAAGCAAGGATTAAAGTTTACAAATTTATATATAATATCCAAATCTTTAGAACAAGAAAAATATAAAAAAATAATTGAAATATTCCGTCTGTGTGATGAAGTTAAATTACACACATATTCAAACTGTGAAATCACGCCAAATGATGTAGAATCACACTCAATAGTTGTATTTGACGACATAAATAGTCCAAATATCACACAATTTTTCTCAATGGGCAGACACAAAAATATTAACAGTTTTTACTTGTGTCAATCTTACAGTAAAGTAAACAAACATTTACGTGACAATGTTAATTTTCTAATATTATTTAAACAAGACGATTTAAATTTAAAACATGTGTATAACAATCATGTGGGAAATGATTTTTCATTTAACCAATTTAGAAATCTCTGCCATCAATGCTGGGACAGGTGTAAATATGGCTTTTTTTGTAATAGACAAGGAAAGGCCAAAGAATAATGGGAAATATAGATTTATGTTTGACCAATTTTATAATGACCAAGGGCAAGAGTGTTAATGCCATCCAGAATAAACCTCTTGTCGTCATCAAAAGAGAGTACCTTTTTGTTCATCGTTAATGTTTGAAGATGGTGGTTTGTGGATTTAATTCTTGTAACATTCTCATAGTAATCTTCCCCGGTTGCAAGACAGTTTAAGTAATGTTGGTGTCTTAAGAGATGTTTAACTGTAGCATTGTCAGCCCCCTTTGCCTTTTTAACCTCTAGCTCATTTTGCTTTTCTTTTTCGTATAACCATTGTAAAGGAATGAAAGAGTATAATTTTGGCCTTAAACCACAATATTCATACATAATTTGACCATTTAATTCGTCTTTAAACTTGCCCGTAACTTTTTTATTTTTATCAGAGTATAATAAATGGTCTTTACTATATGCAGAGGTGTCGAAACAGTCCAAGTCACATTGTATTTCCTTGTAAAAGTCCTCTGTTACTATAGAATAAAGAAGACTGTCTGTGTCTGTCATTAGGAACTTTTTATTCTTAAATTTTGACATATAATTATAGTGGAAATCATACATTATTACTTTACTGATATCCAAAATGGTCATTCCTAAATATATTGGTTTATCAAACTTTACAATTAATTTATTTAAATGTACAGCATGCAAATTGTTATCGAACATTTTGCTACAGTCAAACCTTGGCTTTGTAACGTACTTTGTTAACTTAGACTCGTCTACAAGATGTATATCACGAAACTTACGTTGGTTCATAATTGTTCGACCAAAGAGACTGTTATTTAACAGTTTGTAAAAGTCTTTTTCAAAATCGTGTTTAGCTTTTTGTCGCTTTTCAATATTAAAATTAATATAGGGTACAAGCCATTTCGACTGTCTAAATTTTAAAATTCTGTGGTATTTTGTAACTACCAAACCCAGTTCTTTGTATTTTTTTAGTGCTTTATAATGTAAAATATATTTAGTTTTGTCATTTAAATTTGGTATTAATTTTCCATTCATTTTTTCTGGTGCGAGCGGGTAGTCATTATGCAAATCGTGTAAACTTTTATCGTATTTTAAATCAACTTCCAAAATAAATCCAAAGTTTTCATTTTGATTGTATTTATAATCTTTCTCATTTGTCCATCTAAAGCCATCGATGGGCAACGACTCGCACATTGCTGTAGAGTATATCGAGTTACAGTCTAAGTATACAAGATAGGTGCTTTCTTGATTTGGGTCATAATATTCGCCCATGTACTTATTATTGGCTTTAGCATAGCGCGTGGAAATCATACTTACACCGCCTCTAATGGCATGTTCTATAAACAAATGCATGTCAATGTCACGAAATAATTGTAATTTTATGCCGGTCATTCTAAGACATGCCTCCCATGTTAGTCCAGGCAGTGAGTACATATGGACAGGGTCAAGTTTATAATCCTTTAAACATAAGTCCCTAAATGTCTCAAACACATCAGCCAATAACAACACATCTGTTTTAAGGTATAAATCGTGATATTCTTTTAAATTATTTATATTAAAATGATTCCATACGTTTTTAGCATGTTCATATTGTGCAGGAGATATACATTCTTTAGTTAGACTACTGTAAAATGCCTCTATGGGTGGGAGAGGCTCTAAAAACTTTTCTGGTCCTGTCATTTATTCGTACGGAAATTCGCCCTTACGTTGTAGTAGTGGATTGTCTATAAATCTAAATGTATTTAAATTGGAAGCTAATTTGCTTAAGGGAAGGGACAGAAAGTTTTAGGAATCCAAAAATACTAAATCATCAACAGAGAATGAAATATACTTTTCCATATCTTTGGCTATGCAAATCAATTTGCGATTAAATTTGCCTAAGTGTTGCATTATTAAATGACCATCATAGTTTTTAAGATTGTGGAAAAATACTGGAATTTTCTTAGTTACTTTATAGTTTAAATTACAAGAATTATGGGCGGGCCCTCTGAACTCGCCTGTTAAGTGACAATGGTCGCGCTCTTTATCACACAGTAACGGCTGGCGGCATATGTGGCAGCGTGTAGAGTCTTGGAATAACGTCTCTTGCTCTGGAGTCATTACAAGGGGAACATATACTCCCATCTGACTTTTAATAAAGTCATAAGTTTTAAATAACTTTTCAAAAAACACATCCATTACATTTTTACCGCTGTACAACTCTTCGTAAATAATTTTAGAATCCCTCACTACAACATAAGCAAATCCAGAAGGAGTGTGTTTGCCAGAGTTTATAAAGCATTCGAAATCTGCATAAATCACAAAGGGAGCTTTAAGTTGATATTTGTAATTCGTAAATTGTAATGTATCTTTTTTAGACATTTGTACTCTTTGGGCATCAAAGGTTTTACAATATGTTATGTGACGTTCCAATATATCTTTAGTGTAAAAATGTTGCACACAGAACTTGCAAAAATATTTCTTATGGTTATCTTTTGTAGACCGTAGCGTTAACTTATCAAAATCACGAATTAAACAGTAATGTGATTTGCGGCCTTGTTGTAAAAGCAGGAGTTTGCGTGCGTATTACTATTTAGTTTAGTTATTCTCAATGGATATATTAATTGTCCTTCAATTCCATATACATTAACACTTATATTATTTTGTTTTTCAAATTTATCAATGTCGGATATTTTTACGGGATATTTTATATTTGTCATATTTAACTGACCTACGTGGGGTTCGTAGTAAAATACTTGATTTGCATGTTCTTTACAATTCCTTGGATTTAATTTTGCTAAAATACTCCACAAAAAACATTTATTATCACTATTTTTAATATTTAAAACAGCGTGTTTTGATTTTATATTTTCTGGTGTGGGGATTAGGGGTTTAGGGGTTTAGGGGATTAGGGGTTAGGGGTTTAAGACTTGGGAGTTAGGGGTTTATACTTGTAAACATGCAGCTGCCAGTATTTAGTATGGTCATATATCCATCCACTGCCTTCTGATTGAAATTTGTGTAAAGATGTGTCGATTTTTAAAAGTGAATTTTCAATTTGTGTCTTTAATTGTGCTTTCTCAATTGATAAATAGTTAAACTTCGAAAGTTAGCGATAGTTTCTTTATCAATTAATAATTCACCATTCTTTCTGTGTGTTTGATAAATTTCACTCTCCTAATAAGAATCCATTTGATAGGTAAAGGACATGATTGAAGGGTGTTTAATATATCCACGGACTCACCCTGAAACTTAAACACATTATAGGGTCGCTTGTCACATCGTAGGTGGTGGCGTTTCTTTTGACAGTTAATAGCCTTCTTACACACATTACAAGTATTGTGGTTCTCTAGCATATGCATTTTAAAATTGCTATTGTCAAATATTTGATGACATATTTTACAAATTTTAGGAATAACTTTGTGGATGTTACGATAGTGTCTGATTAAATTACTTATTTTTGAGCAGGGCACAGAGCAGACTACACAGGACAACATGTTCGAAGTAAATAAATTTTGAGATGACATTACTCTGTTTTTTATAAACAAAAATTATCATTTTTAATGTTAAATTAGACAAAAATTATTTAACAGCGGTTTTAAATTATATTTTACTTTAACAAGTTTAATTTACGAATATGAGAGTTTAAAAATTACCATTTTTAATGTTAAATTATACAAATCATTTAACAATGGTTTTAAATTATATTTTACTTTAACAAGTTTACTTTACAAATATGAGAGTTCAAAAATTACCATTTTTAATGTTAGATTAGACAAATCATTTAACAATGGTTTTAAATTATATTTTACTTTAACAAGTTTAATTTACGAATATGAGAGTTCAAAAATTACCATTTTTAATGTTAAATTAGAAAAAATCATTTAACATTGGTTTTAAATTATATTTTACTTTAACATTTAAAATTTTAATTTAAAACACGAAGTTGTAGATGTGTGATCAGAAACCAGCGTCAGTGCAGCTGAACTGTTTGAGGCCCTCGTTTGGACTGGATACGTCTTCACACTACACAATATCATTTTATAAATAAAACTGCCATTTTGAAACTATCAATCTACATATTCAATTAGATAAAACAGATAATTTAATATTTAAAGTCTAAAATTCAAAACATATTTTACTTTAATATTTAGTTTGATCAAAGTACAAATAATTTTCAAAACACATTTAACTTTGAAGTGTAAGATAATTGTTGCGCCCTAAATTAATATCCTTAAAGCATCCTAAGAGGATCATTTGGTGATGGGAGTGACTATTAGATCACTAGTAATTTTGTATCTCCCAATTCAATAGTTATGTTTTACGATTACAGTTTTGAAATGGAGAATTAAATTAGTCAATGGTGAATTGGAAGTATGATTTACAAATAAGAATTTAAATATGGAAATCTATTTTAAAATTTAATTTGGAAATGCAGTTGTTACATTCGAAATATGATTCACAAATGGATATTTAAATATGGAAATCTATTTTAAAATTTAATTTGGAAATGTGGCTGTTATATTCGAAATATGATTTACAAATATTAGGAAAGCTATTTCACAATTTTCGGAGCGATTATAAAAAATGATGGATTAACAGTCAGTTGTGATTGTCCTCCGCTGAAGACAACATCTACACTTTAGCTACAACTGACTGCCATCGCTAACACTCCCTCATCGTCAGCTCGGAGTCCTAGGTGCGAGACGCCGGGTCTGGTGATGTTGGAGAGGTGAGCCGTGACGCCATAGTCCAGTGCCGCTGCGTGGTGACCTCATCAAGTGCCACCTCAGAGTCCAATGCCACTCGGCGTCTGCCGTCACTGCCAAGGTCCTGGGTCCTGTCCTGGGATGTGGAACAATAGAGCTGTGTGCTGTCGGTAGCTCCTTATATACACGTCGAGAGGCTGGATTTTCAATTTAACCAGGAAATTACCTCATAGCTAATTCTGGCCAAGGCTGGTCGCGTGCTTGAACACGTGGGGAATCCCGGTCGGCCTTGCCGTCATGGCCAGTGTGTCAGTGGGCAGCGGTGTGGATCGTTGCGGTGTGTGTTTTAATTACAAAAATCAGACAGTAAATAGTTGGCAGTATTTTTTTTAATTCGACCGTAATAGTTAATTTGGGAAATGTAGGATTTATTAATGCATTAGATATCCAAATTGCAGACAAATCCAAAGTTAGATTTTGGAATTTTTAAATATAGAGGATGGGGAAAATGTATTTAAGGCAAGGGTACTAGTACAGGCTAACAAGAAAATTTGTATAGGGCGGGAGCCGGTGTCGGTCCAAAAACGGCTCCCCATAAGAATAACATGGGAAAAAAGTGCCGATTACGGCGTCTCTTTCTGGGTTCTCCTCTACTGTTCCATAAGGCCAATGTTAACTTTGTGCCTACATTACTCCTCACATGATCGTCATATACAATTCATTTTGTTGTCAAATCAAAGGTTTCGTCGTCGTCTACGGAAATACAATGTCGAATTATTTAATTCGGGTATCATATTTCATAATAAATAGTTTAATTTTGAACTGAAACATTGAACATGTTCTCATTAATTTGTGACAAAATCCAAATTCGACTGTTGTATTTCCCTAGAGGACGACGAAACCTTTAATTTGACACCAAAATAAATTGTTTGTGATGATCAGGTGAGGAGTAACGGAGGCACAAAGTTAACATTGGCCTAATGGAGCAAAACACCAAGATAGCGTCCGGAAACTTACGGTGATGAAGACTCTTAAAAAAAATATTTAAATTCTAAGATATTTAAATATTGATCAGCACGGAAGGAATGCATTATCAAATGTAATTAGCTAACTAAGTAGCAATAAAGGTAACTACCGGTTATAAAAATTAACGTTTTAGTCATCTTTATTAATTTTTATATTTCCTGATATAGTGTTATGAAAAATTTACCTTTATTACATTGGGTTTGCATTTCAATTATTTAAACTTTGGTTTAAATCGAAACAGACATAATTTAATTATTGGTGCACCCGGGTAATAATTATCAGGGTATTATTTTATCCCGGATTGAAAACCTTTATTTTTAAAATGTTATCTTTTTCTCACCGATAGTATGGACATAAATCAATTATTGTTCCACAAAATATGCTTATCACATGTATAATCTTCCAGCTGGAGTCTGTTCTGCATAATCTTGTTGGCTGAAGGCCAGATTTAGTATATCTACTGACTAACTAAATAGATATAGGGACAAGTCTCTGATTACAGTAGGTTTAGTAATCTATATTTTCAAATTAAAAGGGCTTGGAAATATACTTAATTAATAATTGAAAACCACCAAAGTTTACAGATAGGGAAAAGGAGCGTTGCGGAGGACTCTGTTTGCGGCTATGGTTATATTATGGGCTGCATTCGGATTGCTCCCCCTGGCCAGTAGATTCAGCGACATATACGTATGTTGTCGATCGTTGAAATCACACCTGGTTGGCAGGGGGAGCAATCCGTATCCTCCCATTATTATGTTATCAACATGCTGTAAACGGGATTTGAAAAAAGAAAGTGAAAGTTAATTCTACTCATGCTCGTATTTATGATTTGAAAATAATGTTTCTGTCTTAAGTTGTTGTAGGTTGAAAAACTCATTTTTTGAACATTTACAAGGCCTTGTAAATCTGTAAATGCAACTCAATTAAAAAAGTAAAAAGGTAAATTTGTAAATAATATTTATAACTTGAATATTAAACTTTAAGTTTAATTAAAGGGTTTATGTAGCTGCTGTAAAGAGGGATCCTGCACACCCTTTCCAAGCACTGCGCGGAAGGGGTTATGTAGCAGATATGAGATGTGGTGTGATGCGTAATCCTAATGTTAAGTAAAATGTCATCTATAAGTCTTTAATGTCAGTTTTCATGTTTTGTAACGTTCACTTCTACTAGTGCTTATGTATGTAATGATTGTAATTGTAAAATGATTGATGCCGTATATGAATAAATGAAATTAAATAAATGAATAATCCTCCAAACTCTTTCATTACGCCGAGCGGCACAGGTAGACAGACGATGGGTACACCGGAACAGCCTAAATTTTAATTTTTTGCGACTTTTTAGCAAAATTACAAATTTTCAGTTTTTTTGGCTGTTCTGATGCTCCTGATTCTATTTAAATACAGTATTGGGATGGCAATTTTGATCATTGCTCTACGTCAATTGGTTTCCGAGATATTGAAAGTGCTAAACACAGTACGTTGTCTTATGTTATTCTTATGGAAAAAAAGAACAATTGTATATCTCGCTTATTTATGAACATAAACTGACAAAATTTGGTATAAGGCTTGATCTGGTTGTGGTTTATTGTTGTTTGCACCAAAAAACAATTTTTCGCATATGGTTCCTGTAGCAGCAAACCTAGGTTCTTGGTCCCCATGTTATTCTTAAGGCAAATACTTAAAATGTTATATATCGCTTATTTATGAATGTATATGGATGAAACTTGGTATGTGGCTTCACTAAGATGAGTTCTATTGATATTTGCATAAAAACCCATTATTTTTGTGCCTTGTTGCAGCAAACCTGCGTACTCATCCCCAATGTTATTCTTACGGAGAATAATTAATATTTTAACTATCGCTTGTTTGTGAATACATTTCTTATGAATCCTGGTAAGTGTTTTAATGTGTTATGTTATATATTCATTGGAAATTCGCTGAGTATGCAGGTTTGCTGCAACGGGGGTATTTTTGAAATTGTGTAAGCTTCTACTTCGCTACGGTACCGTTACTCATAGCTTTAATTCAATATTGCTCTGGTGTAATGTTGCTGTGATTTAATATATTATCTCTAAAACTTAGTTTCGGTTGAATTTTCCCACTGATAATAATTTTCATAGTAATACCTATAGGCCTACCAATAGTTAATTGCTTTATAAATTGACACTTAGACTTTAAAAATACAGTAATAAATAATAATATTAGTTTTAGTTTGTTTGGTCTAAATTAATTATTAGTAATGATATTATTATTAGGTTAATATTTGCGCAAATATCAGTATAAACGTGCACAATTTTGAGTATTTGTAGGTTAAACCATAGACTAACTCCAGAAGTTAGTCTATGGTTAAACCAAGCGGTGGGTAATGGTGGGTAATTTATTCAGGGACAGTGGGTAAGAGACCCAAACTGGATTGGCAACACTGTCCGTGGGTAACCCTAAAAATTAGAAGATGAGTCGATTACCATAACATGATAACGTCACAATCATAATACATATATGGCAGTGGCTACGTACACGTCCGACGTGAGCCGCTACTGTTCACGTCCGTTCCAAATTATGCACCGTACGTTACTTTTCCTGTGATTTTTAAAACAAATTGAGAGCCAGAAAACCTCCTAACTTAACCTAACGTAATCTAACCTAACGAAACATAACGTAACGTAACCTAACCCAACATAACCTAAGCGGTAGCGAAGTGAATTTGCCCTTATATTGGACGTGTACGCAGTCACTTCGTACATGTATATCTTGTGTTGCCGTTAAGTTGTATTTACTGTAAACGTTCTATATTTAATAAAAGTAGGGCCTAGTTACTTATTCGAAAGTGAATTTACTGGTAAAGTTCTATTATCTCAATTAAATAGGACATAGTTACTTCTTTAAAAGTGAGTCTCTATCAATAGGAAGTTGAATTTTATTATTTACTTTTGAGTCTTAGAGAGGGGTTAGGCTAACTTACCTAGTAGGACTGTTGTTAAGTTAAACTTGGTCACGTTGCATAATAACCTAGTTGAAAACATAGTCTTATGATGATCCATCCTAGGTTGGGCCTAAATTATATAGTAAAGGGTAAAGTTAAATGGACAGTCTCGCAGGTAGCCTCTTCTGTCATAATACTCTGTTTACAAAACAATCCCATTGTAGCGTGTTCAGAATGCAGCCAACCAGTTAGGTGGAAACCACCCCCCACACTGCCTGGCGATTCTTAGAATTTTGTCTTCTGCCTAAAGAAGCTAATAATAGAACCATTGCTCTCTCAGCATTCGACGGCACATTTGTTTCGTCATGGTTAGACGAATACAACAAAACTCGAATCACAATTAATTATACTATATTACATGATCGAGATAATCTAATAGGCTAGTTCGTCGCGGCTTTGCTCATGATAACAGAACAATGTTATGTTTGAGAAGTTATTTACATTTTTTAAAGCACCTGGAGGACTGAGCTTGAAAAGCCAGTCAGTTTATTCAAAATGCCTAGAGATCTTCATGGTTTCTCTTGATGGGCAGTTTGTTTGCTAGTTTCTTTTCATTGTGGACACGTCTGCTTTAGGCTACATTCAATCTTAATTGGTACTGTAATTATATCAATTACGGGACCTATCGCAAATCAAACAATTTTTTTTCAAAATGACCGATATATAACTAACATCCTGATTTTGAAAATGATAAGTAGGCTAACTTAGTTGTTTTAGTTGGTTAACCCGGGAAAAACATTTTTTCTGCAGTATAGCTTTGTGGGTCTTAATTGTGCATAATTTTATCCTGAACACAATGATGTAACTCGTTTGTACATTGAACTCCCTCAACACATTAATATGAATAAGCCTTTACGTAAAAGAGATAAAATAATTTCAATTATTAACAAAATAAGCGAGTTTTCGTCAATAAGGTATAAACTCCAGTCAATTTAGGGGGCCCGAAGAGAATCCAGTGTAAATGGGTGGGGAATTTTGGTTTAACTAACACTTAGGGTACAATTTCATAAGCGGCCAGCAACTAATCGGATGCAATACATTGATCTTAAAAATTTGATATAAACTTATCGAATTGCATTTTAAATCGAGTTTAATCTAAATAACACAAAAACCCAAACATTCGAGACCTCATGGCGTGTGTTGAAACGGTCTCGGAAAACTGGGATTAAGAGCGATGATGTCAGTTACAAATATATTTTAATCAAACATTAACTTAACAAGTAACAAACGAAAACTAAAATTTAAAAATACAACAATTAATAAAAAAACGTATAACCAAGCTAAAACTTATTTTTCTTTGCCATGGTTCCGTTCATTCAATTCATTAAAGCAGCCCATAAAGTTTACCCTGACAAAGATAACCTAAGTTTTAGCTTAGTATACTATATTATTTGTTTTTTATTTTTTTATTTTTTATTGTAGTTTCCGTTTGTTATTTGTTCATTGGTTCATTAAAATATATTTGTAACTGACATCACATTTTATTATTGATATGGGTGATAAATATTGAGTGAATAATTTTCGATAAATATACTGTTAAAATATGTTTCAAAATATCGAATGTTCCGACTCGACATATCGAATGTTTAAGATGGATATATTGCATCCGATTAGGTGGTGGCCGCTTATGAAAATGTTCCCAACACTTATTTATCATAACCTAACATATCTCCGCAAAGCGCTGCAATGAAATTTTACAATTTTTGGGAATTTTTCCTTATTTTGGGACATGTTTGGAAAAAATTAAATAAAAAATAGCACATCAATAAATTACAATATACTGCCATACAGCGCTCTGCGGTGTTAGGTTAGGTTATGTTAACACTAGGACTCCCCCGGGCCAGATATCCGGCCCTCGCATGTGTGCGCTGGCTGCCCCGGGGAGCCATTTGCAAAACTGCTCGGTGCCCTGACATTTTTGGCCATTTTGCAGAGCTTTTTTAAACAATTCGCAGTGCCTAAACTACTATTGATAACTTAGTCATAAGCATGCTCGTTTTGTTCAGAAAAAGAAGAAAATTATTAATAAAATAAAATAAAACGAATTTCCGTTGGTGTTTTTTTACAAAATGTGAAAAACCAAAATTTTATTCAAATTTTTACAGACAATCAAAGATATACACAATGTACTTAGGCAATTTATTTACGTTTAAGTGTGTTTGATTTATTTGAAAAGTTTTTTTTACCTGAATTACGGAAAGTAACATGGAAACCGGGGAAGATCGACAAGCTTACGCTGTACATTTGAAAAATAAAAAAAATAAAAAGTATTACAATAATATACTAAAACTTTTTTATATTACTAAAGGTTACAATAGTTATTATAAATAATGCATTTTTGTACGAAGTAATAACTGTTTTTATGACTTTATATGAGTTGGAGAATAAAATTTGAGTTTCGCCGAAAGCCAAAATTAGTTATTTGAAGCTAGATATAATTTGTGTACTTAAGTATAATATAATAAATGGTACATATATTTATAGTAAATATATTTCTGAAAAATAATATATAGGTCTACATATATGTATAGAGAAATATTAACAAATAAAGGTTCCATAAGCACATATTGATTTTTGAACCTAAATTTATAACTTAGCCATATTTGAACAAAATCTGCAGAGGTTACTTAAAACTGTGTCTGTGTCCAAACCATAAAAGATAACCCTGTCATATGCATACGCTTTTTGTTCATAAAAGAATAGAGAATTAGAATAAATCAAAATAAACCGAATGTGATTAGATAAATGTTTAGATAAAGTCAATACCCCCGTCGCAGCAAACCTGCGGACTCAGCGAATTCCCAATGCATAATATTTGTCTGAATTCCACATAAAGCCGCAAACCAAGTTTCATAAAAATATATTCACATATAAGCGATTTTAATTATTCTCCATAAGAATAACATTGGTAATGAGTATGTAGGTTTGCTGAAACAAGGAACAGAAACAATTGTTTTTTATGCAAATATAAATAGAATTTAACTAGGCGAAGCCACATACTAAGTTTCATCGATCTTCAATCATAAATAAGCGATATATGACATTCTAGTTATTCTCCATAAGAATAACATGGGGGCTGAGGAAGCAGGTTTGCTGCAACAAGGAACAGAAAAATGGGTTTTTATATACTTATCAATATAACTCAACCAAGTGAAGCTACATACCAAGTTTTATTAATTTATGTTCATAATTAAGGGAGTCAGTACATTTTACTTACTCTCCATAAGAATAACATGGGGGCTGAGTACGCAGGTTTGCTGCTACGGGAATAATCAACAAAAAATCAATTTTTGGTGCAAATATCAATATACCAGAACTACTTGAAGCCACATACCAAGTTTCATCAACATACATTAATAAATAATCGAGATATTAAATTTTATTTATTCTCCATAAGGATAACATTGGACAACGTACTGTGTTTAGCACTTCGAATATCTCTGCAACGGTTGGGCGTAGAATCACAATTTAAACACCAAAATGATTGTTTTGTGGAACTGAACAGATAGGTAAAAGCAAATGTGAAGTTTACATTAAAATAAACTGAGGAAAAGCCAAAAACCTTTTTCCCATAAGATTAACATGGGAGATTTTATCAGCAGGTTTTTTTGGATTTTCTCCGCAACTACTTAACCTAGGTTAATAATTCAAGAGACTAAATTATTTGTTTTTTAAGCTCTATAACTTTGTCAAAACCAAAATTAAGTTTTTTAAAAATTTTAGGGTAAAAAATGCAAAAAACTGATTTTTGGAAAATTTAAAACCCCCATAGACCCCCCTTCCCATGGTCCGATTTTTCTGGTTTTCGAACTTAAAGTCATGAATGTCATTTTACACATTTGAGCCAAATTTCATCAAAATCGGACGTTTTTTACTCAAGTTATCGTGTTAACGGACACATATATATATATATATATATATATATATATATATATATATATACATATATAAAAATTTTAACGAATGGTGTTTTTGGCATCTGGGGACCTCAAAACAAAAAGTTATCATGGTCTCGGGCTTAAGTCTTACCATGAGACCTACGGTAATAGCTTCTTCCCTATAGGGGAAATTCGCTAAAAAATTGAACATTTCCAAATTTTCTAGGCCTAGCCTAGAAAATACGTGTGTGAATTTTCAGTGATGCACAAGCCTAGAAAATGCGTGTTGGAATTTTCAATAACGCACATTTGAACATGAATAACAATATTTATTTTCCCATAGTAATGTGGATAAATATTACTAATAACTCACACACTACACGACAATACACTAGTTTATCACTAAAACACTAACATGCGACGTAATATACGGACCTACTCGCACAACTTTGGCTTGGCTAGCTGAAAGAATCTTTGATTTGTTATTATTTACACGAGTCACCTGACGTTCCATATAGTACGTCAGTGGTACTTTTATTGGCTTCAAATTGGTATTACTTACGTCACGCTAAATCATTTATCGAGCTAATTATTTTGGGTTTAGACTGGGCCGGATTTCCGGCCCTCGGGGCAAATAAACAGCTCACATAACAGCTGATTTCAACAATTATTTCTCAGACTTCCTGGAGTCGTATGACAAAGTTCTTGTTACGAAAAGAAACAACCATTCATGTTGTTTCCAATGCTACCAACTGCTTCCTGTGTGGGCCAAAATGCAGACACTGTGATTTTTTTGAAGGACACGTGTTTTATGAGATTTCGCGGCTCGCGATTCTAAAATGTTTCGCGCGCTAAATTTTGTTCAAATTATAATAGCAGTTATATTGATCTGTTACTGCTACGAGGTTCGTTTATTTATGAAAATGAAAGGGTACTTTGGTATTATACGGATGCCACTATTTTTGGAGGTTAAATTTTTACCGGATACAAAGGATAACTACATAATTCGAAAAAACGTACTTTTATTGACTTACTGTACAAATTTTACATCATTCTGATGAGCGGTCTTTGTGTTGTGCCTCCCAAAAGACAGCGATGTCCGCTAGGATCGTGTTGAATGCGTCGCCGCCGCTAGCAGCCACACCCGATCGCCACATGTACTCCGCCAAATATACAGTGCGCTGCGACAGTTATGTTAGGATGGGTTATCATAAAAATACGTACGGTTTCCTCTTCATTTCGAGGTAAATCCCACACCAGAAGAACGTCACTCATTATGAAAACAAATGTAACGTCGTGACAGCAATAAATCACTCATGACACTGACCCAGATACAGGCGGTGACAGGTGATGCGCGCGCTCCGGTCAACGACCTGACCTTGGCCTATTTGGAGGGGGTTTGGCGGCCTGAAGTATGACTCATCAGGCATTATTCGATTCGTAACAAAACAAGGAAAGTTCTACAATCATTTTTATGATAACCCATCCTAACATAACTGCCGCAGCGCGCTGTATAAGGGTGGCATCCGTATAATACCAAAGTACCAATGAAAGTTTAGAATCTCCTCTTTAATATTTTATTAATATTATTACGTTTCTGGTTCATTTTCAATGTGTTATAAGCAGTTGGAAAAAATTACCCCGAGGGCTGGATTCCGCCCCTTGAACAGTCGATGCCCACATGTGAGGGCCGGATTTCAGGCTGGGACACCGAGCAATCTAGCCAAAATCAATCCAGGGCAGTCCTAGAGTTAAATAAACACAAAATTATATGTATCCGTAAAATTATTGTAAGTAGCCTATTTTGTATTTATCATAACCTAACCTAACTTTGCAGAGCGCTGAATAGGAAATTTTCCGTTTCCGGGTTTTTTTTCCCTTGTTAGGTAATTTTTCCCTTCTTTGGAAATTTCCCCGTTTTATTGAATAAAAAATAGCAAATCAATAAATTGCAATTTATTGCCATACTGTGCTCTGCTGGGTTGGTTAGGTTATGATAAATAAACACTCAATTATATGTAACTTATCTGTAAAAGTACCTAGGTATTGAAAATATATTGAATTCATTACGTTATAGGAAATTTTCCCATTTGGGGAATTTTTCCCTTGTTTAGTAATATACCTTTATTTAGGGAAATTTCCCTGTTTTAATTAATAAAAAATAAATAGCAAATCATTAAATTGCATTTTACCGCCATACAGTGCTCTGCGGAGTTATGTTAGGTTATAATAAATAAACACAAAATTATTTGTATCTGCAAAAGTATTGTAATAATATTGTAGGTTAACGTAACCTAACTTAACTGCGCTGAGCGCAGTACGGGGAATTTCCCCTTTTTGGGGATTTTTTCCCTTAGTTAGGAAATTTCCTCATTTTTTTAATAAAATTAAAATAAAAAAATAACAAATCAATAAATTGCATTTTACCATCATACAGTGCTCTGCGGAGTTAAGTTTGGTTAGGTTAAATGATAAATAAATATAAAATGTTATGTATCTGTAATTTTATCGTAAATATTTTGTACTTATTAAATCCTAATTTAACCTAACTCCGTAGAGTGCAGTATAGCGATTTTTTCTCCTTTTTTGGGAAATTTCCCCGTTTTATTGAATAAGAAATAGAAAATCAATCAATTGCAGGGAGCTCAGATTTAGTAGGAAAATAGGAATTATCCTACTTTTGGCAAAATTGTCCTACTTTTCAAGCAGGTTATATGTATTTTTTTATAGAGCGGGTAAATTTTCAATTTTACGGGCAACATTTTAGCAAAAAAAGCTGAAATCCAAAAAGATACTTTTTTGTAGTTAACAAATTTCATTTTATTTTGTTTTATTTCACACCAGAAAATATTTCAGTATGGCAATATTGAAAGTTAAACTCAACATTTCATTCACTGAAGATAATGAGTAGTCAAGACAATTTCTCCATAGTAGTAAAGAAGTTCTTCGGTTAGGTTATCATTCATTCAACCAACCAGACACACAGCCTAATACCTAAAAAGGTTATAAACACCTAAAAGGTTTTTGGAGGCACTACTTTGCTACACTCAGTAGTTTTATGAGGGGAAATACCCCCTCATCCACCAGGGTTAAGGGGCAACATATATAGAATATCCTCTGTTGGTCAATTCTATCTTGACCTGCACATCAAGTTTTAAAGAAATTGATCATTTAATGTGAGAGAAATTTGCACACATTCCCCTTAAGAAACATTCGACAACATACTGTGTTTACCGCCGCTAAATGAAAATTTAAATTTTCTCCGCGACCAGTAATCATAGAATATAATAATTTAAAATACTAAATTATTGAGTTTTTCAACCTTATTTTAATGGTGATAAGTATATTATATTTATAATTTATGGTTTTTAAGAAAAAAATTTAAAAAATGGATTTTGGAATATTTTAAGTCTTGTAATGTCTGTACCCAAATTTTCCCAGAAAGACGAGTAGTCTTGTTGGAAACATAAAAACACCATACGCTACATACTTTACAAACCACTATATTTTAGTTTAAACCGTGAGAGCCGTTTTTGGATAATAACGCTTAAAAATCAAAAAGTATGTAAATGGAAAAAACTCCTGAAGATATCGTGGCACACTGACACACACATAGACTGACATCCCTCAAACATCACTTTTTGTTTTTGGGTTCAGGGAGCACTAAAACGGATATTTCCACTAATAACTCAAAGAAAATTTACGTAAACAATACTTTCTTCATATACTTTGTTGATGGGGTAAGCTAAAAATTGCAAATATTTTCAGTAAATGTCATTAAAATACTGTAACTACATACAGTTTTTCATTTTGTTCTTATACCGTAAATGAATGTCACAACATAATGGTTGCTCATTATTATTAGCTGGGACCTTATCCGGCCACATTGTTTGGAGATACAAACAAATTATGTTTGATGTATTTAATAATTATTTAAAGTATAATAACAAATTTATTATTATATTAGTTGAGAATTAGGTTTGACTTTAATATATTTTCCTTCCTGGTGTGTCTCAACTTTGCGCGAATTCATCCGATTTCGCCCTACTTTTGTCCTATTTTTCTGGCAAAAAGTCCTACTTTCCTACTTTTCAGGGTTCAAAAATCGCTGGGCTTTCTGCAATTGCAATTTACCACCTCTGCCGGGTTAGGTTAAATTATGATAAACACAAAATTATATGTATACTAGCGATCAACCGAAGGTCGAAATTCGACCAAAAATATTAATTCAACGTAAACTCAAAGCACCACATACCAATAATGGATATTTGCGTGAATGTTTTGCCTTATCTTGCACTTAAATATAATGCATTTGAATCAGTGTCCTTATGCTGAACTTCACACGAATAACCTCTCTCGAATCACCCTCTCCCCCTCACACACTGGTTTATTTTTTTAAATGTGGAGAAGCGTGTTCCCATTCCAGTAGTCAGTAGTATTTTTTATTTACATTAGTCCTGAAACATCTGTTCTTGCTGTTAGGGCCGCCCCGTGCGCCGTGGCCGTGTAAGGGGAAAATAAAAAATATCACCCTGTTTTGGGAGCATGAATATTTCATGGGAAAAAATCGTAAACATGTAATAAATGACAATGACAATTCTAAAAATAAGTCGTTCTACAACTTAGGTTTTATACATAAATTATAATTTAAAACTTAAAACAATAATAAGTCGTAGATGAGTACCATATCAACTGATTCATAGTTGTAATGAAAAGTTATTACAAGGCAAGTAGATCGTAAATCATTATAGTATTGCGTTTGACTAAATACGTAGGTGAACACTCATGCTACTTATTGGAAAATAATTGGACTCGTCTGTCCACTCGCTTATTCCTAACCTCAAACTCTCATGTCATTTTTTCGTCGTGGTGTTGTCCGTATCGTATATGCATTGTTTCTAGTTATTTTGTTCAGTGTAGTGTGTTATGGTTTTTTAAGTCAGTGCTGTGCGAACTTGTAGTATAAATTGTATAAGAATAAAGAAAGATAAACCTGAACATAGGCTTTAATTCACAGAACTAGTGTCAAGTAATATAAAAATACAGAATGTAAACAAGTTGGTAAACAACAAAGTATTTAACATATGATTATAAAGATAGTAAATATCATAACATTCTCCCTTCCCTTAAGACTGGATATAGTCCTTCAAATAAACAGGGGGCCTCCGTGGTCTTTCACTCTTCCTGAGGGTGTTTTCTGGATTTTGGTTTAGGTTCTTCGTGTTGCTTGTGTACTTACAGAGGGTTGAGGTAAGTCAGAGACATCAGCACTAGAATCTGGCTCCTCGCATAAAGACCCAGAAGGATTGCACATCTCACTGTCTTCCGAGTTCTGATATTTTTCACCGTAGGGAGCAAGATGTCGGGTTGAGACTGTAGTTTCTCGCCCATCAGGATAACGAATGTAAGCGTATTCTGAATTGCCTTCTAAGAGTGTTACCTCCTCTACCAAAGGGTAAAATTTAGATCGGCAGTCAAATCGACGAATGAGAACAGTACCGTGATTTAAAAGCCAGGATGGAGTTGAAAAACCATTTGATGAACGCCTAGGAAAAGCAAACATTCGCTCATGCGGGGTAGCAGTGCACAACAGGGATCGCATAGCGTGGAGAGCATCTGGCAGAACATCTTCCCAACGAGTAATAGGTAGTCCACGATCTTTGAGGGCAAGTTGGATACAGTACCATTGAAACGTTCGACCTGTCCATTTCCCCGAGGATTATAAGGAGTTGTCCTACTCGTTACCACACCAAAGCCTGAGAGCCATGTTCTTAGTTCTTGAGACATAAATCCCGAGCCGCGGTCTGAATGTATGAATGAAGGAGCACCAAAAACTCCAAAACAACTGTTTTAGTGATGAAATTACAGATGAAGCAGAAGTATCCCGACAAGGGAAAATAAATGGAAAACGTGAATACTCGTCGATCACAGTAAGGATGTACTTATTTCGAGAACTAGAGGGAAGTGGTCCCTTAAAATCTATATTGAGCCGCTCAAAAGGAGCTGAGGCTTTAATGAGAGTACCCTGATGTTTGTAGAAGTTGGGTTTTACTTCGGCGCAGGTGCGGCATGCTGATGTGATTCGTCGCACGTCTTCCATGGAATAAGGGAGGTTCTTGCAACGGATCCAGTGGTAGAGTCTTGAGACACCTGGATGGCACAGTGATTTATGGAGAGAAATCAAGTTAGCCTCAGTGGAAGTCACACTAGAGGATACAGAACTGACTCTTGAAAGTGCATCTGCTGCGTGATTGTCTCTTCCTGGACGATACACAATGTCATAAGAATAGCAAGAGAGATCTAATCCCCACCTTATGATCTTCTCGTTCTTGATTTTGCTCCCATGCTCCATGTCAAACATAAATGCTACAGAGCGTTGGTCAGTAATGAGGCGGAAATGTCTACCTAAGAGAAAATGTTTCCAATACCGAACAGCCTCAACAATGGCATATGCTTCTTTCTCGACAGACGAATGACGTTTCTCCGAGTCTGACAAAGTTCGAGAGAAGAATGCTACAGGACGATTTCGCTGGCTTAGAGTGGCAGCTATAGTGGTATCTGAAGCGTCGGTCTCCACGCAAAATGGAACGTCATGATCAATGCAAGCTACAGATGCGTCCTCGATATCTTTTTTAAGCTTTTGGAAAGCCAAAAGAGCCTCGTCAGAGAGTGGAAAAGTACACTGTGTTAGGTGTTTAATCTTTTCAGAAAAGCAGGGTATGAACTTAGAATAGTGAGAAAACATTCCCAATGCCCTCCTTAAGGAAGCCGTATCAGTAGGTGGTGGGAACTCCTTTAGTGGTTTGAATCGTTTTGGATCAGGTCTGATAACTCCATCGCTGATTGAGTGACCTAGAAGGGTGATATTGCGTAGAGAGAATGAGCTTTTCTCATGATTAATTGTTAAGTTGTATTTTGAAGCTGCTTGCATGAAATTCTTGAGATTTTCATCTTGTTCAGCTTGAGTGTGACCGCAGATAGTGATGTCATCGAGATAAGCAAAGGTATCCTTCAACTTTTCTTCGCGTATTACCTGGTCCATAGTCCGTTGGAAAGCTGCTACACCGTTTGTTGTACCGAAAGGGATTCTTGTAAACTGGTAGAGTTCTCCAGCAGCCTCGAAAGCAGTATACGGGCGGTCTTTCTCTGGGATAGGGACCTGATGGTAGGCACTCTGAAGATCAATAGTGCTGAAAACTTTGTAACTAGCTACTTTAGAGACTGTTTCGTTTATAGAAGGAATTGGGTAGGCATCCAACTCGGTGTATTGATTTATGGTTCGAGAATAATCTATGACCATTCGCCTTTTGTGATTTTGAGATGATGTCACCAGGACTTGTGCCCGCCATGGCGAATTGCTCTTCTCAATAATACCATAATTTAAGAGCTTATTTATTTCAGCTTCTATAAACTGAGAATCATTGAGCGAATGGCGAACAGATTTAACGGCTACTGGTTTACAGTTTGGCGACAGATTAGTGAACAAATTAGCAGGTCTAACGTTGGCAGTACTGAAGGCACATACGAGTAAAGGAGAACCCCCACCAAACTCAAAGTGAACTGATGAGTGAAGTTGTAGTAAATCACGACCTATAATAACCTCAGAGCAAAGGTTAGGCATTACAGAGAGTTTAGTGTATGGGTATTTATGGCCAAGCATCTCCAGATTTGCTTTGCATGTGCCTTTGATTGTTACCTTATGAATGTTAGAGGCTAGACCTACCTGATCATTTGCTTTAAGGATTTTCAATTTTAGCTGGTGAGCTATTTTCTCATCAATCAAACTGATGTCACTACCCGAATCTAGCATCCCACAAAGTTGATAACCATTGACAGTGACAGTTGCTTTTACTTTTGACTGATGTGAGACAGGACAAGAAATTACAGAAGCAAAATCTTGAACAGTTGCTGTGTGTTTCTTAGGTTGAGACCGACAAACTTTTTGAAAGTGGCCGGTTTTCCCGCATCTGTTACACTCTTTGTCTTTTGCCAGATAATTTGCATGAGAATGCCTAGCTCCCCCACAAAAATAGCATTTGGCATGTAGAGCTCCTACTTCAGAATCTTGTTGACTGCTAGTGACTTTGTTAGTAACATGGCTATCGGTTGGTAAGTTATCAATACTATTTATTGCATGACTGGGCGACTCATACTGCAGGGAATGAAGCTGGGCTAATTCTAAAGAACGAGCTTGTCTGTGAGCATCGATCAAAGTAAGAGTTTCATTCTCAAGCAGGCGTTGGCGTATTATTGGGTTTAGTAATCCCCTAATAAACGAATCACGCATACAATCGTCACGGTTGGTTTCTGCTGTTACAGCCTTGAATTGACAGTCTCGACTAAGGAGTCTTAACCCTAGCAGTGGCCAGCCAAAAACTGTAGAATGGCCAACCAATTTTGGCGATTTTGCAGACCTTTTTTTGAAAATTCGTATAAAATTGAAATGAGAACTAAACATAGCCAACCACATATTCATTTTGTTCAGAAAGAACAGGAGCATCATGTAATAGTCAAATAAAACAGATCTAAGAGATAATTTTTTCAGCGAAGTAAAAAAAATAAAAAAAAATTGAAATTTATTTTTGAAATTTCAAAAGCAGCCTCGGTAAAACTTTTTTGTCAGATTTTTTATGGAAAATTCATTATATACATTTTGTAGACAATTCAATTCCCTACATAGAAATGTATAATATGTTGGGGAAAATATTTTATTTGTAGGTATTATGTAAGTATATACGGAAAACCGCAAAATGTGAAAATTGTACAGTGTTAGTTAGTACTGTAAAAAGGATATGTAAATATGTATATGCTAATAATAATATGTATATTTTTGTAAAGCTAATAAAGTAGGGAATGTAAAAAAGTCATAAAGTTGATGGTAAAAAATTGTTATCACTTATGATTAGATGAATTTTGAAAATTTTAGGGTATTCGGAAAAAAAAAATTCTACGATATTTAGTATATAACTTTTTTTAGAAATTTATTCCTCCAAATACTATATATACATTTAGTAGGACATTCAATTCCCTACATAGAAATGTATAATATGTTGGGGAAAGAATTTTATTTGTAAGTATTATGTAAGTATATACGGAAAACCGCAAAATTTGAAAATTGCGGTCACCATGTAGGAAAAATTACAAAATTAATATTTTTTATATTAGGCCTACTCAATAATCTACTCAATAAATACATCCTACCTTACAATTGTAAAAGTAATAAAAATAAATATAATTACTCACCCCCTTCCCATTATTATGTTATCCTGTTGGCTTATATCACACTCGAACATACGAGACATTGTACTAAAGAAAAACAACTTTTTAGAAACACTATTTCACACACTTCAGTAATATTTATGCATAATAAAATGCATAAAGATTACTGTTATATACACACATACACTTCACTAACACTAACACTCCGAAATAATAAAGGATTTAGCAGTAATTCGCGGATAACACGAGAGCGTAACCTTACCAACAGCGACGACAAAACACGGAATGGCCGACTAATGCGCATTTGATGTGAGATGTGACGTATTTCCCTCGTCTTCCAGCAGCAGGCGGAAATAATAACCATGCGCAAGGCTGCCAATCTCAAACGCTAAATTTCTTCCTCTTCAAAATGAAATATTATATGACTAGTATTTATAACTTGCACTGGATGTAATTCGCATTTCCCATACCAGCGTATTACGCTGGTTGGCCATTTGTTACGAATTCAGAAAACAGGTGTTTTCATAAAATCGTAACTGTTGTGCAATCAATATTTTGTTCTAAAAATCAATACTACAGTGAAACTAAACTCTTTGGCTATGCAGTGGTACCACCCGCAACATCCTAAGACAAAAATTACCCGAGCAGGGTAATTCCAAAGAAGTCGTGTTTTTACATTTTCCGAGCGTCGACTGCAGGAATGGCGTAGTGGAAAAATTTCATAGTAATTATAATCGTCGTGACATTGTTATAGAACTTGTAAACGGTTCATTTATGTAATAAAATGAAAGTTCAGAATGTGATCTTTCGAATGGTATAAATATTGTTCACTTCTGAGTTGACTATTAATGATTTTTTTACCGTTACAAAAATTTCGACCCGTACCAGCGTATTACGCTGTTGGCCATTTCAGGCGACACGTGAAACCAGCGTATTACGCTGGTTGGCCACTGCTAGGGTTAAGGACTCTAGGTACCTGTCTATTGACTCATTAGGTTGTTGACGGTGAGTGAAAAGTTTATGTCTGGCAAAGACCTCGTTCACAGGTTTGACAAATATATTCCTGAGTACACTAACTGCCTCATTATATGTATTGCATTGACTTACATACTCGTAAATGCTAGGTGAGATGTAGTTGATGAGAAGACGAAGTTTCTGTTCCTCGTTTGCTGATGTACTTCTTACAAAATTCTGGAATCTGTGTTGCCAATGGTTCCAGTGTGTTGCTGCATTACTGGAATCAGGATCTAACTCGAGTGTATTCGGGCAGAGAAGGCGATCCATGGATTTAACTTATGTGAATTAAATTGTAGTATAAATTGTATAAGAATAAAGAAAGATAAACCTGAACATAGGCTTTAATTCACAGAACTAGTGTCAAGTAATATAAAAATTCAGAATGTAAACAAGTTGGTAAACAACAAAGTATTTAACATGTGATTATAAAGATAGTAAATATCATAACAGAACTAAGATGTTTTTTTTACGAAAACAATATAATATGTTATATTTTACATTACCCCCTGGTATAATATATTATATTTTAAGATCCTGGCTGCCCTCAAAAATTGTACCTATTTTACTCTTAATAAGGATAAACAAGATCAATTTGAATTAATTGCATTCTAAAACAGATTTTTATGTTATAAAACACAGTTTTATAGCAGTAAAATATGTTGTGAGGAACGAGGTACTTATCTATAGAGGTATCGTCTGGGGTAAAAAACTGTGCTAATATGCTCTCCACCATTTTGACCCTCTATACCCTCCGGTCTCCATGGCAGCAATATATTAACCAGTCAAATGCTCCCTTCACAAGTCTTTCTTTCTCTTTGACCAGATCTTTTGTTTACAAAAATATCCTCTAGTGAGGCTTCACTTTTTTAACACGAGACGAGAGCTCTATATTTATTTACCTTGTTGGCTGTGAGCTGACAACAAATGCACAAACTTCAAAATTGGCAGTGCAATCTTTATAGCCCCTATAATAGCTGACTGTTATCATGGTTATAACTATTTTAATAAGTAACAAGATGAAACAACTTTGTTAGGTTTCGAGCAAAAAGTTCCCCACCTGGTAATTTCATTGTATATACAAGGCAAAGGTCTCACTAATTAACATACTTCCTGATATGCTGGATGATTTTAGGTTTAAAACAGGAAATATTAAGATTTTTGATTCTGATTTTACCTTCAGGCTCAGCCCCTCAGGTTTTCAAAGTTTCAGTGGTATTCTCAAGGAAACTCATTTATTTGACCAGATAGCAACATAAACAGGTGTTCAGTTGTATAAATAAAACTCGCTTCGCTCGCTGAGGGCTCTGCCCCCAGACCCCTGTGGGGGGCTTCGCCCCCAGGTCGCTGTTTAGCCTCATTTTGAAGTGGCGTCAAATCAAGTGGCCCAGAACCCCCATAATAATACTACTCATGCTTAGAAACAGACAAATCTTCAGAAATTTAAATATGAGAGCATCTGTATGGCCGAAGGAACTGTTTAAACAACACTAAATTTTGATTGTTTCTATCCGCCATTATTAAATTATTGAGGTAGTAAAACTGGAAAAAGTAAGGCTTAGGAATTTTCTCTGGGTTTCCCGAGGACTATCGGGTGGGTAGTACCCGTGGGTGACCGGGTACCTAGTTCAAGTGAAAGTGGTGTCATATTAAGTGACCCAGAACCGACATTATACTACCTACTACTTATTCAAAAAAATAGACAATACAGCAGTTTTTGAAATATGAGGGGGTTAACAATTGAAATAGTAGAGTTTGGCAATGATTAAGGAGATTTGAGTATTACATGCTACATCTCATATACCCAAACAAACAATAAGCAAAAACCCTCTCCCCTCCTAGACCTCCCCTACCACCCCACTTCCCCAACCCCTAGACCCCTGTGGGAGGCTTCGCCCCTAGATCGATGGGTTTAAATCATCAAATCTATTCACGTGATAAAAAAATGGAAAACCACCAAAAAACCTCGGAAAAACGTTGAAATTTTAAAAATCTAGCGCTATATAAGGACAAAGGGCTATATAGAGACGAGATACGACAAAAAGTCATAGAGTCAAAGTTTTAGACCGTCTAAAATCGTTGGTAAGTGGAAGTATTCCGTTTATCGATAGGACCATCTATTCGTCTGCTAGAGCTAAAATAATAAGGCACCATTTTGGACATATTCAAAATTTCCTCCATTTTTTATTTTTTTATGTGGTTCTGATTAAATATTATACCTTTTTGCAATTTTCCTGGGGGTTTTAATGGACAAGCTAAATCTAGGCCCAATTCCACGTTTCTAGCTTATCTAGAATATCTCAGTAAGTCGATAATGTAGTTTGTCATATATGGAACAATTATGTTTTTTAATTTTTTTGAGGTGTTTAATTATTAAACAGGTTAGTTTACCGACTATTTCGTAAAGGGTAATAGGTAAACATATTGGGTGCCAAATATCAAGCCTTTAAATACTAAATTAAAGTGATAGGAAATTAAAAACCACGAAAATAACGGTCAAAATTGTTTTAATTTTGAAAAATCTAGCACTACCTAAGGGTGAAGGGAGCGAGATACGACAAAAAGTCATTGGACCAAAGTTGTAGATCTTGTAAAATCCGTGGCACGTGGTGGTGTCCGTCTTTTGATAGGACCATCCGTTCGGCCGCTAGAGCTCAAAAACTGGAATTTTAAAATAAGCCTTTTTTGGGGGAATTTAAATAATTTTTTTAGGGGGGTTAAAATAAAAAATTGTCAGTTTTGGCGATTTTTCTGGGGGTTACAAGGTAAAAGCTACCTGCGTGCCAAATTTCAGGTTTCTAGCTCAACTATAAGTGGTCTAGAATTCGTATACCTCAGTGAGTGAGTGAGTTACACATGCGGCTGTATATATTTTAGACTCGCTTCGCTCACTGGGGGCTCCGCCCCCAGACCCCTGTGGGGGCTTCGCCCCCAGGTCCCTGTCGTAAATTATACCCTTAACTGATGTATAATGTAGCCTTTAAAAGGCGTATTTTGAACCTTATAAGGGATACAACCACCGTTAACAACCTAAAATACTATGACTTTGGGTAACCAAAAGCCTTCTGCAACAAATATGACATGATTTATAAGGGATTTTACCCTCGACAGTGCGCAACATAGAAAATGTACCCGAAAAACACGAAAAATCTACAAGAGCTCAAAAACTTTGATTTTTATGGGTGTTTAAGATGCTTAATCTGGGCGTGGGAGTATTTCTTAGTACTAATTGTAATGTAGGAATACTGTGTGATAAGTATTAGGCCTCTAAGTTCTATATTAGAGCGACAAACCATTAAAAACCACAAACAAATTTGTGAAAAAGTTTAAATTTAAAAAATCCAGCGCTATCTAAGGGTGAAAGGGGTGAGATACGGCAAAATGTCATAGGACTAAAGTTGTAGTTCGTCTGAAATCCGTGGCACATGGTGGTCTTCGTTTTTCGATAGGACAACCCGTTCGGCCGCTAGAGCTTAAATAAAAAAATACTAACTACATTTTTATTTTTGTATTCACAATTATTTATTTTATTGAGTTAGTTCAAACTAAAAATAGTAGGATTTGGAAAGAAAAGGTGGAAGGCACATGCATGCCAAATCTCACGTCTCTAGCTCAAGTATTATTGGTGTCACGTGGGACAGAACCCCCAATACACCACTACTTATACTAAGAAAACGGTCATATCTAAAGATATTTAGATTTTTTCATTTTTCGACAGGTTTAGTTAATAAACATTGGTCATATTTCTGCTGCTATTTACTAAGTGTGAAGTAGACATACTGCGTGCCCAATATTAGGCCTCCATCAAGTATATTAACGTGATAGGAAATAAAAAACGGCCAAAATATTTCGAAAATATGCCGAAATTTGAAAAATCTAGCGCTACCTAAGGGTGAAGGAGACGAGATACGACAAAAAGTCACAGGACCAAAGTTGTAGATCGTCTAAAATCCGTGGCACGTGGTGGTCTCCGTTTCTCGATAGGACGAACCGTTCGGCCGCTACAGCTCAAATAAAAAGTCACTATTTTGGACAAGTTCAAAATTTCCTCCATTTTGAATTTTTTTGAGGAGGTTAAAATAAAAAATTGTAACTTTTTGGAATTTTCCTGGGGGTTACAAGGTACAAGCTACATACATGCCAAATTTCAGGTTTCTAGCTCTTCTAGAAGTGGTCTAGAATTCGTATACCTCAGTCAGTCAGTCAGTCAGTCAGTGAGTTACACATGCGGCTGTATATATGTTAGACTCGCTTCGCTCGCTGGGGGCTTCGCCCCCAGGTCCCTGTCGTAGTACCTATGGCACATGGTTTAATTACGCTAATAATCCAAGGTCCTATGTATACTCAAAATATAAAGTAGACTTATTGAGTGAACAAATTTACATTGGGTGTTTTTGCAACTTTACCGATGGTTTATAGTTACAATCTACACTGTATGTCACGTTCCTAGCTCATCCGTAAGTGGCCAAGGCAAAAGTGTACAAAATGTCACGTCCCTAGTTAGAACATGTAGAAGTGGGATATAATTCGTACACCTGTGTCAGTTACACCATTAGCTCGTATACAACCGGTCGCAAGCTACGAGAATCTCGTCAATGGCACATACGCACAACCAGATTAAGCATATCCCTAAGAAGTAAGTTTAATTTATGGCACCACTCACCACCCCCTAGCACAAACAGAATTCGCCATGCACTGCGCGTAGTTGCTAAAAGAAGCAAACGGAGAATAACCCTAGGCCTATTAGACTGATTCACGGGTAACGCAAGCAGGCTACCATGGCGGGTCATGGCTACCTAAAATACGTAAAAACTGGACAATACATCAGAAGGGTTCAAGAGAAATTGAGTACTGAATCATCAAAGGGTGTGGTTGAAACAACAAGTTTTCTTACCAGCGAGAACCTAAAATTATATGTTTCGATGTTTTGCAATAAGCAATCATGAGTTTATGTAAACTTATTTAGTTAAGTTTAAAATTATTAATATTAAAAAAAAACATTTGTTGTGACTGGATTGACACATAACTCTCACACGAGAAAGCCTATTTAGATTTTTGTAAACTGCATTACCAAAAAGGTTACAATTTCGAAATAATGCATGTCGGTAACATAGCCCACGTAAATAATAGATTTTTAATAACCTTTTTAATGGTTTAATAATTACAAATTGTGAGTTTTGGCAATTTTTCTGGGGGTTACACACTACAAGCTACCATCATGCCAAATTTCACGTCCCTAGCTCATCTAGAAGTGGGTTAGAATTCGTATACCTCAGTGAGTCAGTTACACATGCGGCTGTATATATATTAGACTCGCTTCGCTCGCTGGGGGCTCCGCCCCCAGACCCCTGTGGGGGGCTTCGCCCCCAGGTCGCTGTTTGGCCTCATTTTGAAGTGGCGTCAAATCAAGTGGTCAAGAACCCCCATAAGACTACTACTCATACTAAGAAAACAGACCAATCTTCAGAAATTTAAATATGAGACCATCTGTATGGCCGTTGGAACTGTTTAAACAACACTAGATTTTGATTGTTTTTATCCGGCATTATTAAGTTATTGAGGTAGTAAAACTGGACAAAGTAAGGCTTAGGAATTTTCTCTTTGGTTAGAAAGTGCAAAGCTCATGAATGCCAAATCTGGAGTTCCTAACTTTAGGAAATGTAACCGAAATACTACTACTATTAATATAATACTACGTGGAAATAAAACCGAAACCAGGTAAATAATAATATTAGTGGTATAATCAGACTCCGGGTATAATTGAAGTTATTCAAATAATTGAATAACTTTGAAACATTTTTTAGTATGACCTGTAAATAACGATTTTTAAATGTTGTGGATGGATACACCGTCATAACATACCATAATAATAATACATGTGGTGTCTATAGGACATGTCCAACTAATCAAAACAAATTTGTGCTGGTTTTTACCCACTATGTAAGTCTAACATGCCCAAATATCAATGAAAACTCCGGGAAATCTAAAAAACTAGAGGATTTTCAAAATTGTTTAGGGTTCAAACAATTCAAATTGGTCATGCGACTTCTGCCACATACTTCCTGTAATGTAGAGATATTCCGTGCCAAATATTAGGACTCTAAGTACTATTTTTGAGTGTCAAATAAATAAAAACCACTAAGTTTTGGTGGAAAATTTCTAAAGATTTAAGAAATCTAGCGCTACCTAAGGGTGAAAGGGGGTGAGATACGGCAAAATGTCATATGAATGAAGTTGTAGTTTGTCTAAAATCCGTGGCACGTGGTGGTCTTCCTTTTTCGATAGGACAGCCCGTTCTGCCACTAGAGCCCAAATAAAAAAAATATTGCATTTTGATTTTTTTATTCACAATTATTTATTTCTTTTGAGACAGTTCAAACTAAAAATAGTAGGATTTGGGATGAAAAGGTGCAACGCACACGCATGCCATATCTCACGATCCTAGTTAAAGTATAAATGGTGATACGTGCATTCTATTTAATAACAATTGTTCCAGAACCGGCATTTCCTTACTACTTATACTTAGAAAACTGTAAAATATATAGATTTTAAGAGTTATTGATTTTCCGGCAGGTTTAAGCTGTAAAAATGGTTATATTTCTGCTGCTATTTACTAAGTGTGATGTAGACATACTGCGTGCCCAATATTAGGCCTCCGACAAGTATATTAACGTGATAGGAAATAAAAACCGGCCACAAAATATAGAAAATATGCCGAAATTTGAGAAATCTAGCGCTATCTAAGGGTGAAGGTGACGAGATACGACAAAAAGTCATAGGACCAAAGTTATAGATCGTCTAAAGCCCGTGTGTCGTAGTAGTCCCCGGTTCTCGATTGGACCAACCGTTCGGCCGCTACAGCACAAAAACATGCACTATTTTGGAGATGTTCAAAATTTCCTCCCTTTTGAATTTTTTTGAGGAGGTTAAAATAAAAAACCATACCATTTTGCAATTTTCCTGGGGGTTTCAATAGACAAGCTACATATAGGCCTAATTCCATGTTTCTAGCTTATCTAGAATTACCTGAGTAAGTCGATAATGCAGTTTGTCAATTTTAGAATAATTAGGGTTTTTAATTTGTTCGGGATGTTTAATTATTAAAATATGTTAGTTTATCGAGTGTTTCGTGAAGGGTAATGTGTAAACATATTGAGTGCCAAATATCAAGCCTTTACATACTAAATTAAAGTGATAGGAAATTAAAGACCACAAAAATAACCGTCGAAATTGCCTGAAATTTGAAAAATCTAGCGCTATCTAAGGGTGAAGGGAGTGAGATACGACAAAAAGTCATAGGACCAAAGTTGTAGATCTTGCAAAATCCGTGGCACGTGGTGGTGTCCGTTTTTTGATAGGACCATCCGTTCGGCCGCTAGAGCTCAAAAACTGGAATTTTCAAATAAGCCTTTTTTGGGGGAATTTAAATAATTTTTTTAGGGGGTTAAAATAAAAAATTGTTAAATTTGACAATTTTTCTGGGGGTTACAAGGTAAAATCTACCTGCGTGCCAAATTTCAGGTTTCTAGCTCGTCTAGAAGTGGTCTAGAATTCGTATACCTCAGTGAGTGAGTGAGTTACACATGCGGCATTTTTATTCACTGGTTCTATCATTTGTTTATGCTCTACCATGAGAGAGTTAAATTGACAGTTTATTAGATATTTGTTTAGCCTACAGCTGTTATAATTCTTTTGTTTTGATTTGAAACTCCATAAGTCCAATGTTAAAATTACCAATTTTCAAGATAAAAATTAGAGGCTTTGAAATTCAAAACCAACTGTAAATTTTGACAATTTTTCCGGGGGTTTCGAGGTACAATCTATGTGCGTGCATGCTAAATTTTACGTTTCTACCTCATCTAGAAGTGGTCTAGAATTCGTATACGTGAGTTACACATCGGGCTGTATAGTTATTTAGATAACTTATTTCAAAATTATAACCATACAATACAGTACACAACTGTTCTATTCTCCAGGTGATGCACAGTCTATATTCAAAACCAAACCACACCTGGAACTTTTGAGAAAACCATTAGTTTAATGCACACATTGAAACGTGAACCACATACTTAATAAAAGGTATTGCTGAGAAAACTTTAGGAAAAATATTACTTTTTTTATACAATCTCTCCTAAGGCCATGCATTAAATACAAATGTGAAGTTAAAACACATTCTTAAAAATTTCAATTCTATTAGCTGTGTTATTTGATTTTACCTAGGAATCTAGTCAGCGTCACATCAAGATGACTATAGTCAGCTTTGCCGCCAAGTACCTTTCCGCTCCCTTCTACCTTCTTGCCTTGCGATTTTGCCGTTTGGTGTATCCCTACTGTCCGTATTACAATATATGTTTACAGGATATGCTTCTCAAACGTAAGTAAACAAATTGGCAACATAGGCGTAACACCCAAGCTTGCAGTGATATGACGCTGACTATAATAAACATACCCTCACATAAACAAAAGTGTTGACGTTTTTGGTGTACTGCTGTTTTTGTTTTGCTACCTACTTATTATTTTGATGCTTGGTCCTAACCTTTATCATCAACCCGTGGCTATGTTATTCGATGTTTGTTGGGTATCTTTTAAAAATTAAATTGCATTGCTTTTAGATTTCCCTTAGTTAGAACTGCAATCTAAAATACAACATCCAGCCGTATTTAAAATATAAAAAAAAATTATGATAAAATAAGTCTAGACAATGTGTAAGTTTGCATTCATTTAAATGTAAGCACACAATGACGACAATGGAACAACACGGCCAGGTGTTTGGCTTTCAGTTGGTTGGTGACCCATACCTTTTTGTTCTAGTTTCCTTGGATTTTACTACAAACTGAAATCAGGTGAACAAATTAACCCATTTAGGCAGTAATTTTATTCTATTCACAATAGAATAGCCCACAATAGGATCTGATTGATGATGCTCTCTAGTAGCAAAACCTGTAACTAATGACTGCTGGCAACTACAGTTCTTGTAGCTAGGGGTGCGAACTGACTATAAACCTATCTAACGCCACTAGGCCACTGGTCGTGACCGTGTGGGCTAAATCGTGGAAACACCTTGGCCAGATGTTCATACGAAGTTTGCGGATTCGATTCCCGCTCAAGAAACAAACTCAGCAGCTCGTCGTGCAGCTCTCAATGAGAATCGATCTGTGGCAATATTGGTGGGAGGGTCCAAGTAAAATAAACAGTGGCAGGCTTGCTTGGAAGTTGATGGGATTGGTTAATTCTTTGTGAGTTGCATATGGTCAACACTGATTTTGCTACTTTTTACTTATGTTTAATTTGTATGCTTATGTGACTCTCTTTAAACTGAAAGAAAACAATAATTTAATTAAAATAAGCCATTAATTAATTTAAAAACATAAATTTCTATTCCAATTCATAGGTTTAAGAAATGACAAGTAAAGAACAAGACCAGCTCTTAAGTCTACAATTCTGTTAGCAAAACTTGTTTTCCTGAATGTTATACTATTCCTATACATTATATGTAAAACCAAACTGTACCATGAACTGTTGAGACTCCTGAAAGTCTGACACCCACAATATAAATAGTTGAATGAAAGATCTCTGTTGGAAAATTTGAGTAAAAATATAGTTTGTATACAATATCTCTTAAGGCCAGAAATTAAATTAAAGGGTTAAGTTAAAATCAATTTTTAAATATTTGACTATAAAACTGTAAAGGCTGTCCCACACTTCTCATGAATAGGCATGAACATTCGGCTGAACATCTCTAGAACATTCGGCTGAACATTCTCCAGAACATTCCGTCCATTGTTCACTGAACATTCCATCCCATAATTCGGAGTTCGGCCGAATGCTCGGGCATGTTCGCGAGAAGGGTTGGACCGCCTTAATTAGGTGAACAAGCAAAGCTGTTAGGCTAAGTTAGTTAAATTAAAGTTTTTTTGAGTTTATTTAAGTTGATGTGTTTTTTTTTCTTTTCAGAGGCATCATGGATTTTAGTGATGAAGTAACGAAGAAGCGAGCAATGCGTGTATTGGCAATTGTTGTAGTGATTATCATTATTGTATTGATAATCTCCACTGTCACCAAATTTTTCCTCATCCCTTCACTAATAGGAACCATTTTGGTTGTCTGCGTCATTGCATATGTGGCCCACAGAATATACGTTAGTAAAAGACAGTCTGTAAGTAATTATTTTTTATTTATTAACAATAAGGCTACATTACACTATACTATATTAGACTGTTTATTTTTTTTGTTTACTTTTTATAATCCTTGTAAGTTCCTAATGGTTTTAACATTTTAAGCTGCTCGAATACAGTATGCCTCGGATATTCCAGACTCGGATCCCGGATTAACCTGACGATTTCAGTTGTCGAAATAATAAAAATGTAAAGTCAAAACATGATTTTTCTCCTGTATTAGCACCTTCTAAGTCTCAGACGCAACCGCAATTCATGAATGTACGCATGAAATATCATAGAAACTGCAATATAGTCACTGTATAGTTAATTTCAGACGTAAAGGCACAGATCCCCAGGTAGAGCATCCCGTCCTAATCTTTTACTGACAAATCATCGCTTTTGTCGGGAGCGGCCACCTGGCGCGGCCGGCATCCCCCTTCTCTTCCAAGAAATTCCAGGTCCTACTAGAATTTGTAATAAATTGATCCATAAGACCTACAGCCAAAAATGGTGGTTCATTTTTTCCGCCTATAGTAGGCGAATAAGACAAAATTTGAATCGCAGTTCTACGATGTCCCGTTATCAACATAACAGGTTACCGAGTTATATTGCGGGGCATATCAGTGAAATCTGAATCCTAATGGCCTAATGGATCAATTTATTACAAATTCTAGTAGAACATGGAATTTTTTGGAAGAGAAGGGGGATGCCAGCCGCGCCATGTGGCCGCTCCCCGCGTCTCCCGACAAAAGCGCGGTTTTGTCAACAAGAGATTGAGACGGGAAGCTCTAGCTGGGGAACTGTGCCTTTACGTCTCACGTCAACTGTATAGTTTTGCCGGTAGTGCATGGGCAAGTGACCGGGAGTAAATTTCGCGCCTTTTGTTACTGTTGACCGCTCATTACTAATCACAACTAGTGAGGTTATTAATCCTCACAGGTTGTTAATGAGGTTATTAATCTGTGAGTGTATTGTGTGTTACGACATTTAAACGCCTGCAAAATTCGCACATCTATTCTGTTTTACAATTTTTCCACACAATTTGCAGCATCAGTTATGCAGGCGCTAGTGTCCCAATCGTTATTTATGCAATGTTATACTAGCTTTAGATTATCCAGATTTTTCGGTATCCGGATCAATATTCCGCCACATTAGTCCGGATAATCCGAGGTATCCTACCCTATGCGCACAGTTACCCAGCAGTCGGGGAACTGCGCGCTTTTGGAATTTTCCCCTAAGAACCTAGAATAATCAAGGAGGAGTTGGACATCTTCGTTTGAAGTTTACTATAAAAATCCCTGAGTAAGAATGGATTTAGCTTAGGTGCGCCCAGTTCCCCCCCTTTCCCCTACCACTCACAAAACTTACCTACCTACCAGAAGGGATCTCCAGTTTTTGCTGAACAAGACTTCATTAAAAACCATATTTTGTTTGTAATATTTGACCCAATATTCAGAACAAAATGCCAATTGAAACTTGATATAATGTTACATTTTGTTTGTGAAGTGTTTTCTCCCAAAGTCTGATAGAAAAACAACAAAAATGTAATAACTTAATTTTCTTAATATTTAAAATGTTGTTGTTTTAATCTTGCAAACAAAATGAAGATATTGTACTTTCTGATTGCTGTTGGTTCTTATGGAGTATAAATCTATTAGCTGCTGCTTTCAACGTCCTCATGAAAAAAGTAACTGCTGAACAGATATTGTCGTCATACTCTTAACTCATAATATTGGTTGTGCTGGAGAGCCTGTTTGTATAATTTGAATACAGGGCTGCCGAGAACCATGGTGGGCCCGGGGCAAAACACTGGCAAGGGCCCCCTTCCACCTCCACATAATATAGCCTAATCTATTTTTTACCTACAAACACTTCAAATGTTCTATTAAAATGAGTACTTATGAGGTACTAAAAATGTTTGTAAAGAATCGTAATTTCTTTGTGAATTGCTTCAGTTTTTATCTTGACCAATTATTGGTGAAGCAGCTAGGAAAATTGATCAATCTTAATACTAGAACCCCAAGGCCACACTAGATATACGATCAATCTTAAAAAAATAAAAACTAACCAATCACTACACTACGCTAATGCAGAACATTAGGCCCTACTACAAAATTTAATTGCATTTTATAGATTTAGTGAATTGTTCAAATCACTGCAGAACGAATTGCAGTTGTATCATAGCATAGACTACAGTAGTTAGTCTATGGTTGTATAAATGTGTAAGCGACCAGGTGTACAGCAGCGGCAGCGGTATCACTTTCAGTTGTGATGTCACACAAGCCCTTGCTAGAACAAATCTACAACCTTTAACACTGTTTAACGATTTGTAAAAGTGTGAAACACAAAAACATTCACCTTTCAAAACTACGAGAAAAGTACAACTAAGCTGTCATAAAGTACAGTATGTATAATATATCAAAAGTGTAACTACTTTTACCGTTACGTTGTGGAAGAAAGTGTAACTATTTTAGCGAATTTCCCCTATAGGGAAGAAGCTATAACCGTAGTCGGCATGGTAAGACCTAGGCCCGGGACCATGATAACTTTTCGTTTTGAGGTCCCCAGACCCCAAAAACACCATTCGTTCGAAACTGTATATATATATATGTGTCCGTGAGCACGATAACTCTCGTAAAAATTATCCGATTTTGATGAAATTTGGTATAAACGTGTAAAGCAACATTTATGACTTTAAGTTCGAAAACCAGCCAGATCACTCTATCCGAAGGGGTATTTTGGGGGGGTTTTGTACCCCAAAAATGGGTTTTTTGAATTTTTTACATATAATTTTGGAAATAGTCAAATTTTATTTTTTCCCATTGGATTCAGCTTAAAAAAGCACACAATTTGGTATTTTGATCATTTCTATACGTCAATTGGTTACCGAGCTATTGAAAGTTCTAAACACAGTACGTTGTCTAATGTTATTCTTATGGAGGAAAATAACAATTTTATATCTCGCTTATTTATGACCATATACTGACGAAACTTGGTATACGGCTTTATCTGGTTGTGGACCACTGATATTTCCTCAAAAAAACAATTTTTTAACAAAGGCTCCCGTAGCAGCAAACCTGCGTACTCAGCCCCATGTTATTCTTATGGAGAATAAGTAACGTGTTATCTCCCTTAATTATGAAAATAAATTAATGGAATTTGGTAAGTGACTTCACCTAGTTGAGTTATATTGATATTAGCATAAAACCCCATTTTTTGTGTTCCTTGCTTCAGCAAACCTGCATACTCAGCCGCCATGTTATTCTTATGGAGAATAATTAAAATGTCATAAATTGTTTATTTATGAATGTATATTGATGAAACTTGGTATGTAGCTTTATGTGGCATTAAGATAAATATATATGCATTGGAAATTCGCTAAGTACGCAGGTTTGCTGCTACGGGGGTATTTACCATTACGTTGAAATAAAACCCATCCACAGTCTAATAGAAGATTTGCAATCGCTATGTAACACATGGGGAGACATACTGTCAGACGCAAAACTTGTTGCCAATGCTTATGGAATTGATACCGATTTTCCCGAAAAAAGGTTAAGATAAGTGAAAACTTCTTACGGTGAAACACCATCTGCAAATCCCTGGAAGTCGCAATAGGAGAAGTTCAAAGTAGTAGTTTTGTACAAAATAATTGATAACCTAATTGTCAGTATGACAACAAGATTCTCTGCTCTAAGAAATCCAGAAGAACTTTTGTTGTGGAAATATGAATAAATAGATGAAAAAACCCTGTAAGAAGATTCTATGAGATTTTCAATTAAGTACAGTGGCGATGTAAAGAACCCCGAGAAACTAGCCGAGGAAATGAAATATCTGAAAACCATATCTCAGGACAATATTTCCAAAGACACTATAAAACCCATTGAACTTTTAAATAAGTTAGTGAAATTAAAAACTGAAAATATTTTTCCAAATGTATGTGTAGCTTTAAGAGTATTTTGCTGTCTGCCAGTTTCTGTTTCCCAAGCAAAAAGATCTTTTAGTGCCCTTAGTAGAATACAAAATTGCTGAAGGTCCACAATGGATCAGCAAAGGTTGACCGACCTTGGAATTTTATCAATTGAATACTGGCTAGAAGCATTAGTTTTGAGTCTATAATTCAAACATTTGCCGAAAAAAAGACCAGAGAAGCGTTGATAGTTAACTTAGGAGCTACAAAATCAGTTTTCTCGTAATGTATTGTTAGCCATGATAAATGTAATAAAAATTACTAATCGTTAAACAAGTTTTCATTAATCCACCAACCACCACTATATCCAATTAGTTTAGAAAAACTCAATACGTAGTCCTAGTTATTATTTAATAAGTTTAGTAAAACAAAATTATGACGATGGAAAATTAAGAATTGAGCAAACAAAATAATATATTAGGTTGTAAACAACAATGTACCAATGTGTTTTGACTTTTTCATTTCGTTCTCAAAGTTTAACCCTACTTTCTGAACACTAAAACTAAAACTAAAACTAAACTTTGAGAACGAAATGAAAAAGTCAAAACACATTGGTACATTGTTGTTTACAACCTAATATATTATTTTGTTTGCTCAATTCTTAGTTTTCCATCGTCATAATTTTGTTTTACTAAACTTATTAAATAATAACTAGGACTACGAATTGAGTTTTTCTAAACTAATTGGATATAGTGGTGGTTGGTGGATTAATGAAAACATGTTTAACGATTAGTAATTTTTATTACATTTATCATGGCTAACAATACATTAAGAGAAAACTGATTTTGTAGCTCCTAAGTTAACTATCAACGCTTCTCTGGCCTTTTTTTCGGCAAATGTTTGAATTATAGACTCAAAACTAATGCTTCTAGCCAGTATTCAATTGATAAAATTCCAAGGTCGGTCAACCTTTGCTGATCCATTGTGGACCTTCAGCAATTTTGTATTCTACTAAGGGCACTAAAAGATCTTTTTGCTTGGGAAACAGAAACTAGCAGACAGCAAAATACTCTTAAAGCTACACATACATTTGGAAAAATATTTTCAGTTTTTAATTTCACTAACTTATTTAAAAGTTCAATGGGTTTTATAGTGTCTTTGGAAATATTGTCCTGAGATATGGTTTTCAGATATTTCATTTCCTCGGCTAGTTTCTCGGGGTTCTTTACATCGCCACTGTACTTAATTGAAAATCTCATAGAATCTTCTTACAGGGTTTTTTCATCTATTTCTTCATATTTCCATAAAAAAAAGTTCTTCTGGATTTCTTAGAGCAGAGAATCTTGTTGTCAAACTGACAATTAGGTTATCAATTATTTTGTAAAAAACTTCTACTTTGAACTTCTCCTATTGCGACTTCCAGGGATTTGCAGATGGTGTTTCACCGTAAGAAGTTTTCACTTATCTCAGACCTTTGAAAAAATACCAAGTTTAAAAGGCATTAGTCCGAAATACGTAGCTACGAAAATCAGAACTCCGAAAATGCACTACTCCTAAAGCAGTGTTCCGAAATGCACTTTTCCGAAAATATTTTTGGAGTAGTGTCTTTTGGAGCTACGAATTTTCGGAGCAGTGCATGGATATCTGCTCTAAACGAGGCATGCTCTAATCGTTTATAACTCACGTCTTTTCACAGAAATAAAATATTATGTCTAACTAAGACATGTCATTTTTTTATGTTTTTCCGATTGTTTTTGTGAATAAGGCATAATTTTATTTGAAATTTAAGCGTGCATAATTCTATTTAGGGCCACTCCTCTTTGTCTGCTATGTAAAAGATATTACACAAACTCTTGAAAAAATACCACAAGACAACTTGGTGTTGTATGCAGATGATTCAAATCTGAAAGTGTCAGCACAAACTGTTGACGATGTTGAAATTTTATCTTTCCTAGAATTGGAAAATATAAGACTTTTTTACAATCATAAATTGAAATTAAATTTATCAAAAACAAATTTTGTTTCCTTTAAGACTGCTCAGTGCAGTAGAAAAATTGAACCAACAATTGCAATCGATTCTAGGGTAATAGAAATCGAAAAGTTTACTAGATTTTTGGGGTTGGAAATAGATGAGAATTTCAATTGGAATTGTCATGTGCAAAAAGTTCTTTCTAAAATTAACTAAGGAATTTACGCATTACGCAGGATGTCATTTTTATGCACTGATATAAGTGTGTTAAAAATGATATACCATGCCCATATTCATTCCCATATTTCATTTGGCTTGGCTTTATATGGGTCAACAAAAAAAGAAAACTTAAATGACATTTTGAATAAACAAAAGAAAGCTGGCAGAATAATTTTAAATTTGAAACCTGATCTCTCTGCAAAAGAACATTTCAAAACTTTAAAAATATTAACTGTATATGGACAATATATAGGGTGTCTCTGAACTCTCTACCAACCTTTTCAGGTATTATTCCTGGACCATAGACAAGCCAAAATATCATATTCAAAATTTCTAAAACTCAAAAGTTACTCGTATAGCCGCCATTTTGTTTTTTTCACATAGGCAATTTTAATTCGAGAACGGCTAGTTATAATTAAATGAAATTTGGTATTTAGCTTTATTCCCTAAAGACCTAATTACAGAAAAAAATTATTTTTTTACAATCATTAATGGCGGCTGCCTAAAAATTTCAAACGTAAATATCTTAAAAACCGCTCATAGTAAAAAAATTACATTAAATACGTTTTATTTAGAGAATTTAATTGCAAATCTAATGACACCAAATTTACGGAAATCGGTTCATAAATAACGTAGAAAATCTATTTTTAAGATATTGCATTCTTGTCAATATCAACTGTTATCATGTGACATCGCTGCTAGTGAGCCTCGGCGATCAGCTGTTTCAAGTATAATTCCACTAAACAGCTGATTGATCAATCTATTGTTAAAATTATTACAGTTTCCTGTTACAATGTGTCTTTTTCCTGTATGTTGCTCATTGTTAGTCAGTGTGCTGCTTTTTAATAGTAATCTGTGTTAACGTATTCAGTATTCAAATTTATTGATAAATGGCAAATTATAGTGTTGCAGAGTATTGCGATATGCATTTTTTTTATGGAGCTGCATTTGGAAATGCAAATGAAGCGAGAAGGTTGTATAGCGACTATTTCCCCAATAGACAATGTCCTGCTGCCAAAACGTTCACTGCTGTCCACAATCGTTTCCACGCAACTGGTACGTTTCATGTGAGTATGGCAGATACTGGTGCTGCGAAGTCGGTGCGTACAATTGAATTTGAGGTGGAAGTCCTTTGTAAATTTGAAGAAAACCCTCGAACAAATACTCGAGCTGTGGGTAATGAGATGGGGGCAGGCAAAGACACCGTGTGGAGGGTACTCAATGGAGAGAATTTGTACCCATATCATCTCCAAAAGGTTCATGCCCTTGAACCTCAAGACTATCCAGGTCGGGTAAATTGTTCCAGGTGGTTCCTGCACAAACTGGCGGACGATCCAGATTTCTTGAAATCCGTTCTTTTTAGAGACGAATCCAGTTTTAACCAGGATGGTATTTTCAATACCAGAAACAGCCATGTTTGGGCTCCTGAAAATCCCCACGAAACTATTATTTCCAGCAAGCAACACCGTTTCTCAGTTAATGTTTGGGCTGGAGTTTTTGGGGACAATTTATTTGGCCCCTACATTCTCCCAAATAGGTTGAATTCCCCCACCTATCTTGTGTTCCTGAGGCACATACTCCGAGAACTTCTGGAGAACGTCCCCTTGGCAGACTTACAGAACATGTGGCTGCAACATGATGGTGCTCCTGCACACTTTGGGCAAATTGTAAGAGATTTCCTCAACCAAAATTACAATCAGCAGTGGATTGGTCACGGGGGACCGGTGTCGTGGCCTCCGCAATCACCTGATCTTACTCCCCTAGATTTCTACGTTTGGGGGAGAATGAAGGAACTTGTTTATTCAACACCTGTCGAAAATGAACTGGACCTGATCAGTAGAATGGTAGAGGCGGCTGCGGTCATCCAAGAGAAAAATTAATTTGAAGCTGTCCGGCAATCCATGACATCTAGGTTCACGATGTGCAATCGACTTGGCGGTGGGCATATTGAACATCGTTTGTAAATACTGTAGAATTGTAGTCATATCTCATGTAAATAAATCCATTTTTTTTGTAATTTTAACACATTTTTGATATTTTATGTTTTGTTTGAAGCATTAGTGAACCCTGGGAATCGTAAGGTTATCAATCAAGTGATTAGTGCAAATGAACTTAATAACAGCTGGTTAATGTTTTAATCAGCTGTTTGGTGGAATTATACTTGAAACAGCTGATCGACGTGGCTCACGAGCAGCGATGTCACATGATAACAGTTGATATTGACAAGAATGCAATATCTTAAAAATGGATTTTCTGCGTTATTTATGAACCGATTTCCGTAAATTTGGTGTCATTAGATTTGCAATTACATTCTCTAAATAAAACGTAATTAATGTATTTTAGCGAATTTCCCCTATAGGGAAGAAGCTATTACCGTAGTCGGCATGATAAGACCTAGGCCCGGGACCATGATAACTTTTCGTTTTGAGGTCCCCAGACCCCAAAAACACCATTCGTTCGATACTGTATATATATATATATATATATATATGTGTCCGTGAGCACGATAACTCTTGTAAAAATTATCCGATTTTGATGAAATTTGGTATACACGTGTAAAGCAACATTTATGACTTTAAGTTCGAAAACCAGCCAAATCGCTCTATCCGAAGGGGTATTTTGGGGGGGTTTTGTACCCCAAAAATGGGTTTTTTGAATTTTTTATATATAATTTTGGAAATAGTCAAATTTTAGTTCTTACCATTGGATTCAGCTTAAAAAAATACACAATTTGGTATTTTTATCATTTCTCTACGTCAGTTGGTTACCGAGATATTGAAAGTGCTAAACACAGTACGTTGTCTAATGTTATTCTTATGGAGGAAAAGGAAAATTTTATATCTCGCTTATTTATGAACGTATACTGACGAAACTTGGTATACGGCTTCATCTGGTTGTGGACCATTGATATTTGCTCAAAAAAACATTTTTTTACCAAAGGCTCCCTTAGCAGCAAACCTGCGTACTCAGCCCCATGTTATTCTTATGGAGAATAAGTAACGTGTTATCTCCCTTAATTATGAAAATAAATTAATGAAATTTGGTATGTGGCTTTACCTAAATGAGTTATATTGATATTTGTATAAAACCCCATTTTTTGTGTTCCTTCCTTCAGCAAACCTGCATACTCAGCCGCCATGTTATTCTTATGGAGAATAATTAAAATGTCATAAATCGTTTATTTATGAATGTATAATGATAAAACTTGGTATGTGGCTTTATGTGGTGTTAAGATACATATATATGCATTGGAAATTCGCTGAGTACGCAGGTTTGCTGCTACGGGGGTATTTTTTTCTATGAGCGGTTTTTATGATATTTACGTTTGAAATGTTTAGGCATCCGCCATTTTGAAATTTATGATTGTAAAAAAATTTTTTTTTTTTGTAATTAGGTCTTTAGGGAATAAAGCTAAATACCAAATTTCATTTGATTATAACTAGCCGTTCTCGAATTAAAATTTCCTATGTTAAAAAAACAAAATGGCGGCTGTACGAGTAACTTCTGAGTTTTCAAAATTTTTAATATGATATTTTGGCTTGCCTATGGTCCAGGAATAATACCTGAAAAGGTTGGTAGAGGGTTCAGAGACACCCTGTATTTATGATACGGTATTAATAGCAATTCAAAATCCTTTAAAACAGAAATCTGATCAGTCTCATCAATATAATACTCAAAATAAAAATACCATCATACCCACTCACCATAGATTAACATTTTATGGAAAAAACCTTCATATATTGGATCAAAATACTTATGTAAACTTCCCGTTTTGTTAAAAACTGAAAATAATATAAATAAATTTAAGAAAATTTAAAAAAATGATCTACTTGAAAAACAACTATACTCATTTGAGGAGTTTTATAACTCATAGTCCATAGCCTTTAGTTTTTAGTTTGGAATTTGACACTATTCTCATGTATTATGTATACATATTGTGAATAAAGATGATTTGATTTGATTAGAGATAAACAACATATATGTAAAAAAATGTTTCATATTAACGACAGGCCTATTCCAGTTCTGACCCGGACACTTTAATTATACTCCATGGATGTGACTCTTCTCAACCGTTACGACTCGTTTCTGCCGTAAACACAGTATTCCCGCCATAACTAATAACAACATTGTGGTTTTTAGCTCTGATACGGTATTAATTATAAGAGCAGTGGCGAAAAAGTATTCTTTGTCTAAATCGACCATAAGTGATCATGTCCGTGGAAAATATAATGGGCCCCTTGTTTCAAACTGTATTTTAAACGCCTTTTCCCCTAACGGTTCTTTGTTTAGTTGCAAAGAATAAACAGCTGAACCGCCTGAAGAATACCCTTTTTTCATCCCCAACCCATAACAAATTGTATTTATTTCACTTTTAAGCCTTTGGTTGGTGCAAAGGCATCTGCAGACCTCAAAACACCGTCCAACTACGGACAGGAGAGGTTAGTTTATACGTTATAATGTTAGTTAGGTGGATGTCCGGTTCAAGACCGTTTGTGGAGGTTAACCCGGACACTTTTATTTATTTTTAGCGAATTTCCCCTACAGGGAAAAAGCTATTACCGTAGTCGGCATGGTAAAACCTAGGCCCGGGACTGTGATAACTTTTCATTTTGACGTCCCCAGATGCCAAAAAACACCATTCGTTCAAAACTATATATATATATATGTATATATATATATTTGTCGGTGAGCACGATAACTCTCGTAAAAATAGTCCGATTGTGACGAAATTTGGTATAATTGTTTAAAGCAGCATTTATGACTTTAATTTCGAAAACCAGACAGATCGACCTATCCAAAGGGGTATTTTGGGGGGGGGGGTTTGTACCCTAAAAATAAGTTTTTTTAGTTTTTTACAAATAATCGTTGAAAAAGTCAATAGTTTTTTCCATTGGAATCAGTTTTAAAATACGCACAATTTGGTGTTTTGATCATTGCTCTACGTCAAATGGTTACAGAGATATTGAAAGTGCTAAAGACAGTACGTTGTCCGATGTTATTCTTTGGAGAATAAGAAAAATTGTATATCTTGCTTATTTATGAACTTTCCTGATGAAACCTGGTATATTGCTTCATATCATTGTGGTATATTGATATTTGCACTAAGAATCATTTTTCGGCCGATAGTTCCCGTAGCAGCAAACCTACGTACTCAGCTCCCATGTTATTCTTATGGAGAATAATTAAAATATCATAAATCGTTTATTTATGAATGTATATTGATGAAACTTTGTATTTGGCTTTATGTGGTATTAAGATACTTATATGTATGCATTGGAAATTCTCTGAGTACGCAGGTTGGCTGCTACGGGGGTATTTATCTTTGTTATAATAACATCCAACATAATAATATATAAGTTAGGCTAAAGGTAAATGGATATTGTGAATAGTACACACACTTTAAAATGGTCTGGTTTTTATGGAGATATGTTAATGGGAAGGCACTATAACCTAAAAATAGTAAAAAAGTGTCCGGGTCAAGCCTGTTTTACGTTAGGCCTAACTGAAACCTAAATAACCAAAACCTTAATAGGCCTAACTGAAACCATAACCGAATAACCTAAATAATCTTTATACCCTATCAAACAATTTCATTCGGTTTTTTATATCGTTCCACTTATGAAAGTCTACCCTGGTTTCGGTTTTTTAGATTTCAGTTATATTCGATCTCAAAAGATATTGTCTTATAATTTGTCCAGCTAACAAATGTTGATTCCACTAATCATGTTTTTCATCTTAAACATGTTTTGCCGGGAACAACCATTGTAAGGGATTTATGGAAATCACACTAAGCACTGATAAGAATATCCAGTCTTTTAGTCCCCCAACAATGTGTTAAGGTTTGAGCAAGTTTGAGGAGCCGTTAGAACAAAACATTTTCTCAATAAGAATAACATGGCGGCTTTTTATGCCACTGGGGCAGAGTCCTGAGGTCTTGAGGAAAAACAAAAAAGTACCTATCTGCAATTTGTTGATCCTCCACAACATTATGGTCCGGAGCAGTTTTGAGTAAGCGTTTTCAAAATCCCCTGGAACATACACGCAAATGCACAACCATTACATTATAAATATAGATTTTTCTCAATACAAAATACTTTTAGCTCCCGAAACAGCCCGATTAACATTTTTTTTTAAAATTCTTTACGTAAATCTGTTAGCAAAAACTACTGTGCCAATTTTAACTGTTTTAGTATTAAATTAAAGGTTTTGGCCTGCAGTTTGTCATAATTACATTTCTTTTCTTTTTAGGTGTTTTTTAACGCACAATGTTTGCGTTTATTATTCCCATAACAAATATTGTTCAACTTTCAATAAATCACTTACGGTACATTACTAGCAAAATCTATTAAATATAATACTTATATAGGTTATAATAGCTTAACCTATATAACTTATAATAGGTTTTGACATACACTAATGTCATCAGTATCTTTGTTTAGTTTAGATGTGTTGTTTCTAATATTAAATTTATTTTAATTTTTGGCTCTCATAAGAGCACATGTTCAAATATCAACAACATTCCTTTTGTAAATCCACTAACAAAAACTAAAGGACCGATTTAAATAGTTTTGATCTGAAATTGAAGCTCCTGTCCTATAGAGATTGGTACTTTTATTTCCAGAAAACATGTTTTTCTCAGTGAAAAATTACTTTTAGCGAATTTCCCCTATAGGGAAGAAGCTATTACCGTAGGTCTCATGGTAAGACTTAAGCCCGAGACCATGATAACTTTTCATTTTGAGGTCCCCAGATGCCAAAAACCCCATTCGTTCAAATTTTTATATATGTATATATATATATGTGTGTGTGTGTGTCCGTAAACATGATAACTCTCGTAAAAAAGGTCCGATCTTAATGAAATTTGGTACAAATGTGTAAAGTACCATTTATTTGAATGAGTTCGAAAACCAGATGAATCGCACCATTCGAAGGGGGATTTTGTAACCCAAAAATGTGTTTTTTGGGGTTTTCACATGTAATTTTAATTTAAATCAAATTTTAATTTATACACCATTCAATTTAGCTTAAAAAAATAAACAATTTGGTATTTTGATCTTTGCTCTACGTCAATTGGTTACCGAGATATTGAAAGTGCTAAACACAGTACGTTGTCTAATGTTATTCTTATGGAGAAAAAGAAAAATTGTATATCTCGCTTATTTATGAACATAAACTGGCGAAATTTGTTATATGGCTTGATCTGGTTGTGGTTTATTGTTGTTTGCACAAAAAAAAAACATTTTTCGCCAATGTTTCCTGTAGCAGCAAACCTAGGTACTTGGTCCCCATGTTATTCTTATGGAAAATACTTAAAATGTTATATATCGCTTATTTATGAATGTATATGGATGAAACTTGGTATATGACTTCACTAAGATGAGTTCTATTGATATTTGCATAAAAACCCATTATTTTGTGTGCCTTGTTGTAGCAAACCTGCGTACTCATCCCCAATGTTATTCTTATGGAGAATATTTAATATTTTAAATGTTGCTTGTTTGTGAATACATTTATTATGAATCCTGTTAAGTGTTTCAATGTGTTATGTTATATATTCATTGGAAATTCGCTGAGTATGCAGGTTTGCTGCGACGGGGGTATTTTTAGCGAATTTCCCCTATAGGGAAGAAGCTATTACCGTAGGTGGCATGGTAAGACTTAAGGCCGAAACCATGATAACTTTCCGTTTTGAGGTCCCCAGATGCCAAAAACACTATTCGTTCAAATTTATATATATATATATATATATATATCGATATATATATATATGTATGTGTCCGTTACCGCGATAACTTTTGAAAGAAACACCCGATTTTGATGAAATTTGGCACAAATGTGGAGAGTAGCATTTATAACTTTAAGTTTGAAAACCAGATTGATCCCACTATGGGAAGGGGGTTTTATGGGGGTTTACAATTTTTCAAAAATCGGTTGTTAGCAAATTTGACCCCAAAATGTTAAAAACTCTCAATTTTGGTTATAGCCATTTTATAGAGCTTAAAAAAACAAATAATTTAGTACTTTGAATCATTAACCTAGGTTAAGTGGTTGTGGAGAAAATCCAAAAAAATGTGTCCCATGTTAATCTTATGGGAAAAAGGTTTTTAGAATTTTCTTAGATAGTTTTACTAAAAACTTCACATTTCTGTTTTTTAATTTGTTTAGCTCGACAAAACAAACATTTTGGTGTTTTAATCGTTGTTCTACGTCCAACTGTTGCAGAGATATTCAAAGTGCTAAACACAGTACGTTGTCCAATGTTATCCTTATGGAGAATAAATAAAATTCTATATCTCGATTATTTATGAATGTATATTGATGAAACTTGGTATGTGACTTCAACTAGTTGTGATATATTGATATTAGCACAAAAAACAAGTTTTTTGTTGATAGTCCCTGTAGCAGCAAACCTGCATACTCGGCCCCCATGTTATTCATATGGAGAATAAGTAAAGTTGTATATCTCCCTTAATTATGAACCTACATTAAGAGAACTTGGTATGTAGCTTCACCTGGTTCAGTTGTATTGATAATTGCAAGCAAAACACATTACTTATCTTCCTCGTTGCAGTAAACCTGCGTCCTCAACCCTAATGTTATTTCTGTGGAGATTAAATAAAATGCTATATATCACTTATTTATGGATGTATTTTTGTGAAACTTGGTAAATAGCTCTATGTAGTAGTGAGTCACATATATATGCATTGGAAATTCGCTGAGTACGCAGGTTTGCTGCGACGGGGGTATTGTATTACACTATGTCATGCGAGGGGAAAAAGTAAAACTTAGATAATATGATATGATAAAAGGGATAAAGTATGATAATATGATTCTTATTATCGTCTGCAATCTGCTTCTGCATTATTATCACATGTAAACAAAAATTAAACATCCTAAGTATGATAACAGACTATGATTTATTATTATCATCTGTAATCCGCTTCCTGGATCCAAACCAAAACGAAACATCTTATTCCGATTTCCTCACTGACTCAGTTATCTGTCTGCCGGCCGGAAGTGTGACAATCTCCCGGCTCTGGAAAAATCAGTGCCGCCTTGTGAAAATACAGTGGGATAAGGATAGGGATAGTAGGGGATAGGGAAAAAGAGCATTGCGGAAGTCTGCAGGATCGCTGTTTGCGGCTACGATAATAATGTTATCAACATCCTATAAACGGAATTTGACAGAAAAAAGTTAATTCTACTCCCCCTCTTTTTAGAATTTCAAAATAGTGTTTCTGACTTAAGTTGTTGTAGTTTAAAAAAAGTAATTTTTGTACATTTAAAGGGGCATTTAAATGGAACTTAATTAAACAGATTTAAAAATTAGGAACAAAGGAACATTTTAAGATAACATTTTCCTTTTAGCGAATTTCCCCTATAGGGAAGAAGCTATTACTGTAGTTCTCATGGTAAGACTTAAGTCTGAGACCATGATAACTTTTTGTTTTGAGGTCCCCAGATGTCAAAAACACTATTCGTTCAAATTTATATATATGTATTTGTATATATATATATATATATATAAAACGTGTGCGTCCATGACTGCGATAACTTGAGTAAAAAACGTCCGATTTAGATGAAATTTAGCTCAAAAGTGTAAATAAAGTGACATTTATGACCTAAAGTTCAAAAACCAGAAAAATCGGAACCAAGGGAAGGGGGTTTATGGGGGTTTTAAATTTTCCAAAAATCAGTTTTTTGCATTTTTTCATACTAAAATTTGTAAATACCCCCGTCGCAGTAAACCTGTATACTAAGCGAATTCCCAATGCATAATATTATGTCTTAATACCACATAAAGCCGCGTACCAAGTTTCATAAAAATATATTCACATATAAGCGATATATACAATTTTAATTATTCTCTATAAGAATAACATTGGTGATGAGTTTGCTGAAATAAGGAACACAAACAATTGTTTTTTATGCAAATATTAATAGAATTTAACTAGGCAAAGTCACATACTAAGTTTCGTCAATATTCAACCATAAATAAGCGCTATATAACATTTGAATTATTCTCCATAAGAAAAACATGGGGCTGAGTAAGCAGTTTTGCTGCAACAAGGAACTAAAAAATGGGTTTTTATGCAAATATCAATATAACTCAACAAGGTGAAGCCACAAACCAAGTTTTATTAATTTATGTTCATAATTAAGGGAGTCATTACATTTTACTTATTCTCCATAACAATAACGTGGATATGTGGCTTTATGTGGCATTAAGATACATATATATACATATATATGCATTGGAAATTTGCTGAGTACGCAGGTTTGCTGCTACGGGGGTATTTATATATTAAGATGTATATAAAATCTTGGACCTTGACACAATGACTCGTGGATTCTAAGAAGTGGGTCAAAGAGTTTTAATTTCTTCCTAGGTTATATTTAACATAAGATACTACTTTTCCTTTCTTTTTGAAATGAGGCAATTTATTCTTATGAAAAACAAATTGAATGATTTAAGCCTTATTGTTTTTTAAGTTCTGCATTTATAGGTTACCTATGTACCTATTTGAACAACCGTATCAAGCTACAATAACAATGGGAGGCCTGGGGGGCACAGCCCCCCTCCCCCCAGAAAGGTTAAAGTGTTACATTAAAACCTCTGGATTAGAGTTAAAAATATTTAGGCATTCAAAACCAATTGACTGATTTTAAAACGTATTGTTCATCAAGTTCTGTATTTATACTTATAGATTTTTACAGCAATATTAAGCTACAATAAAATAAATATCCTGATGGGTCCTCCAGTGGAACCAAAGTGTATAACTACTTTTAAACCACGTGCTCTCACTGATTGGGGACCTTTATTGCCGCCAACATATTATATTTTATCAAAATCTTCAGCTAATATTATTATGAGGACCTAGATGATACAGCCCTCAGTGAGACTGAGGGGTGAGTAACTACTTCATATGCACTTTGTCTGACTGATTGGCAGATTTCAGGCCTCATTGTTTGTCATGTTCTGGATTTGTATGTCATTGTCAAGCTGCAGTTATAATGGAGGGCCCATGAGGTATATTGTCAATTGAAACTTTTTTTTGTATTTTTAACTGTGAGCTCAATCCTTATACGCGATATAAGAGCGTACTCCTAGTAATCTATACCACCTTATTCTGAATCAGAATAATAGAATTATCTTTGTTCATTCAACTATATATATTGATTTTGAGTATCATAACTTTAATACCTATTTTAATTTACTCTTCCTCCTGGGTATTACCCCTATCACTAGGAGTACGCTCAAATATTCGTGTAATGGGATGACCGAACTCAGAAATGGTAAATGAATGTTCCTGTTGCTAACGTAGTTCTAACAGAAATTTAATCACAAAATATTAAATAAATAGTCTTGATCCTGGGAACTCTGTAGGGAAATATGTACTTTTATTTTGGTTAATTTTAGGTCTTGGTTAATACATCATTCTTAAATTATATTATATTAGAGCAGTAAATTCTTAAAAAAATAACACGGTAAGTTGCCAATGCAGAGAGGTGTGCCTCTATTTTTAAATTGAGAATTACCTGAGTTTGCTATGACGGGAGTATTTTAATATCATAAACTGACAAAAGAATACAGCTGGCAGAAGTAAATACGAAATAAATGGCAATCTGGCGGATAAACTATTAACTTACTCACATTATAGGAGACGCTATCTTTATTTGTAAAAACTGGTATTATTTTTGTCATCTAAAAATTTCAAAAACGTTTGATAAATTGAATTAAAACGGGGAGTACTTTAATTATTTAATCATAAAACATATAAATATTGTCATTTGTAAGTATTTTTTCTCATTACGAAACAATATTTGATTAGCATCTCGCTCTTTACTAAAGGTAATTTTTGTCCAGTGCTTTACCTTATAGAAATTTATAACTTTTAAAAGTTAATTATTAAAAAACTATTCAACGAATGTGATCCTTTTTTGACCTGGAAGTGTAAAGTGTACCGGAAAACAGTTTTGTAAAATTCGAAAGCAATCTGTGCAGCCGTTTTCACATTATTGCATTACGAACACACACTGACGGACAACGAATCATTGTCTCTGGTAATACATAGATTCCTTCACTTTGTCCGTCATCAACTAGTTGGGCAACTATAAAGCACCCTTTTCAGGTATCTTGTGAGGTAGATACAACAAACAGTTTAAGTCTGTCCCAATAGCTTTCATTGGAGTCGAGAACACCAAGTAATTGGCAGGGACAATAAATATCCACTCACATTGTTTGTTGTATAAATAAGGTTATTTTTTTCAACGGCCCAACTATAGTTTGGCATAATTATTATCAATAAGAGGTGTAATAAAATTGGTTTGGTCTAGATGTCTCCGGATGTGGAGTCTGGTCGAACATAGTTGGGGTGTCTGCCTTCAACTCAAAGTAACCTGCACTGCAACCAAGAGTTAATATAACAGTACAACTAATAAATGCCTTAATTTACAACATTAATTACCCTAAAGCTTTGGATTGAAATAATTTAATATAGGAATAAGATAATAAAAGTGCCTTACAATATTTACTTACATTAACATAAAAAATATGTACCCTAAAAATATGAATAAAATATTAATAAAAAAAGAGGATAAATATTTTGTTAAGGTTTTAAATTTATTTACAGAATTGTACAAAATATATAGATAAATAAGATAGTAATGTATTTGTTCATTTAATATTCGTTAGAATATATATCTATTCAAGAGCTTACTGTAAAGAGATCTACTGTCAAGAGATCAACTAGATTCAAGATCTAGATTCAAGAGATCTACTGTAAAGCTTAGGTTTTGAATATGTTTCACAACTCAAGTTTTAACTCCAGGGCCTCTTCCAAGATCATGCTTAAAAAATATGTCAAACCAGTTTGACACTAAAGCTAATTAATATTTAAATCATAGTATTATGTCTTCCTAATTTGTATTAGAGTGAAATGCATTTATTCTAGCTATACGATTACACTGTGCCTCTTACACTTTGAAACAAGTTATAATTATATTTATATAATATCATATAGTGATCGAGGTTTCAATTTGTTGTAACATAAATGTATATTTTCAGACGTATTATAATATTTAACACCTCATTCAAAAGATATAGCTTTGCAGATTTGGAACAAAATATAAAAGTAATATGTTTATCTTGACTTATTGGGTCTCTTTGATAGCTTTTTGTTTTTGTCTGGTTTGTAGGAGTGGAAGAAAACATCAATTTTGTAATACCCTCGGTAGGTTATTTGTAATTGCATAGTTTTCCTAAACCATCCGGCTGACTCCCAAATACTCAAATCACAGTCTTTTCGCAAACCTAGGCTTGCTTTAATTGAGAGGTCTCTTTAATTAAATCCCATGGTGTGAACAGCTGGAAATACATTATAACATGTAATCTCAGAGAATTAGATATTCATGTTGTCCTTCAGTATTTTAAATTTGATTATCATCAAAACAGGAGGCAGTAAATCTTTCCCATTAAAAGTACACACAAGCTTAGATGCCAAATTATTTTGAAACCCGCTTTCAGACACTATTCTATTATTATTAATACTGCATGTTTAAACCGGTCGTTTTTTCGGGCCGACAGCTAGTTTAATATATATAATTATTTATTTCCTGCTCTAAATAATATTGTAATACCAAATTTTAATATTGTAGACAATAATGAAATGTCTAGTATAGAGTATAAATTCTTATTTGTTGTTAAAAATAGCTTAGTTTTTATAAATTATTGTTTAGATTAAAATTAATCTTTACACCAAGAAATTTAATATTTATTAAATAAAATAATATATATACCTACTAGCAAACCATACGTTTGTATCTTAAATCCCAGCTGTCTTGCTTCTTTTGTTTTGATTTGTTGTCCAATGTTATTTAAATGGGCCAAAACCATACTTTGAGGGCTTCCCAAGGGTTTCTGGTTCCACGAACTGACTTGAGACCCCCAAAAGGCACATCTAGACGTTAAGGGCTTTCAAACTACACTTAAATCATCAAAATTGACCCAGAAGTTTGGCCATAATCTTCTGCACAAAAATCACCTTATTCTTTTAGTATAATTATGATTTATTGTATTTTTTTTATTACACTAAAAATTGTTAACTGTGTGATTATTGTGTAAATATTTTAAACAGAATGTCCTTAATATATGTATGTTTCTATTGAACTGATGAGTATTTTGCAATACATTTATTTGATTTTTTCCATTTTTTCAAGGTTTATTGAAAGACTGAAATGTCTAGTATAGAGTATAAATTCTTATTTGTTGTTAAAAATAGCATAGTTTTTATAAATTATTGTTTAGATTTAAATTCATCTTTACACCATGAAATTAAGCATTTGTTAAATAAAATAATATATATTTATTGTATTTTTTAAAATTACACTAAAAATTGTTTGTTAACTGTGTGATTATTGTGTAAACCTTTTAAAGGATGTCCTTAATATATGTATGTTTCTATTGAACTGATGAGTATTTTGCAATACATTTATTTTATTTTTTCCCACGTTTTCAAGGTTTATTGAAAAAACTAAGTCTTTTTACAAGGTTGAGTTTTCCGTTATTGAAATACCCCCATCACAAAATTATATCTGCAAACTTGGCAAATGTTTTGGTGGAATTTGAAAATGGATATCAACAGTTTCGTCAATATTATTGATACATGTTTTGTTACAAATTACAAATAAATTACATCTGACAAAAATACAATCACACAAGCCTAGATGCCAAATTATATTTTAACCTGCCTTTCAGACACAATTCTATTATTACTAACTATCTGTTATTAGCCCGTCAAAAATTACGGGCTTAAACAAACTAAAGAAGTATTGTTCACTAGTTATAATATAAATTGGCTTAACAATTTGTTTAAAAAGCTAATTTTGAACTGCATGTAAAAAAATGGGAATCCGCCGTGCAAAATTTAAAGGTGTAATACCCCCTAACATAATGTACATTAAAATATTCATAAGAATGTTTCTAAATTCAAAAAGTGTCTCTTTACCAAAGACATTTTACCCCTGCATGCAATAGCCCAAAAGGGTTTAATTTAAACTTTGTTGATAGTTGAATCAAACCCATTTTGGTGTCACTTCAAGCCAAATTTTGATTCTTAAAAACTGTATTTAAATGTTAATAAGTGTTTAAAGGTTTGTACATTGGGTTCAGTTTGTAATACAAATTAACCTAACTACTTTCACTGTTTTTATAACTAAAATATATAAATACAGTCTACATATTTACCAACATTTAATTCTATTTCATCTGCTAACATACAAACTATCTAAAGAAGCAACTTTCAGAGCAACAAGAAGACAATCTATAATAATTGATCCATCTACAGGGTGTTTCACGGGAACCCTGACAAATTTCGGGAAATGGTTCCTTGGATCAAAACTAGAAAAAAATGTCCTATAAGCATAGGTCCTAAAGTCACTCGTTTTCTATTTATACGTAAAAATATTTTTTTTAGGTTTTTAGTGTATCTGTTGAACATTTTGACCTCTAGATTGAAAGGTTTACAAGATATTTGGATTAAACTTGCATAGCTAGATAGAATATTAAATTTAAAAAAGATTTCATTACTATTTTGTGCAAAAATGTTGTGTATGACTGAGAAAAATGAGTTGAAAAATCAAATATTTCCTAAAAAGTCAAGATCCAAAAATTATTTATTGTTTTTGACAGCTCTTCATATTGTAACCATTCGAGCGTTTGGCTTGCAACTTTACCAAAAGTTGTAGAATTTAATGGAGAACAAGAAAATATCCATTTATGTATACCTTTTATGGGAATTTTTTTATCAAAATCCAAAATGTTGTAAAGTATCAACAATTCATTAAATTAGGTGAAATAAACAAAAATGTATATTTAGCTTATTTTTAAACATTTCTTAATAAAAGTTGGTATATTGGTTCTCCTCGTTGAGAAGTATTGTATAATGGCCTAAAATCCTCTTCTTTTTAATTTTTAATGGTAGAAAACAAGCATACTCACTTTCCTATGTTAACCTTATGGGGAAACAATAAAATACGATAGCTCGCATATTTCTGAACATATCTTATTAAAACTTGTTATATGACTTCTTGTACTTGAGCACTTTAGGATTAGGGCCTAGTATCCCCCAGTTTTATATTTTTGTGGCATGTTTTTAATATTAATGATGTTTTATACTAATTTTAATAAATGGTAACATGCTGCAAATTAAAGGAGAAAAAACAGTGAATAGGAAAAAATCACTTATTTATTTCTATTTGTCTACATAAACAATGAATATTACAATATCAAGTGTGCTTGGCTTGAAGTACAGTTCATTTAACTAATGTGGTTTTCAAAATGACCTCAATTTTCAGACCGTCACAGTCTAGCACATTTCAGCAGGGATGATGTAGCTGCTCTTATCATGTTAGGATTACTTTTCATCGTTTCTGCTACAGCGCGGATCCTCTGTACCAGCTCTTCTCTTGTTTGAGGCTTGATTTTGTACACTTCTGACTTCATATAACCCCATAGGAAGTAATCCATGGGAGTAAGGTCGGGTGACCTAGGGGGCCAATTTACTAGTCCTCGATGAGCAATTAATTTTTTTTGAAACGGTTTCTCAGCGTTTGAACCACAGCTTGACTCCTGTGTGGCGGAGCTCCGTCATGTTGATAAAACATCCTTACCAATGACTGGATGGGAACATCTTCGAGCAGTTCTGGCAAAGTGTTGTTTAAGAAATGTTGATAACTGACACCGATTTGAGCACCATCTAAGATGTAAGGTCCTACAAGTTTGTTATCTAAGAGACCGCACCAAAAATTCACTGAAAACCTTTCTTAAAAGTTTGTCTCCACTTTGGCATGTGGATTGTCTTCTGCCCATATATGGACATTTTTTGAGTTGTTTACTCCATTTTGTGTAAATTGAGCTTCTTCGGTGAACAGTATGAACTTTATTTGGTAACGATTCGCCACTACCCAGCGACAAAACTCAGACCTTCTTTCGTTATCACCAGGGTGAAGGGCCTGGACCTTTCTTAAGTGATAAGGATATAATCCTTCATTATGTATAATTCTCCAGGTTTTAGAAATAGATACCAGGTGATGTCATGAAAGCTGTCTCACGCTTGTTCCTGGGCTTTGCTGAACAGAATTTAAGATGTCATTTTCAACCTCAACAGGAGTTTGAACTACACCGTCAGGGACAACTTTTCTAACACACCCTGTCTCCCTTAGCCGATTAAATAAATCTGTAAATACTTGCCTATTAAGCGTACGCCTATTGGGAAATATCTTCTAGCGTATTCTTGAACGGATGATCTTGAATTTCCATCGCAAAATCCATAAATAAATACCATATCTGCATATTCACTGTTAGTTTACGACATGATATTCAGTGCTACTAACAAAAGACTGGAAATTAGGGTTGTTAAATATTTCTGTACCGGTGACTTTGGCGCTAATATTTGTTCGGCACTAAAGGAGCTGGTGCCAGGAAATTGTTCTAACCAGCTCCAGTGACTTCGGTGACAGTACAAATTCACTCACGCAAAAGTCGCTGTCACTGTTTGGTTGTTTCAATGTATCCCCGCTAGGTTCGTGGCGCTGTCGCTGGAGCTGGAGCTGGGCGCTGGCGCTGGCACTGGTCACTGTCACCGGTCGCTGTTTGGTTGTTTCGAGGTCGTGGCGCTGTCGCTGGAGCTGGGAGCTGGAGCTGGCACTGGTCACTGTCACTTGTCGCTGTTTGGTGGTTTCGAGGTATTGCCTCTAGGTTTGTGGCGCTGGCGCTGTTTGGAGCTTGGCGCTGTTTGGTGCTTGGCGCTGTCGCTGGAGCTTGGAGCTGGGCATAGACGAGATGGACGAACTACGAACCAGCGCCAGTGACTTCAGTGACAACACGAGCCCGCATTGTTCATGCAAGTCGCTGTTTTGCGTTTACTAACTAAAGCGCTGTTAATACAATTTTCCGATGACTGTTATTTGTATAATTAAGTAGTCTTTTTACAAGCTTTCTTTATTTATGATTTACTAACAACTTTATTATTTTACTTCTAGGTAATTAATATTTTTTTAGTGATACTCCTAAATGTTTTCGTAGATAAATGAGAATTTGTAGTTGTACTAAGAATTTTAATTATTACTTGTTGTTCCTATTTTATGAAATATATTTAATTCTAATGCCAATAAGTGAGCTGTTGATTCCTTATAAGGTCATGATTAACTTTGATAAATAACAGTGTCAAAAAGGGGTAATTTATCGCTGGAGTTGTTAGATGAACTGCGGGAGTAACTGGTGCCAAGTCACCGGTAAAATTAACTGATATTTCTTTGGCGCTGTCACTGAAGTCACTGATCCAGCAAAGTCACTGGATCGCACATCTCTACTGGAAATTCAATGTAAACAAAGTATGCAACAATGAAAGTTGCATCAGCTGGCTGAACAAAACAGCTGATTAACAGCACTTACAGGATTGCCAATATTCCATTAATTTTAAAGATATTTTTAGTTGCTCAATCAAAAATTTAATCAATTACGAAATAATAACAAATCTTGATGTTCCAAACACCAAGTAGACCCCTGTAACCTGAACGCCCCTGAAATCCGATCCCTTCTGTAACCCTCAGAATTAACCCTTCTGTAGCTTCAGTGGGTAAATTTTAGGATTTTAAAAGTTTAATAAAGCGTCCACGTTAGTGAACTTCCTGAATTCATTGATTGAGTTGTAATATTATCTCCTATCTTACATAAAATTGTTTTATATCATATTATTTTTAAATATAATGTAATTTTGTTGTAATTGATCATACTCAGGACGTAGTGCTAGTTTTTAAACACCCTCATTAACTGGAACATTTTGATCATTCGAATGCCTTGGACAAAGAGATATTCGGATTAACGAGGTCTGCCTGTATCTTGACTTTAACTTATTTCAAGTTATTGATGTTCACATTTACTTTAAGCCAAAATAACACTAACTTGGTTTTATTAATATGACATTTTTACTTTACCCCCGGGATTTCCTTTCCAGTTTATGATATTTTACAACATTTTGGATTTTGACAAAACAAATTCCCATAAAAAGTAGGGGAGACCCTTGTACCTTGGGCCATCAATTTTTAAAATCTGATATTACCTTAAATTTGCTTGGTTATGTAAATTTTTCGAATTCTACTTATTTCATATTTAAAATAGAACGGATTAACATAATTTATTGATTTTTTGTAAGTCTCCTTATGTTATTTTTTTAAGTTTTAAAATTGTGACTGTTGGCTCAAGGTACAATACACCATATTGTACCTTGGGCCATGCTAATTTGTACCTTGAGCCACCAAACTGTACCTCGGGCCGCAATCCTAAATCACATGAAATCATGGGGTGTCAAATTTTAAAACCAGAATTCTTGTTACATATTTTATTTTTATAATAAGACATAATATAAAATTGGTGACAAAGTATTTGAACTACTTAAAAAACATTAAGACTTGTGAAAGAGATGGAAAATTTCAGTTCTCCTCGCCGACCAATTGAAGGAGCAGGAAGAAAGGTTAAGATGTCTTCCTTTTCTACTTCAGCAACATCTTCTTCAGCAGGCCACACAAAAGTTGAGCTTCTTTTTATTCTTCTTAAAAACTTGACCGTAGGAACTCCATTGGTAGTAGTTATAACTTTCCCTACATATTGCTTGATACTTTTTTTACCTTTAAATTGAACAATAACCCATTTGTCAATTTGGCACTCAATGGGTTCTGAAAAAATATTCTCATCTTCTTCCATTTCTACCGTTTCCTTTGCCATTTGCTCTCTCAAAACCTCTATGTCAATAAAGCTTTCATCAGAAATAAATGACGCTAAAGACTCATCATCTGATATTTCTCTAACAATCTTTCTTTTAGATTTCTTTGTTTTCCCATCAGTAGTTCTAAGCCCTTTTTTCTTATTAACTTGTCCAAACAGAATTTTTTTAGCTTTCTGAACAGTTTTTTGTTTTAAAATATTCTTTTTCAATTTAGCTGCCATTTCAGCTTCCAGAGCCAACTTTTCTGGTGTTGACGTTAAGATCCTGCATTTTCCTTTCTTCCTTCCTCGACAGCTAGTTTTTCAGGGCCCAGCTTTAGGGAAAGGTCTCATTTCTTCTAAGGACTTTGGAGTAGGCCTAATTACTTCTTGTGCACCACTGGATTGGGGAGTTGAAGGTGACACATTGCCAATATTTGATATAGAACTACATAATCCTATATCGTTCTCTTGTTGGACCAAGTTACTCGTTAAGGATGTCTGCGGGATATTGCAGTCAGTTACGGCTGGATCAGGTCTATCTGTGGCAAAAGAGCCATAGAATTCATCATCTCGAAAAATGTTTGAATCAATCGGCCAGATACCTGATGACGAAAATCCTGACACAATGTTCTTCGGTGTTGTTACTGATATTTAACCTGTGACATATGACTTGTATTTCCTTTTGGTTATTTACAATTTGACTTTAAAACATGTGATGTATAATTAATGTTTGTTTACATTGTGAAATAAATAAATGTCAACCTTTTATAATTGTACTGTCTGTCTGAAAGTTATTTTAGTTAATAATTTTCCACATTTTGGTGCCGAAACCTTTAGATCATGTCAACCAGGAAATCTTCAAGAATTAAAAAAACTACCTGACAGGTATACACCAACAAATGACTTAAATACAGAAGAAAATATGGACTCTTCAAAGAATAATGAACATCACAACGACAATATGACAGGAACTTCTACTAAAACTACATCTTCAAAAGAATGTTGCCGCAGTAAACTACTAATTGAGGTGGAGAAATTAGAAGAAATGAATAGACTGGAAAAGGAAATGGAACTGAAGGAGATGGAACGTCAGAAGAAACTTGATGAGATGGAACGTCAGCGTCAAGAACTAGAACGCCAAAGAAAAATGGAGCTGAGCGAGTTGGAACGCCAAAAAAGGTTGTTGGAAATTAGAGCTGAGCTTAGGTCTGCATCAGTCAGTAGCGGACATGGCTCCATTTTGGAGGTAGGTTCTATTATAGGTTTAAATGATAAATTAGAAGAAGAATCACAAAACAAAGTTGAAAAATGGTTAAATGACAAAGAACAATCGTCTAATGTCGTTCAAATGTCATCGTCAGCCATTGTATCTTCAGCTGTGGAGAAGTTAGCCGATTCATTCAGACAAGCTATTCGTTTAGACAAACCTAATTGTAATTCCTTGCGCCAACACCTTCCTTCCTTTAGTGGGAAGCCTGAAGATTGGCCTATTTTCTATTCAACTTATGAGAAGACAATGAGTTACTTTAATGAGGAGGACAACCTCATTAGAGTACGAAACTCTCTTGAAGGAGATGCTTTCAATGTGGTAAAACCTTTGTTCATTTCGGGTAAAAATTTAAATGCAGTCATAAAAACTTTACAAATGCGATTTGGTCGACCGGAATTAATTTTAGAGTCAATGCAAAAGAAGACCAGACTGTTGCCTCTAGTCAAAGAGGAAGACATCAACGGTCTTATAGAATTTTCTACTAACGTCCTTAATTTTACTTCAACAGCTGAATCCCTAAAAATGGAAAACTATATGACAAATCCTCAACTCTTAATGGAGTTATTAGAAAAGTTACCTTATAGCCTTAAGTACAACTGGGCTCAACATGTAAGATCTTCGTCCCTAAGTAAGCCTGATCTAAAAGACCTTTCTAGTTGGTTAGAAAACCAGTGCTCAATAATGAGCATATACTTTCGTCCTCAACCTGACACTTTAACACCCAGGAAATATGATACAAAAATGGTATTGACTAACTCTGCAAATGACATTAAGTCGTGTCGTTGTATGTTCTGTAGTGAAAAGCACGAAAGTGCTCAATGTAAAATTTTCAGGAAAGCTGACGTCACGGAGAGATGGAGGATGGTCGCAGAGAAGAAATTGTGTTTCTTCTGTTTTCGTCAGCATCCGATAAAATTTTGCAAAATCAAAAAAGTGTGTGGTATCAATAACTGTAGGTTATTTCATAGTCGTTTGTTACACATTGAAAAATCAGGGAAGCTCTCTGATGCAAAGAAAGAAATTGACATTCCTGTAGACAAAACTAAGGAAATTAACAGTAAGCATACTGAAGAAAATGTCACTAAAAAGGTCCTGCTTAGAGTATGTCCTGTCACTCTTTATGGACCCAAATGTCAGATCGATACATATGCCCTGTTGGATGACGGTTCAACCATATCCTTAATCAACTCTGCAACAGTTGACAAGTTAGGTGTCGAGGGAGACATGGAACCCCTTACTACTTGTTGGTCAAACTCAACCTGTCACTTCGACTCATCGTCACGCAAAGTTAGTTTGAAAATAAAGGGGCTATATGAAGATGAAGTATTTACCCTAGATAATGTCCGTACCCAGTCACCACTAGACTTACCAATCCAAAATGTCGACACTGTGAAACTCAGAGAAAAATGGTCTCATTTGAATTTAATTAGTCAACCGCTTCCTACAGCGCATTCCAAGCCCACCATCTTGATTGGTCAAGATAATATCAATCTTATTCTAACAAGAAAAGTGATTGAAGGACCTGCAAATTCTCCTGTTCTCTCATGGAGTTATCTGGGTTGGACCATGCATGGAAGGTGTGCTAAATTCAATGATCGAGTTGACGAGAACTTTTCTTTGACAGCCTTTGAGTATGACAAACTACACAACATGGTGAAATAATCGTTTCAGACTGATAACTATGGGGAAACACCTTTCAGTGAAACCGACATCAGTTCAATAGAAGAAAAACGTGCAATTAATATTCTAGAACAAACTACAAAGAAAGTAGGAGATCACTATGAAACTGGATTATTATGGAAGTCAGATGATTATAAGTACCCGCCAAGTTATGATAACGCCTTGAAAAGACTCAAGACAATTGAAAAGAAAATGGAAAAAGACAAACATTTCAGACAAAAGTATACTGAGAAAATTGAAGATTATATTGAAAAGGGGTATGTACAAAAATTAACGAAAGAAGAGGCAAACATTGTTACTGACCGTACGTTCTATCTACCTCATTTTGGTGTTACAAACCCAAACAAACCTGGAAAGTTAAGACTTGTATTTGATGCAGCAGCTAAGTCGAATGGCATATCATTTAATGATGCCTTAATTAGTGGACCCGACCACTTAAATTCACTACCGTCTGTTCTTCTCAAGTTTCGTCTGGGAAAATATGCAATCGTCGGTGATATTAAAGAAATGTTCCACCAAGTATGGATCAGGGATGAAGACGTCAATGCACAAAGATTTTTATGGCGAAGTGAAAACAAAAAACAAGAACCAGATATTTGCCTCATGAAAGCTATGACATTTGGTTCTAACTGTTCTCCAAGTGCCGCACTCTACGTGGTAAATCACAATGCAAAGCAGTTTGAGTCTACTTACCCTGAAGCAAGCAAGTCCATCTTGACAAAAGAGTACATGGATGACCTCTTAGACTCCACTAACTCTGAAGAAGAAGCCCGTCGTCGAATTCATGAAACTACAGAAATTCACAAGGCTGGTGGATTTCAAATATGTAATTGGTTATCAAACTCCAAAGAAGTCTTACAAGACGTACCTGAAAGCCTTAAAGCCAACTCTGCAAAACAATTCAAACCCGACACAAATTTACCTACTGAACGAGTACTTGGCATATGGTGGAATTCGGAATCTGACAGTTTTGATTTTCACCGCAGCACTGAGAAGGTACATTTCTCTGAGGTTTTGTACCCCACAAAAAGGGAGATCCTGAAAGCAGCTATGTCCATTTTCGACCCTTTAGGCTTAGTATGCCCAACGACTATAAAGGGAAGGATGATTGTTCAAGATGTTTGGCGAATCAAGACAACTTGGGACGAAGTACTCCCTCATGACCTCTGCGAAAAATGGGAGGGTTGGCTAAAAGAAGTAAAAAACCTTAAAACTTTCAAAATCCCACGGTGTTACTTCGACACACCGACACTCGAGAAAATAAGTCTACATACCTTTGTTGATGCAAGCCAGGAGGCCTTTACTACGGTCGTATATCTTGTCCAACAGATAGATGACTTCTATAAGACAATGTTAGTTGCAGCACGTGCAAAGGTCGCCCCTCTTAAATCAACTACCATCCCTCGTCTGGAGCTACAAGCAGCCGTTTTAGGATGCAGACTAGCTAATAGAATTCAAAATGACATAGGTATTCATATTGTTCAACGAACGTTTTGGTCTGATTCAGTTACCGTCCTACACTGGGTTAAATCAGAACCAAAGACCTACAAACAATTTGTGTCAAATAGAATAGGAGAGGTCCAAAAACTGTCTAAATCTGAAGAATGGAAGTGGGTTCCTTCCAAACAAAATCCAGCAGACATAGCTACAAGGTATAATAGAAAATTTAATTCAGCTTTACATCACGAGTGGATTTATGGACCTAGTTTCCTGACCAGCGGAGTACACTACTGGCCAAAACAACCATTCACTTTGGAATTGAAAGAAGACCTGGAAATTAAGAAACAGTTTGTTGGTGTTCATGAAGACAAGCAGTCGTCACAACTGATTGATGTTAGCAAGTTCTCCTCCTGGGAAAAACTAACAAGAACTCTAGCGTGGGTTATGAAATATGTAGAAACCTTACGACGACGAAACAAATCAAACAAAGAAAGACTAAAATTAGGACCAGTTGTTGAGTATGATAAAATACCTGAACTTCATCCCGAAGAGATAAAGACAGCCGAAAGAGTTCTTCTAAAAGCAGCTCAAGACGAAAGCTTCAAAGAAGAAAAATATATGCTGGGTCGTAAAACATCTTTGTTAAAGTCAAGCCGTATCTATGCATTATCACCATTTCTTGAAGACTCAACAGGTCTTATTAGAATTTCAGCAAGAACAAACAATGCCAAGGATTTCAGCCCAGAACAAAAACAGCCCATTATGTTAGATGGGAAAAGTCATGTTTCAAAACTAATTATTAAAATGTATCACGAAGCCTGTTTCCATCAAGGGACTGAAACTGTCGTAAATGAAGTAAGAAAAAGATTCTGGATTATCAACCTACGATGCGCAGTGAAAAAGGTCAAAAATCGATGCATGAAGTGCAGGATCAATAATGCCAAACCCATACCTCCTCAGATGGCATCCCTACCAGAAACCAGAGTCTTGAGAGTTGAACATCCTTTCTTCTTCACCGGTGTCGACTACTTTGGCCCAATAGAAGTGACCGTTGGGCGTCGTCACGAAAAACGTTATGGTGTCATCTTCACATGCTTGTCTACACGAGCCATACATCTAGAAGTGGCACACACATTGAATACAGAAAGTTGTATAATGGCTATCTTGCGATTTATCAGTCGTAGGCCATGTCCTTCCGAGATGTTCTCGGACAACGGAACTAACTGTAGCAGCGGAAAAGGAGCTCCGGAATGCAATGAAGACACTTGACCATGTTCATATCCAACGTACAGTCGTAAGAAATGGGATCAAATGGAACTTTAACCCACCCGGAGCCCCACACATGGGAGGTTGCTGGGAGCGTCTCATTCGATCGGTGAAAACTGCCTTGAGGTCCGTAATGCAATCACAGTATCCTCGTGATGAAGAGTTCCAAACACTTCTAGTCAGAATTGAATTTATTATAAATTCCCGACCTCTTACCCATGTGTCTATGGATCCTCAAGATCTTGAACCATTAACACCAAACCATTTCCTCAGGGAAGCATTTGAAATGCCTATTGTTGAAGACAAACTCTGCAAGAAACAACTTGCACGTGTGAAATCCCTCCTCAATAACTTTTGGAAACGATGGGTGAAAGAATATCTCCCCTGCCTGACCAAGCGGTGCAAATGGCATGCAAAAGCTGAACCACCGAAAATTGGGGACCTGGCCATCATCGTGGATGAAAATAATCCGAGAAACACTTGGCCTCTTGGGCGGATATCAGCAACATACCCGAGCAAAGACGGACAAGTCCGAATCGTTGACGTCACTACCTCTTATGGAACATTCAAAAGACCTATGACCAAAGTAGCCATTTTATCTGGAAGGGGAGAAGATGTTACTGATATTTAACCTGTGACATATGACTTGTATTTCCTTTTGGTTATTTACAATTTGACTTTAAAACATGTGATGTATAATTAATGTTTGTTTACATTGTGAAATAAATAAATGTCAACCTTTTATAATTGTACTGTCTGTCTGAAAGTTATTTTAGTTAATAATTTTCCACAGGTGTAAATGCCAAGGGATAAGCTTTACCTACGATTGAGGCAACATCATAAATTTTGATAGGCTCTCCTGGATTATTCAGAAACCAGTTCTTACTAGCCTCATTATAGTATGTTTTGAATGGGCCATACACTCCCCTGTCCAGTGGCTGTAACTTGTGGCTAGTATGGGGAGGGATAGTCAACATGACAATTCCGTTCTCTTTGGCCTTATTTATGGCATCTATGGAGATGTGTGTCTCGTGGTTGTCGATGATTAACAACACTTTGGCTTCTACTGAGGGTTTTGTATGCTTGATGAAATGTTCCAAAAATAGTACGAATATATCTGAGGTTGACCATCCAGATGGGTGGGCGGCCCCATCACTTCCTGGTGGGGCACCATGGAGCATGTTTCTCTTAAAGTTCACCCTTGGGAAGATGAAGAATGGTGGGACGGAATTCCCAACAGCATTAATACAACCAATCATTGTAGTATTAAAACCTCTTTCAGCAGAAGTGACTCCACTGATCTGCTTTACTCCTTTCTGTGCAATTATTTTAGGTGGAGTATGAACGGAACTTACTCCCGTTTCATCAGCATTGAAAACCTTTTCTGCTGTAAACTTGTTTTCTTCGAGAACCGTTTTGTACATGTCAAAGAATTGATTAACAACAGGTTTATTAAAACCACTAGCTCGAGCAATGCCGGTAGGCTGTGGTTTTCTTAGACCCAGTGATGGATTACGTTTTCGAAAATCCACGAACCACTGTTCACCAGCTTCTTGATTGTTTTCCCAAGAAGGTGGCATATTTTTTAAGTTAGCTTTTGCATACTGAAAAGCTAGTGTTTTTGCATCTTTTTTAGTGAGGCCGTAATGCATTTTACTGGCATCCAACAAATATTTTGTTAGAGTTTTTTCTTCATCACATGAAAAAACTTGCCATACTGCACAGTTATTTTTATAATCAAAGTCTTGATTACCACTCTTTTGGTGTGCAATCACGTGCCTTTGGATAGTTGCCCTTGCAATATTTGATTGTTTTGCCGCTGCTCTTACACTTATTCCGTCCTTTAATACTAACTGCACAGCTGTTTTCAAGCTATCTGGACATATTTTATCTCTTTTCTTGCCTTCCTTGCTTCTTGGCATCTAAAAAAAAAACTTCGTTAGCTTTTTATTACTGAATTTTATTCCAAAAGCAATATACAATTATAGGTTAGCCTATACTTTTGTCCGGCTCAAAGTACACTACATTGTACCTTGGGCCGGCCCAAAGTACAATTTATGTTTGTGGCTCAAGGTACAAGGAGGCGAGTTCATTTTCTTTAGGTTAGGATTACTGAACATCCTGATGCTCCAGATGGCATGAGAACAACTTAAACTATTCCTTAAAAATAGCTCTATCTGCTGATAAAATAAAAACTAAAAAGTATTTCTTACCTTAGCCAGCAAAAAAGTTTAATCACAAGGTGAAAAAAATTACTTTGTATACTCATAAAACAAAAAATAGAGGTGTGTCGATATATCAGTAACCGATATTTTGTAACGGTTACTTGTCTCCGAGACATGTAACCGTTCCTTCAAATGAAAAATATCGGTTACTCGGTATCTACGATACTGCGAATACTACCCTCCGACAATGGAGACAGAGGTTGAAAAATATCGTTTATCGGTATCTACTTGGCTGAGTTTCACGACGACCAGTACAGTGGACAGTAGTAAAAGTCATTTTGTTTTCTTTTATTCTCTCCGGCTACTGCCCACTGTACTGGTCGTCGGGATTCGGGAATACCAGGCCTAAACGCCTAAATACGGAGGTACGGAGGGAGATACGCAATGTATCTGTAACTGTTAAAAATATCGTCTAGACGAAGACGATACTTAGACCTTCTTGAAGACAGACATGAGACTCAATGTATCTGAAACTGCTTAAAATAACGCCTAATACGAGCTTGCGATACTTGATACTTGGACGCTTTATTAAGTATTTGTCTTACAATATTACCACTGTTTCGGTAGCATTATACTTAAAATATGCTAATTTTCAATTAATCATGTTAAAGCTAAACACATAAATGAATAATTATTCTTATTACTTTTAGTCTACAAACTTTTAACAGAGCAAATATTGGTATCTGTATTGAAACCGATACTGAAGCCTAAAGCGATACTAATACTGGAGGTCTCTAAATGTTCGTACAGATGTGCAGTATCCGTTACAATGTAACCGATATTTGTGAGTCTGTGTATCGGTTGTAACGGATACATGAAAATACTGACTAAGCACACCTCTAACAAAAAATAGTAACTGTTCACTTCTCTAATGCGCAATCCAAACAGGACTCAGTCAGCTGAGGATATTTTTACAGTGAGTTGGTCCAAGTTTTCTCTCGCATATATACTTGTTTTTACTACTTTTTGTTCCGTTTTCTATCCTTTTTTTGTGTGAATTGTATAGTTTAATTACCATTTGTGTGTTTTTCAGTATTATTTTACTCTAATACGACGCTTAATCATTGTAAAATGCGTTAAAACTTCCTTGTTCAAACGTAAACATAACCTTGTTAACATGTCATCTCGAATAAAAAAACAAACAACACCCAGCGCAGCCCTGTCAACCACTGACTGTCAAAACAAAGAGGATGAATTTATAACACCTAACAAGCGAAAAATTGCAAATAATCAAGTTGTTCAACCGAAAAAATATGTTCTTGATGCTTCTGATCTGTGTAAGCAGAACAACTTTCGGATCCTCTTAGAGCACGACTATGCTGGTGTGAGCAATAGCACCGAACCAAATGAAGAAATGGATGACTGCAATAACTCTGATACTCCTAAGCCAGAGAAGCTCCCCCCTATATTCATACATGACGTGAATAACCACCAAGAAATAATAAAAGACATAAAGCAAGTTGTGAAAAGCGATTTTTCTACTGAACTCAAGGGTACATCTCTGAAAGTTAATTTACAAAACATTGATGATTTCCGAAAGTTGACAGCGTTTTATGACCAATCAAACGTGAAATACCACACTTTCCAGACACGTCACGATAAGAAACTCGATGTAGTAATACGGAACGTCCCTTGCTCTCTTTCAGATGCTGAAATAAAAACAGAACTAATTTCTCATGGGTTCCCAGTTCTAAATGTTGTTCGTTTGCTCAACAAAGATAAATTTTCCATTCCTCTGTGCGCTGTGTCCTTAGAAAACAACGAAAAAGCTGTTGAAATCTTCAAACTAGATAAACTTTTCTTTACTATTGTACGTGTAGAACCTAAGAGAAAATCAAGAGAAATACCACAGTGCACTCGTTGTCAACGCTTCGGACACACCAAAAACCTTTGCAAACTAGACCCTAGGTGCGTTAAATGCACAGGGCAACATCATTTTTCATTTTGTCCAAATAAAAAGACCGACATCCCTACCTGTGTCAATTGCGGCGAAACCCATACAGAAAACTACAGAGGTTGTAAGTTTTACCAGGACATCAAGGAAAAGACGTTGAAGAAGACCAATCATCGTACGAACTCGAGTGCCTCTAACCAAAATATCCAACATTCTCAAGAAATGCCTATTTCAGCTCAGGAACAATCGACCAATGCTCCTCAACATCGCAACAGTTATCGTCTAGGCTCCCACGGTGGAAGATCATATGCTCAAGCTGTTACAAATTGTATACCCTCACAACGTGTCGACCATGGGACTTCATCTGTGGTTGAAGAAAATCCTTCTCAAAATAATGATCCATTGTTTTTGAATTTGGAAAAAATTGTTATTGATCTGGTGAAATCGCTAATGCCAACATTGAAAACAGTTTTAACTAATGTAATAACAACTTTGTTGCAAAATGGCTCAATTTAATCAAATTACTATACAAAATTTAACAATCCTTAATTGGAATGCAGACGGTTTAAAGCAAAAGAAGAATATTTTTGCATCATTTTTAGTTAGGCATAATGTAGATATTGCTTGTGTTACTGAGACTCATTTTATACCTAATGAACCTTTTAAAATTCCTGGTTATAACATTTACAGAGAAGACAGAAATGTACCCAACGCAGCCGGTGGTGTTGCACTGTTTATAAAAAGAAGCGTTAATCACCATAGTATATTTTTACCACGACTTCTCTCTATTGAAGCTGTTGGTCTCAAACTTAGTTTACGAAATGGGCAATTTGTGAAAGTTATTTCTGTATACAAATCACCAAACCGACGACTCTGCCAGCAAGATTTATTAAACCTATTTCATGGTGACGATGCTATTCTCGTTTTAGGCGATTTAAATTGTAAAAATCAATTTTGGGGTTGCCGGGTAAACAACCCAAATGGAGTCCGCCTTCTTAATTTTATTAATGAATCTAATTTGAGTATATCGGCCCCTACTGAACCTACACATTATCCTTGGCAAAACAATTTTCAACCTGACATACTTGACATCACTATTCATAAGAATTTTACTCCTCCAATTTTTCAGCAAGTGTTAAGTGAACTTGACTCCGATCACCTCCCCGTTCTTGTGAACTTTTTTCTACAACCTGTGTTCTCCTCTCATCTACCAAGACTTATTAATGGTAAAGTGGACTGGGACACGTTCAGAATTGAGCTTGATCATTGCCTAAGTGTCCCAAAACACTTGTTCTCAGTGGATGGAATTAATATTGCTGTTGAGGAATTCACTGAATGTTTGAAAATATCAACAAAAAATGCAATTGTTAAGAAATTTGGTTCAAAATCAAATGATTTTCTCCATCCTCCAATCAGAATCTTACGTTTAATTAGAGATAAAAATAGAATTAGACGTCAGTGGCAAAGGAATAGGCATCTCCATTTGAAGAGACAGTTGAATGAACTGACCCGTAGAGTAAGACGTGAACTTGATACATACCGTATAAATTCATATAGATCGTATGTTTCTGATATTGTCCCTGGCGATTCAAATATGTGGCAAGCAACAAAAAGACTTCTGCGGTCTCCAACCATTATTCCCCCACTTTTACAAAACAATCAGATTTTTGAAAGTGATGTTCAAAAAGGTAATGTTTTTGCTGATCATTTTGAAAATGCATTTAAACCTAATGAAGTTCATGACCATGAAACGAACATAATCGTGGAGGATTTCCAGAGTGCTACTCCCAGTACTGTCGAACAGCCTATTAGGTACACATCACCATCCGAAATAAGTAACTTCATTAAAATGTTACCGAGCAAAAAAGCTCCTGGCCATGATCTGATTCCTAATGTTGTTTTAAAGAACCTGACTCGTAAAGCACTATCAATACTTGCATCAATATTCAATGCATGCATTTCTTTAGGTTATTTTCCCAAGGCCTGGAAGCATGCTGAAATAACTGTTCTCCATAAACCAAATAAACCTAAACATTCCCCAAGTAGCTACCGACCAATCAGCCTCCTTTCTTCAATCTCGAAGTTACTAGAAAAGGTGATTCAGAAAAGAGTATTACATTTCTTGGACTCCACCAATACTATCCCCCCTCACCAATTTGGATTCCGATCAAAACATTCCACGACTCATCAGATACTACGAATCAGTGAAACAATAAATCGCGGATTTGAAAATAAACTTCACTCCACTACTGCGTTCTTGGACGTTGCGCAAGCATTCGACAAAGTTTGGCATAATGGACTATTACATAAATTATACCAGTTTGGTTTCCCTCTCCATCTAAGAACTATTTTGAAATCATTCTTAACCAATCGAACTTTTTCGGTCAAAATAAATTCTACGTTATCCACAAGTCGCCCAGTACGAGCAGGCGTTCCTCAAGGCTCGATATTGGGGCCTATTCTTTTTAACATTTTCATGTCTGACATGCCAGATCTACCCCAAAGTACACTTGCTCTTTACGCCGATGACACCGCAATCATCTCTCAAAATGCTGATATTAACGAAGCAGTAATGTTATTGCAAACAAGTGTGACAACGGTGAATGATTGGTTTAAAAAGTGGAGAATCTCACTGAACCCTACAAAGTGTGAAACTAAGATTTTTTCCCTTAGAAAATATGATGTTCCCCCGGAAATTCGTATCGACAACACACTAGTTCACTGGAATCCTGATGACCAAGGCATCAAATATTTAGGCGTCTATCTGGATAAAAGGTTAACATGGAACTTGCATGTGAACACAAAATTAGCCCAAGCATATGCACGGTTATCAATTTTATTTCCATTGATAAATAAAAAGTCAACTTTAAAATCTTCGTGCACACTCCTCATCTATAAAACAATTCTTCGCCCCTTGATCATGTACGCATGTCCAGTGTGGGGGACGTGCATTTCTCATGGAAAACTAAACAAAATTCAAATTTTACAAAATAAAATTTTAAGGATTGCCGTAAACAGTCCATGGTTCATCAGAAACAGTCACCTTCACGAAGAACTGGGAATCGACACAGTAGAACACTTTATAAGAAAAAGTACAAGAAAGTTTCTGTCAAATCTACACCATGTTCCTGGAGCCGTTTCATTCAACTTAGGAATACCAACCTTGGGGAGGCGTTTAAAAGCAAGGCTTCCTCAGGATTCTTTTGAGATGCAGGGTGATTTGGTTTAAGAACACTATCAATTTATGTTCGAGTTTTTATTTACATATATTTCTGTATTTAGTTTATCATTCTAACTAACGAGTTTTAAATAAGTTCCTGGGTGTCTTCAAACGAAGCGAGCCTAATATTGTTATTTTGCCTCTCTGTTATAATTTCTGTGAATAATGTAAAGTATACATTGAACCAGAAAAAAAAAAAAAATCCAAACAGAACCCAGATCCAAACATTTGCTACAGTCTTGCCACCATAACTGGGTGGTTGAGGGAATATTCCCTCCAGCAGTTATGAAAATACCCATAGTGGCTCAAGGTACATGGTGGCTCGAGGTACAAGGGTCTCCCCTATACATAAATGGATATTTTCTTGTTCTCCATTAAATTCTACAACTTTTGGTAAAGTTGCAAGCCAAACGCTCGAATGGTTCCAATATGAAGAGCTGTCAAAAACAATAAATAATTTTTGGATCTTGACTTTTTAGGAAATATTTGATTTTTCAACTCATTTTTCTCAGCCATACACAACATTTTTGCACAAAATAGTAATGAAATCTTTTTGAAATTTAATATTCTATCTAGCTATGCAAGTTTAATCCAAATATCTTGTAAATCTTTCAATCTAGAGGTCAAATTTTTACCTCCCATTTTTAATTGTATTTGTGTCTTAGTCATGTTTTTTTATATACTCATACACAAATCGCTGTACTACTTTAGGGAGTATAATAGCTATCATTGATGTTTAACGAAAGCTTTTGATCCCATTTTACACAAAACTATAAAACTTACCTAAAAAAATCTACAATTCCAGTAGTGAACCGCTAGATTGCCACCCTGTTGTCATATTTTCTGAGACCCAGGATTTATCAAAGGAAAATCATCTACTTCTGGTTCCATTTACGGTGATACCAAATTTCACCGCAAGAGTAAAAGTTAACAAAAACAGAAAAATAAATAGTAAATATAGAATACATAAATCTGAATCGAACTTTGCTGACACTTGTATACAGTATTATAAACTGTGTTCCCATTCAGAATGAATTTTGTGTTCTTTACTGCTTGTAAATTTCAATCCAAAAACATAAAATTAGTTAGGAATGGTTGTCTGCTTTGATTACAAAAACAACCTTAACTTTACTCAGCTGTCGTATTGAATTTGGAAGCAAAGTAGGAAACACATGGCTCGGTAAACAAAATGATTGCAAAAATATGGAAAAAACAGTTTTTTGCCAATTTACAAACTTATAACTAAACAAATGTAGGCTATCGTATTTTTTCACCATCCTGGGCCTAAGGAACATCTTTTAACACAAACCTGGCCTATCTTCGTTCAGTATAGTTTGCTCTGAATAGGTGGTTACACGTTCCTTATACATGGGGATGTCATAAAAAGGCAACAAAAAAAAAACGGCGACATGGCGCGGGATAAATTGTCACTCGGTCGAAATATGGCCGACTGCCGCGTCGCGGGGGAATTCACTGCTGCTTCCCGCCCCTCAAGACTCCTAAATAAACCCTCAGACGCTGGGGAAATTGTAAACTGAATTTCCCTCTCAAAATCCCTTGCGGTGCGCTATTCTTCAGGTAGTACGCTGATAATAATATTCTCTAGAGGATTTTCTAGTTATATTATTGTTGACATGTTTAAGAGCTTACAGTTATTTACACCCTAAAAAATAATATCATAAATAAATTGTGATAATATTAACACGTTCCCTACTGACACTAACACTCACCAAGGTATCACAGTGTGTGGGACACGTGGTAATGAAGGTGGTTAAAAGTTCCCTACTGACTCGCACCTGTATCACAGAGTGTGGGACCAGAGCGACTCAGGGGAGAAACGATGGACGACTATGACGTCACTGCTCACAAGCATGACGTCGTAGTTTTCTTCTTTTAGGCATGTGCCGTCTGTTGCTGTTTGAACTGACATCACAGATCACAGTCTCTGACTGTCAGAATAGGCTTTAGGCATTGAATATATACATGAGTCGCTCAGTTTTGTCCATACATGTATTTTATTACATAGGTACCTTCAATTATAATTATTCTTTATTATATGAGTGACCAGATAAATTAATATGTTTTGAGATAATTTGTATGGTGCAGTGTGACACTTATTCTAGGCTCTGCCAGTCTATCATAAATATATTTGTACTTAACGGATAGTACAAGGTACCACTTTTTCATGTCTGCTGTGACAGTTAGGACTCTGGGTTAGTTTATATTAATAAAAAAAATAATAATTCATGGTGTCGGGACAAGCGGAACTCAAGAACACAAATGTGGTTGAAATATTTATGATAAACTAACCTACCGGTAGCCTAACTGCTGTTGCGTGCTGTAAATAATGGTACTCTATATAATTTTTAAATACCAAATAGTCAAACTTCCGGCATTGTGGATAACATACATAAATAAACATCACAATAATGTACTTATTAGCCTATTATGTTAAAGTACCAAGCTTAACTAAAACTGTTGTGCAGTTAACATAAGCATTCAGATCTAGAAGTGCATTTTAGAAATCAATGTAAGGTAAACATTACAGCAACATGTGTGGGTCTAACAAAAATTTATAATAGGCTTTTTTATTTTCCGGGCCTATGTAACAAATCAGTTAGGGAAGGAGTTTTTAATAAATTAAATTAGACTTGCTGACTGATTGATTTTAACGTAGGATACTTCATCCACAACCATTTGTACTAACTCTCAAATAAATAAATCCCTAACTAACGCCAGATCGCAAATGCAATTCAATTGCAAACAAGTGAGTCAGTGAATAAATTGTGCAAACAAGTGAATCCACTTGAAAACTACGACGTCATGCTTGTGAGCACTGACGTCATAGTCGTCGATCGTTTCTCCCCTGAGTCGCTCCGGTGTGAGACACGTGGTAGTGAAGGTAATAAACATAAGTCTATGCTGGGGGAATCATGCTTACGTTCTCCAGAAATATATAATTGAAAACATATTGTTTTGCAAGTTGAGGATGTAAATAAAATAATTGTTTATACCCTTCTAAAATTTCACAATAACTTTATTACAAGTTGTATTTATTGATATACAATCAGAAATTTTATAAAAGCAAGATTATATCGTTACTAAACCGATTTTGATGCCTGATTTGTTGATTTAAACAAATTTATGTGTAGCTAGGTCCTATGAAATTATACAACCTATAGAAGGCTTGAATTTGGATCATTAAAATCAATTATACGGGGAAGATCTCCACGGAGGCCGAATATTTCGTGGCAGCCCTTGTTTAGGCCCACTATAGGTGGTTCACCATGCTCTTCTGGGCTATGCTTCTGAATGGACTAAACATTCATGTTCAGATAGGACAGTGACCTCTGACGACCACTCCCTGATGCTTTAAAAATATTGTATTTTTGGTTGCTTGGGGCATAAACTAACTACAGTAGTTAGTCTATGCTTGTGGGGTGATACAGGTACAATTAAACAGCACAGGTAAAATGAAGCTGGACATAATAATTATAAGGATCACTAATATCCTATGAATAATTAAAGAAGCACCAAAACCAACCTGCTTGGAGCTGGTAGGCCAATAGGCCATAGCCTAAACCTCGAATGAAGTATAACTGGATGCTCTGAATGTACAAAAACCGTGCCGGTCCCCGAGGCCGCTGGGTGGCAAAAAGGCCCGAGCCGGCTGCCGCACCATGTAAAACTAACGTAAGTTATATGCGTCACTATGACTATATAAACACTCTACTACATTAAAAGCTATATAAATGGAAATGTAATCCAGAATCTAATGGTAGAAATATTATTGCTTAAATTAAATGATAATATTGATTTTTCTTTAAACGATTTTAGGATATCACGTGCCGTGACATTACTTTAATTAAGTCTCACTGTGAGTGACTATTGGTACATAAGTTGGTTAAAACTTAGACTAATGGAAATATTACTGTCTAAAGAATCTAATAATGTAAATATGATTACTGAAATAAAATTTAAAAAAATTAGCGAATTTCCCCTATAGGGAAGAAGCTATTACCGTAGGTCTCATGGTAAGACTTAAGCCCGAGTCCATGATAACTTTTTGTTTTAAGGTCCCCAGATGTCAAAAACACTTTTCGTTCAAATTTAAATATGTATATATATATATATATATATATATATATATATACCTATATATATATATATCTCTCTCTATATATATATACATATATATCTATATATGTGTCTGAAAACACGATAACTTGAGTAAAAAAGGTCCGATTTCGATTAAATTTGGCTCAAATGTGTAAAGCAACATTCATGACTAAGTTCGAAAACCAGAAAAATCGGACCATTGGAAGGGGGGTTTATGGGCGTTTTGCAATTTTCACCCTAACATTTTTAAAACACTCAGTTTTGTTTTTGAGCATTTTATAGAGCTTAAAAAACAAATAATATAGTATTTTTAGTTAAATCCAAAAAATGCTCTTAAAATCTCCCATCTTAATCTTATGGGAAAAGGTTTTTGTCTTTTCTTCAGTTCATTTTAATGTAAACCTCACATTTGCTTTTACCAATCAGTTTAGCTCCACAAAAAAATCATTTTGGTGTTTAAATTGTGATTCTACGTTCAACCGTTGCAGAGATATTCAAAGTGCTAAAACAGAGTAGGCCTATCTCTCGTTTTCCAACTGGAATAATCCAAGAAAATGTCCCATAAGATTAACATGGGAGATTTTATGAGTAGGTTTTTTGGATTTGCTCCCCAACTACTTAACCTAGGTTAATAATTCAAAATACAAAAAAAAAAAAAATAAATAAAATATAAATTTGTTTTTTTAAGCTCTATAACATGCTCAAAACCAAAATTAAGTTTCATCAAAATTTTAGGGTGAAAATGCAAAAAACTGATTTTTGGAAAATTTAAAACCCCCATAAACCCCCCTTGCCATGGTTCGACTTTTCTGGTTTTCGAACTTAAAGTCATGAATGCCACTTTACACATTTGAGCCAAATTTCATCGAAATCAGACGTTTTTTACTCAAGTTATCGTGTTAACGGACACACACATATATATATATATATATATATACCCCCGTCGCAGCAAACCTGCGTACTCAGCGAATTTCCAATGTATGCATATGTTTTTCACTACCACATAAAGCCACTTACCAAGTTTCATAAAAATACATAAACAAATAAGTGGATCTATAGCATTTTATTTATTCTCCATAAGAATAATATTAGGTCTGAGTACGCAGGTTTGCTGAAACAAGGAGAACAAAAATTTGTGTTTTATGCTATTATCAATATAACTCAACCAGGTGAAGCTACATACTAAGTTTTATTAATTTATGTTCATAATTGAGGCGTATATACAACTTTTCTTATTCTCCATAAGAATAACATTATGGCTGAGTATGCAGGTATGCTGCTCCTAGGATAATCAACAAAAATCAATTGTTTGTGCAAATATCAATATACCAGTACTACGTGAAGCCACATACCAAGTTTCATCAATATACATTCATAAATAATCGAGATATCAAATTTGATTTATTCTCCATAAGGATTAATATTGGATAACGTAGGCCTATAGTCAGCATTGTTATATGATGAGTGGGTTGCCTGTATTCTATGTCATAGTCGAACCCGGAGAGAAAGTGAGCATAATTAAATATTCGTGTTGCTGAGATTGCTGGTAATGTCTTTGCTGGATTGAAAATTGATACTAATGGCTTGTGATCTGTGATCAATGTAAATTTGCGTCCATAAAAAAACGTGAAAAACTTCTTCAGACCCCAATATATATTGATAAGGCTTCCTTATCAATTTGAGAGTACCTTTGTTCAGATTTTGTCAACGACCGTGAGGCGAAGGCAATTGGCCTGTCTGTTCCATCACCATAGCGGTGAGATAAAACCGCTCCCATTCCAACGGGTGATGCATCAATAGCCAAGACTAGAGGCAAGCTAGGATCTATAGTTCACCAAAATATCGTCACTTGTGTGATAATTTCCTTAATTTTTTGAAAACTTCTCTCGCAAGATGTACTCCAGATAAACGTGTTTCCTTTTTGCAGAAGCTGATTCAAAGGATGTAGTAGTGTAGCCAAATTCTTTATAAATCTGTTGTAATAATTTGCTAAGCCTAGAAATGTTCGAAGTTAAGATACATTCTCCGGTCTTTTACATTTTAAAATACTCTGTACCTTATTATCTGACTTGTGTAGTCCTTTGCTATCGATCACGTGACCAAAGTATTCAATTTTGGACTGGAAAAATTTGCACATGTCTCTATTTAGTCTCAAACCATTTACCTTAAGTCGTTCAAACACCTGTTCCAGTCGGCGGAGAAGCTGTTCCCTGGTAGATCCCTGCACAATAACGTAATCGAAGAAACATTGTAAACTTATAAATTGTTTCATGTTTTGTCCATGAATCGTTGCCATATCAATGGATATATCATCAATTCTAGGAATTGGGTAGTGTTCGACTTTGATTACTTTATTCAGGGTTACTTTATAATATACTTGTTATTTTCAAGGAAACCGAAGAAGAGGAAGCGGAACGAATGATGAGATTATTTAACGGTCATCATAAAAACTTAAACTTTACTAGAGAGTACGAAGAGAACGGGAAGATAAATTTCCTAGATCTCAAGATATCAAGAAGAAAAGATGGGCTAGAGTTTGACATATACAGGAAGCCTATGCAGACGGATAGTACAGTCAACAAAAAGTCTATTCATCCCACCAGCCACAAGACCGCTGCATTCGGATCGACGTTATATAGAGCCTTCAAGATTCCTCTAAATGAAGATAACAGAAGAAGAGAAATAACAACTATGAAGGCGATTGCTCGAGCCAACGGATTCAACCTATAATAACTTAATTTTCATATCAAAAAGAAACATAGATTTTACTTTAGTATTTATTATACAATCTATTGAATATTAGACAGGATTGATACATAGAATAAGTTTGCTCCGACTAGTTTGTTATCAGGGTTGCATAGGGATTCGTCATCAAGGGTGATTCTTTGGCGCCGAACATTTAAATTGTTTTAATAACATATTAATACAGTATATCATAGATTAAAAATTAGTAAGATCAGATTTTGTAATCGTTAATGCATAAACTTAGTAAGTTTGTTGTTACATTGTCAAGAAATGTTCATAATTAAAGCTATGCTTTAAAATCTTGATGTTGGTTTGAAGTTTTTTTTTTGAAGAAGTTAATTTAATTGGAAAATTCTCACCTCAGTTGTTTGTTAGTATTAACAAACATGTTACTTTCGTCTATTTTCATCCATTTAGCCTTCCTTGGTTGTGTTCATCTTCTTGAACTTTTTATTTTATTCCTGGACTAAATTTCGTGATCTATCTTTTATGATCCTCAACTTTCACAACAACACCCATATTTGTTTTTCTTTCATTAAATTAGTTTATACACTTCTGTGGAATTGTTTCTTTCAATGACATAGTGATCATGGCTTGGTCATCCTTGCTGTATATGTCACTAAATGAAGTTTGTACATTATTCTAACGTGCTATTAAATATTATCAATGATATAAATTTGGAGTAGAAATAATAATCATCAATCTCAAAGAATAATTAAAAATTAAAAATTATAATGATATATAATACATAACACAATATTTAAATAAGAAAATTATTTGATATAAAACATATGGTTGTAGAAATAATAGATACTGCAATGGTACTTGCTCATATTAGCCATAGGTAAAGGATTTATATGTTGAACTGTTTACAATTTGAATATGACATCTACTTTCAGCTGATCATATGTCATTTGTTTATCTTTCTTAGCTTCTGTCAAATACTTTTTTTGTAAACATACAAAGTTTTTATGGAATCATATATCGGGATTATTACAAACCCCACAATAATAGACGAATTTGGAGCAAAAATCCAAAGGAAAATAGAGAACTAAGAAAAACTGCATAGAATAATAACGTTAGACGGAAGAAAAGAACATAAAGTAATTTTGCAACGTTCAGCTTCACAGGAACTAAAGATACAAAAGGTCGCAAATCGATTCAAGAAATATGGAGTTAATATGGCCTACAGAACGCAAAACACCATGAACATAATACTAAATCCCAAGATAGAAGATTTTAACAAATTCGACATGCCTGGCGTTTACAACATTAATTGTAACAACCATGATCACTTTTATATTGGTCAAACTGTTAATTTTGTTAAAAGAGTTAAGAACCATGTATCAGCTTGGAAGAACAGGAAACCGGAAAGATCAAACGTAGCGAAACATCTTAGAAAATGGCCACACTACAGGGAAAATACAAGAAAACCTCAGCATCCTCAAGAATTGTTAAAAGGAAACAGAAATGAATGCATGGGAAGAATTGTTTATTAAAGAAAAGTGTAGGGATAGAGATAAATTGACAATTGAACAAGTTAACTTCGACTCTGGTGGCACATTTAGGAATCTGTATCCGGAACTTTCAGTACCCAATATGATATAAGCAGTGACGCTATTAAATTCACAAATAAAAGTAAATATTATTAACAAGAATTAGAAGTGGGTTTTTATTCATTCTTATTTCAGCTATATAAACCAAAACAAAAACAATTATTTATTGGAAAAATAATGACAACTAGAAAAACACATGATTGAGAAAACACATGATGAAAACAAATTAAAGTCATATGTTAACAACTCCTCCTCTATTTATTGGGATGCGGTACTTTACATCTTATCAGCTGGTCAACATGTCTTTGGATGATGCGTCCAACATCGACATGAACTGTTTACATCACATGTCCATGTGTTGAAGTTTTGTGGCCTACGTACCACTTTGTTGATCCATTGACGTAATCACGAGCTTGTACTTATCTCCAACCTTAAACTTGCTATTGATTCCGACCTGGAGTCCTTTTTCTTGGTGTTTCTTTGCTTCTAATTCTGGGACAATTATGGAGAGGTTCGTTCTGATATTCCTTCCAAACATTAGATGGTATGCTGATGTTCCAGTGGCATTTTGTGACTGTCTGAGTTGCATAAGGAGTTTTTTATTTTATTTTCAAGTGTTCCTTTTTCCCTCTCCATAGACTTTAACGCTTTCTTGACAGTATGTTCGTATCTCTCAGCCTGGCCATTTGAATTCGGATGATATGGCGTAGTTGTTCTGTGAATAATTCCACATTCATTCATGAAGTTTTCGAACTCCTTGGAAACAAACTGTCTTCCATTATCGGATACCAATATGTGAGGAAAACCAAATGTTGAAAATATTCTTCTTAACTCTTGGATTGTCCATGTGTGTTGTTCTCGTCTGTATTACTTCCTCCCACTTACTGAAATCATCCACTAATATGAGGTACTGTTGCCCATCTGTTGGACCTAAGAAATCAATGTGCACCGCCTCCCATGGACTACAAGGTCGTGCCCATGGATGGATATTTTTTATTGGGTTGTTACGTTTTTCAATGCATTGTCGACATTCAGCAACCATCTCTTCGATATCCTTAACCATGCTTTTCCAGCAGCAAAAGCTGCGAGCTAAAGCCTTAATTTTTATTCCTCCTAAATGAGCAACATGAAGTTATCGAAGTACACGAGATTTGAAAGAATTTGGTATCATAACTCTCCAGGTCTTTATTACACAGTCATCTTGAAAAGAAAGCTCGTTATCGTGAAATCCATATTGTTCAACAGATTGTCCTGATTTTAAAGCCTGTAAGATTGTGCCCAAAACTGAATCTTTAAGAGTTTCCTTAGCCACTATGGTACTGCTGATATTCAGTGTTTCCAGTTAGTTTATTTGGTACATAGAGACCAAATTAACAAACATTTTCTTGGACATTTTCTGCAACATTTTCTTGGATTACTTCAGTTGGAAAACGAGAGAGATAGTCAGCATTGCTATGATGAGCGGTTTGCCTGTATTCTATGTCATAGTCGAACCCGGAGATAAAGTGAGAATAATTAAATATTCGTGTTGCTGAGATTTATTATCTAACAACGGAATAGGTTTATACAAAAATCAAACTTAACCTACAGCTGACAGCAAACGATGGGGACGTTCGACTTGGACAGTTGAAATCCACTGAGCTCTATGTTATGTCTGGAGTCACCACTCCGTGGTGAAAAAGCGTGCCGCTGTGTTTATGGTCGTTTTGTTGGCCTGATGTATTTTTGACATTTTGGTGGTATAGTTATTTTATTTCCTATTCGTTGAAATGTTTACATTGTCCACCCAATGCATTCTGATTGGTCCAGTTAACGTCAAAGTGACAACACAATAGAGCAAAATGTCTGTGTTGACGGCACGTTTTTGGAAACATCTAGTCAGATTGTAGTGACTCCAGTAGGATACGCCCCACTATAGCAAGCCAATCAGAAGCCAGCATTTTGTAGTGACGTCATTCCAAGATGGCGGCGCCCATGGCACTTTATTTCCCGCCAAATTTCCTAACCTCACTTTTTTAAATTTTAACTCATTTGCTCAGTTCTGGCAACCTATGCTCTATGATGAATTATTTTACATATACACCATTATATATATATATATATATATTATATACTGTAAATTATATGTATATATGTTCCATGGTTCAACTGTTATATACTCTATGCGATTGATACTATCATATGGCAATGTATATACAATATTATACATATACTTTACAGCTACACCATTATATAAATATAATCTAGGATATATTAAAAAGTGACGTCACACGTCACGTGACCACATGGGCTGAGTGAATATATACGTCATCTGAGGCTGAGCCAGTGACGTAGACGGTTTTGTGACGTAATGAGGGAAAGTTCAAAGTTCAAGGTCACGGGGAAGTTTTTAAAAAAAAAATCTACCTCGCACTCGTAAAATTCGATTGTGATTCGATAGTTAATCGATAAGAAATATCGAATGAAACAATCGAATGATACGAGTGCGAGGTAGTACAATTACAGATATTACTTTATTTTATTTACAATAATTCATGTTTACAATAGTTCCCCGTTGTTCGTTGTCATCGATGTTGTTGATCCGGACGAGTTGCGGCCATCACTGTGCTCTCTGATGAAAGACGGTAGATACTTCGATTCCTGCGCAGAGTCCATGTTGTTTTTTCGACACCGATCTGTTCTGATAGGTGTTTCCATTTCATTACCGTCAGGTAGAAATACTACCTGACGGTAATGAAGTAGAAACATCTATCAGATTGAGTGACATAATATTATTATTTTGTGAAGAGCGTCTCGGAGAGCTCGATGTTCACCGGTCGAGAGCCGGAGATGTACTGACTATTCGCTAGCTAGCGTTCTGGTATCAAACGAAATGGTGGGGGTAAAAGTGTGGTGGGGCGAAGCAGATGGCGGACAGTAGATGGCAGGCGGCAGGTGGTAGGCGGCAGATGGCAGCTGGCGCGGGGAGGAAGACTTTGAATAAAATATCCATTAGTTAAAACCCATCAAGGATAACGTAATTGCTTCTGTATCAGAGGATGTTGTGGTAGACACTTCTTGTACTTGTATTTGATCAGTCGTTTCATTAGTGTCAGCTTGGTAAATATTAAAAGATAAAGATGTGGAAGAAACATTGTCTTGTATTTGTGAATCCATGTGTACCGCGGAAGAGCTGGACATATGTGATGTAGCGTTTGCACATAGGTTAGGTACTCGGCTCTTCCCCCACCACACCAGTCCCCCACCATACCAGTCCCCCCACCAAGTTTTACATCGCACAATAACTAGGTTACATGTCTTAGTTAGGGTTTAACTCTTAGACTGTCAAGACCTCAGCTCCGTAACTAAAAACTTCAATAATATTTGCTCAACGTTGTATAATTATAACAGTTACTATGACCTGAATCAGTGCATGTATTCATATGGTGCTTTTTGCGTAGCAAACAACTGGCTAAAAGTGTTTCAACCTCGATTATTCTTCGACGAAACCGCTCATTGTCCACTAAAAGCGTAGACCTTCTGTCTTCATTGTCAGAGAAGTAGAAGGTAGTGTCAAGTGGACTACTGAAGGTCACCTTCCTCATGTTCCTATAAAACTGCGACATCTTTCAGACCCTCTAGGTAGATGTTCATCCGTCAAGAGCTGGAAGTATAATGATGTAGCGTTATCGTGTATGATAGGCACCTAACCCCCACCAAAACGGTTACTATACCGTTGGTTAGATTTAAATTCCGATTGCACCTTCTTGTTCGTCTTGTCAAGCCGCGTAATTGAAGTACCCACATGTTATACTTTGAACCAAAAAATAAAGAAGTTATTTAGGTTTATCCTTGAAAATAGTTGTTTTTTCGCTGTTGTTGCTATACCCTTAGTCGGATCTGAATTCTGAATGCACCTTATGGTTCGTTTTGCTGAGCCGCGTCAGTAGAGTACCCACATGTTATACTTTAAACCAAAAATAAAGAAGTTATATGGGTTTGCCCTTGAAAATAGTTATTTTTGGCTATTACTGCTATACCCTTGGTCGGATCTGAATTTTGTTTGCACCAACTTGTTCCTCTGATCAATCCGCATAATTTGAGTACCCACTTGGCGTATGTTAAACCAGAAATAAAAAAGATATTTAGATTTGACTTTCAAAATAGTTGTTTTTAACTATTACTGCTATACCCTTGGTCGGATCTGAATTCTGTAATAACTAAACATTAATCTCTCCAGAAAAAATTAATACATATCTTCCAGTATTTTAAGAAACGAGAATTTTCTAAGTCCCCAAGGTCATCTGAACATGTTGCCAAAGCGGGGAATAGAGCAGTAAGTGATTCTCACTTTGACCACAAACTCCTCTATTCCCCGCTCTGTATTAGGAGAAGAGGCCTAGTTTAATGCTCGCAATTATAGGCATAAACCTGATAACGGAACGCTATCCTCTTCCCCAAAAAGTTATCCCCCCAAAAAAAATTAATAAAAGCAAAATGGTCAGTTAACAACAGTCGCGCACTCTAAAACCGCAAGGACGTTCATCACTGTGTAGGCGTCAGAGCTTTACGAACCGAAGTACAATAATTACCTGACCAAGATCCCCTTAAATTTAACCAAAAATAAACTGACTGAATCTGTTTCTCGTGAGTAAAGGCTAAGATGGGTAATGTCAACCAGTTTGCGCGCCGTATTGACATAAGGTCGGTTTTCGTGCCATACCTTTTTTGTAAGGGGTTAGTAAAAGGATGAAAAAACATACTGATCAGTTAAAGTTAATTTTACAACGAACTACCAAGGTCGGTTTTACAGAGGTCAACAGTATCACTGAAACCCGGTGGGACTTAGATCCAAACACCCGGCGTCAGGCTACTGCGAACCCAAGTTTTGACCAAAGTCAGTTTAAAGCGTGAAAGAAAAGTACATATTTAATTAGTAAATAAAACACTTCAAAGACCAACACCACAAATAATTACAAACACCAACACTAACTACATTTTATAGCAGCAAACTACAAGCTATAATCTAACAAATAAATTAACATGCATAACAAACTAACATGCTAAAGTAGAATCTTTAGTATACAGGGGTACCACCTCTATACTAAAGATGCTATTACAGACAGCTAAGGCGAACAGCTAGCTAGGCTGCAAGTCCGAAACTGTGAGACTACTGCGGCCAGACCCTCGCTTTTATAGTCGACAGAGGAGCAGGTGGCAGCGGCAGGTGTTACGGCTCAGGGCGGGCCGGTGTCAGCGCGCCGCTGTCCCAAGCGCCTCTGGCTATTCGAAAGCTCAGTAGTAAACTGATTAAAAAGTTGTATCCGAGACTTGTGAGATTTTTATATATTCATATTGTAATTAAAATTAGCTATTCGAAACGTCGACTTGGAGGTCGATCAGACTAACATTGAGCGTTTTATGAAGTTATAACCATGTTCTGGACGGACGTTTGAACGTTCAGTCATTTTACGCTATTTATCAACAGTTTTATATATTATTATATCCTAATATTCAATACAAATATAAATAAGATTCATTCAAATGAGTACGTTAGCTTTTTGGTTGGTTTAACTTCTCTAATGACAGAATAAAATAAGACATTTACATAAAAATATATTAGGGTTAAATTTCAATTTATCTTTCTCAATGCAGCAAACCTGCGTACTCAGCCCTAATATTATTCTTATTGGGAATAAATAAAATAATAACTATTACTCTTTTATAAATGTATTTTTGTGAAACTTGGTAAGTAGCTTTATATAGTATTACGTATAATATATATGCATTGGAAATTCACTGAGGACGTAGGTTTTCTGCGACGGGGTATCCTTGTTTTACTAGTACTTTCCATGCGACATATTCGTTTAACCAACCAACATTACTCGCAGGAACAATTATCTCACAGGTAAGCCAGTTATATATATATATTTTATAGAAAATATCTCGAATTTTCATTAATTTTATATAAATTTAAAATTCCCCGGCTTTTTCCCTTTCTAGATGGGTATCTAGGAAGGTACCGATAAGATAATCGCTCCCTCTCAACAGGCGTCCCGATTTCTGGCCGTGTGTAGTACAAGTTTTAATTTGTCAACGGACGGATCAGAAGGTAACAATTATGTCAGATGTTTCACACATGTTGTTTCCACACTTAATCTATTGTAAACAAATATAATAAGACATTGTTTAGCTCCTGCACTTTCGGCAATGAAACACAAAATGATTAAATCGGCGAAAGATTGCGGACACTATGTGTACTAAATGGCAGCTGGTAGCATTATCAGAATGCAACTAGTGGTAAAAGAAGCCTACTTTTTGCTTCCATTGCAAAAGTATTGCAAGCTGTTTATAGCGTATGACATTTTGATAAGACACTACTTACATAGACACTGTAAAGACACTGTAAATAATTAATTTAAAACAGCATACTACTGAAATTTATGAATTTTAAACGTCTTTTTACTGATATATTTATATTTAATTTTGTATCAAACTTGGTGAATAGCTTTATGTGATAGTGCGAAACATACGCACTTATCGTAGTATTGATACTGTTTTGTTTTAACTATAAATTTTGTCTTTACATTTTTTGCCATATTGAAATCTAATTTTCTATAACCGACGCTTAAATGTAATAACATCTTGGTTCGTTTTTTATTTAGTTTTTCCAACAGTCATTTATAGGATATTGCTCTCAAGGAAACGACACACAATAATTATCTACATTATAATTGACACGTTACAAAGTTCTCGATTTCATTGTTTTAACTATAAATTTTGTCTTTTCATTTTTTACCATATTGAAATCTAATTTTCTATAACCGACGCTTAAATGTAATAACAACTTGGTTCTTTTTTTATTTAGTTTTTCCAACAGTCATTTATAGGATATTACTCTCAAGGAAACGATACACAATAATTATCTACATTATAATTAACACGTTACAAAGTTCTCGATTTCATTTTTTTTGCTTGCATTTTCCCGCCGTAACACTTACACGCGGGACACTTAAAAAAAAAACAGCATTGCATCGAACTAAACTGCCCATAAACATGAAACGTTCGCATTATGATCGGATGCAGGAAGCGTCGCGGATTTCGTGAACGTAACATGTACGATTCAGTTACCCGCCATTACGCGGCGGTGGCTGGTTGCTGATAACCTTTAATTTCTGCAACGATTACATCATGATTGCTGTTAGTTTGCTGTTAATCCATCTTTATCACACATGCTTGTTATTTAAATAAATGGATTCGTTATTGCTACGAATTACAGTATAAATGTGTCCAAAATAAGTTATAACCCTCCGTCGACGGGTTTATTGGAAGTATGTCAAGGATCTTAAATATTTTCCAACATCAGTCTTTTATCAAGATTAAATACAAACAAACATTTGTTACATTATTGAAATTTCTATTTCATCCTATATAACTTTCCTGGAAATGGTTTCCATCATTTCTGCAAAACTGATTATCGTATAAACGGTCAATAAAGCGTAAGAACATAATCGGTCCCGGCACCGGCCCCTGAGATACTCCTACATTGTAGTCATCAACACAAAAAAACACATGGGCTAGGGGCTAGAGGCTAGAGGCACTTTCTACGGCACTTGTCTTGTCGCGCAGAGCTAATTATCTTGTTCAACAACCCGTTAAACCGCCGGCGTCCCCCAGTTTCGATAAATAAGTCTCAACATCGCATTCGCTTTTGTTATGATGTCATTTGCTTTATTAGCAGCTAAACTGCCCAATGGAACCAGTCCGGAGAATGCAAATTGCGCTGTCTGATGACTACTCAAGTGTAATTATGCGCCTAGGACCGCCCGAGGGTGTGGTCGCGTTTGCGCGTGCGAGAACACGGGCATGTGTGTTTTGACTTATAGCCCCGTCTGGCCTTGATACCAATATCATCTTAATTGTCGGATATTTTTTGTTGCAAGAGGGTTGACTAATGAATATAAATGCATTATATAGTTTTCCTGTAATTACGGCCAAACAAGTTACGCCAAGTCCCTAGCTGTTTAAGATGTAAACTTCTAATACGTGTTGCACTGATAAGCTGGATAGATCACTCATTGTGACTCTGTAAACAGTTATGCATAGAAGAATGTTATTTAACTTAGTGTTAAAAATGTATACCATCATGTAGAATAACTTGTTGAAGACAAATATACATATATATCAACTCAAAGCGGGCTTAAGAAGTTTTTAGTTTCCTTTTAAATATATAAAGCCAAAGCCCCTCAGTTGTTTTAAAATGTAACTCCATACTATCAGTTATAACTACGTAATCTTAAACAAAACAAAAACAACAAAAAATGGCGTTGAACTTTTCTCATTAGATAAAATACACAATACATGTCATTTTCTTTGCAATGGATTAAGCTATATATTAACTTTTAATTTAAATTTTCGAATAAATAAACATTATCTATCCACCGCATTAATAAAGCGCAATTTAATCCACTAATATTATATACCTTTTTGAAGATGTATAATAACCAAGCACATTTTTATACATTAAAACACCAATACAATTATGAATTTTTATACTGACACTAACAACAATCAAAACAAAAATACAAATCGACCTTTACTTATTTGTTTAATATAATATTTATAATTTTTGGGCCGATGGTACATCGAGCCTTATTTTATTTCATTAGAGAAATATATCAACTCTACGGGTCAAAATAAACCTAAATATGAAGCAGCTAGACTACCCGTAAATTCAAAACGATATAAAAAGAGCACCTTCCGAAAACCACACAGTTAAATAAATCATCAGTTGTTAAACACCTTATCAGTGAAAACCATTCTTATAACTCTAAATGAAATTTCAAATAAATACTTTATAAAGCCTCGATAAGCGATAAACTGAATATAATTGAACAGTATTAGACAAAGTATTTTCTTAACTCTGGGTGTCTTTATTATGGTTCTGTATGGTAGTTCAGAAACGGCAACATTTACAAAAAAAAAAACTTTAAAAGGGTGACATTTAAGTGTCCATTACAACTTTGATTTTTTTCAAGTTCGACCACCATTTTCCAATACGGTTGCTAACTTTCAAATATCTTATTTAACATCGTGTTTTTTTTTTGAACAAAATAGTTTAATACCTATAGCTTGCAAAAGCTTGGAAAATATTTTGTTTTACATGTGTATAATCATCAACGTGTAATTCGAATGTAATCGGACGTCAAACTACATTATTCAAAATTAGATTTATATTCAAATAGAATATATAATTAAAACTATTAAAAGTCTTACCTTACTTGACTCTGCTTTTTTTGTAATGTCCTAGAAATGTCTGTAAACCACAAATCCCATCAATAGGATTCGAAAATATTGGTAAAATATAAAGAAATTTAGTATCCAGTTAAAATTGTCCATACTTTATTTGTTTGTTGGGAAAACCCTATTCTTGTTAACGATAGGTTTTTATTAAACTGTTGCTACCTTGTTAACATATAGTCCGTGTGCTTCACCACGACATCAATAAAGGTATAATCGATTTATAATATTAGCGGGATTACGCAAAATAAATTCTGCTGGGTGCAGAACTAACTGGATGATAACATGATCAGTGTTACCTCTGCACCAGTATGATAATGACGCGGACATGTCGACCTTGGCGGGGTCATTGACCCTGGTTACAGAGCTGCCTCGCACAGAAATCGAGCTGTCGTATGATAATCCGGTGAGAATTACAAATGTAATAAGTTATCTAATGTTTGCATATTCTAGCGAAGGAATTTTTGTCTGTAATAGAGGATTGTCAATCAGCATCAATCAGCTGATTATTTGTTTTGAACGTCTATATTGTATTTTAAGCCTGCATTCAGAACCATTTTTTAAAAGTGCAGTCAAACACAATATATTCTTGAAAACGAAAAAAACACGGTTCACAAGACATCCTCCCATGTTAAAAGTCCGTATTAGTGTCTGATGGAGCTAGTCGGGCAAGACAACTTAACTTTTTACTTATTCTGCATAAGAATAAAATGGGGGCTGAGTATGCAAGTTTGCTGCTACTAAAACAATAAATCAATAAACTGCTTTTGTGCAATAGACCACAACGATATGAAGTAATATACCTTACCAAATTTTGTCAGACTAAGTTAATAAATAAGCGAAAAAAATTGTTATGGTCTCTTAAATCTTACCATGAGACCCACGGTAATAGCTTCTTCCCTATAGGGGAAATTCGCTAAAAAGGAGAGCACTTTATTCAATCGTAAAACATGAATAAAACCATTTTTCTTGAATTTTCTTATAATTACGAAACAATATTGTAGGCTATTAGTATCTAGTACTTTCGAAAATATAAAAACTAAAAAGCTAAGCCTCTCCGTAAATTCTTTCGAAATGTGGAACGACCTTAGACTCCTTGAACACGTATCTATCCCATACGAATCGTACGAACGTAGCTGTGTGATCAGGTGTACAGCAGGGCCGGTTAACAGCTGCTCGACCGTCTGAATGTCTGTCTCTCCTTGATTTGTGGTCCACGGTAGAAAGATTTATTAATAACTAAGTATCCTTGAATGTTCCTCAACTTTTAACGTCAAACATAATTTTATGGGATAGGTTATACTGTTGTGAAACAATACAATGTTGAACATCTTCCCTGCTTTGGTTCATAATAAAGAGGCGATGTAGATCTATCTTATCTAACTGCATACTGAAAGGTTTATTGAAGGTACAGTAACATACTTACCTTTAAACATACTCATATGCACACACACCTTAAAGCTAACTTTCACTCAGGGTTTACTACCCTGGATACTCAGGGAACCTACTGATATCAAGTAACTGCCTCCTGAATATTTTATTTTAAATGTTGTGCATATTATAACATATGTTATTATATAAGTGTGAATTTAATTCAAAAATTGAACATGACAGAACCCCAATTTTTAAATGTGTATACACATACAGGTTGAATCTACCGATTTTAAATGGTTCAGTATAGTAACATTAAGATTTTAATTTCAGAGTCTACACTTACCCTCGTTATTAAGAAAATGTTTATTATTAAAGTATAATGTTCTCCTACGAGCTTACCTTTTCCCATCGGATACGTTGATTTTGTTTTTATTTTGTTATCGACTTTGACACCTGTTAAATTGATTATTTTATAAGTAAAAAATACTTATGTAAAATGCCTTACGATTCCAAATTGCTTTTTACCACTAAAAATCAATTAGGCATTGTAAGGCATTTTACGTGAGTATTTTACTCATAAAATAATCTGTTTTTTTATTGCAGAATTGTATTACAGCTGATCACTCTACAACATTTGGTTCATTGATAGTTTCTTGGTTGGTGGTGTCAAGAGTTTGTGTAAACATAATTCAGGTCTAGAAAGGTCTTGACGCTTCCACTGTCACGGTTACGCAACCGCTCCAGTTATCGGGTCACTGTTACAACAGGTCACTACCGACATGTGCTAATGAACGGCTTCTTATAGGGAAAATCTATTCTAAATGTTTGTTCTGCTATTCCATCCAATACCTTTTGTTTGGTATGGTCTCGAATTTAAAATTCTAAAAATGATTTTACTTATGGATATTTGTATATCAATATCACATATATGCCTGTCAATTTAAAAGTAAGGTTGATTGAACTGTTAACACATTCAGACGTTGGCAGAGATCAATTGATACTATTTTTCATAATAAAATTCATAATCTGATAAGTTAAGTTTAAAATATAATATTTTGTTTAGTGTTCAACAAGCAGGTCTTTATTTAAAATTTTAAAATTTGATAATTAATCGAAATTTTAAACTGTTGGTATTTTAGCTGATTCCAATACAGACGCGACATATATTGGTCTGCGTTTAAATGAGTACACAATTATATTGCCAACAATTCCTTGTGTACATTCGTTCACATTTAATACACAACTACCCGTTACTTGGGTGTAGTATTTAATATGTCTATTCTTACACTGTAGACAACGTTATCATTCGATGAATCTGATGCCAGTCAGGTTTTTTAAGCAAGTTGCCCACTTTAAATGAAGGTCTTAAACAAACGTAAAGGTATAACCTAGGTTGTATAAAAAAAACAAAAACAAAGCAAAATGTAAACACCAGGGAATTTAGTTTTAAGCTGTAAACGACTTAATATGAGAATACAATATTTGTATACTTATTCTACCATCAATTATTGTGTATATTAAATTAACTTTTGTTTTACATATTTTCTTTTACACAAAAATATTTACCTTGCACATTAAGATCTATAATGACAATAATTTGGCTTCAGTTTTAACAATGATGGTGTTTTTCACGTCTACATTAAAATTCATACTTTGTTGCCTCAACATCGTATCCGCTCTTGTAATAATGCCGTTTGCTTTATTAGCAGCTAAACTGTCGCGGATTTCGTGAACGTAACATGTTCGATTCAGTCACCCGCCATTACGCGGCGGCGGCTGGTCGCTGATAGCGTTTAATATCTGCAACGGCCATAATGGAAACGTTTAATTTTTATGGACAGTCTAGTTCGAGGCGATGCTGGTTTTTTCGAAGTGTCCCGCGTGTAAGTGTTACGGCAAGAAAATGCAAGCAAAGAAAATGAAATCGATAACTTTGTAACGTGTCGATTATAATGTATATAATCATTGTGTATCGCTTCCTTGAGAGTAATATCCTATAAATGACTGTTGGAAAAACTAAATAAAAAACGAACCAAGATGTTATTACATTTATAGAGTTCTAATATTTAGGTTGCAAATGGTCCCTTTAACACAGATGTCTTAGATTAAAAACCTCTTGTCAAATACATATGAGAAATAGCATATAATTAATAACAAATGTTCAATAAGCTTAATACGCTTCAATTATTTTTAGTTGCTAATATGTCCAATATTTTCTCTCGTTAGGGCAAAACAAATTTAAATACCACATAAAAATAATAACTTAGATCAGCCATATGTTTAGTTATATTTTATCAATAATGATTGATTTTTTCAATACAATTATACATTTTTTTTTTATGATCCCTACGCTAAAATTAATAAACATATACATTCATGTTAAATATGTAGAAAGTTATTTGGAAATAAACTATAATTTATTCATTGATTGCTAGTAAACTGCATTCATATAGACTATCCGTTATATTGAGTATACTATTATCAAGCATATATCATAATTTAATAGATCTATGCCATGACCTACTGAATGCTGAAAAATTGATCCTAAAATGCTGTTTTAATTAAATTATTAATACATTAATTTATCTTTAACAAGGACGTTTACAACTAATACAATTAATTGTTTATTATTTCAACGTTTGCCTGCAGCCATTTGCATATCGTTACCAGGCTCTGGTATATCATCATTTTCCCTTCAAAGTTCCAGGTTCGAGAATGTGATTATTGGCCCATCTTTGAGAGCTGTGCATGTGAAGAAAAAAAGGAGACTTTTATGTCCTACCCAATAGTTAACCGGTTAGTACCATAATAAACTCTTTATCTAGTCCAATGAGTTTAGCTAGACCAGAAACCTTTTCAAGTTAATGCACAAAAACCATATGTACCTTACTTGTCTCTTAATCCTTAGTAAAAACTATATCACCAGATGTTTACAAAACATTTGATGCGCCTTATTTCCTTTTATATCATGCTGGTCACCAAAAATATCTTCAGGTGAACTGATTGAAAAGTGTAATAAGGGAGCATGAACCTAGTCAAATTTGGTAACATGATTTCGTTTTTACTACCAATACAAATATTAAAAAATATATATAAAAACGGAAAACGGTACGAGATAAAAATATATTTCCAAGGTAAATTTTCTCCTTTAAATTAAAATCTACGTATAATTTACCCGATACATTAGTTACCCGATGTAAAATATAAAATATACTACGCTAAATTTGTACTTCCGTTTTTTTTTTTTTTCATATGACATGGTTTTTATATTTTAGTGATTATCTGTAAATTTGGTTTGAATTGTTATTTTACGTATTATTCACCATTCTAGGTTATTTAAACATAAATGAGTCATAATCAAATTATCTTCTAAAAGAGGATAGAACTACACAAATTCACTAAATATTTTTGAAAAACACCGTTATGTTCATTACAAATACCATATTAAATCTTGGAAAAAACATCTTATTGCCTGAAAACCTAATACTTGTAAACTTGTATATCCTTACCAATAGCATTAAATTACGTTCGCCGATCTGTTTCAAAACATTGTTTTGGGAACAATATAAACAGATTTTCGATAACAAAGCATTTTGGAACAACTTGAGCGCTGATTATGCAGCACACGATGTGATTAACCCCAATTATTCCAGAGGCCAAACATGAAGTGGATGTTTAGTATAAAGATAACGCCCCGCTACGAGTCTGCCACGAGGAGTACGCCAGGAGTATTCGGACAATCATGTGTAACACTTTGATATTAGCAGAAACAAATATTACTGTGAACCTTCTTTCTATGGTACAAGCGAGTTTTGTTTATGGTTCCTTTAACTTTAAATTTCTGTTATAATACTAGTTTCGACTACGACAGTAATACAATTGAGGATACAATTTCAATGTTATCTACTCAGTGGCACCACATATAAACAGGACACATTTTTATTTTTTCGTTTTGATGAATAAATACAACTACATAAAAAGCATTATGTATATGATTTAACGGTTGCTCGAATCATTTAGTGCATAAAGAATTAAAGTCTTGACACTCGAAATTGGTTTTTATGAACTTGCAATGTATGAGGACTAGAAAGGAATAATGGAATTCATTTGCTTTATTGTGGATATTATACAGGGTTGGGTAAAAGTCTGGAATATAGTTAATAACTCCTGAACTACGGGTCATAATTAAATAAAACGTAGTGTTTTTGCATTTGATATTGTTACCCAAATCCAGACGACAACCCATGAAGGAAGTCGTAAAACTTATATGGGCGTATATGTCGAGTTATACCTAATTTTAAAAGTATTGTTTTAATGGAATACAACGATCCAACTCCAAATATAAAAATATAAACATTCAAATTGAAATAGGCGAACAACAATGATACACGTGTTTGAAATTAAATCAGACATCTGATTTTAAAACAACTAAACAAAGAAAGCTGTTTTTCACTAATAGGTTTGCACTAATTTTACTACTTCTTCCGTGGGCCGTCCCCTGGTCATGCAAAAAAAATCAGTAAAATACGTATAGACTTGGATAACAATATCAAATAGAAATACACTACGTTTTATTAAATTCTGACTGTTAGTTAAAGAGTTATTAACTGTATTCCAGACTTTTCCCTACTCTGTATAAACTGTCAAGAACTTGTATTTAGTATGCTTCACTTCTACTTTAACAAATAATAATGTTTCATTTTTTTCATGGTTTAATTCGTGTGGATTTTATGTTAAATAAGTAATATATTTTGTTAGAATATTGTAAAGTTTTAAAAACTTATCATAATTAGCACGAATAATAAGTCTGCTTCCTCTTTGTTTACGTTTACACCTCTCCTCGCCTCGCCGGCCGGCTCGCCGCTGTAGGTTAGTGAGTGGCAGTAGAGGGGCCTGGAACTGGTTATTCAAGGTAACGGTTCAAGTGCAAGGTCTCTCCTGGTTCATTGTCTTCCCGCGCACGGAGATGTTACTGCCACTGTGACGTCTGTTTATATATATATATATATATATATATATATATATATATATATATATATATATATATATTGTTGATGATGTGGGTTTTCGTTTTCGTTTTCGTTTTGTTTTTCGATATGTTAGTATAAAGTGTTTTGTAATGTGATGATATAGTGAAACTGTTTTGGATTTATTGGATAACACTTCCGCGTAAGTTAAGTTTAATGGATTTGTTTCAAGCTAACTGTTTAAAATTTTTTTTAGAACGCTTTTACACACATGTGTAAAAGTGAACGTACTGCCCAAAGTTGTCGAAATTCGTTGCATTGCTTTGACATTGCTACTAGAAAACTTGAGTTTTTTCTGAAGTCAAATAAACTATGTTTTAGCGAATTTCCCCTATAGCGAAGAGGCTATTACCGTAGGTCTAATGGTAAAACTTAAGCCCGAGACCATGATAACTTTTTGTTTTGAGGTCCCCAGATGTCCAAAACACTATTCGTTCAAATTTATATTTATGTGTGTGTGTGTGTGTGTGTGTGTGTGTGTGTGTGTGTGTGTGTGTGTGTGTGTGTGTGTGTGTGTGTGTGTGTGTGTATATATATATATATATATATATATATGTGTGTCCGTGAATGCAATAACTTGAGTAAAAAACGTTCGATTTCGATGAAATTTGACTCAAATGTGTAAACTGACATTTATGACTTTAAGTTCGAAACCAGAAAAATCGGACTATGGGAAGTGGGGGTTTATGGGGGGTTTTAAATTGTCAAAAAATCAGTTTTTTGCATTTTTCACCGTAAAAATTTTTAAAACACTTAATTTTGGTTTTGACTATGTTATAGAGCTAAAAAAAAAACAAATAATATGGTATTTTGAATTATTAACCTAGGTAAAGTGCTTTTGAAGATAAGACAATAAGGATCTATCTATAGTGCTTATCTAGTTAATCAATCACTTGTTACAATTCAAAATAATTTAAAAAGATTGTTTTTAAGAAGAAAGTAGTTCGCACATAGCACACAGACATAAGTTAAAAACATATCAATAATATTTATATTCTTTAGATTTATTAGGGATAACAGTTTGAAACCTAATACCTAATGAGAGCAGATAAGTAACTAATGCTAGCGATATTAATTTAGTTTAAAAGACGAGACAATTGTATAAAAGTATACCAGATTCTCATAATCCATAGTCATTACACCAACATTTATGGCGTTTAGAATGTTTTTCTAACTAGCAAGAAATTGCAATTCTACTCATTTGAATGAATCTTATTTACATTTGTATTGCATGTTGTAATATAATAATAATATATAAAACTGATGATAACACTAATGAAACGACTGATCAAATACAAGTACAAGAAGTGTCTACCACAACATCCTCTGATGCAGAAGCAATTACGTTATCCTTGGCGGGTTTTAACTAATAGATATTTTATTCGAATTCCCCCGCACCAGCTGCCATCTGCCCCGCGCCATCTGCCCCGCGCCAGCTGCTTTGTAACCATCTGCCACGCTCTATCTGCCCCGCATCCTACACTTTTACCCCCACCATTGTATTTGATACCAGAACGCTAGCTAGCGAATAGTCAGTACACCTCCGGATCTCGACCGGTGAACATCGAGCTCTCCGAGACGCTCTTCACAAAATAATAATATCATGTCACTCGAGATATGATAGATGTTTCCACTTCATTGCCTATCCATAGTTGGGTGGTGTTTTGAGGTCTGCTGCTATCTTTAGCGATTAATAATAAATCTGTATGATTTCTGCGCTCATTTCGTAATATGCGTAAGTATACGCATTATATTGAATGTAATTATCAAATAAAACCTGTGAGAGTTTTTTAAAACATCCTCAGGATGACCCTGAACTTGGCCTATCTCACCGTTATATGGTCTACACTATTATATATGCTACAATAATAACGGTTTTTCTCCAAACCCTCTTCTTCTTGCTCTATTGTAGCGTTTCTGAATTACTGTAAGTCACCTAAAAAATCCAGTTGTAACAGGTTAAAATACAGCTCTGTGATTGGTCGGAATAAGCTCGCTCCCCATTGGTCGTATTAGGCGTTCTGATCGCTGATTGGTTGTTGGTGCCTATATATACCGGTGCAGACAGCCTTCCACATTCATTCTGTTCCAGACTTTTGTGTTGGTCAGAGGTCCTTGCGCTGCTTCATTCTCTGCTATTGTGGTAAGTGAGTTGTGATAGTATTGTGCAATTATTACAGTAAGTGCTACTATAATTTGTCGTTAGTATTTAACGCGTATTATATTTGGTGTATCAGGTCTAACCTCAATTTTATTGTATAACATAACCCTACTTTTATATCTTAACCTCACTTTTGAGAGTCAAACATATAAATCTATTTCATAGTCTCACTCTTTTAGTCAGACATAACCTTACTTTAATATTTTTAATTATTATTTTACTAGGCCTATCGTCGTATTTACTCAAGTTTCTCTTTGGGTTCACATAACCTTACTTTTGCTTAACATAACCTCACTTTATTGTTTTAATTTATATTTAACTTTTAGTTTGATTCAACTAGTAAAATGGCTAAAGTTATTCAACCCGTTGAAGTACTTAGTGACGAGCAGGTTTATGTTAAAAAGTTTAGATTGTACGGAACGAAAACTATTTTCAAATTTTCTAACCCTCCTCCTGATACTAGTGAGATAGATTGGCTCAGACGAGGTTTTGCCAAGATTGTAAATGAGATGAAAGGACAAGCCCACGAAAATGATCAGCTCGGGTTCACTTTGCAGAGTCTTAACCTAAAAAGTAGAGATCCGGGGTATGTCGCATTTCGACCCGCTGGTGAAATTGATGAAGACATCCTTTGGCAAATTTTTGGAGGGATCATACAGTCAAATTCTGAATACGTCAAGTCCACTGACACTTTTAAAGTAGAATGTACTCGAGTTAATCTCCCTGTAGGTTCTGGGAGGGTACGACCTGGTATCTTTAACACGTTTGACGAGGAGTGCAAAGCAAGGAAGGGTATCGTAGTTATTAAAAATAAAGACAACTTGTGTCTCCCCAAGGCCTTGGTTGTAGGTATCGCTCATACAATAAAGGATCCTCAGTACAAGTCAATTAGGCAAAATGATAAAAAAAAGGCAAACCGTAAGGGCTCAGGAACTTATTCGACGGGCTAGAGTAGAGATGCCCGAGGATGGCGCGGGAATCCCAGAACTTGAGAAGTTTCAAGACTTGTTGAAAGATTTCAAAATAACCGTGTTCAATTATGATAATAAAGGCCGGGACGTTTATTTTGAGGGCAGTGTTGAAAATGCTAAATTCAAGATCAACCTGTTGTTTTACAACGGGCACTATAACGTAATAACTAGTTTGACTGCTGCTTTCGTTTGTAAATATTTTTGTGAAGTTTGCCATGTTCCCTATGATCACAAAGGTGTGCACAGATGTTCAAGCATCTGTTCTCAGTGTCAGACCATCTCGCCTCCCTGCAAAGAGGAGCATGGAGGAATAGTTTGTTCAAAATGTAATATGACTTTGAGAAATCAACAGTGTTTCACTGCTCACCAAGTCGATAAATGTAAAGTTGTCAAAAAATGTCTTGATTGTGGTAAATTAGTTTGGATTAGAGACAGATCCACGCCCCACAAGTGTGGAGAAGTCTATTGTAAACCTTGCGGATCTTTCCAAGATCCAAATCACAAATGTTTCATACAGCGGAACGATGGTAAGCCTAAACCAAAGGACTACCTTTTCATTTTCTTTGATCTGGAGACTCGCCAAGACGAGTCTCTCCCCTCTGATCCCGAACAAAAAGTACATAAAGTAAACTTGTGTGTTTCCCAGCAGTTTTGCTACCAGTGTATCGAAACAGAATTTTGCAGGGTTTGTAAAAACCGTACGAGAGTCTTCAACTCTGACCCTGTTAAAGATTTCATGGAATACGTCATGGAAGTCCGAAAAGGTTTTAAAGATGTCTGTGTAATTGCCCACAACGGTCAGGGCTTTGATTTCCAATTTTTGTTAAAGTATGTTCTTGAAAAAACTAAATTCACACCCGATCTGGTCATGAAGGGTTGCAAAATTATTCTCATGGAAATGGACAACGTTAGATTTGTGGACTCACTTAACTATTTTCCCATGGCCCTCGCTGCGCTCCCTAAGTCATTTGATCTGCCTCCGGAGAGAAAGAAGGGTTACTTTCCTCACTTGTTCAACACTCTGGCGAACCAAAATTATGTAGGCCCTATCCCCGATAAACAGTACTATTGCCCAGAGTCAATGTTTAAAAAGTCCAATAAGGCCTTTAAAATCTGGTACCATGAAAGAGTAGCGGAAAACTATGTATTTGATTTTCAAAAGGAAATGTTGGAGTATTGCATCTCTGATGTGGAGATCTTGGCCCAAGCTTGCCTTAAGTTCAGATCGATATTCCTCCAAGAGTGTAATGTTGATCCTTTCCTAGAGGCTGTAACGATCGCTAGTGCTTGCAACTTGGCCTTCCGCCGCAACTTTTTGAAACCAAACACGATCGGCCTCATCCCAAAGAACGGCTACCGTTTAGTGGATAACCAGTCAGCTATCGCCATTCAGTGGTTGAGCTGGGAAGAAGAGAAACGTGGAGTGAGGATCGAGCATGCGGGGCGGGGTAAAAAAGTAAAGATTAACAAACTGAAAGTAGATGGGTTTGACAGGGAAAACATCTACGAGTTTCACGGATGCTACTGGCATGGATGCCCCAATTGCTTCCCGTTCAATCGAGAGGCTCCTCTGAAGGAGGATCCCTCAGACTCACTTCACTTAAGATACGAGAGAACTAAGTCCAAAATCGCTAAGTTTAATGACTACGAAGTAGTCGAGATGTGGGAGTGTGAGTTTAGGAAATTAAAAAAAGAAAAAACTCAAACACTTGGACTCTCTCCCCATATTGAACACACTCCCACTAGACCCGAGACAGGCTTTCTTTGGGGGCAGAACGGGTAACTCTAAGACTTACCATAAATGCGTCGAAGGAGAAACGATCCAATATGTGGACGTTTGCTCACTCTACCCGTATGTGTGTAAGTACGGAAAGTATCCCCTAGGTCATCCCACCATTCATGTAGGAGACAGAGTGCAGGCAGAGAGGTCTCCAAGTAGATGGTTTATTGAAATGCAAAGTCCTACTACCATGGGATCTCTACCACCCAGTACTCCCAGCAAGGATGAATAATAAATTAATGTTTGCCCTCTGTAAAACATGTGGTGAAAACCAAAACCAAGAAGACTGTGAACACGAAAACGAAGAAAGAGCCCTGGTAGGAACTTGGACAATGGATGAGGTGCGGAAAGCGGTAGAGAAAGGCTATGTCATCCTCGATATGTATGAATTATGGGAATATGAAATGGCCACATACGAGAAAGGGGGACTCTTTACAGATTTCATCAATAAATTCCTGAAATTGAAACAAGAAGCGTCCGGCTACCCAGAATGGTGTAAGACTCAGAATGATAAAGACCGGTACGTGCGGAACTACTTCACGCATGAAGGAATCAGGCTGGACCCCGCCAAGATTGCTGAAAACGAAGGTTTAAGATCAATGGCTAAACACGAAGGTTTAAGATCAATGGCTAAACTCATGCTAAATTCATTTTGGGGTAAATTTGGACAGCGGGAGAACCAGACAAAGGCCACGATAGTCAGAGACCCCAAAACTCTTTTCGGGATGATGACAAGACCCTATATAATAGTGAATAGAATACAGATAGTAAACGAAGAGGTAGTGGTAGTAAGCTGGGAGTACCTGGAGGAAGTCGGCGAGCCCTTAAGAAACGTGAATGTAGTCTTACTACTGCTCAAGCTAGGCTGAAACTGTATGAACATCTGGAGGCCCTGGGTGCACAAGTCTTGTACTACGATACAGACTCAACCCTCTATATTTATAAGGGAGGTTTGTACAGGGTCCCTACGGGGGATTACCTCGGGGAAATGACCGACGAGCTGGTTAAATACGGACCTGGATCTTTCATCGTTGAATTCGTTTCTGGGGGGCCTAAAACGTACGCATATCTTGTCTGGTCAACCAACAAACAAAAACTAAAATCTGTTTGCAAAATCAAGGGCCTCACTTTCAATTCTAAGACCTCCAAAACACTTAACTTTGAAAAACTAAAAGAAATGGTTCTTAGTGAGTCAGATGAAAGCATAGAAATTAAGGAATCTAGAATCAGGAGGACGAAAGACCGCGATATTGTAACTGTGAATGAATCCAAACTTTTAAAAATTACTGGACCAAAAAGAAAGCTCGAGGGTGAGTACGACACACTACCCTATGGTTATAAAATCCAAAAACTTGAGTAAACTCGACTGGTAGTATTGGGAACGATTCGTCCCCTTTGTAAAAAAAACATGGTCACGTGACCTGATTTCAGGTTTTAACTTGGATGATATAACCTCCAGCTCTGTCTCAGCCACGTTGGTCACCGATCCTGCTCTAAATTGCTCTAATCTGTACTACTGCACAATACATAAAATAAATGGCTCACTTAACTTCATGAACAGTTCAATTGTAAATATAGTTGAGCATGTCTTGGACATTGTAAAAGTTCCCACTATATGTATGTCTGTGTGTGTGTGTGTGTGTGTGTGTGTGTGAGCGTGTGTGTGTGAATGAAGGTCAATGGCGTGGGGGACGAAAAGCCCCGTAAACCTGAATGTAAATTGAAGGGTCTTGTACGTTGAGGCGTCTAGGTAAGCCCTTGGCTACTCCTTGGAAGGACCTAGAGTGAATGGTGTAATCAAGTTATTCCTTGAATCCGTACGGTAGGACTTGTAAAAGTAAAATATGAACGGAGGAGACAATTAGCTTGTTTTTTTTTTTGGAAGGTCTCCACGGGTCATGGCGGTGGAGGGGCTATGGCTTTTTTTCTAAAAATACTCTATCCTTTGTTTGCTAAAAAGGGAGAGGACATTGGTTCGTACTGGGCATCAACCAGGTAATCTGGATGGCCTACGTATGGAATAATGTTTAACCTGGGTGCATATGCACGGGATGGTCTCAAACCCCACCCAAGCAAACAGACACTTAGTATATGGGGTTAACGGTTATGAACACCGGGTTTCTAAGCGATAGCTGTGATGGAATGGATGTCTGATAAGCTCTTTAGCTCGATTGTTTTCATAAAATTGTTTATATCGATTAACCTATCGTATCACAATCGAATTTTACGCGTGCGAGGTAGTACTTTTTTTAAATAACCTCCCCGTGACCCTGAACTTTAAACTTTCCATCATTACGTCACAAAAACCATCTACGTCACTGGCTCAGCCTCAGATGACGTATATATTCACTCAGCCCATGCGGTCACGTGACGTGTGAAGTCACTTTTTTAATATATCCTAGATTATATTTATATAATGGTGTAGCTGTAAAGTATATGTATAATATTGTATATACATTGCCAAATGATAGTATCAATCGCATAGAGTATATAATAGTTGAACCATGGAACATATATACATATAATTTACAGTATATAATATATATATATATAATGGTGTATATGTAAAATAATTTATCATAGAGCATAGGTTGCCAGAACTGAGCAAATGAGTTAAAATTTAAAAAAGTGAGGTTAGGAAATTTGGCGGGAAATAAAGTGCCATGGGCGCCGCCATCTTGGAATGACGTCACTACAAAATGCTGGCTTCTGATTGGCTTGCTATAGTGGGGCGTATCCTACTGACTCCAGCTATAACATAGAGCTCAGTGGTGAAATCCAGTAAAAATAGCCAACTAATACAATGGTACTAACCTTCTCTGTTTGTCGCTAAAATTTACCTCCAAGACCATGTTGAAAACACTGAATTTTTGGCCTGTCAACTGGCAAAACAACTTCGCTATTATACTCGGGAATATCCATGTTTCTGTACGACGATTTTAGGTAAAAGACATGCGATCTAAGTAATATGTTATATATTAAAATAAAAGTTTAGAATCTCACATGTCTAATGATATGCATTTTATTACATTTATCGAACCTTTAGGTACAATAGTTTTAATTTGGATGGAAAAATGTAGACGGGAGCGGCAAAATTTGACTCTCGCAACCGAAAAACGGGATTTCGTGAGGCTTTCCCTGCTTATGTTTTCGTTCTAATGTATTCAAACGTTCAACTTAGGCCTAAATAATAAAATAAAACACAATATGTTTTAGTTTGGGGGGGCGACCGCCCCCCCCAACCTTTGATCCGCCCCTGTTTCAGTAGCTAGACCTACAATCATGGCCTGAAAAGGAAAATTAGTAACGTTGCAAGACTGAGTTGATCTAAAGTATTTGTTAATATTGTCAAGGCAGGTCGAGCCTCTTGAAGCCTTACTGTTATTTTAATAAAAATAACCCGCCTATGTGATTTTTCAATTCATGTTCACTAGGTTTATCCTCATCCACATCAAAATGTGCATTTAAATCACCACCCATTATTATCTTATACGATGTGAAGGAGGCTCTAAGTCAACTAGGTCCCACCGTAAGGAATATTACCAATGTTCTTCATAAATCAACTAAACAACCACTATCCATGTTTTTCATCGATTTGGAGCCAAGTTCTAACAATAAGGATATCTTCGCTGTACAATATTTGTTGCATGATAAGGTAACCTTTGAGGCCCCTTATAAGAAGAAGCATATTGTTCAATGCAAGCGATGTCAGCAGTATGGACATACGAAAAGCTACTGTAGACATCCCTTTCGATGTGTCAAATGTGGAAAGGATCACGAAACTACCAAATGTACAAAGGCCAATTCTAGTCCTGCATTGTGTGAGGGGGATCACCCGGCGAATTATAAGGGATGTTCCGTTTTTAAGGATATCCAAAGCCGCACATTTCCTCCATTGAGGGAAAAAACCACCATTCCGAAAGAACGGCCTACTTCTCCCAGTTATCGTCGACCGGGGTTGTCCTATGCTGCAGCAACCAGTAATGCTGAAGTAAGTAATAATGATGTATCTAATCTTTCTAGTGCTACTGATATGAACACAACAGATAACTCAAACCGTGATGTAGCCTCAAATTATAACTTAACACAAACAATAACAACATTTTTTGATAGGTTTGAGAAACTTTTCATGCAACAATCTCAACAGATAGGTGATTTGCTAAACCTACTTACCACTGTTCTCCAAAAGCTCAACTAATTCATGAATCAATTCCTAAAAATAGCCTTATGGAATGCCAACGGTTTAGCACAACATTGCCAAGAATTAAAACTGTTTATTGCTAAACATAATTTGGATATTGTTCTCGTTTCTGAAACGCATTTTACAGATTTGAGTTTTATCAGAAGTTCTTGTTTCACCTTGTATACCACTAATCACCCTGACAATAGAGCTCATGCTGGTAGTACCGTTTTAATTAAAAGTCATATTAAACATCATGAACTATACCAAAGTACCAGTTTGACTATATTCAAGGCACCTCTGTTGTAGTAGATTTTCCCACAGGCCCACTCTCTATTAGTGCTGTTTACTGTCCACCCAGACACAACAGAACTCACCAGCAGTTCAACGATTTATTTTCCACCTTAGGTTGTAGATTTATTTCTGGTGGTGATTATAATGCCAATCATCCTACGTGGGGATCCCGTCTATCGAATCCTAGGGGTCGCCAGCTTTTACGTTCTCTTCACGAAAAAAACTTTGATTACCTATCAACAGGTGAACCAACCTACTGGCCCTCTGACTGACAAAAGATTCCTGATCTTCTAGACTTCTTTGTAACAAAGTGTTTAACCAGGAATAATTTACATGTAGAACAATCCCTCGATCTTTCTTCTGACCACTCGCCTTATATTTTAACGCTGGCTTCGTCTGTTATTTTGAGACCAGCTCCTCCCTTACTATGCAATAAAGATACTGATTGGGATCATTTTCGTGAGCTTATTGATCAAAACATCAACTTAAGAATCCCTCTTAAATCCCCGGAGGACCTGGACATCGCCGTTGAACACTTAAATAATGTAATTCAAAATTCTGCTTGGCGAGCAACTTCGATCTGTACAAGAGAAATCGTTCCTCAAATGAAATATCCGGTGGAGATAAATAGAAAAATTGCGGAAAAACGTCGACTTCGCAGGATATGGCAAAATTCAAGGATGCAAAGGGACAAAAATAATCTGAATCGGGCCGCACAACAACTAAAAAGATTGCTCAAAAATATTAAAAACGAGAGGTTTCAGGAATATACATCAAAGCTTTCGCCAACTGAAGCAAGTGATTACTCTCTTTGGAAAGCGACAAAGTATTTGAAACGCCCCCAATTATGTATTCCTCCGATATTAAAAAACGATGGTACTTGGGCGAAAGACTGTAAAGGTAAGGCTGAAACCTTTGCTTCATATTTTAAAGAGGTGTTCATGGCACATAATTTGAACTCCAACATAGAAGAGGACATTCTTGAATTCAATGCTTCTCCAAATCAACTAGATATGCCAATCAGACCATTTACTCTAACTGATGTCAATAAAGTTATAAAATATGATTTAAATGCCAAAAAGCCCCAGGATATGATTTAATCACTGGAACAGTATATTGAAAGAATTGCCAAGGAAAGGTATGGTATTTCTCACTGTAATTTTCAATGCAATTTTGCAATTAGAATATTTTCCATTGCAGTGGAAAGTCTCTCAGATTGTTGTAATTCCAAAACCGGGCAAACCTTTACAAGTTTCGTCTTATCGCCCGATCAGTCTCCTGCCAGTCATCTCTAAGGTTTTTGAGAAACTCTTTTTACAACGGCTTCAATTATTAATAGATGAAAATGAAATTGTACCATCTCATCAATTTGGTTTTCAACGCAGGCACTCCACTGTAGAGCAAATTCACAGGATATCTAATGTAATTAAAGAAGATCTTCAAAATAAACGGTTCTGTTCAGCTGCATTCTTAGATGTGGCACAGGCCTTTGATAAGGTTTGGCATGCTGGTCTGTTATTTAAAATAAAATCTTTACTGCCTCATACATAATTTGGAGTTCTAAAATCTTACCTCTCTAACAGGTATTTTCAAATAAAATATGAATATTACACCACTGATCTACATGGAATTGAGTCTGGGGTACCCCAAGGCAGCGTTCTTGGACCTGTACTATATATTTTGTTTACATATGACCTTCCTCAAACGCCAAGAATCACTGTTGCGACGTTTGCGGATGATACCGCACTTTTATCCTCAGATCTTGATCCTGTACAGGCATCCTCAAACTTACAAACAGCATTAGACGATATATCTCAGTGGCTTTCCGACTGGAAGATAAAAGTAAACGAAAAAAATCCCTCCATGTTACCTTTACTATGAGAATTCCCACTTGCCCTGCTGTAACGTTAAATAACGTTGCACTGCCTCAAGCGGACGAAGTAAAGTATCTTGGAATCCACTTAGATAGGCGCCTCACGTGGCGCACACATGTTTGGAATAAAAGATTACAACTTAATCTAAAAACTAGAAAATTGGCTTGGCTTCTTGGCAATCGTTCAAAATTATCCTGTGAAAACAAATTACTCTTGCATAAAATTATTCTAAAACCTGTGTGGACATATGGCATACAGTTATGGGGAACTGCATCTAATTCTAACATTGAGATCATACAGAGATATCAGTCAAAAACCTTAAGGATGATTCTACAAGCTCCATGGTTTGTCACAAACAGAGTAATCCATAATGACACCAAAATTCTAACTGTGAAAGAAGAAATTACGAGGTACAGTAAAACACATCAAACAAAACTGGAAGTGCATCCTAACCACCTTGCAGTCAATCTATTAGACAACAGTCAATCTACATTTCGCCTTCAGAGACACCACATTCTTGATCTCATTACTCGATTCCAGTGAAAACTATGTTTTATTTTAATTTTTTCCCTATGTTAGTGCGAACACTGGTTTGTTTCTAACTCATGTGATTTAATTTTATAATATTTACTTATTGTTCTTTCTGATGAACAGATTGTAAATAAAAATATGTTACAAAAAAATGTATTATCTTATTCTTATTGTTATTCTTTTTGCAAGCTAGCTCTGTTGTTTTAGAAGATGAAAATAATAGTTCTCTGACATTGTCGGCGGTCTACTGTCCTCCACCCCATATCATTGATAAAGATCAATTCAAAGATTATTTTTCGTCTCTCGGCTCAAAGTTTGTCGCAGGGGGTGATTACAATGCCAAACATACGTATTGGGGCTCAAGGCTAATAAATCCTAGAGGAAGGACGCTTTTAAGAGCCGTATCAGAAGTTGGACTCGATTGTATTTCATCAGGACAACCTACATATTGGCCTACAGACCGAAACAAGATTCCAGATTTATTGGACTTCTTCGTTTTAAAAGGTATTTCACAAAACTATGTTCATGTTGAATCTTCTCTTGACCTCTCGTCTGATCACTCTCCTGTACTCATGACATTCAGTAGTTCAGTTTGCTTAAAAGAAAAGCCCCCATCTCTTTATAACAAATTCACTGATTGGGAATGCTTTAGGAGAACAATTAGCAACAACGTTGACTTAAAAATACCACTAAAATCCCCAAATGACTTGGAGGAATCAATTAACTACTTTAACACTACTATTCAGACAGCAGCTTGGGAGGCAACTCCGAAATCGGAGGCTTTCAAGACAAAATGTTTCGACTATCCTATCTTCGTAAAAAAAATTGCAGAAAAGCGAAGACTACGGAGGATTTGGCAAAATACCAGAAATCCAATCGACAAGAATAGATTTAACAATGCAGCTCAAACATTAAAAAGGAGTTTGATGAAACTAAAAAACGAATGGTTTGATGATTATACTAAAAACCTGTCTACTACCAAAGCCACTGATTATTCGCTGTGGAAGTCTACAAAGTATTTGAAACTCCCTATACAGCATATTCCACATTTACAAGCAGGAAATGGTGCTTGGGCTAAGACAAACACTGAAAAGGCATCTATCTTTTCAGATTATTTCTCCGAAGTATTTCAGCCTTTAACGCCAAATCCCCCAAATGATGATAGTGAAATTCTTGAGTTTTTGGACTCACCTCTTCAATTACCTCTACCAATTGTGTCATTTACCCCTACTGAAGTTTCAAATACAATAACTAAAGAAGTAAACTTAAATAAAGCTCCGGGTTACGATCTCATTACTGGGAAGATTCTTAAGGAATTACCAAGAAAGGGTATATTATTACTAACATTTATATTAAATACAATATTACGTCTACAATACTTTCCAATACAACTTAAAGTAGCACAAATAATTGTTATTCCCAAACCAGGCAAGCCACCAAATGAAGCTTCATCATATAGGCCTATTATAGTCTGCTACCCATGGTATCTAAATTGTTTGAAAAGTTGATTCTAAAAAGATTAAATACTGCTATTAGTGAGCAAAATTTGATTCCTGATCATCAGTTTGGTTTCCGCAAGCAACACTCTACCATTGAACAAACTCATAGACTTGTAGATGAGATAAAAAATACATTTGAGTCCAAAAATGTCTGTTCTGCCGCTTTTCTGGGTGTACAACAAGCGTTTGACAAAGTTTGGCACACAGGACTTTTTTATAAATTGAAGAAGGTTCTTCCTCATTCTCATTTTAGTTTGTTACAATCATATTTATCTGAAAGGTTTTTCCAAATTAAATTTGATAATGTATTGACCGAACTAAAGCCAATTCAATCTGGAGTTCCCCAAGGTAGTGTTTTTGGCCCTATCTTGTATTTGATATCTACTTCTGATATTCCCTCAGGTGAAGACGTCACAGTCGCTACATTTGCGGATGATACTGCAATATTGTGTAGCCATGAAAACCCCCAAACTGCCTCAGATAATTTACAAAATTATCTGAATGACTTTCAAGCTTGGCTAAAGATCTGGAGGGTTCGGGTTAACGAAGCTAAATCCACCCATATCACCTTTACTCTTAGACGAGTAGACTGCCCCCCCCGTATTTATAAATAACGTTGCCTTGACTGAAGTTGAAAGTGTTAAATATTTTTAGGAATTCACATTGATAAAAGACTAAATTGGAAAAATCATTTATGGTGTAAAAGACAACAAATGGAACTAAAAATTAGAAAACTCAATTGGCTAATCTGTGGAAAATCTAAATTATCATTGACTAACAAAATTACATTGTACAAAAGTATGATAAAGCCTATGTGGACATATGGTATACAGCTGTAGGGAGCAGCAAGCCAATCTAATATTGAAATTTTGCAAAGATTCCAGTCAAAAACATTGAGAAAAATTATCTGTGCTCCTTGGTTCGTTTCAAATAAGACTATTCATGAAGATCTGAAAATTCCAACCATAAAAGAAGAAATTACACGATACAGCCAGATTTACCAAAGAAAATTAACTAGAACAACATCCAAATTATTTAGCTGTTAACCTCCTTGACAATAGCGAGTTTAATAACAGGCTCAAGAAAAATGTTAAAGTGCTTGAACTGCCATACAGATTTACTTAATATTTTAAATTGGAAGTATGTAATTTATTTTATATTTTTTGCTGATTGTTCCATCCTTTTTGAACAGATTTTAAAATATCAAATAAAGTTATAAAAAAATCTTATTGTTATTATCATTATTTTTGTCATCTGTGACCACTGAAAATTTCAAGCAATAGTGCTGATTTAAAAAGTAGAGCAGGGTCTCCTTATGATATGATACCTGTACAAAGATAGTGTATCATCAACTTCATTGCACATCTTTAATTTAATCTTTTAACGAATCTTAATTTTGTTCATGGTTAATATACATACAACTGCCAATATTGTTTTATTTTTATTTTTTATATGTGTTTGTAGCCTATTTAATCATCAAAAAGTAAATGTAATTGTTTTAGCAATAATACAATGTTTTTTGTTCTTTTTTAAGTGCACTGAATTTGAGACTGAGCTCGTTCTCACGCACAGGCCGATGGGCCTATGTGAGAATTTTGTTTTCCGCAATATTGTTTGTGTAAATGATCTTGTATTTGTTTTTATTTGGAAATAAATTTGATTTGATTTAATTATCATGCACTATCTTTTCAAAACTGTTTATAAATATTTTAGGCTATATTTATATTTAGTTTACAAATCTTGGCTTGCCCATGCGCTGTTTTTTGTTTGATGTCAATAAAGAATCTTGAATCTTGGATCATCAATACATATTCCTGTTACTTACAAATTTAGTTCACTACATGAAAAACTGATATATAATTTGATAATAATAATAATATTTATTCCGTGACAATGTTTAACAATGATGCTATAACATAAACCAGTGAATTGTATACATTAACTGCAATAACACCACCATGAATATGCTCATCTATAAAAAAAGGTGTTAATCATTTTAAAGCCAAGCAATAGTATAAAACTAATTTCATAATTTGTACACCAGTGCTCATTAATACAAATGTCACACAGGTAAATCAACAGCAAAATTATTCGCTAATATGTCTTTGCCATTTAGTCATTGAAAACAAATGGAAAATAATTCAAACAGTGCTTGTCTCTTAAAGCTTTAAATTGCTTATTAATCGCATCTTCTAGTTAAAGGTAAATAAAATATTTCCCTTTTTTCCAAGGCAGGGAAAATGTAGGGGAAATATTAGCATACAGGGAAATTTTACATTTTACAGGGTGCCACACATGGATTTTTTCGGGGATTTTGTTTTTTCCTGGTGTAAATTGGTACATTGATGTTTTGGCAGCCATGTTTATACCGAGTGACAATCTACCCCAAGACATTCTAGGCAGTGGCTACGTACACGTCCGATGTGAGCCGTTGCTGTTCACGTCCGTTCCAAATTATCCACCGTACGTTACTTTTCCTGTGATTTTTAAAACAAATTGAGAGCCAGAAAACCTCCTAACCTAACCTAACGTAACCTAACCTATCCTAACCTAACGTAACGTAACCTAACCCAACCTAACCTAAGCGGTAGCGAAGTGAATTTGCCCTTACATTGGACGTGTACGTAGTCATTTCGGACATTATATGTTGATTTGGCAGCCATGTTTATACCGAGTGACAATCTACCCCAAGACATTATACCCCACGTCAAGAACAGAGTTTTTTTCCAAAATTGCAAACTTATTACAGAGTAAATTTATAATATCGTATTTTTTCATCATCTTTTTGGGCTAAGGGAAATCTATTGACACCAACCTGGCCACTCTGCGGTCAGTAGTTTACTCGGAGTAGGTAGTTACACGTCGCCACTACATACAAGCTATTATTATATAGGATACTTCATTATATTTAAACTTGTCGTTTGGACAGGCCAACAGCTAGTTTAATATACATATAGTTATTTATTTAATTTTCTGAATAATAGCAATATTATTTATCTTATTATATTCTGTTATCCGGTCAATTTTTTAAATGCCCTACTATTAAGTGATGTGTGATTCAACGAAGCTGTGGTAAACTATCCACAATTATTACTAAATGAGCTGTATGTTGTATGTCGTCGTAGAACAAACACACCGGATGAGTTTATAAATAATTTACGATGTGAATGTTCTAACTATAACCATAGTTCAATGTCCAATTCCAGACAAAGATAAAATTACCCTGAGCTAACAACAACTCAAAACATAAATTCATAAAATTAGTACGGGTCTATTGGTGGATTCTAGTTGCCTAGGACGTATTGGTGGATTTCTTAGTGGGTTCCCACTTTATTAAGGGGCATGAAGATGCGTCATAGACAGATATTAAGATATATACAATTGTTTTAATAAATTTATACGTGATTTATCATCTCTTTATTTATTCTAATCTATTGTTCCAATTAATAAAACGATTTCAACCAATCAACGAGTTATATTATTTTAATGTAGTATAAACTTAGTTTATTATTTATTTTTCACAAAATGTCTTATGATTAGGTTTGCCGTGGTATTTCGCTCTGACTGACAAAATGGCCGATTGACTTCGTGACGTAATGTTTTCTTTATGGAATTGTTTAGGTCACAGATAAATTTATCTTTTAAATATTGATTTTTGAAGTTATTTTGAGAGTTTTGGTGTTGTAGGTAAATTAGTGTTGTTCACAAACTACCAGTGTGTAATAAATCGTAAGTGATCCATGTTTCCATTTGAAGGTGACAGAGGTGAGATGATTTAGGTACTTGTTTTCCTTTATGGTTTACATTCAAGACTGATAAAAACAATAATAACTTAGTCGCATTTCATTTGGTAACTTGTTATTCACTCAAACGTGCTCGTAAGATTTTCCTTTAACAGCAGTTAGTTATAATTTTTCAGTTATGGTTTGCTCTTTACTAGGTAATAAAATGTTCTTATCCCATAATTTGAGACAATAGGCTTACTAGGCTTAGGTTCTATCATATTATCTAAGGCATTGGTCTGGTATGCACAATTTTTCCTTATTTAGGTAATTTTTCACTTTGAACAAACCTTTTCCCTAAGCCTACAATAATATTTTGCTTAGTTACCTAGTTTAAAGTCTCCAAAATTGAATTGCCTAGGGCTAGGAACAATTAGGACACAATCAGGTATCTGTTAGCCTTTGCTTCGTCCTTTTATTACTCATAAACAATATTATATCACACTGCATGGATCCTAAGGAAATTATATATTCCTATCTCATGATAGGCCTACATTTAATCATGGGGGTTACCCACCAACGTTCAAATGTTAGAAAAATAGACTTAGATAACTTAATGTGCAGGCCTAAACTATATTTCTGATTGTCAAATTGTGGTAGGTAGTATATTAATGTTAACTTTATATCCGACCCAACATCCGCAGCACGCTGGGTAATTATTTACTATTTCCCCTTCACCTCCGATCCTTTTACTATTTTAATATGTTGTTCTTATGGGTCATTCCCACCAAATGGGATAATTTAGGTTAAGGAAAATTTTTAAAATTAAAATTGTCAAATTTTCTTGTACTATTGATTGTTTAGCCTCATACATTTTTGGGAACACTCCAATGCTGCAGCAGAGCACAATTTTAATTTTTTATATGAAAAAACAAACATTTTCAGTGATCGGTCACACTCACTTAACCTCCCACAAAAAAACGAGTTTAAGACATTTTATGCAAACAACTGACAGAATGTTTAATTAAATAAACAATATCAAAAACATAACGTGTATTTATTTCCTAATTCCACCATTTTAACCTTTAAAAATTAGAAAATGGTATTGAAGTTGGAAGTGTATCATAATTTGGTATCTAATACCTGAAATTTATTCATTGGAAAACATTTTTAAATACCGGTAATGATTTTACTATTGTGAGATGTGAATACATTTTTTGGTACTTTGGTATTATATGGATGCCACCCTTATACAGCGCGCTGCGGCAGTTATGTTAGGATGGGTTATCATAAAAGTGATTGCAGGACTTTCCTTGTTTCCTTACGAATCGAACGATACCTGATGAGTCATACTTCCGGCTGCCAAACCCCCTCCAAATAGGCCAAGGTCAGGTCGTTGACCGGAGCGCACACATCACCTGTCACCGCCTGTATCTGGGTCAGTGTCATGAGTGATTTATTCCCGTGCACTACGTTACATTTGTTTTCATAATGAGTGACGTTCATTTGGTGTGGGATTTACCTCAAAATGACAAGGAAAGTCCTACAATCATTTTTATGATAACCCATCCTAACATAACTGCCGCAGCGCGCTGTAAAAGGGTGATCGGGTGCGGCTGCTAGCGGCGGCGACGCATTCAACACGATCCTAGCGGACATCGCTGCCTTTAGGGAGGCACAACACAAAGACCGCTCATCAAAATGATGTAAAATTTGTACAGTAAGTCAATAAAAGTACGTTTTTTAGAATTATGTAGTTATCCTTTGTATCCGGTAAAAATTTAACCTCCAAAAATAGTGGCATCCGTAGAATACCAAAGTACCCATTTGTTCATCAGTTTTAAGTTATGTAAATATATATATGAATAAAAATATATTATCGTCGTTTAGTTAGTATTATTACCTCGTGACCGGCCTGTAGCAGACGTGACCGGCGGGTAAAAACAGTGACCGTTTGGTAAACTCACGTGACTTATACCACTAAAAGGTAACATAATACATCTGAAAGACAATAAAACTTATTCATTACTACAAAATATGAAACTTACTATTAAAGTTATAGATTTCCTGAAATATCTACAAAACCAGGGAAGAATTATATCGTATCTCAATTCACAAACAGTACGGTCACACTTATAAATCATAACATGTTAATCTTTTATGAAAAAGCTAAATATATCATAACAAGTTAACAAGAACTAAACACAACCTCAAAACGTGGTTAGCCTACCACTATTAACTGAATGCTTAACTGAATGACTATTAAACATAATGTTTTGAATATACAGATCGGTCACACATAACAGTACGGGTCACGTGAGAGATCTGTTCGTGACCGATATGTATATTCGAGACATTATTTTTAATAGTCGTTCAGTTAAGCTTTGTAGGCTAACCACGTCTTGAGGTTGTGTTTAGTTCTTTTTAACTTGTTATGATATATTTAGCTTTTTCATAAAAGAATAATATGTTATGATTTATAAGTGTGACTGTACTGTTTGTGAATTGAGGTACGATATAATTCTTCTCTGGTTTTGTAGATATTTCAGAAAATCTATAACTTTTTCTGAAAAAAACCACACTCATGAAACAAACTATCAACTGTTAGAAGAATAGATCAGATGTTTCCTGCTCTTTTTACCGCCACACCTTTTTCTGGACACTCCGTTAGTTTTACGCGTCCTTGAACCACGGACATTCGGAGACATTACTTGTCAATAGGAAAAAAACATTTTCCCACTCAACTTTCTCCAGACCGATGTTAACGTGTAGAAGTACAGGTTACATTGTCATTGGTTATACACCACAGTCGTTGGCAATCGTCTGCTTAACATATTTGTTTTGATCAGCATAACCTCCAAGCCAGTTGGAGACGAGTGACCGATGGGTAAATAAAGACACATTTAATCTTTTACACTTTATTTATTTATTATTTGGAATGTAAGATAGGGTTGAAAGGTAGGAAAAATGGTTGTTTAATCAAAACCATAAAGGTTTTTAAAATATATAATTTAATTTTTCATTTTTCTCATGGAGACCTAAGTTATCCCATTTGGTGGTATTGACCCTTATGATATTAAACATCATAAAAACACACAAAAAATCTTTCGCAAATTTATCAAACTCACAAAACAACTGTATGAAGAGTACTAGTCAATCTAGGAGACACTTTGGGAACCCGAGAACAATCGGATGAAAATACTTATATTGATAGGGCCTAAGGTAAAACCCCCAAATGCCGGTCGCCACCCAATCGCCGGTCACATTGATTTAAAACGTCTGAAACAGTGTTACGGATAGTCAAAACGGAATGAAATCACCGACGGCTTATTCCGATGTTATTCCTCTATGTAACTAAAGAAGATCGATTTTTTGGAAAGTTGAGTTGTTTACTCTATGGCCATTTGAAAGTGGCCGTTACGAGCTGTCGGATGCAACCGCTGTTCCGCTTAGCCAAAGTGTTTAGAAAACAGGTGAGTGTAGTTAGATTTGACATAAGTTATTTATTTATTAATGATATAACAATTTATGTTTTCTGTGTTTATGATAACAATACTTTATATAAATATATAGTTTAAGTGTATTTTCGCCAAAAAAAATATTATTTTAGACCGACCGGCGTTTGGACGCCAGATATGAACGATTCCCAAAGTCCGGTCGTCAACGACCGGAGTTGGGTTCGTGTTAAAATAACCTGTCCAAACGCCGGTTTTTTAAATTTATTCTTTGTAATTGACATGTTTTTAATTATAAAACGTATTTAACCCTAGCAGTGGCCAACCATAAACTGTAGAATGGCCAACCAATTTTGGCGATTTTGCAGACCTTTTTTTGAAAATTCGTTTAAATTTGAAATGAGAACTAAACATAGCCAACCACATATTCATTTTGTTCAGAAAGAACAGGGGAATCTGAACATTGTAAAATAAAAAAGATCTAAGAAGTAGGTTTTTCAGCAAAGTAAAAACAATCAAAAAAATTGAAATTTCTTTTTGAAATTTCAAAAGCAGCCTCGGTAAAACTTTTTCGTCCGATTTTTTATGGAAAATTCATTATATACATTTTGTAGACAATTCAATTCCCTACATAGAAATGTATAATATGTTGGGGAAAAAATTTTATTTGTAAGTATTATGTAAGTATATACGGAAAACCGCAAAATGTGAAAATTGTACAGTGTTAGTTAGTACTGTAAAAAGGTAATGTAAATATGTATATGCTAATAATAATATTTATATGTTTGTAAAGATAATGAAATAAGAAATGTAAAAAAGTCATAAAGTTGATGGTAAACAATTTTTATCACTTATGATTAGATGAATTTTGGAAATTTTAGGGTATTCGGAAAAAAAAATTCTACGGTGTTTAGTATATAACTTTTTTTAGAAATTTATTCCTTCAAATACTATATATACATTTAGTAGGACATTCAATGCCCTACATAGAAATGTATAATATGTTGGGGAAAGAATTTTATTTGTAAGTATTATGTAAGTATATACGGAAAACCGCAAAATTTGAAAATTGTACAGTGTTAGTTAGTACTGTAAAAAGGTAATATAAATATGTATATTCTAATAATAATATGTATATATTTGTAAAGCTAATGAAGTAGGGAATGTAAATACCCCCGTTGCAGCAAACCTGCATACTCAGCGAATTTCCAATGCATAATATATGTCTTAATACCACATCAAGCCGCATACCAAGTTTCATAAAAATATATTCACAAATAAGCGATTTTAATTATTCTCCATAAGAATAACATTGGTAATGAGTACGTAGGTTTGCTGAAACAAGGAACACAAACAATTGGTTTTTAAGCAAATATAAATAGAATGTAACTAGGCGAAGCCACATACCAAGTTTCATCAATATTCAATCATAAATAAGCGCTGTGTAACATTTTAGTGATTCTCCATAAGAATAACATGGGGGCTGAGTAAGCAGGTTTGCTGCAACAAGGAACAAAAAAAAATGGTTTTTATGCAATTATCAATATAACTCAACCAAGTGAAGCTACATACCAAGTTTTATTAATTTATGTTCATAATTAAGGGAGTCAATACATTTGACTTATACTCCATAAGAATAACATGGGGGCTGAGTACGCAGGTTTGCTGCTAAGGGAATAATCAACAAAAAATCAATATTTAGTGCAAATATCAATATACCAGTACTACGTGAAGCCATATACCAAGTTTCATCAACATACATTCATAAATAATCGAGATATCTAATTTTATTTATTCTCCATAAGGATAACATTGGACAACGTACTGTGTTTAGCACTTTGAATATCTCAGCAACGGTTAGGCGTAGAATCAAAATTTAAACACCAAAATGATTGTTTTGTGGAACTGAACAGATTGGTAAAAGCAAATGTGAAGTTCACATTAAAATGAACTGAGGAAAAGCCAAAAACCTTTTTCCCATAAGAATAACATGGGAGATTTTATGAGTAGGTTTTTTTGGATTTTATCCGCAACCACTTAACATATGTTAATAATTCAAAATACCATATTATTTGTTTTTTTAAGCTCTATAACATAGTCAAAACCAAAATTAAGTTTTTTAAAAATTTTAGGGTGAAAAATGCAAAAAACTGATTTTTGGAAAATTTAAAAACCCCATAAACCCCCCTTCCCATGGTCCGATTTTTCTGGTTTTCGAACTTAAAGTCATGAATGTCATTTTACACATTTGAGCCAAATTTCATCGAAATCGGACGTTTTTTACTCAAGTTATCGCATTCACGGACATATATATATATATATATATATATATATATATATATATATATATATATATATATATATACATATATATAAATTTGAATGAATAGTGTTTTCGGCATCTGGGGACCTCTAAACAAAAAGTTATCATGGTCTGGGGCTTAAGTCTTACCATGAGACCTACGGTAATAGCTTCTTCCCTATAGGGGAAATTCGCTAAAAAGTCATAAAGTTGATGGTAAAACTTGTTATCACTTATGGGTAGAAGACTTTCTGAAATTTTTTGGTATTCGGAAAAAAAAATTTAGCCTACAGTATTTAGTATATCCCTTTTTTTAGAAATTTTTTCTCCCAAAACAATATAAACATGTTGTAGAATGTTCAATTACCTACAAAAATATACATAACATTCATAATAAATTATATGTTTTTATATGTGTTATGTAATAATAAAAATAATCGGTGAACTTATGAAATTATGTAAATCGCGGTTTATTCTAATACATGTAAATAATGCCATATTATATCTATATATTATTCCTGCAGGTATTTATAAACAATAAAATATATAAATATACATATACACAGGGTAGTGGCATATTATATAAGAGATAACGTGCGATTGTTGGTCCGGTCACCATGTAGGATAAATTACAAAATTATTATTTTTTATATTAGGCCTACTCAGTAATGAAATACATCCTACCTTATAATTGTACTAAACCCCCCGGCGTTGCATAAAGATTACTGTTATATACACATACACACGCACACGCACACGCACACGCACACGCACACACACATACATACATGTATTCGCTCAATTGTGGAAAACACCCAATTGTAGCATCTTTAAGACGAAAGATACTGCGTTATCGACAATAGTGTGGACAGTATGTTCCACAACTCACTTTCCCGATACACACCGATTTTAGCCCTTACACACTAGAAAACAATTGTAGCAACGTGCCACAATCGTGCAAACTCCAACTTAGGTGTGTACTCCCCACCACGTCACGCCAGCGCTGTTGCCAGTTCGTGCCGGTGCGGCGCGGTGTGCGGCGCGGCGGCCAGCTTGGTGACTGGGTAACTTGCCTCCACTCCGTGATCTTTGTTGGCTCAGATGTTCGTTTTTAATGCTCTATTAGCGAATTTCCCCTATAGGGAAGAAGCTATTACCGTAGGTCTCATGGTAAGATTTAAGCCCGAGACCATGACAAATTTTTTTTTTTAGGTCCCCAGATGACTAAAACACGATTCGTTCAAATTTATATATATGTATATATATATCTATATATATATATATATATATATATATATATATATATATATATATATATATCTATATATGTGTCCGTGAATGCGATAACTTGAGTAAAAAACTTCCGATTTCGATGAAATTTGGCTCAAATGTGTAAAGTGACATTCATGACTTTAAGTTCGAAAACCAGAAAAATCGGGCCATGGGAAGGGGGGTTTATGGGGGTTTTAAATTTTCCAAAAATCAGTTTTTTGCATTTTTTACCCTAAAATTTTTAAAACACTTAATTTTGGTTTAGACCATGTTATAGAGCTTAAAAAAACAAATAATATGGTATTTTGAATTATTAAGCTAGGTTAAGTGGTTGCGGAGAAAATCCAAAAAAACCTGCTCATAAAATCTCCTATGTAATCTTATGGGAAAAAGGTTTTTGGCTTTTCCTAAGTTAATTTTGATGTAAACTTCACATTTGCTTTTACCAATCAATTCAGCTCCACAAAACAATCATTTTGGTGTTTAAATTGTGATTCTACGTCCAACCGTTGCAGAGATATTCAAAGTGCTAAACACAGTACGTTGTCCAATGTTATCCTTATGGAGAATAAATAAAATTTGATATCTCCATTATTAATGAATGTATATTGATGAAACTTGGCACGTGGGGTCACGTTGTACTGGTATATTGATATTTGCACAAAAAATTGATTTTTTGTTGATTATCCCCGTAGCAGCGAACCTGCGTACTCAGCCCCCATGTTATTCTTATGGAGAATAAGTAAAATGTAATGACTCCCTTAATTATGAACATAAATTAATACAACTTGCTATGTGGCTTCACCTTGTTGAGTTATAATGATATTTGCATAAAAACCCATTTTTTTAGTTCCTTGTTGCAGCAAACCTGCTTACTCATCTCCCATGTTATTCTTATGGAGAATAATTAAAATTGTATATATCGCTTATATATGAATATATTTTTATAAAACTTGGTATGCGGCTTTATATGGCATTAAGACATATATTATGCATTGGAAATTCGCTGAGTACGCAGGTTTGCTGCGACGGGGGTATTGATGCTTTTTGATAATTGGGCTACATGTTGTATATCATAATATATTGTTGAAATCACTGTATGTAAAATTATTTCTGATTTAAAATAGAAACTCATTTTTACGTAAATTGAACAGTAGGCCCTAAAACTAGTTAATATAGTATGATATATATTATATTATTAAATAATTAAAATCATTGTAGAACTTTTATATTGTTATTAGTATTCGGTACTTATTTTAGCGAATTTCCCCTATAGGAAAGAAGTTACTACCGAAGTCGGCATGGTAAGATCTAGGCCCGGGACCATGATAAATTTTCGTTTTGAGGTTCCCAGATACCAAAAAAATCGTTTGTTCAAAAATATATTTATGTGTGTACGTGAGTACGATAATTCTAAAAAAATTGTCCGATTTTTACGAAATTTGATACGAACATTTAAAGCAACATTTATGACTTTAAGTTTGAAAACCAGAAAGATCGCTCCATCCAAAGGGGTATTTGGGGAGAGAGGGGATTTGTACCCCATAAATGTTTTTTTTAGTTTTTAGCGAATTTCCCCTATAGGGAAGAAGCTATTACCGTAGGTCTCATGGTAAGACTTAAGCCCGAGACCATGATAACTTTTTGTTTTGAGGTCCCCAGATGTCCAAAACACTATTCGTTCAAATTTATATATATGTATATATATATCTATATATATATATATATATATATATATGTGTCCGTGAATGCGATAACTTGAGTAAAAAACTTCCGATTTCGATGAAATTTGGCTCAAATGTGTAAACTGACATTTATGACTTTAAGTTCGAAAACCAGAAAAATCGGACTATGGGAAGGGGGGTTTATGGGGGTTTTAAATTTTCTAAAAATCAGTTTTTTGCATTTTTTACCCTAAAATTTTTAAAACACTTAATTTAGGTTTAGACCATGTTATAGAGCTTAAAAAAACAAATAATATGGTATTTTGAATTATTAACCTAGGTTAAGTGGTTGCGGAAAAAATCCAAAAAACATGCTCATAAAATCTCCGATGTTAATCTTATGGGAAAAAGGTTTTTGGCTTTTCCTCAGTTAATTTTACTTTAAACTTCACATTTTCTTTTACCAATCACTTCAGCTCCACAAAACAATCATTTTGGTGTTTAAATTGTGATTCTACGTCAAACCGTTGCAGAGATATTCAAAGTGCTAAACACAGTACGTTGTCCAATGTTATCCTTATGGAGAATAAATAAAATTTGATATCTTGATTATTTATGAATGTATATTGATGAAATTTGGTATGTGGCTTCATGTTGTACTGGTATATTGATAATTTCACAAAAAATAAATGTTTTGTTGATTGTCCCCGTAGCAGCTAACCTGCATACTCAGCCCTAATGTAGTATTATGGAGAATAAGTAAAGTTTTATATCTCCCTTAATTATGAACATAAATTAATAAAACATGGTAAGTAGCTTCACCTGGTTCAGTTACATTGATAATTGCATAACAACTCATTTCTTATCTTCCTCGTTGCAGCAAACCTGCGTACTCAGTCCTAATGTTATTCTTATGGGGAATAAATAAAATGTAATAAATCACTTATTTATGAATGTATTTTTGTCAAACTTGGTGAGTGGCTTTATGTACTAGTGAGAAACATATCAATGCATTGGAAATTCGCTGAGTACGCAGGTTTGCTGCGACGGGGGGTATTTATACATAACATTTTAGTTTTGACTATTTAATTCAGCTTAAAAAAAACAAATTGCTATTTTGATAATTTTTCACAAAAGCAGTTTTGTTGCCGATAGTTCTCGTAGCAGCAAACCTGCGTACTCAGCCCCCATGTTATTGTTATGGAGAATAAGTCAAATTTTCTCTCCCTTAATTATTAACATAAATTAATAAAACTTGCTGTGTGACTTTACCTAGTTGAGCTATATTAATATTTGTATAAAAAACCCTTGTTTGTGTTCCTTGTTTCAGCAAACTTGCGTATAAATGTTATAAATCGCTTATTTATGAATGCATATTGATGAAACTTTTTATGTGACTTTATGTAGTATTAAGACACATATATATATGCATTTGAAATTCGCTGAGTTTCCAGGTTTGGTACGACGGGGGTTTGCTACGACATCCATTTATATGATATGGATGTCTTGATATGCATAAGGTGCATTTAAATGCTAAAATATTTTCAATGAGTATTTTCATGAGTAATGAGCGTAAAATTTGAATATAACTCAATAATTGTAAGTAAATAGTAAAACTAGTTTGTTGATTGGTTATCTGATCGCTTTGAGATACCAAAACAATTTTATAATTCTCATGCCAATAAACAAAGGTGCAAAATGTGTTAACACCGAATGGTACGGATTTGGAAAAAAAATTTCCTCATACTTGATCAAACATTATTAAAAAATATCAAATTAAAACAGATTTGATTAACTTTGGAAACTCTGATCAAGCAAGCTAAACAAGTCAGTTTAATCAAACTTGATCGACTGTCTTGATCAGGCCTGATAAAATGTGTCCCGATCTAACCTTAGGGGATCTAACCCCAGGCATTGTTAAACTCCCCATGTTATTCTAACTGTATAATAGAAATCAATTAAATTGGATATGTAAACGGATGTCAATAAAAAAAAAAACAGTACAAAACAGGATAACTACGGGATTTTGATTTTGTTTTCGCCTTTAGGGCGCTCTGCCTCACGGGTGATCATGGGATGACCATGGTCCCCAAGCTAAACTTATGGATTAATGTTTACTCAACTATTTAAGCTAAAATTTGTTAGTTGATTAGTAGTTGCTATTATTACTGACATAAACCTTCAAAATATCTAAAAAAAATCTCTTAGGACTTCTCCCATTGCCTTTGAAGATTAGTTATTACTGAGGCCACTGAGATGACATATTGGGAGGGAGGTAAGTAGTACAGTTATGAATGACATATAATTACTCACAATTTAAGTACTCTTTAGGGCTCCGTCCCACTGGTTTAAAAGTTCTCAAATTAGGAACTACTGAACCAATTGGGTTGCAATTCTGAAGGGAGATTGGTGTTAGAATAATCATACTCACACAAATCCGCTCATGACCTAAGTGCCCATTTGGGCTCCGCCACACTAGCTTTGGAAATTATCAAATTAAGGATTACTGAACCAATTGAGCTGAAACTTGGGACGGAGATAGAACTGATACATACACACTGACTCATTCTAAAACTAATTCATTGTAATTAATTCATTGTTGGTGATGGCGAGGTCATGTTATTTCAGGAGTTATTGCAGACATTTTCAATCACTTACTAGTAAATGAAAATTAGGAACTGTAAAAACGAGTTAGAAATTAAGTATGTGTTAGTTTCCTGATTCAATTTATTTAGTTTAGACGCGACTATGTTCGTGTCCTTGAATTGTCCCCCAATCCACATACTGTTATGTCCATGCTATCTTAATATATAAAATTGAATCTATGTTCCCTCTGGACTACTAAGCCACTCAACTGAATTTAATGACATTTTCATTATTAATGTAGCATTGGGTCGGGATGGTTCCTGGAAAGTTTATTAAAAATTTAATAAAAAATATAATACAACAAGGATTTTTTGTAAATCTCATAAGAAATACAGCAGCGTACGCCAGTTACCACTAGTCAATAATAAAATAGCTAACATGAAATGAAAGCCAAATAAAACTCGAAAGTGAAATAAAAATAACATTAACTAAACTAAAGAGAACGTGAGAATCTGATCAATAATTATCTCATACCAGTGGCTGTCAGTCAAAGCAGAGCCTAAAACGGTGGGTCTTGATGACTGAACTGTAGCACACATGTACTTTACTCAATATACATGAGCACTAATGATTTCAAGAAATTTCCATAGTGCTTCACCCTATCGATTGTCAAATTTTAAAAGTTATTCTTACGGACATTCATGTTAATTGACTACTTAATAGCGTAAGAAATATTACATCTTTGGAGTTGTTCATTATGTTAACGATAGAATACAGCACAGCATACACCTGTTCATGTGCCTAGTTCTTTGATAATCTTAATTTTAAATGAAAATAACTGATGGATAGAGAAGTTCACATCTTGTAGCCTTGAAAACTATTGTTTAATAAACTAGTAGCCCGTCGCGGCTTCGCTCGCGATCACAGTACAGTGTTATGTTTTAGATGTCAGTTCCATTTGTTAATGCACCTGGAGGACCCAGGTTTGTTCGAAAAGCCAGTCAGTTTGTTAAAAATGCCTAGAGTACTTATATTCACGATTCCTCTCCAAGGCGTGCGTATTTGCTTTGCTTATTGCGTATTGCTCGTTTCTTTTCATTTTGGGCATGTCCATTTTATATTAAATCTTCAGTTTGAATAGTGCTCACAATTTATAAATAATCTAATCATGTATATTTAAAGTTATGTACTCATTGGTTCTGATCTCTATTCCCACAAAAACCACATGATACTTTACCAAGTGATTGTTATTTTTACAATTGAATGGTTGATTTTGAACAGCTGGTATGATTCTTTTATTTTTATTTACAAATCTTAACCATAACTCCAATGTTAGTTTTTTTAATATATTTCTATACAATACTATATTTTTCTATGGATGAGATCTTATTAGAACACATTTATTAACCCATAAATTTGATAGTTTTAACATTTGGTAAAGATATTTTGGAGCAGGAGTAGGCAAAGGTTTTATTCTGATATATTAACTATTCTCCTAACAAATATATGTTCAATCGGTTTAGTTAACTACTTACATTAGTGATGAATAAATTACAATTTTAAAAGCCGACAGAGCAGATAAGTCCCAAAGGGCATACTGGATGAAATTATAGGCCTGTTTCTGACTAAAGTGCATTACCTGCTGTCTTTCTACAAAATATACGCTCAATCTGTCTAGTAAGTACATAATTAACATGGAAATGTTGAAGGGTGTTAGGGCCTAGCCTCATTGGAACGGGAATTAGCCCAATCCAAACGGGAATTAGCCGTCTTCTTCCAAATATCTGCTCAATAACTCCTGTAGTTTGTTAAACTTATTGAAAGTGGGCTTAAAAACATAAAATATTCGATATTATAATCACAATGGCTACTTAGACAAACTGAGCTTTAATAAATACCATGTAAAGCTTACGTGTTCTGTATAGCCAATGATTTATTACCATGCTGTTATTTTAAATGATTTAGTATACCAATGTAGAGTAGTAAAATATCCATTCTTGTTTTCTTCATTCCGTGATAAAATATAATTAGCTGACTAAATGCTGATTATAACAAATACGGTGCAAGCTGTAGTGAAATATTAAGTAACCTGTACCCCTAGGATCGACTTTGTAGCAGTGCCGGTCAAAGGGGCGTCACCCTAATTACTTACCATGATTTAAAACAGCCAAAAGAGATTCCTCCTCTACACGAAAACAGGCAAGTTATTTAATTTCATTGAGTAAATTTTTTTGTGAAGCGCAGAAAAAATTTGGCTTATAAACTGACAGACGGATAAACAAATGTTTAAAACAAATTAAATATCTCCGTAGCATACAACATTTCACTGCTCAAAACGATGTAGAAAAATAACTTATTTAATTTATATAGATAAATTAATTCCTTACTTGTATAATCGGGTTTTCTAATAACCTGTCCATAATGTACTAACAGCTGCAATTCAAATCAAAATATTCCTCATGTTAATCTTATGGGATAAAAACGAGCTATGAAAGCTCGTGGGGCGAAGCCCCGTGGTCGAAAGTGTATGGAAACCCTACAAGACACATCTAGAGAGTAAGAGCTTTCGATTAATACGAAATATGTATATGAAATAATATTTTTAAGGGTTGAAAATCGCCTAACAAAAGTCAAGATATTCTTTTAATAATATAGATTATTGAATGTAGAAATTAAATATCTTTAGCGGAACACATGTCTGATGAAATATTTGCTTTATATAGGTTAAAACTCGTGGCTTGAAGGGGCGATAGCCCCTAACCTTGCTCCAAGTAGGAACACATGTCAGATTGTAAACAAATTATACACTCAATCACATGTGTTATTGTAAACAAAGCAGACGATTTAAATTCCCATAATTTTCTTATGGAGGGTGTTTTACGTTATTTATCGTTTGCTCCTAAATGTTTGGAAATACAGCTGTTTTTCCCGAGTCCCTGGGATTAAGACCTTTAATTTGAACCGTCTCCCATCATCCTTCGATTTTCCAAATTCCCACAATTTTGACGTAAAATATTTCGCATACAGAATTATATATAACTAGGCTTATCGCCGTTGGAGGCTTCGCCCCCAAACCCCCTTTCGGAGTTCGCTTCGCTCACTTGCATTCCTCAGTCAACTCAAGTTTAAATCAAACTCGTAGTTCATTAACCAAAGAAAAACTACAAAACAATGACCTTTGGTGAGCACCTACACCGGCGCTCCCGTATCGTTTCGGTATCGAAACATTTTATCAACCGGCTGCTTGTTCGTTTTATCGAATGAACTTCCGATTACGTTGGTTGTTTCGAGGTGTATAAAAGGAAAAAAAAGTACTAACTCAATCATAGTCAATCGGATATAAATAAAAAGTTGTGGTTACAATGTTAAATTGGAGTTCTACAAATGGATTTACGTGTAAAAAATAACAACAAATTAGACTTCAGTTCACGACAAAATGATAGTAACCTAACCTAACCTAACTCCACAGAGCGCTGTACGGTAGCTGATCGTTGAGCAACATAATTACAAATAAATGAATTTGTAAAAACAAAATAAAGTCAAATAAACATAAATTGCAGACCTCAAAAAGTAAGCATCAAAAGTAGGATTCAAACCCGTGACCACTGATCTTGAATCATCTGACAACATATCCACTGGGCTATTGGGCTAAATTCATTCCATAGAACCGGTAGAATCGGTTTGATTACATTTTCCATTCTCGCAACAAACGATATTCGCGATACTGAACCTCCTGTGTAATGTGCTTACCATATTTTGTAACAGCTGATTTATATACACCTCATGTGAGCAAATTAGTATCGCCTACACTACTAAATAAATCAGCTATTGTTTATTTAAATCAGCTGATATAAACATGTGGTATTAGCCAAAGGTAGTGTTCTTTCATTTAAACAGCTTTCCAAAACTGTACACATTTAAATGGGCCAAAATACTCAAAATTCGTCCTTCTACGATAAATTGCGGCTAAACAGATGATCGGATCTTAAATCTGACGAAATATCGTTAGTTGGAAATTAAAGTGTAGACAACTTTTGTATTTAACATTTTTTGCCATCTCTTACCGTTTCCGTACAAAACGTGCTCAAAGTGGAAAAATTGAAAAAGTGGAATTTTCCCCTCCCCATAAATGCCTTAAAAACTCAAAAACGTTAACCTTTAGCAAAATTTCTGTCAGTTTCTCGTCAAGAGCTTTAACTCAAGTATGATGTTGAGGGAGGTTAGATTACGGGAAGTGCCTCATAGTTTATGTCAGTGAATGAGTGAACCCGTCTAGTTTTATATATTATAATATTTATATATAAAGACTAGTTTATTTTAATGACGAGGATGATATGTACTCTATGTGCAGAGTGATTCAGTGGCGTAACTTATTAATTTCAACCAGGGAGGTTTATTGTATAACTGGAGGTAACACTGCTTAACGATTTTGGTCAAAAACGCGAGCCGGTGATTTTGTCAGGTTGGTACACTTGGTGAGGTAAATGTATCCGTTCTTTGAACTATCCTGATTGGTTGTTTTATTCCAATAAGTGAATCTACTCATGAAAATCATTGGAATAAAAGTAATAAGAGTTGAAGTAAATTCATATTTTCGTTTGATTTATGTATGAATTTACTTCATCTTTTTCGTTTGATTTATGTATCTAATCTTTCCGTGAAACATAATGTATTATGAGGAAATAAACAAATACAAGTATATTGTGTTTAAAATCATGGATAGGTACTTGTTTGATTCACTTTGTCGACTCGTCCGATTTCAGCGAGTATAGTTCTTTACTTCACCAGAATTTGGAAAGAACGGCTCGCAGGTTTGTTCATCAGTGTTACCTCCAGTTATACAATAAACCACCCTCATTTCAACCTTAGGTGTGCTGAAGCGAATTAAAGGTTTCAGTCAGAGCGCTCCGAGTAATAATTTATTTATTTGTTAGGACTTTATTCTTCGGATGGCAGCTTGTGTCATAAATAACTCATGCTCCACTGAAAAAAATCAAGATTTTGATCAACAGCGTACTTAGATAAATAACTTCTAATAATTCATGCCTCAACTATAACTTGGCTTTTAATGCTTAGGGAGTAGAGAACAAAATTGATTAAAAAATGAATTTTAAGTAGAAAAGTTTGAGTTAGCCAATTCCCTTTTATATATATATATATATATATGAAATAGTATATACCTATATGTAAAATAAAAACAAATAAAGTATAATAATTGTATTTGTAAAACACAGGTGATGTTTGCAAAATCCTGCAAACAAAGATAGTAAATAATTATGACCCAATTAATTGCAATAATATCGTTCTATTAAAACAAATCTTTCAGTTTACTGTTGTGTAGCCTGACATACATAATTAGGGTGATACAACAGTAAAGTAATATGACAAAAAAACAATATAAGCAGAGTCTTCTAACAGTAAAAACCAACCAGCAACGGACGCCGCGAACATGAAATAACGTAGCGGCAACACCGCACGACCTTGCCACTAGTTATACGCTGCTCCGCTAGGATCGCTAGTGAACGGTAAGCCGGCGAAATGCCACAATCCAGCGAATTTCGGTGTTTCTTACACACATGATGGAAACTCAAAAGTGGCAACTTGAGTTAGTTTGACTTATTTTGACATTTTAACCTCAAAATTATCGATAAAAATTGTAGCATCGTGTGTAAGATGCCACAATTGGATCACGATGCCACAGTGTGGTTGTGTGCATGTCCATGATATTTAACATTTTTTGCCATCTCTTACCGTTTCCGTACAAAACGCGCTCAAAGTGGAAAAATTGAAAAAGTGGAATTTTCCCCTCCCCATAAATGCCTTAAAAACTCAAAAACGTTAACCTTTAGCAAAATTTCTGTCAGTTTCTCATCAAGAGCTTTAACTCAAGTATGATGTTGAGGGAGGTTAGATTACGGGAAGTGCCTCATAGTTTATGTCAGTGAATGAGTGAACCCGTCTAGTTTTATATATTATAATATTTATATATAAAGACTAGTTTATTTTAATGACGAGGATGCAGAGTGATTCAGTGGCGTAACTTATTAATTTCAACCAGGGAGGTTTATTGTATAACTGGAGGTAACACTGCTTAACGATTTTGGTCAAAAACGCGAGCCGGTGATTTTGTCAGGTTGGTACACTTGGTGAGGTAAATGTATCCGTTCTTTGAACTATCCTGATTGGTTGTTTTATTCCAATAAGTGAATCTACTCATGAAAATCATTGGAATAAAAGTAATAAGAGTTGAAGTAAATTCATATTTTCGTTTGATTTATGTATGAATTTACTTCATCTTTTTCGTTTGATTTATGTATCTAATCTTTCCGTGAAACATAATGTATTATGAGGAAATAAACAAATACAAGTATATTGTGTTTAAAATCATGGATAGGTACTTGTTTGATTCACTTTGTCGACTCGTCCGATTTCAGCGAGTATAGTTCTTTACTTCACCAGAATTTGGAAAGAACGGCTCGCAGGTTTGTTCATCAGTGTTACCTCCAGTTATACAATAAACCACCCTCATTTCAACCTTAGGTGTGCTGAAGCGAATTAAAGGTTTCAGTCAGAGCGCTCCGAGTAATAATTTATTTATTTGTTAGGACTTTATTCTTCGGATGGCAGCTTGTGTCATAAATAACTCATGCTCCACTGAAAAAATCAAGATTTTGATCAACAGCGTACTTAGATAAATAACTTCTAATAATTCATGCCTCAACTATAACTTGGCTTTTAATGCTTAGGGAGTAGAGAACAAAATTGATTAAAAAATGAATTTTAAGTAGAAAAGTTTGAGTTAGCCAATTCCCTTTTATATATATATATATATATATATATATATATATATATATATGAAATAGTATATACCTATATGTAAAATAAAAACAAATAAAGTATAATAATTGTATTTGTAAAACACAGGTGATGTTTGCAAAATCCTGCAAACAAAGATAGTAAATAATTATGACCCAATTAATTGCAATAATATCGTTCTATTAAAACAAATCTTTCAGTTTACTGTTGTGTAGCCTGACATACATAATTAGGGTGATACAACAGTAAAGTAATATGACAAAAAAACAATATAAGCAGAGTCTTCTAACAGTAAAAACCAACCAGCAACGGACGCCGCGAACATGAAATAACGTAGCGGCAACACCGCACGACCTTGCCACTAGTTATACGCTGCTCCGCTAGGATCGCTAGTGAACGGTAAGCCGGCGAAATGCCACAATCCAGCGAATTTCGGTGTTTCTTACACACATGATGGAAACTCAAAAGTGGCAACTTGAGTTAGTTTGACTTATTTTGACATTTTAACCTCAAAATTATCGATAAAAATTGTAGCATCGTGTGTAAGATGCCACAATTGGATCACGATGCCACAGTGTGGTTGTGTGCATGTCCATGATATTTAACATTTTTTGCCATCTCTTACCGTTTCCGTACAAAACGCGCTCAAAGTGGAAAAATTGAAAAAGTGGAATTTTCCCCTCCCCATAAATGCCTTAAAAACTCAAAAACGTTAACCTTTAGCAAAATTTCTGTCAGTTTCTCGTCAAGAGCTTTAACTCAAGTATGATGTTGAGGGAGGTTAGATTACGGGAAGTGCCTCATAGTTTATGTCAGTGAATGAGTGAACCCGTCTAGTTTTATATATTATAATATTTATATATAAAGACTAGTTTATTTTAATGACGAGGATGCAGAGTGATTCAGTGGCGTAACTTATTAATTTCAACCAGGGAGGTTTATTGTATAACTGGAGGTAACACTGCTTAACGATTTTGGTCAAAAACGCGAGCCGGTGATTTTGTCAGGTTGGTACACTTGGTGAGGTAAATGTATCCGTTCTTTGAACTATCCTGATTGGTTGTTTTATTCCAATAAGTGAATCTACTCATGAAAATCATTGGAATAAAAGTAATAAGAGTTGAAGTAAATTCATATTTTCGTTTGATTTATGTATGAATTTACTTCATCTTTTTCGTTTGATTTATGTATCTAATCTTTCCGTGAAACATAATGTATTATGAGGAAATAAACAAATACAAGTATATTGTGTTTAAAATCATGGATAGGTACTTGTTTGATTCACTTTGTCGACTCGTCCGATTTCAGCGAGTATAGTTCTTTACTTCACCAGAATTTGGAAAGAACGGCTCGCAGGTTTGTTCATCAGTGTTACCTCCAGTTATACAATAAACCACCCTCATTTCAACCTTAGGTGTGCTCAAGCGAATTAAAGGTTTCAGTCAGAGCGCTCCGAGTAATAATTTATTTATTTGTTAGGACTTTATTCTTCGGATGGCAGCTTGTGTCATAAATAACTCATGCTCCACTGAAAAAAATCAAGATTTTGATCAACAGCGTACTTAGATAAATAACTTCTAATAATTCATGCCTCAACTATAACTTGGCTTTTAATGCTTAGGGAGTAGAGAACAAAATTGATTAAAAAATGAATTTTAAGTAGAAAAGTTTGAGTTAGCCAATTCCCTTATATATATATATATATATATATATATATATATATATATATATATATATGAAATAGTATATACCTATATGTAAAATAAAAACAAATAAAGTATAATAATTGTATTTGTAAAACACAGGTGATGTTTGCAAAATCCTGCAAACAAAGATAGTAAATAATTATGACCCAATTAATTGCAATAATATCGTTCTATTAAAACAAATCTTTCAGTTTACTGTTGTGTAGCCTGACATACATAATTAGGGTGATACAACAGTAAAGTAATATGACAAAAAAACAATATAAGCAGAGTCTTCTAACAGTAAAAACCAACCAGCAACGGACGCCGCGAACATGAAATAACGTAGCGGCAACACCGCACGACCTTGCCACTAGTTATACGCTGCTCCGCTAGGATCGCTAGTGAACGGTAAGCCGGCGAAATGCCACAATCCAGCGAATTTCGGTGTTTCTTACACACATGATGGAAACTCAAAAGTGGCAACTTGAGTTAGTTTGACTTATTTTGACATTTTAACCTCAAAATTATCGATAAAAATTGTAGCATCGTGTGTAAGATGCCACAATTGGATCACGATGCCACAGTGTGGTTGTGTGCATGTCCATGATGCTACAATTGAGTAAATACACACACACACACACACACACACGCACGCACGCACGCACGCACGCACGCACGCACGCACTCACTCACTCACTCACTCACTCACTCACTCACTCACTCACTCACTCACTCACTCACTCACTCACTCACTCACTCACTCACTCACTCACTCACTCACGCACTCACGCACGCACGCACGCACGCACGCACGCACGCACGCACGCACTCACGCACGCACGCACGCACGCACTTCACTAACACTAACACTCCGAAATAATAAAGGATTTAGCAATAATTCGCGGATAACACGAGAGCGCAAACTCACCGACAACAGCACGAAATGGCTGCAACGTCGCAACTAACTACGCATTAGATGTGAGAGGAGTGACGCATTTCCTTCGTCTTCGAGAGAGCAGCCGGAAATAACCATGGGCAAGGCTGCCAATCTCAAAAGCTAAATTTCTTCCTCTTCAAAATGAAATATTATATGACTAGTATTTATAACTTGCACTGGATGTAATTCTTATTTTCCATACCAGCTTATTACGCCGGTTGGCCATTCATTTGTTATAAATTCAGATAACAGCTGTGTTCATAAAATCGTAACTGTTGCCCAATCAATATTTCGTTCTAAAAATCAATACCATAGTGAAACTAAACTCTTTGGCTATGCCGTGGTACCACCCGCAACATCATAAGACAAACATTACCCGAGCAGGGTAATTCCAAAGTAGTCGTGTTTTTACATTTTCCGAGCGTCGACTGCAGGAATGGCGTAGCGGCAAAATTTCATAGTAATTATAATCGTCGTGACATTGTTATACAACTTGTAAACGGTTCATTTATGTAATAAAATGAAAGTTCAGAATGTGATCTTTCGAATGGTATAAATATTGTTCACTTCTGAGTTGACTATTAATGTTTTTTTTACCGTTACAAAAATTTCGACCCGTACCAGCGTATTACGCTGGAAGCCATTTCAGGCATCACGTGAACCCAGCGTATTACGCTGGTTGGCCACTGCTAGGGTTAAATTACCAATTGACCTTTGATCATGTATGTGTAATAAATAATTACTCCTACATAATTCAAAATTTGTCATTAGGATTTTATTTTCGTGTTTAAATAAATTGTTTTCAAACGGTGGTTTCTAATCTTATAATGTGTAAGTTAACTTAATTAATTATTAACAGTTGTATTTCCTTACTTTCAAAGCAATCTTGACAATATCTGTTGTTCTTTCTTTTCAGAAAGATGCCGACTCCTACTGGGAAAAAGAAGAGGACGTATACGGTCGAAGACGTCCAGAAAGCCATGGATGCCGTGAAGAGAGAGGGAATTTCAATTGCTGCGGCTGCGAAGTCATTTGGTATGCCCAAATCAACTCTGCAAGACAAGATCAATGGCAAGTTTCAACTCGAAGCACCGATCGGTCGACCCTCTGTATTAACTCCGGATGAAGAAAGAATCATCGTAAACTGGGTAGTGGAAATTGCAAGAGCTGGTTTTCCTATCGTAAAGGAACAGCTAATTTCTAGTGTCTCCAAATTGGTCAAAGATCTTCACCGGCCAAACCCTTTTACCGATTCAACGCCGGGAGACAAATGGTTTGCTCTTTTTCAGAGACGTCATCCAGAAATCGCCCAACGAGTCTCCCAAGCTCTTACCACTTCTAGGGGCAACGTTACGGAAGGGCATCTAAGAGCTTGGTTCGAGGACGTCAGATCATATATGACCTCAAAGAACCTTATGGGCATTTTTCAGAATCCCAAAAGAATATTTAACGCGGACGAGACCGCGTTTTTCCTTTGCCCCAAAGGAAAAAAGGTCTTTGCAAAAAAAGGGGAGAAACAGATACATTCTTTGGCCGGCAATGATGAAAAGGAATGCTTCACAGTGCTCATCAATGCCAATGCTGATGGAGACTTGGCTCCACCAATGGTGGTATATTCTTATGAAAGAATTCCTGCTGCTATTGTTAACAACAGCCCTGACTCATGGGGCATTGGCAAAACAGACTCTGGCTGGATGACAGCCGAAACATTTTATGAGTACGTCACCAATGTTTTCGACCCTTGGCTGGAAGAACAACAAATTCACGTCCTGTTGTTCTGTTCATTGATGGACATGTCTCGCACATCACTTATCACCTCAGTGATTTTTGCCAAAGGCGTCAGATTGAACTTGTTGCATTGTTCCCTAATGCAACAAGTTCCTGTCTTCCATCCATTGAAACTCACATGGAAAAAACATGTTCACAAGTGGAGGTGTGATAACAATGGCAGGAAGATGAAGCGAGAAGAATCTGCCCCACTTCCTGAGAAAGTCCTGAAAGAGGGCTTGAAGAAAGAGACAGTAGTCAATGGCTTTGCAGCTACAGGACTTGCCTCCCTCGATCCTGATAAGATAAAATTCTCTAAATTAATCAAAAAGGGTTCATCGTACCCGGCCATGACTGTCACCCTTGAACAAAAGGCGAAAGACATCCAAAACCACCTAAATTTCGTTGAGACTAAAATGGGTGTCGACAAAGTCAGGGTGTTTGCTGCAGGTGAAATCCAAGTAAGGGATGAATCCCTTTACGAACTGTGGCTCAACATAAACCACGACCTAGCAAAAGTAAATCAAGAAATCGAAGAAGCTAAAAGAAACGAAGAGACACCAACAGGTAATCTGAGGCGAGAAGAGGAGATGGAAGAGGATGCCGACGACCCAACCACTCAAAGAAACGATAACCATGACCATGACGATATTGATGATCTATCAGACCTCAGATGTATCAGACCTAAATAACCTTTCAATGGAGGGCTTTGTTGATGACATCGAGATGTATCCTCTACCCAGTATCCCCAATGAATTACCCTTCAGTGCAGAAGATGACGGAAATGATGACTATTTGCACAGTTTCCAGGGCACTAAAATTGTTGCCACTGAAACTGTACTTGATGGTACACAGAACAATGAAGAGGTACTGCAGCAGATTGTTGCAGGTATATCACCCTGCAACCAAGATAGGGATATTATAGAAATATCCGTTGATGTACACCCCGAGCCTCGACCTTCAGTCTCTTCACCAGCTTCGTCTAAATCCTCAGCGACTCCTGACGCCAATGCAGATTACCGGTTTGCAGTTCCCGGACCTTCTACATCGTCAGAAGCAAATCCTCACACTTCCACTAATCTAACCGGGTCTGGTGTATTCCCAGCGACTCCCGAGAAAACCATCACTCCGACCAATGTTCCTTCACCATTCAAGCAAAGTTTGTTCTGGCTAGACAAAAGCCCACTTCAAAAAAAAACTAAAACAAAAAGAGAAGATCCCGGCAGTAGTGACATCAAAACAATATAAAGAGTATCTGTTGAAAAAAAAAGAAGAAAAAAAGAAAAAAGAGGTCGAAAAAGAAGTTCGAAGGCTGTAGAGGGAAGCAAAGAAAGTAATAAAAAAAGAAGAGACTGAACTAAAGAAAAAAAAGAAGACGAAACCAGTAGTACAGAATCGGATAGCGAGGATGACAGTGATTGTAACAAAACGTCACCGATTCCAATCACGGAAGAAGACATTAAAAGCCTTGCAATCAACTCTTGGGTTGTTGTGCCCTATAATGTAAATGGGGAGAAAAAGTGCTTCGTTGGTCAGATCAAGGCCATAACAAACCCCACTGCATCCATCAAGTTTTTGGAAAAACGTGGAAATAAATTTGCCTGGCCAGAAGAACCAGACATTGACAACGACGTACCTTTACGTGAAATCGTGCAGGTTTTCTCCAACCCAACTGTAGAACGAAGAGGCTTTTTTACATTTAAGGAAAAGATTGTTCCTGTTTCTTCCTAATTTGTGTTGTAACCTAAAGTAGGCCAACCATTAGATCGTGATCGTTTAAGATTGTTTAAACAAATGTTTTCAACTTAACTATTATCGTGCTTGTTCGTGATGTTTGTTTATAATTGTTTATGAATGTTATTGTATGTTATATTTTAATTTTCTTCTTGTTGTCAAAGAAAGTTCGTAATTTTAATGTGGTTTTAAATGTAATTTTAACGTGATTTTAAATGTAATTTTAACGTGGTTTTAAATAACTATTGGTCTTGAACAAAAGACGTATATGAACAAAAGACTGTTGATGAGTTAACTATTAACTTATGCTTGTTCGTGATATCTGTATATAGTAATTTTTTATGAATGTTATTATATGTTATATATTAATGTTTCTTCTTGTTTTGTTGTCTAAGAACTTCGTAATTTTAACGTGGTGTTAAATGTAATTTTAACGTGATTTTAAATGTAATTTTAACGTGATTTTAAATGTAATTTTAACGTGGTTTTAAATAACTATTGGTCTTGAACAAAAGACTGTTGATGAGTTAACTATTAACTTATGCTTGTTCGTGATATCTGTATATAGTAATTTTTAGCGAATTTCACCTATAGGGAAGAAGCTATTACCGTAGTCGGCATGGTAAGATCTAGGCCCGGGACCATGATAACTTTTCGTTTTGAAGTCCCCAGACCCCAAAAACACCATTCATTCGAAACTGTATATATATATATATATATATATATATATATATATATATATATATATATATATATATATATTAGCCAATTTCCCCTATAGGGAATTAGCGAATTTCCTCTATAGGGAAGAAGCTATTACTGTAGTCGGCATGGGACCATTACCTAGGCCGGGGACCATGATAACTTTTCGTTTTGAGGTCCCCAGACCCCAAAACACCATTCGTTCGAAACTGTATGTATATATACAGTGTAACTTGGTTATAACGTCACTGAAGGGACCACAAAATTAATGACGCTATATCAGAGTGACTCTATAAAAGGGGTTCCAAAATTTACAATTTTAAGCCGAGGAAAAATAAAAAACCCAATTTTTACATGAAATACATACTTTTAATGAGAGTAATTGAGTAAATACCTAGAGATGTATGCATATGACTGATCTATCTAAATACTCAGTTAAAAATAATCAAAATAATGTGCTTGTACGAAATAAACGAACATCATTATGTTTAAGTACAAAATGTAGGCTAAATAAAAATGCACAACTTACAAGCACGTTCATATGAAGTCCTACTGCGCAAAGAAATCTAATTTTCTTTTGAACGGTCCTTTCGGAAAAATAAATTTTCTCTGTCGTTTTGTGGAGATGTTGAGCTGCTTCAAGTGTGTTGGCAGGCGTCTCTCTGAAGCGGAAAAATCAACAAAGTGTTTCAGCTGCTTTTAAAGCTTCTTGAGTTGTCGGACAGACGACATCTTCTTCCTCGCCTTCATCTTCTTCTTCTTCTTCGGCATTTTCTTTTGCTTCCATATTCTGTACTTTGTTTACAATTTCTGCGTCACTCAGCATTTGAAATGTTTCTACCTGGTCGTCCACTGATGCATAACCATCGAGATCAAGTTGAATATCATTTTGATTGACATTGAGACCTTTTATCCATTCTGAGAGCGGCAGATTATCTTCTTTGTCATCATCTGGGACTGCAGGTGACAGTTTTGCTTTTTAAAGCATCTTGATATGGTCCTTGGTGTCACTTCTCTCCAAGCATTGACTAAGTATTGAATTGCATCCAAGATGGTAACGTTTACTGGCTGTGCAGTGTCCATGCAGACAATAATTTTTTTCAAAAGCTGCTTACGGTAGTGACACTTAAAGCTTCTAATGACGCCTTGGTCCATAGGTTGTAAAACACTTGTGCATTTGGCAGGAAAAAACACTAGATTAATGTTTGTTAAATTTAATTCTGGGTGGGCAGTGCAGTTGTCAACAAGGAGAAGAATTTTCCTTTTTTTATGCCAATTCCTTATCCCATTTCCTTAGTTCAGCTTCAAAAATTACAGAAGTCATCCACGCTTTTTTTTGGCAGCGTAATCCACTGGAAGTTTTTTACGTTCTTAAAACATCTAAGTTTTGCACTTTTGCCAATAACTAAAGGCTTCCGTTTTTCAGTTCCTGTCATGTTTGCACAAACCAAAACTGTCAATCTAACTTTGGACAATTTTCCGCCGACACATTTTTCATTTTTAAATTGTAGCGTCTTATCTGGAGTTAATTTGTAAAACAACCCTGTTTCATCGCCGTTAAAAATGTCCTCATCTTTGTATGGTTGTCTGACAACTGGCCATGTTTCAGTCAACCAATCACTAGTGACACTCGGATCAACAGATTTTGCCTCACCACAAATCTTAGCAAACGAAATCGAATGCCTAGCCTTAAAACAATCTAGCCAGCCGTTGGAACATGTAAAGTCAACTCCAAACATCTGTCCAAACTCCGCAGCTTTTTCTTTTAAAAGCGGACCACTCACAGGGATATTGGCACTACGACATTGCTTGAACCATTTTAGCAGAGCAGCATCGATGTCGGTGCGTTCACATCCCCTTATCCGTTTTACGTTTTCACCATCTTCTTTAAATGCCTTTAAAATTTTGTCCTTGTTTTTTAAAATTGAACCAACAGTGGAATTTACCAACCCGAACTCCCGACACAAGTCTGCTATCTTACGTCCCTTGTGATGTCGTTTTTCCCTTGAGTTAAGGAAGTAGGAATCTAGGGTCCGGATAGGCAGTCTAGCTGGGTTTTTATTTGCCAGAATAAAGTTCCAGGGGTCAAAATTCTCTAAACGGCCAAATACCTTTATACTGCAGTTTTGATAACAAGGGGGGGACAGTAAAATTATTACTGTAGGCAGTGTCAACAGCCGCAGTTCATTTGTAACATACGGCTTCAACTGATAGCGTTATGGGAAACTTTAATTAAAAAAAAACAGATTACTCCTGACTCGAGAAGGGTTTTTTTTTTTTGTTGTCGATTCAGAGTCACAATAGTCTCGTAAGAGCCACTCAAGTTTGCTAGGTTCTGAGAACACTCATCATCATCGACAGTTGGAGCCAATTTATGATCTTTGGAATAGGGGAGGGGTACTTTATAAAACACTAGGTTAATAACTCTGCTCTTATGGGGATAAAGAACTAGGTCACAAGGACTAGACAAACCAACAACAAGGAGGGTTGGTGTCAGGGAACTAGGACTGTTATTATGAGTTTAAGTTAAAACCAGAATAAATCAAATTAATTGCTTACAATCTAAAAATACCATCAGCTGAAATACAATAAAATGATTAACAAGGAAATTATTGGGTCTGACTACCAACAACAAGGATGGTGTCAGCAGAGGAATATAGCAGTGAGGTTTAAATACAGTTTCAAATTTAAATCTGCGACTTATCTCTCAAAAATTAGGTAGTTAGTTTGTCATACGCTCAGATAGCTAACCTGTCCCCACTAAGGCTATTAAAAGATCACCTTAATTCAACTTAATTTACCCTGACCTTCTTTACGCCCAGTAAAGCAGCGCTAAATGCAACGAAACTGCTAGTGTCAAGGAAACATATATTATAGGTTAGGGGAGCTGACTTCTAACGTGGGAGGCGTTAGCGTCAGAAAGAAAATCATGGAATAATCAGGATCGGGTTGACAACCAACGTGGGAAAACGTTAGTGTCAGTAATAGACAATAATGGAGGTAATTAGGATCGGGCTGACAACTAACGTGGGAAAACGTTAGCGTCAGTAAAGTGTCTGGATATTATAAGGACCAGGCTAACAAACTAACGTGGGAAAACGTCAGTGTCAGTAAAAATCGGATTCTAGAGAGGAGTCAATTGATTTATAGATTTTAATAAAACAAACTAGTAACCCAAAATGTAATTTGTATACTTGAGATAAATACTCTGATTTTACTCGAAAAGCTGAAAAAAATATTACAGCGGCAAGATCTAAACAAAGAAGCGTAGCAAGATTTGGCTATTAAACTAGAGCCAAATATCCAATTTCTTAGGAAAATTACAGTATTTAATAATATCTCAAGTGGTCAGCTGAGCATATACTAGAACTCGAGAGAAAATATAAGGATAGATTCCTACCTTAGAAGTGTAGATGATCGCCTTTCTAACACAAGTCACCGACTGCCTCGAGGACTGTGTCGACTCCCGTATCCAGGCGCCTGGAGGGGAGAAAGTTACTACGGCGCATGACCGGTGGCGAGCAGGCCGCGACACGCGGGCTTGCCGCGGCGGGAATTCAAATGGTTATACCGCTGACGCTTTCGTTTTAAACTAATGTAGGTGAAAATAGGGGTTTTGTTGTTTTGAAGAGTTCATTAGTACTGTCTGACTTTATTTATACCAAACCCTGATAACATTTATTTAGTTTTATTGCATATTTATTTAAACAGAACAACTTTATTGAAGATTGAATTTAATAATAAAAATCAAAATTCTAGTCAAGCAAAATTTTTTCTACTTACATCAGAAAATCTATTTATTTTGTAACATGAAAAAAAGCATGTTACACCCTCCTCACGCGCTCTTATAACTCGCACTTTTCCTTTAATCGGCAAAATTTTTCTCTTAGCACTTGCCATGATTTTCGGATGCTCGTAAATTAAACTTACTGAATAAGAACAAAAAACCAACAATAAAATACATTCACATAACTGACGACAGCTAAGCGTACTGTAGACACGCACGTTATCGGAGTGTTTTGATGCAAAATGAGTCAAGATGTCACTGACCTACAGTGAGTGACAGGTAGGCGGGGGGACAGGGGAGGGAGACAGGATGCTGACGGCGTGGCAGGGGTGGGGGAGGGCGAGTTGGCAGCGTAAGAGGAAAAGCCGTATCCAAAAATAGACTGGTACGTAGCTAAACAATAGCCGCGAACCGACACTTACGACCAAACTTTTCCGTTTATCTACGAAGGTTGCCTTCATTTCGGTCGGATTTTCTTGACGTTATATACGAGGTTTGGGAATTTACTGACGATAAATCCGAGGTTTTTACAATGCAAATACCTATAGCTTGGCGGAACTTATGAAGAAATGACGTTATATCCGTGTTGACGTTACGGCCGAGGTCGTAATAACCAAGTTGCACTGTATATCTATATCTATATCTATATATATATATATATATATATATATATATATATATATATATATATATATATATATATGTGTGTGTGTGTGTGTGTCCGTGAGCACGATAACTCTCGTAAAAATTATCTGATTTTAATGAAATTTGGTATAAACGTGTAAAGCAACATTTATGACATTAAGTTCGAAAACCATCCAGATCGCTCTATCCGAAGGGGTATTTTGGGGGGGTTTTATACCCCAAAAATGGGTTTTTTGAATTTTTTACATATAATTTTGGAAATATGAGTAGTGGTTTAGAAAACACAGGGTATTCCGTAAATGTCAATATTTTACACAAAAATGGCCACCATTTTGAAACTAATAATGATAATTGAATTCTGTTTTGGCTAAAATGCTTATTTTAACGAGACCTTTAAAATGATATATAATATTTCTTAAGTTTAGATAAGAAAATTTTAAGATTCGAACCCGTGACCTTCAGTTTTGGAACATTCTGTATGTAGATTTTGATGAAAATATTTTTAATAGATAGCCCATATGCGTTTTAATAGGGAAGAATTTTGTTTGACGACTTTAGACCAAACCGTTCTCCCGTTATACATGCTGGACGGGTGCTCTGACTCACCCTGTATATATACATACATATACATATATATATATATATATATATATACCACCATTTTGAACACCATTCGTTCAAAACTGTTTTGAACGAACAGTTTTGAACGAATGGTGTTTTTGGCATCTGGGGACCTCAAAATGAAAAGTTATCATGGTCCCGGGCCTAGGTCTTACCATGCCGACTACAGTAATATGTTCTTCCCTATAGGGGAAATTCGCTAAAACCAGAATAATACATATAAAACACACTCCATTTTATGTCCTCATAATGTTTAAGCTTCCGTTAAAGGAAATAGCTTTAAAAAATTGTTGAGAACGAAAGTTAAAACAAAACAAAACCTCAACTTTAAAGCATCGTAATATAAGACTCACTATAAAAACTCACTGTAAAACTAAGACTCAATATAGAGTCTTTTGTGTGCTTATAGGCTTCATACTAGAGTACTGGTACATATAGAAAAAGTTTGAAGTTTGAGAGATGTATCGGGATCCTCTTTTTTACTATCCTCCAAAAATGGTGATTTTTTCCAAAATTGGCTGGATTTGAACTGCCATAACTCAAAAGGAACACATCATAAAAATTCAAATTTTCACAAAACTAACTATTTGTATAGCAACAAAGTATTAAAATTTGATTACTGAGACTTTGTTTATATAGGAGTATTATTAACCTAAAAAGCATACAAAATCACATTTTGTATGTATTGATTGATGCTTGATTTTAAACATAAAAACATAAAAAAGCCATAGTTGTTGAATATTTTTCTACTTTTATCTTAAATATAAATTCATTATGAAAGGTTACTTGCATTTACTTAACTAGTTTACGAGCTTCTCCCCCATAAAGATTTGCGGATATAATCTTACGCGTCTACAATCACTTGGTACATCTGGTGCAAAGGTATAACAATAGAATGTTTCTTAATAAGTATTATCAATGGCTATTGGAAACCCCTTTTATTCACTGGATGAATTTTTCCGTATGAGGTCTGTAATGTTTTGATTTTCCTATTATTGTACAATACTCATACAAACCAATATACTGTAAATTTTTGTATTACCAATTCATCTTACCACTTGGAAATGTTATTATTATAGTAGTTTTAGTGTAATGATCAAATTATATAAGAGATAAGCTTTCTAAAAATATATTGTAATTTTTACCTGATATTGGAGCTGTCAATGGAGCTGTGATGTGACTTTGTCAATGATCTGTGATTTGTATGACAATAAAATGATTTGATTTGATTTGATTTGACTTATAACAGCTGTTTATTGAATTAAGATAAAACACACATGACATGAATCAAATAAAACTCTCCTCCATATGAATAACATGGGAACTTGGAAGTCCCGTGGGGCAGAGCCCTGGGGCCTAAATTAAAATTGAATTGGGGCTCCACAGCGATTTAGAACTTGAAATTATCTTTTAAATAAAAAAAAGAATCATCAAAATCGGTTAAGTATTAACTTCAGGAAGTGAGTGAACAAAAAGCAGGAATTTTTTTAAATAGTAGACTATAAAAGAGGAGCACTAGATATATTAAAAATTGAAATCTTTACAGACATAGACCGTAATTTATATGTAAGTAGGGATATTTATTTATTTATATAAATTAGCAATTTTAAATTATAAATCCTTGATGCAAAAGCTATGTTTCAGTTATGTAGCCAAAACATAACAGGAATACAATACATCTATGTCACAAAGGAAGAAATACAGGAAAATGATTTAAAACTTTAAAACGATTTTAAACTTATAAAAAAATTCCACAAACAAGATCTTACCATTGATTTGTGCCAAAAAATCCTTCAGAAGGGTTACAAACTTTTTAATTTAGCAGAAAGTGATGAGTACCCTACTTCATGAATACCAAAGTATGATGCATTATCTTTCCATATCAAAGATATAGTATCTTGTATTTATGGTGGTAAGTGGTGGATTGGCCAAATATAATACAAGTGAAGAAAACAATGATGTACAAGTACTGTTCTATGATCTGCATGGGCCAAGAACTTCCTTCAAAATATCAAAAGATGACATAGTGTGGGTGTCAATAAGTAAAATATTAAGAAAGTTAACACCAATGGAATTCACTGCTAAGGGTCGTAATTTCAACATCAGCAACAAATTGTGTTCTGAAATAACCCCGATTTTTATTTCTGTTTCGTCTTAAGTAATTTGAGCCAAAGGAAAAAAGAATAATAGATATTTATTCCCTAATTTAAGTCTAATTTTATTATATTCACTTAAAGGCAGAAAATTATCATCATGGTTGATACAAGAAATTTACCGTTCTTTGCTGACAATGACATTTTGAAGTAAGTGATACAAGCATTTGAAGTAAGTGATACAAGCAAAGTCTCAATGATGAAATTTTAATACTTTGTTGCTGTACATATAAAGCAAGTTTTGTGAAAATTTGAAATTTTTATGATGAGTCCCTTTTAAGTTATGGCAGTTCAAATTCAGCCGATTAGAAAAAATCACCATTTGTGGAGGATAGTAAAAAAAGAGGATCTCTCAGACTTAAAACTTGTTCTATATGTACTCTAGTGCCTAGGGGCGCAGAAAAGCTCTAAACTGATTCTTAGTTTTGTTTAAGTATTACAATGCTTTAAAGTTGGCGTTTTGTTTAGTTTTAACTTTCGTTTTCATCAATTTTGTAAAGCTATTTCCTTAAATGTAAGCTTAAACATTATGAGGACATAAAATATTGTGTATTTTATGTATACCTATTATTCTAGTTTTTACTTCATTTTGATATATCTGTAATTAAGGAAAATATTTAAAGTTCCGTAAACCTCTTAAAAATGCAAAAATGGCTGTTTTGCCTAAGCAAAATGGCCGCCAGAAAAAATATAGGACATGACAAAATTAAATAACCCCCAATAGTGGCTCTATAGGTGTCCTAAGACTTATTCTAAAAATATTACAAAAAAAAATCTATCTGCAGCATTTTAATTTGAAATCGGGTGATTTCATTTGGATTGACCCTCTACTGCTGACCAATAGCTGACTTACATGGGCGGGTACGAGCGCTGGAATTCTGGCGCACAGCATCCTCGGCTTCAAATTTATCCTATATTCTGCCTGTACAGTCTTACGTCTAACACCAGTTTGCAAAATAAAGAAATTAAGTGTTGATAAAAGCGCTTCTGCTTTATAAAAGAAAGCTGAAAAGGGGCTGGGCCGATTACAAATCAAATAGATGGTCTATCAACCCTTGAATAAAATAAATGAAGTAACATGTACACGGTCGATGGACCATCAGTCGTTTAGCAAATTAAATTAAATTAAAAATATAAACGGGTCCTTGGGCCATAAAATAATATAAAATATTATGTTTTGGTCTGATGGTCCATCGACACTATCTATAAAGTAACATATTATAAAGACATAGGGTCGATTACACATACAATAGATGGATCGTCGACCCCAAAAACTAACATTTTTATAATCAAGTTTTAATGGGCGTATGGACCATCTATTTGATGTGTAATCGGCCATTTACTTTATAACATTTTTAAACGCATGGTCCGGTTACACATCACTTAGATGGTCCATCGCCTCCAAACAAAACATATCGTCGTTGCGCAGGCAATACCGCCTATGTGATCAAAACCTAAGTTTACAGGAGGAAGAAAACACTGATTCTCAGATGCGGTTTGCATTCCAAAGACATATAAGTTGCTTAGTTATATTTGAAATATGTATTATAACAAGGTATGTTACAACAATTTTATGTAACTCTATTTTTTGTTAAATTGTGTCACTTATGCGACACTGCCTTATTTTTATAGCACATAGGCATTACTGCCTTGGTTTTATTTCAATGTAAATTACTTTTCTCAATCGGAAATTTTGAAGATAATTTATAAATTACTATTATCAATGACAAAACAAACTATCTTAGGACAAAAATAATAAAAATATTATGACGGTCATGAAATGCAAATTGATTTTATTGAAATGACAGTACAAATAAACAAGCTAAACTTTGTTTATACCATAAAATCGTAAAGTGTTGTGAATGAGAAATTCCAGTTCTAATCGGAACTTCCTGGCTTATACTAATACTAAATACCAAAACAGTACACTTTAGGCTAGTGAACTAATAATAATAAAATACCTAACTTAAAATAAATTAGGTTAAACGTTTTATAATGGAAAATGTCAGTTCGTAACGGAATGTCCTGACTTCCATTGTTAACCCATTGGCGTAGACATACGAGCAGGTCTCGTTCCTTACTTGTAATTTTATTAATGTGTGAATTGGAGTATAAAATTGGTGTTTTTAAATGGATTAATGGCATATTTTAATTAAAATATTGTTTTCTTTCAGTTTAGAGAGTCGCATTGGCACACACACAGTAGACATAAGTAAAAATTAGCAAAATCAGTGTTGACCATGTGCAAGTCTCAAAGAATTAACCGATCCCGTCAACTTCCAAGCAAGCCTGCCACCGTTTATTTTACTTGGGCCCTCCCACCAACGTTGCCACAGACTGGTTAACTCATTGAGAGTTGCACAACTGGTCAGTTTTGGTCGTGTGCGGGAATCGAACCCACGAACATCGTATCGCCACCTGGCCAAGGTGTTTCCACGACGTAGCCAACTCAGCTAACACGACCAAAGGCCTGGCGGCGATATTAAGTGTTTTCAGTCAGTCCGCGCCCTTAGCGAATAGAACCGTAGACGCCCGCGGTCATTAGTTACATATTTTGCTACTAGAGTGCAGCACCAATCAATTCCCGTTATAGGCTACTAAAAATAGAATAAAATTACTACCTCAATGGGTTAATAATAAGTACTATTAAATATAAAAATAAAAAATATTTAGGCTCGTGAAAAAACACTTTTTTACAAACAAGTTAAAGTATTTAGGCTAGTCAAGATAAAATAAAAATGGACGGTCCTATCCAACTTAAATCAGTTTATAGAGTCCAGTGAGGTAAGTTGTCATAGAAAGGGTGGTAGTCACTCGGCAGAACTTGTTTCAGCTCTTGAAGATGCTGATATTTCTTCTGCTTTATTTTTAACCGATCTTGATTGAGAAGGTTGAACGTGATTGGGAAATTAATTTTCTTTGGTCTTCTCGGAAGAAGTCTCCAATCTTCATCAAAATCCAGTTTGTAGAGCATTGTTCCATCGGGCTTGTACCATAAACTTCGGAGGTTTGTCACCGTTAAATCGCCGGCGACAAGTCCAGGCCGTATTAAAGTGTATACCATAGTTGCTGTGTCAGAATATTTCTTTACAAAAGTGTGATCCACTTCAAATACATTGTATGGCGAAGGATTCGTTCGGGCATCCCTTGTGAATTTGATATAATCACTTGGAAGATAAATTTATTTTTTTCAAGCTTTGTTCGATTGTACTATGAACTGAATCACATTCCATTTGGGTGTGCCCTTTTTCTAAGAACTTCTGGTAGATGTCTATACCTAACTCCACACTTAAATGAATCTGGGCATTTGACATGATGCAATTGCAGTTCTGATACGTACATCCGTCTGAATACAAAATCACAGGAAGTTTTTCCTTGTTCGTCACTTCTTTTATTGCATGAACCACGCAACTTGCAAACGTATCAGCAGATAAATCAGCTTCTGATTCATTGAACCAATAGCAATTTGCATCATGAGAGGCAAGATTATAAACTGTGAAGTTGTGGCAGTTCAACTTTGTTTTATAGTATAAAGCACTGGCGTAAAGGCAAGGGCTGATTTTCACCGCTTGTACACCCATACGTGATGTTTAACATTCTTTACGGTCTTATCTTTATTTATGCCATCTTTATCGTTGTTCTTCTCTTCCCTCGCTCGGTTCTTTTTTACAATGTGACTGTCATAAGTTTCTTTGTCAATTTGATTCACTTCGAAAGCGCAACAGACATCGCATTTGTCCTTTTTAGGTGAATACAAGGCAAGATTCAGTTCATGAAAAATTTCCGTAAATAATTTTCTTCCTACTGGTTTGATGTTTTTTTCATCAATAAATTCTTTGTACACTTTGTAAAGGCCTGAGTGAGAGGTGTGGTATTGTTCTAGGTACATCTTAGTTGTTGAACTTCTACAGTAGTGAGAGGGGAGAGTTGGCAAGGACTGTAAGAACTCGTATGTTAAGTCTTTTGAAGGTCTCTTTCTTTCACGATTGTTTCACCTACTTCTATTCAGAACTTCCTTGCATTTGTGGATACCACTTCCACTTGAATTTGCCAGCCACTGCCTTACTGTCCAAGCTTTAATTCCTACGGTGTTTAAGAACATAGTCTTGCAGACTTGGACCCTTTAGTTTTTAATGAAAAGATGGAACTCTCTGCTCACCTCTCTTCTGGAATTTTCTTCTTTTGTCATTTTTCTTTTCTTCTCTACATTCTGGACCAAGTTCGCGACAAAAACTTTCCGTTGGTCCCAATTCATTTGACTCCAGAATTTTGAAAATATTTCTTTTCTATCTTCTTCTGTAAATTTGTTACAATTCCGAGTTTTTGCCTGAGCACATTTCCATGATGTGCAGGCCACTCCTATCTTCCTGCCATCACGGGGTGTATCATGCCTACTGTTTCTCCTTTTGGTTTGGAAAATCCTAAGTATGGCAAGCCCTCCAGTCTTAATCTTTTGTTTTGTTCTCTTTTCCTATCTGATGGTGATAATTTTGCCTTTTCTTTGAGGTTGTCCCTCAACATTCTGATTAGGAGCTTCATTTTCAGAGATTTCTACCTCATTTTCTACCTCAGAATTTGGATTAATATTCAACTCGCAATTTAAATCTTCATTGCCAAAGGAGCTTCCTGCAATGGAATCCTCGGCTACATTAGAAGTGTTCATTGCAATTTCTTCATTTGATTTGGATGGGACTGCAACTGAACAATATGTATGGTCTACATTTAGCACCTCGCAAATACTCAAGTCACTTAAATTTAAACCACTCTGTGATTTGTCAGTACCTTGAAGTTCATTGTCAAACACTGTATCAGAATTGTTGTCATTGAGTTCCGAACCAATGTCAGTGTCAGGCATTACTTGAACATTCCTTCTTTCTTCACATATGGACTCCGGCATAATTATGTTGAGTCCTTCATTACCTGTAAAATAAAGGAGTAAATATCATAGGTTGTTTCGGACTAAGTTAGAGAGTTAAAATAAATACTTTATTAACAATATTGCACAACTAGTAAAAGAGTTATTTCAGTTTTTATTTGTAAAAAAATTGTATTGTGTACAAATATATCAGCTTTACTTTTTGATTACAAAAACAGTACTTAACTTTTTATTTGTGTTGTACAATATTTGTAAAATAACATCAGGCTATGGATGAAAATACTTTTAAGATTATTTAGTTAAACTTATAATATCTTGTTCTAGAAAATGTTTTTGTTGCTTGGTATTGTAATAATTCTGGTTTGTCTAGCAAATGCTACAGGAGTCACATTAGCCAAGAAATGTAAACAATATCAATTTGCGCATTGTGTAAACTCACGTTTGCCGGTTTCTGAAGATTGCTGCAGATGTCGAAATATTTCAGTTTCACTGTAGACTGAAGGGTCATCTACAAGTTCTTCAGAGTACGCCTCTTCATCCCACAGTTCCATTCTGAGTCAAAACAATCAAGAACATTTCTTAATTTAACGTTAACAAGTAGGTAAATAAGTTGTGACCTACGTTGTTCGATGGTACATAAATTTAATAATTTAAAAACAAACTAAGGTAATTCTGAGCAATTATCCGGTCAACCCTAATATTCCTCATACTTAACTATAATATATGTACGGTAGTAAATATCAATATTCAGACCTAAATAAGTGTCGGAAAAGGAAAATATATTGTCAAACTTACCTTAGTAGTCATCTGGCTCGCTATCTGTATCAGCTTCACGAGTGATGTTAGGATGTTCGTTTTCGCCGTTATACAGATGACCAATTGCTCTGAATAGATGATGCACTCTTGTTTTGTAATCAGAGTACTTTCTTTTGAACATAAATTCAGCTAAATGGCCGATAAAATGTTGTTTCCTGTTTCCGTATCGAGGCACGCTTCCCCGCACTTCCCTCCACAAACGTTCAATGTGTTGTGTATGCGCACCTGTGTCGGGGTCAACAAAGTTATAACTGTGATTAACTGTTAAATGGGAATATCCTTCAAACTGTAAACAGTTGTATGTTTTCCAGCAATCACTAATGACTGTCGTGCCGGGGAGAATGTGTTCTTTTATTATCGGTAGCAATTCAGCATGTCCTCGTCTTGCTACTGGAAACAAAAAACATTTTTTAGATTCTCTTTCAAAACCTCCAAAAACCCATTCACCCTTTATGATTCTACCCCGATTGTATTTACGTTTCCCGATCTTCGCTTCGTCGATTTCGACAGTCTTGCCTGGTCCACCAATCACCTGAGATTCGTCACTACAAACAACTATGCAGACTTCTCTTAAGTAGTTACTCCAGTCTACAACTGCATGGTCAGACAGGTCTAGTTCGTGTTTCAACACATCATGACGTGGAGGCTTTAGTAATGCCCAGCAAACGACAAAGCGGCAAATAGTTTGCTTCGATAAATTATGATTTTCAAACCAAGTGTTTTTATACTGAGACACTGATTTCTTACACTGTTTTTTGATTTTTTTCTTATGCTTGTCTACAGTTGTAATGTAGTTGTGGCAATCAAAATTGTGTTTATTAATGTTTAACGACATAACACTACTACACGACGGACATTTTTTATTGCGTGGCAAAACACCATGATTATACAAAAATGTATCTAATAGATCGGAATTGTCTGACAACACAGCAAAACTCAAAATAGTATTATCACATTCAACACATAGAAACGGGTTCGCACTACTAGTACTAGCCGACATCACGCACAGAACTGACCAGCCGCAATAGCGTTCATTGTCAATAGCCTCGGCTTGGACTTTGACCCCGTTATCGCTTCCTGCCTTATCGCATTACGTTTGCGACGTCTAATTTTACATTTTATTATTGTCTTTGCTTGTCTATAACATTATACTAAAGTATGAGAAATATTAGAGTTGACCGGATAATTGCTCAGAATTACCCAAACTAAATTGCAATATTAATTCTTTGGCTTGGTTCTCTAAAGTAACTAATTATGGAGGCAAAACCGCCTATCTGACAATGTATGACAACATAAACTTACTGCAGTACCGCCTAAGTGTATAAAAACAAAAGGGAAATTCCAGTTGATATTATTAATACCTAACAATCGTAATCCGAAAAATGATTTATTAAATCTTATACTTAAAAGATACACTTTTAAAATAAAAGAGTTAAAAACCTTAATATTAATTGTTAAGACTAAATAGGGAGGGCTTACCTGGATCATGGTGGAAAACGGCCTAACTGCATACACATGCTGCTCAGATAGGCGGTGTTGCGCGCGACTTTTCACAGAGGCTGTCCTGCTTCACTTCGATTGCAGCGCCTCTGGTGGATATATTTTAAGTTATAATGATACCAGCTGATGCGTCTCTTCAAGACGAAAATAAACAGTATGCGTATCTCAATATTGAAAAAAATCGTCACATAGGCGGTATTGCCTGCGTAACGACGATATTTAGATTAAGGTTTTAAGGGTCGATAGACCATCTATTTGATGTGTAATCGACCCTTTACTTATTTCTGCAATATAATCTCTAAATTTTTAAATTTGGGGCTGATGGACCATTGAGCCTTATTTTATTTTAGTAGAGAAATATACAAACAGGTTGATCGACCCCTTTCATAAATAAAACTAAATTTTTACAAATGGTTCAATGGGCCATAGACCCTTCCTTAGATATTTAATATTTCTTTCAATAGCCTATAGCAGAGGGTAGATGGACCATCTATATGATGTGTAATCGAGCTTCCCCCCTGAAAAGATTTCAGAGAAAAAAGCTAGAAGAAATTTATGTTACCCCTAAGCGCAGTTACACAGGACCTAATGCATCTTTTGAAGAATATAATGAATGATCTTGTTATTTAAGAAATTATTGTGGACATTTTCCATTCCTGATTATTAAAACAAAGTTTCATGATTCGAGATCAAATTTCCAGATCCCGAAACGTCATGAAACTTTGTTTTAATAATCATGAATGAAAAATGTCCATAATAATTTTTCAATAAGGTAACCTCACCATCACCACAATGAATTTTAAATAAGGAATCTTATCAACAAACTGAAAGAAAATTACAAATACATTTCTTATAAAAGAAAACACTGACAGAATAAGATGTAAATTGTTAGTTTATAGTAATTCGAGCGGAAATCATCATTATTAAAATAATTGGGGAGTTCATTAACAATTAACTTCCAGGGCTTTAAACTAATCTTATAAACAATAGTGGTGAAAACTAAATCAATAACAACAAATAATTAAACTCACGTCACGGCAATCACAAGTACACACATAACACTATAACACTACAAACAATACAAGTAAATAAACTCATCAAGGTCACTGTGCAGGGTAAGCAAACACTTTCCACTTACCAAAAACCAAGAATACATTTGAGGATGTTCAAAAATAGATCAGGACACGTGTACGAGAGGAAACAGGGGAACGGAAGGGCCCTTGGACAATAGATTTAGATGCACAGATTCGTAGAAATATGTTGAAAAAAAAGTGTTCATTTAGCATTTGTGCCAAGCGGGTGGTGAGCGGCTGTCAGTGCAGTGACGTCACAGCGCTGTCCAGCCGGGCGGGAGGGGGTCACGGCGGCAACTCGCCACGAACAAAGAAATGGCGTAGTCCTTGTAATAGGGCCCCAGGGTCTCCACCCAACCGTGAAAACTTGAATAAGCCGTGAATTTTGAATACCGTCAAAAAACCTGGAATAAGCCGTGAATTTCGATATCAAACCTTAAATATATTAAACTTTAAAAACAATCAAAAAATATCTTATCAGAAAATATCGCATTTGTTTTCAGATAGGGAAATGTACATCAGAATTATTAGTACGTTGTTAATACGGTGAATACCGCGTCGTCTGCCTACTTGCAGATTGCAGCTGTGCAGGTGATTTGGGACTGGTTCTGGTTTCCACGGTGCAAAGGAACTCAGGCGACAGTTGTTAAGTTGCTGTTTTTTTCACTGTCAACTGACTGCTGACTGGCACTTGTGTAAGACCGTTTATAAGTCTTCTTTACTGTATGTCAGTTGCCTATTGTTTTGTATTAGTCGGTGTAAACGAGCGACAGTAGACAGCTATTGTAACTATACAACTGTAGCGTCAGTAACTCGCCCATTCCGTTTACACGGTTCGTAGTCAGCGTTGTCAATTCGAGGGAAATTACCCTTGTCGGTGATAATTTTGAACTTCAAGGGTAAAAATGGTAATTTTACTAAAACCTTTAAAAATATAAAAATTTATATTATAATCCGTTATATACTTATTATTACATTCATTGTTGTTTATTTATGATTAAATTAGGCCTACTACATTTCTCTACTCTATCGACCCTTCCGATTTTCGTTACTATGACGATTATTAACGAACTCCATGACAGAAATGAAGCTTGAGTGAGGATTACATGTAGTGTGAACGACTCATGTTATAAATGTGGATGAGCCACGAGTGCCAGGACGACAAGAAATCCGCTAAGCTGCAGTAATGTCTGCAAGTTATAACGTCAACCAGCCAATAAATAACGAAAATAGAAAATGGGGATTACTGTCACCTGCCTCCGCCTACCTAATCCTAGCAGTTGATAGACTGAAAGATAGACAGCGTTAGCTGTTTTATAATTGGTGGCTGTAAACTAAATTTCATCAGCTGTTAGTAATTTTTATACTGTGATTTGTTAAGCAGGAAAATAAATTCTGAGAAGAATCCATTATGTCTCGCATGACAAAATTGAGACAAAAAACTGGCTGGCATGTGCAACTTCTATTTTCATTCTTTATTCTAAACTTTAACATTAATTAGACATCAGTGACATCTATAGACGGCTCCCTCAAACCTATAAAATTTCAAGCACATTTCCTTTATTTCATTAGCACTTTTTACTCAATTACAGGAGTTTAGATTTTGAGGGTAATTTTGACGAGGATCGAGGGTAATTTGGGAAAAAGTGATAGGCAACACTGAGCGAAGTAGAAATCACCAGCAACCGATAACCGATAAACCGATGACATGACTTATGACAACAATAAAACAATAAGAAACTCTAAAATAGTTCTTATTTTTTTTAAAAAGGTTCACTTTGGATGTACCGTATGGTATGGTTTTATGGTTCTGTGACATCGTAATTGGAATGTGGGAAAGTTTTAACTAGTATTTGACTGCTGCGCCGCGTCTGTGTTGTTTTTTTGCGACCGGTATAGGTTATGTTTTTGTAATATTCTACCATGAAATTGACAATTTTTAGACCTTGAAAACCGTGAAAAACCCGTGAATTTGATTATTAAGTTTGAGTGGGAACCCTGGGCCCTGGTTGAAGTAGCCTATTATTAGTAAACAACTAAGGATATAAACTGCTGACTAAAGGTCAGTTTAAATCCACCATAGGGCCTGATTTAAATAATACGTTTTACTCAACAAAAGCAAAATCACAATGGCCACCTTCTTTCTCTTAAGGATTTTTTTACGGAAATGTAACATATTTGTCCTTGTCTCTTCTGGGAGCTGGTTGGAGGCTCTGTGCGATGGCGGTCCCTGTCTGGTGGACTTAAGGGGACATCAGGTTAGAGGGCAAATTGTCCTGAGATTCTGTCACCCATAGAGCCCAGGAGCTAGGTAAGGTTCTCTCTCCCTTTCTGGAGCGAGGCAGACTGACCCCGTCCTACCACCTTTCCCGTCCCTCTTTTCCCTCTTTCCAGTGACTGCAAAGGGAGACATGTCTAGCCGACTATGCCAGGGCCTCCTAATCCTCCAAAAACAAATAAACAACAAACATTTTTTTACCAGCCAGCCTCAATATTTCATTACAAAACCAATTTCCATTTGATAATAAACTTAGTTGATGGTAAACTAAACATAAAGCCATTTGATTGTAAGCCATATTAAAAATATTGTAATACAGTAGTAAGCATGTGCTCTGAAGTCATTGTTAGGCAATCTAGGCCATGAGCTTAGTTTGCTGACAACTCACACTACAAAACAATTTAACAACAGTTTATTTGCATGAAACTGGCTGTAAAATATTCTTAACCTTTCAGTCATTCAATTCGGGGTATTTAAAACTATGACATCACTTATCCTCTGCAGTACAGAATCTTTAACCTGTGACATCATGTGCCCAGCTGTTACAGAAACAAGATAGCTTTCGAATATGTTTAATAATAACCTCGAAACTGAGTCTTTTCCAGTCATTAGCAGACAACCAATTTCTCATTGTTCTATTTATTTAACTTTGCTCTGATGGTAACTATGTGTGACCTTGAGCTCCCGCCCAATCAGTAGGATTATTTGGCCGAGGTAAGAAAACGCTTTCAAAGTAGCTAAAAACATAGATTAGTACAGCACACAAAAATATCAGCAATTACCTCCGTACTGACATGGACCTTTTGTAGTATAAATACAAACAGCAGGTGTAGCATGAATGTGAAATGTAAGCAGGGTGAGCAGACGTGTCCGGCCTTTGGAGGACATGTCCTCCTTTTTAACGTCTCCCGGCTTTTATGAAATATGAAAAATGTCTGGCAATTACAAGTAAAAATCATAATACAGCAAAATATGTGCACAGTGTATACACAAAAAAGAATACAACTAAACATATTAGAGATCTTCAGACAAGTGGTATTAATACCGTTATTGCAAATGAGAAATTATTTGACCAGTTTCATTGCTTACAACAGTTTAAAGCTGCTCAAAATGAGGATTTTTGACCTGTTACTTCATATATTATTGGGTGGCATTTTTCACTAACAAAGACTAGTAAATGTTTTTCAGAGTTATTAAAAATTTGTGAATTTTTATTTTTACCCAGTACTTTAACTCTAGTGTGCAAAATGTGTTTTCCAATATTAATGTACTGTGTAGTGATGAGAGAATAAAGTTAATATTAGACTAAAGTTATAAGAAAAAATGTCTTCAAGTCAGAAGTACTTTAACTGATTTAAGTTTATACCAGTTTACAATATTTATAATGTTAAATTTGTATTTATACAAAACATATTAATTTTAAAGTTGATTAAGTTAACTAGGTATTTGTATTCAGTTTTTTATTTGTCCTCCTTTTATGACAAATCTCCTTTTTTTTAGGAAAATGTCCTCCATTTTATAATTTGTATCTGGTTACCCTGAATGTAAGGTTCTATTGCAATATATTGTGTAATGTTGCACTATTATAGGACTACAGTTTAATAAGTTTTTTCTTGGTTTTTAAACTTAAAATTTTAGCAAATTTCCCCTCTAGGGAAGAAACTATTACCGTACTTGGCACGGTAAGACCTAGGCCTGGGACCATGATAACTTTTCATTTTGAGTCCCCCAGAAGCCAAAAACACTATTCATTCAACTGTATCAATACTATAATTCACATTTGTCTGTGGCTCCGTGCGTCCGTCCGTCGGCGGTTGGTTCTCGAGCTGTAATGGCTCCCAAGCTATGAAAAGATACTTTTTAGGGGTAATCGAGGTCGGGGAAGCTTCATGTGGCGTTTGTTTTTCTTGAAAAGCAACCTTATTTGAGTTGCTTTAAGCTGTTTTTAGGCTATTTTAGCATATATTAGCGGAGCCAGGAGTATTCAAGCATTGCTTCTGAAACAGCTGATTATTTCTACAAGCTTTGTTCCTGAACAGCTGATTATTTCGTGCAGTCGCGATAGCGGCTGCCAATACTAGTATATATATATATGTGTGTGTGTGCCGTGGGTGGGATAGTGATATATATTCTTTAATTAATAAAAGATGTTTCTGAAATAAGACATTTTATTTTAACATAATATAAACTAGAACTAAGACAATATATGATTTTGTTTTTGGTATTTGTAAACAATAGTTAACAAATTATAAAACACATGATACGTTATAATGACAGGATATCTTACGTTATATCTTACAGGATAGCTCTCGTAAAAAGGGTTAGATTTTTATAAATTTGTAACAAAAATGTGAAGTAACATTTGTGACTTTAAGTTCAAAAACCAGAGATCACGCCATCTTAAGGAGTATTTTGAGGGGGTTTTGTACCTAAAAAATTGTTTTTTGAATTATTTACATATTATCTTTTTAAAAGTAAAGTTTTACTTTTCACCATTGGATTCAGCTTAAAAAAAATAGGCCTACTTGGAATTATTGCTCTTTGTCAAATGGTTACTGAGATATTAATCGTACCAAATACAGTAAGTTGACCAATGTTATTCTTATGGAGATTAAGTAAAATTTAACATCTCGCTTATTCATAAATGTAGATTGATGAAACTTATACTGTCTTTTCACCTGGTTGTGTTCTATTTCATTTATACAAAAACCCAATTTGTTGTCGATGGCAAAACCTGCGTACCCAGTCCTAAATGTTATTCCTATGGAGAATAAGTACAATGTCATGTCTCCCTTAATTATGATCATAAATTAATAAAACTTGGTATGTAGCTTTACCTAGTTGAGTTATATTAGTATTTGTATGAAAAAAACCATTGCTGTGTTCCTTGTTGCAAAAAAACCTGTGTACTCAACCCCCCAACTAATGGAGTCAAATGTTATCGCTTATTTGTGAATATATTTTTATGAAACTGTAAGTAGCTTTATGTGGTAATAAGAATATAGGATATATTCATTGGAAATTCGCTGAGTACGCAGGTTTGCTGTGACGGAGGTACCTATTTCCTTACATTCTACTCATAACAAAAATTACCAGTACCATTATTGCTGTAATTGCTGTACAGTAGACTCCCTCTAGTCCGGCTACCTCGGGACCGGACACTCGGCCAGATTAAAAAATGGCCGAACCAGCCGGCATTAATTGAGAACGTAAAATACCTACCAATTTGTAATAACATACCAGTTCATACAAAAATATACTTTTAAGATGGTCTAAGCAATTAAAAAAATAAACCAAATCCGCCCGTCAGCTGAACCAAGTTGTTTTGTTTATATTTTGGCTTGAAATGAAACAAAAAAATTGACTTCGGTTGATATTTGTCGTGGGAAACCCTCCCGCGGGCGGTTATCTCATTTCTGTGAGGCCGGCCGGACCATCTGATGGCCGAACGAGCCGAGGCTGGACTAGAGGGAGTCTACTGTACCTATTTCTAAGCTTGTGGGATAAAACTAAAGACTTAAATAGGAGTTTATCTTTTATTCAACGTATATATTCACATTCAAATCCCAGCCGCTTATACATTCTTATCTATTCACAAATATATAAACCCAGACCTGCCCAGAGAAATTTCGGGCCCCTGGGCAAATTAGGGTATGGGCCCCCTTTTTGGGACCCCCCTTCACCCGGCGGGCCCGGTATCCCAAAGAGTCTGGGCCCCTGGGCAATTGCCCCCCCCCCCTCTGGACGGGCCTTTATAAATCATTATATGAAATGTAAATAAAATCCCAAGATTGGCCACCCCCTAAAATTTGCCACCCTATGCGGCGGCGGCAATGGTCACCAACACCTAGATCTGGGCATGGTGATCGTCATGGTTTGATTTAATAGTAGTACGATATTTTGATTTGTAAGCTTGAATGTGTGTTTAATATTTTGCATAAACTATTTGTTTATACAATGTAGAAATATCACAGCTACTGCAGTTGATTTGATGAGTTCCTGATTCATCAGATCAACTCAAAATATTCTTTATTTGTCAATGTGAAAAAATACATAAATAGCATCACACAGCACACCACACTCCTTGATGATAATAAACAAAGTGTAGGCCTAAACTGTTTCAATGCTCAAGCTTTTTAGACTGCTAATTTAAAACTAATTTATTGGCCTACAGTAATAATTATGATCAATCATTACAAAATTAGGAAACCAGCTATTGCAATTGTATTACGATGCAAGTTCAGGTGTAATTATATCCTGTATAACAGACAGGCCCATACAGTAAAAGCCCACTAATCCTGCATCCGAAGGTCCGGCATGTTCAATAATCCATCATCGGTCAAAGGGTTCTAAAAAAGAACACTGTATAAGCCTTTTTGGCGCGATCGGCAGAGTTTACGAGTAATCGGCAGAAGCAATATAATACTTTAAATCTATTTCCTGGTTGAAATGTTGTTTAGTTTTTAACGTTTCCATCCCTACCGAAATCAGAGAAAGCACATTAAAACGCGGAATTAAGGCCCGCTGACAAATGATTTCCTGTTGCCTCTCTTTTTTTAAGCGATATTTCCGCTATTCTCGCAATAACGGCTATTTTTAGACGGCGCTGAGTAATCCGGCATTTGCGGTAATCCAGCACTACTAAAGTCCCGATCGTGCCGGATTAGCGAGCGTCTACTGTATTCAAGTTTTTAGTGATCCCCAAAACGTTCATGTGGGGAGGTCTTCTAAGAAACTTCTATCGAGGTCCTGGGTTTAAGTCACACTGTGCAGATCATGCTAATAGCTAACTATTCCATAGCAACAATAACAACAAATTCTGAATATTTACTGTTTGCATCTTTTCCTTATTAGTGAATTTCCTATGGAATAGTGAGCTATTAGCATGTCCCGCAAGGTGAGACGTAAGCCCGGGACCACCATATAAGTTCTTAACGTGACCACCTGAACACGTTTTGGGGGGGGGGGGGTTGTTCAAAACTTCATTGGCTACTTAGATACTCTCTTCGCTCGCTGAGGGCTCCGCCCCCAGACCTCTGCTTGGGGTCACTCCAGTTGTAATTATAACTCAATGTCCCTTCAAGTATTTTTTATACAGTATACTATTTTGATTCATTTGGGACATTTCAACTCTAGATGTAATGTTTATTCAAAGGTTCTATAATTTGTTTATACTCTACCATGTTAGAGTTATATTGACAGTTTACTGGATATTTGTTTACAGCTGTTTTATATTTTATTTTATTTTGATTTGAAACTCCATAAGCCCAATATTAAAATTTCCCATTTCCAAGATAAAATTAGAGATAAAAAATTGAAAACTGTAACTTTTGGCAATTTTTCCGGGGGTTTCGAGGTACAACCTACGTGCATGCTAGACCTCGTCTGGATCTTCGTGAAGCCTGGGTGTTATTATAAAAAGAGGTTTAAACCAGTTTTTTTATCGTGGGGGTTGACATCTGTTCTTAGTCTCGACTAAAAATCGCTTGTGAGAATCATCTGTTAAAAAAACATTGTAACCGCGAAGTGACTGGTAAGCGCGGTAGTGTATTTGGTGTGCTCGTGTATGTTCAGTATAGTTTGCATCGTCATGATTAGTGTTCGCCTGTGCTCCTTTTTTTTGGCATGATTCAAATGAGACGTGCGGAAGCGAATGGGCGAGCGTGTACTCGGTTAGTTCGTTGTACACATTCGTTTGATTTGGTGCAAGATTCGTTGTCGCGACTCATTCCAAACATTCGGCGGTCGTGTTCTGGTACCATAAGACTGTCCCACACATCTCGCGAACATGCCTAAACGATCGGCCGAACATTCTCCAGAATGTTCACTGAATGTTCAAAAGTTTGTGCAGTTCCCACACTTCTCGCGAATACGGAGTTCAGCCGAATGTTCGGAGTTTCGCAAGAATTGTGGGACAGCCTTTATTGATTAACACAAATTATTTTCATTTGCATTCAACCAAATGAGTTTGTTGCGCCCAATTGTTTAAACATGAATTTTATAGGGAAAAATACTGAAATTACAAAAACAATCAGCAATAGCAAATAAACTTCTAAGAGTAAAAAAAGCTGATTGTACAAGAACATATATTCCAACTGTACTACATACATCATTGAAACAGTTCAACGGCTTGTGTTGACGATTCCAGTTGAAAAGAAACTCAAGAAGCCTAAAGTAAATATTTAGTATTTTTAAGACATAATTTAAAATAAAATACCGGTACTCAAAACCATAGGGAGTATATTGTCAATTTTGGTTTAAATACCATCCTCATGTTTATAATATCCTAAACAATTAATTACAGTACTATATATTTACCCTGTAATATATATTTAGTATACAGTGTAGCCAAATGTTTTCCGCAGGCATAGTATTATGACACATGGTATTGTGAACTTCCCCTCTACCGCTGATCCCCCCACTCTTCTGCTGACACCCCCTACTCAGGCTTCACGAAGATTCGCACGAGGTCTAAATTTCATGTTTCTAGCTCGTCTGGAAGTGGTCTAGAATTCGTACATGTGAGTGAGTCAGTTACACATCTGGCTGTATAGTATGTTAGATATATATTATGTGTATATAAAATCCACATTTTTTTTGTCTGATTTACTTCAAATTTAAATTCAAATCTTCGGGACCAGGACGGTTAACTGAATAGATGGATAATAGAAATGTCATTATAATTATGTCACTTTTATAATTTATAATTATATAAACATGATACACCGTTGTTAACTAGGTTAACTACTTATAACTGAGTTACAGAACCAACTGAGTTACAGTTTTCAATTTTTTATCTCTAATTTTATCTTGGAAATGGGAAATTTTAATATTGGGCTTATGGAGTTTCAAATCAAAATAAAATAAAATATAAAACAGCTGTAAACAAATATCCAGTAAACTGTCAATATAACTCTAACATGGTAGAGTATAAACAAATTATAGAACCTTTGAATAAACATTACATCTAGAGTTGAAATGTCCCAAATGAATCAAAATAGTATACTGTATAAAAAATACTTGAGCTACTAACTCAACCTCGCTCGGCTAGGGAAAGGGTACGGAATCTAAAGTCGGGAAATTCAGTAAACAAACTTCTATTGAACAAAATTAAAATTAACAAAATGAACCCTCGTTAACAAACAGAATCTCTAGAAACTTAATATGAGCACTAACCAGCAACGAAATATAAATAGTTAAATGAATTACATGATTTACTGAATTAATGATTCCCAGTTGCCAGACTCATTGGAGTAAGGTTTCTTTATTTAATTAAATATGAAATTCTCATAATGAGTGGGTAAGTTACATAAATTGTTATTCCCAAAAGAGGAATTGCAGAAGGCATTAATTGAATTTAAGATGTTGATAAAAACTAATTAGACCAAATTAATTTATAACAAACATGGATGATAAGTGATAAAGGAGCAGGCTTACTTTGGACAATAATTACAAATTGAAAATCAAATAATCTTACTTTAAATTTTATGTAGGTGTATATCCAATGGAAATAGTGGCACAAACACTTCACTGAATTCGGCAAATTTTGCCACATGCCATATTCACAACACTGACATATTTCACTTTTGTACACTTGACAAGGATCGGACTTCCTCCCTCGGAACGATTTATTCTACGCCAATTCTAACTCCGGACTCCCTGTCGTTCCTCTCCGTCCAAAAGTTCCCTCTTCCTCTCTCCCACTATTTTTTCAATTGTTAACCAATCTAGTAGAAATTAGTCACGTGTAGGGGCGTTACCAGTCTTTTTATTGGTCGAGATCGGCAACATGAGTTCCTATCACGTGTCGCTGAGTAAATACCTTTTTGGTCAGTAACCTCCTAGGCCTCTGCAAAGAGTTTGCTGGTTCAGGGTGTCATATTACTTTCGGGTTCAATGTAACTGTGGAATGTTCTGGAGGATTCGTAACTGGAGGTTACACCGTAATTATAATAATTTATAATTATGCCACAATTAAGACACTGTCCAACATAATAGCTCATACAGGCCAGAGCCGTATAAGTGCTGTTATAGGGCCCTGATACAGACACTCAGACACTGTCGTATAGCGCAAATCCTAACGCTAATAAATCGTAAAATTCTCATAGACGGCAGACAGATAACATAGAGCAACAGTTAAAAGAGTGACAGTTGATCGAGGTTTTACTGTTCTTTCCTTTCTGTAAACAATTTGATAAGTTTGTTGGGCAAAACTTGCGACCAAAGAATAACATAGACTGGCAATCCCTATCCACTATACATTACTGTAGTTGAAGCCGGCCCCCCACCAATCAGAGGCTTAAACGGCTCAGCCACTGGCCGCTACTGGCACAAATTTTAATTCGCCGCATCTCATTACAACCGTCTAAACGTACAGTTAGAGCTAAGATAAAATTTTGGTTTTTTGTGAAATTGAATAAAACAGTATGTCAACAGCAATGGGTTAAGTTGGAGTAAAAAATAAAATATTTTAATGACTTAACAAATTAAAAACTGAGGAGATCAAGTTTTTGTTTTGACTTTAGACATGTAAAAGTTTATCTGTGAGGATCTTTTTATTTTTTGGTCAGGCAAGTTTTGTCAGCGAGAACGTTTTTTGGAAAAGTCATGATAAACATATTTGTATTCTTTATATTTTTTCTCAAAATCCTTAGTTTAGCCTGCAAGCAGCCTCAAAGTTAGGAACAATCCCAATCAAACTTCATACTCGTATATTTCGTATGAGAAATTTTATTCTTGTGAGAAAGGCAATAAGTTATTGAAATAATGTTATTCACTGAGGGTAATGAAGTAAATAATAAGAATTAAATTAAATCTGTAGGTACAGGGATAATCTTGAATTAAAGACAGCACTGGAACGGCACCAGCGACGGCAACGCTCGGTAGTGGATGATTCACGTGGATTCATCCCCACCACTCAGAGGTTGCCCGGCTTCAAACCCAGCACGCAATTGCCAGTCTATGTTATTCTTTGGTCACTGGGCAAAACAGTTAGTTAACAGTAGTTAAAAAACCTAAACCCTATTTTTTTTTTTTAGTCAAAATTCTAAGACCTCTTACAGCATTCTAGAAGACACATATCTTGATATACTACCAAAAATATAATTTGACTAAAGACAGTTTATGTTCTTATGAGGATTATATTGGAAAAGTAATTTTCATTACTTTGGACATTTTGACCATTTTCAATTTCTCCATACCTAATTTTAGACCCTGCTGAACCTCCTGCCTAAATCATGCACAATATGACCTTACTTTCATTGCAAAGGGGCTAAATAGAACCAGGTGCATCGGAACAGCAACAAATAAAGATGTTATCTAATTTACACACAAATTAGCACAAGCGTCTGCTTTAACACCTTATTTAATATTTTGAGTTATAAATATGGAAATTCGCTCCCCTTACATCAGCGTGCTGCGTGCGGACTAGTTTGTTTTTATAGAATTATAGCCTGCAATTTTGAATTTTTATTGAGTTAGAACTGTTAAATTTAACTTGCTTAGACTAGCCAATAAAAGACTATTTTTTCCTATTTCAGGGCAGCTTTACTTGGCCTAAGGAGTACAACCACACAAATAAGATGAATTGATGGCTGTTTGGCCACAGCAAGTTAACTCAGTGATGAGTTAGCTGGTGCTACAGTGATACAAAAGAACACTATTTCTTCACCCGTGGGTTGTGCGGACATAGACTTGAGCCCAGGGTCACGAATATGCTTTCAGATTATAAAACGTTTTTCTCATGACAACTGTGGTCTTTAGTGCTATTCTATAATTTGTTCACAATCCGTTCTGATAGATAGTTGTTGCTACGAAAGTAAACACTATTGTCTAATCATTGTAATTTTACTTCATGTCGAGTCCACAGTTGTTTTTTCACTGGTACGCTTAAATTAGTTTATTATAGAAGATTATCAATTGTGATATTAGTGTTAAAATAGCAAATTTAAAAGAAATTTTCATCTTTTGTATCTAGTCTTTATTGTTAGTACAATTCAGAAAACTTCTCTTAGTAAAATTAGCCGACAAGTTACTGTTTTAAAAATAACTTCGGAATGAGTGAGCCTGCCAAATGGGTTTGCGAATACTGTACTTACGAAAATTTCACTGTAGCATTAAAATGCACAATGTGCCGAGGAGCCAAGCCACTACTTAATGAAGACATTTATCGATTGAGAGATGAATCACCCACTAGCAGAGAAGATGTTATGCGGGCACCAAGTGGAGGTATGTGCAACACCAAAACACTATAACATTTTAGATTTTTTATCATTTCACATTTTTAAGAGTTAGTAGTTAAAGATTTCATTTTTGTAACATTTACTTAATCCTACAAGTGCACAACAAGCTGAAACAGTCAGTCTAGTTCTGATTATGTTTGGCGGAACAGCTTAAACATCCGATCTATGCTGTGTTTTTTTCCCAACTACAAAATCGATCATGGAACAGGAAAATATTTATATCAATCAAAAGATCACTTCCTAAACATTCATTGTGTTGCAGGTCAGATCCTTATAGCTACACAACATCAATGTGTAGTCAATAATTAAATGTTAATAAAATTAGCGCGTGAAGCTACTCCCCCCCATTTTGTTCAACTGGTAAAATACAACAAAATCATGGTGGGGTAGATTTTTGTTTCTAACTCATCCGAATGTAGGTGGTACCGCTGTAAGTGGGTAAGCCTTGATTATATCGTTACATCTTCAGGAAGGAATGTTGTGATAGAATAAATCAGCTATTTTTACATGTTGAGCTATTGCCCAAATTGACTGAAAAATCTGTTTTTTAAGCACTGTGTAATTTACCTTTTTTTACATGTTGAGCTATTGCCCAAATTGACTGAAAAATCTGTTTTTTAAGCACTGTGTAATTTACCTTTTATCAATTTATTATACATCATTGTCAATTTGAGAAAGAAGAAACATAGTCTAATCTACTCTTTAGTTTGGTTTGGTAGTCTAGCCATATTTCAATCAGATGATTCAACATTGTTTTCTCAGCTGATGAGGCCGTACTGTTTGTTGTCTGTTGCAGTATTATATAGTTGTTGTCTCATCGTGGTGAAAGTTTTATTTATGTTATTCGTAAATCTTCCATGTGTTGTTTTTTTACATAAGTTTAGTAATGAGGGTGTTACATTATTATTGAACGAGAATTATTACAGATAAATCGTGCTTTTCTTGTAAAATATTCTCTGACAAATTTGGATTTACATATATACTTTTGGTTTTAGAGAACAAATTCTAAAAGCCTTGTTTTTTTCTGCAGCACTGTGTTGTTAAATCTGCACAACATGGCAGGAGGCAAAAGTTTGCAAAATAGCAAATTTAATCCTATCATTGATGACATTGGGATTTTAAGTAGTGATAGTTTGAAGAAGACGTGGTTGGTTTATGGTAGCTTGTATCATGGGAGCCTAAAAAGTCTAAAACTAGGCCTATAATAATTATATTGTTCTGGCCCTTTAGTGCTTAGAGAAATAGGTAGGTGAATTTGTTAGTAAGTCTAAAGAAAATCATAATAAGCTATGTTAATTTTACTGTAAATTAAAAAGATGATAATAATATAACAATTTAATTAAATAATCAATCAGCAATGTTTACACTTTTACAGAGTGACTAAACAATCACCCTTGTACTTATAATGAATGACTGTACTATTGACCATTTTAAAACTATAAATAGACTTATTGGGTAACCTAAAAGTGTCATTTAACATGAGTTTAATTTGCATAATTGTGATATTCTTCATTGCTATAGCCAGTGAAATGTTACTCACCCTCTAAGCAATTACCTGATCCGTACAGGCATATCACCTGGGTGTGGGCCCTCACCGCGTGAACCGCACAAACCACGAGACTCGTGGCACTGCGAGGTGTGCTCCCATGTCAACTGGGCCCGCGCCAAGGAGTGTGGGGAGTGTCACACGCCTCGCACCTACACACCCGCGGACCTGGTGGAACAGTTGCGCCCGCTGCGGATAGACTGCAGCACCGACACCACCTCCGGCAGCCCAGTCAAGTGGTCCTGCCCTACCTGCACTTACGACAACTGGCCACGCTCAATGCGTTGCGTCATGTGCGGCACGATGCCCCGGGTCAGTCCTATGGAGGGTGCAGGCAGCATTATTATTGAGGAGAATGCCCCCTCTGTAAAAAGGTAAGCTACAATTTTATCTCATTCCGCTTCCTTTAACCCATTTATTTTTAAGCAATTATAATAAAACCCACCTCTGTTGTTCACAAACCAATAAGAGGATGAAGCTGTTCAAAAAAGCTACAAAAGAAGAAAGATAACTTTTAAAAACATCTATTTTAGCGAATTTCCCCCATAGGGAAGAAGCTATTACCGTAGGTCTCATGGTAAGACTTAAGTCCGAGACCATGATAACTTTTCATTTTGAGATCCCCAGATGCCAAAAACATCATTCGTTCAAATTTGTATATATGTTTATATATATATGTGTGTGTGTGTGTGTGTGTGTGTGTGTGTGTGTTCGTAAGCACGATAACTCTCGTAAAAAAGGTCCAATCTTAATGAAATTTGGTACAAATATGTAAAGTACCATTTATTTGAACGAGTTCGAAAACCAGACGAATCGCACCATCAGAAGGGGGGTTTTGTACCCCAAAAATGGGTTTTTTGGGGTTTTCACATGTAATTTTTATTTAAATCAAATTTTAATTGTTACCATTTAATTCAGCATAAAAAAACAAATAATTTGGTATTTTGACCATTGCTCTACATCAATTGGTTACCGAGATATTGAAAGTACTAAACACAGTACGTTGTCTAATGTTATTCTTATGGAGAAAAACAAAAATTGTATATCTCGCTTGTTTATGAACAAACTGACAAAATTTGTTATATGGCTTCATCTGGTTGTGGTTTATTGTTGTTTGTACAAAACAATTTTTGCCTATGGTTCTCGTAGCAGCAAACCTAGGTACTCAGTCCCCATGTTATTCTTATGGAAAATAATTAAAATGTTATATATTGATTTTTTATGAATGTATATGGCTGAAAATTGGTTATGTGACTTCACTTAGATGAGTTCTATTGATTTTTGCATAAAAACCCATTATTTTATGTTCCTTGTTGCAGCAAACCTGTGTACTCATCTCCAATATTGTTCTTATAGAGAATAATTAATATTTTAAGTATCGCATGTTTGTGAACATATTTATTATGAATCCTGTTAAATGGCTCAATGTGTTATGTTATATATTCATTGGAAATTCTCTGAGTATGCAGGTTTGCTGCGACGGGGGTATTTTTTAACACGTTCACTGCATTACGAGGTCCCGAGGTCAACACTTAGTGTGGTAGCAATAGTATGCTACTCTCCCCTTTTGTACGGTTTCAATAAATCCATGAACAATTAACATAGTAAAATTAAATTTATATATCCAGAAACCTCTTTTATTGCTAAACATTTTTGTAACCAAAACAAACAATGAGATTTATAGATCTCGCTATTCACTGAATTAATAAGTATTCTCTTTTATATGGCACAAGGCCCCCACCTCGTAATGCAATTTTCCTCATAGCGCCGCTTTGTGTTCTGAGTTAATGCTGTTCACATATTGTGCTAAAAGTTTTGTTATTGCAAGCTTTTAATTAGACAGATATATCGTGTATTTTGTCAATACACGTCTAATTGAAATTAAAAGCTATTATCATGAGCATGAGATGTGGTTGTACAAAGGTACAAATCAATTTGAATATATGTTTTACTTTCTGTATTAAAATAAATAAATAACAATATACACGTATTTTATATTAAAATTTATTTAAAAAAGATTTATTTTATTTTCTGTAATGAGATAAACAGTTAATTACATGATATATATTCCTGTGGTACGAGATCTCAGTGCCTAGTACTATCATGTCATATCGAATTCCTCTGCAGATTTTACGTTGGCAACAGTGTACTAGTTTACAAAATACCCCAAAGAGTCTTAGTCGTTTCGAGGTTATAGTGTGCGGAGATTGTCTGCGCAACGAGACCTCAGAGTCTCGTGTTAATAACAGCAAACGAGACCTATAGTTCTCGTAACGCACCAACATGAGACAGTTAGCAGATCTTGTAAACATGCTAATGGATTTATTAAATATCCCATGAGTTGATCCAAGTTGTGATATAACCTATATAAAAAACTAAAATGGCTTTCTCATTGGGGTAGAAATTTCAAAGTATTTGTCTATATCACGATACAAAGTGATTTTTAATTTCTCTCCCTATAGATAGTAGTCTTATGTGGAAAAGGTTTTTTTATATCATATCTTTTGAATTATTTGAAACATATTTCTTGCCTGTCCTCTGTTCAAAATCTATAAATAGTTAAACTGTAGTAGGCTCTAACTCATTTTACCTCAGGTGCAGAGTTTCAGTGAGCGATTTTTAATATCAACGAAGGATGTTCTGCTCACATTCTTTATAACAAGTGTCTTTTTTCATTAAATTATTCTCAGAGGTCAAATCCTTTTCTATTCTGATTATCTTTCTGTAGGCAATATAAGTGTAATACAATTGACGTCAAATCACTATTGCCAAAATAATAGTTAAACTTCTAATACGTAGAGTTGTTGTTAAAATTTCAAAGGAATATTTCAAAACTTAACATTTTTTTATGTGAATGGCTAGTTTTAGAACATGTTTGTTCCGATATTGAAAATGTGAAAATGAATCAGCTCAACAGATATTGTGCATGATTGCAGATCAAGCCTGCGTCGAGACGACCCTGTGAATCTGTCACCACCCAACAATTCTGCCAGGTATCGTCAAAGGTCGCCACTGGACAGGTCCTGGCTGAACGCCTGCCTGGGTGTGGTCCAGGGTGAGCACAGTCCGGTGGAGGCGTTTCTGTCCAACGGGGGTGACCCGACTCGTCAGCTCACAGCCAGCGAGGTGGCCTACCTCAACAGACCGTCGGCCTTCGACACTGGCCACACGCTTGTACACCTCGCCATCAGGTAATTTGACTGTGAAGCAGTGATAAACTCTGCAGAGGAGGCATCCCGCTGAGTGTTGAAAGAGTCCCAACAGCTGAGTGTTGAAATCATTGGTTATGCAATAGCACCCCCCAGGTAGTTTTTTGCGTTGTGGTTTGTGGCTGCTTGTTCAGTTATAAGGCCTATAATACATCACCATAAGCCTGAACTTGAATGGACAGTAACAGCATCGGAAATGGTGGTTGGTCAAATTGTATAAAAATTGTTCTGAAGAAAAACTTTCAAATCCTATAATTTCTGATACCAATATCGTTTTACCATTGTGTTTTGGTCAACTTCAGGAAACAATTGTTCCTGAGCTTCAGAACCCAGTTTGTAAGTTTAAAATCATGAATAAACAGAATGGGAACATCGGGAATTTTCCGGCTGTTTTCTTCCACCAGAAAGAGGGAAATATATCGGAATTATGGGAAAAAATCCAGGAATTTTTTACGAAGTCCCTGTTTTGGTTGTTCTTGACCGAGAACATGTATCGATCGTAAATTTTGGCCATGAAGTGGGGTCAATCGTCATTTTCGGATAATGCATTTTCCAGTCCTAGTTTTCGGACTGTGAAATTTGGTGAATCATCATTCTGGGCCTTTAAAATTTGGTGAATCATTTTCACCTTATACAATGTTGTTAAATTGCCTATATATGGCAATACCGTAAAACATATTCCAGTCTAATTTGTTGACCAATAACACATATAATGATCGATGTTTTTGCTCTACAAAACTCAGTCTGGCGTTTTTTTTTTTTTTTTTCAGCCGAATACCTTTTACGGATGATAAAATGATATTAGATTGCTATTTGTTGCAGATAATAGCCTATGTGGCTTGGTTATTTTTCACACCGATCAAAAACTTTTAGTCTCATTTAAAAAATAAAACAGTTTTAGCATATAAATGTCAAATTGCTAATACTACCATTAGGTCATCTTTTTTAGAAACATAGTTTAACTTATACAGCCTTTTATCGACCGAAAGCAGCAATTTGATTTAATTCTTCAAAACGATAACCAGAACATGTTTTATCAGCTAGAAATAACAGTCGTGCAGCATATTAAGAAGAATGATGGAAAAGGGTGATTTATAGAAAGTTCCCGGATTTTTCCTTTATTCCTTTATTTTGTCCTCATTTTCCCAGTATAAAAAAAAAATCCTGTTCTAATATCGGATTCTAAGAACATCCTGGTAATTCATGATTTGTAACTTACAAACTGGGCTCTTAACACATCGGCTGTGGCTGGGATTAAATCAGTTCATCAGTTCATGGTTAAAATATTTATCAGAGGAAAAATAGGCAAAAATAGAGGAATTCTGAAAAACAATTTTTTGGACCTCCTGATACAATAATTCAGTTATGGTTTGATATGTGATGTGTATTGTAACAGGTTCCATCGAGAGGACTTGCTAGCGACATTGTTGTCCCGTATAGAAGGCAGCGGGTCAGGGGTCAAGCGAGTGCCGTCTTATGTGGCCCCCGACCTGGCCGCAGACATCCGCCGCCATGCTGCCTCCACCCTGCGTCAGCGCAAGGGCACCATGCCTTGTCCTTACCTCAACGAGATGCCTACCTTCACACTCCCTGCTGGTACGTCAACGCTGTGCTGTGGTGGACTCATACTCCAATGAACAACTAAACAAAAAATAATACTATTAATATTATATATATGCAGAGCAGTGCAACAAACAATGTCAAAACTTAAGCTAAATTAATAGTTTAACAAAATGTGAAAAAACTACTTAATATTTGCTATAATAAAACAAAATTCAAATTTGATAATTACAGTTGGCCAAGACCCTACCTAGAGATTTCAAATGATCAGGTGATCACGTAAAGTACTCCTCTAATGTATATTGAGACTTATATATTAATAGTTGAAATATATGGTTCATAAGCGTCAGGCCTACAGTTTTCTCAGAAGTCCCTTTTCTGTTTAGTTATTGCCTGTATCTAAAATTAGTAATTGCTAGATCCGGTCCTATTTTAGGGCTATCATTTCAATACACTCCAGCCTCTAAGCTTATGCCCCATGCATTGCTGGTTTATAAACACACATTTAGTTATTAGTGGATTGTATTATTCTCTACACAAATCTTATATTACTGAACACATGCAGAAATAGAGGAGCTGCCAGCGTCCATCCAGGAGCAGCTGTTTGAGGAGTTGCTGGACAAGGATGCCCAGAGGCAGCTAGAGGACGACCCGCCTGTGATCAACTGGTCTCTGGAGGTGACGGTCCACCTGGGCTCACGATTGCACGCGCTGTGGAACCGGTCCGCCGGCGACTGTCTGCTGGACAGCCTCATGCAGACCACGTGGGGCGTGTTTGACCGAGACAATCTCCTGAGGAAAGCACTCGCCGACACGCTCAATAATGGCGGCCACCTGTGAGTACAGACACCATTACATCATTACATAATATTGTGTAATGGCAATTAGGCAATAGAAATGTCACTTCAGACATGACAATGTTCATGCTTGTATTTTACTGTTTGGGACAGTAAAGTATTTCATTTAATTTTGTGAACTTTTCGATTGTACAATATATCAGCACATTCTGTTTAAACATGTCCAATCCTATTCAAATGCTTTATTAGATTATCTGTTTAAAATTCAACAAATACACCTTTATTACTACCGTGTTTTACATTGTCATCTAGAATACGCCGCTTGGTTGGTTTGGTTCTATGACAATAAAGATTTAATTTTTTAACAAACAGAAAGTTCTTAAGGTGAAACATGTTTTTATAAACAAAATAATGGTTGTTTATGAAAGGTGTTTAAAAAATAATTTTACTACTGTTGTACTATTTAGGTAGTGGCCTATGTGATTGATTTTCAAACTATTGGCCACCCAGCCGGGTGCTAGTCTTAAGCAGCTTCACTACATTCTAATGTGTTTTGTTTTATGGCAGGTTCTACCCCAGGTGGAGAGAGTACGAGTCATGCCAGGCAAGACTGCTGCAGTTTTCCTTGGAGGAGACGCAGTTGCAGCAGGACTGGGCGGGGCTCATGTCTCTAGCCACTCAGCCTGGTGCTAGTCTTGAGCAGCTTCACTACATTCTAATGTGTTTTGTTTTGTGGCAGGTTCTACCCCAGGTGGAGAGAGTACGAGTCATGCCAGGCAAGACTGCTGCAGTTTTCCTTGGAGGAGACGCAGTTGCAGCAGGACTGGGCGGGGCTCATGTCTCTAGCCACTCAGCCTGGCGCTAGTCTTAAGCAGCTTCACTACATTCTAATGGGTTTTGTTTTTTGGCAGGTTCTACCCCAGGTGGAGAGAGTACGAGTCATGCCAGGCAAGACTGCTGCAGTTTTCCTTGGAGGAGACGCAGTGGCAGCAGGACTGGGCGGGGCTCATGTCTCTAGCTACAGCCTGGCGCTAGTCTTAAGCAGCTTCAATACATTCTAATGTGTTTTTTTTATGGCAGGTTCTACCCCAGGTGGAGAGAGTACGAGTTATGCCAGGCAAGACTGCTGCAGTTTTCCTTGGAGGAGAGACAGTGGCAGCAGGACTGGGCGGGGCTCATGTCTCTAGCCACTCAGCCTGGCGCTAGTCTTGAGCAGCTTCACTACATTCTAATGTGTTTTGTTTTATGGCAGGTTCTACCCCAGGTGGAGAGAGTACGAGTCATGCCAGGCAAGACTGCTGCAGTTTTCCTTGGAGGAGACGCAGTGGCAGCAGGACTGGGCGGGGCTCATGTCTCTAGCCACTCAGCCTGGCGCTAGTCTTGAGCAGCTTCATGTCTTTGCTCTGGCTCATATACTGCGCAGGCCCATCATTGTGTACGGTGTCAAATATGTCAAGAGTTTCCGTGGTGAAGACCTCGGATATGCACGCTTTGAAGGTATACTGGGACACATCTGGATTTATACATTTTAGCTATCTGGAGTGCTTTTAACTTCATAGTTCTTGGTGGCAACATTTTGCTAGGAGTAGTTTATACATTTTGTTCAGTGTAATGGTGCCGGGTATCATATCTATGGGCTCTAAATGGCTGTAGTGAAATTTTAGTTTGTCTCACCCATTTAATAGTCTCGAAAATATAGAGATTGAAAAACTGTCATTATTCCACCAGTAATCTTAGACCTCACCGACCCCCAACATCCAAGGCTAGATACAATCCTAACTACTTTTTAGACTAAAATATTTTTCTTGAGATTCTTTATTGTTGTGGCACCATAGATGGTAATTCCATAGGAAATATAATACAGAAAAAGAGCAAAATAGACATGCCTCAGAACATGTAGCCTACATACAAACGCTTCAATGCATATAAACCAGAAGATATTCTAGATAAAATGGAGTTGGTATGTTCATCCTAGCCCTAGCAGCTGTCAATGGGAAGACTAAAAGAAAACACTACTTTCTAACAATGTTCAAAAACTCTTTGTCTATCGAGATTGTGAGATCTAATAGTTTTATACTTTTCCATGAAGAAAATGTCACAGTTTATCTTTTGCAAATTTACTAAAAGATTCCTCCTATCAAAAGATTCCACAACCGTAGAAAGATTGAAAAAATATTAAATTTCTAATTGTTCATTCGTATTTATCCTGAAAAAAATATTTACTTAATCAGCTTATATATAGTAACTGAGTTTCCACTCATCTGAGGAATATTAGGAAGTCCTTTCAGCAAAAGAATTCAAAATTTGAGCTTAAAAAGTATTGCTTTTGGTATGTGTCAGTTTCAGTTCTCAGTTTTTTGGATCAATATTCTTGGTTTAGGTTCCATCTACATATTGGTATTAGTATATTCGAATTGGTATTGACGGCCGCATAACATTGGCAGTAAAGGTCAATCGACTACATAACAGTAACCGTAATTGATGATCACACCAATAATGTAGGTCGTAAATGACAATCACAATGTTTAAAACCGGATGTTAATGACGATTGTGCTATAAAATGCTGTAAAAAGTCTACTAGCCCACATGAAATTGGCAGTAAATGTCAATTGCATCACGTAAAATTAGCTGTAAATAACAATCGCAATGTTCTAAACCTGGCAATAATGACGATTGTAACGCAATTCGCCATCAAAGTTGACCGGACTACATGATTTGGTAGCAAAAGATGATTGAACCACGTAATATTGGACATGAATAACAAATCGCACCACAACCAGTTACAATGGACGACCATGCATCATCGGCAGTTTAGAAGGTAACCCCCAAAGTAAATGAAATCCTCTTGAAAAAAGGGATATATTTTTCCTGAAGTTTTGAGTCCTGACCATTCCTAAAAACAGGAGACTAAGAAATTTTTAATTTTAACTCCGGGAAAACCCGGGGATTTAAAAATTGTATTTCAGTGGCCACCCTGCTTCACCTTTATACAATTGATAGGCTATTTAAGAGCTGTTTTTGTAACTTCTAGGTTTGAGCCTATGTTGTACTTCCTAGTGAGAAAAAACAAATTATATATGTAGTTCATTATTTAAATTTTGTAGTAATTTTATATTTAACTGCGAGAAGCCAAAATTAGTTTTGCACTAAGAGCATTTTAGTGTCACACCTCAATGGCAGTAAATGTCAATTGCATCACGTAAAATTAGCTGTAAATAACAATCGCAATGTTCTAAACCTGGCAATAATTGTTCCTGAACCTGAACCTGAACCAATTGTTCATTACAAATTCACTGGCTATTCAGTATCACTGTGACTTTGACTGATTTGTTGCACTGGTCTACAATTTCAACTCTAAATAGTATTGACCACATTTTTGTCTTTAGGTGTGTATTTGCCGCTGCTGTGGGAGCCTGGGTTCTGCACAAAGTCACCTGTGGCTCTCGGCTACACGAGAGGCCATTTCTCGGCCCTGGTGCCCATAGAGCCCGACTCCTCTCCCGAGACTGCTGCTAACGACCTCAACCAAGACAGCCTACAGGTCACCTTTCTGCCCCTCATGGACCATGACCGCAAGATTCTGCCTGTCCACTTTACCACACAATCTGAGGTCTGTCGTAGGTTGATACTGACTTGTCCACTCAGTGGCGTAGATAGACCTTTGTCAAGGGGGGGGGGTTATCTCATTAGGGAATGCAAAACAAAAACCTGTGTTCGTGACGAGCTGATCATTGACGTGTCCCTTACATTCATAATTGTTGATAGGCCTACACATCCAAGACATAAACCATTGATACAAAGTAATACTCAGTAACCAGGACTAACATGTACTTGTATCAGTTGTAATCAGTACTGGAAAGTAATCGTGAAGTTAGGGTTGCCAAGTCGCCGCGGATTTCCCCGGAGTTTTAAGGTTAAAAATATAACTCCGGGGAAAGTCTGTGAAAAATTAAAAATCTCCTCTTTTTTAAATTCTTTCCAACAATGCATTGAATAACGCAAATTTTGTATTGAAATCCTATCTGTGAACGCAAAAGCATTTACGTTTGCAACTTCATCATCATGCAACAATTTCCAAATAAGCTAAACCCTGTTTCCCTGTTCACTCTAACCTCTATTATTTGTTACTCTTTGGCTTTATTTCGCCCGGAAATATTGTTGACTTTTACATATATTTGCCATCATGGAACGCTCAAAATCAGGATGAAGATTTATGGCGCTGTGCAGTTTATTAAATTACAAACCTAATATGGCAACCGTAAGCTAAGCACATCACTAAGACCGTCTAGACGTCAAGGTCAGGTGCATTAGTTGACAAAACTGGCCGCTAGGGGGTGAGGGTAGACTGTTCGGTGACTCACGACCCACTTGTGGTGGTGCTGGTGCAGTTCATCTGCTACTATTTATTGTATGTGAATAATATTCTTAATTATTTGAGGCTGTTGACTCAAAAAATAAAATAGTGACATCGGGAAGTTTAGAAACACCAGTAGACACTGTTGACAATTTTAAAACAAAAATAGACACTGTCGACAATTTTAAAATAAAAATAAGTGGCATACTGCATCACCCTAATTACAATTCTAACAATGCTCTGTAATTTTAATTGTTATCATGTTCTTTTATAGTTCCCTTTTAGTTCTGCAAATTATTTTAATAGCATACAGAACATTTGATGTTCAGCTAAATTTAAATTGATGCACAGTTGGTCAGAGCTGACTTCTGTAAGGGGGAGGGATTTTTTTGGGGCAGGTGATAAGAAGTGAGCAAAAAAGTCTAGAAAATAGACAGGAAGTGGTCGAACGGGGAAAACAACAGCAAAATACCGAACTGTGAGTCATTATTTGTTTACTTTCCTACTCTACAATATTTTCACTGAAGGAAGTATATCATTACTATGTTAACCAAAGAAGCTTTACAAAATATTATCGGGCTTATTTTAGGCATTAAAAATTGTTCAAATAGTTCTTAATTTTAGTAATAATTATTAAACACTATAGTTATTTATGATACAAAGCACGAAATGATGTAAGGGTTATTCTTATGGAGAATATGTAAAATGTAATGACTCCCTTAATTATGAACATAAATTAATAAAACTTGGTATTTAGCTTCACTTGGTTGAGTTATATTGATAATTATATAAAAACCCATTTTTCTGTTCCTTGTTGCAGCAAACCTGCTTTCTCAGCCCCCATGTTATTCTTATGGAGAATAACTAGAATGTTATATATCGCTTATTTATGATTGAATATCGATGAAACTTAGTATGTGGCTTCGCCTAGTTAAATTCTATTTATATTTGCATAAAAACCAATTGTTTCTGTTCCTTGTTTCAGCAAACCTACATACTCATTACCAATGTTATTGTTATGGAGAATAATTAATATATGTGCTTATATGTGAATGTATTTTTATGAAACTTGGTTTGCGGCTTTATGTGGTATTAAGACATATATTATGCATTGGAAATTCGCTGAGTCCGCAGGTTTGCTGCGACGGGGGTATTTAGTCTTTGGTATATTATGAACAAATGTATAATTATTTCACGGAGGGCAAAATTTTTTTTCAAATGTATGGTACGGTATGTAAGAAAGATCAAATAAATAATCGTTGTTTCACATACCATTAGAACTAGATTACTGTTCAGTTAGCACCAACAATATATAATTATTTACGGCCAACATTTTAATTCAAAAATACATTATTGTACTAACGATAACAGGAGAAAAATATAAAAAAATACCAGATTTTAAATACATTAATTAGCCCTCCAAGTCTTGTAAGACCCCCGAATTTTCCTCCTGGCAGGGCCGCCACATCTCAAGGTCGGGCCCAGGGCCACATTCTGAATGCGGGCCCCCTCCCCTAATTCATCAAAACAACATTCAATGACCCATCCCTAACTAATATACACGTTATACCATTGCCTGCTTTAACTAGTAAAATTAATTTAACTGAGTAAAAATACACCAGAAACCCGTAGCGGACCAAATCTGGCTCATAAACAGACAGATAAACAAATTTTAACATAAATTTAAATATCTCCTCTGCTTACTACACTTCGATATTTCGGTCAGCAGAGGTTGACGGAACTTCCAATCTATCCCTTTTATCTACTTTCTGCTTTTTAAAAAACTTTGTAATTTGTTGACGTTTTGTCTCAGCTTCTCGCTCAGACTTTTCTTTCCTTTTCGTTGCTACAGATTTGTATTGATGTCATTCTAATTTTTGAACAGTTACTATTCTAATCCATTCAATATATTATTTAAATAAAACAAATAACAGATCGCCACTCACAATATGTTAAAAATATCACAACCAAACCGTTCTTTTTAAAATGACAGAATCGACACTGATGCAATTAGGGACGTTCCGATACTTTCGATACGAGTAGGTATCGATACTTTATTTATTAAAAAAGATGGTGTAGTAATTATAAAGATCACTTGATCCATAGCTGAACAATTGCAATTTATATAATCGAAATCGTACAATTTATATGAAAAATACCAGAATGACCACGATTTTACTCATAAAAACTGTAATAGCTCAGCTATGCGTCGAGTGATCTGCTTTAACAACTTTATAACATCCTTTTTGCCTTAAAATTTTACATTTATTAAATACACAAGTAAAAAATTTAATAAGTTGCCTTTTTAAAATATTAAGCTTTTAACAATTAAAATGGCGGTTAAAATCTTTGGTTAGTAGACAGGTTAATTTAAAAGATTTTTATATTTAATTTATTGGAACTAGAACGCGATCGCGACCTCGACCGCTCCCACGCCGGTGTGGAGAGGGCTTAATTTAAACTAAAATTGACATCATAAATAGGAGTTAATGTAATTATTTAGTAGACATAATAATCCAAAGAGAATATTCAATATTTTGAATAGACTTTACCTAACCGAAGCTAATTAAAGGACAGATAAAACAGGTTTTTATTAATAGCAGTATGTAATAGTTCTGAGTAGTTTAAGTCCTTATTTCCTCCCAAAAATTAGTAGTTTCCAACAAGAAATCGTTCGAGCAGTTTTTGAGATCAGAATTGCAAGCAAGCAACCAATAAACCAACCAAGCAAACATTACTCATATTTTAAATATAGGATTTGACAAATTATATATTGAGATAACAACTTAAATTATGAGATGAGAACTGTATTATTTACTAAGAAAAATATGTTTTTGTGCAATTATCAATATAACTCAACCAGGTGAAGCTACATATTAAGTTTTATTATGTTCATAACTAGGGGAGAGATAAAACTGTACTTATTCTCCATATGAATAATATTAGGGCTGATTATGCGGGTTTGCTGCTACGGGGACAATCAACAAAAAATTTTTTTGAGCTCATATACTAAGTTTAACTTAGTATATAGTACTAAGTTTACTATGTGTAACTTAGTACTAAGTGAAGCCACATGCCAAGTTTCATCAATATATATTACAGTGGAACCTCGATAACTCGAACCTCAATAAGTCAAATTCCTTGATAACTCAAATTTTTGTCATTCCCCTTGAACTTGCCTACCTAATGCTATGTTATTTTACCTCTATAAGTTGAAGGGTTAACAGGAAACACCTCGATAACTCAAATTTTTGCAGTATTCTTGGGCTGTTGCCGCACCTCTATAAGTCGAAGTTTTAGCTGTAGAACCTCTATAACTCGAATGTGTACAATTGCCGTACCTCTATAAGTCAAAGTATTGACTAGAGAACCTCTACAAGTCCAAGTTGTTGGTTCACCAAACCTCCAGTGACTTTGCAGCCGGAAATTTCAACCCTCCCTCCCCATTAAATCTCTTTCCCGGGTACTCCTGGTGTCGGTAAAACAACCGACAAATTGATGTTGATGAGCATCACGCATATCAGACACACTCATCCTCACGCACGGGTTTCACCTATATGAGGATTTCATTTCATAAATAAGGAACAGTCTCATATTGTTGTAAATTATATATATATATATATTTTAAATAAAATGGTTTTGATTTGATTAGATTTGTGTTCTCAGTCGTTAGTGTGAATTCAGGGGTTCTGGATGTTCTGCACGTGAAACGTAGTTTATAGGTTGGTTTTTACAAAGTGTTTGCAGTTTGGTAAAACGCATTGGCAAAACTCTACCCCATGAGGAGAAGTTCAAGACTATTTGAGGCTATTGACACAGGAAATAAAAACAGTGACATCGGGAAGCAGTTTGGAACACCAGTGAACACTGTCGATAACTAAAATAAAAAAAGTGTTGTACTGCTTCACCCTAATTCCAACAATGCTCTGCATTTTTAATTGTTACCATGTTTTGTTCCCTTTTCGTTTTGCAAATTATTTTAATAGCCTACAGTACATTAATGTTCAGCTAAATGAAATTTATGCGTAGTTAGTCAGAACTGACTTCCGTAAGCGGGAGGGATTTGTTTGGGCCAGGTGATAAGAAGTGAGCAAAAACGTCTAGAAAATAGACAGGAAGTGGTCAAACGGGAAAAACATCACCAAAATACCAAACTGTGAGTCATTATTTGTTTACTTTCCTCCTCTACAATATTTTCACTGAAGTAAGTATTTCGTCCTCTACTACATTATCAAAGAAGCTTTACAACATATTTCCGGGCTTATTTTAGAAATTTAAAATTGTTCAAATCTATTTTAATTTTAATAATAATTACACGGTATGGTTATTTTTTACACATAGCTCGAACTTATGTAAGGATTATACCCTTCCATGATCCATCTATTGTGTTACCGTGACCCTCAATAAGTCGAAGTCTTTGGAAAATCACCTTGATAAGTCGAACCTCGATACTTCGAAATACTCGATAACTCGAATTTTTGCCGTTTCCCCTGAGGTTTGAGTTATCGAGGTTACAATGTAATAACTAATCGAGATATCAAAGTTGATTTATTCTCCATAAAGACGGCCACATACCCGGACTTTTCCCCGAACAAGACATTGGACCAAGCAGGATTTGATGGAAAGGGAGGTCGAAGGGAGAAAATCCGGTAGTTAGTGGGGCCTCCGTGTCTGTACCAGACATCGGACCGAACACCGAGCGCTCTCGATGCGTTTTTTTTTTAAAAAGATCAAGGAAATATCGATCCGATGTCTTTTTTGGGGTCTGGCTCAGGGTTTTGTAGTGTGTGGCATCTCCATACGCTGTCGCTACACCGCTCGGTGGTTTTCGCGCTCAATCTGTCGATCTGATGTCTTGTTCTGGCAAAAGTCCGGTAGTGTGTGGCCGCCTTAAGGATAACTTTGGACAATGTACTGTGTAAAGCACTTTGAATATCTCTGCAAACGGTTGGACGTAGAATCACAATTTAAACACAAAAATGATTGTTTTGTAGAGCTGAACTGATTAGTACCAAAATTTGAAGTTTTCAGTAAAATTAAGCTAAAACCCATTTTTCTAATAAGATTAACATGGACATTTTTATGAACACTTTTTTAGATTTTCTCCGCAACCACTTAACCTAGATTAGTGATTCAAAATACTATATTATTTGTTTTTTAAGCCCAAAATTCAGTATTTTTTAAATTTTGTAGTGAAAAAAGCAAAAAAAAAACTGATTTTTGGAAAATTTAAAACCCCCATAAACCTCCCTTTACATGGTTCGATTTTTCTGGTTTTCGAACTTTAGTGTCATGACTGTCACTTTACACATTTGAACCAAATTTCATCGAAATCACACATATATATACACATATGAACGAATAGTGTTTTTGGCATGACCTCAAAACAAAAAGTTATAGTCTCAGGATTAAGTGTTACAGTACCATGAGACCTACGATAATAGCTTCTTCCCTATAGGGAAAATTCGCTAAAAAATTACAAAATTGATAGCTCTTGGTGGAGTAGCTTGATGGTTGCCCGTGCTGTCCACTGCAGTTATCCAGGCGGTAACCAGTCGGCGCCAGGTCACCGGTAGCCTAGTTTGAAAGGAGTGTGAATTAGAGTTTTATCAGCAAAAATCAAATCACAATTTGTTTATCAACCAAGGGGAAAACTGCATTTTCTGTTACTGATGTTAGTTAACCAAATAGTATTTTTTTTAGGAAAAACAGATTATGCTTAGAGACTGTGGTTAGTAAATAATTTAATAAGGTACTGTTAGTTAACTAAATGTGATTTTAATAAGGAATAGTGCAAAGGCTCTACGGCATTAATAATTCAGGTTAATGCAGAAAATAATTAATTACGATGGTATATATTTTTCCTTGTTAGATTTATTGTTTTAGCAGAACCTATTGTAGGGTGTGTGCGTCAGTTGAAAATAATAATAGGTCTACTACTAATAATAGTAATTGAATTTCAAACTTAAGTTGTTTTTTTAACAGCCTAAGTAAAATTATAATATTTGTACAGCCAAACAAAAAATGTGCCTGTTGCCTATTCCGTTTGTAAACCATAGCAAATTCATTGTGCGGTGTGGTAAGGCCTACCAAAAAGCTACGATTGTGGGCGATACGAGTTCAATCAGAGCCTACCCGGGCCTACGGTAGTCCAAGACTCCTCCCTTGTCAGAGCGACCTTGAATGAGAGCTGTTTCACGCATGTGTGCCACCGCCATCTTCCAATCGTTCCCACTAGCAGCGCCACTGCATGGAGCCTTTCGCCATTGGTACCGCGGACATCCAACAGGGGCGCTGGAGTGCTCTAGAAAACTGCTAGGGACACACTCTACAATGGTGATGAAAAGTCTACTTCAGTATCTATAGTCAATGTCGTGACCCTCAATAAGTCTTAAGTCTGTGGAAAAATACCTTGATAAGTCGAACCTCGACATTTCGAAAAATTCGATAACTCGAATTTTTCTCGTTCCCCCTGAGGTTAGAGTTATCGAGGTTCTACTGTATATGCTCCTCTTTCAGTAAAAAATCTACTTACACATAGGACTACCTATATTTTTGAGAAACCTAAACCTCTTACGGTATAGGAAGTAAATGTCTGAGTCCGATAACTATCTGATCCGGCTTTAAACTCTCCAAATCGAATCCGATCTGACAGGAGCATTGATAGTTCGTTAGTGGCCATGCAAATCCTAAATTTACCGCCCCCCCCCCTGCTTAGTTAAATATAATCAACTAAGTGTCATTTGCGAGACCAAAGTTGATATTCCCTTATAATGGTGGTTGAAAATTATAAGTTAGTACAACACAAACTCAAACAGATTAAAATGCTTGACTCAACAAGATTAAAAACAATTGTTCCCCCCCCCCCCAAAAACAAAAAAAAAACATGATGAAGTAACATTACTCTCAAATTGACCTAATTTGTACCCTAGGTTTCTGAAAATAATTGTTATGTAAATATTAATCATAATTATTTAATTTGTTAAGCAATGTTCCTCAGTTATTGTCAGTTGTGTTTCCAGATGGGGCGAGAGGAGAGTTTGCTGAGGCAGTGGCTGGACGTCGGGGTAACTGACGGAGGTTTGTTGGTGGCTCAGCAGAGACTCAACAAACGCCCTCTGCTCGTTGCTCAGATGTTGGAGGAGTGGCTCAATCACTACCGCCGACTTGCGTAAGTCAACATACCACAACTATACCCTAATGCTCTTATTAATTCCCCTCTTTTGTAAAACAATCCAATGCAAATTTACATTACAAGCAATAAATTTATTAAGGTTTAACAAAATTGTATATACATCAGTATAACATCAGTCCAGTGAAACTCAATATAAAAACAAAGGTTCAGTCTTGTTTATGTTATTCATAAATATGTATAATGCCCATTATTACAACGTCTTCCTTTTTTAAACTCATTTCTTCAATAAACCTCCTCCGAGGCTGAACAAAGCGACCAGAAGCAGTAACATTACGACAACCAATACCTCTTTTGTTCAGGTCCTGGTAAGGCTTGTCCACCACTAACCAATGCAGCAGCAGTCTGGGTGCTATAAACATCTGGCTCAGGTGATTCAGATTTCCTGTCACGAATACCTCGAGGAAAAATATGAAGTTCATTCCGAACACACTGCCCTGTTCATTCTCAACTAAATATGATCGAGGCCCTGTGCCCTTATCAACAACCACTCCTGGAGACCAAGAACCTGAAGGGTGTTTTTTGAACATGATCGGCTGTCCTAGAGGAAATGGTTTTCCTGAGATCGCAGATTTGTCAAAGTATTCTTTTGAGCACTCTTGATTGGCCACTCTAATCTTTCTGTCTTCCTCATATGTTAATTTAGGCACCAATGTGTTAAATGCTTAAGGAATATTTGTTCTCAAGGCTCGTCCCATCAAATTTGCTGCAGGAGAGTGAAGATTACCTTTTGGTGTATTTCTGTAGTTCAGCAAAGCAAGATACAAGCATTCATTACTTTCATGAGCTTTCCGGAATATAGCCTTGACTGTCTTTACAGTACTCTCAGCAAGGCCATTGGATTGTGGATAGTGTGGACTTAAACTACCTGCTTGAATCCCCATTCCCCACTCCATTGAAAATGTTTTAAATAAATCAGAAACAAAGTAGGAGGCACCATCAGTACAAACCGTGACTGAGATTCCATGCCGAGAAAATATCAACCTCATTTTAGCTATTACCGTAGTTGGTATGGTAAGACCTAGGCCCGGGACCATGATAACTTTTCGTTTAGAGGTCCCCAGACCCCAAAAAAAACCATTCGTTCAAAACTATATAAATATATAGGTGTGTGTCTGTCTGTGGGTGCGATAACTGTAGTAAAAATGGTCTGATTTTGATAAAATTTGGTACAAAAGTCAAATTTTAGTTTTCACCATTGGATTCAGCTTAAAAAACACACAATTTGGTGTTTTGATCATTTCTCTACGTCAATTGGTTATAGAGATATTGAAAGTGCTAAACACAGTTCATTGTCCAATGCTATTCTTATGGAGAATAGGAAACAAATTATAGGTCGTTTATTTACGAACGTATACTAATGAAACTTGGTATACGGATTAATCTGGTTGTGGTCTATTTTTATTTGCACAAAAAACACAATTTTTACCGATAATTACCGTAGCAGCAAACCTGCGTCCTCAGCCCCCATGTTATTCTTATGGAGAAAGAGTAAAATGTAATGTATCCCTTAATTATGATCATAAATTAATAAAAACTTCTGATGTTGGTTCACCCAGTTGAGTTCTATTTATTTTTATATAAAAACCCATTTTTTGTGTTCCTTGTTGCAGCAAACCTTCGTACTCATCCCCCATGTTATTCTTATGGAGAATAATCAAAATGGTATATATCGCCTATTTATGAATTTATAGTGATGCAACTTGGTATATGGCTTCACCTAGTTGAGTAATATTGATAGTTATATGAATCCTCATATTTTTTGTTCTTTGTTGCAGCGAACCCGCGTACTGATCCCCAATGTTATTCTTATAGAGAATAATTTGAATTTGATATATCACTTATTTGTATATATATTGTAATGAAACTTGGTATGCGTCTTTATGTGGTATTAAGACATATATTTTGCATTGGAAATTCGCTGAGTACGCAGGTTTGCTGCGTCGGGGGTATTGTTAATTATAGTCGTGCTACGCAGATCAGGCCGTTCAACAACTTCCGGGTAGTTTGACAGTGCATCAACAACTACTAAAATACCCCCGTCGCAGCAAAACTGCATACTCAGTGAATTTACAATGAATATATAACATAGCACATTAAAACACTTAACAGGATTCATAAGAAATATATTTACAAACAAGCGATATTAAAAATAGTAATTATTCTCTATAAGAAACGTTGGGGACAAGTTCGCAGGTTTGCTGCAACAAGGAACACAAAATAATGGGTTTTTATGTGAATATCAATAGAACTTATCTTAGTGAAGTCACATACCAAGTTTCATCCATATACATTCATAAATAAGTGATATATAACATTTTAATTATTTTCCATAAGAATAAGATGGGGACCAAGTACCTAGGTTTGCTGCTACAGGGGGGAACCATAGGCGAAAAATTGGTTTTTGTGCAAACAACATTAAACCACAACCAGATGAAGCCATATACCAAATTTTGTCAGTTTATGTTCATAAATAAGCGAAATATACCATTTTTCTTTTTCTCCATAAGAATAACATTAGACAACGTACTGTGTTTAGCACTTTCAGTATCTCAGTAACCAATTGACGTTGAGCAATGATCAAAATACCAAATTCTTTTATTTGTTTATGCTGAATTCAATGGTAAAAATTAACATTTGATTTAGGCCTAAATAAAAATAAAAATATACGAAAAACACGAAAAAGTCTGCAAAAGCTCAATATTAGGCCTCCATCAAGTATATTAACGTGATAGGAAATAAAAAACGGCCAAAATATTATGAAAATATGCCGAATCCTACCTAAGGGCGAAGGAGACAAGATACAACAAAAAGTCATATGACCAAAGTTGTAGATCGTCTGAAATCCATGCGTCGTGGTGGTCTCCGTTTCTCGATAGGACCAACCGTTCGGCCGCTACAGCTCAAATAAAAAGGCACTATTTTGGGCATGTTCAAAATTTCCTCCATTTTGAATTTTTTGAGCAGGTTAAAATAAAAAATTGTAACTTTTTGGGATTTTCCTGGGGGTTACAAGGTACAAGCTACATAAATGCCAAATTTCAGGTTTCTAGCTCTTCTAGAAGGTGTCTAGAATTCGTATACATGAGTGAGTGAGTTACACATGCGGCTGTATAGTATATTAGACTCGCTTCGCTCACTGGGGGCTCCGCCCCCAGACTCCTTTGGGGGGCTTCGCCCCCAGGTCGCTGTTTGGCCACAGTTTAATGTAAATTGGTCCAAATTCTATTTAAGACCTAAATTCTACAACTATTCCAAGGCTTTGATTATTTTTAAGGGTTTGACCTATAAAATCCAGTCATATGCCTGTTGATGAATACTACTTGGCATGGAGACGTAGTATGTTAAATTTTAAGCCTCCATGTATTAAGTGCTTGAAAAAAATTAATACCCTTAACTGATGTATAATGTAGCCTTTATAAGGCGTCTTTTGAACCTTATAAGGGATACGACCACCGTTAACAACCTGAAATACTATGACTTTGGGTAACTACAAGCCTTCTGCAACAAATATGACATGATTTATAAGGGATTTTACCCTCGACAGAAGGCAAAATAAAAAATTTACCCGAAAAACACAAAAAAGTCTACAAAATCTCAAAAACTTAGATTTTTTTTGGGTGTTTAAGATATTTAATCTGAGCGTGTGAGTGTTGTTTAGTACTAATTGTAATGTAGAAATACTGTGTGATAAATATTAGGCCTCCAAGTTCCATATTAGAGCGACAAACCATTAAAACCACGAACAAATCTTAGAAACAAGTTTAAATTTTAAAAAATCTAGCGCTTCCTAAGGGTGAAGGGGGTGAGATACGGCAAAATGTCATAGGACTAAAGTTGTAGTTCGTCTAAAATCCGTGGCACATGGTGATCTTCGTTTTTCGATAGGACAACCCGTTCGGCTGCTAGAGCTCAAATAAGAAATACCACATTTTGAATATTTGAAACAATTATTTATTTTTTGAGATAGTTCAAACTAAAAGTAGAAGGATTTGGGAACAAAAGGTGCAAAACACATGCATGCCATATCTCACGATCCTAGTTAAAGTATAAATGGTGAGTAGAAGGATTTGGGAACAAAAGGTGCAACACACATGCATGCCATATCTCACGATCCTAGTTAAAGTATAAATGGTGATACGTGCATTCTAATTAATAACATTAGTTCCTGAACTGGCATTTCCTTACTACTTATACTTAGAAAACGGTCAAATCTATATATTTAATTAGTTTTAGCGAATTTCCCCTATAGGGAAGAAGCTATTACCGTAGTCGGCATGGTAAGACCTAGGCCGGGGACCATGATAACTTTTCGTTTTGAGGTCCCCAGACCCCAAAAACACCATTCGTTCGAAACTGTATATATATATATATATATATATGTATGTATATATATATATATCTATATCTATCTATATATATATATATGTGTGTCCGTGAGCACAATAACTCTCGTAAAAATTATCCGATTTTGATGAAATTTGGTATAAACGTGTAAAGCAACATTTATGACTCTTAAGTTCGAAAACCAGCCAGATCGCTCTATCCGAAGGGGTATTTTGGGGGGGTTTTGTACCCCAAAAATGGGTTTTCCGAATTTTTTACATATAATTTTGGAAATAGTCAAATTTTAGTTTTTTCCATTGGATTCAGCTTAAAAAAACACACAATTTGGTATTTTGATCATTTCTCTACGTCAATTGGTTACCGAGATATTGAAAGTGCTAAACACAGTACGTTGTCTAATGTTATTCTTATGGAGGAAAATAAAAATTTTATATCTCGCTTATTTATGAACGTATACTGACGAAACTTGGTATACGACTTCATCTGGTTGTGGACCATTGATATTTGCTCAAAAAACCAATTTTTTACCAATGGCTCCCGTAGCAGCAAACCTGCGTACTCAGCCCCATGTTATTCTTATGGAGAATAAGTAACGTGTTATCTCCCTTCATAATGAAAATAAATTAATGAAATTTGGTATGTGGCTTTACCCACATGAGTTGTATTGATATTTGTATAAAACTCCATTTTTTGTACTCCTTGCTTCAGCAAACCTGCATACTCAGCCGCCATGTTATTCTTATGGAGAATAATTAAAATATCATAAATCGTTTATTTATCAATGTATATTGATGAAACTTGGTATGTGGCTTTATGTGGTATTAAGATACATATATATGCATTGGAAATTCGCTGAGTACGCAGGTTTGCTGCTACGGGGGTATTTGATTTTCCGACAGGTTTAAGTAGTAAAAATGGTTATATTTCTGCTGCTATTTACTAAGTGTGATGTAGACATACTGCGTGCCAAATATTGGTCCTCCATCAAGTATATTAACGTGATAGGAAATAAAAAACGGCCACAAAATATAGAAAATATGCCGAAATTTGAGAAATCTAGCGCTACCTAAGGGTAAAGGAGACGAGATATGACAAAAAGTCATAGGACCAAAGTTGTAGATCGTCTGAAACCCGTGTGTCGTGGTGGTCTCTGTTTCTCGATAGGACCAACCGTTCGGCCGCTACAGCCCAAAAAAATGCACTAATTTTGAGATGTTCAAAATTTCCACCATTAGAATTTTTTTGAGGAGGTTAAAATAAAAAATTATACCTTTTTGCAATTTTCCTGGGGGTTTCAATGGACAAGCTACATGTAGACCTAATTCCATGTTTCTAGCTTGTCTAGAATTACCTGAGTAAGTCGATAATGCAGTTTGTCATTTATGGAACAATTAGGGTTTTTAATTTTGTTGAGGTGTTTACTTATTAAAACATGTTAGTTTATTGACTAAATTATGAAGGGTAATGTGTAAACATATTGAGTGCCAAATATCAAGCCTTTATATACTAAATTAAAGTGATAGGAAATTAAAAACCATGAAAATAACCGTCGAAATTGCCTGAAATTTGAAAAATCTAGCGCTACCTAAGGGTGAAGGGAGCGAGATACGACAAAATGTCATAGGAACAAAGTTGTAGATCTTGCAAAATCCGTGGCACGTGGTGGTGTCCGTTTTTCGATAGGTCAATCCGTTCGGCCGTTAGAGCTTAAAAACTGTAATTTTAAAATAAGTCTTTTTTGGGGAGTTTTAAATATTTTTTAGGGGGGGTTATGATAAAAAAAACTGTCAGTTTTGGCGATTTTCCTGGGGGTAACCCCAGGAGGGGTAACACTGGCAGTGTCGAGGGTAAAATCCCTTATAAATCATGTCATATTTGTTGCAGAAGGCTTTTGGTTACCCAAAGTCATAGTATTTCAGGTTGTTAACGGTGGTTGTATCCCTTATAAGGTTCAAAAGACGCCTTATAAAGGCTACATTATACGTCAGTTAAGGGTATTAATTTTTATCAAGCACTAAGTTAATACATGGAGGCTTAAAATTTAACATACTACGTCTCCATGCCAAGTAGTATTCATCAACAGGCATATGACCGGATTTTATAGGTTAAACCCTTAAAAATAATCAAAGCCTTGGAATAGTTGTAGAATTTAGGTCTTAAATAGAATTTGGACCAATTTACATTAAACTGTGGCCAAACAGCGACCTGGGGGCGAAGCCCCCCAAAGGGGTCTGGGGGCTGAGCCCCCAGCGAGCGAAGCGAGTCTAATCTAATCTATTCTAATATACTATACAGCCGCATGTGTAACTCACTCACTCACTCAGGTATACGAATTCTAGACACCTTCTAGAAGAGCTAGAAACCTGAAATTTGGCATTTATGTAGCTTGTACCTTGTAACCCCCAGGAAAATCCCAAAAAGTTACAATTTTTTATTTTAACCTGCTCAAAAAATTCAAAATGGAGGAAATTATGAACATGCCCAAAATAGTGCCTTTTTATTTGAGCTGTAGCGGCCGAACGGTTGGTCCTATCAAGAAACAGAGACCACCACGACGCATGGATTTCAGAACGATCTACAACTTTGGTCCTATGACTTTTTGTCGTATCTTGTCTCCTTCACCCGTAGGTAGGATTCGGCATATTTTCGAAATATTTTGGCCGTTTTTTATTTCCTATCACGTTAATATACTTGATGGAGGCCTAATATTGGGCACGCAGTATGTCTACAGCACACTTAGTAAATAGCACACGTTAATATACTTGATGGAGGCCTAATATTGGGCACGCAGTATGTCTATATCACACTTAGTAAATAGCAGCAGAAATATGACTAGTTTTTATTAATTAAACCTGTCGAAAAATGAAAAACTCTAAATATCTTTAGATATGACCGTTTTCTTAGTATAAATAGTGGTGTATTGGGGGTTCTGTGCCAATTTATATTATTGGACATACACGTGACACCAATAATACTTGAACTAGGGACGTGAGATTTGGCATGCATGTGCCTTGCACCTTTTCTTCCCAAATCCTACTATTTTTAGTTTGAACTATCTCAAAAAAAAAAAAAATTGTGAATCAAAAAATCAAAATGTAGTATTTTTTTATTTGAGCTCTAGCGGCCGAACGGGTTGTCCTATCGAAAAACGAAGGGCACCATGTTGCACGGAGTTTAGACGAACTACAACCATAGATTAAACACACTCATAGATTATTCATCGGCAAGCTAACAGGTGAAGACGGCCAAAACGGGTGAACGGTGGTGCGCTCTATCGGGGTTTTCTAGTACTAGCGGCTCCGGCAGCATCAGTGCAGTGGCACTACCTCGTGGCCACGTGACGAACCAACGTTAAGCGGTGGAAAGGGGAAGACAGGTGTGCGAGATAGAGCGGGAGTAATTGTGGGAGAGAGAGGGCGTGAGAGAGAACAGCCGGGGCCAACGTAGGCCCAAGAAAGGTACTGCCAACACCGCCGGCGTCGTTGCTCGCAGCGTGTGTCTGCCAGCCTAGCCCTTGCCTTCCCATCGTCATCGTCAAATCAAAGAGGCTTCTCCCTTGTTACGTTTTCCACGAAAATTGTCTTACTGTTATCAAAGATTACACATGCTACGCAAAATAGATATTGCACCCAAGCCATTTTTTTGATATCAATTTCCATGCGAGGCCTAGCGAATGTTTTGACAACCGCTAAGACTTCATTGCCGACATGGATCAGCTGTTATATATTTACGTATTGGTTCGTTGTTGTTTATTTTGTTATGGTTAACCTTGACTTGTGTTTGTTTACTTATGTAAGTAACTAGAGATTTAGAATTAAATATGGATTAGCAAGAGTGAAGAACGTTTTTAGTGAATTATAATTGTATTACGTTGTGTATTTTTTCTTGAACAATGCCAGGTGTTAAGACGTGATCTTTTATTGGTTGTCTGTCTACACGCATTAACAGTCCATGTTTGAGATTTTTCAAATTTCCTTTGAAAAATAAGAGTGTATGAGATAAATGGGTAACAACAAATAGCAAACGAAACACTGAAAGGCCTTCCTGACTATGCTTTACATTCACGTTTAGTCAAGGTCAAATGTTTTGTCGCAACCAAACCCTCCCCACCCCCCTTGCCATGCTTCCTTATCTGTTGTTTTTATTCACGTACATCCATAAATAGAACTAACTCCTGTCAATTCTCCTTTCGTGTTAGTTGAGAGTTATTTTGGTCTGGAAAGGAAGTGATTAGTTGTCGGGAGGAGTCTTATTTCGACCACTTATTTTGTTAAATGTTGTTTAGATTGTCATTCGATATTTGTACAACATTACAAATTATAATGCTTATTTCCAATACGAGCATTTACTGATAGTGAAAAACCGAAACCTACATTTTACCTGGTTCTCGGTTGACCTCTTTCGGTTCTTGGTTTCAGTTTTTTTGTAAAAAACCGGTAAAACCGACAACTGACTTTAAGAACCGACACAAGGACACATCCTTAATGCTCACATTGGAAAAGCACTTTTAATGAACTCAGCGTATATTTTTTGTTAATAGACTCATGGTGGTTTTTATTGAAAACTAACATGTGGCACATATCACACTCTCTGCTATAGAAAATAAGTGCGCTAAGGGAAGAAAACTCACTGCTTTAAAAGCAAGGGATGAAAAACCCCTGTTGACTGTTAAATTACACAAAACTAAAAATGTTGAAAGATTAACATTATTCGTTCATATTGTTTTGAAGGCAAAGTATAGTTCAAAATTATTATTTATTCACACAATAATAAATTAATAACCACGATTCATTTGAAGACAAATGAATAAAAAACTAGCTTTACTTTAGCCAAAACACGGCCATCAACAACATTTACATCTCTCTGATCATTTCAGGAACGTTGCTGGATATCTAGTGTACGTCCTCAATAAGAAATTTCCTTGCCAACGCTGCCGCTCGGAGCTAATGCAATACATGCGGTTTGATGAACCGAATGAGCTGAGAATGAACTAAAGATGATATGAGTCACCTAACCGCGCCCTCCTCCCTTATGGTCCAAGTCACTGACCTAATTTTGACCTTGTTTCAACAAAACTTTGACATTATTAAAAGTAGACATGAAGTAATGAATACTCTTGTGGATATTACTAGGTCAAAAATAACTCAAGTAGCCAGTGAATGGTTAGCAGTTGACCAATCATGCAGTCCTCATCGTGAGTTCATAATAAGATATTGCATGAAACTAAAAATCCAGAAACAAACTTTGTGGTTAACAAAAGTGATGAGAATTCCGAAATCAGAAAAGTCAACAACATCACAAAAAGTCTCGAATTTTCAAAACTTGTAAGATTGTTATATTGTAAAATTGTTAAGGGTTCTCTAAATATACGTTAAAATTCAATGCAGACAAATTATTATAACGTTGTAAGCTTATATAATTAATGTTTGAAGATTTTTATTCACACATGTTTACATCAATAAAACCTTTTCTACACTGTGCTCCTTTAGCTTAACTGAGGCACTGTTATTTTAAAATAAGTAATAGTAATTGTAGTAAAAAGATAAAGTTATGGTACAATAATGACAGCTCTGCGCTTTCAAACTTGAAATACGACGACGGCGACGGGCCGGCCAGCGCGGTGCAGTATTTGCGTACAGTTGAGTTAATCCCGAGCACGACCGAACATTACCGTACTCACCCGAACTTGAATAGGTAATGCAGATCGAGACTTGACACAGCGCCTCTGTTGAGGGACCACCCAACTACGTGAAGGTGGCCCCATCCAAAAACGACTTGGCACAAAATTGCCGTAAGGTGCAATATCTATTTTGCGTAGCATGTGTAATCTTTGCTGTTATATACAAATTACCAAAGAAGCGCGCAGTCAGAGTAGTTAAAAGGATGGTACTCATATTCGATAATTTATTTCCAACGAATCAGTTAATAACAAACAATATTTCCTTATTGAAATCCTATTTCATACGTTTTCCCAATTTATATTATTTTTGTCTTTTAGCGAATTTTTCCTATCGGGAAGAAGCTATTACCATAGGTCTCATGGTAAGACTTAAGCCTGAGACCATGATAACTTTTTGTTTTGAGGTCCCCAGATGCCATTCGTACAAATTGAAATATATATACTAGCTGTTTCCCGCGGCTTCGCTCGCGAAAAGTTCGAACATATTATTTGAAATATTAACCTGACCAGCAGACCAGCACTATCAAATCTTTATTTATGTTTTACCATATGACTTCCTTTGCAGTAGCTGACAAACATTTTAACATACAGCTGGTAACATTATAAATTATATCCTCCCAAAATATTTGCATTGGATCTTACAGAGCCCGTGGGGTGGAGTCCTAATGTTGGATGTAGACATTATCAGACCTATTTGTTAATGTGACATGTAAGCTATGTTAAAAATATGCATGAATTGGAAATTCGCTGAGTACGCAGGTTTGCTGTGATGGGGGTACTTTTATATAATACTATAATTCACATTTTTGTCTGTGGCTCCGTGCGTTCGTCAGTCCGCGGCTGTTTCTCGAGATGTAATTGCTCCCAAGCTACGAAAATATATTTTTAGGGGTAAACGAGGCCGGGGAAGCTGCACGTGTCGTTTGTTTTTCTTGACAAGCATTCTTATTTGATTTACTGTAGCTTCAAGCTGTTTTTAGGCCATTTTAGCATATATTAGGGGAGCCGGCAGTATTCAGCTGTGGAAACAGTATTCCTGAAACAGCTGATTATTTCCTGGGGTCGCGATAGCAGCCGCCAATGCTAGGTTTTATATATTGTTAATTGAGTCATGGTTTGCTGTTTTAACATGTTCATTAGAATTATATATATATATATATATATATATATATATATATATATATATGTATTGGTCCGTAAATGCGATAACTTGAGTAAAAAACGTCCGATTTCGGCTTCAGATGTGTAAAGTGACATTTATGACTTTAAGTTCGAAAACTAGAAAAATCGGACCATGGGAAGGGGGTTTACAATTTTACAAAAATAATTTTGTTGTATTTTTAGCTCACAAATTTTAAAAGCATTCAATTTTGGCACTGAAATTAATTTTTTTTCCTTTTAATTTTGTCGGGCGAAGAGGAAATCCTCATGGACACTCAAAAATCCGTATTCGAGAGTAGTGCCGGACTTTTAACAGACAGTTAGGCAAAAGCACTGCACGTATGAGAAATCAAGCTGCAAATGAGGAATCGAGGTGGTGATGTTTAACAATGTGGAATGGGGTGAGGTGACCTTGGGAAATAAGGGCTCCGCGCACTCTTTGGCTATTTTTAACCACATCCAGTCCGCGAGCTTCCGGTCATACGTGATGATTTCGGCGCCGTCAAGGACGCCACCAACCCCCTAACTGTTGTCCCTGCGTAATTCCCCCATTATGTAAAATAAATTAACTACATAAATGAAATGTCTATGTTACAGAAAATCTGCGTACTCAGCAAAGTTTGTTTATAAAAGTTAATTAATTTTTTTTATTTGGATAAATTCTCACTATAGTGAGTCAAAGAGCTATGATGTTCGTTGCAATGATGACCACAATACATGTATTACCCATTCAGGAGCGCAACTATAAAAACTAGGCATTATTTCCAAAATATTTCTACACAAAAAAGAGCACCATGGTAACTTATATTTAGCAAAATGATGTCTACTGTTCTTATAAATAAACTAATGCTAAAGGCTAGGACTACTTGGTTTTAATTATCATTATCATCATATTCATGAATCGAATTGTACAGAGCAGCTAAAACGGGACACTTTAGATAGAGTAAATGTTTGATCTCATTATTAAATTTGGAGACGTGTGTTAGTAGTAAGTAGGAAGGTAAGTTATAAAAACCATTTCAAATTTCATATCTATTTCGTGGTAAGTTCTCCCATATATATTTAGCGACTGTCTGGCGAATTGTAGATCACGGTAAATCTACCTATCTATCAACGACACCACGCAAATTTAATTGCTTCTTTCTAAAATGTTGGAAATTTGACGCTGATTATAGAAATGATAGTTTTTTCGGAAAAGTTGTTAAACCCCCAGAAGATCGGAAAATAATTGTTTTCTTATAATACTGTCATGTGGGTATTCAAAATGTGCGTAATTTCACCCTGAACCCTTACATGCAATTATTTTCCCGGTTACACTTTTTCTCCGCGGAAAAGTTGGGAAAACATCGAAAATCGGAAGAGAACTTTGTTTTTATAATACTGTCATGTGGGTATTCAAAATGTGTGGAATTTCACCCTGAAAACGTATGTGCAATTACTTTTTCGATCACACGTTTTTCTCCGCGGAAAAGTTAGAAAAACATGGGAAATTCGGAAAATAACTTTGTTCTTATAATACTGTCATGTGGGTATTCAAAATGTGTGTAATTTCACCCTGAACACGTACATACAACTATTTCCCGGTCACACTTTTTCTCCGCGGAAAAGTTGGGAAAACGTCGAAAATCGGAAGAGAACTTTGTTCTTATAATACTGTCATGTGGGTGTTAAAAATGTGGAATTTCCCCCTGAAAACGTACGTGCAATTACTTTTTCGATCACACGTTTTTCCGCGGAATAGTCATAAAAACCAAGGAAAATGGGTACAATTATTTGTCTTACGTTTCTGTCATGTGGGTTTTCAAATTGTGCGGAATTTTACCCTGATTACGAATGCGCAATTGTTTTGCCGACCATACTATCAATAAGCAATAAATTTTGCCAATAAAGGTTTAAAATGTATTCAACACAGACCGGGCTCGGGGCCGTATTTTGCGATGTGCCAGCACGTTGTTTAGACATACAACGCTCTGCGGGGTTAAGTTAGGTTAGTTTATGATAAATAACTAATTCAACTATCATAACCTAACCTAATCTAAATCCGCAGAGCACTGATGTGTTGTTGTGGCTGTGGCGGCAGTTTTTCTACATTTCCCCGCGCGCTCCAGCCATCGATTAAAACAGTTTACAATACAAAATAATAGTATCCAGAATTTACAAGAAGTTTTAAAATAGGTGGGAAAGATATTCTGTAAAGGTGGATTGTCATAATTGTTTAATGTTTTAAAATTGTTAAAATAAATTTAACTCTGAAAATCACTTTTCTTACATCCATTAAAACAGTTTACAATACAAAATAATAGTATCCAGAATTTACAAGAAGTTTAAAATAGGTGGGAAAGATATTCTGTGAAGGTGGATTGTCATAATAGTTTAATGTTTTAAAATTGTTAAAATAAATTTCACTTTGAAAATCACTTTTATTACATCGATTAAAACAATTTACAATACAAAATAATAGTATATATTTTTAATTTTGAAATGCCGTACTACCGACAACGCTGCGTTGATCTCAGTACCATAGTGGGGTCTCGGTTCACATCGCAATTCAGTCTGCCGGCGCGGGGCGTGGGCGTGCGGATGTGCATGCGTAAGCGGCTGGGCGAGAGTGTTGTGTGTGCTGGCGCGGGCGTGCGGACGCGCGTGTGTGAGCGGCTACCTGGTCAGAGTGTGTTTGTGTTGAACGGCGAGACCTCTAGCGCCCCTAGCTTAACCGTACAGAACTACGTGGGCCAGCAAGTTCGCCGTACAAGCAGACCGAGCACACCGTTCCCTATGCCGTGGAGAATCTAGTTGTGTTATTCTTAATCTATGCTACAACTTTAGTCCTATGACATTTTGCCGTACCTCCCAAAAAAAGTCTTTGAGCTTTTGTAGACTTTTTCGTGTTTTTCGGATATATTTTGTATGTTGCGCTCTGTCGAAGGTAAAATCCCGTATAAATCATGTCATATTTGTTGCAGAAGGCTTGTAGTTACCCAAAGTCATAGCATTTCAGGTTGTTAACGGTGGTCGTATTCCCCTAAGGTTCAAAAGACGCCTTATAAAGGCTACATTTATATATCAGTTGAGGGTATTAATTTTTTCCAAGCACTTAAGTAATACATGGAGGCTTAAAATTTAACATACTACATCTCCATGCCAAGTAGTATTCATCAACAGGGATATGACCAGATGTTATAGGTTAAACCCTTAAAAATAATCAAAGCCTTGGAATAGTTGTAGAATTTTGGTCTTAAATAGAATTTGGACCAATTTACATTAAACTGTGGCCAAAAAGCGACCTGGGGGCGAAGCCCCCCATAGGGGTCTGGGGGTGGAGTCCCCAGCGAGCGAAGCGAGTCTAACATATATACAGCCGCATGTGTAACTCACTGACTGACTGACTGACTGAGGTATACGAACTCTAGACCACTTCTAGAAGAGCTAGAAACCTGAAATTTGGCATGTATGTAGCTTGTACCTTGTAACCCACAGGAAAATTCCAAAAAGTTACAATTTTTTATTTTAACCTCCTCAAAAAAATTCCAAATGGAGGAAATTTTGAACATGTCCAAAATAGTGACTTTTTATTTGAGCTGTAGCGGCCGAACGGTTGGTCCTATCGAAAAACGGAGACCACCACGTGCCACGGATTTTAGACGATCTACAACTTTGGTCCTATGACTTTTTGTCGTATCTCGTCTCCTTCACCCTTAGGTAGCGCTAGATTTTTCAAATTTCGGCATATTTTCGAAATATTTTGGCCGTTTTTTATTGCCTATCACGTTAATATACTTGATGGAGGCCTAATATTGGGCATGCAGTATGTCTACATCACACTTAGTAAATAGCAGCAGAAATATCACCAGTTTTTATTAATTAAACCTGTCGAAAAATGAAAAAATCTAAATATCTTTAGATATGACCGTTTTCTTAGTATAAGTAGTGGTGTATTGGGGGTTCTGTCCCAATTTATAGTATTGGATATACACGTGACACCAATAATACTTGAGCTAGAGACGTGAGATTTGACATGCATGTGCCTTCCACCTTTTCTTTCCAAATCCTACTATTTTTAGTTTGAACTATCTCAATAAAATAAATCAAAATGTAGTATTTTTTTATTTAAGCTCTAGCGGCCGAACGGGTTGTCCTATCGAAAAACGAAGATCACCATGTGCCACGGATTTCAGACGAACTACAACTTTAGTTCTATGACATTTTGCCGTATCTCACCCCTTTCACCCTTAGATAGCGCTAGATTTTTTAAATGTAAACTTTTTTCACAAATTTGTTTGTGGTTTTTAATGGTTTGTCGCTCTAATATAGAACTTAGAGGCCTAATACTTATCACACAGTATTCCTACATTACAATTAGTACTAAGAAATACTCCCACGCCCAGATTAAGCATCTTAAACAAGCAAAAAAATCAAAGTTTTGAGCTCTTGTAGACTTTTCGTGTTTTTTGGGTACATTTTCTATGTTGCGCACTGTCGAGGGTAAAATCCCTTATAAATCATGTCATATTTGTTGCAGAAGGCTTTTAGTTACCCAAAGTCATAGTATTTCAGGTTGTTAACGGTGGTCGTATCCCTTATAAGGTTCAAAATACGCCTTTTAAAGGCTACATTATACATCAGTTAAGGGTATAATTTACGACAGGGACCTGGGGGCGAAGCCCCCCACAGGGGTCTGGGGGCGGAGCCCCCAGCGAGCGAAGCGAGTCTATAATATATACAGCCCCATGTGTAACTCACTCACTCACTGAGGTATACGAATTCTAGACCACTTCTAGATGAGCTAGAAACCCGAAACTTTGCATTTAGGTAGCTTATAGCTTTTAACCCCCAGACAAATTGTCAAAACTGAAAATTTTTATTTTTACACCCCTAAAAAAATTCAAAGTGGAGGAAATTTTGAACATCTCCAAAATAGTGCATTTCTTTTTGGGCTGTAGCGGCCGAACGATTGGTCCTATCGAGAAACGGAGACCACCACGAGACACGGATTTTAGACGATCTACACCTTTGGTCCTATGACATTTTGCCGTACCTCACCTCCTTCATCCTTAGCTAGTGCTAGATTTTTTAAATTTAAGGTAACCAGGAACTCCCTATGCTTCCCATGTTAAAACTAGCAGTTTTAGGTACACATAAAAAATAAACCACTACAGCTAGAGCTATGAAATTTTTTCCCCTTGTATATGGGTCCTTTATCTATCACGTAGACCTATTTTTATTTGTTTAACTGATAAAAATTTTATTTCCCATAAATTTATAATTATGTCTAAAAAAATTCAAAAAAATTAAGTATTTTTATTTTTTTAAATTAATTTCACAACCAAATATTGTAAATAAATAGGTTAATACTGGAGTATATACTGCTGTGAGCAACAGAAAAAAAATCACATTGATACTGCAGTTAGTTTTCGAGAAAATAGTACCGACCTTTACAAAATAGTGATTTTCCGCTACGGCCGAAAAACTGATTTAACACTTAAAAGCTCCCCGCACTATAAACTAAACCATTTTCATCGTCCCTGAGTGGGAGATAAAGTAGTGTAAGGGTTTATATAATATTTTTTCTACAACAATGTTTTTTCTAAAAGTATAAGTGTTATACATTCACGTATCTGGAGAAAAACGCTAAATAATATAAGATAAAAAACAAAAAATCCATTGTTTTTAAATTTTTGAGTTCCCGGTTACCTTAAACTTTTTTCCAAGATTTGTTTGTGGTATTTAATGTTTTGTCGCTCTAATATAGAACTTAGAGGCCTAATATTTATCACACAGTATTCCTACATTACAATTAGTACTAAGCAACACTCCTACGCTCAGATTAAATATCTTAAAACACCAAAAAAATCAAAGTGTTTGTGCTTTTGTAGACTTTTTCGTGTTTTTAGGGTATATTTTGCATGTTGCGCTCTGTCGAAGGTAAAATCCCTTATAAATCATGTCATATTTGTTGCAGAAGGCTTGTAGTTACCCAAAGTCATAGTATTTCAGGTTGTTAACGGTGGTCGTATTCCTTATAAGGTTCAAAAGACGCCTTATAAAGGCTACATTATACATCAGTTAAGGGTATTAATTTTTTTTAAATACTTAGGTTAAAATTAACATGGAGGTACAGCCGCTTACACACGCGCATTTGCACGCCCCGCGCACCGTGCCAGCTCACACACACAACACTCTCACCCAGCCGCTTACGCACGCACATCCGCACGCCCACGCCCCGCGCCGGCTGACTGAATCGCGATGTGAACCGAGACCCCACTACTGAGATATTGGTACTGAGATCAACGCAGTGTTGTTGGTAGTACGGCATTTCAAAATTAAAAATATATACTATATACTATTATTTATTATTAGGTACGTGTAGGCTTAAAATTTAACATACTACGTCTCCATGCCAACTAGTATTCATCAACATGCATATGACCAGATTGTTTAGGTTAAACCCTTAAAAATAATCAAAGCCTTAGAATAGTAGTAGAATTTAGGTCCTAAATAGAATTTGGACCAATTTACATTAAACTGTGGTCAAACAGCAACCTGGGGGCGAAGCCCCCCACAGGGATCTGGGGGCGGAGCCCCCAGCGAGGGAAGCGAGTACTACAATATACGCCGTAATATCAAGGAAATTTGTTACAAGGTTCAGCAAATTTCTTGCCGCACCTGCCTCCTGCATGGTCTCGCATGCGGCCGGTCAAACATTGGGTTGGTGGTGGGTAGTGATGTAAAATACCCGGGTATTTAAAACTAGGGGTTAATACCCAAAATTCATAAATACCCAGATATTTTCGGTATTTATGATATTTTAAATAAAAACGCCAATATAATTTATATCCACCCTTACTACCCTGGTTTTTATCAATGTATAACATTTGAGGATATTTTATTGATTACATTTATTAATTATTTTACCACTAAATAAATAATAACATGGTAATTTTTTGTAAAAATACCTGTCCAGATTTCCAACCACAACACTGCTGAACTATGAAAGAACTGGTTAAACACAAGACATTTTATACAAATTTAGAAATATATAATTTTATAATTGGACCAATACAGAACAAAAGTGCAATGTAATTGAATTTCAGTTCTTTTCCTGTAAAATTTCAAATTTATTAAACACTCCAAATGACCATCACAGTAGTACACTCAGTCCTAGGTATTTATCTTGATCTTGTTCAGAAGTTAAGTGCTTGTGGTAACCATGTTATACTCTTCAAAGCAGTTTTTATGATCATTTTATAATCCTTAGACCATGATAATTTCAATGAACCTAGTAAAAATACCCTAAATGTTATAAAAATCATAAATACCCACGTTCTGGGTATTTACCCGGCCCACATCACTAGTGGTGGGGCTATGCACTTCCGCTAGAAACTCTGCATTTTCCCTCTTCTTGGGAAGGCAGAGTGGGGGGCGCGAGCAACTGGTACATCGAGCAAGTAGCCAATGTGTTATTACAATTATTTATTTAAAAGTCGACCAATAGGCACAGCGACCAAGTATCATGTCGACAAACTGGTTCCAGGTCTTTATTAAATTATTTATACTTATTTTATAAAAGTCAACCAACTGTCCCTGCAAGCAACTAACTTGTCGATCAGTGGGTTTCAGGGCTTCATTTAATTATTAATATTTATTTTTTTAAAGTTGACCTACTAACATGTCGTATCAACTGGTGGGCCCATGTAATAAATTTGTTTATTTCTACAGGGTGTCTCTGAACTCTCTACCAACCTTTTCAGGTATTATTCCTGGACCATAGACAAGCCAAATTATCACATTCAAAATTTCGAAAACTCAAAAGTTACTCGTATAGCCGCCATTTTGTTTTTTCACATAGGAAATTTTAATTCGAGAATGGCTTGTTATAATTAAATGAAATTTGGTATTTAGCTTTATTCCCTAAAGACCTAATTACAGAAAAACAAATTATTTTTTTACAATCATTAATTTCAAATGGCGGCTGCCTAAAATTTTCAAACGTAAATATCTTAAAAACCGCTCATAGTAAAAAATTACATTTATTACGTTTTATTTAGAGAATTTAATTGCAAATCTAATGACACCAAATTTACGGAAATCGGTTCATAAATAACGGAGAAAATCCATTTTTAAGATATTGCATTCTAGTCAATCTCAACTGTTATCATGTGACATCGCTGCTAGTGAGCCACGTCGATCAGCTGTTTCAAGTATAATTCCACCAAACAGCTGATTAAAACATTAACCAGCTGTTATTAAGTTCATTTGTACCAATCACCTGATTGATACCCTTACGATTTCCAGGGTTGACTAATGCTTCAAATAAAACATAAAATATCAAAAATGTGTTAAAATTACAACAAAAATGGATTTATTTACATGAGATATGACTACAATTCTACAGTATTTACAAACGATGTTCAATATGCCCACCGCCAAGTCGATTGCACATCGTGAACCTAGATGTCATGGATTGCCGGACAGTTTCAAATTCATTTTTCTCTTGGATGACCGCAGCCGCCTCTACAATTCTACCGATCAGGTCCAGTTCATTTTCCACAGGTGTTGAATAAACAAGTTCCTTCATTCTACCCCAAACGTAGAAATCTAGGGGAGTAAGATCAGGTGATCGCGGAGGCCACGACACCGGTCCCCCGCGACCAATCCACTGCTGATTGTAATTTTGGTTGAGGAAATCTCTTACAATTTGCCCAAAGTGTGCAGGAGCACCATCATGTTGCAGCCACATGTTCTGTAAGTTTGCCAAGGGGACGTTCTCCAGAAGTTCTCGGAGTATGTTCCTCAGGAACACAAGATAGGTGGGGGAATTCAACCTATTTGGGAGAATGTAGGGGCCAATTAAATTATCCCCAAAAACTCCAGCCCAAACATTAACTGAGAAACGGTGTTGCTTGCTGGAAATAACAGTTTCATGGGGATTTTCAGAAGCCCAAACATGGCTGTTCCTGGTATTGAAAATACCATCCTGGTTAAAACTGGATTTGTCTGTAAAAAGAACGGATTTCAAGAAATCTGGATCGTCCGCCAGTTTGTGCAGGAACCACCTGGAACAATCTACCCGACCTGGATAGTCTTGAGGTTCAAGGGCATGAACCTTTTGGAGATGATATGGGTACAAATTCTCTCCATTGAGTACCCTCCACACGGTATCTTTGCCTGCCCCCATCTCATTACCCACAGCTCGAGTACTTGTTCGAGGGTTTTCTTCAAATTTACGAAGGACTTCCTCCTCAAATTCAACTGTACGCACTGACTTCGCAGCACCAGTATCTGCCATACATGAAACGTACCAGTTGCGTGGAGACGATTGTGGACAGCAGTGAACGTTTTGGCAGCAGGACATTGTCTATTGGGGAAATAGTCGCTATACAACCTTCTCGCTTCATTTGCATTTCCAAATGCAGCTCCATAATAAAAATGCATATCGCAATACTCTGCAACACTATAATTAGCCATTTATCAATAAATATGAATACTGAATACGTTAACACAGATTACTATGAAAAAGCAGCACACTGATTAACAATAAGCAACATACAGGAAAAAGACACATTGTAACAGGAAACTGTAATAATTTTAACAATACATTGATCAATCAGCTGTTAAGTGGAATTATACTTGAAACAGCTGATCGACGTGGCTCACTAGCAGCGATGTCACATGATAACAGTTGATATTGACAAGAATGCAATATCTTAAAAATGGATTTTCTCCGTTATTTATGAACCGATTTCCGTAATTTTGGTGTCATTAGATTTGCAATTAAATTCTCCAAATACAACGTAATTAATGTAATTTTTTTACTATGAGCGGTTTCTAAGATATTTACGTTTGAGATTTTTAGGCAGCCGCCATTTTTAAATTAATGATTGTAAAAAAATAATTTTGTTTCTGTAATTAGGTCTTTAGGGAATAAAGCTAAATACCAAATTTCATTTAATTATAACTAGCCGTTCTCGAATTAAAATTTCCTATGTGAAAAAAACAAAATGGCGGCTATACGAGTAATTTTTGAGTTTTCGAAATTTTGAATATGATATTTTGGCTTGTCTATGGTCCAGGAATAATACCTGAAAAGGTTGGTAGAGAGTTCAGAGACACCCTGTATAAATAAAAACTCAGATTTATTTTTTAGGTATTGTCCTTATTTTAAAATATTAATTACTTTCATGGTGATGTACTATAGCAAAAATGTGCTTACAAACAACTAAGAAGGCGAGTGAAAGTAAAGAACCTCGTTATGATTAGAAGACGTATAATACAAAAAAATTACATCATGAAAATGCTGTACCAATAAAATATTGTTTCATCAAAAACGTCGTAGATTCATCTCCTGTTTACTTTTTTGTTTGAGTTTTTGGGGTTAATTTGTGTTTATTTTTGTTAGTGTTAGTGATGAGTTGAAAATTAGAAAACTGTTTTTGTCAGTTTGTCTTGCCTTTGCTGGTGTGAGATCTTATTATTTCAATTTGTAAGTAATATTATGACCGAAAATGTGATTGTTTTACATTTTTACAGGCAAATGTCACATGCACCATTCAGTCGACCAATCCCAGTCCAAGATTACTCCAGTGATGGCGATACGGATGATGAATAAGTTGTGATCTGCCCTTTGTATACCTTTACAAATATATATAATGGATATTTATTATGATTTGTATAAATTGTATGAGTGCAGGGTTTAGCTTTAACGTGTGGATGTGTTCCTGTAAATAGTTCCACAGAAGATCACTAAGGATTATTCAAATTCACATGTTCAGGTTGATATGGAAATGTCAATAAATTCTACATTATTTGTCACTTAGACCAAATTTATGATTGTTAAAAAGTGTCACAGAACAAAAACTTGTAGTTGTTTAAATTTTGTGGTGGTATTAATTGTTCTAATTTCATTATTGTAGGTATATTATTATTTCAATCTATTGTAAAATTAAGTCTATATGGTATTGAGGTTTTTGTTTGAATTGTAAATTTCTGGATATATTGAGTTATTAATCGAAATTACTTTGATTTACATTTCAATTAATATTGATATTAACGTCTACTTATTATATTATTAGTATTTAATTCTTTTATATTTTCATTTAAGGGGTGTGCAATTTATTGATTTACTATGTACGTTACTTTTTATAAATGTTTGTCTAAACAATTGCAGTATAAAGGGTTGTATTTCTTACCAATGTTGTTCTGGGTATTTCTATTTCCAGTTGTAAAGTGGTTCTGGTTCCTATACTTTCTCATGTAAACAAAAATAAAATAATATTACTGTAGAATAACTTACATTGGGATCATAGTTATTGAAGTTTTTGGAAGCAGCTTATTTTATATTCATCACGATAAATCTAGCTACTAAAATTAGCTCCTTTATTGGTAATTATTGTGTGGCACTATTCCAAAATTATATCTTTTAAATTACATGCTATTACATGTTACATGCTATTGTAAACAAAAGTAATTAGTTTGTAAATATCCCCGTGAAAGATATGTGTTTTGTTTTCTTTAGTAAATATATCCAAGAGACACAGTAAAATGTTAACTGCCAAAAAATAATAGTTCTATTTAAATAAAGGAGTGTATGGAATCAAATTAGTTTTGATGAAATAAAATTTACAGATGTTCAAAGTTTATTTATACTTATGTTTTAGTGCACATAGTTAAACATGGTTTAATTGACCATGTCAATAAAACGTACTTTCAATGTTATTGTGGACTGAAAAATCATCTTAGAGTTTGACAAATCAATTTCAGCTTGTTTTGAGACCAAATCTTATTTGGGTCTAATTATGACTGATTTCCATATAGCTAAAAACGTACAAACTATTTATAGAAAGAATCATTAAAAATAATAATCACCCATAATAAACAAAATTAATTTTGAAAACAGTTTAATCAGGTTTAACTGTGTTATGGTACGTATGTGCTGAAGCCAGGATAATGGGTTTGCATTGCCTGATAGGCAGGGGAAGTATACTGGCTATTATGGTTTGACAAGAAAAAAAATTTCAGGGTTGGTTATGGATCACAAAGTTTGTAACTTAAAGCTTTTAGCGAATTTCCCCTATAGGGAAGAAGCTATTACCGTAGGTCTCATGGTAAGACTTAAGCCCGAGACCATGATAACTTTTCGTTTTGAGGTCCCCAGATGCCAAAAACACCATTCGTTCAAATTTTTATATATGTATATATATATATATATATTTATATATATATATATTTATATATATATATATATTTTTATATATATATATATATGTGTCCGTAAGCACGATAACTCTCGTAAAAGAGATCCGATCTTAATGAAATTTGGTACAAACGTGTAAAGTACCATTTATTTGAACAAGTTCGAAAACCAGACAAATCGCACCATCCGAAGGGGGGTTTTGGGGGGGTTTTGTACCCCAAAAATGGGTTTTTTGGGGTTTTCACATTTAATTTTAATTTAAATCAAATTTTAATTTATACCATTGGATTCAGCTTAAAAAAACAAACAATTTGGTATTTTGATCATTGCTCTACGTCAATTGGTTACTGAGATATTGAAAGTGCTAAACACAGTACGTTGTCCAATGTTATTCTTATGGAGAAAAAGACAAATTTTATATCTCGGTTGTTTATGAACATAAACTGACGAAACTTGGTATATCGCTTCATCTGGTTGTGGTTTGTTGTTTTTTGAACAAAAAACTACTTTTTCGCCTATGGTTCCCGTAGCAGCAAACCTAAGTACTCAGTCCCCATGTTATTCTTATGGAGAGTAATAAATATGTTATATATCGCTTATTTATGAATGTATATTGATGAAACTTGGTATGTGACTTCACTTAGATGAGTTCTATTGATATTTCCATAAAAACCCATTATTTTGTGTTCCTTGTTGCAGCAAACCTGCGTACTCATCCCTAATGTTATTCTAATGGAGAATAATGAATATTTTAAATATCGCTTATTTATGATTATATTTCTTATGAATTCTGGTAAGAGGCATAATGTGTTATTAAGACATATATATTCATTGGAAATTCGCTGAGTACGCAGGTTTGCTGCGACGGGGGTATTTTATATACAAAAATTTTTGGGAAATCTCAGGAATACTATTATTCTATTATTTAATTCTCAAAACATAATTTTAATTTCATAACCTTTGTGCAAAGCTCTTTTCCCATATTTGTTGACAAGAGCACTCAGTACTTTTCAAAACATAATTTGAGTAGTTCTAAATTAACACTGAAATACAGATTATAACATATGTTGTATATGCTCATTAGTGGGAGATAATTCAAATTTCAAAGTTTTTTAACTTAATTTTCTTTAGATGGTAACTAATAATATTCTTTTAATTATACTAAAAGGGATTTTGAAAGTATTTCGAACCATAATACAACCTTCATTTTTAAGAGATGAAAATGTTATAAACGTTTTGTATTTGTAGATCAATGGTAAATGAATTACAATTCTTTCATACGGTGATGTCTACTCTGTGTAAAGAATTAACCAGGCCCTGTTCAGCTTATTATTCTCTTTTGTGGCAGTACAAAATAACAGCATCAAGTGGGCTGCTGGTGTATGGTTATGTTCTATCGTATTTTTACGTGGACACAACTTGGTGGATATTGTGTAATCCTTAAACTAACTAAAAGAGAAAATCCATAAATGAGAAATTGTTCACTGTCAAATAAGTGTTTCTTGTAAACCAACCAGGACAATATTATGACTTTTTAAATTAGCAAAAACTATCAGTTATGAACACTAAGTAAGAAGCTAAAATTGGTTTTAAAATTGTAAAGGAAAAAATAACCACCTTTAGTATTTTGGATAATATTCAAGTGACAAAAGGTGAAAAATATTTATTTATTTCAAAGTTTCTGCAACCCATATTTCTCTACAACCATGATATTTTTTCAATTGTTAATTTTATAGTGCTTAACGAAATGTCCTGTACAGTACAATATAGTCATTTGGAGTCCTTAGAGAATATTTTGGTATCTACTTACAGAATTTTTTTATTTGCTTTGTATTTAGCCAAAACTAGTTTTGTCTTCCATTAATCTAACATTTAATTTCTTATGCCATATTATAAATATTTCCGCTTAAAAATTTTACAAAATGGAATCAATATATTTGTTCTTGATTTTATTCTAAAGCACAATATACAATCAAATAATATTTTAATGCTTGTATAAATACAAGCTTTTTTATTTAAACAATTATAGGTTTTAGTGGGTCACAAAGTATAGAGCATACCAAAAATCCTAGTGGTAGAGTGGATTGTTTACATAGTTCTTGGGTCAGTTACAACTAAGCAATTTGTTAATTAGTTTTAATGAAAATAGTTTAACAAGATTCAATATTTAACTGTAGATATGAGAAATTAAAACCTGTTGTTGGTGTCTTTCTTAATCCGTTTGTTATTTTTAACCTTTGACTGTTTTTATTGCCAAATACTTTGGAAATACATTTGTTTTAGTAACTGGTTTGTTTGAGCCATCGCATTAGTAAATAAGTACATTTAACCAGAAGACAGGATAAAATTGAATAAGTGGTGCATTGTAATATTTTTTTTGGAAGACAATGTACAATTATTAATTTATTCTATATTTATTTTTGTTGGAAACTAACCTATTTGCTTTCCGTTCCTTACTTGTCATTTTTTAAACCTATGTATTGGAATAGAAAATTGTAGTTTTAAATGGATTAAAGGTGTATTTTAGTTAAAATATTGTTTTTTATCAGTTTAAAAAGAGACGCAGTGGCACACACACAGTAAACACAAGTAAAAAGTAGCAAAATCAATGTTGGATCATGTGCATCTTACAAATAATTAACCGATCCCATCAACTTCCAAACAAGCCTGCCACCGTTTATTTTACATTGAGAGTTGCACGACTGGTCAGTTTTGGTCGTGAGCAGGAATCGAACTTACGAACTTCGTAAGAACCAAGGCCAAGGTGTTTTCACGATTTAGCCCACACGGTTATCACAACCAGTGGCCTAGCGGCATTAACACGTTCGCTGCTAAAGATTGTATAAATATTCTATATATATATGACCAATGCTGAAAACGGGTTTTTTCAACTATATAAGAAGATTATATATGTATATATTTAAGTTCTATTTAACATTAACCCTTTGAGTGCCAGAGTTTTTCAGTCGTCATATCCCTAGAGCGCCAGAGTTTTTAACAGAGAATATACAAAAAGTGCCAGGCACAAAATCAAGATTTTGCAAGGGTTTGCAAAAAAATTAATAACTTTTTTATTTGGTAAGATATTACTATGAAACTTTTTTTGTTTTGTAAGTTTAAAGTTTAGCTATAATATTATGCACATATATAATATTTCAAAAATAAAAAATAAAAAGTTTGAATACATATATGCATGTGGGAAATTTATTTAAATTTTTTTTATTTGTTTCAGGTAAATAAACATTGTTCAAATATAAGATTTTCACCAAATAACTACTAGATTTATAGAGGACATGTTTCCCAAAATATTTCCTGAACGTTTCATCAAATTTGGGCTGTAGGCGGACGAGTTATTTCCATAAATGTAAAAAAATATAAAAACGGTAAATTAGTACACAAGACAGTAGCCTAACTTTATTCAAGGGTTTAAGTTTTATTACAATATTATTTCATAAAGCAAACTAACTAGGCCTCGTATATTTATTGAGTATATGTTTACCTGAACATATCCTGGAAATGTCCTGGAAGAAATAATAAAAAGTAATGACGTAAGAAAAATTGTCTATAACAACGATACACAAAATCAACATTTTGCAAGGGTTTTGTACATAAAATCAATAACTTTTTTATTTGGTAAGATATTATTATGAAACTTTTTTTGTTTTGTAAGTTTAAAGTTTAGCTATAATATTATGCACATATATAATATCTAAAAAATAAAAAATAAAAAATTTGAATAGGTACATATTATACATGCGGGAAATTGTTTATATATTTTTCAGATAAATAAACATTGTTCAAATATAAGATTTTCACCAAATAACTACTAGATTTATAGAGCTAGAAACTATCCTGGAAATCACCTGAAAGAAATAATAAACAGTAATGACGTAAGAAAAATTGTCCATAACAACGATATATCGTTGCAATGTATTTTTCGGTAAGACCACCGACGACGATATATCGTTGCGTGGCACTCAAAGGGTTAAAAACAAGAAAATCAACATATAAACATGATTTAAAAAATAATAATAATGACGCACTTGTGCGTCATTAGCACATACCATCAAATACTCGGGTATATGCGGATGACGTACATGCGCGTTTCTTATCGTTGTGACTCCATTAGGTAAATAATATATCTTATTAGGCAATAAAATTAATACAAATATTTTATTAATCATACCAACCATTTTATTTATTTTTTTTTTAAATACAAATGGTGTTCTAAAGTGTTTATAAAATGTATGATATATACATAATATATAAAATAATAATATGACTACATAATATATAAAATGTAATAAGAATATAAGAGTACAATAAAGGAATAACAATCCAACTGAAATGTTACAAACATGTATGAGGTCATGGACTTATTTCGAGTGGTACTGTTTGAAACATTCCCCAATACATAAGGCGGGTTTCTCGGGACATCAGTCACATTTGTAAATAGAGCCCGGTAAGGGGTCACCAGGATCCGAAACATCACTCATCTTTATGAGCACGTGAGACACTGACAGAAATACGAAACGGGAAACTGACTATGTCAAATAGCGCTAAACTAATGAAAATCAAAGTACTACGGTTGTCAAATCAACATTTAGCGCGAAAAAATGTAAAAACGGCGAGAAATAGTGTGCGCGGAAAGTGCTTGTGCGTCATTTGTACCACTCATTGCAGCGGCGGGCGGGCAGATGACGCACAAGCGCGTCATTCGCAGCGACTGTGTTAAATAGATTCATAGTAAGTTCGGGTCTCTATTGGTGAGAACCGTTGTTGCCCGCACACAATAGTTACAGATTTTGCTACTAGAGTGCAGCACCAGTCGAATTCCATTGTAGGCTATAGCGAATAGAATAAAATTACTACCTTAATGGATTAAATTTAAAAAAAGGTTTTAGGCAAAGTTATTTGATTGTGTTAAAACATGTCATCTAAATACAGCTCTTAAATAACGAGCATTATTCTCTATACCCCGTTATCAACTTTTGATCTTGACGGGACCTCCAACATACCTTGTAATGCAGAAAATTGCCATTCCTATGTTGCATTTAAGTAGAACTACGAGCACCAGAACAGGCACCAGTGTTTGTTTAAACTTGATTTTTTTTAAATGCGGAAATTCGCTTTCCTCACGACTCTGTGCTGCGTGAGAACTCGTTTTGTTACAAAGCTTCCGAAACACATAATTTTAAAATGTGTCAAAGTGGTAAAACAGCCAACTGGGCTGCCACAGCACGATCTGCCTTTTCAAGAGGTTCTTTACAAATTTAGTTAAGTATTTATTTTTGTATACCTATTCTTACAATACAAAATTGTTTATGATAACCAGGCAGTGTTGCATTAGGAACTAGTGTACTATTTTTTTAATATATATTTATAACAATAGCAAATAAATTTAATGCCAAAAAAGTGCATCACTTTGCTCACACTCTTAAGTCAATCTGTAGATCCCTAGCACACAGGGAAGTTTGCATACCAGTATGGAATTAGCCCCTTAAATTTTTATCTAGGTGTTGCATCTCGCTTATAAATATTTTTTGATGAACTAGTGGCTTGATGTTGTAGTGAATAAGGTAACATTTGAAATTCGTAGATTTTCTGCGGCGGGGGTATTTGTTAGGTACCTGCTACCCTACCATCATATTTGTTACTTTAACTAATTTTTTAAAGTGAAAAATTCTTATCACCAAAATTGTGAGATGTTTCATAAACCATGATCGGTAGAAATAATAAATTTACTGGATAGGCCTATAAAATAAAATGTTAAAATACTCAGGAGTATATTTTAACCCATGTTGAAATGTAAAATTGCCTATATCCATTTTCAAATGATCTTCATCAATTATAGTTAACCCTTTGAGTGCCACGCAACGATATATCATTGTGCACGGAACATCCGAAAAATACTTCACAACGATATATCGTCGTCGGTGGTCTTACCGAAAAATACATTGCAACGATATATCGTTGTTATGGAAAATTTTTCTTACGTCATTACTTTTTATTATTTCTTTCAGGTCATTTCCAGGATATTTTCTAGCTCTATAAATCTAGTAGTTATTTGGTGAAAATCTTATATTTGAACAATGTTTATTTATCTGAAAAATATATAAAAAATTTCCCGTTGTATAATATGTACCTATAATATGTACCTATTCAGATTTTTTATTTTTTAGATATTATATATGTGCATAATATTATAGCTAAAATTTAAACTTACAAAACAAAAAAAGTTTCATAATAATATCTTACCAAATAAAAAAGTTATTGATTTTATGTACAAAACCCTTGCAAAATGTTGATTTTGTGTATCGTTGTTATAGAAAATTGTTCTTACGTCATTACTTTTTATTATTGCTTCCAGGATATGTTCAGGTAAACATATACTCCATAAATATACGAGGCCCAGTTAGTCTGCTTTATGAAATAATATTGTAATAAAACTTAAACCCTTGAATAAAGTTAGGCTACTGTCTTGTGTACTAATTTACCGTTTTTATATTTTTTTACATTTATGGAAATAACTCGTCCGCCTACAGCCCAAATTTGATGAAACTTTCAGGAAATATTTTGGGAAACATGTCGTCCATAAATCTAGTAGTTATTTAGTGAAAATCTTATATTTGAACAATGTTTATTTACCTGAAATAAATAAAAAAAATTAAAGAAATTTCCCACATGCATATATGTATTCAAATTTTTTATTTTTTAAATATTATATATGTGCATAATATTATAGCTAAACTTTAAACTTACAAAACAAAAAAAGTTTCATAATAATATAAAAAAAATTAAAAAGTTATTAATTTTTTTGCAAACCCTTGCAAAATGTTGATTTTGTGCCTGCACTTTTTGGATATACAGTAGAAATCCAATTATCCGAATATCCAATTATCCGAATCGATTTTGAGTGAAATAATAGATATATAAAAATCAAGAAAATAACAGCGGGAGCGCGTGTAGCGATAATGCGCCGTGAGCGCTAAAATAAAAGCCCACGCTGTTACCTTCCGGACGATATTTTCGCGGGGAACAATGAGTCATACCCCCTTCCCGCCCTGCTCATCATCAGTCGCTACTGTTCTTTCACCGAGATTATCGTTCGAAATGAGTACAAAACGTAAACGTGTTGTCCTTTCGCTAAGTGATAAACTCACTTTGCTCGAGATGTTCAAGTGAAATAACCAACATTGAACAGTGAAATACGTACAGTATGTATTGAAAAGAGCAACTGTATATACTGTATTCAATTTAACTCCTGTAATTTAATTTTTATGACGTATATTCTTGATACAGTTCGCTCACTTTCTGTTCACTACATTTATAATAACTTTGTCGATAAAATTCTGATTTTTTATGTATGGTGATGATTTTGCTTAATTCCCGAGGTGTACCTGATTATCCGAATTTCTGCATATCCGAATTGGCCCAATCCCCAATTAATTCAGATAATTGGAGTTCTACTGTACTCTGTTAAAAACTCTGGCACTCTAGGGATATGACGACCGAAAAACTCTGGCACTCAAAGGGTTAAAGCCTAATAATCATCATCAGACCATAAAACACATATTTACTAATATATATAGATAGCCTAATTACCATGTAGATAGCCTATAAGTAACCCCCAATCTGTTTCAAATGCCTCACTAAATTCAAATATGAAATTCTAAATTGATCTCATTATATAGCCTATAAGTAACCCCCAATCTGTTTCAAATGCCTCACTAAATTCAAATATGAAATTCTAAATTGATCTCATTATATAAGAAGTTGTAGTCAATAAGCAATAAATACCCCCATACTGCATCCTTTGTCGAGTAACATTGTAATACCCCCACCCCAAACATGCCCCGTAAATACAACCTCCGATCCCACATTAAGAAACCCGCTAAATTTTGTGACGAGGACGAGCAAAAATTTCCCATGAGTTTACACAAGAGATTAACACCGAACAAAACACCCTCATAGACACTACCATATTCCCCCAAGAACAGTGACAACATTTCAGACATTTCCGAAACAGCTTTTAATTTTTTTGACGAATATGAAGACATAGACGATGCTACTAGGCAGTCAGCAGTCATAACGGTAACTCGAGACCGCCATCTTGTAGCAGCCGAAAGCGAAGCGGCCATCACCGACTCCGTCGACTCCATCCCCAAACTGAGAACATTACCCACAATTCCCCGCGCAGCAGGGGAATGCAGATGCAAGCCGTCCCCAGATGATCCACAAGTCGACCAACCTCAAAACAAATTACTGTCCCTACAGAATCAGTTAATTACCCGTTAAGTTTTGAAACTCCTACGACCACTGCTAATAATGAGAACGTGATGTTATTGCATATTAGTAAAATGGTCGAATCCTTAAATAACTCAGTAAAATCGGAAATCAGCTCAGTTAAATCCGACATCGAATCTAGCCAACTAAAGCCGGGTTTACACGATGCCAGTAGGTGAGACAATTGTCAGAAGACAACTGACTGGCATGAAATTATTGGCTTAAGCCGGGTTTACACGATGCCAGTAGGTGAGACAATTGTCAGAAGACAACTGACTGGCATGAAATTATTGGCTTCGTGTAAACACTTCAGGCCAATTGCCTTGCCAACTGCCCTCACAATTGCCCTGAAATTCAGTTGTCTCCGGGAGTAGACTGAGGACAACGAGCTGCGCCCAGCGAGGCCCCCCACCACTCGAAAATGTAGTTGTCGAGACAATTGGCGCCGTGTGAACGGTGTAGGACAGTAGCGCTGTCTTGTTTTTTGCCAGTTCCCTTGTGTCTGCCGAAGCATACAGGTGTGTTGTGTTATTTACGTTCGGTTATTCGTTAGCAAAATTGGCACCAAAGTGGAGTGACAAAATGAATTTAAAATTCGTTGAACTTTACAAAGAACACAGGTGCCTGTGGGACCAGCGAGACGACTTGTACAAGGATAAAAACGCTCGCGAAACGGCACTCGCTGCAATTGCCGAAAACTTAAACGTCCAAGGATTTGGTGTAGCTGAGGATAAAGCAAAAATCAAGTCTTTCCGCGGTACGTTTAACATTGAGATGGGTAAACAAAAAAAAAGTGCCAAGTCCGGATGTGGATCGGCGGATGTGTATGTGCCGACCCTCAAGTGGTTTAACGTAATGAAGGAAGTGATGGTGAAAGGAACCCTGACAAGGCACACCAAAAGCACTTTGGTAAGTAGATACACAGTACAATTTTTATGCTATTTTTATTATTTATTACACACACAATACAATGCCAATGTTTTTGGAACAACATAGACAGGGTAAAATACAAATAAACAAAACATAGAAATAAGTTTAAACAAGGGTATGTAAATGTACCACTTAAATTATATACTTCTTTGGCTTCTTCCTGTAACAACTAGTGTATCATTTTAGCTTGCCATTCCACAGCTCCTTCGTTGGCAAAGTAGGTTTTGTAAGCATCCCTTTTATCCTTGGCTTTCTTGCTTTGTTGATGTGGCCCGACTCTTGCTACACTTTGCAACCCGTTGGTTTCTTTCCTCCAGCTGCCTTCAATGATGGCGCCTAAGTCAAAATCCTCATGGTCTACTGTCCCTAGGCATGTACGTTGCAGTCGATTTGCTCCGCAGAAAATTATGAAGGGCACAAGCAGCACAAATCACCTTGTCGATTGTTTCAGGTAAAAGAGGTATGGGTTTCTCAAATATTCTAAATCTACTGACTAATATTCCGAATGCATTTTCCACTATGCGCCTTGCCCTTGATAGCCTGTAATTAAATGTTTTTTTCAAAATCCAACAATTGTCCTCCATACGGTTTCATGAGGCATTCTTTCAACGCAAACGCATCGTCTCCCACGACAACTCCATCTGTAGGCAGCAACCCACCTTCAAGTGCTTTGAATAGAGAAGATCTTTGAAAAACTGTGCTGTCCGAGATGGTACCGTTGCTTCCAACGTCAATGAAAGTGAAACGATAGTCGTGGTCAACTATTGCAAAAAGGATAATGCTGTTATTTTTCTTATAGTTAAAAAATGTGCTTCCACAATTTTCCGGCGCTCTTATATGCACATGTTTACCATCAATTGCTCCGTAGCACCCCGGAAAGTTCCATCGATCTCGAAATCCCTGCTCAGTTTTTTTTCCAGTCACCCAACGGTCTCAGGAACCTATAACCAAAAGTATAAATAAATTGTTGGACCACACTAAAACCTATGTTGCATTAAACCCCTACCCTCCCACATTAAAGTAACACTGGAAAACCCCTTGTTATGATGATTCACAAAGCGTTCCGGGACCTATTTTTTAACAAAAATTGTCCTGTACATTTATGTTAATATAATAATTTTCATGCAACACAAAATACAAATATCGATTAGTACAAAATACGCAACTTGTGTACGTAAATATATACATATATAAACAAGTTACATATTAATGTACTTATTAATATTTGTATTTTATGTTGTATGTAAATTATTATATTAACAAATAACTAGCAATATTGTGTGCTTTCCAGATGCCTGGTGCCTGCAGTACATCTATAAGAACTGCTGATGATGACTATCCGGCAGAACCAACTTCTGCGGACGGTAACCTAGAAGAATCGAATGAACAGGTGGATGATCCAGGAGACTCCACACCAATACCAGAACAATCTCAGGAAATGAGTAACTCGCCCTCCGGTTCTCATCATCAAACAACACCGGACTACCATCCAAAAAAGGAATTTAAACCACGGTCAAAAATACAGCAGATTGCTTCTACTGCTCGTGAACTTAAGAATTTAAGTGAATCAGTTTCACGCAGCGACCCTGGCAAAGACAGTGAGTGGGACATTTATGGGAGGTCCGTGGCAGCACAATTAAAATGTTTGTTTCCTGCTCAGGCACTCACTGCCCAAATGGAAATAAATAATGCCCTGACAAAGTGCCGTTTCAATGATTTATACGGTGCATCTACTGCACCAGACCGCCTTTTGTCTGTGTCTACTATGTGTCATCCTTCAAACAGCTCCAGTGACGTTTTCGTGATATCTCCGGAGACTGAAGAAGATATGTCTCACAACGTAATCATATCGACTACTGCAACACCCTTGACATCCGTGCCCACTACATTTTCACAAGTTTTTACCGCTCTTGGCTACAAACATGATGGGTAGTGGACTTAACTACGCTATATGTTATGAGCATTAAACATTAGTTTTAAGTCCTCGCGGGACACGACAGACGACGAGCACTCAGCCATGTTTCGCTGTCTACTGCCATGGCAATAGTTGGCCCCGTGTAAACAGGTTCACGTTCAACTTGACTGGCCTCCGACAATCCCGCAATCACGTGATGACAATTGGCCAAGACAACTGTCTCATCAACTGGCATCGTGTAAACCCGGCTTTAGTGTAAACACTTCAGGCCAATTGCCTTGCCAAGTGCCCTCACAATTGCCCTGAAATTCAGTTGTCTCCGGGAGTAGACTGAGGACAACGAGCTGCGCTCAGCGAGGCCCCCCACCACTCGAAAATGTAGTTGTCGAGACAATTGGCGCCGTGTGAACGGTGTAGGACAGTAGCGCTGTCTTGTTTTTTGTCAGTTCCCTTGTGTCTGTCGAAGCAGACAGGTGTGTTGTGTTGTTTACGTTCGGTTATTCGTTAGAAAAAATGGCACCAAAGTGGAGTGACGAAATTAATTTAAAATGCGTTGAACTTTACAAAGAACACAGGTGTCTGTGGGATAGCGAGACAACTTGTACAAGAATAAAAACGCTCGCGAAACGGCACTCGCTGCAATTGCCGAAAACTCAAACATCCAAGGATTCGGTGTAGCTGAGTTTAAAGCAAAAATCAAGTCTTCACAAGGCTTCACACACCTCAGGAATGAAGTTTGATATTGCCGGTTTTGATGCTCGGAAAAAATGCTGTAGGCTCCTGTAGCTATTTCCTGTAGCAATGAATGAAAGCGTCACTTCCAATTTTAGCTTGGGGGGCAATGCTTTTCTCATTAAAGTATCCTCTTTGGATATTTTACTTTCAACCATCTGTAAAAGTTCATCAAAACTCTCAGGACTTATCCTTAAACACGCTTTATATTCCGACGGATCTTCCATATGCAGTTCCCTTATCAATTGAGATTACGCACCGTGACTGTCTCTTTTTAAAAGCCATCTCCTTGCCCACTCCCTCTTCTTATTTAACTCTTCTTCTAGCACGTTGCAAGACACACTAACAAATTCCCGGCACAGAGCATTAAACATTAGTTTTAAGTCCACGCGGGACACGATAGACGACGAACACTCAGCCATGTTTCGCTGTCTACTGCCATGGCAATAGTTGGCCCCGTGTAAACAGGTTCACGTTCAACTTGACTGGCCTCCGACAATTCCGCAATCATGTGATGACAATTGGCCAAGACAACTGTCTCACCAACTGGCATCGTGTAAACCCGGCTTAACACTAAAATCAGAAATCCAGGAGTGTAAAGATTCAAATAAAGTACAAATAAATTAAATTACCAAATCCCAAGATATCTTTCGTGAAGAACTAAACTAAATTAAATCTATTCAGCAAACCCACGGCCTAGAAATCCAAAAAATCAAAACCAACGTAACCGAGATGCTTCTGGAACAAACTAACAATATCCAAACCAACTTAGCTCGTGACCTTGAATAACAACATGACACGGTCATACAAACTATCACTTCAGAGAACCAAAAAACTTCTCACGATTTTGAAACTAAACTAAACGAATCTTGCCAATCAATACAAAAGCAAATAGCCGATCTAAATGTTAAACAGCTAAAACGGCTAAACGAAGTCGAGACTAACGTAAACGACAGTATCCGACCACAAGTTGAGTCTACCGAAATGAAATCAATTCCCTCACTACGAAAGTAGAGACGTTCGAGACAAAACTCCTACCTACAACCTAACCTACAAGTTCCATCAATAATACAAGTTAGTTGTAACGTAAGTGCAAACGCAATGTCCGAACATGCGATCCCTAAATTTTACGGCAGATCACAGAACCCTCCTGAATTTCTGAACAAGTTAAGGAAATATTATGACCGTAGCTGCATCAACCTCAATCCCAAAACCTCAACAACAGAACACCTATACGACATTATAGAGCGATGCCTCGAACAACATGCCTCTCGCTGGTTTTATCTAAAAAACTATGTCCAAAAATGGTCCGACTTCGAACAAGCGTTCCTAACCCGGTATTTTAACCGAGACATACAACGTGGTTTCCGTCAAAAAATCAAGACAGAGCATTACCGACTCAACGGCCATTTAACACGAGCAGGAGCAGAGTACTTCGTGGAACGAGTGATTTTACTAAATTCATTAACAACAAGAATGAATGAAGACACCGTATCCTTGTTGTCAGAACATTTTTCGGAATTAATACAAGACACCCGCCGTGTGCAAAACGTGAACTCAGTGCAAGAATTTGATGCGTTGCTACAACGGGGAGATATTAAAGACACTCATCGACACACTCGCAGGCCCCAACAGAACAACCGTCACCACGAACAACACAACCATTGGATCAGTCAACCACACAATCCACAATACGATCCCCGCCGAGAAGTAAACTTTAACGCCTATCGTCCGAGATAACAATAACCAATCACCACACTATAACAACCAAAACAACAGAAACCACAATAGTAACTATCACTCAAAAAAACTATAATAATAACAGATAAACAAACAACTCCCGGCCTACTAACAATAACAATAACTACAACTAATATAGCAATGCCCAACTCTCAACAAATGAGGAATAACAATTCTCACCAGCCCGGAAATCAATATCCCACACACGAACAACACCAGATTTGCGCCGCAATACTTAAAGACGTTAGTAAATCCCCTAAAGGTTTGTCACTGTCATAAGGTTTAAGATATATCAGCTGTTCTTCAATATTATGATTTCTGTACTTTTTTGTTGTTTACGTTTTGTAACTTAATCAGTAAAGTAAACCTCATGTTTTTAAATAGTTAATTATTCATTTATTTTTTAAATAAGTTTACATGGTGCCGAAACCAAAAAACACTAAAGAAAGTAAGAAAAAGACAATCTAACATTTATGAAAGTGGACCGAGTGAATGTGAAGATGAAGTTAACACTACAAAAGAAGGAGATAGGGAGCACACTATCAACACAAGAGAAAGAAACTTATGCAATTGTGGCATCATGCAAAAAATATCATGACTATATGGGGGGTTGTAAACAGTTGGTGATTGAATCCGATCATAAACCATTAGAGGCAATTTTCAAGAAACCATTACATCAAGCCCCACCGAAGCTTCAACGAATGTTTATGGAGATTGTTCCGTACAATCCTAAAGTTATATATAAGAAAGGAACAGAGCTATATGTGGCATAGGTCATGGTAACGCAATAGATCGTGACCTATTGATCGTCATCTATACCGTGACCCGCAATAAGTCGAAGTGTGTGGAGAATCACCTTGATAAGTTGAACCTCAATATTTCGAAATATTCGATAGCTCAAATTTTTCCCGTTCCCCCTGAGGTTCGAGTTATCGAGGTTCCACTGTATAAGTATTAGCTGTGGGGAGTTCTTCGTATTTACCTATTTTATTTTTAATATCAATGGAAGGGTAGAATCATTTCATAACTTAGTGCTTTTTACTTTCTCCCTCTATACATAGTATATAGAGAAAGTATTGTTTTCGTCAAAATTTTCGAATTTGAGTTGTTAGTGAAAATATTCGTTTTGGTGCTCCCTGAACCCAAAAAAGTGGTTTTTACGTGATGTCTGTCTGTGTGTGTCCGTGTGTGTTTGTGTGTGTCTGTGTGGATGTGTGCAGAGCTAGAGCCCCAACCAATGGGTTGATTTTTATGAAATTTGGTATGTAGGTACTAATCCACGATATCTCCAGGTTTTTTAATTTTTTGGAATTTTTGATTTTTAAGGGTAATTATCCCCCAAAAACCGCCAAAAAACATGAAAAAATTAAAATTTCTCAAAAACCGCTCAAACGATTTTGATTAAACTTTAGTCGTTTGTAGAACTTTAGTTTTCCAACAAAATGACACCACCCGCATTTCTGTAAAAATTCGGGGTCAGAAATTACAGGACTTAAAACATCAAAAATTCAGTTTTTTGGATTTTTCATAAAAAAACATAAATATTAAAGAATATTACTATTCACCATTAAAAAAAGCTCAAAAAACTAAATAATTTAGTATTTTGAATTACTATTCTACGATTGCTGGTTGCGGAGAAAATTTAAATTTTCATTTTGCGGTAAACACAGTACGTTGCCCAATGTTATTCTTAAGGGGAATACAAAAATTACTATTTCTCTCTTTACTGATCAATTTCATTCAACCTTGATATGCTTGTCTAGTTAGCATTGAACAACAGAGTAAATTCGAAATATGTTGCCCCTTAATAACTCTGGGGGGGAATAGGGATCATTTCCCCTCTTAAAACCACGAGAGTAGCTATGGATTCTGTAGTGCCTTCAAAGCAGGGATTTGGGTGGATGTTTTTGAAAACAACTTGTTTACAAGAGTTTCTGTACATTCGACCGTGCTTTGTATTCTATATTTAGTAAATAAAAAGTAATTTATTCATTAAAGTTGGGCTAAAAGGGAGAAAGTATGTGTCAGTTTCCTGATACCGTTTATTATCATAAATAATCATACCGGATAATAATTATTATTAAAATTAAAAAGGATTTGAACAATTTTAATTTATAAAATAAGCCCGGAAATATTTTGTTAAGCTTCTTTGGTTAACGTAGTAGAGGATTAAATACTTCAAAACACTTCCCTCAGTTAAAATATTGTAGAATAGGAAAGTAAACAAATAATGACTCATAGTTCGGTATTTTGGTGATGTTTTTCCCGTTCGACCACTTCCTGTCTATTTATAGACTTTTTTGCTCACTTCTTATCACCTGCCAAAAACAAATTCTCTACGGAAGTCAAAAAAGACGACAAATCCTTACGGAAGTCAGTTCTGACCAACTACGCATCAATTTGAATCTAGCTCTACATCAATGCACTATTAAAATAATTTGAAACTAAAAGGGAACAAAACATGAAAACAATTAAAATTGCAGAGCATTGTTAGAATTTGGGTGAAGCAAAACGATACTTATTTTTGTTTTGAAATTGTCGAAAGAGTGCTCACTGGTATTCCAAACTGCTTCCCGATGTCACTATTTTATTTCCTGTGTCAACAACCTCAAATAATCTTCAACTTTTCCTTTTAGGGTAGAGTTTTGCCAAACTGCAATTACTAAGTAAAAACGAGTTCGCACGCAGCACGCTGACGTGAGGGAAGTGAATTTCCACATAAAAAACTATAAAACTCAAAATCAGTTAAAATCATACAATTATTCCAATTTTTATTAAAATCTGAAAATATTGATTTTTTTGCTGTTTTGATGCTCCTGGTTCTATTTACCTGCAATGCTGGGAATACAATTTTGCGCATTATAAGGTTAGGAGAAGGTCCAGTCAGGCTTTAAAGTAGGCGTGAGATTTTTGGGGATGATAAAAGTAGATCAACAAATGAATAACAGGCTTTTCTGAAGTAAAACCCCCATAAGACAACGTACTGTGTAAGGTCAATACACATTTTCTTTAATAACTCGGTAAATATATATGCTAGAATGACGAGAGAGGGCTTAAAAGTTTCGCCACACTAATTGCCACCATTTTTCATTCGTTAATTTTATATCCGGGGCTTTTTTGACCCTTTTTGGGCCCAAAAACTAAAATTTCTAAATTTAAAATCCCCAAAAAAGGGGGTTAGAGTTTTCCGATTGTTTTGTCCAACGAACTTGTCCAACTGATTACAAAAAGGAATGTCCCTACCAAATTTGAAGTAAATTGGACAAAAACTGTGACCGCTAGAGTGCATACACACATATATATATATGTCTATATATATATATATATATATATATATATATATATATATATATAATTTTGAACGAGCCCCCAAAACGTGTTCAGGGGGTCACATTAGGAACTTCTATGGTGGTCCCGGGCTTAAGTTTCACCGTGCGGGTCATGCTAATAGTTCACTTTTCATAGGAAATTCACTAACAACCTGAAAACTACTTCTTTGTTTAAAATCCATTGTTGGTGATGGTGAGTTTATGTTGTTTAAAGCGGCGTTTTCCTAGCGACGCGATTAAGCCTGTTACGCTGCGTGCTTCGTGCTCCGCGGTTGCCGGAACCACCGATCCCTTTTAAACCAAATGAGACTGTTTTCCTAGCGGCGCAATGGGCGACTAACTGCTAACTGCGCAGCACGCAGCGCGCAGCGTGATTGGGAGCACTGCCTCGAGAGCAGTCAGTTGCGAACCACGCTGCCGAACTGGGCTATTATTTACACTGGAAATATGGAGAAAACTATAAGTTTGACTGATGTTACCAAGTTCACTGTTGATGATGACAGTTTATTAATTGACTGTGTGTCTGAGTTTGAAGTTCTGTGAAAAATGAGCCATCCTGAATTTAAAAATAACTTGAAGAAGGACAAGATTTGGAGTGGGATAGGGCAAAAAATGAATCCTTTCGACTTTTGGACAGTAGAGCTAGGGCTATGTCGACATCTTCGTCCATCTCTTCCTCTTCCACCAACAACATAAAAGCGAGACTCTTCTTTCTCCGATCCATAGCAGAACGCTACTGTGGGAACCGCGAATCTGCTTGTTACGCAACGCATTGGCGGATTTCTAGGAAAACACTTTTGCGCTGCGTAAAATTTTAATCACGCTGTTCCTGACCACGCTGCGTTCTTTAGCTTAATCGCGTAGCACGCAGCGCGGTTACTTAAGTTGGAGGAAAACACACCTTTAAGAGATTATTGCAGACATTTTCCATCACTGATTAGTAGTGAAACTTGTTTTTACTAATCAGTGATGGAAAATGTCTGCAATAATCTCGAAAAACTACGTTTCACGCACTACATTAAGAACCTCTAAAACTGGCACTGACTAACGACACACCAGACACAAATCTAATATAAAATCAAAACCATTTTATTTAAGTAAAATACATAATTTACAACAATATGAGACTGTTCCTTATTTAAGAAATGAAATCCTCACAAGACCACCAGAGCAAGACCAGTGGCTCTGTGACAAGAAGTAAAACCTGAACTTTGGTAAGATCTTTCCAGTTTTTACATCACCATTGGATAGCCTACTGGAACCTTGATTAGGCCAAGAACTCAACCAATTTAATCATTCAATAATTAATGTAAAAATTTGAACGGGAGAACATTATTTATTATTTGATTTCCAAGAACATCTCTGTAATTATATAGTAACATTAAACAAAATAATATATTTTCCAAAATCAACTTCAAGAGTAATGGAAGCCATGATTTTCAACAATGACTGTTAGGGCCTTTTGAGATCAAAAATTGGCTATTGTGTACTCAACTAACTAAATTATATACTTTGGACTATCTTTTTGAATCTTAAATATTTTGTCTTTGTATCTGATATCATATATTTATCCATGCCAGCTCAAAATCCCCACCCTGAGAACAAGAACCCTGTAAAAATACTAAATTTCTAGCCTGAGCACTTTGTATGTAAAGTAGATCAATCCAAGCATCATCCCTCATATTGTAAACTATACTGTGTATCCCTTCTGTTTAGCCTATGAGATATATCTTTCATTTGTTAATCAATAAACCCTCTTTGTTAAGTATACAAATCAATCCTATTATTTCAAATATTAGCTAAGAAACACAAGCAAACACAAACCAAACACCCAATGTTTCTTAATATTCCAATTGTCATGTGTTTTTTATTTTTTATTTCCAACGGCAGCAAACCAATTTCACACATTTACCATCGATAACAAGTACATCATATACATTTAATAAATAACAATACAAATAAATACAAAAGAATAAGAGAAAAATGTGTTTGCTTACAATACAATTACAAGATAGAAGATCATAGCAAGTTTTAAGACCAGTGCAGGTGCAGCCTTAAGATCAGCATTACAAAAAAGTATTCAAAATCTTTTGTTCAATGTAAATATTGAAAAGTTACTAAAACGTTGCAAAAAGACATTAAGAATCACATATGGCACCTTTGCCAATGGGGAGGAGCGCTAAGGTTGGTAGGGGGGAACATATTCAACGTAGGGGCATCTTTAAAAAGATGCAGCTTTGTTAAACAAATAAAAAAAAAACAATCACACATAACAAATTGGATGTTAGAAACTGGTTTAAAAAGCCATTGGGGCAGAGCCCTGAGGTAGGAAAAAAGTAGCCTAAGTCTTTTAGTCCCAATAACGTAGTATTTGGTGCTGGATCAGGTTTGAGAAGCTGTTTTGTGCCATTTAGAAAATATCTTTTCTCCATAAGAATAACATGACAACTCCAAATGCCAGTGGGATATGTAGCCTTGAGGTCTGGTAGAAAATCAAAAAGTTCTCAGGATTTTTTAGTCCCCTAAAACCTGGTGTTGTCTAGGAATAGTTTGAGGAGCCGTTTTCAAAATCACCTGGACACGCACATACTACCTACTGGTTAGTATATATATATATATATATATTTACTTTTATTGGATCAGGTGACTATTCAAGACAGTTCAAAAGACCCAATTCACCCAATTCAGTTCACCTCAGAATGTATCACACAACTAATGGGGTCCCACGGTGAAGACAGGATCTGCAGTTAGATTAAAATATAAGTTGAAATCACCTGTCTCTCTGGGAACAGGTGTTGTTATTTGTGAATAACACTTATTGCAAATATTAAAATTTACTGTTTCCTGGCTCGGCGGTTTAAATGTTTTAAAACATTTAAGAAAAAATGTCATTAGTGAGTAGTACAAAACTTATAGGTTCAAAGTCAAGCTGTAGACGTCAATCAACAAGTGTAAGTTTACATTTTCAATTTGTATAAAAACATAAATATTTTAGGTTATGGATTGTTTTGTAAACAACAGTATATTGACAAATCTATAAAAAATTTCTATATAGTCCCGTTGGTTTGGAACCCACTGTAAAAGCTGTAGATCAATCTAATTAAAAAAAATTATAGGTCTGAGGCCAGGAGGATTGTCTCTGTAATAAAGATCTCCTTCCACTAAGCCATACAAATAAATAAATAATACCCTATATGTAAGTCCTTAACCCTTTTGAGTGCTAAGCTTCTGAAAGGAGAAGTTGAATCTGTGATGTTGTTTTGTTGATTTTTTAAATGTCTTGAACGCCTGAACAGTTAAAATTAATAAAAACGTGCTTCCCCTGGACATACACATAGTAAAGGATAGGTAAAAAGTAGCAAAACACATTATCAGATGTGCAACTCACAAAGAATCCACCCTCCTGTCAGCTTGGACCCGAGCCAAGGTCCGACCTCCCCTTCAACTCTGTCACAGACAGATGAACTCTCCATGAGTTGCACATAAAAACCACCGACTGTGACGGGATTTGAACCCTCGATCCAAGTGTTACCCCTGGCCGGGAAGATAACGCCTTTGACCGCACAGCCACTGATCAAACTAGCAGCAGTAGCAGACCAGGCGGTATTAGAGCCTAGGCGCTGGAGGAGGTAGTTCACTTTGTGTCTACCAGGTTTCACTACATGTCAGACTCAGTCTGCAGATGACTGAGCGCCTAACGGTACAATCGCTTATGAAGCAGTATCAGTGTTTATTGATAACAGATTCAAAAGACGATATATCGGTCCATAACACTCAAATGGTTAAGCCAAATGTAGACCTAGCCTGATGTTATTAAAAGTGGTACCAGGTTAGAATTTGTTCACACAAAAACCAAATGCATAGTGCAATAGACTGCTTTTACAGTTCTTTGTTTTAAATGTATATGATTTATTTCCAGCTTTTCCCAGATTGTTGATTCGTTACATCCTCGATATTTTTCTCACCTGAAGTCGGGATCACAATCCAGATCCCAAAAAAGTCTGAGACTTGCTTTGTTTCTATCAGTGATGGCAATATCTGCAGTAATTTCTTAAATAACGTAAACTCACCATCACTGACAATGAATTTCTAACCAATAATACTTACTGTGCATTTATAGTACACTTCAAAAAGTGTATCCCTAGTGAAAACATATTTTCTGGCCAGACCTGGAGATGTCTGGGCCAGAACTGGGGCTGTCTGGGCCAGATCTGGGGCTGTCTGGGCCAGACCTGGGGCTGTCTGGGCCGGATCTGGGGCTGTCTGGGCCGGATCTGGGGCTGTCTGGGCCAGATCTGGGTATGTCTGGGGCAGATCTGGGGATGTCTGGGCCAGATCTGGACCATATCTGAAGATGTCTGGGCCAGAACTGGGAATGTCTGGGCCAGATCTGGGGGATATGTCTGGGCCAGAACTGGGAATGTCTGGACTATGCCTGGGGGTGTCTAAGCCATAACTTGGGGATGTCTGAGCCAAATTTGGGGATGTCTTAGGAAGGAAGATATGAAGTGAGAACACTGCATGACATGTTGAACAACAAAAATATACAAAAAATATAATTAAACTTTGTTGAAATCATGTAATTGGGAATTAGTAATGAAATAGCTTCACAAATATTTAATTAGTCAGTAGGAGGAGGATAGTAATTATTACTGGTAATAAACAATTGTTTATAAAAAGGGTATTACTATCAATCTTATAAGTCAATGACAATGAAATACAATGTGTTGCACAAGTGAAAACCAGAGCCTGATTCCTGATTAACCATTAGAGGCTAACTAGGCTGCAGCCTAGGAGGGCGCCAGTCAGTCAAGGGACTCAATTTTTTTTAATAATCTGAGAAGTGCGGTGATAAATTGGTTAGAGGGAATTTTATTCCCGCGCGCCCTTTCCTGTCGCCACACCTGCTTCATTCAAAGTTTGACAGAAATTTAGTTTAGTTGTTCCTTAGCCCATGATTACTGTTTGACGGTTTCCGAGATAAATTAACTTTATATTTTTGATTATAATAATATTAAATATGGTATATATTAATTTAATTTGATTGCAGTTTATCATATTACAAGGCAAGAATGGATACATAAATCAAATGAATAAACTGAATTTGTTCCAACTTTCATTTCACTTAGAAACACTAAACCAAAGTGTTCTGCATCACGTAGGTGTAGACTATTGGTAATTTGTATATCCCACTCCATCCAAGTATACCCACAAGTGAGGATGGCCGCGGGGGTTAAGACGTGTGGTCAGTAAAGTCAAAGATCTTAGGTTCAAGATCCATCCTGGTCATGATATTTTTGAAACTAAAATCCTTTTAAAAAATGTATATTATTGGTTTATCAAGCTATTCAGTTGGAAAAATCATATTTTTCAAATTAATATAACCATTTAAATAAAAAAATTCATAGTTCTGGCCCAGATCTGGCCAATTCTGGAAGAGCCATGATATCTGGGCCAGAAAACTGTTTTCTCACTAGGGATTCTCAAGACGAAAATATAACTTTTTAAGAGTTACAATTTTCAAACTTTCCAGGGGTGCGCCTCTAGGACCTCTGCTGTTATGTCCTTGTGGGTATTTCATACCCCATATCAGAAATTATACCCACCTCTTCACTTCACTGCCTCTGATCAACACTCTATGGTGCTTTAGTGTAACTGTTTCTGATTTGTAAAGGGTTTGGACTTGTTTTAATTATTGACACAATGATTAGGGACTAGTTTGCTTCGGTTACTGTGATAAAATAATTCAGTTTATTTATATTAACTGTGTAATTGCATTTTAGGATTCCTTCCGATCAAAGAAGTCTCAACATTCAGAAAGTTTCACTTCTGAGTATGGTTCTAAATTTGGGAGGTCAGTTTCAAAATTTCCCAAACAGAATGATCCAGGCTTGGTTCAGTCAGTTTCAATTGTCAATTCTCGAGTTATTCGCTCACTCATGAATTTCCCTGTCAAAATTAATTCAAAATTGCCAGATCTAAAGCAAATGGAGGCAACTGAATGCATCAGGTAAGACTGTGGTGATTAAATGGAGCAAATTGCTGATATAAATAAGGCTGATTGAATTAAGAAATGTGTTTAATTTCCTTTAATTAGTAAATAGTTTAGCCATGTAGGAATAGCTAGGAAAAAATTATGGCACGGTCAAGATCACATTAAAGAGAAGGATACTGTGAGAGGATTGTCACCTTCTATAAGAGCCATTTAAACTTCCACTATTTTAAGGGGGAGGGGCTACAGTTCTGATTGTATGCCTAAAATGGTAATAGCAACTATATTTATGTAATGTAAAAAAAATAAATGTCACTCTAATTGATAAAAAAAGTTGCATTTGAGCAATACTTAATGTTATAAGTAATATTAATATATCAGTTGATACAGCTCATTGCTGATTCAAATCTAACTCTCTAAAAATCAATGAAAACAAAACTGAACATATTATTTTCTCTTTAAGAAATATAGAAATTGAAAATTGAATTGCAAAATCAGTAAAACTATTGGTTGTTACTCTTGATCAAAAACTTATCTGGGAGGAACACACTAATAACATAATTTCAAACTTTCAAGGGTGTGCTTTTTATTGAGAAAATTAAATAGCTGTGTCAGTAATAATTTGATGAGAATGGCATATTTCAGTTTTTTCATTCCCATTTATTATATGCAAATATATTATGGGGTAATAGTGTGGGTGCAGAGAGAGTTTTCTTGTGGCAGAAGAAGGCAGTAAGAATTTTATCTGGTTTGGGGTACAGGGACAGTTGCAAGGCCTATTTTACTAATTACAACATATTGACTGTTCCTAGTATTTTCATTTTTCAGAATTTAATGTATGTAAGAGAAAATATTACAACATTTGTTAGCTTTAGCAATATACATAACTATCAAACAAGACATACCAAAGATTTAGTTTTACCCACTATAAGATTGGGGAAGTATGCTAAGAGCCATAAATATTTATAAATTAAATTGTTTAACAGACTTCCCGAAAAATGGAGATTATTAGATTTAGAAACATTTAGGGAAAAATTTCTAAATGTCTTATTGTTAATGCTTTTTACTCTATAAATGAATTTTTAAACTCAGAGCAATATATTTATTGTTAACTTTATACTGTGTATTATGTGTTGCAATGTATTATATATATGATATGTATTATGTTGATCTTACTGACATTATTACTGAATATTTTCTTCTTAAGATATTGTATTTGACGTTGACCATTCTGTATGAGAAAATGACAATAAATAAAATGATTCTGATTCTGATGATTCTATATGAGCACAAATTGTACTATTCAAGACAAAAGTGATGAAATGAATATGAAATTAAAAATGAATATATAATGGTGAAAGCAAAACTAATCACACTGGATGGTCCTAGTTGCAACCACTTGTTCTGCTGCACACTATCTCGACAATGTGTTAGTAAAAACTAACATCTTAGAAATTTAGAAAATAGTTTTGCAACAAACGATGAACTTTATTTTTCCCAAGTGTATATGTTAAGGCCGAATTTTACTAAGATAACTCCATATCATTATTTTTATCTGATATTAATTATTAATCCTTTGAATGCCAAACTTTTGAATGCAGTTGTTGAATCTGTGATTTTCTTGATTTTTACAAAATATATTGAATACTTAAAATTATAAAAAAACATGTTTCCGGCAAACATACACCAGGTTTCACCAGGAATACAATAGTTGTGTGAACTACATTCGATGATGAACTAATTAGAATATCATTGGAAATTTGATGACTAGTGGGGCTGAGTCCTAAGATCAAATCGGGGTGAATGGCTCAATAGAAGAATTAATAATGCCCTTGGACGGTAAAAATAATGATAAATTCATGTTAACTTCTTTAGGTATAGACTTGTTTGGATTCAAAGGAACATAATCCTTGTGCACTTCACGCGGAATATCTTGGCTTGTGGCTGCCGGAGTGATTGAGATAATCAGCTGGGCCATATCGAGCTTCAGTTTGACTGAACAGATGATGGAAACAACAGATGACAATCTCGCTCTACTCCAACTGTTTGAACTGAAAACAGTTCCCACAGGACAAGATATTCTGCATCAAATAAATAAATATATATATATATATATATATATATATATATATATACTGTATAATGTTTTATATAAAAAAATATAAGCTGTAAGCCCACGATCAAAGATGTGCAATTTTATGGTATATGATAGATCATTTATTCATTTCAGAGTAGGGCAGACGTGGTTCCAAGGTACGTCAGCCGCTAAGGCTTGTTGCGCTCCCCATTGAATTGGTTTCAGAACCCATCAAGATGCAGGAGCCTGATGAACTGCTGTAGTCTGCAGACAAGCTCCTCACGAGGCAGATGACAGCCCTTCACCCTGGCGCCAAGAGTGGCAGCTCTTACCTTGGCCAGCACATTACAGTCAAAAAGCAGGTGGTCCGCAGTCTCTTCAGACTGCCTTCACTTCCTGCGTGTAGGGTCTCCATTGAAACTGCCCATGCGGAGCAGGTGCTTCCTCAGATGTCCATGTCCAGTGACTATAGCCCTTTGATTTATTTGATGTCCTGCATACCTATAATAACATACAGTTAAGTTGACAGTTGGGCTGTAGCCAATAGCATGGATGCACGCTGTCACTGTTGCCATTTTGCCATAGAAAAATACCACTTGAATGTTATACCGATCATCTGGTGTGCAGTTTTGCCAATGCAGCACGTCTACTCTTGGCTGATCTTGGTTGATAGCCCGGCAAACCACGCCCTCAAATTGCAACTTAATTGTCCGCTATTATAGACGGATTATATCTGAGGCCACTCGCTGCGATGGTGAGTGTAGCTTGCCCATCATTCACCAGGAATACATCAGTTGTGTTTACTGCATTCTGCGGTTAACCTTATGAACTATTTAGAATGAATATCATTGGAAATTTGACGACCTGTGCTGGGGCTGAGCCCTAAGGTCAAATTGGGTTGAAAGGTTGAGTACAAGAATAAATAATAATGCCCTCGGGCAGTAAAATTAATCTATACTAATAAAGTAGTTGTGTGTGTGTGTGTCCCAGGTGATTTTGAAAACGGCACCTCATAACTGCTCCCAGACCATACCACGTTGTAGAGGACCAACAAATTTAAGAAACTTTTTTGTTTTTCCCCAGACCTCATGGCTGCGCCCATCAAAAGCTGCCATGTTATTCTTATGGAGAAAAGGTTTTCATAAATGGCTCAAAAACGGCTCTTCAAATCTGCTCCGGGGCCATACAATGTTGATGAGGGACTGAAAGTCTTTAAAATAATTCTTTTCCTGACCTCAGGGCTCCGCCCCACCTGCTTCTTCTAACACTTCCCAACGTCCAATTTGGACGAGTGATGGTTCTTTGGTTTTGTTTTACAAATTCACATGTCTTGAATGATACCCCTACGTTGGATACGTCCCTCTCCACCAACCTTAGGGCACTGCCTCACAGGCAAAATTGTCATGTTAATCTTTCCATTTTTTATGTGATTTTAGCCATTTGTCATTTATTCATAACATTTCCATAGGCTTTTTATAACCCCGATCTTAGTGCTCCGCCCCACTGGCTAAACGATTGCCATGTTATTTTTATGGAGAAAAGAGTTGTCCAGGTTATTGTGAAAAAGGCTCCTCAAATCTTCTCCCGGGCCATACCACGTTGTAGAGGGCTAAACAGTTTTAGATACTATTTTGTTTTTCCCCCAGACCTAGGGGGGGATGTGCCCCAATGGCATCAAAAGCTGCCATGTTATTCTTATGGAGAAAAAATGTTTTCTTATAACGGCACATAAAATCTGCTCCGGACAATTCCATGTTGTTCTTAAACTAAATTCCATGTTGTCGGACTTCTGATACTTTTTTACCGAACTTAGGGCTCCTTTATTTTACCCCTCTAGCTGGTTTCTCCCATCCCTTCCCGACATCCAATTTTGACGTCTGATGGTTCTGATGTTCTGATTTGATTCACAAAGCCATATCTCTTGAAAATGCCCCTACGTTAAGTAGGTCCCCCCTATCCTTAGGCTCCTTTTTGGGGGATTTTAGCCAATTCTCAATAATCCTTAAAATGTGAATACGTTTTCGTATAAGCTTATCTTATATTTTGCAAGTTATTCTTAAGGAAAAATACCTTTACTAATAAAGTAGAACTCCAGTTGATTGCGAAAAGGCTCCCCAAAACCTGTCAAAAACCAGACAACGTTGTACAGAAACAACAATATTTTTAATTCCCCCCCCAAATCTCAGGGCTCTGCCCCAATGGCCTCAAAAGTTTCTATGTTATTCTTATGAAGAAAATATGCTATCAAAAAATCTCGAAAACGGCTCCTTGAACCTCCTCCTCCTCCTGGACAATGTTGTTAGTATATGGATACCTTTTTCTGACCTTATATAGGAATCCCCCCCAGTGGTCTTCAATGTTGTCATGTTATTGTTATGATGAAAATATTGTTGTTGGAGTGACGAAAATAAATAATAGTTATCTTTAATGAGGTATAAATTTGTTTGGATTCGAAGGAACATAATCCTTGTATACATAACATGTTTTATTGAGAAAAAATATATATATATTTGCTATAAGCCCTTGATCAGAGATGTGCGATTTCATCTGACAGATCATAAAAATTAAAAGTATAAAACTTTTTTGAATTTGTTTTAGGGAGCTCGGAAGTTTTATGAACATTTTAGATTATGAATTCAACTATACTTCTTTCTGGCTTTTAGACATATTATCCAAACTAATCAAGCATATGCAGTTAAAAGGACTTTCCATTATTAACCAGAACATTTGTCTCATGTGGTTCAGATTTGTTTTACGCTGCATTTCAGGTGAGTGTTATCGGTGTATAATCATCAAATTAGGCGGGTGGGGGATTTTGCAGTGTTACCAGTTTGTGCAAGCTAACATTTTAGTAAAACAGAGTGGATTTTTCAGAACATATGTTTACAGAATTATGATGTGTTTTTTCCTAAGGTAAACAGCTGGCTTGTTTTATAAAACTGCAATTGGAATTCTTTATCAGCAGTTCTGTAAATTTTACAAACTAATTAGTACTCAAAGGAGTCGTCAGATTTTGTAAGGATACACCAGGGCATGTAACCCACTTCCAAAACCGGGCCCGGATCAATGAAGCAGGCTCATGGTTTCTACAGAATTTCAATTTTCTTTTTCCCAGACTTTCCCTGACCCTTTTGTAAAACTCCCCTAACCAAATTTCGAAATACGTCTTAGCATTTTCGCTTTATAAATAAGCATGTGCGCACAATTATTACATATTTAATATGTAAAACATTATTTTCTATATCATATATGTGATACATTTTAGTATAACAAAATTAAACAAATTGATCTCAATACAATCTACAAAAAGGATCAAATTTGGTTTTATCTTAACTATTCTTCAGCCTTATATTACCTTACTCCTGCAATATACTTTCATTACATTTTTAGGATTTTTAAGGATTTCAAAAGGTTACACCTACTTTAATTATTGAGTTATACAGTTTGGTCTGTATAAATTTACACAGTAAATTTCTGCAAAACAAATTAGGCTATTTTAAATTGTTCACATATTCTAAACATCGTAAAACACTTCACTTTTATTAGACAACACAAACTTTTATAATGGATGCAGCCTCCTGCTGTAAAATAAAAACTGACTGAACGATTATGGTTTTATGATTTGTTTATGTTATAATGACCCTCAAAACCATTTTTGATACTTAACAAAGAGTAAACAAATTTTGTGAAGTAGCTTTAAGGTGGAATAGTAATCAATATTGTCTATAAGTTAAAAGTTTATTTTCATATCTTTAGCTTTCAAAGCAGTTTTTTATTCAGAACAGTAATTAGTACTACACTGGCAAAGTATACTAGCTTGACCGAGAATGACATTCAGATTAAAAATATGCAAAAACTGTGTGAAGTAAATGATAAAATAACTAGTTTGCAAAAAGAGAATGAGGGCATTAAACATACACTAGACAAGGCAGTACAGCAGGCAAGATTTTACCAGACACATTTACTCCAAAGAAAGCAATGGCTGGAGGATGAAACAATAACAATGTATTACTATGTACTTACGAAGGAAATACCCCTAAAAAGTATTATGTTACTCTAAGCCCATGTGTGGTTCAACTACTTCAACTTGGAGATGAAATAGCAGTAATGCAACATGTGACAAAAATCAAAGAGGATCAGTTAAACTATGTTTTTTCCATTGAATAACAGTGAAACTAATGCAGATAAAAGTGGGTCACACTGGTCTTTGCTAGTCCTTGACAAAGTTGAGAAATGTTGGTTCACCTCGATTCTCATAAATATATCAACCACACAGCTGCTGAGAATATCAGTATTATGGTAAACAAACATCTTAACATGACTATTGAATTCAAAGAAGTGTTATGTTCACAACAAACTAACTCACATGATTGAGGCATATTCACATTGCTACACATTCAAATTTTGTCTAATAATATCACTAAACATGGGTATTTGTTAAATAAAGTAGTAGAACCTATAACTCAAGCCATGATTGTTAAAACAAACTGGGGATTATCCAACTGATGTCTAAATGCTGGAAAGACGTATGCTTGTCCCCATATCAAACTCGGAATCATGTCGAGACAGTTAAACTGTCATATTGTGAGTCGACTCAAGACTACCTACGCCTATAAATAATAAACTTAAAGCAGCTGATTCAAATAGCATGGAATACATTTGTAACATGCTAAAGATGACAGTTAAACTTTGTAATGCCAATATATGGCTCTGTACTCTACCTTATAGGCATGATATCCCTAATGGCAGTGAGCTACACTACAAAATCTTTAAAATAAATAACTATAATTGGAATCTGCCAGAAGAGAGAAGCAATTTACATGTTATTGACATGTATCTTTTAGAAAATCATTTTTTCATAGCACAGGGCTTACACCTATCGAAAAAAGGATAAAGAATACTGGGTAAAATTATTGCAGATGAAATCAGTGGGAAAACAGTCCCTAGGCCTTCAAGGGAAGATGAAAGCATGGATTACCTTACACATACTGACTCTGGCCACAAAACCTCTGCTGAACCTATTCAAACGACAACACAAATAAGGTTTAAAATACACCAATCTGGGACGTACATGGTAATATCACACCTCAATCTTTAAATTGATCCAATGAAGTTCTGCCTTATTCAAGCAGAAGAGAGTCTGAAATTAAAGTAACGGAGGCAAACATGACAGACATAGTAATGCATTTCAGACATCACCAAGATACTGTTTTGTCCATTCTATCTCTGCAGATTTCTCTAATGATAGACAAATGAGCGCCGGAGTGGCTGTAGTATTGAAAAAGAAGTTCGGGAAACCCTCGTCATCAGATATTGTTAGTGAATATCTGACCTGTTAGAAAGTTGTTGAGGGTGCGACTGTATATGGTCTGATTACAAAGGATATGTATATGGTAAACCATAAAATTGTTCATACGACATGGTTTTCCTTAAGTTAACAGAGGATTTCAAAAAGCAAAAACTTTAGGGTGCAAAAAAATAGGGTGTGTTAGAGGCAAAATTTCTCTGAATCATTTCGCCAATAATATAGTAAAGTTTCAACAGTCTACTGGAGCCTCTGTGAATGTAATTGCATACCAGGAAAGATCTGCAAGACCTCTTGGGAGTGGACTAACATTTCCAGGCTTTTTATAAGGACTAAAATCTGCTATATCCAAAGCTCAGCTGACAATTTAGAAATATCAAGAACCTAATAATCTGCAGTGAAACCAACAATTGATCTACATAATATGAATGCATTCCCCCCCCCTTCTTCAAGTAACTATGCAATCAGTAGATGCAGAAGAAAAAGTAGCATTACACGAAGAGAAGTTGAGATTTCAGCTTCATGGATTGAAGTAGCTACGCCACTTAAAAATAGCACTGCTCCAGGAGCACCCAGTGAAACCACCACCAGTAATTTCACAACACCCACAGCAACGACAGGGACACAATCGAGTTCCAGTACCGACACTGCGTCAGCAGACTCTCCGTGCTTCAAAGGTTGGGGAACTCCTGACATTAAAAAAGACACTACAAAATATGAAGACCTCAGCAAATTCCTAAAAGACTATCATCCAACTTCCAAAAATGACAACCTATCACAATGCAATCAACTGGACCCTGAATCAACTCACTGTTTACTGCCTTCTGCTCCCCACCCTCCTCTGAGACGCTCCAAAACAACTCTTGGTAAACGCAGACTCAACAGAACACTAGATTTAAAAACTTCTGATAAGCTATCAAATGTATGTCAAAATAGTGATGAGATGGTATGTAATACTGATGGTTTTTTAGTCCAAACTTAGGTACTATAATCCAAAGAAAATGTAATTTTGGGGTTGGGAAAAACATATAATATTTTAAGCATAAAAGTCTGGTATTTACAATTGCTCACATTAATATTCAATCTGTAAAGAGAAAAATCAGCCAATTAGAACTAATACTGGATAAATTTAAATATGATATTATTTCTCATAATGAACATTGGCTTTATGATGCAGAAAAAACTTGTTATATACCCAATGGATTTTGTTTAGCTTCAATTTACTGCAGAAAACTACCTCTAAAAAGTGGTGGCTGTGCAATTTTCTTAAAAAGTAATATTAAGTTCATGGCTATTAACTTGGAAAACTATTCAAATGATCTGGTTTTTGAAACAGTTGCTCTTGCTGTAACTCATCTCAACCTCATTGTTGTCTCAGTTAACCTTATATACTCAAAACTCTAGCTTTAATCAGTTTATTTTTCAATTAGAAAACTTAATTACATTTATCAATAAAAAGTGTCCTAACAAATACTTGGCAGTCTACGGCGACTTCAATGTAGACAGATTAAAATATGACTCTGAGACAACAAAATTTTTAAATACATTAAGATCACTTAATTTGTATTGTATTAACAACCAGGTTTGAAGCCTGTTTAGGTAATGTAGCTATAAACATGGGTAAATTGGTTAAAAACACTACTTTGCTCCCACAAAACATATCTGACCGTGCTGGCCTATGGGTAACCTTAAAACTACCCAGAAATGTACTTTTAGATACTGTTAATGATGTTAGAGAAAACCCTGTAGCTAGAATTATAACTGAGAATAGAATGATCAACTTTGAAACTAGTTTAAGTCTTGTTGATTGGTCAGATATATATGAAATGTGTGATATAGAATTAGCAACTTCATAACAACATTTTCCAATTGTTTTCAAGCCAACTGTCCTGTTAAATTAATCAAAGCAAACAAGACTCGGTCAAAAAAGTGGTTTAATGAGGAGATGAGAGAAATGCGTACATTTATGTTGGCAATGTACGACAAATACAAAGTAAGCAAAAAAGCTGAGGATTTCAATAATTTTAAGAAATGTTTAAAAATGTATACGTTGGCAATTAAAAATGCAAAAATAAATGAAAATAGTAAATTCATGCAAAATTCCAGCAATAAATGTAGGGCAGCGTGGAAATTAATCAAATCAGAAACCGGCCTGACGAACTGCAATAAAGGTGAACATCATATTTCAGTAGATGAATTCAACGATTATTTTCTAAATGTGCAATTATCTACCATTAGTAATGACTGTATAACCTCAAATAAAAATAAAAAATCTAATGCAACGGTTGACAATTTAAAAAATATTAAATATTTTAATGAATTAGATACTTGTCTTGCTTTTAATTGATCTAAAATTTATCCGCTGACAATAAAAAACATTGTAAGTAGTCTGAGCAATTCAAGAAGTGAAGATACTTATGGGATATAAAATATGGTCCTAAAATAAGCAATAGATTTTATTTTGGCTCTACTGACCCACCTCTACAACTTGATTCTAAAGCAAGGAGTTTTCCCAAAATGCCTAAAAATCAATAAAGTAACGCCTATTTTTAAACAAGGTGACAACGCAAACCCTTCGAACTATCGACCAATAGCTGTTGTTCCTGTCCTATTCTAAGTGTTTGAATCTTGCATTCTGTCTCAGATGTACATCTTTTTCAAAACAACAATCTATTCTACAGACATCAGTATGGGTTCAGACCAAACCATTCCACAACATTAGCTCGAGATAATATTGTTAGTTTTATAATTAAAGGGTTTGAAGAGGGGGAGACATAGGGGCTGACTCTTGTGGACATAAGCAAGGCGTTTGACTGCCTCTCTCACTCTGTAGAAGAGGGGGAGACATCGGGGCTGACTCTTGTGGACATAAGCAAGGCGTTTGACTGCCTCTCTCACTATGTAGAAGAGGGGGAGACATAGGGGCTGACTCTTGTGGACATAAGCAAGGTGTTTGACTGCCTCTCTCACTCTGTAGAAGAGGGGGAGACATCGGGGCTGACTCTTGTGCACATAAGCAAGGCGTTTGACTGCCTCTCTCACTCTGTAGAAGAGGGGGAGACATAGGGGCTGACTCTTGTGGACATAAGCAAGGTGTTTGACTGCCTCTCTCACTCTGTAGAAGAGGGGGAGACATCGGGGCTGACTCTTGTGCACATAAGCAAGGCGTTTGACTGCCTCTCTCACTCTGTAGAAGAGGGGGAGACATCGGTGCTGACTCTTGTGGACATAAGCAAGGCGTTTGACTGCCTCTCTCACTCTGTAGAAGAGGGGGAGACATCGGGGCTGACTCTTGTGGACATAAGCAAGGCGTTTGACTGCAAGGCGTCTCACTCTGTATTATGCAAAAAATTACAGTATTATGTTATTAAAGGAACGAAATTAGATCTGTTAAATTCCTACCTAGAACACAAACGTCAAATAGTGGAAATAAATGGTAAAACTTCCAAAACAAAAATAGTTTCAGCAGGGCTTCCACAGGGGTTAGTCCTGGGTCCCTTTCTCTTCTTAGTGTATATTAATGATCTAGATTATAATATTCAGTCAACATGAATTCTTTATACTGATGACATAAGTTTATTAAGCTCTCACAGAGATCTGGAAACAGTCAAATTCCATCTTGAAGAATCACTAATCTGTGCTCTTTGAAAATAACCTCTGTGTCAATGACTCCAAGACAGAAAGAATATATTTTTCTTTGAATAATCAAACAGGTACTGTTTGTAATACTCATAACGTAAAATTGCTTTGAATTCATTTAGATAATAAAATGAGATAGGAAGTCCACATTCAGAATCTTTGCAAAAAGTTATCCAGAATTTTATATTTGCTTAGAAATTAAAAACATGTGTAACTCGTTCTGTTCTTCTTACTTATTACTATGCATTTTTTCATTCTCTACTTTCATACGGTGTCTGTCTGTGGAGAGGAGCTTCATCATCATCCATCGCATTTATATGGCAAAAAAAAGCTATAAGAGTAATAATCTAAACTATCTTCAAAGCTGCAGGGAAAGTTTTAAAGAATTGAAAATTATGATATTACCTTTTCTTTTTATGTACACAAACTTACTATATGTAAAAGAACATGAAAACTGTTTTCAAGACAGAACAGCAGTTCATCACCACAATACCAGAAATAAGCACAGTTTAAATTTACCTCAGGTCAGACTTAACAAAACAATTAAAAGCCATTATTTTCAACAAATACAATTTTTTAATAAACTTCCAGATTCTGTGAGAGCATTAAATTTAATAAAATTCAAAAGGGTTCCTAAAGATTTTTTTATATGATCATGTATTTTATACTCCAGTAATGAATTTATGAATTTTGATTTTTCCAGTTTTAAGTTTTTTGTTAAATGTTCGGCAGCCATGTTAGGGTTTCATACCATACAGTATATTGATTTGTTTTATTTTAATTACTGAGATAAATGTGTTATTTTAATTTTAAGATATCTCTATATTTTATTTTCTGTATACTATTGTATGATAATGTAATATTGTATACTATGACATGGCCTATTGTATAATTGTATACTTAATGGCTCAATAAATTACTATTATTGACTATTATTCAGTACGTGGGGTTTGAGACGTAACAAAATAAGCATTATCTCTGGGTTCCCTGACTTTCCCTGACCGGATTTACAGTCCCTTACATTCCCTGACTTCCCCTGACCTCCCCTGACTGTAGAAACCCTGAGGATTTAAAAATGAAAACCACCATCATCAGATTAAATTCATCTTAAATTTATTTAAAATTGGATTGAACGATGTGTCCGTATTTAAGAAAAGAATTAGAGCTGACTTCATTACAAAATGTTCAGGATCATTATTGTTTTTTTTTCAGACAGAACAATATTACGTAATGAATTAAAATTTGTTTTCTGCAGCAGTCTCGCGAATGCCACATTTGTAGAAACACGGACGGACATATCCCTTGCGCGAACAATCAAACAAATTCACACGTCTGTGGTGGATTTTTGCCCAGGCTCCAATGTGAACCATTTGGAGTCGGTTTTCTGACGAAGATAAAAGGAATCGTCAGCGTCAGGGTAGCATCATCCCTTATAAGGCTGGCAGGCTGATAGCCATTGCAGGATATTCGCAGGACATCTCAGACAATTTTTTTTACAAGTAGGATGCTTAATCATTATCAGTCAAGGACAAGGACAAGTTTCAGTTTAAATTAATAACAATTATTTTCCTGGGTACAAGCCATTGGGGCAATTCAGCGTTGGGGCAATGGTAGTCTCTCGCTGGGTCCCGTTTAGCGGAGCCAATCAAACGTGAGCTCGCCGCAATGATCACAGCCAATCAGGTGTTAGCTCGCCGAAGCACCTATCAGTCGAGGCTTTACTATATTTTCATTGATAATTTTTGCACTCTGTTCTATGAGTACCAACATAAGTACTGGAGAAAAAAAATCTCTAATTAGTTCGGCAAGAGGTTTATTTTATTATTTTAAAACCATAGTGCATTAAAAGTAAAACAAATATTAAGATAAAAGAATAGTAAACAGATGATTGTCATAACAAATATAACCCAATTCATACATCGATCGATATGAGTAATTATATCATGTTATAACATTATTTTACCTGATCACTGTTTAATCACAGTAAGTGTAGTAAAGTGCCTAGTGTAAATTTGTTGTTTTATAATACATTTTACGTCATATAATGTACCAGGCAATATATCCATAGTTATGCATGTTAGCTATAAGTAAAAGTAACAAAACGAAGCTAATCTATTAACGACACCGATCGTTTTCGTTGGCTAACAAGATTTTCATTCATTATCGTTGCCCCAACACCAAATTGGCCGAACGTATGGTTCCCATATTTCCAGTGCCACTTTGAATATAATTGCTTAAAATATTATTAAAATATAATAAAGCAGAAAGTTTGCAAGTCAATCGCCGTCCAACTACAGGACCGATTGAGCTGAAATGTTATAGGAATCCAACAGATCTAACGCACATTCCTATTCCGAAAGCCTTTCAGGCTCCCCCAACTACAGTTTAAAGTCCCCACATCACAGTAATTCGATTGACATTACAGTGTAAGTATTAACATGATTTATAGATAATAAGTACACCGCAGTAAAATGTAATCAGATCCAATTAAATTTGATCAGACTCCATGCCCAAAAGTTAAGTACAAACAAGTAAAAAATAATCACAATTTTACAAATTAAGCAAATGATTATATATACAGATCAGTTACAAGAACATTATTACTTAAAAATTGAACAATTATATTACAGTTGTAATAAGTTACAATTGTATTATTTGTTATTTAAAATAATGACCGCAGTTCGAAAATTCAAAGATTACTTGCTTTCAAAACATATATATAAATATTAAAACATACGACTTTCTAAATTTAAACATGTGGCCATTACAGATGTAATATGTGGCAATATGGGCCTCTCAGCGTTGCCAGTTCGTGCCCAAAATACAAGAGCACAAATCATTTTATGCCAGTTCCACATATGGTAACAACGCAAAATCCCCCACCTGCCTAATTTGGTGCTCCCGGTTATAATAGACCTATGAGCCTAGCCAGGTTGTACTATTTCTTTCTGGCAAGTACAATAGAAATTTTATTGATGAATTTTAGCCTCCGGATTACTGTATAATACTTAAAAGTGGTTTATACACCTGCATTTAAGTAATCCAATTTGTTGCTTCATGCAAGCGGTTTCAACTCCGTGGAGTCATCATCAGGCCGTTGGTACAAGGATAAAACAATCTCTTCATTTGAAGGTCGTCATGGCGTTCATCACATGAATGAAAACACATACGGACATCAAACGGACAACGGACACGGACATTTAAAAAACAGATTAGATAGATTAGACTAGATAGACTTCACTTCCGCCCGGTACGTGTCACACCCACCCTTTTGTGTTTAGTGTTTTTTAAATATCTGTGTCCGTTGTCCGTTCGATGTCCGTATGTGTTTTTGTTCGTGTGATGAACGCCATGACGACCTTCAAATGAAGAGATTGTTTTATCCTTGTGCCAATGGCCTGATGATGACTCCACGGAGTTGAAACCAGTTTCATGAAGCAACAAATTGGATTACTTAAATGCAGGTATATAAACCACTTTTAAGTACAATAGAAAGTTGTGTGAACACTTTTGGATGAGTTATATTGTCATAGTTGTGACAATTGACTAGTTGCCATTACAGTTTTGCTGAAGATCACAGTATATAATAAGTTTGTAAAATGTAAGTTAATCAGATAAGTAGATTATAATACAATAATTTTGATTATACAATGTTGCTGTGGGATATAAACTATATCCTCCTACCAAATTTCAGCTCAATTGGTCGTGGTCCTGTAAATTATTACCGTCAATAAGATCCAGCATGGGAATTATTATGACCAATGGGTTAGTGTCCCAAGAGTTTTCACAATGAGAGGAGGCCTATGTGTATAAGTGTAGTGTGTAGTGTGAGGCCTTAATTGTAGTGTGCTCTACATCTCTTCACCACATTTCAGCTCTTTTCGTCCATTAGTTGGTATGTGACGGTTAACAAAGAAATTTTAAAACCATTTGGGCAGAGCTCAAATGGATTTGAGGAACAAAAGTCGACATATGTATAATTCTGATGAGCAACCTATCTTTCTTACACATTTGTGCTCAATCAGTCCAGTTAGTTGTCAGTGTTTGTTAACATGGGAATTTCGAAGGCCAGCAGGGTTGAATTCCAGAAGATTTACTAAACAAGAGTATTCCTAATATATACTTGATAGTGGTGTTTTACCAAGCTTACTCCCAAATTTCAGCTTAGTCGGTCAATTAAGTTTTAATGGGAACTTTAAGGCCTCTGGTAAGCAGAATTCTCAAATAAGCGTGAATACTGCAACCTTTTTTTGGGCTAATAACTTTCTTTACCTTTCTATGAAATATCCTGTAGTTTGTGGGTTATGGACCGACAAACTAACACAAAAAATGTACACCTTTACAATATATAGGTTATCTTGATTTTTTTATTAACATTATTAAATTTATTATTCCTTCCTGTCCCTTCCAGGCTCAGAACTCTGATCTGGATTTAAAGATGTGCATGACGAAAGGGGTCAAGAAACATTAAAGCAGTACCCATTCCGCAAGATTTGTGGTCTTCTGACAATATTTTCATGACCCAGAGAGCACGCAATTTAGTATAGCCTAAATGTTCTGTATGATAGAGATGACCTGAAATTTCAGGAAATTTCATGGATAAACCACTTAGGGTGAACCTACTGTTTTCTCTAATCACTTCATCAACTCGCTGAACAAGGTTTTCTGTAGCAACAGATTTGCGTCTTTGACCCCTTTCGTCCTGCACATCAGTACGACCATCTTTAAATTTTCGATAGCAGATTTGAGCCAGTAAGTGACAGAGCATTTGTTGAGGGGGGATTCGCTGTTCCATCATGTAAACATTACCCGCCTACGCCTTGTCCAGCGTTTACGCTATGCGATCATATATAGACAACATATCATGACACATTTAAATTCATTGGCGGCAACATTCTCTGAAGAGAGTATTGAAAAGTTGGTACACCAATGCCTGCATATTCAGCCCCCATGTTATTCTTATGGAGAATAATTAAAATGGCATATGTAGCTTATTTATGAATGTATATTAATGAAACTTGTTGTGTAGCTTCACCTAGTTGAGTTATATTGATATTTGCACAAAACCCATATTTTTAGTTCCTTGATAAAGCAAACCTGAGTACTCAGCCCCCATTGTTATTCTTGTGAAGAATAATTAAAATGTTTTATAGACTAAGCGCACGAAACATGTCAGTCTAAAATAAAAATGTTTTTTATAAAAAAGGGTACTTTGTTAAAATATGAAGATACATCTTATAATATTAGTAGCCCTAATCAATCATTATAACTTATATATATATATATTATATAGTATATATATATATATTTATATTGCTTATTTATGAATGTATATTAAAGAGACTTGGTAAGTGGCTTTATGTGGTATCAAATATATATATATATATGCATTGGAAATTCCCTGATACGCAGGTTTGCTGCAAGGGTGGAATTTAATTGCTTAGACTCTCTTAAAACTAGAATTTTTATGAACTGCTTTGTTATAGATTTGTATTTTACATTTACAATTCACACCGGCTGGTTCGGTCATTTTGTAATCTGGCCGAGGGTCCGGTCCCGAGTTGGCCAGACTAGAAGGAGTCAACTGTATTTGGCTGTTGATCAGAATGCTAGCAGAAGGGTCAGCAAATATTACTATGACTATTTATGTTCCCTTTGACTTGTATAATCATAGTGGAGATAAATTTACTTATTTAATGTTTCAATCTACCATTTTAATTTAAATGTATATAGTATTTAATTATTTTAAATACAATTTGGCAACCTAAAATCAAATGTTTAACTAATTTTTCTGATCATCATCAAGTTACTATATATAGTTAAATTTTAGCAACCTAGTTAAAAACTTGATGAATACAAATAAACAGATTAAATCGTAAAATGGTTCACCTACTAGTGTTTATAACAGAACATTATTTTGAGGAATATTTTAAAATAATATATCTCATCTATACTATTATAAATACCCCCGTTGCAGCAAACCTGCGAATTTCCAATGCATATATATGTCTTTATAACGCGTATAAAGCCACTTACCAACTTTCATTAATATACATTCATAAATAATCAATATATATATCATTTTAATTATTCTCTATAGGAATAACATGGGGGCTGAGTACACAGGTTTGCTGTAACAAGAAACACAAAATATGTGTTTTTATGAACATATCAATATAACTCAACTAGGTGAAGCCACATACATCTTCAGTATGCATTCATAAATAAGCGTTGTATGCCGTTTTAATTATTCTCCATATAAGAACAACATGGGAGCTGAGTACGCAGGTTTGCTGCTACGGAAATCCATTGGTAAAAATTGTTTTTAGTGCAAATAACAGTAGACTGCAACCAGATGAAGCAATATACCATGTTTCGTCGGTATGCGTTCATAAGTAAGCGTGATATAAAATTGTTCTTATTCTCCATAAGAATAACATTGGACAACATACTGTGTTTACTACTTTCAATATCTCTGGAACAAATTGACGTAGAGCAATGATAAAAAAAAATAAAATTTGAATTTTTCAAAGATTATATGTAAACAATTCTAAAAACTTATTTTTGAAGTACAAAACCCCTTTAAATGCCTCTTCAGATGAGTCGATCTGTCAGTTTTTCGAACTTACAAGCTTGGACCAAATTTCAACAAAATCGGACCATTTCTACGAGAGTTATCGTGCTCACGGACATATATATATATACAGTTTTGAACGAATGGTGTTTTTGCCATCTGGGGACCTCAAAACGAAATGTTATCATGGTCCAGGGCCTAGGTATAACCATGCCAACTCCAGTAATAGCTTCTTCCCTACAGGGGAAATTCGCTAAAATGAGGTGGTGTCTTTCACCATGTCTGTTCTGGCCTAACTAAAACTCCTAAGCCGATTAAGCTGAAATTTTGCATTAAGGTAGGTTGTATGGGGTCTGGTTAGTCCTATAGTCACATTTAAAAATCACTAATGCTTTTTCCTCATGGGTATTTCAAATGTTTTTTTTGCTTATAAATATTTGGTTCCATGGTACTGGTACAACAGTATGTAACATTTTCAAAACATTTGTGTTTTTGTGACTGCGAGATCCCATCTAGTACACTATAATAATCTCTTTACAGTATAATTCTTGCTCAATTTAACACGTTCCCTACTGATCCTAAAAGATGCTGTATCTGGTGTTTGTGACAGCCAGTAGTTAAGGTGTTAACTTGTTCGCTACTGACGCTGAAAGATCCTGTATCATGGTGTTTGTGTCAGCCAGTAGTCAAGGTGTTAACTCATCGTTCCCTACCCATGCTGAAAGATCCTGTATCATAGTGTTTGTGTCAGCCAGTAGTCAAGGTGTTAACTCGTTCCCTACTGATGCTGAAAGATCCTGTATCATGGTGTTTGTGTCGGCCAGTAGTCAAGGTGTTAACTCATCGTTCCCTACTGATGCTGAAAGATCCTGTATCATGGTGTTTGTGTCAGCCAGTAGCCAAGGTGTTAACTCAATCCCTACCGATGCTGAAAGATCCTGTATCATAGTGTTTGTGTCAGCCAGTAGTCAAGGTGTTAACTCAAGCCCTACTGATGCTGAAAGATCCTGTATCATGGTGTTTGTGTCAGCTAGTAGTCAAGGTGTTAACTTATCGTTCCCTACCGATGCTGAAAGATCCTGTATCATGCTGTTTGTGTCAGCCATTAGTCAAGGTGTTAACTCAATCCCTACTGATGCTGAAAGATCCTGTATTATGGTGTTTGTGTCAGCCAGTAGTCAAGGTGTTAACTCATCGTTCCCCACCGATGCTGATAGATCCTGTATCATGGTGTTTGTGTCAGCCAGTAGTCAAGGTGTTAACTCATCGTTCCCTACCAATGTTGAAAGATCCTGTATCATGGTGCTTGTGTCAGCCAGTAGTCAAGGTGTTAACTCGTTCCCTACTGATGCTGAAAGATCCTGTATCATAGTGTTTGTGTCAGCCAGTAGTCAAGGTGTTAACTCAATCCCTACTGATGCTGAAAGATCCTGTATCATGGTGTTTGTGTCGGCCAGTAGTCAAGGTGTTAACTCATCGTTCCCTACTGATGCTGAAAAATCCTGTATCATGGTGTTTGTGTCAGCCAGTAGTCAAGGTGTTAACTCAATCCCTACCGGTGCTGAAAGATCCTGTATCATAGTGTTTGTGTCAGCCAGTAGTCAAGGTGTTAACTCAATCCCTACTGATGCTGAAAGATCCTGTATCATGGTGTTTGTGTCAGCCAGTAGTCAAGGTGTTAACTCATCGTTCCCTACCCATGCTGAAAGATCCTGTATCATGGTGTTTGTGTCAGCTAGTAGTCAAGGTGTTAACTTATCGTTCCCTACCGATGCTGAAAGATCCTGTATCATGCTGTTTGTGTCAGCCATTAGTCAAGGTGTTAACTCAATCCCTACTGATGCTGAAAGATCCTGTATTATGGTGTTTGTGTCAGCCAGTAGTCAAGGTGTTAACTCATCGTTCCCCACCGATGCTGATAGATCCTGTAGCATGGTGTTTGTGTCAGCCAGTAGTCAAGGTGATAACTCATCGTTCCCTACCCATGCTGAAAGATCCTGTATCATGGTGTTTGTGTCATCCAGTAGTCAAGGTGTTAACTCAATCCCTACTGATGCAGAAAGATCCTGTATCATGGTGCTTGTGTCAGCCAGTAGTCAAGGTGTTAACTCGTTCCCTACTGATGCTGAAAGATCCTGTATCATGGTGTTTGTGTCAGCCAGTAGTCAAGGTGTTAACTCATCGTTCCCTACCAATGTTGAAAGATCCTGTATCATGGTGTTTGTGTCAGCCAGTAGTCAAGGTGTTAACTCAATCCCTACTGACGTTGAAAGATCCTGTATCATGGTGTTTGTGTCAGCCAGTAGTCAAGGTGTTAACTCGTTCCCTACTGATGCTGAAAGATCCTGTATCATAGTGTTTGTGTCAGCCAGTAGTCAAGGTGTTAACTCAATCCCTACTGATGCTGAAAGATCCTGTATCATGGTGTTTGTGTCGGCCAGTAGTCAAGGTGTTAACTCATCGTTCCCTACTGATGCTGAAAGATCCTGTATCATGGTGTTTGTGTCAGCCAGTAGTCAAGGTGTTAACTCAATCCCTACCGGTGCTGAAAGATCCTGTATCATAGTGTTTGTGTCAGCCAGTAGTCAAGGTGTTAACTCAATCCCTACTGATGCTGAAAGATCCTGTATCATGGTGTTTGTGTCAGCCAGTAGTCAAGGTGTTAACTCATCGTTCCCTACCCATGCTGAAAGATCCTGTATCATGGTGTTTGTGTCAGCTAGTAGTCAAGGTGTTAACTTATCGTTCCCTACCGATGCTGAAAGATCCTGTATCATGCTGTTTGTGTCAGCCATTAGTCAAGGTGTTAACTCAATCCCTACTGATGCTGAAAGATCCTGTATTATGGTGTTTGTGTCAGCCAGTAGTCAAGGTGTTAACTCATCGTTCCCCACCGATGCTGATAGATCCTGTAGCATGGTGTTTGTGTCAGCCAGTAGTCAAGGTGATAACTCATCGTTCCCTACCCATGCTGAAAGATCCTGTATCATGGTGTTTGTGTCATCCAGTAGTCAAGGTGTTAACTCAATCCCTAATGATGCAGAAAGATCCTGTATCATGGTGCTTGTGTCAGCCAGTAGTCAAGGTGTTAACTCGTTCCCTACTGATGCTGAAAGATCCTGTATCATGGTGTTTGTGTCAGCCAGTAGTCAAGGTGTTAACTCATCGTTCCCTACCAATGTTGAAAGATCCTGTATCATGGTGTTTGTGTCAGCCAGTAGTCAAGGTGTTAACTCAATCCCTACTGATGCTGAAAGATCCTGTATCATGGTGTTTGTGTCAGCCAGTAGTCAAGGTGTTAACTCGTTCCCTACTGATGCTGAAAGGTCCTGTATCATAGTGTTTGTGTCAGCCAGTAGTCAAGGTGTTAACTCAATCCCTACTGATGCTGAAAGATCCTGTATCATGGTGTTTGTGTCAGCCAGTAGTCAAGGTGTTAACTCATTGTTCCCAACCGATGCTGAAAGATCCTGTATCATGGTGTTTGTGTCAGCCAGTAGTCAAGGTGTTAACTCATCGTTCCCTACCCATGCTGAAAGATCCTGTATCATGGTGTTTGTGTCAGCCAGTAGTCAAGGTGTTAACTCATCGTTCCCCACCGATGCTGATAGATCCTGTAGCATGGTGTTTGTGTCAGCCAGTAGTCAAGGTGTTAACTCATCGTTCCCTACCCATGCTGAAAGATCCTGTATCATGGTGTTTGTGTCAGCCAGTAGTCAAGGTGTTAACTCAATCCCTACTGATGCTGAAAGATCCTGTATCATGGTGCTTGTGTCAGCCAGTAGTCAAGGTGTTAACTCGTTCCCTAGTCAAGGTGTTAACTCGTTCCCTACTGATGCTGAAAGATCCTGTATCATGGTGTTTGTGTCAGCCAGTAGTCAAGGTGTTAACTCAATCCCTACTGATGCTGAAAGATCCTGTATCATGGTGTTTGTGTCAGCCAGTAGTCAAGGTGTTAACTCATCGTTCCCTACCGATGCTGGAAGATCCTGTATCATGGTGTTTGTGTCAGCCAGTAGTCAAGGTGTTAACTCAATCCCTACTGATGCTGTATCATGGTGTTTGTGTCAAAGTTTTAACACTGAAAGACTGTACCTCTTATAAAGTTAAATTGTAGACATTTGATTCCAAAAATTGTTAAATAATGTTAATACTGGGTCTTTCAGTTAAGGTAAAATCATAACCACCTTAAGTTAGAGTGTTAATTTGCCACGTTTATATTTATATTTTAACATTTTAAATTTACCACACATATTTCAGTCAGTGGCGATTCTAGAGAAGAGATATTTTGCCTTCTGCAAACATTTTTTTTGAAAGCAGAGGAGTCTATAAAATCAGGTGATCCAATACCTCAACCTGAAGAAATTAATATTGTGGAAAGGAGATCAACCACACTTGCAGCAGGGGATATCGGAAGTCTACTTTCATCAAAATCCCTTCAGAGTGTTAGTAGTATGCTTTAAAAACATACATTTCTTTAAAAATATCATCTAAAAATTAAAAAAGAAGTTTTAATTAATTTATTAATAATTTGGATGGATAAACTAAAGGGCACGTTTAATGTCCTCCGCTCCCCCAAATTTTTATTTGGAATGAGTTAGAAAACTGAAAATCAACAAATTAATATTGAGCCTAAAGTCTTGTTTTAGAGTACTCATTACTCCTAACCTTCGAGAAGGGCTTTCATAAAGGGTCAGAACATAAAGGGATTTCATAAAGGGTCATGTCCCGGAACAACCTTAAAACTGGTCCACCAGTATCGAGGCTGGCATTGGTACAGCAAATGAAGTTGTCATTACAAATGGAAAGTCTTTTGGCTGTCCATTATCACAAGCTTCTCTCTCACCTTTGGTCCCTCCATTTTCAGTGGCTGGGGATGGGGTTTGGTCCCCGACCTGAGAATGTGGTCCCTGGATTTTGTACATGGATACCCTGTCAGTTGAGTTGGCCAGTTGGAGGGTAGAGCGGGTCCTGTTTGAGCCTGATCACAGCTGTCACAGGAGCACAGGAGCTTTGGTTTGCAAAGGGAGAAAAGATGATCTCATGTGGCCCATGATCACTACAGAACTTCAGCTCCTTGAGGGGGCTGATTTACTGTAAATGGTCTTTCCAAGAATGTTTCTAAAACACAAGCTATTCAATTTTCAGCTTCCAGTCTGAATAGAGATATTACCTTAAATCCAAACTCAAATTCAATTGGCTCTCAAAATTCAGTCTGAAAATTCAGTTTCTGGGAATACAAATTAATTCACAGCTAAATTGGCAAGCACACATTGGAAATTTATCAAAACGACTTAGATCAGGGACATTCGTTCTTCTAGTAATTAGAGGTACCGCAATTTGGAAAGACTATCATGAATTATGGAATAATTATCTGGGGCTCATCTAGCCAAGCTAAAAATACTTTTATTCTCCAGAAAAGAGCAGTAAGACTGATGGCCAAGGTCCCTCAAATTACACACTATAAAGAGTTTTGTATCAAATAACGTTTAAAATCTCACTTTATGCAGCTCTTATGTACAGGTGTTAAAGAAAACCTTTCAAGACTTTGGGATTCATTATTGTTTAATTGTTGCTGGATTAGGAAATCCCAGCAAAGCTGCTAGGCACGTCTTCCACAAGCAGGAATTTTACGCAGGTTACTGGAAGGATAGGATATATCAGGAAAGGAAAGGGTGGGATGGCAGCCAAATTGACCTTTCAGAGGGCCAACTCCCATGCTCCTGTGACAGCTGTGATCAGACTCACACAGGTGGACACGGCTCTGCCCTCCAACTGGCCAACTGAACTGACAGCTAGAGGGTATCCATGTACAACAGCCAGGGACCACACATTCTCAGGTTGGAGACCAAACCCGATGTTTCCGTCCCCAGCCTCTGCAAGGTGGAGGGACCAAAGGTGAAAGGGCGGTTTGTCATAATGGACAGCCAAAAGACAACTTCATTTGCTATACAAAAATGTAGCTTTTCCTCAGTTTATTTTAAAGTAAAATTCAAATTTGCTTTTACCAATCTGTTCAGTTCCACAAAACAATCATTTTGGTGTTTAAATTTTGATTCTACGCCCAACCGTTGCAGAGATATGCAAAGTGCTAAACACAGTACGTTGTCCAATGTTATCCTTATGGAGAATAAATAAAATTTGATATCTCCATTATTAATGAATGTATATTGATGAAACTTGGCACGTGGGGTCACGTAGTACTGGTATATTGATATTTGCACAAAAATTTGGTTTTTTGTTGATTATCCCCGTAGCAGCAAACCTGCGTACTCAGCCCCCATGTTATTCTTATGGAGAATAAGTCAAATGTATTGACTCCCTTAATTATGAACATAAATTAATAAAACTTGGTATATAGCTTCACTTGGTTGAGTTATATTGATAATTACATAAAAGCCTATTTTTTTGTTCCTTGTTGCAGCAACCCTGCTTACTCAGCCCCCATGTTATTCTTATGGAGAATAACTAAAATGTTATATTATAGCGCTTATTTATGATTGAATATTGTTGAAACTTGGTATGTGCCTTCGCCTAGTTAAATTCTATATTTGCATAAAAAACAATTGTTTGTGTTCCTTATTTCAGCAAACCTACGTACTCGTTACCAATGTTATTCTTATAGAGAATAATTAAAATGGCTTATATGTGAATATATTTTTATGAAACTTGGTATGCAGCTTTATGTGGTATTAAGACATACATTATGCATTGGAAATTCGCTGAGTATGCAGGTTTGCTGTGACGGGGGTATTTACTTAATATGTTATATCTTAGGAACAACTGAAGATATCGAATTCAAACTTGATACATGTATTAAATCCTAAGGAGTATGCTTAATCTATAGTATTACATAAAACTAGTGGCTTACAGGGGTTACAGCCTCTAACATATGGTTTTTGTGTAAGTGGATATCACAGCTGATCATTAGTTCATTTTGTTTATTAATAAAAACACTATAGTGATATTTCCATAAGAAAATCATTGGATATTTTAAGTCCAGTGGGGTGTAGCCAACGTAATTTTTGACATTTCTGATATTTTTCCCACCTTCCTTGGCCCTCAAGCTTTAAAACTAATCGTCATAACCTAAATTAACGTCTTCCTAGCTCGAGATAATTTTGTGTGGACTGATTCGCTTACGGAATTAAATATAAAGATATGACTCATTTTGGTATGGAATATCAAGTTTCTACTTTGTACCATTTCAAAATGGCGGCCATTTTTTTGTTAATACCTAAATATCTTCAAAACCGTAATATTTAGGAAAATATAATAAGAATAAAAAAGTTGTAAAATTTTGTCCTAAAAATAATTATTTGAAGATTGTGACAATATGCTTAAAAATAACTGAGATATTGTTTACATCATGTTTTAACTAATACAAATAAAAGTTTCTCAGTTGTTTATTATCCTAATATTACAATATTCATGTCATTATTTTTAGAACAAATAACACAACTTTTTGATTTTTACAGTTTTTCCTAAATATTACGGTTTTTAAAGATATTTAGCTTTGAAAAAGCTAAATACTAAAAACTAAAATACAAAAAACTGCAATAACTAAAAACTGTATATTATGCCTTGATAAATTCAAAACTAGAATATTGACTAACAATTTATGGTGGAGCATATCTCTCATCAATGAAACCAGTAATAAACTTACAAAAAGCCTCTGTAGTATAATCTTAATAAGACTATAAAATTGAACATGCAGCGCCTCTTTTTAAAAATCTTGAAATACTACCTTTGAGAAATTTATATATTTTACAACCAGCTAAAGTTTACAACCACCTACTAGCACAACTAAAAATGTTGTCGTTTAAAGCAGAATTTGTAAACCGATTATGGCGGTGGCCCAATAAAGACACTCGTGCAGATGACAATTAGGGCAACATTTCAAATAGTAATAATTATTAAGAAGTAGGTGGCTGAAACCAACTTATCGACATGAAACTTGCCCGTTTGGCCATATGATCGACATTACAAAAATTAATAACTATTAATAAAAAGAGGGCTGAAACCAAGTTATCGACATGCCATGCCCGATTGACAATTTGTCCTCGTGGATGAGCGAACAAAGTAAGTGAAATTTATTTTCATGTCTTATATAGTAAACACTAGCTGCTATTGTACCCGGTTTCACCCGGGAATACAACAGTTGTTTGTGCTGCATTCTGTGGGTTAACCCGTATCAAACTACTACAAAACATGATCAGATGTTTGAATTCTCATCAGCTCAAACTAAAGTGAATGTCCATAAGAATAACACAGGATTGAAACTTTAACTCCCCGTGGGGCGGAGCCCTATGGGAATTCCTTAAAATCCTTTCTTAGTGGTTACCTACGTTATGTAAAGAGTACACGTGCCAAATTTCACAGTTGTAGGGGTAGAGGTTTGGCCTGGGGGATGATCGGTTTTTCGTATGTATAAATTGTCCATAAGAATAACTTGGAGTTTGAACTTTGAAGCCCCGTGGGGTGGAGCCCTATGGGAATTTCTCAAAATCCTTTCTTAGTGGTTACCTACGAGGAAAGACTATACGTGTGGAATTTCATGGTTGTAGGTTGAAAAATCCCTTCTTTTACAAATAAAACACCAAGTACAATTTTAACATTATCCTGTATTGATACATAACTGAATTCAAACTGGTAACAAAAACACAAACAATAACATTAAGAATTAAAACATCTGATTGATAAACATATGATGACAGAAAACTAAATGGAGGTAAGTGGCAAATATAACAACTCCTCTCTTCTTATAATGTCTTGCCCTTACCTAGCTACCAACTATTGGTCCTCGTAACTGATCGATATGTCGCCTGTGGGTTTCTTGGTCTACTTCGACCAGATAATGTAGTTTCCCCAATTTTCTTATTACTGTCCCAAACTTCAACTTCTTGTTGTTACCGTAAAATCGGACCGTTACTTTGTCTCCCACTTCAAATACTCAAACTGTTCTTTTGTCTGTTGTTTTATTCTGATGTAGTTTCCTGTCTCCATCTTCTGGTAGAGGTCTGGTCTGGGAGATCATCGGTTTTTCACATTTATAGATATAGATTAACGTAACCATTAAATGTAACTTTTAAATACCCCCGTCGCAGCACATCTGCATACTCAGCGAATTGCCAATGTATAGGTATGTGTCTTAAAACCACATAAAACCAAATACCGTACCAAGTATCATCAATATACATAAATAGATAAGTGATTTATAACATTTTACTTATTCTCTATAAGTATAATATGGGGTCGAGTATGCAAGTTTGCTGCTACTGGAACTATCTGCCAAATAATAGTTTTTGTGTAAATATCAAAAGACCACAACGAGATGAAGCAATATATCAAGTTTTGTAAGGATACGTTCATAAATAAACGAATAAACAATGTTTCTTATTGTTCATAAAAATAAATTTTTACCTGTATTGCGCCAAATATAAAAGTGCATTTACTGTATTTAATAATATGTCATATTTTCAGTCAGTAAATTCATAGTTTTTAATTGTTCCTACAAGTTACCGTCAGACTACTCAAACTTTATCTATTGTATCCGTAGAATTTTGAGAGACACATAATAGTTCCTTTAATGGGAAAATGGTAAGAGAATAAACTCAAGAAGCGGTCTGTCATCACAATAACTCAAAAACGCCGCCATGGATAAACTTCAAATTTTGCAGTAAAATCTTTAATACAAAATCTCAGTCGCTCGTTATTGGACTAATTGTGTTCAGTATCATTAACATTATCTTCAAAAGAAATATATTTTTTCTCCCGTATTAACAATGGGAGCCATTTAGTGGTACTTGAGTCGTTGATATTCAGCCAACGTCTATGTTTAAACTATAGAGTAACGTAAGTAACACGTGGATTATATATTTGTGCTGACAGGGTGAAAAAACTCATTTTCATACCTGGAAACACGGAAAGTAAAGTTGAAATATTATTAGCTTTTAAAAGTAGTATGTATGTTTTTTTTACACAACTCAATCGTAGTAGGCTTTAAAATAGCTTGAACCTTTTAAAAATAGTTTCATTAGCAATTTGGAATATGGGTTTCAATGACTTTCCTTACTTCCTGACTTTCCTGACTTTCTTTTAACAACATGTTGTAATAAATTATTTCAAAGCAAAATGTATACAAACAAACAAGACTGTTACCGGTACTAATAATATAAACAACAAAATATACTATTTCAGCTAAAACATAACAAATTTAATTAATAACTAATTCAAATAAAAAACAACTTAAAATATCCCTGTCGCAGAAAACCTGCATACTCAGCGAATTTCCAATGCATATACATGGGTCTCACTACTACCTAGAGCCACTTACCAAGGTTCACAAAAATACCTTCATGAATAAGTGATATAATAGCATTTTATTTATTCTCCAAAACAATAACACTATGGCTGAGTATGCAGGTTTGCTTCTATAGGGATAATCAACAAAAAACCTTTTTCTGTGCAGATATCAATATATTACAACTATTTGAAGCCACATACGTAATTTGATCAGTATACATTCATAAATAATCGAGATATCAAATTTGATTTATTCTCCATAAGGATAACATTGGACAATGTACTGTGTTTAGCACTTTGAATATGTCTGCAACGGTTTGACGTAGAACAACAATTAAAATACCAAAATGATTGTTATGTCGAGCTAAACTTATTGGTAAAAAGAAAAAGAATTTTAGGGTAAAAAGTTTGAAAAACTGATTATTGGAAAACTTTAAAACCCCATAAAACCCCCTTCCCATAGCCTGATCGATCTGGTTTTCAAACTTAAACTCATAAATATTACTCTCCACATTTGTGCCAAATTTCATCAAAATCAGGCATTTTTTTCAAAAGTTATCGAGTTAAAGGACACACACACACATATTTATGTAAATTTGAACGAATAGTGTTTTTGACATCTGGGGACCTCAAAACAAAAGGTTATCATGGTCTCAGGCTTGTCTTACCATGCCACCTACGGTAATAGCTTCTTCCCTATAAGGAAAATTTGATAAACTATGGAAATTTTTCACTTACTTCGTTCGCTCATCCATGAGGACAAATTGTCATTCGGACAAATGACATGTCGATAACTTGGTTTCAGCCCTCTTTTTATTAATAATTATTAATTTTTTTAATGTCGATCATTTGGTCAAACGGACAAGTTTCATGTCGATACGTTGGTTTCAGCCACCTACTTCTTAATAATTAATACTATTTGAAATATCGCCCAAATTGCCATCCGCACAAGTGTCTTTACGGTCAATTGGTGGGCCCCCGCCATAATCGGTTTACAAATTCTGTTTTAATCGACAACATTTTTAGTTTTGCTGGTAAATGGTTGTAAAATTTAGGTGCTAGAAATAAATACTATATTTTGAAAAATTTTAGCTTTGGTTTTGGAATACTGGCATCATTCTTATTTCTTAAGGTTTCTTTGCTATTGCAAATAAATTTGTCATCATTTCTACTTCTGTCAAAAAATTCACGCAATACCTTAAAAATATATAAATTTCTCAGAGGTATTTCAAGATTTTTAAAAGAGGCGCTGCATGTTCAATTTTAGTCTTATTAAGATTATCCTAACAGAGGCTTTTTGTAATTTTATTAGTGGTTTCATTGATGAGAGATATGCTCCACCATAAATTGTTAGTCCATATTCCATATTGATGTGTAGATGTGACATATATAGCAAGGAAGAGCAAAGTGGGTAACTATCTACTGCAATAATTCATTTGTGTAAAATATTGACCGGTCAACCACCTCTTCGAATCCGCCAGGATTTTGTTTTAAAATAGTGTGATAAATCCACCAGTACAGGTTACCTATGGTAGTTATTGTTTCAATCATATTTGTATGTAGCTTTAAGTCCATCTTTTGTATTCAAATGAAAGAATATATTTAAAAAAATATATATATAAAATGGCCGCCATTTTCAAATAGTACAAAGTTGAAACTTGATATTCTATACAAAAATGAGTTTTATTGGATGGAATTCATGAACCAAGTTTGAAGTTGATATCTTCAGATGTTCCTAAAAGATAACGAAGAGCGTGAATCTAGTTTTCTTGTGAAAAAAGGGTTCTTGTCCGTCAGTGGGTTTGTGTGTTATTGTGTTACGAACATACACACACAAACACACACACGGACAACGGACATTTGCCTCTGCTAATACTAGATTTCATCACTTCGTTCCCTTATCATAAACTCTCTGAGAGTAAAAAACTCTCACGTGTATACCGGCCTTAAGGAAACCAAATATATATACATACAGTAGACCCTCATAAATCCGGATCACAGTTTTCCGGACTCCAGGTTATCCAGACCAATGATCTTGATTTTGTTCTATTGCAAATAAAAACCAAAACATGGAACTTCAGGGTTAAGCACCTTTAGTTTTCATGCGATTTCACAGTATTACACAAATGTCATGTAGTTTGATCGTCAGACGATTCCTCGCTTAGCCCAACCGTGCCATTATCGGGGATTATTATTGTTTACGTATGCGGTACACTGCTCCGTTTTTTTATGTTCCGACCACACTCTCAGTCCCGTTGGTGATGGAATACGAGGTTCTACTGTATTACGGAGTATTTATAACTTTCTTCTGGAAGCTCACTCTTGTATTAGCACATAAATGTAAACGCATTTGTCATGATTGCTCACAATAAAGGCGGAATTGATGATTTGTGCCCACATGCGGGAAATCCGGATTTTTCAAAATCCGGACCGGCTGTCCGCCACAATAGTCTGGATTTCTGAGAGTTTACTATATTGGTATAGCAGTTGCAGTTTTTAAAAACATGAGAAGGTGCGGGCCCGGCAACAAAGCGCGGGAAATCGCGGGGGACTGTGTAGTGTCAGTCACGCCCCAGGCCAGGTAAGAAGGGCAGTAAGATTTCGCCTGTGAGCGAACCCCCCTGTCACGTGCCCAGCTACGTCACCGCGCTGATAGCCGGCTCGAAGCACCGTGTGCTACCAGTGCTTTACTCTCTACAACTTCCACGGCTGAAACTTGTGTTTTGTTATACACCGTGATTATACGGCTTCACCGTTATTTTGTAGATGAATTAGGCTTTATTGCGATATAATTTTCAAAAGGATTGGCTGCTGACCTATTTATACAACTATTTAGTAAGAAATAGAGGTTTGTATTAAGTTAAATGGAATCACGTTAAAAACCATTAGTTTTTTTCAGTATATATAAAAAAAAACTTAAATACTATGATCAGAAGAATGATTTTTATCAATTTAGAAATAAAGGAAGGTAGTTTAAGTCACAGGATGTTTTTAAAAACAACAAACTCCCTCCTTTAGTGGCGGCGGAGTCATGCGCTAATTTAAGAAACAAATTTGCTAAAGAAAAATAAAGCACTAATATGTCTCCAGGGTGTTTGTTATATCATTTACTGTTTTATTCCCTTTCGAGTGGTATGTTTGTCTAATCTATTAAAAAGAATTAAAGAAAACCTGTGTTAATTATTTTGCAGTTGCTAATGAAACGCCATTTACATGGGCTTCCCCCAGTAACATTCCATGAAAATAGATGTGGCACTTTTTTGCCTTATAGTTGTGGTATTTATACTATACGCAAGGAAATAAATCGGGCTACTTAAAAGAAATTTGATTTTTTTATAATACCTTGACGCAGCAAACCTGCTTACTCCACTAATTTCTAATGCAAACAAAGGTATTTGCATTTCTAATACACCTCACCAACAAATGAACTAAATTATCTAGTTTAATCATAATATATTGGTAAATTAGCAAGATATAAAGTTTCAGTTATCCTCCATAAGAATATGGAGGATGACTGATTACGCAAACTGCGTCGATTACGCAAACTGCGTTGATTATGCAAACCTGCGTAGCCTTGAGCAGATTATGAAGGTTTGCTGTAATGAGGACGACTGGAAATGGGGTTTCATGCAAACATAAATAGACCTCAACCAGAACGGATTTACTGTAAATTATGTCATAAAGAAGCTTATACAATATAGGCAGAGCCGGATTTAGATGTTTGCCGCCCCTGTACAAAATTAACACTGCCCCCCCCCCACACACACACACTTGTTTCACGTCATCCCACTTCTGACACCACGTGTTGTATGCGGCCAGGGGGGGGGGGGTAAAGCCCAACCCCTGCGGCGCTCTAAGGGTGACTGGGATTAAATAACAAGCCGAGCGGTGTGGGCTTCCAGTAAGTTTTTGGAGGTCTTTATTGTCATTCTTTCACTTTTTACAATACACCGTCAGGATGATACAACCGCCCAGTCACCGGACTGAAGGTCCAGGGGGTGAATAGCTTAATTAGCAACCCTCAATATGGAAATACAATTACCCTTAAGTTAACATGGCAAATTACAGTTTCAGAATTACAATCGAATAATCAAGATTCATGGGAGAGGTGAGACAGGGACAGTCCTAGTCCTAAGAGTCGTTGGGCAACTTACAGAGCAGTAGTAGCACGCTGAACATCGTGGTGGCGCGGATGACCCTAACTACTAGGTACACTGCGCCTATCTGGCTGACTGCTAGCTCATCTGCGACTGACTATCTATCTGACTGGAATCTGAATCTGAATCTGCCGGCAACCTGCGGTCACCGGCTTATATACCGGGACTCCTCCCTGTCCTAGGCCAATCAGCGAGCTAGTTTTGGCATCGGACCATATATGGAGATGCCCTTGGTCAACTCTCGATCTAGAAACTTCCACGGGAAATCCGGCTTTATCTTTGAGGTTAACGATGGACTTGTTCGTTAAAAACCTTCCACTGGAAGTGGTATTTTAATTCCAAGGAAATTCAGATAATTTGGACTCAAGCCACGGAGCTAGAGATATTTCCAAAGGTTAAGAATTTTGCAACCTCGAGCCGCCCATAACAGTTAAAACAAACACTAGCAGTCACAGTAGTTAATAATAACGGTAGTCGACAATAACAACTTCAAGCGGCAAACAGATGTATGAATCAAAACAAACAAAATGAATCGGTTCAAATTTCGACTCTAGTAGGCAACCACAGTATAATCAGGGCCGGATTTAAGCATGTGCAATATGTTCAGCTGCACAGCAAATTTTGGAGGGCCGCAAATAAAAAAAATATACTTAGTGATACAACCAGTGGTGATATTTCGATATTGCAATGAATGAAAATAAATAGGCCGGATTGTTCGCAAGGTGCAAAAAAGGGTTAATCTCCACTATCCGCTTATAACAGTGCAAACAGAGTACAAGTCGAGTTTAACAATCGTATATCTGCTGCTCTACCGTTCCATCAGTCCTAGTCCATCACTGTCGTCGCGATGAGTCATTGCGGCGCATGCGCAAGCCTCAGTCCACAATCAGTAGTAACATTCAGCCCTAACGGGCACCGCGCTTCGAAGAGAGACGGAAATACACGAGTGGTCCCAAAGTCTGACTCGTTTCTCTTCGGCCATCTCCGAGAACATTCGTTCGGAATGGCATTGCGGCCTTCGGAATCATGCGATTATCTCCGGCTATTCATAAGCGCGGTGCCTGACAGGGCCGAGACATAAGTCAATCTACTCGATCCATTGTGTTATTGGGTTGTGCAGTAGAATCGAATCGAAAAGAGTCAAAATTTGAACCGATTCATTTTGTTTGTTTTGATTCATACATCTGTTTGCCGATTGAAGTTTTTATTGGCGACTACCGTTATTATTAACTGCTATGACTGCTAGTGTTTGTTTTAACATTATTTAGAGTGAAACGTGAAACAAGTGTAGGGGGCAGTGTTAATTTTGCACAGGGGCGGCAAACATCTAAATCCGGCCCTGAGTATAACTCATAGGGTATACAGTCATGAAACTCATACGTGAATGTGACCGTAAATGTGACGCCCGGAACTCACTAGCGACCTACATGGTTGGCGGCGCAAGTAATGTAAAACACTAGCGATCCACACGGCTGACGGCGCACCTAATACAAAAACACTAGCGATTCTGGTGGAAGGAAGCTAAAACTAATATAACACACTAGCTTTCCTTGTAGTTGGCGGCGCAAACATACCTAATTCCGGGCCACCATTTTGGATAGGTGAGTTTCTCGGCGGCGAATCCAAGACTGTACTGTCTGTCACAGTGCAAGTAGCCATGGCACTGGTTGTAGTTGCGCCGCCAACCGCTACGAGCGCTTGCGAGGCACTCCACTTCCGGGCGACAACTAAGACAGCTGAGTTTCTAGACTGTATGTGTATAGTTATTAGACTGTGAGGCAGATAAATGATAGACAGCGAGAGAGAGTAGATTGTCTTATGTCTCGGCCCTTGTCAGGCCGGAGATAAACGAATGATTCCGAACGAATGATCCGCGTTGCCATTCTGAACGAAGGTTCTCGGAGATGGCCGAAGAGAAACGAGTCAGACTTCGGGGCCACTCGTGTATATCCGTCTCTCTTCGAAGCGCGGTGCCCGTCAGGGACGAGACATAAGTAGTATACTGTGGACTGAGGCTTGCGCATGCACCGCAATGACTCATCGCGACGACAGTGATGGGCTGATGGAACGGTAGAGCGGCAGTACAGAGATACGATTGTTAAGCTCGACTTGTACTTTGATTGCCCTGTTATAAGCGGGCAGTGGAGATTAGCACAGAAACACTGTGCCCCTTTTTGCACTTTCCGAACAAAGACGCCGCCTATTTATTTTCACTCATAGCAACATCGAAATATCACCACTGGTTGTATCACCAAGTTTTTTTTTGCCGCCCCCCAAAATTTGCAGGCCTGTACAGCTGCACATATTGCACATGCCTAAATCCGGCCCTGAATATAGGTAAACTCTTAAACACCCTGTATTTGCTGTGATGTCTGAAAACACAATATAGGCACGATGACCATACCTCCCACAGTCCTGAATTTTCCCACAAGAAGAGTTTTCTGTATGATTAAACTTTATAAATGTACTGATTGTAAAAACTGTTGAGAAATGTATTAGGTACTTTGACTGTTATGGATAAAACAGACTTATATTAAATACACATTTAGTGAAAACAAGTATAAATGTAGTAATATATTTTAATTAAAAATGTGTTAATTATTTCATAAGACAGTTTTATTGTATGTATCCGTCATGAGTCCTATATCCCATATTTAGATGCTCGTCATACTTAGTATGTACAAATAATTATTTATAAATATTTACTAAAATAATTGCGGAATTCATTAATAATTTCCAGGGTTTTAAACTAATCTTACAAATAATACTGGTGAACACTAAATCAAGAACAACAAATAATTAAACTCACGGCAATCACAAGTACACGCACAACTCTAAAACACTACAAACAATACAACAAGTAAATAAACTTCAAGCTCACTGTAGTGGGTAAGCAAACACTTTCCACTTTCTGAGCCAAATACCAAGATTATATTTGAGGATATTCAAAAATAGATCAGGACACGTGTATGAGAGAAAACGGGGGAACGGAAGGGCCCTTGGACAATAGATTTAGACGTACAGATTCGTAGAAATCTGTTGAGAAAAATAATTCATTTAGCATTTGCGCCAAGCGCGTGGTGAGCGGCTGTCAGTGCAGTGACGTCACAGCGCTGTCCGGCCGGGCTGGAGGGGTTCATGGCGGGTACGCGCCGCGAACAAAGAAATGGTATAGCCCTTCTTACCTGGCCCTGGTCACGCCACTACTCCAGGCTAGTTGAGTTGGATTTGAAAGTAAAAAACTTATACTGATCAGTTTCATAATAAATTCAACTATCCAACAGTAATGTTAACATGATAAAGCTACGTCCTAAATGGTATGTGAATACAAATAAAGTAAGGGGGTGATGTTAGTTTTACTAAATACTATCTCAAATAAGACCAATGTTGTCCAAACTATTGACTTGAATTCCAGATGTCTCCAAGACAAAGCCGAAAAAGACTTTCTCAGAAATCTTCCAAGTCACCTCGTAAATCATCCCTCATTTCACACACTTCTAACAGATCTCAGTCCAGCAAGTCATTGAAATCAAATGCAAAAACAAGTTTTGAAGACAAGGTGGAAATAAATCTGCACACCCTATACTCAATAGTAGAAATGATTTACAACGTGTGAGTAAAACTAAGACTACATATTTACATTTTATTATAATAAATTATTCATTCTTTTAAGTGAATTTGTAAGTACTGTATTACTTTAAAGTTTGATTTAAAATTCAAATACATTTGTCCTATAGTCTCTGTATAAAAATAATATTTTAGTACAGTATTTTGATCTGATGGAGTTGATAGTAGTTGTGTTAGCCTATTACCATAGAAAAATAAACCAGGTATTTTTTTACCTGGTTTATTTTTCTATAGTTATTACATCATAGTTTTATTCATACCATATGCGCATTAATGCATTTTAGAACTGGTTTTGAAAGGAAATTATCAGATGCTAACATTCATCTTTTATCCTCCCTCACATCTGTAGCTGCAAGAACAATTTTGGTATTTTACTGTTTTATAAGTTTGATAAGTAATATTTTACCATTGTAAATTACTGTATACCTAACATATTATTTTCTTGGTAACATATCATTGGACTCTGATAGATAGGAAATTGGTAGGAAAATTTCCTTATTACCTAACCTACTTTTTATACTTACTTTTCCAACACTGGTGTATATTAAAAGTCGTACTTTGCAGTGGTGGAAAGGTATGATGAATTAAACATTGTTATTACATAATATAAGATTATTACATTAAAATTGTTGGGTACATGACTGCTAGGTCTAATTATTTACATTTCAGGTTTGCTGATAGATTTATTTTCTCGCTGATTAGTCAGACCTACAGCTCTCCCACCATTGTGACCCCAGTGGAAATTCCAATCGAGTTTAAAGACCCAAAGCTGTTAAGACCCACTTTAGTAGTAACACCTCCCATGTCCCCTAGTTCAAAGAAAACATCAGCATCTAAACCTGGGAAAAAGGGAAAAGATAAAGGCAAAGGCAAGAGAAAAGGATCTCCATCTTCAAGAGGTGAATCAGGTACTAAAAAAGTGAAACATTATTTTTGTAAGTTATGAAACTGTTAACAAAATGTTATTTCCATATGATACTATTACCAAAGTAAACAGAACTGTATATTGTAATAGCGCATTTTTAACTTCAGCATAACAGTAAGATTGTTGTGTATAAAGTTGTATATACGTGCTCATGAACTTACCATTAAGGATATTACCTTATAATCAATATTTAAATATGAATAGTTCAAATATTAAGTCAGAATAAACTAAACCTGATTTAACATCAAACTTGTATTGCGAAATTCAGAAATCAATCATGAACAAAAATAAAACATTTTTAATATAGATAACAACAACATTTCTGAAACATGTGATTACATATAAATGAAAATCAAAAGACATAGGAGGCAAAGTCTACTGTAGCCAGCACACCATGTTTTTTCAATTAAATTATTTAAATATATTTTTCAAAATTATACATAAAAGTAAAAATTTATGCATATTACAAATGTATACGAATACCTGTACTCTGCTCCTGCTGGACCCTGAACTTATAGTTGCAGGAAAAAGGTTTAGTTACTTAAGTGATGACAGTTATTTACTAGTAAATCACTTGTTAGCTCAAATTCACCTGGAAAAATAAAAAAGAAGGAAAATTACTCTTTCTTGGAGAAAAGCAAAAAAATACATAGTCATATTTAGTAATTAGTATTGGTAAAAAATTGTCAGTTATCTCAAATTGTTTTTATCTTTATACGATAATACACTTTGATCAGGGATGGACTGACGACTGACGATATGAAAAGGGCGGTGGAATAGGTCCTGAGGGCGCCAGTATACTGGAAGAAATGAAGCTCGTGGGGGGGGGGGTGACTCGGACACTGCAGTCCAAGGGGGCAGCATGGTACACGCTACTGCAACTTTTTTCATGGTGATTCTCACTTCACTAGTTTGTTTGAACTTGAATTTTAACCCTAATCATAACATTCAGAGATCAAACACTAAATTCATTAACATATGTCTGACACTAGAAGGAGACTGTCAAAAAACATGGCAACAACAGAAACCAAAACATGGCAGAACATGGAAAAAACAAAATAAAGAGGATATTTCCGACCGATGATGTCCATGTATCGATATACAGATCACAAAATCTAAATGATTAAAATAATTTCCCTATTTTTGTTCGACAATTTTCGACCCATAAAACTATTATTTTCTGCACATATTTGGTATCAGTCAGTGGCAGATCTAGAACTGGTAGAAGGGGGGGCTAACCGCTGGGTCTGGAGGGAGTCCCCCCAGCTGATGGGGGTTTCGGGGGCTCCTCCCGAAAAATTTCAAAATTTAAGTCTTAAAAACGACACTTTTAGGCTATTTCTTTCTCAATCTTACAATGGCATAATGCTAAAAACAATATGCAAATTTCATCCCTAATTGTGTTGCTACGTGAAAATGTTGTATGGTGCACTGAAATTTGTATTATGTTAATGATTAATGCAACAAGAAAATGATAGGCTAAGTGACACTTTAATCAAGCCTACTTTGAATTTAATTTCCTATTAAAACTAGAGAGAATTGCTTAATTGTATGAAATAGAAAATATCAAATTGAAAACAGTAAAAATAAGTTCATCATGCTTCACTATATTTTTAGTGAAGTATATTTTTCGTCATAATGGACACAATAAATTATGGTAACAATTTAGCCAAACCTAAATTTTGCTTACTTTTTACCATTTAAAGTCTGTTTCAATATTGATCTTGCTACTCTAAACAAACAGCTGCTACAAAGGTTTTCATTGTTAACAATTTGAATACTGTAATCGTTCAATTCATATTAGCTGAAGACCTCGACCGAAAAGTGTCATCAAATGCCTATAAATAAAAATAACAACTTTAGCATCCCGACGCATGAATTGAAAACCAGCTGTTTTTGATGTAGTATGACTCATGACGAAACAGTATATTTCATCACCAGGACCAAAAGTGACACTTTTCAATACGAGCTAAAGTAACGGTCCATGCCGGAAAATGACCGATGACCGAAAAGCCAATATTGGTCCTAGTGATGAACTATATTTTTCGTCATGCTTTAGACAATTTAACAAAAACTAAATTTTCTTTACTTTTTACCATTCAAAGTTGGCTTTTGATATTTATATTCTAAACAAACAGCTGTTACACAAGTTATCATTGTTTACAGTTGAATAATTCGTTCAACTGATGACTTTGACTGTGACATCAAATAACGTTTTCGTCATACTGCTCCAAAAACAGCTGTTTTCAACGCATGCATTAAGATGCTAAAGTTACTTCTAGAGTAAAAAAATCCCTTGATGACACTTTTCGGTCGAGTTCATCAGCTGTTAAATAAGAATTGAACGAATTGTTCAACTTGTAAACAATGTAAACTTGTACGTGTAACAGCTGTTCGTTTAAGAGTAGAAAGATCAAGATGGAATCAAACTTTTAATGGTGAAAAAGTTAACGAAATTTAGTTTCTGTGAAATTGTTATATTAATATTGTTTTCAGTATGATGGAAAATATATTTCATCACAAGGGCCAAAGGGAGCGTTTCAATCCTCGCTCATTTTCCAGCCTCAGCCCAGGGCCTCAGCTTAAAACTTGAAGCTCGATTGAAAAGCGTCACTTTTGTTCCTACTTTTCCATGCCCAAAAACACAGTGTCGACGGGTTGTCAAGACCTAAAAAGATATAATATCAAAACGTATTCCAAGTCAAGTAAAGCATCGTTGGTCTGACATCGTTTACCATAACAAAGTCCTTAAAGATGTTAAAATAAAATAAACGTAAAGAATTACATGACGGGTAACGGTTAGCTAGATTATAAGCAGGTGTTTTATTTTATTGTACAGATACAAAAACATTACCAGGACTATAGAATAGAGGAAGGATATTAGGCCTATCTCTATTCTTAATCCCTGAAATCCTAGGATGTGTTTTTGTGGCGGAATGCTTTAATTGTAGCCTATATCAGGTAGATTAGAATGAAAGTGTTCCTGTAAAATTATTTATAAATTAAAATTGACACTTTGAAATTATATGTGGGAGCCCAAAGAAAACTCAGAAAACTAAAATTGGGAAACAAAATAATACTCCTTTAAGAGCATATAAGATCGCACATACATTATGAGAAATAATTTTAAATGATAGTTCTTATAAACCATCTGTTCCGTATTGCCGGAAATAAACAAATACAAAATACCCTCTCCTCTCTCTCTCTTTCTCTCACACTTTTCCCTGCTTTATTGTTCTAGGTATAAAAACTATTAAAACTGATCATTGTTTAGTGACTGCATTATTAACAAATTAATAAAACAACCCATTGTAAACCAATTTTGTAAATAGGAAATAAAATATTATTATAATGAAGCTCGCTCCCATTACTCCAAATATGATTGTTTTGTTTGCACGGTAAATTCCCCTCACTTTCACTGTGGAAAACATAATATTCAAAACTTCGCCTTTTAGAATTGGACTTGCTACTCTGTGCCTACACGGTGAACTAAAACTTGCTCTGGCAATGCCATCCACATCTTCATCTTCAGTAGTTTTATTGAAATAATCAGTTAACCTACACTTCATTCGTACTCAAAACGAATTTTAAAACTAAAACAACAAACAAACCATAATAAACATACAGATAAACATACTTATAAACACTCCCAACGATCCAAAGAACAGAATTCTCTCATGTGCAAACCCAGACGTAACGACGATACAACGACCCTTCGACACTTGGGTTTGAAGTTTAGGTTATCTAGGCCTACTTACCTTTTAAAAATTACATATTTAAAATGATAATCTTGAAGAGTCTATATAACTACCCAACAATACTGTACCACAATGCTCATTCACCATATTTATCATTTCATAACACAGAAGCCTAACCAACTTTAAGCTGCAGACCATAGTCAGCTGGAAGAGAGCGTATGGCGCTTGACAGGTGATCATCCCTTATGGATGGAGGTTATTACTAACCTCAAAAACAGAAGTTTTAATTTTATTAATTAATTGTAATATGAAGCATGATTTACCGGTATTTCAATATGACATTTATTTAAATTGTAATGATAATTAAAATAAATTGTTTTTTTGATGTTGTGTACCAATATTTGTTTATTTTCCCTTCACAAGAACAGAAAAAAAAAACAGAAAAAGGCGCCAGGGCGCCATTACAGGGAGGGTGCACCGGGAACTTTCCCGGTGTCCCGGCGGGTAAGTCCACCCCTGACTTAGATAACAGTTTGAGTCCCTATTAAAGTATAAGAAAGTTTTCTTTATGTTAAAGCATAAAATTATAATTAGTTGACTAATGTTAGTTTTAAATGCGAGGAAATATTTTGACAAAATTTATTTGTTGTTCTCATTACATTTTTTAGAAACAGAAGGTAAGACTGATGATAAAGTTAAGGATGTAAAATCTAAAAAAGGAAAAAATAAGGAAAAAGATGATTCAGCAAAAAAAGGTGAGGGTAAAGGAGGAAAGGGGAAAAAGAAAAGCAAACCCAGTTTAAGTGATCAAAAAGAAGAAGCATCAGAGTCAAATAATCAACCTAAAGAAAAAGGAGGAAAAGGGAAAAAGAAAAGCAAACCTAGTCTTAGTGATCACAAAGAAGAAGTATCAGAGTCAAACAATCAACCTAAAGAAAAAGGAGGAAAAGGGAAAAAGAAAAGCAAACCTAGTCTTAGTGATCACAAAGAAGAAGTATCAGAGCCAAACAATCAACATAAAGAAAAGAGTAAAGAAAAAGGAGGAAAAACTAAAAAGAAATCCAAATCTAGTGAAGACAATAAAATCACACATGAAAACAAAGAGGATACAGATACAAAAAACACAAATACTACATTTAAAAAATCTGAAAAATCAAGTTCTTTAGAGAAGCTCCAGAATATTCAGACACATGAAATAAAAGAAAAACTTAAACTATTTGACAGAACAGTAGCCCCAGAAATGAAATTAGAAATGAAAAAAATTGAAGTTAAGGATAAATTCATTCTACCACTATCAGAAGGTGTCCGTAAAGAGTAAGTAAAGTACTAAAATATTTGTATATTGTATATTTGTATTTGTAGGACCATGGTAAGAATTTCTTTTGAAACTCTTTTTATGCTTTAAAAAGGTATACTGCCACAAAACATATTTTTATAGCATTCGGGACATTTTAAAAATTAAATCAGATTAATTTTATAATTTGTTTCTAAAATCACAGTCAATAACAATCCCCATTGATCAAAACATAACTTTCTAAAACATCCAGTCTCATAGGTAATATTAAATCCTTCTAATGGAGGAAACAATTGTTTAAACACATTTTATCTTGCTAAGAAATTTAAATTTGTGACTACATGTGCAATGAAATTTTAAGAGAGAATCTATACAAAATTATTTAGGCAAAATAATAATGTTAAATATGTGTTATGTTTGATGTTAAAAAATAATTCTGTATGGTAGTATAAAAAATGAGTTGTTGAAGGGACCAAGAAAGAACTTTCAAGTTACTGTACCTATAAGCTTTACAATTTTTAACAACTGTCAGATATCAATAAACTTTATGAAACAATCTAAACCCAAAATCGTTCTGGACAAGGCAATTTTTGTAAGGAATAAGGTGAATCAATTACAATGTAATTTATATTTGATGTGTTTTGATATGTTTAATCACGTTTGAATACAAAATTATTATATAAAAAAATAAACCGACTTTTGTGAGCTACTGGCGAAACTATAAGGTTTTGATTGATTGTTTATGTGTTATTTAAAAGCCCTGGGGGCAGGGCCGTAGGTACGGGGGGGATCAGGGGGATATATCCCCCCCTTGAAACTTGGAAAAATGAAATTTATATCCTCCTGAAATCAATCTTATGCCTATTGATTAAAAAGAAATGCTGTTACTAAAAAACAAAAAAATGTGTGCAATATCTCCAAAATATCTTATTTATATATTACAAATATTGTTTGCGTACAATAAATAGTAGCAAATGAACTGCACCGGCACACGACACGGTATTTGCGCACGGCGCATTGCGTATTTGGGACGTGAGTCACCAAACAGTCTACCCTCACCCCCTAGCAGCCAGTTTGTCAACTATCTTGACCTTGACGTCTGGGTTAATTTAATTAACTACAGGGAGCCATAAATCTCCATACTGATTTTCAGCGTTCTATATCCGCAAATATATGTAAAAATCAACGATATTTCCCGACGAAATAAAGCCAAAGAGTAACAAATAATAGAGGTTAGAGTGAACAGGGAAATAAGGGTATAGCTTATTTGGCAATCGTTGCATGACGATGAAGTTGCAAACGTAAATACATTTTCGTTTACAGTTAGGATTTCAACACACAATTTTTGCTTTTGAACGCATTTTTGGGAACAATTTCAAAAAAGGGAGATTTTTAATTCTTCAAGGAAATTCCCCGGAGCTATATTTTTATCTTAAAACTCCGGTAATCTCTTGGGAAATCTGGTGACTTGGCAACTCTAGCTTAACGACTGCTTTCCAGCTTTCCATTACTGATTCTGATTACAACTGATACAAGTACTTTTTAGTCCTGTTAAAAATACTGACTACTTTCTATCAATGGATTATGTCTTGGATGTGTAGGCCTATATCAATAATGAAGAATGTAAGGGCACAGACAAATCTATAGATTTGTTTCTCTGTGGTAAGGGACACATCAATGTCTTCAACTTTGTGTGCCGGTATCCGCGCTAGTCACGAACACAGTTTTTGTTTTGTATTCCCTAATGAGATATCCCCCCCTTGACAAAGGTCTATCTACGCCACTGCCTGGGGGACTAGATGTGCCTTTTGGGGTTTTGTAAAGTGCCCTAGTGGAAGTGATCAATAGAAATCAATAGAAATATTTTTAGTGATACGTAGTGATATCAATACGTAATTGGATCAATACGTATCACTAGACATCAATACGTATCACTAGAGATCAATAGAAAATAGTTTCTATTGATGTCTAGTGATACGTATTGATCTCTATTGATACGTAGTGATATCACTACGTAATTGGATCACTAGACATCAATAAGAAATTCTATTGAGTCTTTAACTGGTATTTTGTAATTAAATCACAACAAATCAATGTTACTAACAGGTATATCCCAAAAAATATAATAAAAATAAAACAGTAAATTTATGACCTAGGACTAGTATTTACCTACTTACATGTTGAAACCAATTTTTTTTAAATGCACCAAAAAACACTAAAATCAGGGCCTTTATTAACTTACTTGTTCACACAAGTAAAATACACAGCCAACACTAAAATTTGGGCCTATATACTATTCACTGATTTCCTTGATCTTGTTGTTTAGTGTAGCGATTTTCTGAGTGATGTACTGGCTGATACTGCCACTTCCAAGCTCAATTTCTTTCTTTGATGTGTTAGGATTTTCCTCCAGGATTCTTTCTTTGACAATTTCTGTGAACAAATAATCATGCAAATAAGTTATGTGGTAGTAAAAACGTGAAATTAATGTTTAAAATTAATAATTTTACATCACTACTATATTTTTACTATTTTAACACATTATTATCACATTTGTTTACATGAAGCAATTGTCAAGATGTCACAACTTTTCACATGATAAAACGTTAAATAAATACCAGTACCGTTCATGAAAAATCACATTTTGACATCACCATATTTTATAATTTTTGAACATTTTGTTACGTTGTAAAAAAACTTACAATGATTTTCGTGTGAATCAATCATAAAAACGCTAGGGCCTACTGTAAAATTTGTTGTATGAAATAAATACTTGAAAATAATTTGTTGTGCAACTCTATATTATTACCTTTTTCACATTTTATGCTAATTTTGTAAGTAGGCCCAGCCATAAGGGTCTTCATAGATCTTGACTGATGGTTTGGCAAGTATGGCGAAGGGAGGATATATGGGCTTATTATTTTTTTATTTATTTTTCCTACATACAGTAAGTTCAACTAAGTAAATTTAACTGATACAACCTTAAAATCAATCATACACATGCATCTGTGAGTGATATATTCAGGGGACATCGCAACAGTCTTGTTTTCTGTAAGGCCAGTAGTGCCGATTCATATCCGTCAAGATATGTGGCGACCATTATAATAATAATTTTGATAGGTTTCAAGGCTATTTATAATCTTAGACCTTGGATGATTGAGTGTGAAGCCTACTGTACCCAAACATAGTATTTTACCTTTATTCTTTAACATATTAACAGAACAAGTTTAAAAATAATGTCACCTGGATTTCTTCTTGAGTAAGGAGTTGATTCATTTTGGGTCCTTGATGACTCCCTAAATGTGTTTGACTTTGGCCTCAGCAAACTGATTCATATCATATCAGCACCTAATCGGACACATTATAATTAGAATAAGTTTTAATTGATTAACAAACTATCAATTTTCTGACTTATTATGACTTAGTTAATACGTCATATGCCTACATTAAACATAATGGTTTGATCCGCCATAACGATTATTTAGGTCATTGGGTTATGTTTTGTTTCAGTTTTAGGTGTCTTGAAATCTGTCCAGATAACAAACGTTGATTCCACTATTATTTAACCATGTATTGCCAGGAATAACATTATCGTGTCATGTCATTGTTATTTTTTAAAATTTTATTTTAAGTTTAGGCCTACCATAATTGAAAAACAAACTAAACAAAACAAACATGACGTAAGGATTTATGAACAGACTATAAAATATTTTGCAAATACAAATATTGTATCCCTTTTCAGGTATTATTACTGGACCAAAAACAAACTAAAATACCATATTACAAATTTCCAAAACTCAACTATTACCCGTAAGCCACCATTTTTTTTTACATAACAATTTTTAATTTGAGAACGGCTCTTTATAATAAATTGAAATTTGGTACATAGCTTTATGGCCAAAAGACCTAATTCCATGAAAAAAGAAGAAGAATCTTATAATCTCAGTTCAACAATCTAAACCTGTAATCAGCTGTTAAGTTTAACAGCTGCGTTTTGGAAATTTTTAATATATTTTAGTTTGTTTTTGGTCTAGGAATAATACACGAAAAGGTCAGTAGAGAGTTCAATGACACCCTGTATATAATCTTAATGTATAAAAGCCAAAGGCCTCACTTCTTCATAATCACTAATTCTCCAACTTCTCGGCATGCTAGAGTAGTGAAAATTAATTTGGTACATTAATTCTTTAGGTCTAAAATAGGAAAGTTAGAGTGTTTTCATACTGATTCACAGCTATAGGGATTTTTTAGCCCCACAGGGCTTCAAAGTTTCCATGTATTCCTTAGGGACATTACAATTAAAACAGCTGATCTTAATTCGTAGTTGTTCCACGGGCTATCTACAGAATGCAGGACACACAACTGTAATAGACACGAGGGCAAAGCCGCAACGGGTCTTCTATAATTATAATATAATAGTATTTTTATTTATGTTCAATATATATAACAGTACAGTTCGGTTCACGGTGCTTGGCTCCTGGGAAAGGCGAGAACTACTGAAATTTATTTTAACAAAAACAACCAAAAAAACTTTTAAAATTAAATAAGAGATGGTTTCTTTCTGTTGACAAAAGTAGACTGTAACACTAACGGTACTAAGACAAATGGAGGCGAAAAGTCATTCCAGAATATACGCTAACTAGATGCCAAGCGCTGTGACCCGAACTGTACTTATTTAATAGTGCCAGTGGACACAAAATTACTAATACAATAATTGTATTACTTCAGCAATAAAATAATTTTAAAGTTTTATTTGAAATATAAATGCTTGCAAATCTAAAATAATTTGTACATACATAAATCCTGTGAAAAGATTAAAAGATAACTTTATGTGTTATAAACATAACGAGACCGCATGCAGCACGCTGACATGAGGAAAGTGAATTTCCGCATTAAAACCTTAAACAATCTAATAAATGGTTTACAACAACACTGGTAACTTTTTTTGGCTGTTCTGATGCTTCTGGTTATATTTAAATTGACTATTAGGAAGGCAATGTTGTACATTATAGGGTTAGGAAGAGGTATAGTCAGAATAACAAGTTGGTATAGGGGTATTGGGGGTAATAAAACGACATCAAGATATGAAAAACAGCCTTTTCCAGTGTAAAATCCCCATAAGGCAAACGTACTGTGTTAAGACAATTAACATTTTCGTTAGTAACTCGGTACATACCTGTACTAGAATCATTAGGGAGGGCTTACAATTTTTGGCATTTTACGTACAATAATTTAATATAGAAAAATGGGGGCTTTTCTGACCCTTTTTGGGCTCAAAAACTCAAAATTTTAAAAATTCAAATCCCAAAAAAGGCGTTATAGTTGTCCAATTGCTTTGCCCAACAAACTTGGCCAGCTGTTTACAGAAGGGAAGGTTCCTACCAAATTTCAAGTAAATTGGACAAAAATTGCGACCGCCAAAGTGCGAACACACACACACACACACACACACACACACACACACACACACACACACACATATATATATATATATATATGTATATATATACATATATATATATATACACACACACATATATATATATATAAAGATTTTAGCGACACCTCAAAACGTGTTCAGGGGGTCACGTTAGGAACTTCTATGGTGGTCCCGGTTTTAAGTTTCACCGTGCGGGTCATGCTAATAGTTCACGTTTCCATAGGAAATTCACTAATAATTTGACAGAGTTTGACATTTTCAGTAGGCCTAACTCAAATACTCCTGAAAACCTTTTACTGAAATTTAGCATCAGTACGGTATAGAAATTTGTAGGTACTTAACCAGAGTCTTTCTAAACCAGAGAGCAGATAAATTGCTTCCAGGAAACGAAAAATAAATTAAAGTTGTATAATATACCAATAATGTTTTTCTTTGGCAGAAGAACTATAAAATAGACTGTAGACTATACGCTGTCTCTTAAAATGCTAGTTTTTAAGTCGACAAATCAAAATTCTAGTTTTTAAGTCGACAAATCAAATGGAATATTGACATAAATTATTTGAAAGTGTTATAGTGAAATGGTCATTCATGATATCAATGCTTGAAATTGTGTCATCAATGCTTGGATGAGTTTTTTTAATACAAATATAGTCATTTATGTTTTTAGTTTTTAGTTATGTATAATAACTGAGAGAGCTGTTTTAGCTTTGCCTGAAACTACTTCAACTATAGTAGATAAAAAAACCTTAAAATGCTTAAATAAATTAGTACAACAAACTTGTGGGGGCCTAAATCTGCAATTTGTATAGTTTTATAGGAGATTTTATAGGTACAGTTAATAGTATATTTCGCACCAAGGACCGAAAGTGGGGTTTTGCTGGCCCGAGATCGTGTTTTATGACCGAGACGAAGTCGAGGCCATAAATCTTTCGAGGGCTATGCAAAACCCTTTCGGCAGAGGTGCAAACACTATTTTTCACCATACTACAATTATTAACGGGTTAAATGTGATCGGTCATAAAACACGAGCGGCCTCATGCAATCTCGGACTAAAAACAGTTAACCAATAAACAAATCATCGATAGTACAATGTTTTGAATTTTATTGTTATTTGTTCCAGTGTTTCAACCAAAGAACACAAAGTAGTATGCACTTATTAACCAGGTAACGTCGTGTACGCTTGAAAACAAGTTGGTTACACTGGCTAAATAGATCAGCTGACTTTCGGCCCTTGGGCGGAAAAACTCTACTTTTGGTATTCAAATGACGTTCCGAAAACAGGTGATTACAGCTTAGTGTGGTGAAATAGTATATTTCGCACCAAGGGCCGAAAGTGGGGTTTTGCTGGCCCGAGATTGTGTTTTATGACCTCGACTTCGTCTCGGTCATAAATCGTTCGAGGGCTATGCAAACCCCTTTCGGCAGAGGTGCGAACGCTATTTTTCACCAAACTACAATTATTAACGGGTTAAATGTGATCGGTCATAAAACACGAGCGGCCTCACGCAATCTCGGACTAAAAACAGTTAACCAATTAATAAAAAAAATCGATAGTACAATGTTTTTAATTTTGTTGTTATTTTGTCCAGTTTTTCAACCAAAGAACACAAAATAGTATGCACGTATTAACCAGGTAACGTCGTGTACGCTTGAAAACAAGTTGGCAACACTGACTAAATAGATCAGCTGACTTTCGGCCCTTGGGCGGAAAAACTCTACTTTCGGTATTCAAATGACGTTCCGAAAACAGGTGATTACAGCGTAGTGTGGTGAAAAACAATTTGTTTTAAGGGATCATTGGTAAACTGGTATGCACATTTTACAAGAGAGCCCTTAATTGTGTTGAAATATTGAAAATATGTGTAATGGTTGTACAAATATTATAATTAATTTTTTTCAATGTTTAAATGATCCAGTTACGTGGAAAATTTGATCAAATCCCTTCTTCCCCCGGAAACTAAACCAACAGATAATGCCAATGTTGGAAAAGGAAAAAGTGAGGGAAAATCAAGAAAAAGTTCAAGTTTGAAGGGAAAGAACAAGAAAAACTCAAAGGCTGATAAAAAAGTAAAGGGTAAGAAAAAATAAGTTATAAACTTGAAAATAAGGCAGTATGAATAAATGAATAAAATAATGTTTTGGTTAATAAAAGAAATCAAATATGCATACCTTTGATGTTAAACAAATTGTAAAATTCAATAAATATAAATTTAATTAACTTGAATGCATATTATTTTTTCGTTCTATGTTAAAAAAAAGTAAAAAAAACAACAACAAAGAATACTTTAGCATCTATCAAAGCAATTGATAATCTTCAACATACAAGGGAAACAGCAAAAGATTGATCAAATGAGAACATATTTGGAAATGCTAGAGACTCAGGACCCAATAAAAATGGTAATCCCCGGAACTACTCTGAGCTTAAGCCTATATCATAAGTTAGCCGGTTTACGTCTGATTCTACTTTAACCAGATTACTGCACTAACGGTTTTAAGTTTAAGTTACAGCACTTTATTTTGAGTTTGTTTGCCTAGGTTGTACAGTGGGTTATTTGGTCAGGTTATGTTTAATTTGTAATTAAAGTTTAATTATATTGTAATTACTTACGGTATGCATTTTTCCAGGCGTTTTAATTATATAATAGAGTATATATATTATTCAGTTGTTCTTTATTTATGTACACAGCATTATTTTATACTGTTGAACTAAACTGAATATAGTATTTTAACCATGACTATTACTCTGACGTATTAAGAATAATGGTCATTTTTAACCCCCATCTTTACTCTTTACAAAGTTTAAATGGTATTTTATTTATTTTGGAAATGCCTCCTGAACTGTTGTTTGGCCTGAAGATAGAATTTGTATACTCCGAAACATGTTGGTCGTAATAGGTAACAGGATTAGTTCAAACTGTTAGGACGGAAAAGGTATTTAAAACTGGTTTTTTACTTGTTGGTGGAAATAAATAAAGGTTTTACTCATGCCCTTCCCATAAACATTAGTATTTATATCCTTATGTTTTATTCACAAGCAAAGTCTTTTTTTATAAGATCGAGATCTAATGAAGTACTGAACTAAAGTCAGGCGCGTCAAATTAGGCGGGTGGGGGATTTTGCAATGTTGCCAGTTTGTGCAAGCTAACATTGGGGGTATTTTTCAGAAACACATGTTTACAGAACCCGGAGAACCCTTATGTGTTTTTGTTTCTCAGATGATCAGCTGGCTTGTTTTATAAAACTACTACTGTGATTTCGTATCAATGATTCTGTATATTAACAAATTGATCTAGTACACAAAGAAACCATCAGATTGCGTAGGGTACACCCGATGATACACCACGGCAATCACGCCTTAACCCCGCCAATGTATACATAACCCTATAAGGAAGCACACACTTATGGAAAAATTATTTCTAGTGATAACTCCGCCCCCCAAACACAGATATAGTCACAATTGCATATTTGACTCTATTCGGACCAGTTTAAGCGTTTACAGATAAAGTTAATTATTAAAATTCTAACAGCTGGCTGAAAATATTGACAGGAATCCGTTATTAGTTTGTTTACAAATAAACATACTCATTTTGACGTTTTCAAGGTAATTATTATTTTCTAGTATTATATAGTCTATTTTCTAGTATTTACTTATAGTCTTGGACAAAGTAGCGCGCGCCACGAGACCAAGATGAATTAACAAGGACAGTCAGCGCTATATTCTCCTCTGAACTTGGAGGGCAAAACTAAAGTAAAATAACATGGAGTGTCCCTACTTATAGGGTTATGTATACATTAAACCCCGCTTCCGGTGCCGGGCCCGGTTCAGTGAAGCAGGCTTTATGACCAATGTACCACCATCATCAACAAGTATTGTCAGATTAAATAAATCTTAATTTTTATCAGAATTGGATTGAACGGTACCCGTATTTAGTAAAATAATTAGAGCTGACTTTATTTTACAAAATATCCAAGGTCATTATTGTCTCCTTTCCAGACACATATTACGTTAGGAATTAATACATTTGTACTTTAATGCTTCTGTATCCTGTGGTTCTGTTATTGTGTTTTAAGTTCGATAAAAATGATTGATCCTAAAGTACCAACATATAATTTTCTATTGGAGATTGTAAATAAGCAATTGATTTATTGATTTTATTTGAATTTGAACACCTCGGTAGATGCTTTAGTCAAGTAGTTTTCCACAGCAATCTCGCATAAACCACATGCTTTGTGTAAAGCCCGCCATATACCCGGGCGAGCATTTATCCTACGCGAACAATCACACCAATGTTACCCGTCTATGGTAGATTATTGCCCTGACGCAAACCATTTGTGTCGGTTTTCTGGCGAAGGTCAAAGGAATCATCGGCGTCCGGCAATGTTCGACCATGTATGGATGGCGGTAAACCCAAAATATTAAGTCAAATTTATAGATATTTTATATTATATTATATTAATAGAGCTATTGTAAATATTTTATATTATTTATTACATAAAAATGTTAAAAAGTTGGCAATAACACTTTTTGTTTGAACATTTAAATAATTATTTATAATCCCAGGTAACCGTCGTCTTTTAACTGGCGTTTTATTAGCCACTTGAAACTGTTCACACGATGGAGCAGACTGAATTAGGTCAGACTCCATGTTGCACCCAACAGTATAATTTACAAAAGTTACACACAAACAAGGGAAAAAATAATCACAGAATCACATATTAAACAAAGGATTGAATATAAAACATTTACTAGAATAATATTACAGTTGTAGTAAGTTATAATTATATGCTTTGAAACTATTTAACATAATTATCAAAGTTATAAACTTCAATATTTACTTATTCACAAAACAAAAATATAAACAAAGACAAAAATATATAACTTTATAAATTTAAACGTATGCATGGCCAAATTACAGACGCAAGATCATGGGTCTCTCAGCGTTGCCAGTTCATGCCCCAAAACGCACTATTTTCGACCTAGACATATTATGCCAGAACCACATATGGCAACAATGCAAAATACCCTACACGCCTAATTTGACGCTCCTGACGCTTGATGTGTTAATTAAAAGAGATAATGTTGTAAATTCAACAACATTCCCTATAGTTTATATCTGTATTTAGGGCTCGGTCCAACAAGCCTTCAAAGCTTCAATGTTATTCTTATGGAAGTATAATAAACAATGGAATTATATATTTTACAGCTGATGCATTGACAAAACACAGCACAGTAAGAAGAGCAGATATTACAAATATTTTATAAATAACAAAATGTAAACTAGCTTTGCCAAAAATTGTCGCTTGTTCACCTGATTTCAATTCTATAGAACTATATATAGTCAAATTAAATCACCTACAGTTAATAAAATCGCAATACTTAACTCATTAAGTTGACACTTTTATATAATGTATGGCCTTAGGAGAGGTTGTATACAACAAATATATATTTCCTCCAAATTTCTCATTGAATCCTTTCATTGAAATATATGATTCATATGTAGCTGACTTGTGGTTTTCCCAAAAGTTTCTTGTATAGTTGGCTTTATGTATGGTTTGTGTGAAAAGTCCTTCATCGTCTTAATATTTGTTTAACTATTAGAGGTAAAGCAGTATTACTAGGTGTATTTGATGAACGAAGTGAATCACTGTATTGATGAAGACGTTTCAGTGGCCGTGTGTGGGTGTGTGTGTGTGTGTGTGTGTGTGTGTGTGGGTGTGTTATCGAAATACTAAATAACTGTAAAACATTTCTTAATGAAATTTTGAAGGAGTAATTTGGGATACCAAAGGGATGTTTTAACACAGCATATGTATTTTATTTTGGATTATTAATAATTATTAAAACTAATTTTAATGTTTGATATTCAGTAGTTGAATCGGTTTTCGTAGTAAGCTATTGACTATGGTTGTCTTTAAAATGTCAGCTGGGATTTATCTGTGTTTCACTTGAGGGATTTTTATCCCCTATATGGGATATTTTGACTGCTTGTGGGATAAAATGGGATTGTGGGATAAAGTGGGATTTTTTTGAAATCGGCATTACGTCTGCTAGTTTGCTTACAACTTACGACCAGAGCACCTTAGCAGTAGCACTTCTAGTGGATTTTCTCGCCGTACTGGCAGTTGCGGGGTTTCTCATTTTTTAACCTCGCTGTCCGCACCTATTATGATTTTATAAACGTCACAGAACGAACACTGAATCATGTCAATTTTGCTGGCCGAGCCATTTTGGAATTAACAAGCAAACTATTTGCCATTATTTAGTACCTACTTCTTACTCTTTAGTACTACCATTAAAAATATTAGTACCTCTCACGTAAATAAATTATTTAATTTAGTTAATTCACCGTATCATTTAACCTATGTCGCATTGCTCAAAATCCTTTGAGGTACTAAAATGTAAAATACCTATAGGTAATTAGTAGATCTAAATAAGCTCTATCTAACGGTATAAATATTGTACTAATACATTATTCAATACGGGATGTAATAAAATACGTCTTACAACACTTAAGATGTATTTACACTTATACTGATTCACATACAAGACGGTAAATATATATAAAAGATGGTACTAGGCTATCGATTTCGACCAGTCACACCAGTCATCATCAGTCCAATGAGAGAACTGACAAAGAGAACTGAGAGAACTGACATTCATTGTCAGTTCTCTCATTGGCCTGATGATGACTGGTGTGACTGGTCGAAATCGATAGCCTAGTACCATCTTTGATATATGTTTACCGTCTGTATGTGAATCAGTATAAGTGTAAATATATCTTAAGTGTTGTAAGACGTCTTTTATTACATCCCGTAAGTAATAACAACACGTAATATGCTAATAAAAAAGTTGATTATTCAATAATCATGTAATATTTAACATTAATTGTGTTGCAATGTTTAACAAAACAGTGGGAAAGTGTGGGATATGACGAGGGATATTATAAGGGAGAGTCTGGGATAAAGTGGGATTTTTTTGTATCAGTGCGTGGCATATTTTTACTGTAGAGTGGAAACACTGCATATTTGTTTATAAATCACTCAGATGTAAACATATTTCAACTATGGATTTGGTTATGTTTTGTTCCATCAATTTTTTTTATTTCGAAATAGTTTAAAATGTGAGTGTTATGTAAATTAATAGTGTTTTGTCGTGTTTAAAACAATGCTTTTATCTATTTAGATTAATTTATCAGTTTATTTTTTACTGGAAAACTTCGATGTAAAAGCTAAGTGTTTGGACTAGTGATGATAAATTAATACAATAGGTTTTGGAATTTTTGAATTACTGGGACAGTATAACTCTGTTACACGACTGACTGTGATTGATAATCAAGCGTGTTGTAGACCTATAGTAGTTTCTTTACATTGTGAACAAATAACTTGATGGCAGACTTACTAAACGGTCATACGTGCAAACTATCTTTATTACATGTAATGTACCAAATAAGCCTCACTGTCACCTAATGACATGGGATTAAAGTTTTTTAATCTACCGGTCAGTAAAATAGTCTGGTTACAGTTTATATTTGTTTGCATTTTCTGTGGTTAATATTGATTTTCATAAACAATCAAGATGTCAAAACTCCGTAATCCCAACCGTCTACATTGTTCAACTAATTACGTTGTAGACAGATTGCCCTCCTGAAAAATTGTCATTGATGTGGATGTTGGATTTTGCTTTTAAACCTCTCGTGCTGCGATTTCAGTAGCTTGTGTATTTAAATTCAAACTAACATATATTAATGATGTAAACATTTTTAAATTTAAGGTATGAATTTTATAAGATGCTGTTATATAAATAAATCATTGAATACTTTTTTTACATTAAATGGGTTTAAAACAAGTATATTTCTGTATGTTTAACCCCCTGATTTTGGAGCTGGAAATTAATAGGTCTAATAATAATTGGCAACTTTTCCCTCAGGTTATATATTTAAAACTCGTCGAAAACCATCCGGTGCCAAAAATATATTAGTCATTGGCCGAGTCATAAAAAAGCGTGAACAGGCCTGATGGCCATAGCTAGGACCTGTGACCAAATAAACGCAATCAGTTTAATCTAATTTGCTAGGTACACACAGTGGTTTTAAGAAGTTAATTGCTCCACCTCACCCTCCAGGGTTAGATGGAAACGTATTCCGCATATTCTCTATTCATTGTTGCTGGATTAGGAAACCCCAGCATAGCTGCTATAGGCACGTTTTCCACAAGCGGGAATTTTGCGCAGGTTACCAGAAGGTTAGGATATAGCAGGAAAGGAAAGGGTGGGATGGGACAGGCAGCCAAATTGGCCTTTCAGAGTACCAACTCCCGTGCCTTGTGACAGCTGTGATCAGGCTCAATGTGGACCCGCTCTGCCCTCAAACTGGCCAACTCAACGGATGGGGTATCCATGTACAACAACCAGGGACCATACATTCTCAGGTTGGGGACCAACCCCTGAGTTTCCGCCCCGAGCCACTGCAAGTGGAGGGACCAAAGGTGAAAGGGAAGTTTGTCATAATGGACATCCAAAAAACTTCATTTGTAATGACAATTTCATTTGCTGTACCCAATGTCAGCATCCAAACTGGTATAGACCAGTTTTAAGGTTGTCCTAGGACGAATATTCTCTATTGGTCAATGTTAACACACCAAGTTTTAATAAAATTAATCAGTATACAAGAGATATATGTTTTTTATTTCTTATAAGAATAACATCGGACAATATACTTAGTTTACTGCTGAATGGAAATTGAAATATTCTCCACAACCATTAGCCGAATAGCCTACTAACGAAATACTAATTTAACCGTGTGTGGATTGGAGTACTAATTTTTTCATCTTTTAGAGCTTTTTATGGCAATGAGATAAAACTGTTGAAACCTGCTAAAAATATTTAAAGTTTATGGTACTAAGAAAGGTAAAAAAAACTGAAGTTTGGGATCTCTTAAGCCCTGTAATTTCTGAACCCAAATTTTTCTAAAAAATCAGGTGCTATATTTTATTAGAAACCTAATATAAACCACCAAATAAAAAATCCAAAGATTTCGAAAGCGGCTCATCAAAACTGCTCCAGACCTATATACTACGTTGTTGGGTACCAAAATATTATGGATACCTATTTGTTATTCCCTCAGGGCTCTGCCTTTACTATCACTCCCAACGTTTAATTTTAACGTATGATTCGTTGGATTTATTTTGTTAAAGCAGCATCTCCTGAAAGATGTCCCCACGTTTGATACGCCGGCCTACTCAACCATAGACCTCCACCGCACAGGACAATTTTCTATGTTATTATTTACGCCTTTTTTAGTGATTTTAGAAAATTTTCAATCGTACAAAAAATTGTTGTTATTTTTTTTAACCCCGACCTTAGAGCTCCGCCTCGCTGGCTTTAAAAGTTGCCTTGTTAAATTTATGGAGGAAAGATGATCCTTGGGTAAGCGTTCGGGAATTCGGGTCAGCGTTCGGGTTGAGTACTACTAGCTGGTCAGACAGACATTATTCTGTCCTAATGCCACTGAATTTGTTTTATGTCAAAGATTCTCGTTCTTTTTCAAGATGAGCTCGTTCGCTTCACTCACTCGCCTCCAGGATAAGCTCGTTAGCTACGCTCATTTGCCTATGTTTATACAGAGCTTGCTTCGGTATTGAAAATGAGTTGCTATTCAAATAGATTTATTATTTCTATAATAAACATATGTTATATGCTTTTCAAGTATGTTTAGATATCATCCTTATAACAGCTGTTTGATGAAACTAAATAACTAACATACAATCCCGACTTTGTTTCATGTATTTAGATAATGAAAATCACTTAATAATATCTTGCCATGACAACGTTAATATACACTAGGCAGCAATACGGATTTTAGCAATTTGAAATTTAAGTAATTGCACAACGCCATCTGTAGAGCCTGATATAAGCGTAGGTTATATTATATAAATCAAACAGGAAAGTTGGCCGGGCTGGTAAGGGCCCGCACTTGCATTTAGGGTGTAGACCAGAGCCTGTACAGACCCTAAATTCAGCCCTGGCCGTCTGTATGCAGAACTTCAAACATGCTAGAATCCAGAATCATTGTCCCTGGCTCATGACATTCTATGTGCCAAATAGTAAAAATATGTTATAGTTAATCAATACAAATGCTGAATTATTTTGACTCAATCCTATCCTACACTATAATATGAGTAAGGTTTGCATGCTCGCTTGCTTGGTTGATTGCTTGCAACTCTTATCTCAAAAACGGCTCCAACGATTTTCTTGAAAAATAACTAATGTGTCTTTCCAACTACTTGTGTTGTAAAACCTGATATCTGGGTTAAAAATAAGTTCTAGACATGTCCCATCCTCAAAAAAATCAAACAATGTAAAAAGCCGCTATGGAAAATTGAAAAAATCACATTGGGCTTTTGGAAATTAAAATAAAAGCAAAAGAGTCATAACAGCTGTTCAAAATATTTCGGCGAACTCTCAAAGTTACACTCATATAGTTTAAGTACTACCTGGGGCTGAGCTTTGCTAGGGAAAGGTCAATCTTGTTTATGACTTGGAGTTGTTTTTCACCATGTACCCTACTAACGAGCATTTTTGAGGTCACAACAGTTGTTATTATAATGCACCTTTGAGTCATTCTGGATATGACCACTGTACATGTAATCTTCATTCAAAGGATTTATTATCTGATTTTATGGAACCACATGGAACTCATGTTGTTTATGATTATTAACATGTGGTTTCCTGAGAGCAGAGATTAAAAGATTTGAGAGAAGATTACATATATAGAGTAGTAAAATATATCAAAGGGATATTGAGCTATAAATGACAACTGGAGTGACCTTAAAAATGTAGAAAAGAGGCAAATGAGTTATACAAATCTGATTATCAGTAGGGGGAAGTGGTGAAATATGCTCCAAGTCATCTAAACAAACTGACTGGCCTTCCCCCGAGCAAAGCTCGGCCCCCAGGTATCATATACTCTAATATGAGTAAGGTTTGCTTGTATGTTTGCTTGCTTGCGACACTGATCTCAAAAACGGCTCCAACGATTTCCTTCAAATGTTCAAAATAACTAATTTCTGGGATAAAAATAAGTTCTAGACAGGCCTCATTCCCAGGAAATATCAAATAATGTAAAAAAAAAACTAAAATGATAAGTTAAAAAAATTAACATCGGGCTTATGGAGTTTTAAATCAACACAAAAGAATATTATCAGCTGTTCAACCAGGTAACTGTCAAAGTATTTTTTTTTTTTTTTTATCTTTTATTAGAGGCTTTGTATGAAATTACATGAAGCCTTAAGAGCTACGAACATAAATTATTATATTACAGTTTACAGTTCAAGTCCAAAATTTAATTGATTTCATCCGGTTTATCGTCACTTAAATAATTTTCTCGATTTTATATAAAAATTCTAAGACGTAACACTATAATTTTGAAAACACACTGAATTAATTTCAATTATATAAAGAGTTCTTATGTATGAAGTCCAAATATTACAATTCAAGTCCAAAACTTAATCAATTTCATCCGGTATATGGTCACTTAAATAATTTTCTTGATTTTGTGTAAAAATTTTAAGATGTAACACCATAATTTTGAGTTTTCTTAATACTCATGTTTTTTATGATTATTAACATGTGGTTTCCTGAGAACAGAGATTAAAAGATTTGAGTGAAGATTACATATATAGAGTAAAATAAAATAAATGAAAGGGACATTGAGCTATAAATAACAACTGGAGGGACCTTAAAAATTTAGAAAAGAGGCAAATGAGTTATACAAATCTGATTATCAGTAGGGGAAAGTGATGAAATATTACTCCAAGTCATCTAAACTGACTGACTGGCCCTCCCCCGAGCAAAGCTGGGCCCCCCAGGTACTGTCGTGTTAAAACGGATATGGGAAGGGTGTTACCACTCCAGTAGTCAGTAGTATTTTTTATTTACATTAGTCCTAAATTATCTGTTCTTGCCGTTGTGGAGTTAAAACGGATATGGGAATGGTGTTACCATTCCATTAGTAAAATGTTTGGTTTATTAATTATCTGTTCTTGCTGTTGTGGAGTTAAAACGGATAACAGAAGAGTGTTACCAATCCAGTACCTGCCTACATATCTTTAAAAATTCAGTCTTTGTTCATCCTCTTACGGGAAGAATGAGCGTACACCTAGTAATAATATACCTAAAAATCTACTTTTTCAAGGAGCTATAAGTTTTTCATCATATCCTGAGGACGGCCCAAAAGAAGTTAGAAGGAAATCTTAAACCACATCAGAGGTCTGAGTTGTACATCAAATTTAAGGCTACAGTAGTAGAACACAATGCTGCAAATCCGACCTAAATGTATCACTGAGTCAGAAATCGCACCCGTTTGGTGTATATAGCAAGTGCTAATAGTAAAACTTTTAAATTTTACTATTCCCAACATAAAGGTCCTTTTGAGGTATGGTTTGTGACAACGAATAATACTATGTAATACCTTTAAAAATATTTATAATATGGCCGAAGCCTACCATAAAACTTAACACAAAATAAATACCGTACGGTATATGACAAATTATGAAACCTATCACAATCTGCTGTTTTATTGATTTTCTATTTACTGAGTAAGACCATAATTTTAGCATTGTTATAATTATATCACTATTATGAATGGATTCGAATCTGGTTATAACTTTCCCATGTTCAGCAAACAGCCAGGATTGGTTTTGACAGGGAAAGTATCGTAATCAGTTACATCAGATAGATTTATTTTAAGTCTTTACAATTGGAACAAATTCTTACATAATTTTACAATGTATAAATAATTCTAAACTGAATCCTATACTCTAAAATGAGTAAGATTTGCTTGCTTGCATACGTCCATGCATGCTTGCTTGCTTGCAACTCTGATCTCAAAAACGGCACCAACGATTTACTTAAAATGTGGGAAATAACTAATTTATGGGGTAAAAATAAGTTCAAGACAGGTCTCATCCCAAGGAAAAATCAAATAATGTAAAAAACGAGAATGAAAAGTTAAAAAAATAACATTGGGCTTATGGAGTTTAAAATCAAAACAAAAGAATTGTAACAGCTATTCATAATCAACCAGGGAACTGTCAAAGTAATGTGTTGTTTATAATTGTTAACATGTGGTTTCCTGAGAGTTGTGAATAAAACTGTTAGTGAAGATTGTATATACAGAGTGATCATATCTGAAATAGTTCAAAGGGACATTGAGCTACAAATAACAACTGGAGTGACCTTAAAAGTTTAGAAAAAAATCAAATGAGCTATACAAATCTGATACCTAATCAGTTGGGGGAAGTGGTGAAATTTTACTCCAAGTCTTCTAAACAAACTGACTGACCTTCCCCGATCAAAGCTCGGCCCCCAGGTAATATATTATAAGTATTAGCACTTATTCTCAACTCATGTTCAGATTTATTATATCTGTAACATTTTCTTTTTCCAGTATAATGCTTCCCTGGTAAGTTTTAGTAGAGTCCATTCATAGACTAACCATGGGAAATAATACTTGATACTTGAGTATTTACGTTTTTACCAGTGGTCAAACTTTAGTTATTAGTAACTATATTAAATCTAAACTGTTTTATTTTATACTTTTTTCACATCTGAAGCTTGCCTAAAATACGGATTTACTCTGAATTTGTAAAGTTTCCATTAATTCACCAGAACAATAATTTGTCAGAGTTACCACAATGATAAAATGTGTTTAAAGATTTCGTTTTGGGTTCTGGACTACGTTATATCTCAAAATACTTTAACTTTCAAGTTTAACTACTGTACTTTAAGCCAGTGTTGAGGAAGCTACTTTTTTAAAGTAACTAGCTACAGCTACAGATACTTTTATAAAATAGTAGCTTCGCTACAGCTACAGCTACAGTTTTTAAAAAGTAGCTAGCTACAGCTACAGCTACCAGTAAAAAGTAGCTAAGCTACAATTTTAGCTACTTTCGCAGTCTGGTTCTTACTTTCTTTAATGGTGTATTATTGTCCCACACACCCATATCTAGTCATGAATTCTCATAAATGAATACCTTATTTTGTAGTTTTTTGGTCTTAGTTTTTTATGAGCATGTTCAAAAATTTATTTTTAACCCTATGGTTAATGTAAACAGGTTATTAACGGAAAATATAATATGTTTAAATTAATTAAAATACATACATCCAAGAAATAAACAGGTGAGGCATAAAACATCATTTAGGTAGATAATCAATAAACCATGAAAAATATAACAAAGATTAGGTAAGTGTTAAGTTTATATCAGACTGGTTTCAAAATTTACAAATACTAGGCGCATAGGCCTATTTGTATGTACAACTTATATAACAAAGGTGGTAGCCTATTGAAAAACGTTGGTCTTTGCAATAATATCAATATTCATTGACAATATACTGGAAAATTCTCACAAATCCTAATTAACTAATGGCCTTGGCCTAGGTAAAAATTCTAAAAGAATTAACCTCGATATATAGCTTTATATTTTATCTTAAATTTCTATATCAAGTTTGGTTGCAATTCAGACATAACTTATATGTCACTACAAAATAACTTTTTTTATTTATCTTTAGAAGGTTGACAAAATATTCTTGTACGGTAGGACTTCGTGTATTTCCAAAAGGGCCAGCTTCTGTATCAAGACGTTAATGTCATCGTCAATTTTGATTTTACTTGCCATAATATATGAGGCAAAATAAATACTGAAAACGAAGTAGGCCACCCTGTGAAGTATGATTTATATATAGTAAATGCAGCCTACATCTACATGTTATTTTATTGCAAGTTTTAGCAAATCTCCCCTATAGGGAAGAAGCTATTACCGTAGTCGGCATGGTAAGACCTAGGCCCGGGACCACGATAACTTTTCGTTTTGAGGTCCCCAGACCCCAAAAACACCATTCGTTCGAAACTGTATCTATCTATCTATACCTATATATATATATATGTGTGTGTGTGTGTGTGTGTGTGTGTGTGTGTGTGTGTGTGTGTGTGTGTGTGTGTGTGTGTGTGTGTGTGTCCGTGGGAGCGATAACTCTCGTAAAAAGGTCTGATTTTGATGAAATTTGGTACAAACGTGTAAAGCAGCATTTATGACTCTAAGTTCGAAAACCAGATGGATCGGCCTCTCCGAAGGGGTATTTTGGGGGGCTTTTATACCCAAAAAATTGATTTTTTGAGTTTTTTACATATAATTTTTGAAAAAGTAAAATTTTATTTTATTCCATAGGAATCAGCTTAAAAAGACGCACAATTTGGTGTTTTAATCATTGATCTACGTCAATTGATTACTGAGATATTGAAAGGGCTAATACAGTACGTTGTCTAATGCTCTTATGGAGGATAAGAAAAATTGTATATCTCGCTTATTTATCAACTTATCCTGACGAAACTTGGTATGTTGCTTCATTTCATTGTGGTCTATTGATATTTGCACAAAACCCCATTTTTTGGCCAATAGTTCCCGTAGCAGCAAACCTGCATACTCAGCCCCATGTTATTCTTATGGAGAATAAGTAACGTGTTATCTCCTTTAATTAAGAACATAAATTAATAGAACTTGGTATGTGGCTTTACCTAGTTGAGTTATATTGATATTTGTATAAAAACTCATTTTTATTGTTCCTTATTTCAGCAAACTTGCATACTCAGCCACCATGTTATTCTTGTGGAGAATAATTAAAATGTCATAAATATGATTATAATATGATTTACATGTCATAAAATGTCAATATAATTTATGAATGTATATTGATGAAACTTGGTATGTGGCTTTATGTGGTATTAAGATAAATCTATATGCATTGGAAATTCGCTGAGTATGCAGGTTTGCTGCTACGGGGGTATTTAACTTTGCAAAAGGATAAGGTTAGAGATTGAGGTTATGTTATTGTTATGATATTTGAATTTGAAGCGCCTGGTGGCTGTGGATTGAAAAAAACCGGTTGAATATAAAAGCTAAAATGAGTAACAAAACTTTTGTACTTGGGTCAGTTTGTTATTAATTGAAGTAAAGTATGTATACATAATTACATCAATATTGTAAAAGTAGCGAAATAAGTAACTAAACAATCCGCTACACCTAAAAATGTAGGGCGCTACAGCTAAAGCTACTTTTTTCGAAGACAACGTACACGTCCAATGTAAGGGCAAATTCACTTCGCTACCGGTTAGGTTAGGTTACGTTACGTTACGTTACATTACGTTAGGTTAGGTTAGGTTACGTTAGGTTAGGTTAGGAAGTTTCCTGGCTCTCAATTTGTTTTAAAAATCACAGTAAAAGTAACGTACGGTGCATAATTTGGAACGAACGTGAACAGTAGCGACTCACGTCGGACGTGTACGTAGCCTCTGCCTACTTTTTCCAAAGTAGCGGAGCTACAGCCGATGACGCTGCTATAAAAGTAGCTCGCTACTGTAGCGTCGCTACTTGTGTACTTCCCAACACTGCGTTTAAGCTAACCTTCTCCCAACCTTCGTTCACGTGGGATCAGATTATTTATGATGTTCCAAACTCCAAACCAGTTTTCTGACTCCAAAAGAGAGATACCTATTTATATCTTTGTAAAAATATAATACAGAGAATCATGTAAGCAGGACAGTGAAATGAGTTGTTGATTTACTTTGAGTGTTCTCAGAGTATGAGGAAAGCGAAAGAGGCCCAGGGCGAAGTAGGTAAAGATATGGCAACCATTTATAGGTGTGACAACCACGCAGCAATAACCACTGCTTGAACAGTTAGGCAACAAGTAACAAGAGTTTACTGTAGCCAGATTTGTAAAGGAATATGGATTAACCTGAGATAGTTGAATAGCCAAGAATATCACAAATTACTATGAAACATGACAAAATTCATGAAATGGCCACGAATTGAGACAAATTTTATTGATGGAATCCCTGCAAAAAAACAGGTTGGATTCATGGATTTTGTAAAAAGTTGTAAAAAGGCAGGGTTTTTACAAAATCCATGAATTCAATCCGTTTTTTCACCCAACAACTCTGTGATAAGTTAATGTATTCAACAACTTTTTAGAAACCTAACCTGGTCTGCTGATGTAGTTTTCAAATTTTCGAAAACTGTGGTTTTGATTTAACGTGTTTCTAAGTTATCTATATAAATACAATTAGAGTTTTGTCAGTACATTGCTTGGAATTATGAAATTTGTGCATATTTTCACGTTTTACACACTAGGGAAGCCAAAACAAGTCTTATCTCAATTTCTGTCTGTCTGTCTGTCGGTAACGCTGAAGAACGGGGTTTTGTTCGCTTTTCACAGTGAAACGGGTGCACTGATTTCGATGAAACTTTTTTTATGTTCTAAATATGATTTATAAGGTTTTAGACTAATTCAATTTTTTTTAATCACCTTATGACTCTGCCATACGGGGGTTTTAAGATCCTATGTTATTCTTATGGAAAAAGCATTTATTTATATTGAACCAGATTATGACTTAAGAATATATTCCATAAACAGATGTCGTAGTTCTTATTTGAAACGCTGAGTGAAGATTGGTAAATAAATAACACAAGTATACAGAGTGGATATATTATCTAAATCTATATTTTTCAGACTCCCTCACTCACTTTGCTCATACAAAATAATTTGTTTGCAAATAATTATTGACAAGTAATTTCTCATTAAGAGTCTTCATCACCGGAAGTTGCTGGACGCCATCTTGGAGTTTTGTTCCATAAGGCCAATGTTAACTTTGTGCCTCCATTACTCCTCACCTGATCGCCACATACAATTCATTTGATGTCAAATTAAAGGTTTCGTCATCCTCTAGGGAAATACAATATCGAATTCCTTAATTTGGGTATCATAGTTTCATAATAAATAGTTTAATTTTGAACTGAATCACTTTACATGTTCTCATTAATTTGTAACAGAATCAAAATTCGACGATTGTATTTCCCTAGAGGACGACGAAAAATTTAATTTGACACCAAAATTAATTGTTTGTGACGATCAGGTGAGGAGTAACGGAGGCACAAAGTTAACATTGACCTTATGGAACAAAATACCAAGATGTCGTCCGGCAACTTCGGGTGATGAAGACTCTTAATTCATTTAGAGAATTGTTCGAGCTATAACAAATATAAATATTACCTCCTATATAGCCTGGGTTAAACAAAAATTAATTCTTGCAAAGTTTAGAAACAATTGCATGGTGGTTCGCTTTATGCTGCAGATGTACAATAATAATTCGTTAAAAAAATCCTTTAGGGCTCTGCCCTAATTTACTTTTATACAAATATCTTATGAGTATTTACTGGACCTTTAAGTTGAAATTCGGTAGGAACATAACTAATACATCAGAACAAAACGCAAGCCTATTCCCGTTACGAAATTATTGAAAGGCACAAACTTGCACCCCACTACCGGACTGATGGAGCTGAAATTCGGTACCGTAGTAATAGCTGATAGCTCAATGCAGACATAAACCTACTCCATATACAGATATACTCAAGGGCTCTGCCCCACTGGCCATTAATATAAGCGTGTTAATCATCACACACCAACTAACTACTCAACCAATAGAGCTGAAATTTGGTACCTTGACGGACATAAGAAACAACATCATGACTATAATGGGGAGTCACGGTGTTGTTTTCTGGAGATTTTACTCAAACCCTTGGTCGTGCGTGAAACATGGGTGGACGAGATCTACGCCTCTCTAAAAATATATTTTATGTACCGTAGCAGACCACTGAGCGTCTCAACTTTTAGTAAATTTGAACATGTATTTTGGAGAAGATTAAGGATTTGAGGAGTTTTATTATGCCTTTTTTAAAGTTGAGAACGGGACATTGAAAACCATACGCGATCTCATAAACATCTCTCCTTCACTCGGCACAATCGTTGACTCACAAGATTTACTTACTGATCGACAGTTTTTCCCCCGAGATTCATAAACAGTTTAATTTGGAAAGTACCTGGCTCTGTGATTGTGCCATCCTTAAGTCCACCAATGAACATTATATTTATACATACAACCCGTACGAAGGACGGGTACACAGCTAGTCTTTTATTAAATTAATATACCTAGTAGTCGGATATTATATTACTTCAGCTATCCAAAATATAACTTGCATGTCGCTACAAAATAACTTTTTTTATTTATCTTTAGAAGGTTAAAAAAATATTCTTGCACGGTCACGGTAGGACTTCGTGTATTTCCAAAAGGAAATTGCCCTATTTTTATACAATCTAGTTAACATTAGGATTTGAAATGCTTCCAGATAGGATATCTTTCAACAAAATAACATTTTCAAAACTCTTAAATAACACATACAATTGTTATAGGCTAGCTTTTAGGTAACACAGGTTGTATTAAAAATTCTTTGTACTGATTTAAATCTGTGGTTGTGTTCTCAAAAACTATTCATGTTAAGATTCAGAGATGAATAATTGATTTCCAAATGCTCGTTGCTAGAGTTTTTAAATTACATATTCTATACAAAGTGTTCTATTACTTAACCAAAATACCGAATCTTTAACTGAATAGCTTAAAGATTAATAACTTAAAGATGAAACACCAATGCATGGGCGATAAGGTGTTTCATGGTGTATTGTTGCGGTGTATTGTTGCCATGTCTAATTAAACAAGTCTCTTGACAACAAAATAGAACCGTCCTCAACTGTGTAAAGAAAATGCTAAAATATAATTTAAATCAAGGTAATAGAGGTATCGTATAAAGATAATTATTTTTTTACTAAAAATAGAAGGTATGGTTTGTACAGATGTTATAACCGTATATAGTTTTTTAAACGAGTGTACACAATTATACAACTGTGGGGAATTCTAAGGTTGGTCTAATTTAATTATCTATAGTTACTAAATAGCACCTCATAGCAAAACAAATGTTATTACAGACAGTGGTAGCTCCAAAAATAAACTAACTACTTTAAGTACCTTGGCCTCCATAATTTATTTCCCTATTTTAAAATCAATACCTGTATTTATAGTATTTCTTGTACCACGTTATTTCATAACTTAAAAGCATGGTTGCATTGTACTTTAAAATAACACTTTATTTTGTGAAACTAGGTATTAAATATTATACTTAATTATCTTATTTGAAATATAAGACACAAAAAGTTAACCTCAATTTTTGTAAAAGTAGTCAGACCTTTAAATAAAATTGCCAACCCGCAAGTATTTACAGTATTCTTTAGATATAGATAAATAAGTATAATTAACATTTTAACTGTAAGTAAAATTTATGTGAGATTGTGTGGATTTTGTTCACACGCAAGATTTGAGCGCAAACCCTCTATTCTATGAGGGGAGTATAAGAGAAAATCTCGCTTAGAGACAAATTTTATTTCAAATTCCAAATATTAATAACAATAAATTTATCGCTTTCACAACTTTTCATGCGAGCATTTTCTCGTGGCGGCTCTTGTTCTACAAACGTGATTATTCTACTTGTAGACTTTAATTGTTATAAGCTGTAATATAACATCTTGCTTATTCTTCATTAATAAAAAAAATCGAAATGTAAGAATTTGGAAAGTGAAAGTGGTCAAAAGGAATTTTATACGATAACGAGTAATGCAATGTACTTAGTAGCGCCGAGAGGAAAGGTGGATTTAATTTGTTCAATCGCTACAATCGACATCAATTGGCGGGATAAAGCCGGATCTCGCTAAACGCCATCCAAGTAAACCCCGATATGAAACCCGGAATCAGAACAGATCGGCATTTAGCCCATGGACGTGTAGTGTAATCAAATGTTATAAAAGTGCAGTTTGCGCGGGGGAGGGGGCGGGGGTGAAGCGAAGCGTTACCCGGCAACAGGTGGGCCGGATCAGACAAAGCCCCTTCCCCCCACCCCCTACCCGCGACCTATTTCCAAATCTAGGTTAGACGTAAGTTCCTTCTTATTTTTTGAGCGTCTGGAGGAGCGCGCGGATCGATAGATAGTCTAGACGCTGGATGCGGCGTCTTATTAATTTTATGTCCTTGTTCACGCCCCGCTCCGCGCACCGCCGCGCCCGCGCCGACACACATCACTGCTCAGGTTTGGGGCTCGTGGGTGAGCAATGGAAGTGCAATTCGATCCAGTTCCATCACTAATTTTGGATTTTCTTAAAGTGGCTAACGTAACATGGGAATCCCGAACTGTTTTGTTGTCCAAGATGTTTACCTGATCTGTTCAAGCTCCCCCCCTACCACCCAACAAAATTGCCACTCTTATAACTAATTCGGTAAATTAAAAAAGGACAATATATGCATAAATATCTTGTTGCATTATCCTTATACGCTAAGGCATTTAAACTGAACTAAACTTCTCTGTACTACCTAAGTAAACTGAAGTGAGGTTTTAAATAAGTTGTCGTATTTGGCAGTTATGGCGGGAGGTTGCTAAATGATTCACTATAATAATTTTAAGGGCACAGACTGCTATATTTGGTCATCCCGAAAACATTTAAATGGAGTTCTTGGACTCCTATTTATAGAAGACAAAAGACAACACAACAGCGTTGACACATTTTATTTCAAGCAAAATAACGATTAAAAACTCGTAATGGTTTCAAAGTATGTGGGTTCGTAGTAAGTACAAGTTTGTTCATGGACATGGAAATAATTTATTATTCTATATTTTATTATATAATCATTCAGACCTCTAATTTTGTTTTAGTACCCAAGGAAAAAAATCTAGATGACACAATGAAACTAGAAGACGCGAGATTAAGACCTTAATGTTTAATTCTTTAAGCTGATTTATTGTTGAACTTTTATTTTCGCAGCAGAAATCTTTAAGCTAAAGACCGCTTCAAGACACTGAGAGCAAACGTTTCGCTCTGTAGAGCAGTTTCTTTGTCACGAACGAAGCAAAAGCGGTGGTCACTTTGCCAATAGTTTAGTTTGTCTATCGAAACCAAGGTCGAATGCTGATTCAAATTGACGATAAATTCTGTAGCATAATACCAAGAAGTTTAGAGAAGCAATCCCACAGACTACTTGTAAATTACTGACCGTATTTATATGTCACCGTTGCAAATGAGACGAGTGTGTTTCTCACACAAGCGTCAAGGGATTTGATACGACTAAAAGTTTCACAGGGTACAGCAAAAAACATCCTAGTGTTGAAGCATTTCGTAAAATTTCAAATATTGTAATTTTAGTTAAATCTGTTGTTTGTCAGGTGACATAGAGAAAGTTAATGTTGTGTCATATCACGGTTAAAAAATAATGTTATATCCAAAGTTAGGATGTCCTCCAATATCTAAAGATGGCAGATTTAGGTAGAGGTGTGTATAGTTAAATATTCTTTAACCTTGAATGTAATGATGGATATTAGATTATTAAATTGAAAGACGATTCCGATGGTCATCCGTTTATGCTATTAAATATTGTAAAAATAAGTATTATTTTATTGAAACATCATTACGATAAACGTTATACAATATTATTGACATTATTGTTGCTCAAAATAATGTCTTCGTTGTAAAATTTGATGAGGTTACATTAAAATTAGTTCTAAAAGAAAAATTGTCTTCCTACAGTTATTATGTTAATTATGAACTTTTGTTCCCTGTGATAGAGCCTCGGAAAAATAATAGCTGCTAACATTTTTGGTCCTTTGTAAGGTATACAAAAATATGTGGAGGTAAGGTAATGCAAAAACTAACTATCATTTAGTATAATTCCAAAACATTTTCGTATATTAGAGTTTTACAACAACTAGTTGCTATATACAACATTTGCTCACTAAATTACCTATGTACTCCTATAGCCAAAGATGAGACCTCTTGCTTTTACCTTTGGATCCCACCAGTAGCTCTGAAACTAATGAAATTGCACTGATCCAAAAACATGTGTTGGTTCAAACCAGGCTTATCAAATTTGTACGGGATTCAATTGGAGCAACATAATTATAGTGTCAGTAGGGGGGTTTAGCCGATTCCACCTATGGGGTTGTGGAGGGAGTGTGGGGGTGAACAATTTGCATAATTTACTCCCTCCCGAGATTTATTTTTAATTACCCTATTTAGTAATCATAACTCTAATTACCCTAAGTAACTAGAGTAATTGCGCATAAATTGATGTAACTACACATTTTTCAAAAAACACCCCCCCTCGGCGACTACCTTGACTATGATGGTGAAGTGATTGATGATAATGACATCCACATTCCCATTCCCAGACGGAGGGTGACTTTTATTGCCATGTGGGGTGCCATTAACAAAAGGACCCTTCCTCGAATTCCATTATAGAAGGGTAGTTTTTTGTACCTGCGCAGCAGCTGCGTATAATCATGGGAGACCCCCCGCAGAGCGCTTCCCAAACCCTCGATATGTTTTTATTCACGTTCTCAGACTAGGGTGAGTTTATGTGCAACACCTGCGCTGCACAGCTGCGACGACCCTTCTCCGAATTCCATTATAGGAGGGTGTTTTTTGTCCCCACACCTGCGCAGCATTCCCAGATAGGTCTCGCATCACCACATCATTTATACCGTTGTGGTGACAAAGCGTTCGTTGGCACCAATCGACGACAAGCGTTATGTCGTCCCAGAGAATGGTGTCAACACTCTTCCCTGGAGACATTATCTTATACCCCCAGCGGCATCACCATTACCACCTGCATCATTCCTTCCGCCGTGAACTCAACCGTCTTCAGAAAATCCAGCAACATTGTCACCGCCAGCAGTGTTTATAGAGATTGAAGACGACAGTGAATAACTGTGTAGTAGTGAGTGCGCGATTTGCGGCGACACATGAGAGTAAAGAAAAAATGGCGGGGAGACACTTGTGAGCAGTGCGGTTTTAGTTTCAAATCGGACCACCCTTCATCCAGTTTAGTTGACTTGTATTTTTTCCACTTACATTCATTTGTAGGACCTCACCTGGGTTAACGTAGCTAAAGGGGGGTTAGTTGACTAACCCCCCTTCTATGATTATGTTCAAAGCATTAAACTCATCATATTCAGCATAATTTTAATTCACTGTCTGTTTTGTATCTTGTTAATATAGTCATTGTTGTTGATATTTACTGATGAATGCGAATAAATCTAGTCAACTGATATATACTTGTTCAGTTTTTTCATTCCCAAATTAGACATAAGTTAGACATAGGAAAAAACAGACTCTCATAAAAATCAATAATATTTAGTCTTGTTGTTTTTAATTGAATATGAGTCTATAAACTAGAAAATAACAAGAATATTTTTTTTAAATTCTGAGTACACAACTAGTTTATTGAGAAAAAAGCAATTTTTCAAAATTAAATTGGTATATATTTGTACAAAGAGTCTTGGGATCAGTGCATCGTTGCGAACAGTAGAAGAGTCATTAAAGATCTGAAAAAAGTCCTTCATCTTCATGCCGTAGTGGGTACGGCAGTACAGGTATATAAGGCAGTAGTGGGTGCAGACCAGAGTGTTGCCACTTTGAATGCGATGCTCGTTGTACAGGTAGTGACGAGCGTCGCGTCTCAGGAATCCTTGGTAGAGTTGCAGATGTGGAGGTTGACCGTAGCTGTAAAATAATTCAATTATTCCTCCTCCTTTGTTCTGATAGAAAGCCACCCAGTGAGTGCCATCTTCATTGTGTGTATCAGTGTTCACAATCATAGCAGTAGATGGTGAGATATAATGCGGTAAATGATCCGCAGCATAGACACCAACATTCTGTACAGGCTGTTTGTACAGATAATTTTCGATCTCTATGGCATTCATTCTTCTGTATCGATACCGTCAGTAGCAAAAATAGTACTAGTAGTAAAACAGAAGCAGGAACTGGTATCATCATCGATGTTTGCACTTATATGTAACCAACCACGTAATGTGACACAATTGGTTAGGGCACATCGTGTGTGAGCTGTATTGTGATGGCAACATCGCACTGCGTTTATTGATAGTAGATTGTTGTTTGATGATAGTGATCCGCAACCAATATCGTTGATATCAATAACATTGGTGGTACAGTGATCCGTTATTAAATTGCAGCATACAAATTATTTTTTATCAGCACCTTTGACATAGACAATCGGTCGTTTGGCGATACATGCGCGTAACTTTTCCTCTAGCACATGATACCAGATATAGCCTTGATCCCATTCCAATCTGTGGCAGTGTTTTGTGAGCTAATAGCTTTCACGTAGTTTCTCTTGTGCTATGAAATTTCGACTGAATTGTGATTTGGTGTTGTGATGCATTAACAGTGTACCGTTGTCCAATTCCAAGACACACACTTCTTTCAGAATGTAGTCATTATTGTTTTCCTTGAAACATTGAAAATCCAAAATAATGGGAGGTGCTAAATTTTTACGCGGTACTCTGGTTAAACCATCCATCTTGTATGAGTGTTGGTTGCCGACTGATGATGACGGTCTAACCGCCAAAGTCCACATTCACATTGCGATGACGATCAATTTCGATGACGTTGTCAAACTCTGCATATACTAGACAGTTGACAGTCTCAGTGAGCGCCGCGTCGAAAACAATTCCATAAGTACACTACCGATACGCACTAGGTTCCAATGGCATCCGGTGTTATGTCGAATGCCATCAGACAATATCCATCATCGTAATCATCTCTACTTATCAGATTACCGGCATCGCTACAGTGTATACCAGAGCCTGAAAACAGACTGTGATATGCCATTACGTATTTTCCTTTTGCATCTTCATAGTGCGGTTGTAGCGGATTGGACGGTAATTGTTCACCATCCACGCACTGTGAGAAGTAGTTTGTTTTGAAATGTCGTAAATTATATGGATTATTTTTGAAATCACCATTATACGATGCGTTAGTGACCAGTCCAACAATAATTTGTTTCAGCACTTGACCTAGAAACACATTGTCCAAAGTCTTGTTCCTTATTCCCGACGCAAGTGTGAATGTTTTCAATTCCACTCTGATGATTGGGTATTTAGCCGTGCCGGTCTGAAGCGTCTTGCTGTGCGCAAACAGCACAGTTGGGCTAACCTTACATCTTCGTATCCAGAGATTCGCATAAAGCATATGTACCTTGTATTCAAGGTTATGTGACATAATGGGGAAAGTATCTTTTGATCGAATTAATTTAAATCGCAGTTCCACATCATTCAACAGGAACTTGTTCTAATTACACATGTCAACATGTAGATGACCGACCATATCGATTTCGCGACTTTTATTTGTAATTTTTCGTCTCGCCTTTAGTCCGTCATTATCGTCCTCAGTATTGTCCATATGGCCAGCATCATCTGATAGCCATAGAGCACATGTAAAATTCGATTTCCTAGCATCAAAGCCGTAATTCATCAATGTTTCAATATATGCTCGATACGCATAATATTTTGCGGTGTAATTAGTTTCCGATTCATACAAATATCCACTTGACTGAATAATAAATGCATCCAATTGTTGATGGGTCCAACTAAATTCGCTTCTTTGGCATCTGTGATTGCTAATCCTGTCGTTTTGGCAATGTACGCTGTAATTTCCAAAATTGTCTGTGAACGATCAGTGTATTCTTCACCATTACCTGGCACTACAAACTCAATGGGCGAATCATCAGTCAAAGTGGAGATTGGTTTGAACTGAACCTATACTCTCGATACTGGTCTGCGTAGGCAGTAGGGAGAAAAAGTCCAATTCTGTCTTGGTAAATTCACAATACTTTTGTTGTAGAAACGACATTGCGTGTGTTAATTGAATATATCACGTACAGACGTTCTCCTCTTCACTGCTTTCTTCTTTCTAACTGCGCTCCTCTTGCTGCTGCTCCTCTTCTTGGATGACGTCCTTCCTCGAAGGAGTTTCGTCAAAGACTGCGGTGTGACATGGCGGCTGCTGCGGATAGCGCGTTTCGTGTTACTCTTACGCGGTACTCTCGCATTATTCTTTCGCGCAGGAGTAACGCGTCAGTGTTTCGCGTTATTCTTTCGCGTTACGCGTCGGTGTTTCGCGCGAGAGCAACCGCTGCCACTTAGTACAAGTTGAAGTTTGCCGTCCGCCTTGCGCTTCAGCGAGCCGGTAAACTGGCTGAAATGATCTCTAGCAGCTTATTTAGGGTCCCTGGTGGCTATGTCACCCAAGAATCCAACACCGGATTTCAACGCCTCTTTGGCCACAGCCGGAGTTCCTGACTTGAGTAGCGGTGTAATGGTGCGGAAAATACCGCCTAGGAAACTGCCAATTCTATGGTGGCCCTGGTAGGGCGCGCCACGAAATACTTGATCGATACTGCCACCAGTCTGAAATTGTTGGTGGCGGTAGTACGCCAAGTATGGGTCATTTTTATTCATCATTGCTGTGCTCTTTTGAAATGAAGCTTCACATACGACGTCCCAAAGAGTAATGACGCTTTTCTACCTGTGTGTTCCCTTAGGTCTATATCGATCATTTAAAATGTCCCTTTCATAACAGGCACATAATGAGGACTGGTGAAATGCACCGTCTTATGCGCGCCATGTATGTAGTTTTCTCTGTAAATATTGATAATTTTCAAAAGCGGTGCTGTAGTGTCGTCAATCATCTGCGGTTCAATCAGATCACAATACACGTACATGTGTGTCGTCAGTCCCATAGACAGATTAGGCGGCCATAACCCTGTGAAGTTATTAGACAAATCATTCTTGTACGGATCGAAACACAACTGAAGAGACAGTGCGTGACTGAAATGTAATTTGCTTATATCGTCTACCATTTTTATATTCTTGACTCTGACCTGCTTTTTATCATATTCAAAGTATACACACTGAGTCACATCCTTTGTAGTATTGGCAATTTTCAATAAATCAGTTATTTTCTTGTAATATCCAGGTTTCATCTTTAGCATAATTTGCTCAGTGCTAAGTGTAATAGGAATACTTTGTAGAACAAGTTTATACTCGAGCCAAATACACGATTCATCACTCACAGTCATAAACGAACATGGATAATGAGCCACCTCCCACTCGCCATCGCCTCCTAATCGAATTTGTCTCGGCAGATGTGTAGTATAATTGGACACTGTGCGTTTTTGGAAAATATCCTTTGAGCTGTTGCTGGGCAGTGTTAAATAGAATTGGCTATTAGGCATTTTGTAAATATTGCGTACGTACCCAAGAATTGAACTCGTCCCCGTAACCTTCCCACTTGACGAAATAACGCTTACTGCGACCTCGGGCCTTAGTGTCTATTATTTTATCAATCATGAATAGATGATTGTTGTATATTGTTACTCATTGTAATTCGTATACGTAAAACTGTCCAGCCACTTGTTCACCTTTGAGATCTGCCAAAGTGTATCAGTGTTGGCAGTGGCATCAATTTGTTTACATGTCGCACCACAAACACTTCTTTACTCCAATTAGTCTCGTAACCTTTTGCAAATGTACCTTTCTCCTTATATATGCTCACTGTGGTGCCAACTTTCAGTTTTGGCTTAACACGACGTGGTATCTTACCGTACATTTGGCGCCATACCTGATACAATATTCGCTTATTGGTCGCAGTCAAATCAACTGGGCGTATTCTGTTGCCTGGACTCCTGTGCGTACTGTTATTGTAAGCATTAACCAGTTTGTCCAGCACATCTACATAACGATTTGTGTTTTGTAAGTCAAATATTGCCACATGCGTTTTTTCAAAGTGCGATTCACACATTCCATTACGGCTGCTTTAACATGTGGATTTTGTGTGGTGACATAGATGATTCCGTATTGTTTGAATAATCTTTTCATCTTGGCACCAGTGAATTCAATACCTTTGTCAGTTTATAAACAGCGAGGTGTCTTGGTTGATTCCGCAAATATATTCTCGAAAGCATTGGCCACTTCAGCTCCTTCTTTCCTCGTCAACGCCCTCACATACAGGTGTTTTATAAACACATCTATTACAGTCAATAAGTAGTTGACACCATCATTGTGTTTACTAAGACCACGCATATCATTCAAGTCCGCTTGCCACAATTCAAATGGACCAAACGCTATATAAGGATTGCGCGGGAAACGTTTACGTGCTGGTTTGTGCAAAGTGTAGGTGTCCTGTGTTTGTAACCATTCAATTACTTTGCGTTTTGAAACTGGTTGTGCAGCTCGCACTAAAGGAGCTACACCACCATTCGATGATGGTTTGTTTGGATTGTAACACAGTCGGTCCATAATGAAAACCTATCCTGTGTACGGTTCCCACTTGTCTAAATTTGATAGTGGCTTGTTTCTATTTAAAAAATCAAACTGCTCTGTCGCTCGTACTGGTGTAGATGTCGCACTTTTTCCTTTAGCCGATCGTAATCTATTTATAATTAGTGTACGCAGTATTGATTCAGTTGAAGTGTCTTCTTCATCATCTGATCCTCCTATGAATGATGATCGATATTCAGCATTTATTTATTTTAGCACTCTTATATTATTCATATAGTCCTTTGGCACGTTCATAGCTTTCAATGCATTGAGCACTTCGTACCATCCTGGTGGTGTGTAATCACGCATACGCACTTTTACTTTACAATTTAAGATATCCACTAGATTTGAATCTGGGATTTTTTCACCATTAATGTACACTGAATAGCCACCGTCCCAACTGATTAAACTACCTTCACGTTTCATGAAACGTAAAAGATTGCGGGCGTCAGATCTGTAAGTCTTGGAAAACGTTTCCACAATCTCTTCCACTGGACAACCTTACATAGGGGTGTGTATTCGACGACTATGTTCAATCCCTCTCGTCTCCACGATTGGTATGCTAATCGGTTAGTGTTTATTCGTGGCAATATGCAAGAAGCGATGTATCGCTTGTTTGTATAATTTACACTTTTCACTAACGTCCATATGTGTTGTTATTCAATATTTGTTACATTTTCGCGTCGAGACTGTTTGCACTGGATAGATTAGTTGTTTTTTATCTCTAGAATTTGTTTGCAATCGATCAATCAACTCTTGTGGTTCAACTACCATCTTCTTTGCGTGCTCCATTTTTCTAATGTTGCACTATTTTTCTAAAGCATAACTTCAGGCACGACTTTCAAAAGTGGAATGGCAAATGATGTCCTGTGCTATCTCTTAAGTAAATTTCCACACTGTCAAAAGATATATTTATTACTGGTACATAATGCGGATCAATGAATGATGTTTATGTACACGTCAACCTATATACATAACTAGACGTAGATATATTGACAATTTTCGATAACGGTGCGACTGTATCGCCGACCATCTGCGGTTCAACTAAATCACAATACACGTACATGTGTGATGGTAAGCCAAGACGAATGTGGGCGATCGGTTGCTTTTGTTAACTGCATCACCTTCCAGTGTCAATTCATTTGGATCAAACCCCAATTGAAGCGCTAATGTTGGACTTAATTTAATTTTTCCAACATCGGTTCCCATCAATACTTCAATGAATTTGTTGTATGAGCTTTCAGCAATAAACTTTATGCCAAAAGTATTCGCATATTCATGCGATTTGATGTGGTTCAACAGTTCTTGAATACTAGCATAATCCCCAGTCTTCAATTTAATTCTGTAGTTTTGTTTTGGAGTAGCTGACAATATTGGTGTTACATCAAAATTGCCGTCCATAACCCGCTTCAGTGATTTTATGTTCACTTTTGCTTCATCTTGCGGTTGTATGGAAATGTCAATTGTTTCATAATTACCGACTGATAAAAATGAGCAAGGATAGTGTGCTTCCACAAGTGCCATTTCCCATTCGCCAGTGCCCAGTCGAATAGCTCTCGGTTATTGTGGTAATGTGTATAATTTGCAACTGTATTTTTCGGATAATATTGCATTGAACTATTACTCGGTAAAGTCAAATAGAACTGATACTGGGTGCCAGTCATTTTTAACTACTCAATGCTGCTTGTAGTACTGCACTCAAAAGTAATGGTATAAAGAGTCCACCACCTTTTTGTATTAGATACTTTTGCATCTTTGACCAGTCTTGGCCGCGTTTTACCAATCGTCGTAGCCGCCTTGTGTTTGTTTAACTCACTTTTACTCTTCTTCGCCAGAGGAACGTTACCTCGCAACACGTTGTAAGCACACTCGCACAGTGAATACGACTCTTGTCTCACACACCTTTAACAGTGCTTTACGCTCCTTGGGTGTTGCGTGTATGAAAGCCGTAGCAGAGCTGCGTCCTTCCGCAAGCACGACATAATTACTACTGATAGAAAAATTACTTTTTCTTTGGTAAGTACACATAATTCGTAGAATCGTCTGGATATTCTCGTCTGTTAATTGTTTCAAGTATATCAGTAGGTAACCGTGTGGATTTTCCGTAGTGTCATCGTACGCCTCCTTGATGAATTTCGGACTGTCTGGATATATTTGTCTGTTCAAGTACCTAATTTGCACTCTATCTCTAGGATTCTTAAATTACACAATGTAATGTGCTTTCAATGAGATGTCCCTCTGCCCACGGCCTTGATGAAACAAATTTTGTGTGATGAAAAACACACTTATGTTACGATGATGACAACCTTTTGTGAAAGATCCACCACACGATTGTCAGACTCACGCATCATATCGTATATAATCACAAGTATCGGCTCATTACTATCAAACTCCTCCATGTTTGGCAGGCCTTTTATGTGATTAATGTTGGTTTAATTTGAGTCACCTCCACCTCCTCCTCCACCACTACCATAATGCCAGTTTATACTGGTAAATTTTGTGTCACACATTTCTGTAATGTGTTTTATAAACTTTGACACAAACTGTGACTTACCACAACCCGAAGGTCCCGCCACATTGGCTGAGAACGGATGTTTCCACATCAAACTCATGATCAATACTGAGCTAAACCTCTCAAAATTACCACACACTTAAATTTTAAACTTACAAATAAAGGATATTTTTGGGATTACATGCAATAATTAACGCATTGGTTATGTTCTGTACGTGGCTATAAGTATTGACTACGAAAACTAATTTACAAAGGTATTTACATAATCTTCAAGTCTTGCTTTACATACACTCAAAAGGTGTGAATCTGCTATTGGACCCCTCGGACTGCGCTTCACCAAGCGAATGCGTTCTCCAAACCCGCTGTTGTAGCGATCGATGTCGGTGTTGCTCAGGACCTCATTGAACCACCTAGGCAGGTAGACTCGCAGAAAGAAATCGTCCCCGGCCGCCATTTTATTAGCAGGTGGTTCTGTGCAGCTGATGTGTGCAGGAAATATCGTAAAAAAACACCAGAAGTACTAGGTGAACTCCCCACCCCGCCCCAAGGGAGTCCTGATTCGAGACTCCCTTTGAATTATCAATTTCATACAGTTTACATCAACGAACCAGGTATTTATTCGTTGGCTGATGGCGCCACTCGTTTCTTACGCACAGTTGGCTTCTTCGACGTTGGCGGCGAAACTGCACTGTGTTGTGTAACAGTTTGAGTTAATCTTGTAATTTTTGGTACGCCTGTTGATTTAGCAATCCACATATTTTCCACTTTATAAACTAATTATTTAACACTTTCGTGCATTTCACTATCTTTGTCCAAAAATAAACCACACATGCACACCATATCTTTACTATCGTATAATTTCATTTTTAATAATATTTGTACTTTTTCCCTGGGTTTTTAACAGCAAATGTATTACCATCCTCCAGCCATGACACTATCGGCAATCATCTGATGGTTTTGGTACCCATCCTGGTTTCTTGGTTTCCACTTCGATGGTACTTGGTCTCTTTCGTCTCTTGCTGACAGTTGGTGTTGTAACAGATGGCACTGGTGTCGTCAAAGAATGATCACTAGCATTATTGTTCATGATCTCAATCTCCTCAATAAGCGATTTGATATAGTCACCCGCAGAAGTGTAAGCGTCCATGTTCACGTCCTTACCGTGTGACTTCTACCGTAATACTGACTGGTGTTGTGTCTGTTCACTTTTGAAGTAAACTGAGCTCACTCGCTGTGACACATCTTGCTGCAGCAGACTAGATGTTTAATTTTTTCTTCCAACATTACTTCCAACGGTCTGCGGAATCTCATTTCATCTATTGCGATTTGAGTCCACATTAATTGTTGTACATCCTCGCACGGCTCGTAAGTGTAATGAGTATTTAGCTCCATTAAATTTAACAGTCTTTTTTGTTTTCTTCTTAGTTATATTGTTTCACATGATATTCTCTATCTTTGTTTTCTTCATAATTATGTTGTTTCATATGATATTTACTCTCAAACACATCTCTCGCGCTATATAATACTAACTTGATAGCGAGCCTTTCTCGGATGGTAATGCTTTTCAAACGTATTTTGTTCATTGATATGGTGATTACTTTTCTTGCGTCATCCACACTGTTAATCTTTGGAGCATGTATCGACTGTTACTGACGAACTACCACCAATGGTTCTGGAACGAATCAAAGTGCAGACTTATTCGTTGTCCAAGATATGCTAAACTATAGTAACGAAATTGTGAGAGGTTAGGATGTTATTGTATTTGCAATCAATGTGCATGCCGTAACTCTTCATTACTTCATTAGCCTTATTTACAATATTTATACAGTTATGGACATTTTATCTAAAGTAGCACATTTCAAATCCTTCTTCCTTTGCTTTATTTAAGGCTGGTTTGAAATTTCTTTTTTGAGTTCGAATGCATTTGTATTCGCAAACTCTGTACATCTCTAGAGGCGTTTCCTTAATCACTACACAAAATATATGTTTTAGGTTTGAATCTTCAGGTAACACTGCCACTTTAGGTGTTTGTCCAGCCAACATTTGATTCATGCATTGGTTTTCCTTACACAATATATCATTTGTAGTTTTAAACTCGGAGTTAGTTTGATCTAGCTTTTGATTATTTGCCAGTGACTTTGTAAGTGATTGTAACAACCGTTGGTTCTCGTTTATAAGTCTGAACTCTCCATAATTTCTAATGGATGGCAAAGCTTCTTCAAAGACCCAGTCTTGAAATTTCTCAGCAATCGATAGTTTGGAGGAAAATATTAATTCGTATAAACTAGGTTCATTGATGTATACTATATGAGATTGATAATTGAAAGGTTGGTCCAAACCGGACCAACCTTCTTCTGCCATTGTTTTTAGATGTTTCTCTTTAACATGAGTTCAGATTGATTTACCTGGGTTAACAGATGTGAGCCACTTCTGCTTCCTTGCTCACTGCTGTCAAACAGTACAGCAACGTGCTGATCGTTAAATATATAGGAAGTTAAGTGGGGCATTTTATAGGTTATGCTAATTATCATGGGGACCTATGATAGAACAGCACACAAAATAACACAGCAAGACTATTTTGTGGGAGCAATGTGTGTCGGTACAAAGGAGAAAATAGCGCCCAAAAGTGTGGCTGGGGGGTTACCTGGGTTAGCTGTTGTGTGCAGGTGTTCCATGCAGGTTTTCACACAAAAACCGACGCGTCGAGACCTGTCTGGGAATGCAGCTGCTGCGCAGGTGTGGGGATAAAAACTACCCTCCTATAATGGAATTCGGAGAAGGGTCGTTGCAGTTGCACAGCGCAGGTGTTGTATATAAACTCAGCCTAGTCTGAGAATGTGAATAAAAACATAACGAGGGTTTTGGAAGCGCTCTGCGGGGGGTTTCCCACGGTCAGACGCAGCTGCTGTGCAGGTGTGTGGACAAAAAACTACCCTTCTATAATGGAATTCGGGGAAGGGTCATTTTGTTAATGGCACCCCACAGGGCAATAACAGTCACCCTCCGTCTGGGAATGCGGATGTCATTATCATCAATTACTTCACTGTCATAGTCAAGGTGGTCGCTGAGGGGAGGGGGGTGTATTTTTTAAAATGTGTAGTTACATCGATTTATGCACAATTAATCTAGTTACACTGATTTACGAGAAATTACTTAGGGTTACATTGAGATTACATTGAGTTACTTAGGGTGATTATGGTAATTAGGGTAATTAGAGTTATGATTATTAATTAGGGTAATTAAAAAAAATCTCGGGGGGAGTAAATTATGCAAATTGTTCACCCCACACACCCTCCACACACCCCATAGGTGGGATCGGCTAAACCCCCCTACTAGTGTCTAGTGGCTAAACAGTTGAGGAGACAGAGATCTTTGGCTACTAAATTAGACTACACAAAATTAGCTTTCAAATAATGGAGTAATTCTAGCAATACAAAAGAGTTCAATGGCAAGTGAGAACCAAGTACACTTGTTTATATGTGAACAGATGTTATTTGTGTTTGGGTTTCACTTGACTCTGAACTCTTTTAAGGTTTTGCCAGAATTACTCAATTTGGATGATACATTTTTTAGTATAATTTAAAACCAAAGATATCTGTGTCTCCTCAACTGTTTAAATATATATATATATGTGTGTGTGTGTGTGTGTGTGTGTGTGTGTGTGTGTGTGTGTGTGTGTGTGTGTGTGTGTGTGTGTGTGTGTGTGTGTGTGTGTGTGTGTGTGTGTGTGTGTATAGATCTGTATCATTTGTTGGGAATTTGTTAATAGTATAATATAAATAATAAATGCTCACAAAGCACAGAAATATTCCAAATGTATGTACTATAAGGAAGTGCTATAAGGACGTAAATAAGCGTTATGTTACAGCCCTAATTAAGGTTACGCCGTACATAACGACGCGGCGCGGTGTAGCAGCATACGGGCGCATAGTCATAGAGGAACATACAATATTACAAAGAAGTATACAAGACCGCAGGTAATAATTGTACCGTGATGTGGCTTGCATTGCTTCTATTACGACGCGGCGCGGTGTAGCAGCATACGGGTGCATAGTCATGGAGGAACATACAATATTACAAAGAAGTATACAGGACCGCAGGTAATAATTATACCTTGATGAGGCTTGTATTGCTTCTATCACGACGCGGTGCGGTGTAGCAGCATACGAGGCGCGTAGAGGAACATACAATATTACAAAGAAGTATACAGGACCGCAGGTAATAATTATACCTTGATGAGGCTTGTATTGCTTCTATCACGACGCGGTGCGGTGTAGCAGCATACGAGGCGCGTAGAGGAACATACAATATTACAAAGAAGTATACGGGACCGCAGGTAATAATTATACCTTGATGTGGCTTGTATTGCTTCTATCACGACGCGGCGCGGTGTAGCAGCATACGAGGCGCGTAGAGGAACATACAATATTACAAAGAAGTATACAGGACCGCAGGTAATAATTATACCTTGATGTGGCTTGTATTGCTTCTATCACGACGCGGCGCGGTGTAGCAGCATACGAGGCGCGTAGAGGAACATACAATATTACAAAGAAGTATACAGGACCGCAGGTAATAATTATACCTTGATGAGGCTTGTATTGCTTCTATCACGACGCGGCGCGGTGTAGCAGCATACGAGGCGCGTAGAGGAACATACAATATTACAAAGAAGTATACAGGACCGCAGGTAATAATTATACCTTGATGAGGCTTGTATTGCTTCTATCACGACGCGGCGCGGTGTAGCAGTATACGAGGCGCGTAGAGGAACATACAATATTACAAAGAAGTATACAGGACCGCAGGTAATAATTATACCTTGATGTGGCTTGTATTGCTTCTATCACGACGCGGCGCGGTGTAGCAGCATACGAGGCGCGTAGAGGAACATACAATATTACAAAGAAGTATACAGGACCGCAGGTAATAATTATACCTTGATGAGGCTTGTATTGCTTCTATCACGACGCGGCGCGGTGTAGCAGCATACGAGGCGCGTAGAGGAACATACAATATTACAAAGAAGTATACAGGACCGCAGGTAATAATTATACCTTGATGAGGCTTGTATTGCTTCTATCACGACGCGGTGCGGTGTAGCAGCATACGAGGCGCGTAGAGGAACATACAATATTACAAAGAAGTATACAGGACCGCAGGTAATAATTATACCTTGATGAGGCTTGTATTGCTTCTATCACGACGCGGCGCGGTGTAGCAGCATACGAGGCGCGTAGAGGAACATACAATATTACAAAGAAGTATACAGGACCGCAAGGTAATAATTATACCTTGATGTGGCTTGTATTGCTTCTAGCTTTAATTAATAGCTCAACATCGGCCGCTCCGCTTTACATCGCTAGTTTGGCCAATTAAGGATCGAAAAGCGACGAGTGTGGCGTAAGACGATGGAAGAGGCTGTACTAGATGAAGACAGTGTTCATCCAAATCTTTAACAGCAAATATTTTTGGTAAATCGAAGTTAATTTATTGTGTGTAAGGTAGATTAAATATATAATATATTATTGCACAAATTACAAGTTGTATCATGGTGACAGCTATCGGTGAAGTAATATAAATATACAGAAATATTCAATCTAGCCTTTAAATTGATCCATTTTCACATTATAAAGATATTGTTTTAAAATTGAAAGTTTAAATAACAGATACAAAAACTAAGAATTTTGGTTATTTTATATGCTTATTATACTTGTTATATCATTAAGTAAAATTATAACTAAAGTGAGGTTAATGAGATGGGTCCTTAAATATCGGATCTAAAAAGGTCAGACAATTCTATTTGACGATTTACCCACAATGTACAAACAGACGACTGAGTATGATAAATTTGCCTCCTATAACAGTTGAATAACGAAACGCATACGCCCACCATTTCAAGATTTAGTTGTGAAAACATAATTGAACTGAACCTATCAATAAAACGGAATAATTATAAATGAGCAATGCTCAGCTCCCGATACTTCCTACTACTTTACTCCTGTCCAAGAGTTATACTTTATTTTCACTGAGATAAAGTTGTACGGTTCGTCTTATCAACCCGAATACTCCTCTATCAGTATGAAGCAGACATCTTGGATAACTGTACAACAGAATGAGGCGAGGTTAAAGCGCCACCACGTATACAGCAAATTACTAGCTCTCCCATTCGAGCGATTGAATATTCGAGAGTTATATCTCGAGCCACAAAAATGTAATCACAGTTTACGGCGAGAGCGGGGGCCTGCGCCTCAGCAAACAATATGTGCTGCGCTATAACGCGGAATGGAAGACTCCAGACGCTATCTACAAAATGCTACAATAAAGATAACCGGGGCCGTTAAGTCTCCCTCCCCCAGCCCTTAGGAACCTTCTACATCGATCCTGTGACCCTAATACAACAACGGAAATAAAAACCCGGCCATCGCTGCGAATTAGATGCAGGCGGATATTATTATAAACGAAGTAAGAAAATAAATAGCGTAAGTCATCACGGGACAAGGGGCGGGAGAAATATTGTATCCGTTGTGTTTTAGCGGATTCAGCACCTATTCATTTCTAAAAGCAAAGAGGTAAAGATTACAATTCCACACTTTTGTTACGGTTGTTTGGGAAAATAATTGTTTTGTACTAAGTATAGTTTCAAAATCAAACTGTATTCTAACATAAAAATATAGAGTTCAGAAAACCAAAGAATTGTACCATTTCTTATTGTTTTATTCTTCACAGTTAGGTCAATTCAATAATCGGTAATCTTTAAATTGTTGGTTCAAACATCTATCTGAGTGTTAGAGTGTCAAGTCACAATGATTAATGCACAATGACAACTGTGTTTTCCGTAATACGCAATTATAATGTTTTTTGTTGTAAATTTTTTGGGGGCGAACTTTTTTGAATTCTAAGCTAGGCAATAAATTTAAAAATACTGGCATCGTGTTGCAATTCTGCAAGAAATTATCCATTATATATATATATTATTAATAGGCTATCCTGCAAGTTTCATGTTTTTAAATGTAAATATTTCCAGACACGTTAAATTGCCAAATAACTTAATAATTATGTTTAAAATATTAGTATAAAATAGCGATACAACGAAATCACGTAAGTAAGCTCGAGCTTCAACGCGCTGTCAATCTATAGCTTTTCTACTTTGAACTTAATTAATTAAGGAACTGAATACCTAAACAGCTATAATTGGACACAATATAAACGCTTCAATATAGAGTTAGAGCCTTATAACTGGAGGTAGAATACTGGAGGCACTGTCGAATACTGAGCTTCTGTTATCTTAGTGAAGCCACATTTCGATTTAAACAATAACAAATATAAATAATCATTACATTATTATTGTGAGTATAATACACTGAGTTCACTAATAAAGACAAGAGTTGCAGCATAGTAGCTATTTTAAAATTCAAAGCGCTTGCTCTATTTTCCAAGTCTGAGGAACATGAACATTACATCTTAATATTTACTAACCTAGAATAACTCGTTATATAACTCTGATGTCAGGAGTTCGCTATGTAATAGGTGAAGTATTGGGCACATGATGTTATGAGGCAAATATATCATTAAATCAGCCATTACGTCATTAAATTTTAACATATATTTTTATTTAGAAATCCAGAAGATACAAAACGTATGGATTCTAAAGTTATAACAGTGAACTGAAACCACTGTTTAAGTCCATCCGGTAGTACAAATTATATTAGCCTAGGGCCTATAGTTCATTTTCAGGACCACGGTTATTTTTCAAGTTCGGCCAGACAACCATCGTGGAACCATTATACGTTCGTCCGTTAGCTGAACAGTCACAGCATTTTTGTTTTGTTGTTTTAATAATCATCCTAATATTATAAAGCTGAAATTTTGTGGGGTTTTTTCTTTGTGACTCGATCACGCTTCAACTACTGAGCCGATGGAGGATATTTGGTAGGAAGGTTCAGTCGCTATTATCCTTAAGAAACACATAGTACTATTCACGTTTTAAAATTCCTTTAGGGCTTTGCCTGAGTGGTCACTAAACTTCCCATGTTAATCTCATGGGCACTAACATTTACTGGATCAGATGAACCAAAACAGGTGTTCTGTATTTCAGATTTTCAACAAGATTTTGAGTTTAAACATTTGTTGCACGTTTAACCAAGAATATACATGTATCATTTTAATGCCGGGGAAACGTAAATAAAATTTGACTCAAAGGTCAGAAAAAGCCCGATTTAATAAAGTGGCTAGAAGTCAGGAAAATTCAGCACAAATGGAAATTAGAAGGCTTCAACGAGCTTTGCGGCAGGCATCACACAGAGCAGAAGAACAGCAGGTGGAATTCAAGATAATGTTTCAAATATTTACTTTTGTAATTAGTACTCATATACTGAAGGCAACATGTACAAAGACCATTCGTCCTCAATAAAATGTTTCAAGGAAGGTATTTGCGCCTTCAGAGCCCGCTCCGCAATTCAGCTACTCGGTTGTCGCAGTGACAGAGGCTGCAGGCGCTGGCGTATTGACCTTTAATTGTATTATTATATTCTCCTGATTTACAGTTAATTTAATTACTAATTTACTAATTTATATATGTGTGAGAAAACAAACCCCTAAAACTCGACCAAGATGAAGGAGAGGTTGGGGTTCATTTGACTGGCTACTACCTACGAAACCTAAATAAACGGATTGTATTCCTGAACCTAAATCAGCAGATAATAAAGCTCAGATATTGTGTAGTTGTTTTTAAGGCTCAAATAATTCAAGATAACCAACTTGTAATAAAGGTATTCGATTTTGCAGTTGGCAGTAATATTTAAATACTAACGACTTGTTTTCTCATTTCAGCGGATATATTTTCAAAGCCACAGACAATTTGCTTATTTCTCTAATTTGTAATAAATAGTCTTGTCGACTTGCTGTCATATCCAACGGCTTAAGGTTATCCAATAGTTCCAAAAAATATTGTCTGAACTAGCTAAATCATCCAAAACACGTTTTGACTAATACAAGAATTCCCGATAATTTGATTGATGATTATATCTTGCCTCCCTTATTGATTGGCGACGAAAGTTGATTTAAGAACTGCAAAACATTTTCGTTGGCGAAGTGTATTTGCGTATTTTACTCCGATGAAAATCTATTTACTCGTAGTTCTTATAATGAAATAGGGTAGCTGTCCGGTCGTCTCTTCAATAACGAATGGTTCTGATTCAAATATAACAGTTTTAAAATAGGTTCCCGAATTTTATATCGAGCTGCACTAAATCAAGTTTGCGGTTTGAATTAAAAAACTTATTTGCATTAATATTTTGCTATATTATACACATTTAAAAAATGACAGAAATAAACTATCACCATCCTCCACCATCATTGCGGCCTCACTGGGGAACCCACCCCGCGACATGGGACCTTACCTCTGATTTAGCGAATGTCCCATATAGTGAAGTAGCTATCCCCGACTGCATACGGATTGCTACCCCGGAAAACCGTTTTGATATGACCGAGCGACAATATTCGTATTGCGCCCCCTTGTCGTGGAGAAATAACAGAAATAAGCAAGCCCAATTTTTGCCCTGGCTGTACTTAAAGCCACGTCTCTTAAATATTACATTCATCATCTTTATATATAATTCTGTAAGCGAAATTTTAAAGTCAAATTGTAGGAGTTTGGCAAATCGCAGGATGATGGAAGAGGGCTTAAATTAAAGGTCTCGATCCCAGAGACTCGGGAAAAATATCAGTATTTCTAAAAATTTACTAGAAAACGATCAATAACGTAAAAAATCCCCCATAACAAAAGCATGGGGATTTAAAAACGTCTGCTTTGTTTACATTAAAACATTTGATTAAGTGTCTACTTTGTTTACCAATTGACATGTGTTCAAATCAGATTAGGTATTGAAGCAAGGTTAGGGGCTCTAGCCCCTTCAAGCCACTAGTCTTTATATATAATTCTGTAAGCAAAATGTTTAAGTCAAAATTGTGGGAGTTTGGCAAATCGTAGGATGATGGGTGACAGCTCAAATTAAAGGTATCGATCCCAGGGACTCGGGAAAAATAGCAGTATTTCCAAAAGTTACCAGCAAACGAAAAATAACGTAAAACATCTCCCATAAGAAAAGCATGGGGATTTAAATCGTCTGCTTTGTTTACATTAAAACATGTGATCCTACTTATAATGTTCCATTTTCCTCAGCATGAAAATCAGATGAGGAAGAGTATTGGAGAAAGGTTACGGGCTTTGGCCCCTTCAAGCCACTAGTTTTATATAATTTGTTATAATTTCAAATAATTTTGAATATCAATCATTTTGATTGTTCTCTTTCAGCTGTTGATGAATTTAAATTTACAACTGTGGTAAATTTACCATTTTAAATGAGGCCAGAATTAGTTTTTGGCCTATTACATGTTTTTGTCTCGACGGAAATCCTTGAAATAGTCGTTATCCTCATGTACAAACTATTATTTATTGTAATATCATCTATATTTTATGTAAACATAACTAATTTTTTAAACGCTGCGACATTGATTTGAACTTTGGTTTAGACAGGTACAGTCAGATATAGAAGTATGGAAAATATGTGTGTTGTCGTTAGTTAAAATCATACCTGGTTGGTAGGGGGAGCAATCCGTATGTCGCTCGCGCGGCCATCCAGGGCAATACGTATCCTCCCCAGTAGCTATTACCGTAGTCGGCATGGCAAGACCTAGGCCCGGGACGAATGATAACTTTTCGTTTTGTGGTCCCCAAATGCCAAAAACACCATTCGTTCAAATGTATATTATATTTATTTGTCCGTATAAGCACGATAACAATCGTAAAAGACATCCGATTTTAGTGAAATTTGGTACAGATGTGTAAAGTAGCATTTATTTGAACTAGTTCGAAAGCAAGACGGATCGCACCATCCGAAGAGGTTGGGGGGGGGGGTTGAACCCCAACAATGCCTTTTGGGGGATTTTCACATGCAATTTTTATTTGAATCAAACTTTAGGTTGCACCATTGGATTCAGCTTCAAAAACAAACAATGTGATCTGATCATTGCTCTACGTCATTAATTACTGAGATATTGAAAGTACTAAATACAGTACGTTGTCTAATGTAATTCTTAAGGAGAAAAGAAAATGTTATATCTCGCTTATCTGCTTCATCTGGTTGTGTTTTATTGTTGTTTGCACAAAAAAAAAACATTTTTTTATCATTGGTTCCCGTCGCAGCGAATCTGGGTGCTCAGCACCATGTTATTTTTATGGAGAGTAATTAAAATATTATATATCGCTTATTTATGAATGTGTATGGATGAATCTTGGTATCTGACTTCACCTAGTTGAGTTATTTTGATATTTTCATAAAACCCATTATTTTGTGTTCCTTGTTGTAGCAAACCTGTGTACTCGTCCCCAATGTTATTCTTCTGGAGGATAATTAATATTTTATACATCACGTATTCGTAAATATATTTTGTATAACTCTTGGTAATTGGTTATAAAGACATATATATCCATTGGAAATTCACTGAGCACGCAGGTTTGCTGTGAAGGGGGTATTTTTATTCTCTGTATGGCGAAATCGACAACAAAGAGTTCTCCTGATGGAGAGGTTGATCCGCACGGTGCAATTAATTGCCAAAATAACCAGGCCCGTGCAGTAAGAAAACATCATCCTCATTTTCGGCGGACAATTACAGGGTCTCAGATTAACACCAGGAGCCGGCACATGCTTGCCACTCACCACTCATTACCATTGAATGCCGCGCCGCCACTTCCGGCCGAAAATGCAATTACTCGAGCAACGGCGTGGAACAGTTTAATATTCATAAAATAATAACAGCCGACTCTGCACGGAGGGGCACATTCGCCGAGTAAAACTGAAATCAAGATATTGAGCTGCTGATTTGAATTTTGTAACAGTTACTGGTCGCATGTTATTATGTCTACAAGTGACTGGAACAACGGGAAACTTTATAAATATCTCAGACCTTCCCTAGCTCATGTATCAAATATTGACAAATTGATACACATATGAGTAAAACTGACTGACTTTTGTGATTATCAGATTCCAACAATTGTTTGAAATTAGTGCAGGTAAATTGTTATTTATATTTCCAGAGAGTAAAGAAAACGAGTTCGCACGCAGCACGCTGACGGGAGAGAAGTGAATTTCCACATACAAAAATTTTAAAACTCAAAACCAGTGTAAAAAATTCATTTATTCCAATTTGATTGAAATCTGAAAACATTAATTTTTGGCTGTTCTGATGCTCCTGGTTTCATTTACCAGGAGAAGGTTAGGAGAAGGTACAGTCAGGCTTGAAAGGAGGCGCGAGGTTGCTGGGGATGATACAAATACACCAACAAATTAATAACATGCTTTTCTAATGTAAAAACCCTATAAGACAAGTACTGTGTTTAGCCGATATACATTTTCTTTAATAACTCTGTAAATATGTAAGCTAGAATGACGAGAGAGGGCTTAAAACGTTCACTTCACTAATTCCCATCTTAATATAATCATTAATTTAACATCCGGGGCTATTCTGACCCTTTTTGGGGCCCAAGAACTCAAAATTTGAAAGTATAATCCCCAAAAAAGGGGGTTAGAGTTTTCCGATTGTTTTTCCCAACGAACTTGTCCAACTGATTATAGAGACGAACATCCCTACCAAATTTGAAGTAAATCGGACAAAGAATTCGACCGCTAGAGTGTACACACACACACACACACACACACACACATATATATATATACATATATATATATATATATATATATATATATATATATATATATACATATATATATAATTTTGAACGACCCCCCAAAACGTGTTCAGGGGGTCACGTTAGGAACTTCTATGGTGGTCCCGGGCTTAAGTTTCACCGTGCGGGTCATGCTAATAGTTCACTTTTCCATAGGAAATTCACTAATAATACTTTCAGGTTCCATAACTTTGAATATTCTGAGTTTGCAATTTGAGTATTAATAACAATAACGATATACTAGTTCGATGCAGCGTTGTTCGTCTCGGCCAGCCAAGCAAGGTTTCGTATGATTAGCTTGCTATAGCCTATATTAGTTATTGTTGAAGTATAAACAGGAACTGCTTTCAATGCATTTTGATTACATTCATTAGAATTATTAAGCATCTTTTGACATAACAGTGGCATTAATATGTTAATGTTTGTTATTAGTAGAATACAATAATTATGGTGTTGTTATATTCAATCTGGACTAGGACATTACCATTGGGATTATTTGGGATTCCCTAATGTCCAATTCGATTGTTGATGCTTTTGTGAAATTTAATTAATTTTAAAGACATTCTAATTGATTTATGCCTCCTGCAAGGCAATTAAGAACCAATAAATGACTATATCCATAACTCAAACTAATAATAGCTTTTGGCTTTTGAAAAAAGAACATATTTATGCACTCGTAGTAAACTTCTCACACGGCATCTTTGACTCATAGGCAGATGATTATATATTGGGTGTTTGTAAGCCAATAATGAACTACAAATCCATGAGACGTATTTTTGCAGAACGTGGTGTTCAGCGGCCGCATGCGTTGCGTAAAACAGAGGAGGGCAGAGGAGGGCAGGTGGGCTGGCAAACCGAACAGACGAGTTCGCCACAAATAAACGAGACAAATGTTGGCAAAAGAAACGAACAAAGGCCGGTTGGTTGCCGAAACGTTGGGGAAGGTCAAGATTAGGCTGGGACCATAACCTGCCTCAAGGTTGGCGCGGGCCACTGACTGGCCACTGACCCGGCTGCGTCTCCCCACCAACCGCAAAATTGGCTCCATTCCGGCCAATTATTTATTTTATTTGTTTTCGTTTAGCTGTCTCACAATAGCAAATATTTGAAAAACTAAACGTATGTCAATAACAATGGTCGTTTGACGGTCTATTCTACCCGATGTTTAGTAGAGAGATGATTATCTGCTAGACTCATTTTGCTGGTGAATTACGTTTGACTGATGCTTTTTCATGTTATCATGTCGATAAGTCTCCATTTAAGACTTTTACTAAATGCCGCGTCCGTTTTCAGTCTGGTTGGAAAAGTGATCATGCTAAAATGCATGCAGAGGTTTATAAGATTATATTTTTGAAATTTCGTTTGCAATTATATGCATTATGAATGAAAAACATAAATATGCTAAATTATGTTATAAATATTAAACTGTGGTAGACGAATTTAATATTCGTGGTGTTTACCATCAATCATGTTTTGCTTATAAAACACAAATCGTTATTCTTTCTGCATTTTAAAAATGCCTTAGAATGATTGTTCGTTAGCTGCTTTTTGTTACAAAAACAAACAATCTGATACAAAATGTTTTTTTCTTAGTATGCAGCTTAAACCTATTGAAGTCTAAAAATACTATAGTAGACAAAGAGGTACGTCTTACCTTAGAGGGACAATTTATTAAGTACAGTTTAGAACGCAAATTAGGACTGAAAATAATTAAATAGAGAAATACAGGATTTTAATATAACCCCCTACTACTTATAGCAGTTTAGAGGTCTATTGTCTGAATAACCTACTATATATGAAAACTACTTACAACGTTCACTTTCATTTCTATAATCCTCTATCGATAAATGCCAGTAACTGTATCTAGGACAAAATGTTATGGACTAAAACTTATAACAATGATCAAACTGAAACGATTGTTATTGGATCTACTACATTAATGACTAACATTGGTTAGAATACTGTACCAAAACTGAAAATTAATAGCATATCCAGTACTGCTATATTACTTACTGTCTTGGAGTGTTAACAAGCCTCGCCTAGGGCGGTTTATGAGAGAACCGAAACTGCAGAAGATCCTTTATTCCTTTATTAGATTATTATAGTTGAGCGTATAACCATTTTACTTTAGAACTCTCAAGTACAGTAAATCAATAGGATGATAAAAATATTAAATTTAAGTTGGGATAGACACGTTCCTGAATACTATGAAACATTATTACAAGTTATACGTACATACGTAAGGAAATGCTATATTATATGTATATTGTGCGTTATATACATTGTGCATTGAAAATAGAAAACCTAGTTATCTAGCTCATAAGCATGGTTTTGTACCGGATATCAGCTTGAAAACAGTTATGGTGTATTTTACTTAGCAACTCCTGTACAACAGTGATATATATATATACACAGTATATACATATATATTAAAATAATCTGTCGTAATTCATATTATGGAGTTCTTTGCCAAGTCACGGACATTGTGATGCGCATTTGAAGTTACATCAGAGGTTAATTTCGGTTGTTGACTTACGGGAAACATAAAATTAACTGTTGTATTATTTTCACTCTTCTCTATAATAAAGATCAAAATCGAATGGTATTTAAAACAAATTTATACTTTAAAATTATTAGTCAAATTTACTGAATTTTTAATATGTATATCTACATTTTAACCAATTTTCTGTGTTAGTAATATATTTTTTAGAATATCGACACTCTATTTCCTCTGTCACCAGTGAGTTTTTTAACTAATAGATTAGTTAGTACCGGCATCAGTCGAGCCACACACGGTCGGCTTTTTCAGGTGGTGTTTGGGCGCTCACAGACCTCACTGACATAAGTCACCAGTGCACTGGACCGTGTGTGCCATTTTCTGTGTTTAAACTTTACAGTATTTTGTACTTTATCTTTTACTTCACAACTTTTTCTTGTAAAAATATATGTTTCGTTCATTTGGTAGTTTTTATGTTATTTAGTTTTTTACACAACTATGTTGTCTGACTTGTTATAAGACTGCTCACACCGTGACCTATAAACAATAATATCAGCGAGCGACGTAGTGCCAGATGAATCCCAAAACACAACTATGTTGTCTGAGTAGTTATAAGACTGGTCATACCGTGACCTATAAACAATAATATCAGCGAGCGACGTAGTGCCAGATGAATCCCAAAACACAACTATGTTGTCTGAGTAGTTATAAGACTGGTCATACCGTGACCTATAAACAATAATATCAGCGAGCGACGTAGTGCCAGATGAATCCCAAAACACAACTATGTTGTCTGAGTAGTTATAAGACTGCTCATACCGTGACCTATAAACAATAATATCAGCGAGCGACGTAGTGCCAGATGAATCCCAAAACACAACTATGTTGTCTGAGTAGTTATAAGACTGCTCATACCGTGACCTATAAACAATAATATCAGCGAGCGACGTAGTGCCAGATGAATCCCAAAACACAACTATGTTGTCTGAGTAGTTATAAGACTGGTCATACCGTGACCTATAAACAATAATATCAGCGAGCGACGTAGTGCCAGATGAATCCCGAAACACAACTATGTTATCTGAGTAGTTATAAGACTGCTCATACCGTGACCTATAAACAATAATATCAGCGAGCGACGTAGTGCCAGATAAATCCCAAAACACAACTATGTTATCTGAGTAGTTATAAGACTGCTCATACCGTGACCTATAAACAATAATATCAGCGAGCGACGTAGTGCCAGATGAATCCCAAAACACAACTATGTTGTCTGAGTAGTTATAAGACTGGTCATACCGTGACCTATAAACAATAATATCAGCGAGCGACGTAGGGCCAGATGAATCCCGAAACACAACTATGTTGTCTGAGTAGTTATAAGACTGCTCATACCGTGACCTATAAACAATAATATCAGCGAGCGACCTAGTGTCAGATGAATCCCAAAACACAACTATGTTGTCTGAGTAGTTATAAGACTGGTCATACCGTGACCTATAAACAATAATATCAGCGAGCGACGTAGGGCCAGATGAATCCCGAAACACAACTATGTTGTCTGAGTAGTTATAAGACTGGTCATACCGTGACCTATAAACAATAATATCAGCGAGCGACGTAGGGCCAGATGAATCCCGAAACACAACTATGTTGTCTGAGTAGTTATAAGACTGGTCATACCGTAACCTATAAACAATAATATCAGCGAGCGACGTAGGGCCAGATGAATCCCGAAACACAACTATGTTGTCTGAGTAGTTATAAGACTGGTCATACCGTGACCTATAAACAATAATATCAGCGAGCGACGTAGTGCCAGATGAATCCCAAAACACAACTATGTTGTCTGAGTAGTTATAAGACTGGTCATACCGTGACCTATAAACAATAATATCAGCGAGCGACGTAGGGCCAGATGAATCCCAAAACACAACTATGTTGTCTGAGTAGTTATAAGACTGGTCATACCGTGACCTATAAACAATAATATCAGCGAGCGACGTAGTGCCAGATGAATCCCAAAACACAACTATGTTGTCTGAGTAGTTATAAGACTGGTCATACCGTGACCTATAAACAATAATATCAGCGAGCGACGTAGTGCCAGATGAATCCCAAAACACAACTATGTTGTCTGAGTAGTTATAAGACTGGTCATACCGTGACCTATAAACAATAATATCAGCGAGCGACGTAGGGCCAGATGAATCCCGAAACACAACTATGTTGTCTGAGTAGTTATAAGACTGGTCATACCGTGACCTATAAACAATAACATCAGCGATCGACGTAGTGTCAGATGAATCCCAAAACACAACTATGTTGTCTGAGTAGTTATAAGACTGCTCATACCGTGACCTATAAACAACAATATCAGCGAACGACCTAGTGTCAGATGAATCCTAAAACACAACTATGTTGTCTGAGTAGTTATAAGACTGGTCATACCGTGACCTATAAACAATAATATCAGCAAACGACGTAGTGCCAGATTAATCCCAAAACACAACTATGTTGTCTGAGTAGTTATAAGACTGCTCACACCGTGACCTATAAACAATAATATCAGCGAGCGACGTAGTGCCAGATGAATCCCAAAACACAACTATGTTGTCTGAGTAGTTATAAGACTGGTCATACCGTGACCTATAAACAATAATATCAGCGAGCGACGTAGTGCCAGATTAATCCCAAAACACAACTATGTTGTCTGAGTAGTTATAAGACTGCTCACACCGTGACCTATAAACAATAACATCAGCGATCGACGTAGTGTCAGATGAATCCCAAAACACAACTATGTTGTCTGAGTAGTTATAAGACTGCTCCTACCATGACCTATAAACACTAATAACAGCGAGCGACGTAGTGCCAGATGAATCCCGAAACACAACTATGTTGTCTGAGTAGTTATAAGACTGCTCATACCGTGACCTATAAACAATAACATCAGCGATCGACGTAGTGTCAGATGAATCCCAAAACACAACTATGTTGTCTGAGTAGTTATAAGACTGGTCATACCGTGACCTATAAACAATAATATCAGCGAGCGACGTAGTGCCAGATGAATCCCAAAACACAACTATGTTGTCTGAGTAGTTATAAGACTGCTCACACCGTGACCTATAAACAATAACATCAGCGAGCGACGTAGTGCCAGATGAATCCCAAAATACAACTATGTTATCTAAGTAGTTATAAGACTGGTCATACCGTGACCTATAAACAATAATATCAGCGAGCGACGTAGTGACAGATGAATCCCAAAACACAACTATGTTGTCTGAGTAGTTATAAGACTGGTCATACCGTGACCTATAAACAATAATATCAGCGAGCGACGTAGTGCCAGATGAATCCCGAAACACAACTATGTTGTCTGAGTAGTTATAAGACTGCTCATACCGTGACCTATAAACAATAACATCAGCGATCGACGTAGTGTCAGATGAATCCCAAAACACAACTATGTTGTCTGAGTAGTTATAAGACTGGTCATACCGTGACCTATAAACAATAATATCAGCGAGCGACGTAGTGCCAGATGAATCCCAAAACACAACTATGTTGTCTGAGTAGTTATAAGACTGCTCACACCGTGACCTATAAACAATAACATCAGCGATCGACGTAGTGTCAGATGAATCCCAAAACACAACTATGTTGTCTGAGTAGTTATAAGACTGGTCATACCGTGACCTATAAACAATAATATCAGCGAACGACGTAGTGTCAGATGAATCCCAAAACACAACTATGTTGTCTGAGTAGTTATAAGACTGGTCATACCGTGACCTATAAACAATAATATCAGCGAGCGACGTAGTGCCAGATGAATCCCAAAACACAACTATGTTGTCTGAGTAGTTATAAGACTGCTCACACCGTGACCTATAAACAATAACATCAGCGATCGACGTAGTGTCAGATGAATCCCAAAACACAACTATGTTGTCTGAGTAGTTATAAGACTGCTCCTACCGTGACCTATAAACACTAATAACAGCGAGCGACGTAGTGCCAGATGAATCCCGAAACACAACTATGTTGTCTGAGTAGTTATAAGACTGCTCATACCGTGACCTATAAACAATAATATCAGCGAGCGACGTAGAGCCAGATGAATCCCGAAACACAACTATGTTGTCTGAGTAGTTATAAGACTGCTCATACCGTAACCTATAAACAATAATATCAGCGAGCGACGTAGTGCCAGATGAATCCCAAAACACAACTATGTTGTCTGAGTAGTTATAAGACTGGTCATACCGTGACCTATAAACAATAATATCAGCGAGAGACGTAGTGCCAGATAAATCCCAAAACACAACTATGTTGTCAAAGTAGTTATAAGACTGGTCATACCGTGACCTATAAACAATAATATCAGCGAGCGACGTAGTGCCAGATGAATCCCGAAACACAACTATGTTGTCTGAGTAGTTATAAGACTGCTCATACCGTAACCTATAAACAATAATATCAGCGAGCGACGTAGTGCCAGATGAATCCCGAAACACAACTATGTTGTCTGAGTAGTTATAAGACTGCTCATACCGTGACCTATAAACAATAACATCAGCGAGCGACGTAGTGCCAGATGAATCCCAAAACACAACTATGTTGTCTGAGTAGTTATAAGACTGGTCATACCGTGACCTATAAACAATAATATCAGCGAGCGACGTAGTGCCAGATGAATCCCAAAACACAACTATGTTATCTGAGTAGTTATAAGACTGCTCATACCGTGACCTATAAACAATAATATCAGCGAGCGACGTAGTGCCAGATGAATCCCAAAACACAACTATGTTGTCTGAGTAGTTATAAGACTGGTCATACCGTGACCTATAAACAATAATATCAGCGAGCGACGTAGGGCCAGATGAATCCCGAAACACAACTATGTTGTCTGAGTAGTTATAAGACTGCTCATACCGTGACCTATAAACAATAATATCAGCGAGCGACCTAGTGTCAGATGAATCCCAAAACACAACTATGTTGTCTGAGTAGTTATAAGACTGGTCATACCGTGACCTATAAACAATAATATCAGCGAGCGACGTAGGGCCAGATGAATCCCGAAACACAACTATGTTGTCTGAGTAGTTATAAGACTGGTCATACCGTGACCTATAAACAATAATATCAGCGAGCGACGTAGGGCCAGATGAATCCCGAAACACAACTATGTTGTCTGAGTAGTTATAAGACTGGTCATACCGTAACCTATAAACAATAATATCAGCGAGCGACGTAGGGCCAGATGAATCCCGAAACACAACTATGTTGTCTGAGTAGTTATAAGACTGGTCATACCGTGACCTATAAACAATAATATCAGCGAGCGACGTAGTGCCAGATGAATCCCAAAACACAACTATGTTGTCTGAGTAGTTATAAGACTGGTCATACCGTGACCTATAAACAATAATATCAGCGAGCGACGTAGGGCCAGATGAATCCCAAAACACAACTATGTTGTCTGAGTAGTTATAAGACTGGTCATACCGTGACCTATAAACAATAATATCAGCGAGCGACGTAGTGCCAGATGAATCCCAAAACACAACTATGTTGTCTGAGTAGTTATAAGACTGGTCATACCGTGACCTATAAACAATAATATCAGCGAGCGACGTAGTGCCAGATGAATCCCAAAACACAACTATGTTGTCTGAGTAGTTATAAGACTGGTCATACCGTGACCTATAAACAATAATATCAGCGAGCGACGTAGGGCCAGATGAATCCCGAAACACAACTATGTTGTCTGAGTAGTTATAAGACTGGTCATACCGTGACCTATAAACAATAACATCAGCGATCGACGTAGTGTCAGATGAATCCCAAAACACAACTATGTTGTCTGAGTAGTTATAAGACTGCTCATACCGTGACCTATAAACAACAATATCAGCGAACGACCTAGTGTCAGATGAATCCTAAAACACAACTATGTTGTCTGAGTAGTTATAAGACTGCTCATACCGTGACCTATAAACAATAATATCAGCAAACGTCGTAGTGCCAGATGAATCCCAAAACACAACTATGTTGTCTGAGTAGTTATAAGACTGCTCACACCGTGACCTATAAACAATAATATCAGCGAGCGACGTAGTGCCAGATGAATCCCAAAACACAACTATGTTGTCTGAGTAGTTATAAGACTGGTCATACCGTGACCTATAAACAATAATATCAGCGAGCGACGTAGTGCCAGATGAATCCCAAAACACAACTATGTTGTCTGAGTAGTTATAAGACTGCTCACACCGTGACCTATAAACAATAACATCAGCGATCGACGTAGTGTCAGATGAATCCCAAAACACAACTATGTTGTCTGAGTAGTTATAAGACTGCTCCTACCATGACCTATAAACACTAATAACAGCGAGCGACGTAGTGCCAGATGAATCCCGAAACACAACTATGTTGTCTGAGTAGTTATAAGACTGCTCATACCGTGACCTATAAACAATAACATCAGCGATCGACGTAGTGTCAGATGAATCCCAAAACACAACTATGTTGTCTGAGTAGTTATAAGACTGGTCATACCGTGACCTATAAACAATAATATCAGCGAGCGACGTAGTGCCAGATGAATCCCAAAACACAACTATGTTGTCTGAGTAGTTATAAGACTGCTCACACCGTGACCTATAAACAATAATATCAGCGAGCGACGTAGGGCCAGATGAATCCCAAAACACAACTATGTTGTCTGAGTAGTTATAAGACTGCTCATACCGTGACCTATAAACAATAATATCAGCGAGCGACGTAGTGCCAGATGAATCCCAAAACACAACTATGTTGTCTGAGTAGTTATAAGACTGCTCATACCGTGACCTATAAACAATAATATCAGCGAGCGACGTAGTGCCAGATGAATCCCAAAACACAACTATGTTGTCTGAGTAGTTATAAGACTGCTCACACCGTGACCTATAAACAATAACATCAGCGAGCGACGTAGTGCCAGATGAATCCCAAAATACAACTATGTTATCTGAGTAGTTATAAGACTGGTCATACCGTGACCTATAAACAATAATATCAGCGAGCGACGTAGTGACAGATGAATCCCAAAACACAACTATGTTGTCTGAGTAGTTATAAGACTGGTCATACCGTGACCTATAAACAATAATATCAGCGAGCGACGTAGTGCCAGATGAATCCCGAAACACAACTATGTTGTCTGTGTAGTTATAAGACTGCTCATACCGTGACCTATAAACAATAACATCAGCGATCGACGTAGTGTCAGATGAATCCCAAAACACAACTATGTTGTCTGAGTAGTTATAAGACTGGTCATACCGTGACCTATAAACAATAATATCAGCGAGCGACGTAGTGCCAGATGAATCCCAAAACACAACTATGTTGTCTGAGTAGTTATAAGACTGCTCACACCGTGACCTATAAACAATAACATCAGCGATCGACGTAGTGTCAGATGAATCCCAAAACACAACTATGTTGTCTGAGTAGTTATAAGATTGCTCATACCGTGACCTATAAACAATAATATCAGCGAGCGACGTAGAGCCAGATGAATCCCGAAACACAACTATGTTGTCTGAGTAGTTATAAGACTGCTCATACCGTAACCTATAAACAATAATATCAGCGAGCGACGTAGTGCCAGATGAATCCCAAAACACAACTATGTTGTCTGAGTAGTTATAAGACTGGTCATACCGTGACCTATAAACAATAATATCAGCGAGAGACGTAGTGCCAGATAAATCCCAAAACACAACTATGTTGTCAAAGTAGTTATAAGACTGGTCATACCGTGACCTATAAACAATAATATCAGCGAGCGACGTAGTGCCAGATGAATCCCGAAACACAACTATGTTGTCTGAGTAGTTATAAGACTGCTCATACCGTAACCTATAAACAATAATATCAGCGAGCGACGTAGTGCCAGATGAATCCCAAAACACAACTATGTTGTCTGAGTAGTTATAAGACTGCTCATACCGTAACCTATAAACAATAATATCAGCGAGCGACGTAGTGCCAGATGAATCCCGAAACACAACTATGTTGTCTGAGTAGTTATAAGACTGCTCATACCGTGACCTATAAACAATAACATCAGCGAGCGACGTAGTGCCAGATGAATCCCAAAACACAACTATGTTGTCTGAGTAGTTATAAGACTGCTCATAGCGAGCGACGTAGTGCCAGATGAATCCCGAAACACAACTATGTTGGCTGAGTAGTTATAAGACTGGTCATACCGTGACCTATAAACAATAACATCAGCGATCGATGTAGTGCCAGATGAATCCCGAAACACAACTATGTTGGCTGAGTAGTTATAAGACTGGTCATACCGTGACCTATAAACAATAACATCAGCGATCGACGTAGTGCCAGATGAATCCCGAAACACAATGATGTTGAGTGAGTAGTTATAAAATAGGTCACTCATTGATTAATAAACACTAATAATCCGAAAGCTAGACGAAATCCAAAACACCACTACAGTATCGTGACTGAATCGTTATAAGACTGCTCAAAACGTGGCATATACTAATATCGGCTAGTGACGTAGTGCTAGGCGAAACACAAAACATAACAATGGTGTCTGAGTAGTTATAAGACTGCTCATATCGTGACCTATAAGTAAACACATCTTTACACAAATACAAGCAATGAACGCAATGTTTGATGTAACCCGATACACAAGGTAAAGTAGGGTATAATGTCTGAATAGTTATTAGAAAGCTCACATCGTGACTTATAAACGCTAATATCAGCTAGTAGTGTTAGACAAATACCGAAAAATAACTATAACTATAGTACCTAAGTGTACTATTGTGTATAAGTACATCGGCAAGCGGTGTAGTGCAATACGAACCCCAATACATAACTATAATGTATAAGTAATTAACAGACTGCTCATACTGAAACACTAACATCAGCAAGCGGAGCAGTGTAATACGAACCCCAATACATAACTATGGTGAATAAGTAGTTAAAACACTGCTCACACCGAAACAATATCAGCTAGCGGCGCAGTGTAATACGAACCCCAATACATAACTATGGTGTATAAGTAGTTAAAAGACTGCTCACACTGAAACACTAATATCAGCTAGCGGCGCAGTGTAATACGAACCCCAATACATAACTATGGTGTATAAGTAGTTAACAGACTGCTCACACTGAAACACTAATGTCAAAAAGCGGTGCAGTGTAATACGAACCCCAATACATGACTATGGTGTATAAGTAGTTAAAAGAATGCTCACGCTGAAACACTAACGTCAACAATCGTTGCAGTGTAATACGAACCCCAATACATAACTATGGTGTAAAAGTAGTTAAAAGACTGCTCACACTGAAACACTAACGTTAACAAGCGGTAAAGTGTAATACGAACCCCAATACAAAACTATGGTGTATAAGTAGTTAAAAGACTGCTCACTCTGAAACACTAATATCAGCTAGCGGCGCAGTGTAATACGAACCCCAATACATAACTATGGTGTATAAGTAGTTAAAAGATTGCTCACACTGAAACACTAACGTCAACAAGCGGTGCAGTGTAATACGAACCCCAATACATAACTATGGTGTATAAGTAGTTAAAGGACTGCCCACACTGAAACACTAACGTCAACAAGCTGTGCAGTGTAATACGAACCCCAATACATAACTATGGTGTATAAGTAGTTAAAGGACTGCCCACACTGAAACACTAACATCGGCAAGCGGTGTAGTGCAATACGAACCCCAATACATAACTATAATGTATGAGTAATTAACAGACTGCTCATACTGAAACACTAACATCAGCAAGCGGAGCAGTGTAATACGAACCCCAATACATAACTATGGTGGATAAGTAGTTAAAAGACTGCTCACACTGAAACACTAACATCAGCAAGCGGCGCAGTGTAATACGAACCCAAATACATAACTATGGTGTATAAGTAGTTAAAAGACTGCTCACACTAAAACACTAACATCAGCAAGCGGCGCAGTGTAATACGAACCCCAATACATAACTATGGTGTATAAGTAGTTAAAAGACTGCTCACACTGAAACACTAACGTCAACAAGCGGTGCAGTGTAATACGAACCCCAATACATAACTATGATGAACAAGTAGTTAAAAGACTGCTCACACTGAAACACTAACGTCAACAAGCGGTGCAATGTAATACGGACCCCAATACATAACTATGGTGTATAAGTATTTAAAAGACTGCTCACACTGAAACACGAACGTCAACAAGCGGTGCAGTGTAAAACAAACCCCAATACATAACTATGGTGAACAAGTAGTTAAAAGACTGCTCATACTGAAACATTAACGTCAACAAGCGGTGCAGTGTAATACGAACCCCAATACATAACTATGGTGTATAAGTAGTTAAAAGACTGCTCACACCGTAACACTAATATCAGCTAGTGGCGCAGTGTAATACGAACCCCAATACATAACTATGGTGTATAAGTAGTTAAAAGACTGCTCACACTGAAACACTAAAATCAGCTAGCGGCGCAGTGTAATACGAACCCAATACATAACTATGGTGTACAAGTAGTTAAAAGACTGCTCACACCGAAATAATATCAGCTAGCGGTGCAGTGTAATATGAACCCCAATATATAACTATGGTGTATAAGTAGTTAAGGGACTGCTCAATTTGAAACACTAACGTCAACAAGCGGTGCAGTGAAATACGAACCCCAATACATAACTATGTTGAATAAGTAGTTAAAAGACTTCTCACACTGAAACATTAACATCAGCAAGCGGTGCAGTGTAATACGAACCCCAATACATAACTATGGTGAATAAGTAGTTAAATGACTGCTCACACCGTAACACTAATATCAGCTAGCGGCGCAGTGTAATACGAATCCCAATAAATAACTATGGTGTGTAAGTAGTTAAAAGACTGTTCACACCGTAACACTAATATCAGCTAGCGGCACAGTGTAATACGAACCCCAATACATAACTATGGTGTATAAGTAGTTAAAAGACTGCTCACACCGAAACACTAATATCAGCTAGCGGCGCAGTGTAATACGAACCCCAATACATAACTATGGTGTATAAGTAGTTAAAAGACTGCTCACACCGTAACAATATCAGCTAGCGGTGCAGTGTAATACGAACCACAATACATAACTATGGTGTATAAGTAGTTAAAAGACTGCTCACACCGAAACACTAATATCAGCTAGCGGCGCAGTGTAATACGAACCCCAATACATAACTATGGTGTATAAGTAGTTAAAAGACTGCTCACACCGAAACACTAATATCAGCTAGCGGCGCAGTGTAATACGAACCCCAATACATAACTATGGTGTATAAGTAGTTAAAAGACTGCTCACACCGAAACACTAATATCAGCTAGCGGCGCAGTGTAATACGAACCCCAATACATAACTATGGTGTATAAGTAGTTAAAAGACTGCTCACACCGAAACACTAATATCAGCTAGCGGCACAGTGTAATACGAACCCCAATACATAACTATGGTGTATAAGTAGTTAAAAGACTGCTCACACCGTAACAATATCAGCTAGCGGTGCAGTGTAATACGAACCCCAATACATAACTATGGTGTATAAGTAGTTAAAAGACTGCTCACACCGAAACACTAATATCAGCTAGCGGCACAGTGTAATACGAACCCCAATACATAACTATGGTGTATAAGTAGTTAAAAGACTGCTCACACCGAAACACTAATATCAGCTAGCGGCGCAGTGTAATACGAACCCCAATACATAACTATGGTGTATAAGTAGTTAAAAGACTGCTCACACCGTAACAATATCAGCTAGCGGCACAGTGTAATCCGAACCCCAATACATAACTATGGTGTATAAGTAGTTAAAATACTGCTCACACCGTAACACTAATATCAGCTAGCGGCACAGTGTAATACGAACCCCAATACATAACTATGGTGTATAAGTAGTTAAAAGACTGCTCACACCGTAACAATATCAGCTAGCGGTGCAGTGTAATCCGAACCCCAATACATAACTATGGTGAATAAGTAGTTAAATGACTGCTCACACCGTAACACTAATATCAGCAAGCGGCGCAGTTTAATACAAACCCCAATAGATAACTATGGTGCATAAGTAGTTATAAGACTGCTCACACCGAAACACTAATATCAGCAAACGGTGCAGTGTAATACGAACCCCAATACATAACTATGGTGAATAAGTAGTTAAAAGACTGCTCACACCGAAACAACATCAGCTAGGGGTGAAGTGTAATACGAACCCCAATACATAACTATGGTGAATAAGTAGTTAAAAGACTGCTCACACCGAAACAATAACAGCTAGCGGTGCAGTGTAATACGAACCCCAATACATAACTATGGTGTATAAGTAGTTAAAAGACTGCTCACACTGAAACACTAATATCAGCTAGCGGCGCAGTGTAATACGAACCCCAACACATAACTATGGTGTATAAGTAGTTAACAGACTGCTCACACTGAAACACTAACGTCAAAAAGCGGTGTAGTGTAATACGAATCCCAATACATGACTATGGTGTATAAGTAGTTAAAAGACTGCTCACACCGTAACAATATCAGCTAGCGGTGCAGTGTAATCCGAACCCCAATACATAACTATGGTGTATAAGTAGTTAAAATACTGCTCACACCGTAACACTAATATCAGCAAGCGGCGCAGTTTAATACAAACCCCAATAGATAACTATGGTGCATAAGTAGTTATAAGACTGCTCACACCGAAACACTAATATCAGCAAACGGTGCAGTGTAATACGAACCCCAATACATAACTATGGTGAATAAGTAGTTAAAAGACTGCTCACACCGAAACAACATCAGCTAGGGGTGAAGTGTAATACGAACCCCAATACATAACTATGGTGAATAAGTAGTTAAAAGACTGCTCACACCGAAACAATAACAGCTAGCGGTGCAGTGTAATACGAACCCCAATACATAACTATGGTGTATAAGTAGTTAAAAGACAGCTCACACTGAAACACTAATATCAGCTAGCGTTGCAGTGTAATACGAACCCCAATACATAACTATGGTGTAAAAGTAGTTAAAAGACTGCTCACACTGAAACATTAACGTTAACAAGCGGTGCAGTGTAATACGAACCCCAATCCATAACTATGGTTTATAAGTAGTTAAAAGACTGCTCACACCGTAACACTAATATCAGCTGGCGGCGTAGTGTAATACGAACCCCAATACATAACTACGGTGTATAAGTAGTTAAAAGACTGCTCACTCCGTAACACTAATATCAGCTAGCGGCGCAGTGTAATACGAACCCCAATACATAACTAAGGTGTATAAGTAGTTATAAGACTCCTCACACTGAAACACTAACATAAGCTAGCGGCGCAGTGTTATACGAACCCCAATATATAACTATTGTGTATAAGTAGTTAAAAGATTGCTGAAACCGAAACACTAATATCAGCTAGCGGCGCAGTGTAATACGAACCCCAATACATAACTATGGTGTATAAGTAGTTAAAAGACTGCTCACACCGTAACAATATAAGCTAGCGGCGCAGTGTAATACAAACCCCAATACATAAATATGGTGTATAAGTAGTTAAAAGACTGCTCACACCGTAACACTAATATCAGCAAGCGGTGCAGTGTAATACGAACCCCAATACATAACTATGGTGTATAAGTAGTTAAAAGACTGCTTACAGCGAAACACTAATATCAGCTAGCGGCGCAGTGTAATACGAACCCCAATACATAACTATGGTGTATAAGTAGTTAAAAGACTGCTCACACCGTAACAATATCAGCTAGCGGTGCAGTGTAATACGAACTCCAAAACATAACTGTGGTGTATAAGTAGTTAAAATACTGCTCACACCGTAACAATATCAGCTAGCGGTGCAGTGTAATACGAACCCCAATACATAACTATGGTGTATAAGTAGTTAAAAGACTGCTGACAGCGAAACACTAATATCAGCTAGCGGCGAAGTGTAATACGAACCCCAATACATAACTATGGTGTATAAGTAGTTAAAAGACTGCTCACACCGTAACAATATCAGCTAGCGGTGCAGTGTAATACGAACCCCAATACATAACTGTGGTGTATAAGTAGTTAAAAGACTGCTCACACCGTAACAATATCAGCTAGCGGTGCAGTGTAATACGAACCCCAATACATAACTATTGTGTATAAGTAGTTAAAAGACTGCTCACACCGTAACACAAATATCAGCTAGCGGTGCAGTGTAATACGAACCCCAATACATAACTATGGTGTATAAGTAGTTAAAATACTGCTCACACCGTAACACTAATTTCATCTAGCGGCGCAGTGTAATACGAACCCCAATACATAACTATGGATGATAAGTAGTTAAAAGACTGCTCACACTGTAACAATATCAGCTAGCGACGCAGTGTAATACGAACCCCAATACATAACTATGGTGTATAAGTAGTTAAAAGACTGCTCACACTGAAACACTAGCGTCAACAAGCGGTGCAGTGTAATACGAACCCCAATACATAACTATGGTGTATAAGTAGTTATAGGACTGCTCACACTGAAACTCTAACGTCAGCAAGCGGCTTAGTGTAATACGAACCCCAATACATAACTATGGTGAATAAGTAGTTAAAAGACTGCTCACACCGAAACAATATCAGCTAGCGGTGCAGTGTAATACGAACCCCAATACATAACTATGGTGTATAAGTACTTATAAGACTGCTCACACTGAAACACTAACGTCAGCAAGCGGCTTAGTGTAATACGAACCCCAATACATAACTATGGTGTATAAGTAGTTAAAAGACTGCTCACACCGTAACAATATCAGCTAGTGGCGCAGTGTAATACGAACCACAATACATAACTATGGAGTATAAATAGTTAAAAGAATGCTCACACCGTAACACTTATATCAGCTAGCGGTGCAGTGTAATACGACCCCCAATACATAAATATGGTGTATAAGTAGTTAAAAGACTGCTCACACCGTAACACTAATATCAGCTAGTGGCACAGTGTAATACGAACCCCAATAAATAACTATGGTGTATAAGTAGTTAAAAGACTGCTCACACCTTAACAATATCAGATATTGGCGCAGTGTAATACGAACCCCAATTCATAACTATGGTGTATAAGTAGTTAAAAGACTGCTCACACCGTAACAATATCAGCTAGTGGCGCAGTGTTATACGAACCACAATACATAACTATGGAGTATAAGTAGTTAAAAGAATGCTCACACCGTAACACTTATATCAGCTAGCGGTGCAGTGTAATACGAACCCCAATACATAACTGTGGTGTATAAGTAGTTAAAAGACTGCTCACACCGTAACACTAATATCAGCTAGTGGCACAGTGTAATACGAACCCCAATACATAACTATGGTGTATAAGTAGTTAAAAGACTGCTCACACCGAAACAATATCAGCTAGCGGTGCAGTGTAATACGAACTCCAAAACATAACTGTGGTGTATAAGTAGTTAAAATACTGCTCACACTGTAACAATATCAGCTAGCGGTGCAGTGTAATACGAACCCCAATACATACCTATGGTGTATAAGTAGTTAAAAGATTGCTCACACCTTAACAATATCAGATATTGGCGCAGTGTAATACGAACCCCAATACATAACTATGGTGTATAAGTAGTTAAAAGACTGCTCACACCGTAACACTAATATCAGCTAGCGGCGCAGTGTAATACGAACCCCAATACATAACTATGGTGTATAAGTAGTTAAAATACTGCTCACACTGTAACAATATCAGCTAGCGGTGCAGTGTAATACGAACCCCAATACATACCTATGGTGTATAAGTAGTTAAAAGATTGCTCACACCTTAACACTAATTTCATCTAGCGGCGCAGTGTAATACGAACCCCAATACATAACTATGGTGTTTAAGTAGTTAATAGACTGCTCACAACGAAACACTAATATCAGCTAGTGACGCGGTGTAATACGAACCCCAATAATAACTATGGTGTATAAGTAGTTAAAAGACTGCTCACACCGAAACAATATCAGCTAGCGGTGCAGTGTAATACGAACCCCAATACATAACTATGGTGTATAAGTAGTTAAATGACTGCTCACACCGTAACACTAATATCAGCTAGCGGCGCAGTGTAATACGAATCCCAATAAATAACTATGGTGTGTAAGTAGTTAAAAGACTGTTCACACCGTAACACTAATATCAGCTAGCGGTGCAGTGTAATACGAACCCCAATACATAACTATGGTGTATAAGTAGTTAAAAGACTGCTCACACCGACACGCTAATATCAGCTAGCGGCGCAGTTTAATACGAACCCCAATACATAACGATGCTGTATAAGTAGTTAAAAGACTGCTCACACCGTAACAATATCAGCTAGCGGTGCAGTGTAATCCGAACTCCAATACATAACTATGGTGTATAAGTAGTTAAAATACTGCTCACACCGTAACACTAATATCAGCAAGCGGCGCAGTGTAATACGAACCCCAATAGATAACCATGGTGCATAAGTAGTTAAAAGACTGCTCTCACCGAATCACTAATATCATCTAGCGGTGCAGTGTAATACGAACCCCAATACATAAATATGGTGTATAAGTAGTTAAAAGACTGCTCACACCGTAACAATATCAGCTAGCGGTGCAATGTAATCCGAACCCCAATACATAACTATGGTGTATAAGTAGTTAAAAGACTGCTCACTCCGTAACACTAATATCAGCAAGCGGTGCAGTGTAATACGAACCCCAAAACATAACTATGGTGTATAAGTAGTTAAAAGACTGCTCACACTGAAACACTAACATCAGTGAGCGGCGCAGTGCAATACGAACCCCAATACATAACTATGGTGTATAAGTAGGTATAAGACTGCTCACACTGAAACACTAAGGTCAGCAAGCGGCGCAGTGTAATACGAACCCCAATCCATAACAATGGTGTATAAGTAGTTAAAAGACTGCTCACACCGTAACAATATCAGCTAGTGGCGCAGTGTAATACGAACCACAATACATAACTATGGAGTATAAGTAGTTAAAAGAATGCTCACACCGTAACACTTATATCAGCTAGCGGTGCAGTGTAATACGACCCCCAATACATAAATATGGTGTATAAGTAGTTAAAAGACTGCTCACACCGTAACACTAATATCAGCTAGTGGCACAGTGTAATACGAACCCCAATAAATAACTATGGTGTATAAGTAGTTAAAAGACTGCTCACACCTTAACAATATCAGATATTGGCGCAGTGTAATACGAACCCCAATTCATAACTATGGTGTATAAGTAGTTAAAAGACTGCTCACACCGTAACAATATCAGCTAGTGGCGCAGTGTTATACGAACCACAATACATAACTATGGAGTATAAGTAGTTAAAAGAATGCTCACACCGTAACACTTATATCAGCTAGCGGTGCAGTGTAATACGAACCCCAATACATAACTGTGGTGTATAAGTAGTTAAAAGACTGCTCACACCGTAACACTAATATAAGCTAGCGGCGCAGTGTAATACGAACCCCAATACATAAATATGGTGTATAAGTAGTTAAATGACTGCTCACACCGTAACACTAATATCAGCTAGTGGCACAGTGTAATACGAACCCCAATACATAACTATGGTGTATAAGTAGTTAAAAGACTGCTCACACCGAAACAATATCAGCTAGCGGTGCAGTGTAATACGAACTCCAAAACATAACTGTGGTGTATAAGTAGTTAAAATACTGCTCACACTGTAACAATATCAGCTAGCGGTGCAGTGTAATACGAACCCCAATACATACCTATGGTGTATAAGTAGTTAAAAGATTGCTCACACCTTAAAAATATCAGATATTGGCGCAGTGTAATACGAACCCCAATACATAACTATGGTGTATAAGTAGTTAAAAGACTGCTCACACCGTAACACTAATATCAGCTAGCGGCGCAGTGTAATACGAACCCCAATACATAACTATGGTGTATAAGTAATATCAGCTAGCGGTGCAGTGTAATACGAACCCCAATACATACCTATGGTGTATAAGTAGTTAAAAGATTGCTCACACCTTAACAATATCAGATATTGGCGCAGTGTAATACGAACCCTAATACATAACTATGGTGTATAAGTAGTTAAAATACTGCTCACACCGTAACACTAATTTCATCTAGCGGCGCAGTGTAATACGAACCCCAATACATAACTATGGTGTTTAAGTAGTTAATAGACTGCTCACAACGAAACACTAATATAAGCTAGTGACGCGGTGTAATACGAACCCCAATAATAACTATGGTGTATAAGTAGTTAAAAGACTGCTCACACCGAAACAATATCAGCTAGCGGTGCAGTGTAATACGAACCCCAATACATAACTATGGTGTATAAGTAGTTAAATGACTGCTCACACCGTAACACTAATATCAGCTAGCGGCGCAGTGTAATACGAATCCCAATAAATAACTATGGTGTGTAAGTAGTTAAAAGACTGTTCACACCGTAACACTAATATCAGCTAGCGGTGCAGTGTAATACGAACCCCAATACATAACTATGGTGTATAAGTAGTTAAAAGACTGCTCACACCGACACGCTAATATCAGCTAGCGGCGCAGTTTAATACGAACCCCAATACATAACGATGCTGTATAAGTAGTTAAAAGACTGCTCACACCGTAACAATATCAGCTAGCGGTGAAGTGTAATCCGAACTCCAATACATAACTATGGTGTATAAGTAGTTAAAATACTGCTCACACCGTAACACTAATATCAGCAAGCGGCGCAGTGTAATACGAACCCCAATAGATAACCATGGTGCATAAGTAGTTAAAAGACTGCTCACACCGAAACACTAATATCAGCTAGCGGCGCAGTGTAATACGAACCCCAATACATAAATATGGTGTATAAGTAGTTAAAAGACTGCTCACACCGTAACAATATCAGCTAGCGGTGCAATGTAATCCGAACCCCAATACATAACTATGGTGTATAAGTAGTTAAAAGACTGCTCACTCCGTAACACTAATATCAGCAAGCGGTGCAGTGTAATACGAACCCCAAAACATAACTATGGTGTATAAGTAGTTAAAAGACTGCTCACACTGAAACACTAACATCAGTGAGCGGCGCAGTGCAATACGAACCCCAATACATAACTATGGTGTATAAGTAGGTATAAGACTGCTCACACTGAAACACTAAGGTCAGCAAGCGGCGCAGTGTAATACGAACCCCAATCCATAACAATGGTGTATAAGTAGTTAAAAGACTGCTCACACCGTAACACTAATATCAGCTGGCGGCGTAGTGTAATACGAACCCCAATACATAACTATGGTGTATAAGTAGTTAAAAGACTGCTCACTCCGTAACACTAATATCAGCTAGCGGCGCAGTGTAATACGAACCCCAATACATAACTAAGGTGTATAAGTAGTTATAAGCTGCTCACACTGAAACACTAACATAAGCTAGCGGCGCAGTCTAATACGGACCCCAATATATAACTATGGTGTATACGTAGTTAAAAGACTGCTGACACCGAAACACTAATATCAGCTAGCGGCGCAGTGTAATACGAACCCCAATACATAACTATGGTGTATAAGTAGTTAAAAGACTGCTCACACCGTAACAATATCAGCTAGCGGCGCAGTGTAATACAAACCCCAATACATAAATATGGTGTATAAGTAGTTAAAATACTGCTCACACCTTAACAATATCAGATATCGGCGCAGTGTAATACGAACCCCAATACATAACTATGGTGAATAAGTAGTTAAAAGACTGCTCACACTGTAACACTAATATCAGCTACCGGCGCAGTGTAATACGAACCCCAATACATAAATATGGTGTATAAGTAGTTAAAAGACTGCTCACACCGTAACACTAATATCAGCTAGCGGCGCAGTGTAATACGAACCCCAATACATAACTATGGTGTATAAGTAGTTAAAAGACTGCTCACACCGTAACAATATCAGCTATCGGTGCAGTGTAATACGATCCCCAATAAATAAATAGGGTGTATAAGTAGTTAAAAGACTGTTCACACCGTAACACTAATATCAGCTAGTGGCGCAGTGTAATAAGAACCCCAATACATAACTATGGTGTATAAGTAGTAAAATACTGCTCACATCGAAATACTAATATCAGCTAGCGGCGCAGTGTAATACGAACCCCAATACATAACTATGGTTGATAAGTAGTTAAAAGACTGCTCACACTGTAACAATATTAGCTAGTGACGCAGCGTAATACGAACCCTAATACATAACTATGGTGTATAAGTAGTTAAAAGACTGCTCACACTGAAACACTAGCGTCAACAAGCGGTGCAGTGTAATACGAACCCCAATACATAACTATGGTGTATAAGTAGTTATAGGACTGCTCACACTGAAACTCTAACGTCACCAAGCGGCTTAGTGTAATACAAACCCCAATACATAACTATGGTAAATAAGTAGTTAAAAGACTGCTCACACCGAAACAATATCAGCTAGCGGTGCAGTGTAATACGAACCCCAATACATAACTATGGTGTATAAGTAGTTAAAAGACTGCTCACACCGTAACAATATCAGCTAGCGGCGCAGTGTAATAAGAACCACAATACATAACTATGGTGTATAAGTAGTTAAAAGACTGCTCACACCGTAACACTTATATCAGCTAGCGGTGCAGTGTAAAACGAACCCCAATACATAACTGTGGTGTATAAGTAGTTAAAATACTGCTCACACCGTAACACAAATTTCATCTAGCGGCGCAGTGTAATACGAACCCCAATGCATAACTATGGTGTTTAAGTAGTTAAAAGACTGCTCACACCGAAACACTAATATCAGCTAGTGACGCGGTGTAATACGAACCCCAATACATAACTATGGTGTATAAGTAGTTAAAAGACTGCTCACACCGTAAAAATATCAGCTATCGGTGCAGTGTAATACGAACCCCAATAAATAAATAGGGTGAATAAGTAGTTAAAAGACTGCTCACACCGTAACACTAATATCAGCTAGTGGCGCAGTGTAATACGAATCCCAATACATAACTATGGTGTATAAGTAGTAAAATACTGCTCACATCGAAATACTAATATCAGCTAGCGGCACAGTGTAATACGAACCCCAATACATAACTATGGTGTATAAGTACTTAAAAGACTGCTCACACTGAAACACTAGCGTCAACAAGCGGTGCAGTGTAATACGAACCCCAATACATAACTATGGTGTATAAGTAGTTAAAAGACTGCTCACACCGTAACAATATCAGCTAGCGGCACAGTGTAATAAAAACCACAATACATCACTATAGTGTATAAGTAGTTAAAAGACTGCTCACACCGAAACAATATCAGCTAGCGGCGCAGTTTAATACAAACCCCAATTCATAAATTTGGTGTATAAGTAGTTAAAAGACTGCTCACACCGTAACACTAATATCAGCAAGCGGTGCAGTGTAATACGAACCCCAATACATAACTATGGTGTATAAGTAGTTAAAAGACTGCTCACACTGAAACACTAACATCAGAGAGCGGCGCAGTGCAATACGAACCCCAATACATAACTATGGTGTATAAGTAGTTATAAGACTGCTCACACTGAAACACTAAGGTCAGCAAGCGGCGCAGTGTAATACGAACCCCAATCCATAACTATGGTGTATAAGTAGTTAAAAGACTGCTCACACCGAAACAATATCAGCTAGCTGTGCAGTGTAATACGAACCCCAATACATAACTATGGTGTATAAGTAGTTAAAAGACTGCTCACACTGAAACACTAACATCAGTGAGCGGCGCAGTGCAATACGAACCCCAATACATAACTATGGTATATAAGTAGTTATAAGACTGCTCAGACTGAAACACTAAGGTCAGCAAGCGGCGCAGTGTAATACGAACCCCAATCCATAACTATGGTGTATAAGTAGTTAAAAGACTGCTCAAACCGTAACACTAATATAAGCTGGCGGCGTAGTGTAATACGAACCCCAATACATAACTATGGTGTATAAGTAGTTAAAAGACTGCTCAATCCGTAACACTAATATCAGATAGCGGCGCAGTGTAATACGAACCCCAATACATAACTAAGGTGTATAAGTAGTTATAAGAGTGCTCACACTGAAACACTAACATAAGCTAGCAACGCAGTGTAATACAAACCCAAATATATAACTATGGTGTATAAGTAGTTAAAAGACTGCTGACAACGAAACACTAATATCAGCTAGCGGCGCAGTGTAATACGAACCCCAATACATAACTATGGTGTATAAGTAGTTAAAAGACTGCTCACACCGTAACAATATCAGCTAGCGGCGCAGTTTAATACAAACTCCAATACATAAATATGGTGTATAAGTAGTTAAAAGACTGCTCACACCGTAACACTAATATCAGCAAGCGGTGCAGTGTAATACGAACCCCAATACATAACTATGGTGTATAAGTAGTTAAATGACTGCTCACACCGTAACACTAATATCAGCTAGCGGCGCAATGTAATACGAATCCCAATAAATAACTATGGTGTGTAAGTAGTTAAAAGACTGTTCACACCGTAACACTAATATCAGCTAGCGGCGCAGTGTAATACGAACCCTAATACATAACTATGAGTAGACCCTCCGGGAGGATAAAACAAATTGACCTTGAACGATGACGTCATCGGCGCCCACGTGCTGATCACGTGTCCTAACCTAACTTTAGACCACGTGTGTTAACCACGTGTTTTTTCCCGCGCTTTTCCTAGATGGCGGCGCCCACGTGGCTGACCACGTGTTCTAACCTCACTTTAGACCACGTGTGTTAACCTTACTTATGACCACGTGTTTTTCCCCGCCTTTTTCCAAGATGGCGGCGCCCATGTGGCCGACCACGTGTTCTAACCTCACTTTTGACCACGTGGGCTAACCTTACTTATGACCACGTGTTTTTTCCCGCCTTTTTCAAAGATGGCGGCGTCCATGCGGTCGACCACGTGTTCTAACCTCACTTTTGACCACGTGATCTAACCTAACTTATGACCACGTGTTTTTGTCCCGCCTGTATTCAACGGCAGTGCCCACGTGACGGGAAAGTGCTCGACCACGTGCTCTAACCTCACTTTTGAACACGTGTCCTAACCCCAGTTACAACCACATGTTTTTAGAGCCTTTTTCAAGATGGCTGTGATCATGTGGTGGGTACTCACTTTTTCCAAGATGGTCATGCCTAAGTGGTGCCAACCTCACTTTTTCAATCAGAACATACAACTGAACTTACACCAGTGTTACCAACCCCGACCTTCCATAATGTGTTGTTTTAACGAGTCCTCCCTAAGATGGCAACCCATTTGATGGGAGCATGTCCTTCATGCATAAAAATTACCTTCTAGTTTTACTACACCATGGGTAAATGAGAACAATACATATTTCAAGAACTACAAATCATTTTTATTTTCTTAAATATTGACATTACATTCATTTGAAAATTTCTATGTTTGGAATGGAGCCCTCACTGTCGGTGACTTTGATCTTGTAGCCGTCCTGCACCATTCTTTCGAGGTCTGCGTCCTCCAAGGCCTCGCTGTATCTTCCAGGCAGGAACACCGAACTCATGATGTCGGAGCCTTGGACGTCCAGGACGACTGCTACCCTGCCGAATCGTGTCGTCACTCGTCGAGCTCCAACAATCAGCGACTCTGGTCGTCCTGCTAGGTCCTTCAGAAGAATCGTCTCAGGACTCCTGCTTAAAGCTGCCAACTTCGCGTTGAGGGACATTATCTGTGAATCAAACAATAAAGAACTGCGTTAATTACTTTCCACAAAAAATATGACACACACACACATTAACTATACCCTAATTAGTGGTTAAGGTTAATAAGGTTAAATAAAAACCACAGCAAGACAACCCTAGAAACATGCACTCAAAATCATACTGATCATACTTACTGCAGAGTAATACCAGGACAGTTATATCTCGGCGGAATGTCTGTCTGTATCGACGTCTCAGTAGAGAGGCTGAGAGAGAACTGATATCGGATGCTAGAATGCGCTCAGTATTTATAGTGCTCGGGCTCCCCACCCAGAGTGATAAGCTCCGCGGGGTCACTACGTAATCTGTTTCATTACACTACGACTAAGCTACACTTCAGTGATAAAATAAATTATGATTTTTAAGTTAGAAAAACAAACGCATCTTCCCGAGAGCAGTTCCTCTGCACACAGGACATCTCCATATCCTGATAACACACGTGTCACAGAATACATGACCACAGGACCTTAGTACGATCGTAGGCCTGCGGTCAAGGCAGACCCTACAAACGAATGGGGTCGCTTCTGGTGTGCCAGGTCGATCCGGAGATTGTGTAGTTGTATAACCAAGCACACCATGGTGCTCAGCGAGAATAGCCATTCTCTCACTGGAAGAACCAAGGGGTGTACTGAGACGTCGATACAGCTCTGACCATACTGCTGGAGCTAGAGCACTCCTCTCATCGTCGTTGCATTCAACAAAGAAGTAGTTGAGCTTGCCCAACGCTCCAGCCAGAGTGACCATCCATTGAAGGAGAATATCCTCAACTTCCGGCGACTGCCATGTAGGTGGAAATTCACTCTGAAACATAACAAATAAAAATTAAACTCCCAAATACACACACACACACACACACACACACACACACACACACACCACTCACCTGCAATAAATTATCCACAAGTACGCTTTCGCCATGTAATAACCCTGAGAGGACACTCCCGTCACAGCTCGGACTCATGCGCCGGATACAAAGTTGGCATACACTCCAGGTCCAGTTGTGTTGCCTTACTCTAGGCGTTCTTTGCTCAGAAGTATGATGAGGATCGAGAGCCGCTACGTAGACGTCATTCTAAAAAATAAATATTCCATTGTGGTTACAATAAAAAAAAGCTATCATATAAATCTAATTAATTTATTATTTTTAAATAATTTCTCATAACCCACCGTTGAGACACGCTGGAATAGTCTACGTCTAGGCGGTAGTTCCTCAGCTATAGGTCTTAAACTCGACTGCGGTGTTACAAATGACACAGACCTCGGTTGGCTTGGACTCGGTGAAAGATAAGATGTAGTTCGAGCTGCGTTGGATCGTTCGGGGGTAGTCTGCAAACAAATAAAATGTCAGTACTTTACAAAAAAAAAAAAAAAAATAAATAAAAGGGCAAAGATAGGAAACGACCACCAAAAGATATAACCCACCGTCAATCTGCGTCCTCTTGGCGGGAATTCAAATGGGTCGGGAGACTGAGGAGCATTCCTCTGACCAAGGTTTGGAGGATTCTGCGTTCCAGACGGTCCTGCCTGGCCTTCGTTCTGGAATGCGTGTCTCGACTGGAAGAACAAGAAATAATAGTATTAGCGTATCCCGCAAAAACCAAAGTATTACTCTCACACACACACACACACACACACACACACACACACACACACACACGCAGGATATATACCTACCAATGAACGAATTATGCGAGCTGGAGTCCCGTTGATGAAGGTGTTGGTTGTGGAAATCCCACCCTGTAGCATTCTATCCAGCATTCTTGTTGCCTCCGTAGGATTGAGGTACGTCCCCTGGATCGGCACAGTTACCTGAAATAATCAATTATTTTACTATGCGCAAAGACCCTGAAAAGTGCTGCCCTAAATCTTGTCCTCAACGTTTATACGTACATTGTCAATTTGAAGAACTGCTCCAGACTCCATAAGGTATGTGTTTGTATAGCCCGCTTCTTCGTGTCTCCTCTGTGTTTCTGGAGAAGAGAACAGACTGTGTCTCGCTTCGGTTGGTGAGAACAGGTCAGGAGATGGTGGTCGTGGGGTAACAGGACGATTGGCCCCAGGTGTTCTTCTTATCTCCTCATCAACCCTTGGGAGAACGAGACGGCTTCTCCTTGGAATATGTATTCCTTCTTGCTCCTCAATGTCCTCGGCAGCCAACAATAGGTCCTCATCAGATGAGGAGGTAAACATTCTGTAAGGCTGTAGAAAAAATACACATTGTAAGAATATTGAGTAAAACACACACACACACACACACACACACACACACACACACACACACACACACACACACACACGCACACACACACACACACACACACACACACACACACACACACACACACACACACACACGTGCACGCAAATAATAAACCTACCGGAGGCGTAGCCTTCAGACAGCCTATGATTGTTAAAAGAACAACCGTCGTGGTCAGCATGTTGTAGGGAATGATCAGTGCTATCAGCTAACACTTATTTATACTGTAGGGTATCACTTGACCTGATTGACCCAAGTTTCCACACCACAGTAGACCATATCGGCCAGGCTGTACCGGCCCCAATGCGTTCTTTTTGGTAATCCAGAGCATCACCAGTAGTCCTAACCTCTGGAGTAAGGGGCCCCATCCATCGCCCACTTACGGTGGTAGCCACTCCATAACAAAATGCTACCTCCCATGACCCTGGTTTCCACACCACAGTAGACCATATAAGTCAGGCTGTAAGGGTCTCGGCGCGTTCTTTTTGGTTACCCAGAGCATCACCAGGAGTCCTAACCTCTGGGGTAAGGGGCCCCAACATCGCCCACTTACGGTGATAGCCAAACCAAGGCAAATCGCTATCCCCCTTTCACACAGAGTTTATAATAATATTTAAAACCTACACGAGTCCGTTCAAGCCATCACGGGGTTACCCTCAACTGAATGCCGAGCACCCCCGTCCCTTTACTAATCACCCGTTGAGGTATACTACTTACAAGCTATTTAGAGACCACTTAAAGTCCGTTCAAGTCATCACGAAGGAGCCCTCAACTGAATGCCGAGCACCCCCGCCCCTTTACTAATCACCCTCAGTGGTATACTATGTACGATTATTTACAACCTCCTCAGAGGTAAACCCAATTATTAAAAAAAACAATAAAAAACACAACACCCAGCTTGCACACCAGGCAAGCCCCAGACACAGGGTAACCCTGACCGAACGATAGGAATCCACAGCAAAGACCCCCCGTGCCGCCCTCACACACACACACACACACACACACACACACACACACACGCACGCACACACACACACACACACACACACACACACACACACACACACACGTGCACGCAAATAATAAACCTACCGGAGGCGTAGCCCGGTAAAGAAAAAACGAAAGATAAGATGGGTCCACCACCGCAAGGACCAAGGCCCCCAAGCTGTGAAGGTGATGACTTGAACGGACTTTAAGTGGTATTTAAATAGCTTATAAGTAGTATACCTCAACGGGTGATTAGTAAAGGGGCGGGGGTGCTCGGCATTCAGTTGAGAGCAACCCCGTGATGGCTTGAACGGGCTCGTGGAGGTTTTAAATATTATTGTAAACTCTGTGTGAAAGGGGGATAGCGATTTGCCTTGGTTTGGCTATCACCGTAAGTGGGCGATGTTGGGGCCCCTTACCCCAGAGGTTAGGACTACTGGTGATGCTCTGGGTAACCAAAAAGAACGCGCCGAGACCCTTACAGCCTGACTGATATGGTCTACTGTGGTGTGGAAACCAGGGTCATGGGAGGTAGCATTTTGTTATGGAGTGGCTACCACCGTAAGTGGGCGATGGATGGGGCCCCTTACTCCAGAGGTTAGGACTACTGGTGATGCTCTGGATTACCAAAAAGAGCGCACTGGGGCCCGTACAGCCTGGCCGAAATGGCCTACTGTGGTGTGGAAACTTGGGTCAATCAGGTCAAGTGATACCCTACTGTATAAATAAGTGTTAGCTGATAGCACTGATCATTCCCTGCAACATGCTGACCACGACGGTTGTTCTTTTAACAATCATAGGCTGTCTGAAGGCTACGCCTCCGGTAGGTTTATTATTTGCGTGCACGTGTGTGTGTGTGTGTGTGTGTGTGTGTGTGTGTGTGTGTGTGTGTGTGTGTGTGTGTGTGTGTGTGTGTGTGTGTTTTACTCAATATTCTTACAATGTGTATTTTTTCTACAGCCTTACAGAATGTTTACCTCCTCATCTGATGAGGACCTATTGTTGGCTGCCGAGGACATTGAGGAGCAAGAAGGAATACATACTCCAAGGAGAAGCCGTCTCGTTCTCCCAAGGGTTGATGAGGAGATAAGAAGAACACCTGGGGCCAATCGTCCTGTTACCCCACGACCACCATCTCCTGACCTGTTCTCACCAACCGAAGCGAGACACAGTCTGTTCTCTTCTCCAGAAACACAGAGGAGACACGAAGAAGCGGGCTATACAAACACATACCTTATGGAGTCTGGAGCAGTTCTTCAAATTGACAATGTACGTATAAACGTTGAGGACAAGAATTAGGGCAGCACTTTTCAGGGTCTTTGCGCATAGTAAAATAATTGATTATTTCAGGTAACTGTGCCGATCCAGGGGACGTACCTCAATCCTACGGAGGCGACAAGAATGCTGGATAGAATGCTACAGGGTGGGATTTCAACAACCAACACCTTCATCAACGGGACTCCAGCTCGCATTATTCGTTCATTGGTAGGTATATATCCTGCGTGTAAGGGTGTATGTATGAGAGTAATACTTTGGTTTTTATGGAATACGCTAATACTATTACTTCTTATTCTTCCAGTCGAGACACGCATTCCAGAACGAAGGCCAGGCAGGACCGTCTGGAACGCAGAATCCTCCAAACCTTGGTCAGAGGTATGCTCATCAGACTCCCGACCCATTTGAATTCCCGCCAAGAGGACACAGATTGACGGTGGGTTATATCTTTTGGCGATCGTTTCCTATCTTTACCCTTTTATATTTTATTATTTGTTTGTAAAAGTACTGACATTTTATTTGTTTGCAGACTACCCCCGAACGATCCAACGCAGCTCGAACTACATCTTATCTTTCACCGAGTCCAAGCCAACCGAGGTCTGTGTCATTTGTAACACCGCAGTCGAGTTTAAGACCTATAGCTGAGGAACTACCGCCTAGACGTAGACTATTCCAGCGTGTCTCAACGGTGGGTTATGAGAAATTATTTAAAAATAATAAATTAATTAGATTTATATGATAGCTTTTTTTATTGTAACCACAATGGAATATTTATTTTTTAGAATGACGTCTACGTAGCGGCTCTCGATCCTCATCATACTTCTGAGCAAAGAACGCCTAGAGTAAGGCAACACAACTGGACCTGGAGTGTATGCCAACTTTGTATCCGGCGCATGAGTCCGAGCTGTGACGGGAGTGTCCTCTCAGGGTTATTACATGGCGAAAGCGTACTTGTGGATAATTTATTGCAGGTGAGTGGTGTGTGTGTGTGTGTGTGTGTGTGTGTGTGTGTGTGTGTGTGTGTGTGTGTATTTGGGAGTTTAATTTTTATTTGTTATGTTTCAGAGTGAATTTCCACCTACATGGCAGTCGCCGGAAGTTGAGGATATTCTCCTTCAATGGATGGTCACTCTGGCTGGAGCGTTGGGCAAGCTCAACTACTTCTTTGTTGAATGCAACGACGATGAGAGGAGTGCTCTAGCTCCAGCAGTATGGTCAGAGCTGTATCGACGTCTCAGTACACCCCTTGGTTCTTCCAGTGAGAGAATGGCTATTCTCGCTGAGCACCATGGTGTGCTTGGTTATACAACTACACAATCTCCGGATCGACCTGGCACACCAGAAGCGACCCCATTCGTTTGTAGGGTCTGCCTTGACCGCAGGCCTACGATCGTACTAAGGTCCTGTGGTCATGTATTCTGTGACACGTGTGTTATCAGGATATGGAGATGTCCTGTGTGCAGAGGAACTGCTCTCGGGAAGATGCGTTTGTTTTTCTAACTTAAAAATCATAATTTATTTTATCACTGAAGTGTAGCTTAGTCGTAGTGTAATGAAACAGATTACGTAGTGACCCCGCGGAGCTTATCACTCTGGGTGGGGAGCCCGAGCACTATAAATACTGAGCGCATTCTAGCATCCGATATCAGTTCTCTCTCAGCCTCTCTACTGAGACGTCGATACAGACAGACATTCCGCCGAGATATAACTGTCCTGGTATTACTCTGCAGTAAGTATGATCAGTATGATTTTGAGTGCATGTTTCTAGGGTTGTCTTGCTGTGGTTTTTATTTAACCTTATTAACCTTAACCACTAATTAGGGTATAGTTAATGTGTGTGTGTGTCATATTTTTTGTGGAAAGTAATTAACGCAGTTCTTTATTGTTTGATTCACAGATAATGTCCCTCAACGCGAAGTTGGCAGCTTTAAGCAGGAGTCCTGAGACGATTCTTCTGAAGGACCTAGCAGGACGACCAGAGTCGCTGATTGTTGGGGTCCTCCTTCAGAGGCTCCTCTCGTTTATAGGGAAAACATTTAGGGCAACCGTGGAAGTAACACCCTTGGAATTCGTAAACTCGTTCCCCATCAAATCCGTCAACCTTCATTCCGGCAATTTTTGCTTCTCTCCCCCGCCCAGCGTGTCGAATCGTCACATCTCGCTGGTCTTCCTCCCAAGTCAACCATTGCAGAGCAACAGCCGACTGGTTGTCAACCAAGCGATAGCCGTTCTTTGGAATCAAGCCAATTGTGTTGGGTTTCAAAAAGTTACGTCTGAACGCTTTGTTACAAGCACTCGCGATCGTAACTGACTCAAGAAAAGGCTCTACCCTGCATTCCTGCAAGAAGAGCTTTCGAAACTTGATGCACGCTTGGGCTAAAATTTCCACGTCAGAAACACAATACTCAATTATTTCTTTTTCGAAATCAAAGACGTAATTTTGACTCATCTGTTCATTGTGCCAGTTTTCAAAGTCCTCGTAGGCCTTTTTGAACATGGAATCGGGACAGTAAAACTCCATAGCAGGAATAGGACCAACGTAATTTTGATTTTCAGCTGTGTTGAACAGATGAGGGAAGTAACCTTTCTTTTTCTCCGGAGGAAGATCGAATGCTTTGGGGAGTTCAGACAGGGACATTGGGAAATAGTTTAATGAATCTATGAAGCGTACATTGTCAAATTCCATCAGTATAACCTTTGTACCTCTCATTATAAGTTCGGGGGTGAATTTAGTTTGTTCAATGACGTATTTAAGAATAAATTGAAAATCGAACCCCTGGCCATTGTGGGCGATCACGCAGACATTTTTGAATTTTTGGCGAGTTTCCATGATGTAATCAACAAATCTGGCCACTGGATCTTCTCTGAATATTCTTGTACGATTCACGCAAGTGTCACATTCATCGCCCTCAATACATTTCCAACAATACTGCTGCGAGACACACAGATTGACAATGTGAACTTTGGAATCAGGGTCAGTAGCCAGGGGTTCATCTTGACGTGTCTCCAAGTCGAAGAATACGTACACGGAGTCTTTGATTTTAGGGACAGATTTGTCCACCTTCATGTAACATTGGTGGTCAGGAGGCATGAAATCCCTGCAGATTACACAGAACACCTCACCACAGACATGATCTGATTTCCTGTACCTTAGGTTGATAATTTTTTCACACTCCAAACATTTCCTGACAGTTTTGCAGCGCTCGGTCTTATGAGCCATGAAGCATATCTGGTTCTTATACTTCATGTTGCAATCTGTGCAAGATATCCCGCCATTTTCTTCTACACAGGGTGGAGAGACAGTCTGACAGGTTGGGCAAAGGTTGGTGCATCTGTGGTCCCCTTTATGATCATAGGGGATATGGCAGGCTTCACAATAGTGTGTGCAGGCAAAGGCAGCAGTCAGCGATGTTATAACGTTGAAATGACCGTTATGAAATAGTAGATTTATTCTATACTGGGCATCAGGGTTATTCCCCTCAAAGTAAACGTCTCGGCCTCTTTTATCGTAATTGTACACGGTGATCTTATATTTTTTTAGATGGTCTTGGAACTGTGTCAATTCGTGAATTCCTGCTCCTTCTTCACCTATTTCCACCCTAGCCTTCTGCATTAATTTCTTTGCCTTGATCGTTTGCCTGTTACGTCTGTCCATCAGAATTAGGTTGTAACCTTGTACTTTCTTCACCTTTGCCTTTGCCACAACGATCGCTCTAGGGAGACACAGATTGTCAGTGTTTTTAATAACGATAATGCCCCTCCGTTTGTGGCATTCTTCATTAAAAGTATTGAACCTACCTGGACGGATCCTACCAGTGCCTACAGGGAGATTGACACGTGTGCACTCGACCTGGAAGGTGTCCGCTGAGGTGATGGAGTCGGCGTTACTCTGAACAATACCCCCGAAAATTTCCCAGAGGATGTCTCCATCAACCTCGGAAGCAGGTCGAAACGCAACGTATCCGGGCTCTTTATTTCTTAAATTTAAGCTGCGTAAGGTAAACCCAAGCTGATCCCCTTCCGAAGCCTCGGCTTTCATTTTATCAACAAGACTAGAAAACCCCGTTCTGAGCCAATCGAGTTCAGCCACTCCTTCCGGAGGACTGTTAAATTTGAAAGTGGTCCTAGTACCGTGCACTCTGAAACGTCTGACATACGTTTCACTGGTGTTAACAACATGGACAGGATTCATGACAACTGATCAAAGAAGGAAAAATAAAGTATTTAAAAAATGTTAACTGTAGATTATAAAAATCAAGGGAAACAACTTTTGAGTATGTATCGCTCGAAAGCTAGCAGCAAAAGGATAAGTTTCTGATTTGGACAACTGTATATAAAGGGGTGACCTAAGCGACTAAGTTATGTAGGGGTTAATTTAAATGATTAAACTACAACGGCTAACTTCAGGCCGCAATCAAATAATAGCCTAATTATAATACAAAACTAATAATTCCGCTATCAAAAGAGGGGACAAGTTAACCCTAGTGACCTTAGATAGAAAGCAAAGAGATGATTGCACAACAGGAAACTATATTAACCTCGGCGACCCTTGATAGATAACTCTAGAGATGTGCGCAAAATTAAAGGTTTATGTAACTTGTTTGTTTCAGCTTTTGCTGCTTGAAATAACTGTTGAATAAAATAATTTTGAATTACTAAAGTATTCTAGATGGTATAACTGTTGTATATTTCCTGTAACTTTTTTAAAAGAACAGGCTTAAGAATTTGTCCTACGAGCTCTATTCGTCTATGAAACCTCACTCTATCTCTGGCTTCTTGTTCCCACAGTGACCGTCTATCTTCCACCTGCAACCAAACCACACCCGTCACAACGGATTTTGGAAACGATACACGTTTTTTCATTTAAAAATACTATTTGGGCTGAACAACTGATTAACAGTTAATACTAGATAATAATGGTGACTATTAATTATTACCAACCTGAGATACAGAAGAGTGAAGAGAAACTATCACTATAATAAACGTTAAGAAAAATATCACTAACCTGAGACACAAGAGTGTGAAAGAACACTTGATACTAAAGTGAACCCACTGCTGACTGTAACAGGACCGGAGGATGAAGTGAAGAACTGATGCCGGTCACACCTTATATACCCTGCAGGATCCTGGGCGTTGTCCATTATCCCACACTCTAACCTGGTTGATTAACGACCGATACAATCTTGCTAAATTGGCTACATACACGGAATAATTGCAGGGTGTGGTCCCAGACGGCGGGGAATACAGTTAATGGCTCCATAAATTGCAACTGGTACTGATGGTAATTGCAGGGTGTGGTTCCAGACGGCTGGGAATGCGGATTGAATCCATAACGAGGCAGGTTCAAGATAATTGCAGGTATAAAGAAGCAGTAAATTGTTTCGGTGGTAAACTGACGGTTTGGCGGGGTTCCAGCCAGACATGTCTGGGAATTTGTCCGTTTGACCTTTCCTGGTATACTGTCCGTTCTTGTTTCGACTTGCATCTACTGTACGCTGCTCGTTTAAGTTGCAACAGTTAGTTTTGCATATCTTCGTTATTTAGGTTACGTTTGGGTTGAAACTTCGTATGGGGGTGTATACTCTGTATCGCTTTACCACTTTATACCTTCTAGGGGTGAACTACCCTTAAAACACCCCCTAACAGGAAAATGGCAAAATCTTGTCAGAATCGTCTGAGACTTGAGAATCTAGCGTAATTAACATCAAATCGCATGAAAATACTCGAATTTTTGATGGGGGGTGAAAACAACCCTAAACGGATTTATACGTATTGCTCGGTTGTTGGAAGTCTGAGAGAGTTCAAATTCGGTATGTAGGTAGTATTAGGTGCACTCTAGTTTATTTAGGCATCAAAGTCAACCATCAACCCTTAATAGTTCCTCAATAAACCCCTATACTAAGAACACTGTAGCTACCGTACTACTTGAGTCAAAATTCTGAAAATCGGTGTATAGCAGGACCTTACTACGTAGTATTTTTTAACATTTTATTCTAGGCTCCAACCCTCACGGTTACCTCGCAATCGTTACGCAAAACACTAATCGACCCCCACTATTTGGGAATTTTTACTGGGCGTATTTTTTAACCAATCGAAGTGCAATTTGGTACGATGGTACAATGGTTAATTATCTATACAATATATTTTTTTCAGTCATCTGGGACGCCATCTTGAATCACGTAGTCAAAAAAGGTTTCCCGCCACGTGGGCGCCGCCATCTTGTAAAAGCGCGGGAAAAAACACGTGGTACAAAGATAGGTTAACACACGTGGTCTAAAGTGAGGTTAGAACACGTGGTCAGCCACGTGGGCGCCGCCATCTTGGAAAAGCGCGGGAAAAAACACGTGGTTAACACACGTGGTCTAAAGTTAGGTTAGGACACGTGATCAGCACGTGGGCGCCGATGACGTCATCGTTCAAGGTCAATTTGTTTTATCCTCCCGGAGGGTCTACTACTATGGTGTATAAGTAGTTAAAAGACTGCTCACACCGAAACACTAATATCAGATAGCGGTGCAGTGTAATACGAACCCCAATACATAACTGTGGTGTATAAGTAGTTAAAATACTGCTCACACCGTAACACAAATTTCATCTAGCGGCGCAGTGTAATACGAACCCCGATACATAACTATGGTGTATAAGTAGTTAAAAGACTGCTCACACCGTAACAATATCAGCTAGCGGCACAGTGTAATAAAAACCACAATACATCACTATAGTGTATAAGTAGTTAAAAGACTGCTCACACCGTAACACTTATATCAGCTAGCGGCGCAGTGTAATACGAACCCCAATACATAAATATGGTGTATAAGTAGTTAAAAGACTGCTCACATCGTAACACTAATATCAGCTAGTGGCACAGTGTAATACGAACCCCAATACATAACTAAGGTGTATAAGTAGTTATAAGAGTGCTCACACTGAAACACTAACATAAGCTAGCAACGCAGTGTAATACGAACCCAAATATATAACTATGGTGTATAAGTAGTTAAAAGACTGCTGACACCGAAACACTAATATCAGCTAGCGGCGCAGTGTAATACGAACCCCAATACATAACTATGGTGTATAAGTAGTTAAAAGACTGCTCACACCGTAACAATATCAGCTAGCGGCGCAGTGTAATAAGAACCACAATACATAACTATGGTGTATAAGTAGTTAAAAGACTGCTCACACCGTAACACTTATATCAGCTAGCGGTGCAGTGTAATACGAACCCCAATACATAACTGTGGTGTATAAGTAGTTAAAATACTGCTCACACCGTAACACAAATTTCATCTAGCGGCGCAGTGTAATACGAACCCCATAACATAACTATGGTGTTTAAGTAGTTAAAAGACTGCACACACCGAAACACTAATATCAGCTAGTGATTCGGTGTAATACGAACCCCAATACATAACTATGGTGTTTAAGTAGTTAAAAGACTGCTCACACCGAAACACTAATATCAGCTAGTGACGCGGTGTAATACGAAACCCTATACATAACTATGGTGTATAAGTAGTTAAATGACTGCTCACACCGTAACACTAATATCAGCTAGCGGCGCAGTGTAATACGAACCCCAATACATAACTATGGTGTATAAGTAGTTAAAAGACTGCTCACACTGTAACAATATCAGCTAGCGATGCAATGTAATCCGAAATCCAATACATAACTATGGTGTATAAGAAGTTAAAAGACTGCTCACACCGTAACACTAATATCAGCTAGCGGCGCAGTGTAATACGAACCCCAATACATAACTAAGGTGTATAAGTAGTTATAAGACTGCTCACACTGAAACACTAACATAAGCTAGCGGCGCAGTGTAATACGAACCCAAATATATAACTATGGTGTATAAGTAGTTAAAAGACTGCTGACACCGAAACACTAATATCAGCTAGCGGCGCAGTGTAATACGAACCCCAATACATAACTATGGTGTATAAGTAGTTAAAAGACTGCTAACACCGTAACAATATCAGCTAGCGGCGCAGTTTAATACAAACCCTAATACATAAATATGGGGTATAAGTAGTTAAAAGACTGCTCACACCGTAACACTAATATCAGCAAGCGGTGCAGTGTAATACGAACCCCAATACATAACTATGGTGTATAAGTAGTTAAAAGACTGCTCACACTGAAACACTAACATCAGAGAGCGGCGCAGTGCAATACGAACCCCAATACATAACTATGGTGTATAAGTAGTTATAAGACTGCTCACACTGAAACACTAAGGTCAGCAAGCGGCGCAGTGTAATACGAACCCCAATCCATAACTATGGTGTATAAGTAGTTAAAAGACTGCTCACACCGAAACAATATCAGCTAGCTGTGCAGTGTAATACGAACCCCAATACATAACTATGGTGTATAAGTAGTTAAAAGACTGCTCACACTGAAACACTAATATCAGCTAGTGACGCGGTGTAATACGAACCCTAATACATAACTATGGTGTATAAGTAGTTAAATGACTGCTCACACCGTAACACTAATATCAGCTAGCGGCGCAGTGTAATACGAACCCCAATACATAACTATGGTGTATAAGTAGTTAAAAGACTGCTCACACTGTAACAATATCAGCTAGCGATGCAATGTAATCCGAAATCCAATACATAACTATGGTGTATAAGAAGTTAAAAGACTGCTCACACCGTAACACTAATATCAGCTAGCGGCGCAGTGTAATACGAACCCCAATACATAACTAAGGTGTATAAGTAGTTATAAGACTGCTCACACTGAAACACTAACATAAGCTAGCGGCGCAGTGTAATACGAACCCAAATATATAACTATGGTGTATAAGTAGTTAAAAGACTGCTGACACCGAAACACTAATATCAGCTAGCGGCGCAGTGTAATACGAACCCCAATACATAACTATGGTGTATAAGTAGTTAAAAGACTGCTAACACCGTAACAATATCAGCTAGCGGCGCAGTTTAATACAAACCCTAATACATAAATATGGGGTATAAGTAGTTAAAAGACTGCTCACACCGTAACACTAATATCAGCAAGCGGTGCAGTGTAATACGAACCCCAATACATAACTATGGTGTATAAGTAGTTAAAAGACTGCTCACACTGAAACACTAACATCAGAGAGCGGCGCAGTGCAATACGAACCCCAATACATAACTATGGTGTATAAGTAGTTATAAGACTGCTCACACTGAAACACTAAGGTCAGCAAGCGGCGCAGTGTAATACGAACCCCAATCCATAACTATGGTGTATAAGTAGTTAAAAGACTGCTCACACCGAAACAATATCAGCTAGCTGTGCAGTGTAATACGAACCCCAATACATAACTATGGTGTATAAGTAGTTAAAAGACTGCTCACACTGAAACACTAACATCAGTGAGCGGCGCAGTGCAATACGAACCCCAATACATAACAATGGTGTATAAGTAGTTATAAGACTGCTCACACTGAAACACTAAGGTCAGCAAGCGGCGCAGTGTAATACGAACCCCAATCCATAACTATGGTGTATAAGTAGTTAAAAGACTGCTCACACCGTAACACTAATATAAGCTGGCGGCGTAGTGTAATACGAACCCCAATACATAACTATGGTGTATAAGTAGTTAAAAGACTGCTCACTCCGTAACACTAATATCAGCTAGCGGCGCAGTGTAATACGAACCCCAATACATAACTAAGGTGTATAAGTAGTTATAAGAGTGCTCACACTGAAACACTAACATAAGCTAGCAACGCAGTGTAATACGAACCCAAATATATAACTATGGTGTATAAGTAGTTAAAAGACTGCTGACACCGAAACACTAATATCAGCTAGCGGCGCAGTGTAATACGAACCCCAATACATAACTATGGTGTATAAGTAGTTAAAAGACTGCTCACACCGTAACAATATCAGCTAGCGGCGCAGTGTAATAAGAACCACAATACATAACTATGGTGTATAAGTAGTTAAAAGACTGCTCACACCGTAACACTTATATCAGCTAGCGGTGCAGTGTAATACGAACCCCAATACATAACTGTGGTGTATAAGTAGTTAAAATACTGCTCACACCGTAACACAAATTTCATCTAGCGGCGCAGTGTAATACGAACCCCATAACAAAACTATGGTGTTTAAGTAGTTAAAAGACTGCTCACACTGAAACACTAAGGTCAGCAAACGGCGCAGTGTAATACGAACCCCAATCCATAACTATGGTGTATAAGTAGTTAAAAGACTGCTCACACCGAAACAATATCAGCTAGCTGTGCAGTGTAATACGAACCCCAATACATAACTATGGTGTATAAGTAGTTAAAAGACTGCTCACACTGAAACACTAACATCAGTGAGCGGCGCAGTGCAATACGAACCCCAATACATAACAATGGTGTATAAGTAGTTATAAGACTGCTCACACTGAAACACTAAGGTCAGCAAGCGGCGCAGTGTAATACGAACCCCAATCCATAACTATGGTGTATAAGTAGTTAAAAGACTGCTCACACCGTAACACTAATATAAGCTGGCGGCGTAGTGTAATACGAACCCCAATACATAACTATGGTGTATAAGTAGTTAAAAGACTGCTCACTCCGTAACACTAATATCAGCTAGTGGCGCAGTGTAATACGAACCCCAATACATAACTAAGGTGTATAAGTAGTTATAAGAGTGCTCACACTGAAACACTAACATAAGCTAGCAACGCAGTGTAATACGAACCCAAATATATAACTATGGTGTATAAGTAGTTAAAAGACTGCTGACACCGAAACACTAATATCAGCTAGCGGCGCAGTGTAATACGAACCCCAATACATAACTATGGTGTATAAGTAGTTAAAAGACTGCTCACACCGTAACAATATCAGCTAGCGGCGCAGTGTAATAAGAACCACAATACATAACTATGGTGTATAAGTAGTTAAAAGACTGCTCACACCGTAACACTTATATCAGCTAGCGGTGCAGTGTAATACGAACCCCAATACATAACTGTGGTGTATAAGTAGTTAAAATACTGCTCACACCGTAACACAAATTTCATCTAGCGGCGCAGTGTAATACAAACCCCATAACATAACTATGGTGTTTAAGTAGTTAAAAGACTGCACACACCGAAACACTAATATCAGCTAGTGACGCGGTGTAATACGAACCCCAATACATAACTATGGTGTTTAAGTAGTTAAAAGACTGCTCACACCGAAACACTAATATCAGCTAGTGACGCGGTGTAATACGAAACCCTATACATAACTATGGTGTATAAGTAGTTAAATGACTGCTCACACCGTAACACTAATATCAGCTAGCGGCGCAGTGTAATACGAATCCCAATAAATAACTATGGTTTGTAAGTAGTTAAAAGACTGTTCACACCGTAACACTAATATCAGCTAGCGGCGCAGTGTAATACGAACCCTAATACATAACTATGGTGTATAAGTAGTTAAAAGACTGCTCACACCTTAACACTAATATCAGCTAGCGGCGCAGTGTAATACGAACCCCAATACATAACTATGGTGTATAAGTAGTTAAAAGACTGCTCACACTGTAACAATATCAGCTAGCGATGCAATGTAATCCGAAATCCAATACATAACTATGGTGTATAAGAAGTTAAAAGACTGCTCACACCGTAACACTAATATCAGCTAGCGGCGCAGTGTAATACGAACCCCAATACATAACTAAGGTGTATAAGTAGTTATAAGACTGCTCACACTGAAACACTAACATAAGCTAGCGGCGCAGTGTAATACGAACCCAAATATATAACTATGGTGTATAAGTAGTTAAAAGACTGCTGACACCGAAACACTAATATCAGCTAGCGGCGCAGTGTAATACGAACCCCAATACATAACTATGGTGTATAAGTAGTTAAAAGACTGCTAACACCGTAACAATATCAGCTAGCGGCGCAGTTTAATACAAACCCCAATACATAAATATGGGGTATAAGTAGTTAAAAGACTGCTCACACTGAAACACTAACATCAGAGAGCGGCGCAGTGCAATACGAACCCCAATACATAACTATGGTGTATAAGTAGTTATAAGACTGCTCACACTGAAACACTAAGGTCAGCAAGCGGCGCAGTGTAATACGAACCCCAATCCATAACTATGGTGTATAAGTAGTTAAAAGACTGCTCACACCGAAACAATATCAGCTAGCTGTGCAGTGTAATACGAACCCCAAACATAACTATGGTGTATAAGTAGTTAAAAGACTGCTCACACTGAAACACTAACATCAGTGAGCGGCGCAGTGCAATACGAACCCCAATACATAACAATGGTGTATAAGTAGTTATAAGACTGCTCACACTGAAACACTAAGGTCAGCAAGCGGCGCAGTGTAATACGAACCCCAATCCATAACTATGGTGTATAAGTAGTTAAAAGACTGCTCACACCGTAACACTAATATAAGCTGGCGGCGTAGTGTAATACGAACCCCAATACATAACTATGGTGTATAAGTAGTTAAAAGACTGCTCACTCCGTAACACTAATATCAGCTAGCGGCGCAGTGTAATACGAACCCCAATACATAACTAAGGTGTATAAGTAGTTATAAGAGTGCTCACACTGAAACACTAACATAAGCTAGCAACGCAGTGTAATACGAACCCAAATATATAACTATGGTGTATAAGTAGTTAAAAGACTGCTGACACCGAAACACTAATATCAGCTAGCGGCGCAGTGTAATACGAACCCCAATACATAACTATGGTGTATAAGTAGTTAAAAGACTGCTCACACCGTAACAATATCAGCTAGCGGCGCAGTGTAATAAGAACCACAATACATAACTATGGTGTATAAGTAGTTAAAAGACTGCTCACACCGTAACACTTATATCAGCTAGCGGTGCAGTGTAATACGAACCCCAATACATAACTGTGGTGTATAAGTAGTTAAAATACTGCTCACACCGTCACACAAATTTCATCTAGCGGCGCAGTGTAATACGAACCCCATAACATAACTATGGTGTTTAAGTAGTTAAAAGACTGCACACACCGAAACACTAATATCAGCTAGTGACGCGGTGTAATACGAACCACAATACATAACTATGGTGTATAAGTAGTTAAAAGACTGCTCACACCGTAAAAATATCAGCTATCGGTGCAGTGTAATACGAACCCCAATAAATAAATAGGGTGAATAAGTAGTTAAAAGACTGCTCACACCGTAACACTAATATCAGCTAGTGGCGCAGTGTAATACGAACCCCAATACATAACTATGGTGTATAAGTAGTAAAATACTGCTCACATCGAAATACTAATATCAGCTAGCGGCGCAGTGTAATACGAACCCCAATACATAACTATGGTGTATAAGTAGTTAAAAGACTGCTCACACCGAAACAATATCAGCTAGCGGTGCAGTGTAATACGAACCCCAATACATAACTATGGTGTATAAGTACTTATAAGACTGCTCACACTGAAACACTAACGTCAGCAAGCGGCGCAGTGTAATACGAACCCCAATACATAGCTATGGTGTATAAGTAGTTAAAAGACTGCTCACACCGTAACAATATCTGCTAGCGGCACAGTGTAATAAAAACCACAATACATCACTATAGTGTATAAGTAGTTAAAAGACTGCTCACACCGTAACACTTATATCAGCTAGCGGCGCAGTGTAATACGAACCCCAATACATAAATATGGTGTATACGTAGTTAAAAGACTGCTCACACCGTAACACTAATATCAGCTAGTAGCACAGTGTAATACGAACCCCAATACATAACTATGGTGTATAAGTAGTTAAAAGACTGCTCACACCGAAACAATATCAGCTAGCGGTGCAGTGTTATACGAACTCCAAAACATAACTGTGGTGTATAAGTAGTTAAAATACTGCTCACACCGTAACAATATCAGCTAGCGGTGCAGTGTAATACGACCTCAATACATAAGTATGGTGTATAAGTAAGTAAAAGACTGCTCACACCTTAACAATATCAGATATCGGCGCAGTGTAATACGAATCCCAATACATAACTATGGTGTATAAGTAGTTAAAAGACTGCTCACACCGTAACACTAATATCAGCTAGTGGTGCAGTGTAATACGAACCCCAATACATAACTATGGTGTATTTGTAGTTAAAAGACTGCTCACACCGTATTACTAATATAAGGTAGTGGCGGAGTGTAATACGACCCCAATACATAACTATGGTGTGTAAGTAGTTAAAATACTGTTCACACCGTAACACTAATTTCATCTAGCGGCGCAGTGTAATACGAACCCCAATACATAACTATGGTGTTTAAGTAGTTAAAAGACTGCTCACACCGAAACACTAATATCAGCTAGTGACGCGGTGTAATACGAACCCCAATACATAACTATGGTGTATAAGTAGTTAAAAGACTGCTCACACCGAAACAATATCAGCTAGCTGTGCAGTGTAATACGAACCCCAATACATAACTATGGTGTATAAGTAGTTAAATGACTGCTCACACCGTAACACTAATATCAGCTAGCGGCGCAGTGTAATACGAATCTCAATAAATAACTATGGTGTGTGAGTAGTTAAAAGACTATTCACACCGTAACACTAATATCAGCTAGCGGCGCAGTGTAATACGAACCCCAATACATAACTATGGTGTATAAGTAGTTAAAAGACTGCTCACACCGAAACACTAATATCAGCTAGCGGCGCAGTGTAATACGAACCCCAATACATAACTATGGTGTATAAGTAGTTAAAAGACTGCTCACACTGTAACAATATCAGCTAGCGATGCAATGCAATCCGAAATCCAATACATAACTAAGGTGTATAAGAAGTTAAAAGACTGCTCACACCTTAACAATATCAGATATCGGCGCAGTGTAATACGAATCCCAATACATAACTATGGTGAATAAGTAGTTAAAAGACTACTCACACCGTAATACTAATATCAGCTAGCGGCGCAGTGTAATACGAACCCCAATACATAACTATGGTGTATATGTAGTTAAAAGTCTGCTCACACCGTATTACTAATATAAGGTAGCGGCGGAGTGTAATACGAACCCCAATACATAACTATGGTGTGTAAGTAGTTAAAATATTGCTCACACCGTAACACTAATTTCATCTAGCGGCGCAGTGTAATACGAATCCCATAACATAACTATGGTGTATAAGTAGTTAAAAGACTGCTCACACCGTAACAATATCAGCTAGCGGCGCAGTTTAATAAAAACACCAATACATAAATATGGTGTATAAGTAGTTAAAAGACTGCTCACACCGTAACACTAATATCAGCAAGCGGTGCAGTGTAATACGAACCCCAATACATAACTATGGTGTATAAGTAGTTAAAAGACTGCTCACACTGAAACACTAACATCAGAGAGCGGCGCAGTGCAATACGAACCCCAATACATAACTATGGTGAATAAGAAGTTAAAAGACTGCTCACACCTTAACAATATCAGATATCGGCGAAGTGTAATACGAATCCCAATACATAACTAAGGTGTATAAGTAGTTATAAGACTGCTCACACTGAAACACTAACATAAGCTAGCGGCGCAGTGTAATACGAACCCAAATATATAACTATGGTGTATAAGTAGTTAAAAGACTGCTGACAACGAAACACTAATATCAGCTAGCGGCGCAGTGTAATACGAACCCCAATACATAACTATGGTGTATAAGTAGTTAAAAGACTGCTCACACCGTAACAATATCAGCTAGCGGCGCAGTTTAATACAAACCCCAATACATAAATATGGTGTATAAGTAGTTAAAAGACTGCTCACACCGTAACACTAATATCAGCAAGCGGTGCAGTGTAATACGTACCCCAATACATAACTATGGTGTATAAGTAGTTAAAAGACTGCTCACACTGAAACACTAACATCAGAGAGCGGCGCAGTGCAATACGAACCCCAATACATAACTATGGTGTATAAGTAGTTATAAGACTGCTCACACTGAAACACTAAGGTCAGCAAGCGGCGCAGTGTAATACGAACCCCAATCCATAACTATGGTGTATAAGTAGTTAAAAGACTGCTCACACCGTAACACTAATATAAGCTGGCGGCGTAGTGTAATACGAACCCCAATACATAACTATGGTGTATAAGTAGTTAAAAGACTGCTCACTCCGTAACACTAATATCAGCTAGCGGCGCAGTGTAATACGAACCCCAATACATAACTAAGGTGTATAAGTAGTTATAAGAGTGCTCACACTGATACACTAATATAAGCTAGCAACGCAGTGTAATACGAACCCAAATATATAACTATGGTGTATAAGTAGTTAAAAGACTGCTGACACCGAAACACTAATATAAGCTAGCGGCGCAGTGTAATACGCACCCCAATACATAACTATGGTGTATAAGTAGTTAAAAGACTGCTCACACCGTAAAAATATCAGCTATCGGTGCAGTGTAATACGAACCCCAATAAATAAATAGGGTGAATAAGTAGTGAAAAGACTGCTCACACCGTAACACTAATATCAGCTAGTGGCGCAGTGTAATACGAACCCCAATACATAACTATGGTGTATAAGTAGTAAAATACTGCTCACGTCGAAATACTAATATCAGCTAGCGGCGCAGTGTAATACGAACCCCAATACATAACTATGGTGTATAAGTAGTTAAAAGACTGCTCACACTGAAACACTAGCGTCAACAAGCGGTGCAGTGTAATACGAACCCCAATACATAACTATGGTGTATAAGTAGTTATAGGACTGCTCATACTGAAACTCTAACGTCAGCAAGCGGCTTAGTGTAATACGAACCCCAATACATAACTATGGTGTATAAGTAGTTAAAAGACTGCTCACACCTTAACAATATCAGATATCGGCGCAGTGTAATACGAATCCCAATACATAACTATGGTGTATAAGTAGTTAAAAGACTGCTCACACCGTAACACTAATATCAGCTAGTGGTGCAGTGTAATACGAACCCCAATACATAACTATGTTGTATTTGTAGTTAAAAGACTGCTCACACCGTATTACTAATATAAGCTAGCGGCGGAGTGTAATACGAACCCCAATACATAACTATGGTGTGTAAGTAGTTAAAATACTGCTCACACCGTAACACTAATTTCATCTAGCGGCGCAGTGTAATACGAACCCCAATACATAACTATGGTGTTTAAGTAGTTAAAAGACTGCTCACACCGAAACACTAATATCAGCTAGTGACGCGGTGTAATACGAACCCCAATACATAACTATGGTGTATAAGTAGTGAAAAGACTGCTCACACCGAAACAATATCAGCTAGCTGTGCAGTGTAATACGAACCCCAATACATAACTATGGTGTATAAGTAGTTAAATGACTGCTCACACCGTAACACTAATATCAGCTAGAGGCGCAGTGTAATACGAATCCCAATAAATAACTATGGTGTGTAAGTAGTTAAAAGACTATTCACACCGTAACACTAACATCAGCTAGCGGCGCAGTGTAATACGAACCCCAATACATAACTATGGTGTATAAGTAGTTAAAAGACTGCTCACACTGTAACAATATCAGCTAGCGATGCAATGCAATCCGAAATCCAATACATAACTATGGTGTATAAGAAGTTAAAAGACTGCTCACACCGTAACACTAATTTCATCTAGCGGCGCAGTGTAATACGAACCCCATAACATAACTATGGTGTATAAGTAGTTAAAAGACTGTTCACACCGTAACAATATCAGCTAGCGGCGCAGTTTAATACAAACCCCAATACATAAATATGGTGTATAAGTAGTTAAAAGACTGCTCACACCGTAACACTAATATCAGCAAGCGGTGCAGTGTAATACGAACCCCAATATATAACTATGGTGTATAAGTAGTTAAAAGACTGCTCACACTGAAACACTAACATCAGAGAGCGGCGCAGTGCAATACGAACCCCAATACATAACTATGGTGAATAAGAAGTTAAAAGACTGCTCACACCTTAACAATATCAGATATTGGCGCAGTGTAATACGAATCCCAATACATAACTAAGGTGTATAAGTAGTTATAAGACTGCTCACACTGAAACACTAACATAAGCTAGCGGCGCAGTGTAATACGAACCCAAATATATAACTATGGTGTATAAGTAGTTAAAAGACTGCTGACAACGAAACACTAATATCAGCTAGCGGCGCAGTGTAATACGAACCCCAATACATAACTATGGTGTATAAGTAGTTAAAAGACTGCTCACACCGTAACAATATCAGCTAGCGGCGCAGTTTAATACAAACCCCAATACATAAATATGGTGTATAAGTAGTTAAAAGACTGCTCACACCGTAACACTAATATCAGCAAGCGGTGCAGTGTAATACGAACCCCAATACATAACTATGGTGTATAAGTAGTTAAAAGACTGCTCACACTGAAACACTAACATCAGAGAGCGGCGCAGTGCAATACGAACCCCAATACATAACTATGGTGTATAAGTAGTTATAAGACTGCTCACACTGAAACACTAAGGTCAGCAAGCGGCGCAGTGTAATACGAACCCCAATCCATAACTATGGTGTATAAGTAGTTAAAAGACTGCTCACACCGTAACACTAATATAAGCTGGCGGCGTAGTGTAATACGAACCCCAATACATAACTATGGTGTATAAGTAGTTAAAAGACTGCTCACTCCGTAACACTAATATCAGCTAGCGGCGCAGTGTAATACGAACCCCAATACATAACTAAGGTGTATAAGTAGTTATAAGAGTGCTCACACTGATACACTAATATAAGCTAGCAACGCAGTGTAATACGAACCCAAATATATAACTATGGTGTATAAGTAGTTAAAAGACTGCTGACACCGAAACACTAATATCAGCTAGCGGCGCAGTGTAATACGCACCCCAATACATAACTATGGTGTATAAGTAGTTAAAAGACTGCTCACACCGTAACAATATCAGCTAGCGGCGCAGTGTAATAAGAACCACAATACATAACTATGGTGTATAAGTAGTTAAAAGACTGCTCACACCGTAACACTTATATCAGCTAGCGGTGCAGTGTAATACGAACCCCAATACATAACTGTGGTGTATAAGTAGTTAAAATACTGCTCACACCGTAACACAAATTTCATCTAGCGGCGCAGTGTAATACGAACCCCATAACATAACTATGGTGTTTAAGTAGTTAAAAGACTGCTCACACTGAAACACTAGCGTCAACAAGCGGTGCAGTGTAATACGAACTCCAATACATAACTATGGTGTATAAGTAGTTATAGGACTGCTCATACTGAAACTCTAACGTCAGCAAGCGGCTTAGTGTAATACGAACCCCAATACATAACTATGGTGTATAAGTAGTTAAAAGACTGCTCACACCGTAAAAATATCAGCTATCGGTGCAGTGTAATACGAACCCCAATAAATAAATAGGGTGAATAAGTAGTTAAAAGACTGCTCACACCGAAACAATATCAGCTAGCTGTGCAGTGTAATACGAACCCCAATACATAACTATGGTGTATATGTAGTTATAGGACTGCTCACACTGAAACTCTAACGTCAGCAAGCGGCTTAGTGTAATACGAACCCCAATACATAACTATGGTGAATAAGTAGTTAAAAGACTGCTCACACCGAAACAATATCAGCTAGCGGTGCAGTGTAATACGAACCCCAATACATAACTATGGTGTATAAGTACTTATAAGACTGCTCACACTGAAACACTAACGTCAGCAAGCGGCGCAGTGTAATACGAACCCCAATACATAACTATGGTGTATAAGTAGTTAAAAGACTGCTCACACCGTAACAATATCAGCTAGCGGCACAGTGTAATAAAAACCACAATACATCACTATAGTGTATAAGTAGTTAAAAGACTGCTCACACTGAAACACTAAGGTCAGCAAGCGGCGCAGTGTAATACGAACCCCAATACATAACTATGGTGTATATGTAGTTATAGGACTGCTCACACTGAAACTCTAACGTCAGCAAGCGGCTTAGTGTAATACGAACCCCAATACATAACTATGGTGAATAAGTAGTTAAAAGACTGCTCACACCGAAACAATATCAGCTAGCTGTGCAGTGTAATACGAACCCCAATACATAACTATGGTGTATATGTAGTTATAGGACTGCTCACACTGAAACTCTAACGTCAGCAAGCGGCTTAGTGTAATACGAACCCCAATACATAACTATGGTGAATAAGTAGTTAAAAGACTGCTCACACCGAAACAATATCAGCTAGCGGTGCAGTGTAATACGAACCCCAATACATAACTATGGTGTATAAGTACTTATAAGACTGCTCACACTGAAACACTAACGTCAGCAAGCGGCGCAGTGTAATACGAACCCCAATACATAACTATGGTGTATAAGTAGTTAAAAGATTGCTCACACCGTAACAATATCAGCTAGCGGCACAGTGTAATAAAAACCACAATACATCACTATAGTGTATAAGTAGTTAAAAGACTGCTCACACCGTAACACTTATATCAGCTAGCGGCGCAGTGTAATACGAACCCCAATACATAAATATGGTGTATAAGTAGTTAAAAGACTGCTCACACCGTAACACTAATATCAGCTAGTGGCACAGTGTAATACGAACCCCAATACATAACTATGGTGTATAAGTAGTTAAAAGACTGCTCACACCGAAACAATATCAGCTAGCGGTGCAGTGTAATACGAACTCCAAAACATACTTGTGGTGTATAAGTAGTTAAAATACTGCTCACACCGTAACAATATCAGCTAGCGGTGCAGTGTAATACGAACCCCAATACATAACTATGGTGTATAAGTAGTTAAAAGACTGCTCACACCTTAACAATATCAGATATCGGCGCAGTGTAATACGAATCCCAATACATAACTATGGTGTATAAGTAGTTAAAAGACTGCTCACACCGTAACACTAATATCAGCTAGCGGTGCAGTGTAATACGAACCCCAATACATAACTATGGTGTATTTGTAGTTAAAAGACTGCTCACACCGTATTACTAATATAAGCTAGCGGCGGAGTGTAATACGAACCCCAATACATAACTATGGTGTGTAAGTAGTTAAAATACTGCTCACACCGTAACACTAATTTCATCTAGCGGCGCAGTGTAATACGAACCCCAATACATAACTATGGTGTTTAAGTAGTTAAAAGACTGCTCACACCGAAACACTAATATCAGCTAGTGACGCGGTGTAATACGAACCCCAATACATAACTATGGTGTATAAGTAGTGAAAAGACTGCTCACACCGAAACAATATCAGCTAGCTGTGCAGTGTAATACGAACCCCAATACATAACTATGGTGTATAAGTAGTTAAATGACTGCTCACACCGTAACACTAATATCAGCTAGAGGCGCAGTGTAATACGAATCCCAATAAATAACTATGGTGTGTAAGTAGTTAAAAGACTATTCACACCGTAACACTAACATCAGCTAGCGGCGCAGTGTAATACGAACCCCAATACATAACTATGGTGTATAAGTAGTTAAAAGACTGCTCACACTGTAACAATATCAGCTAGCGATGCAATGCAATCCGAAATCCAATACATAACTATGGTGTATAAGAAGTTAAAAGACTGCTCACACCGTAACACTAATTTCATCTAGCGGCGCAGTGTAATACGAACCCCATAACATAACTATGGTGTATAAGTAGTTAAAAGACTGCTCACACCGTAACAATATCAGCTAGCGGCGCAGTTTAATACAAACCCCAATACATAAATATGGTGTATAAGTAGTTAAAAGACTGCTCACACCGTAACACTAATATCAGCAAGCGGTGCAGTGTAATACGAACCCCAATATATAACTATGGTGTATAAGTAGTTAAAAGACTGCTCACACTGAAACACTAACATCAGAGAGCGGCGCAGTGCAATACGAACCCCAATACATAACTATGGTGAATAAGAAGTTAAAAGACTGCTCACACCTTAACAATATCAGATATTGGCGCAGTGTAATACGAATCCCAATACATAACTAAGGTGTATAAGTAGTTATAAGACTGCTCACACTGAAACACTAACATAAGCTAGCGGCGCAGTGTAATACGAACCCAAATATATAACTATGGTGTATAAGTAGTTAAAAGACTGCTGACAACGAAACACTAATATCAGCTAGCGGCGCAGTGTAATACGAACCCCAATACATAACTATGGTGTATAAGTAGTTAAAAGACTGCTCACACCGTAACAATATCAGCTAGCGGCGCAGTTTAATACAAACCCCAATACATAAATATGGTGTATAAGTAGTTAAAAGACTGCTCACACCGTAACACTAATATCAGCAAGCGGTGCAGTGTAATACGAACCCCAATACATAACTATGGTGTATAAGTAGTTAAAAGACTGCTCACACTGAAACACTAACATCAGAGAGCGGCGCAGTGCAATACGAACCCCAATACATAACTATGGTGTATAAGTAGTTATAAGACTGCTCACACTGAAACACTAAGGTCAGCAAGCGGCGCAGTGTAATACGAACCCCAATCCATAACTATGGTGTATAAGTAGTTAAAAGACTGCTCACACCGTAACACTAATATAAGCTGGCGGCGTAGTGTAATACGAACCCCAATACATAACTATGGTGTATAAGTAGTTAAAAGACTGCTCACTCCGTAACACTAATATCAGCTAGCGGCGCAGTGTAATACGAACCCCAATACATAACTAAGGTGTATAAGTAGTTATAAGAGTGCTCACACTGATACACTAATATAAGCTAGCAACGCAGTGTAATACGAACCCAAATATATAACTATGGTGTATAAGTAGTTAAAAGACTGCTGACACCGAAACACTAATATCAGCTAGCGGCGCAGTGTAATACGCACCCCAATACATAACTATGGTGTATAAGTAGTTAAAAGACTGCTCACACCGTAACAATATCAGCTAGCGGCGCAGTGTAATAAGAACCACAATACATAACTATGGTGTATAAGTAGTTAAAAGACTGCTCACACCGTAACACTTATATCAGCTAGCGGTGCAGTGTAATACGAACCCCAATACATAACTGTGGTGTATAAGTAGTTAAAATACTGCTCACACCGTAACACAAATTTCATCTAGCGGCGCAGTGTAATACGAACCCCATAACATAACTATGGTGTTTAAGTAGTTAAAAGACTGCTCACACTGAAACACTAGCGTCAACAAGCGGTGCAGTGTAATACGAACTCCAATACATAACTATGGTGTATAAGTAGTTATAGGACTGCTCATACTGAAACTCTAACGTCAGCAAGCGGCTTAGTGTAATACGAACCCCAATACATAACTATGGTGTATAAGTAGTTAAAAGACTGCTCACACCGTAAAAATATCAGCTATCGGTGCAGTGTAATACGAACCCCAATAAATAAATAGGGTGAATAAGTAGTTAAAAGACTGCTCACACCGAAACAATATCAGCTAGCTGTGCAGTGTAATACGAACCCCAATACATAACTATGGTGTATATGTAGTTATAGGACTGCTCACACTGAAACTCTAACGTCAGCAAGCGGCTTAGTGTAATACGAACCCCAATACATAACTATGGTGAATAAGTAGTTAAAAGACTGCTCACACCGAAACAATATCAGCTAGCGGTGCAGTGTAATACGAACCCCAATACATAACTATGGTGTATAAGTACTTATAAGACTGCTCACACTGAAACACTAACGTCAGCAAGCGGCGCAGTGTAATACGAACCCCAATACATAACTATGGTGTATAAGTAGTTAAAAGACTGCTCACACCGTAACAATATCAGCTAGCGGCACAGTGTAATAAAAACCACAATACATCACTATAGTGTATAAGTAGTTAAAAGACTGCTCACACTGAAACACTAAGGTCAGCAAGCGGCGCAGTGTAATACGAACCCCAATACATAACTATGGTGTATATGTAGTTATAGGACTGCTCACACTGAAACTCTAACGTCAGCAAGCGGCTTAGTGTAATACGAACCCCAATACATAACTATGGTGAATAAGTAGTTAAAAGACTGCTCACACCGAAACAATATCAGCTAGCTGTGCAGTGTAATACGAACCCCAATACATAACTATGGTGTATATGTAGTTATAGGACTGCTCACACTGAAACTCTAACGTCAGCAAGCGGCTTAGTGTAATACGAACCCCAATACATAACTATGGTGAATAAGTAGTTAAAAGACTGCTCACACCGAAACAATATCAGCTAGCGGTGCAGTGTAATACGAACCCCAATACATAACTATGGTGTATAAGTACTTATAAGACTGCTCACACTGAAACACTAACGTCAGCAAGCGGCGCAGTGTAATACGAACCCCAATACATAACTATGGTGTATAAGTAGTTAAAAGATTGCTCACACCGTAACAATATCAGCTAGCGGCACAGTGTAATAAAAACCACAATACATCACTATAGTGTATAAGTAGTTAAAAGACTGCTCACACCGTAACACTTATATCAGCTAGCGGCGCAGTGTAATACGAACCCCAATACATAAATATGGTGTATAAGTAGTTAAAAGACTGCTCACACCGTAACACTAATATCAGCTAGTGGCACAGTGTAATACGAACCCCAATACATAACTATGGTGTATAAGTAGTTAAAAGACTGCTCACACCGAAACAATATCAGCTAGCGGTGCAGTGTAATACGAACTCCAAAACATACTTGTGGTGTATAAGTAGTTAAAATACTGCTCACACCGTAACAATATCAGCTAGCGGTGCAGTGTAATACGAACCCCAATACATAACTATGGTGTATAAGTAGTTAAAAGACTGCTCACACCTTAACAATATCAGATATCGGCGCAGTGTAATACGAATCCCAATACATAACTATGGTGTATAAGTAGTTAAAAGACTGCTCACACCGTAACACTAATATCAGCTAGCGGTGCAGTGTAATACGAACCCCAATACATAACTATGGTGTATTTGTAGTTAAAAGACTGCTCACACCGTATTACTAATATAAGCTAGCGGCGGAGTGTAATACGAACCCCAATACATAACTATGGTGTGTAAGTAGTTAAAATACTGCTCACACCGTAACACTAATTTCATCTAGCGGCGCAGTGTAATACGAACCCCAATACATAACTATGGTGTTTAAGTAGTTAAATGACTGCTCACACCGAAACACTAATATCAGCTAGTGACGCGGTGTAATACGAACCCCAATACATAACTATGGTGTTTAAGTAGTTAAAAGACTGCTCACACCGAAACACTAATATCAGCTAGTGACGCGGTGTAATACGAACCCCAATACATAACTATGGTGTATAAGTAGTTAAAAGACTGCTCACACCGAAACAATATCAGCTAGCTGTGCAGTGTAATACGAACCCCAATACATAACTATGGTGTATAAGTAGTTAAATGACTGCTCACACCGTAACACTAATATCAGCTAGCGGCGCAGTGTAATACGAATCCCAATAAATAACTATGGTGTGTAAGTAGTTAAAAGACTGTTCACACCGTTACACTAATATCAGGTAGCGGCGCAGTGTAATACGAACCCCAATACATAACTATGGTGTATAAGTAGTTAAAAGACTGCTCACACCGAAACACTAATATCAGCTAGCGGCGCAGTGTAATACGAACCCAAATACATAACTATGGTGTATAAGTAGTTAAAAGACTGCTCACACTGTAACAATATCAGCTAGCGATGCAATGTAATCCGAAATCCAATACATAACTATGGTGTATAAGAAGTTAAAAGACTGCTCACACCTTAACAATATCAGATATCGGGGCAGTGTAATACGAATCCCAATACATAACTATGGTGAATAAGTAGTTAAAAGACTGCTCACACCGTAACACTAATATCAGCTAGCGGCGCAGTGTAATACGAACCCCAATACATAACTATGGTGTATATGTAGTTAAAAGACTGCTCACACCTTATTACTAATATAAGCTAGCGGCGGAGTGTAATACGAACCCCAATACATAACTATGGTGTGTAAGTAGTTAAAATATTGCTCACACCGTAACACTAATTTCATCTAGCGGCACAGTGTAATACGAACCCCAATACATAACTATGGTGTATAAGTAGTTAAAAGACTGCTCACACCGAAACACTAATATCAGCTAGCGGCGCAGTGTAATATGAACCCCAATACATAACTATGGTGTATAAGTAGTTAAAAGACTGCTCACACCGTAACAATATCAGCTAGCGGCGCAGTTTAATACGAACCCCAATACATAACTGTGGTGTATAAGTAGTTAAAATACTGCTCACACCGTAACACAAATTTCATCTAGCGGCGCAGTGTAATACGAACCCCATAACATAACTATGGTGTTTAAGTAGTTAAAAGACTGCTCACACCGAAACACTAATATCAGCTAGTGACGTGGTGTAATACGAACCCCAATACATAACTATGGTGTATAAGTAGTTAAAAGACTGCTCACACCGTAAAAATATCAGCTATCGGTGCAGTGTAATACGAACCCCAATAAATAAATAGGGTGAATAAGTAGTGAAAAGACTGCTCACACCGTAACACTAATATCAGCTAGTGGCGCAGTGTAATACGAACCCCAATACATAACTATGGTGTATAAGTAGTAAAATACTGCTCACGTCGAAATACTAATATCAGCTAGCGGCGCAGTGTAATACGAACCCCAATACATAACTATGGTGTATAAGTAGTTAAAAGACTGCTCACACTGAAACACTAGCGTCAACAAGCGGTGCAGTGTAATACGAACCCCAATACATAACTATGGTGTATAAGTAGTTATAGGACTGCTCATACTGAAACTCTAACGTCAGCAAGCGGCTTAGTGTAATACGAACCCCAATACATAACTATGGTGTATAAGTAGTTAAAAGACTGCTCACACCTTAACAATATCAGATATCGGCGCAGTGTAATACGAATCCCAATACATAACTATGGTGTATAAGTAGTTAAAAGACTGCTCACACCGTAACACTAATATCAGCTAGTGGTGCAGTGTAATACGAACCCCAATACATAACTATGTTGTATTTGTAGTTAAAAGACTGCTCACACCGTATTACTAATATAAGCTAGCGGCGGAGTGTAATACGAACCCCAATACATAACTATGGTGTGTAAGTAGTTAAAAGACTGCTCACACCGTAACACTAATATCAGCTAGCGGCGCAGTGTAATACGAACCCCAATACATAACTATGGTGTTTAAGTAGTTAAAAGACTGCTCACACCGAAACACTAATATCAGCTAGTGACGCGGTGTAATACGAACCCCAATACATAACTATGGTGTATAAGTAGTGAAAAGACTGCTCACACCGAAACAATATCAGCTAGCTGTGCAGTGTAATACGAACCCCAATACATAACTATGGTGTATAAGTAGTTAAATGACTGCTCACACCGTAACACTAATATCAGCTAGAGGCGCAGTGTAATACGAATCCCAATAAATAACTATGGTGTGTAAGTAGTTAAAAGACTATTCACACCGTAACACTAACATCAGCTAGCGGCGCAGTGTAATACGAACCCCAATACATAACTATGGTGTATAAGTAGTTAAAAGACTGCTCACACTGTAACAATATCAGCTAGCGATGCAATGCAATCCGAAATCCAATACATAACTATGGTGTATAAGAAGTTAAAAGACTGCTCACACCGTAACACTAATTTCATCTAGCGGCGCAGTGTAATACGAACCCCATAACATAACTATGGTGTATAAGTAGTTAAAAGACTGCTCACACCGTAACAATATCAGCTAGCGGCGCAGTTTAATACAAACCCCAATACATAAATATGGTGTATAAGTAGTTAAAAGACTGCTCACACCGTAACACTAATATCAGCAAGCGGTGCAGTGTAATACGAACCCCAATATATAACTATGGTGTATAAGTAGTTAAAAGACTGCTCACACTGAAACACTAACATCAGAGAGCGGCGCAGTGCAATACGAACCCCAATACATAACTATGGTGAATAAGAAGTTAAAAGACTGCTCACACCTTAACAATATCAGATATTGGCGCAGTGTAATACGAATCCCAATACATAACTAAGGTGTATAAGTAGTTATAAGACTGCTCACACTGAAACACTAACATAAGCTAGCGGCGCAGTGTAATACGAACCCAAATATATAACTATGGTGTATAAGTAGTTAAAAGACTGCTGACAACGAAACACTAATATCAGCTAGCGGCGCAGTGTAATACGAACCCCAATACATAACTATGGTGTATAAGTAGTTAAAAGACTGCTCACACCGTAACAATATCAGCTAGCGGCGCAGTTTAATACAAACCCCAATACATAAATATGGTGTATAAGTAGTTAAAAGACTGCTCACACCGTAACACTAATATCAGCAAGCGGTGCAGTGTAATACGAACCCCAATACATAACTATGGTGTATAAGTAGTTAAAAGACTGCTCACACTGAAACACTAACATCAGAGAGCGGCGCAGTGCAATACGAACCCCAATACATAACTATGGTGTATAAGTAGTTATAAGACTGCTCACACTGAAACACTAAGGTCAGCAAGCGGCGCAGTGTAATACGAACCCCAATCCATAACTATGGTGTATAAGTAGTTAAAAGACTGCTCACACCGTAACACTAATATAAGCTGGCGGCGTAGTGTAATACGAACCCCAATACATAACTATGGTGTATAAGTAGTTAAAAGACTGCTCACTCCGTAACACTAATATCAGCTAGCGGCGCAGTGTAATACGAACCCCAATACATAACTAAGGTGTATAAGTAGTTATAAGAGTGCTCACACTGATACACTAATATAAGCTAGCAACGCAGTGTAATACGAACCCAAATATATAACTATGGTGTATAAGTAGTTAAAAGACTGCTGACACCGAAACACTAATATCAGCTAGCGGCGCAGTGTAATACGCACCCCAATACATAACTATGGTGTATAAGTAGTTAAAAGACTGCTCACACCGTAACAATATCAGCTAGCGGCGCAGTGTAATAAGAACCACAATACATAACTATGGTGTATAAGTAGTTAAAAGACTGCTCACACCGTAACACTTATATCAGCTAGCGGTGCAGTGTAATACGAACCCCAATACATAACTGTGGTGTATAAGTAGTTAAAATACTGCTCACACCGTAACACAAATTTCATCTAGCGGCGCAGTGTAATACGAACCCCATAACATAACTATGGTGTTTAAGTAGTTAAAAGACTGCTCACACTGAAACACTAGCGTCAACAAGCGGTGCAGTGTAATACGAACTCCAATACATAACTATGGTGTATAAGTAGTTATAGGACTGCTCATACTGAAACTCTAACGTCAGCAAGCGGCTTAGTGTAATACGAACCCCAATACATAACTATGGTGTATAAGTAGTTAAAAGACTGCTCACACCGTAAAAATATCAGCTATCGGTGCAGTGTAATACGAACCCCAATAAATAAATAGGGTGAATAAGTAGTTAAAAGACTGCTCACACTGAAACACTAAGGTCAGCAAGCGGCGCAGTGTAATACGAACCCCAATCCATAACTATGGTGTATAAGTAGTTAAAAGACTGCTCACACCGAAACAATATCAGCTAGCTGTGCAGTGTAATACGAACCCCAATACATAACTATGGTGTATATGTAGTTATAGGACTGCTCACACTGAAACTCTAACGTCAGCAAGCGGCTTAGTGTAATACGAACCCCAATACATAACTATGGTGAATAAGTAGTTAAAAGACTGCTCACACCGAAACAATATCAGCTAGCGGTGCAGTGTAATACGAACCCCAATACATAACTATGGTGTATAAGTACTTATAAGACTGCTCACACTGAAACACTAACGTCAGCAAGCGGCGCAGTGTAATACGAACCCCAATACATAACTATGGTGTATAAGTAGTTAAAAGACTGCTCACACCGTAACAATATCAGCTAGCGGCACAGTGTAATAAAAACCACAATACATCACTATAGTGTATAAGTAGTTAAAAGACTGCTCACACTGAAACACTAAGGTCAGCAAGCGGCGCAGTGTAATACGAACCCCAATACATAACTATGGTGTATATGTAGTTATAGGACTGCTCACACTGAAACTCTAACGTCAGCAAGCGGCTTAGTGTAATACGAACCCCAATACATAACTATGGTGAATAAGTAGTTAAAAGACTGCTCACACCGAAACAATATCAGCTAGCTGTGCAGTGTAATACGAACCCCAATACATAACTATGGTGTATATGTAGTTATAGGACTGCTCACACTGAAACTCTAACGTCAGCAAGCGGCTTAGTGTAATACGAACCCCAATACATAACTATGGTGAATAAGTAGTTAAAAGACTGCTCACACCGAAACAATATCAGCTAGCGGTGCAGTGTAATACGAACCCCAATACATAACTATGGTGTATAAGTACTTATAAGACTGCTCACACTGAAACACTAACGTCAGCAAGCGGCGCAGTGTAATACGAACCCCAATACATAACTATGGTGTATAAGTAGTTAAAAGATTGCTCACACCGTAACAATATCAGCTAGCGGCACAGTGTAATAAAAACCACAATACATCACTATAGTGTATAAGTAGTTAAAAGACTGCTCACACCGTAACACTTATATCAGCTAGCGGCGCAGTGTAATACGAACCCCAATACATAAATATGGTGTATAAGTAGTTAAAAGACTGCTCACACCGTAACACTAATATCAGCTAGTGGCACAGTGTAATACGAACCCCAATACATAACTATGGTGTATAAGTAGTTAAAAGACTGCTCACACCGAAACAATATCAGCTAGCGGTGCAGTGTAATACGAACTCCAAAACATACTTGTGGTGTATAAGTAGTTAAAATACTGCTCACACCGTAACAATATCAGCTAGCGGTGCAGTGTAATACGAACCCCAATACATAACTATGGTGTATAAGTAGTTAAAAGACTGCTCACACCTTAACAATATCAGATATCGGCGCAGTGTAATACGAATCCCAATACATAACTATGGTGTATAAGTAGTTAAAAGACTGCTCACACCGTAACACTAATATCAGCTAGCGGTGCAGTGTAATACGAACCCCAATACATAACTATGGTGTATTTGTAGTTAAAAGACTGCTCACACCGTATTACTAATATAAGCTAGCGGCGGAGTGTAATACGAACCCCAATACATAACTATGGTGTGTAAGTAGTTAAAATACTGCTCACACCGTAACACTAATTTCATCTAGCGGCGCAGTGTAATACGAACCCCAATACATAACTATGGTGTTTAAGTAGTTAAATGACTGCTAACACCGAAACACTAATATCAGCTAGTGACGCGGTGTAATACGAACCCCAATACATAACTATGGTGTTTAAGTAGTTAAAAGACTGCTCACACCGAAACACTAATATCAGCTAGTGACGCGGTGTAATACGAACCCCAATACATAACTATGGTGTATAAGTAGTTAAAAGACTGCTCACACCGAAACAATATCAGCTAGCTGTGCAGTGTAATACGAACCCCAATACATAACTATGGTGTATAAGTAGTTAAATGACTGCTCACACCGTAACACTAATATCAGCTAGCGGCGCAGTGTAATACGAATCCCAATAAATAACTATGGTGTGTAAGTAGTTAAAAGACTGTTCACACCGTTACACTAATATCAGGTAGCGGCGCAGTGTAATACGAACCCCAATACATAACTATGGTGTATAAGTAGTTAAAAGACTGCTCATACCGAAACACTAATATCAGCTAGCGGCGCAGTGTAATACGAACCCAAATACATAACTATGGTGTATAAGTAGTTAAAAGACTGCTCACACTGTAACAATATCAGCTAGCGATGCAATGTAATCCGAAATCCAATACATAACTATGGTGTATAAGAAGTTAAAAGACTGCTCACATTTTAACAATATCAGATATCGGGGCAGTGTAATACGAATCCCAATACATAACTATGGTGAATAAGTAGTTAAAAGACTGCTCACACCGTAACACTAATATCAGCTAGCGGCGCAGTGTAATACGAACCCCAATACATAACTATGGTGTATATGTAGTTAAAAGACTGCTCACACCTTATTACTAATATAAGCTAGCGGCGGAGTGTAATACGAACCCCAATACATAACTATGGTGTGTAAGTAGTTAAAATATTGCTCACACCGTAACACTAATTTCATCTAGCGGCACAGTGTAATACGAACCCCAATACATAACTACGGTGTATAAGTAGTTAAAAGACTGCTCACACCGAAACACTAATATCAGCTAGCGGCGCAGTGTAATATGAACCCCAATACATAACTATGGTGTATAAGTAGTTAAAAGACTGCTCACACCGTAACAATATCAGCTAGCGGCGCAGTTTAATACAAACCCCAATACATAAATATGGTGTATAAGTAGTTAAACGACTGCTCACACCGTAACACTAATATCAGCAAGCGGTGCAGTGTAATACGAACCCCAATACATAACTATGGTGTATAAGTAGTTAAAAGACTGCTCACACTGAAACACTAACATCAGAGAGCGGCGCAGTGCAATACAAACCCCAATACATAACTATGGTGTATAAGTAGTTATAAGACTGCTCACACTGAAACACTAAGGTCAGCAAGCGGCGCAGTGTAATACGAACCCCAATCCATAACTATGGTGTATAAGTAGTTAAAAGACTGCTCACACTGAAACACTAACATCAGAGAGCGGCGCAGTGCAATACGAACCCCAATACATAACTATGGTGTATAAGTAGTTAAAAGACTGCTCACTCCGTAACACTAATATCAGCTAGCGGCGCAGTCTAATACGAACCCCAATACATAACTAAGGTGTATAAGTAGTTATAAGAGTGCTCACACTGAAACACTAACATAAGCTAGCAACGCAGTGTAATACGAACCCAAATATATAACTATGGTGTATAAGTAGTTAAAAGACTGCTGACACCGAAACACTAATATCAGCTAGCGGCGCAGTGTAATACGAACCCCAATACATAACTATGGTGTATAAGTAGTTAAAAGACTGCTCACACCGTAACAATATCAGCTAGCGGCGCAGTGTAATAAGAACCACAATACATAACTATGGTGTATAAGTAGTTAAAAGACTGCTCACACCGTAACACTTATATCAGCTAGCGGTGCAGTGTAATACGAACCCCAATACATAACTGTGGTGTATAAGTAGTTAAAATACTGCTCACACCGTAACACAAATTTCATCTAGCGGCGCAGTGTAATACGAACCCCATAACATAACTATGGTGTTTAAGTAGTTAAAAGACTGCTCACACCGAAACACTAATATCAGCTAGTGACGCGGTGTAATACGAACCCCAATACATAACTATGGTGTATAAGTAGTTAAAAGACTGCTCACACCGTAAAAATATCAGCTATCGGTGCAGTGTAATACGAACCCCAATAAATAAATAGGGTGAATAAGTAGTTAAAAGACTGCTCACACCGTAACACTAATATCAGCTAGTGGCGCAGTGTAATACGAACCCCAATACATAACTATGGTGTATAAGTAGTAAAATACTGCTCACATCGAAATACTAATATCAGCTAGCGGCGCAGTGTAATACGAACCCCAATACATAACTATGGTGTATAAGTAGTTAAAAGACTGCACACACTGAAACACTAGCGTCAACAAGCGGTGCAGTGTAATACGAACCCCAATACATAACTATGGTGTATAAGTAGTTATAGGACTGCTCATACTGAAACTCTAACGTCAGCAAACGGCTTAGTGTAATACGAACCCCAATACATAACTATGGTGTATAAGTAGTTAAAAGACTGCTCACACCGTAAAAATATCAGCTATCGGTGCAGTGTAATACGAACCCCAATAAATAAATAGGGTGAATAAGTAGTTAAAAGACTGCTCACACTGAAACACTAAGGTCAGCAAGCGGCGCAGTGTAATACGAACCCCAATCCATAACTATGGTGTATAAGTAGTTAAAAGACTGCTCACACCGAAACAATATCAGCTAGCTGTGCAGTGTAATACGAACACCAATACATAACTATGGTGTATAAGTAGTTAAAAGACTGCTCACACTGAAACACTAACATCAGTGAGCGGCGCAGTGCAATACGAACCCCAATACATAACTATGGTGTATAAGTAGTTATAAGACTGCTCACACTGAAACACTAAGGTCAGCAAGCGGCGCAGTGTAATACGAAATCCAATCCATAATTATGGTGTATAAGTAGTTAAAAGACTGCTCACACCGTAACACTAATATAAGCTGGCGGCGTAGTGTAATACGAACCCCAATACATAACTATGGTGTATAAGTAGTTAAAAGACTGCTAACTCCGTAACACTAATATCAGCTAGCGGCGCAGTGTAATACGAACCCCAATACATAACTAAGGTGTATAAGTAGTTATAAGAGTGCTCACACTGAAACACTAACATAAGCTAGCAACGCAGTGTAATACGAACCCCAATACATAACTATGGTGAATAAGTAGTCAAAAGACTGCTCACACCGAAACAATATCAGCTAGCGGTGCAGTGTAATACGAACCCCAATACATAACTATGGTGTATAAGTACTTATAAGACTGCTCACACTGAAACACTAACGTCAGCAAGCGGCCCAGTGTAATACAAACCCCAATACATAACTATGGTGTATAAGTAGTTAAAAGACTGCTCACACCGTAACAATATCAGCTAGCGGCACAGTGTAATAAAAACCACAATACATCACTATAGTGTATAAGTAGTTAAAAGACTGCTCACACCGTAACACTTATATCAGCTAGCGGCGCAGTGTAATACGAACCCCAATACATAAATATGGTGTATAAGTAGTTAAAAGACTGCTCACACCGTAACAATAATATCAGCTAGTGGCACAGTGTAATACGAACCCCAATACATAACTATGGTGTATAAGTAGTTAAAAGACTGCTCACACCGAAACAATATCAGCTAGCGGTGCAGTGTAATACGAACTCCAAAACATAACTGTGGTGTATAAGTAGTTAAAATACTGCTCACACCGTAACAATATCAGCTAGCGGTGCAGTGTAATACGAACCTCAATACATAACTATGGTGTATAAGTAGTTAAAAGACTGCTCACACCTTAACAATATCAGATATCGGCGCAGTGTAATACGAATCCCAATACATAACTATGGTGTATAAGTAGTTAAAAGACTGCTCACACCGTAACACTAATATCAGCTAGCGGTGCAGTGTAATACGAACCCCAATACATAATTATGGTGTATTTGTAGTTAAAAGACTGCTCACACCGTATTACTAATATAAGCTGGCGGCGGAGTGTAATACGAACCCCAATACATAACTATGGTGTGTAAGTAGTTAAAATACTGCTCACACCGTAACACTAATTTCATCTAGCGGCGCAGTGTAATACGAACCCCAATACATAACTATGGTGTTTAAGTAGTTAAAAGACTGCTCACACCGAAACACTAATATCAGCTAGTGACGCGGTGTAATACGAACGCCAATACATAACTATGGTGTATAAGTAGTTAAAAGACTACTCACACCGAAACAATATCAGCTAGCTGTGCAGTGTAATACGAACCCCAATACATAACTATGGTGTATAAGTAGTTAAATGACTGCTCACACCGTAACACTAATATCAGCTAGCGGCGCAGTGTAATATGAATCCCAATAAATAACTATGGTGTGTAAGTAGTTAAAAGACTGTTCACACCGTAACACTAATATCAGCTAGCGGCGCAGTGTAATACGAACCCCAATACATAACTATGGTGTATAAGTAGTTAAAAGACTGCTCACACCGAAACACTAATATCAGCTAGCGGCGCAGTGTAATACGAACCCCAATACATAACTATGGTGTATAAGTAGTTAAAAGACTGCTCACACTGTAACAATATCAGCTAGCGATGCAATGTAATCCGAAATCCAATACATAACTATAGTGTATAAGAAGTTAAAAGACTGCTCACACCGTAACACTAATATCAGCTAGCGGCGCAGTGTAATACGAACCCCAATACATAACTAAGGTGTATAAGTAGTTATAAGACTGCTCACACTGAAACACTAACATAAGCTAGCGGCGCAGTGTAATACGAACCCCAATACATAACTATGGTGTATAAGTAGTTAAAAGACTGCTCACACCGAAACACTAATATCAGCTAGGGGCGCAGTGTAATACGAACCCCAATACATAACTATGGTGTATAAGTAGTTAAAAGACTGCTCACACCGTAACAATATCAGCTAGCGGCGCAGTTTAATACAAACCCCAATACATAAATATGGTGTATAAGTAGTTAAAAGACTGCTCACACCGTAACACTAATATAAGCAAGCGGTGCAGTGTAATACGAACCCCAATACATAACTATGGTGTATAAGTAGTTAAAAGACTGCTCACACTGAAACACTAACATCAGAGAGCGGCGCAGTGCAATACGAACCCCAATACATAACTATGGTGTATAAGTAGTTATAAGACTGCTCACACTGAAACACTAAGGTCAGCAAGCGGCGCAGTGTAATACGAACCCCAATCCATAACTATGGTGTATAAGTAGTTAAAAGACTGCTCACACCGAAAAAATATCAGCTAGCTGTGCAGTGTAATACGAACCCCAATACATAACTATGGTGTATAAGTAGTTAAAAGACTGCTCACACTGAAACACTAACATCAGTGAGCGGCGCAGTGCAATACGAACCCCAATACATAACTATGGTGTATAAGTAGTTATAAGACTGCTCACACTGAAACACTAAGGTCAGCAAGCGGCGCAGTGTAATACGAACCCCAATCCATAACTATGGTGTATAAGTAGTTAAGAGACTGCTCACACCGTAACACTAATATAAGCTGGCGGCGTAGTGTAATACGAACCCCAATACATAACTATGGTGTATAAGTAGTTAAAAGACTGCTCACTCCGTAACACTAATATCAGCTAGCGGCGCAGTGTAATACGAACCCCAATACATAACTAAGGTGTATAAGTAGTTATAAGAGTGCTCACACTGAAACACTAACATAAGCTAGCAACGCAGTGTAATACGAACCCAAATATATAACTATGGTGTATAAGTAGTTAAAAGACTGCTGACACCGAAACACTAATATCAGCTAGCGGCGCAGTGTAATACGAACCCCAATACATAACTATGGTGTATAAGTAGTTAAAAGACTGCTCACACCGTAACAATATCAGCTAGCGGCGCAGTGTAATAAGAACCACAATACATAACTATGGTGTATAAGTAGTTATAAGAGTGCTCACACTGAAACACTAACATAAGCTAGCAACGCAGTGTAATACGAACCCCATAACATAACTATGGTGTTTAAGTAGTTAAAAGACTGCTCACACCGAAACACTAATATCAGCTAGTGACGCGGTGTAATACGAACCCCAATACATAACTATGGTGTATAAGTAGTTAAAAGACTGCTCACACCGTAAAAATATCAGCTATCGGTGCAGTGTAATACGAACCCCAATAAATAAATAGGGTGAATAAGTAGTTAAAAGACTGCTCACACCGTAACACTAATATCAGCTAGTGGCGCAGTGTAATACGAACCCCAATACATAACTATGGTGTATAAGTAGTAAAATACTGCTCACATCGAAATACTAATATCAGCTAGCGGCGCAGTGTAATACGAACCCCAATACATAACTATGGTGTATAAGTAGTTAAAAGACTGCACACACTGAAACACTAGCGTCAACAAGCGGTGCAGTGTAATACGAACCCCAATACATAACTATGGTGTATAAGTAGTTATAGGACTGCTCATACTGAAACTCTAACGTCAGCAAACGGCTTAGTGTAATACGAACCCCAATACATAACTATGGTGTATAAGTAGTTAAAAGACTGCTCACACCGTAAAAATATCAGCTATCGGTGCAGTGTAATACGAACCCCAATAAATAAATAGGGTGAATAAGTAGTTAAAAGACTGCTCACACTGAAACACTAAGGTCAGCAAGCGGCGCAGTGTAATACGAACCCCAATCCATAACTATGGTGTATAAGTAGTTAAAAGACTGCTCACACCGAAACAATATCAGCTAGCTGTGCAGTGTAATACGAACACCAATACATAACTATGGTGTATAAGTAGTTAAAAGACTGCTCACACTGAAACACTAACATCAGTGAGCGGCGCAGTGCAATACGAACCCCAATACATAACTATGGTGTATAAGTAGTTATAAGACTGCTCACACTGAAACACTAAGGTCAGCAAGCGGCGCAGTGTAATACGAAATCCAATCCATAATTATGGTGTATAAGTAGTTAAAAGACTGCTCACACCGTAACACTAATATAAGCTGGCGGCGTAGTGTAATACGAACCCCAATACATAGCTATGGTGTATAAGTAGTTAAAAGACTGCTAACTCCGTAACACTAATATCAGCTAGCGGCGCAGTGTAATACGAACCCCAATACATAACTAAGGTGTATAAGTAGTTATAAGAGTGCTCACACTGAAACACTAACATAAGCTAGCAACGCAGTGTAATACGAACCCCAATACATAACTATGGTGAATAAGTAGTCAAAAGACTGCTCACACCGAAACAATATCAGCTAGCGGTGCAGTGTAATACGAACCCCAATACATAACTATGGTGTATAAGTACTTATAAGACTGCTCACACTGAAACACTAACGTCAGCAAGCGGCCCAGTGTAATACAAACCCCAATACATAACTATGGTGTATAAGTAGTTAAAAGACTGCTCACACCGTAACAATATCAGCTAGCGGCACAGTGTAATAAAAACCACAATACATCACTATAGTGTATAAGTAGTTAAAAGACTGCTCACACCGTAACACTTATATCAGCTAGCGGCGCAGTGTAATACGAACCCCAATACATAAATATGGTGTATAAGTAGTTAAAAGACTGCTCACACCGTAACAATAATATCAGCTAGTGGCACAGTGTAATACGAACCCCAATACATAACTATGGTGTATAAGTAGTTAAAAGACTGCTCACACCGAAACAATATCAGCTAGCGGTGCAGTGTAATACGAACTCCAAAACATAACTGTGGTGTATAAGTAGTTAAAATACTGCTCACACCGTAACAATATCAGCTAGTGGTGCAGTGTAATACGAACCTCAATACATAACTATGGTGTATAAGTAGTTAAAAGACTGCTCACACCTTAACAATATCAGATATCGGCGCAGTGTAATACGAATCCCAATACATAACTATGGTGTATAAGTAGTTAAAAGACTGCTCACACCGTAACACTAATATCAGCTAGCGGTGCAGTGTAATACGAACCCCAATACATAATTATGGTGTATTTGTAGTTAAAAGACTGCTCACACCGTATTACTAATATAAGCTGGCGGCGGAGTGTAATACGAACCCCAATACATAACTATGGTGTGTAAGTAGTTAAAATACTGCTCACACCGTAACACTAATTTCATCTAGCGGCGCAGTGTAATACGAACCCCAATACATAACTATGGTGTTTAAGTAGTTAAAAGACTGCTCACACCGAAACACTAATATCAGCTAGTGACGCGGTGTAATACGAACCCCAATACATAACTATGGTGTATAAGTAGTTAAAAGACTACTCACACCGAAACAATATCAGCTAGCTGTGCAGTGTAATACGAACCCCAATACATAACTATGGTGTATAAGTAGTTAAATGACTGCTCACACCGTAACACTAATATCAGCTAGCGGCGCAGTGTAATATGAATCCCAATAAATAACTATGGTGTGTAAGTAGTTAAAAGACTGTTCACACCGTAACACTAATATCAGCTAGCGGCGCAGTGTAATACGAACCCCAATACATAACTATGGTGTATAAGTAGTTAAAAGACTGCTCACACCGAAACACTAATATCAGCTAGCGGCGCAGTGTAATACGAACCCCAATACATAACTATGGTGTATAAGTAGTTAAAAGACTGCTCACACTGTAACAATATCAGCTAGCGATGCAATGTAATCCGAAATCCAATACATAACTATAGTGTATAAGAAGTTAAAAGACTGCTCACACCGTAACACTAATATCAGCTAGCGGCGCAGTGTAATACGAACCCCAATACATAACTAAGGTGTATAAGTAGTTATAAGACTGCTCACACTGAAACACTAACATAAGCTAGCGGCGCAGTGTAATACGAACCCCAATACATAACTATGGTGTATAAGTAGTTAAAAGACTGCTCACACCGAAACACTAATATCAGCTAGGGGCGCAGTGTAATACGAACCCCAATACATAACTATGGTGTATAAGTAGTTAAAAGACTGCTCACACCGTAACAATATCAGCTAGCGGCGCAGTTTAATACAAACCCCAATACATAAATATGGTGTATAAGTAGTTAAAAGACTGCTCACACCGTAACACTAATATAAGCAAGCGGTGCAGTGTAATACGAACCCCAATACATAACTATGGTGTATAAGTAGTTAAAAGACTGCTCACACTGAAACACTAACATCAGAGAGCGGCGCAGTGCAATACGAACCCCAATACATAACTATGGTGTATAAGTAGTTATAAGACTGCTCACACTGAAACACTAAGGTCAGCAAGCGGCGCAGTGTAATACGAACCCCAATCCATAACTATGGTGTATAAGTAGTTAAAAGACTGCTCACACCGAAAAAATATCAGCTAGCTGTGCAGTGTAATACGAACCCCAATACATAACTATGGTGTATAAGTAGTTAAAAGACTGCTCACACTGAAACACTAACATCAGTGAGCGGCGCAGTGCAATACGAACCCCAATACATAACTATGGTGTATAAGTAGTTATAAGACTGCTCACACTGAAACACTAAGGTCAGCAAGCGGCGCAGTGTAATACGAACCCCAATCCATAACTATGGTGTATAAGTAGTTAAGAGACTGCTCACACCGTAACACTAATATAAGCTGGCGGCGTAGTGTAATACGAACCCCAATACATAACTATGGTGTATAAGTAGTTAAAAGACTGCTCACTCCGTAACACTAATATCAGCTAGCGGCGCAGTGTAATACGAACCCCAATACATAACTAAGGTGTATAAGTAGTTATAAGAGTGCTCACACTGAAACACTAACATAAGCTAGCAACGCAGTGTAATACGAACCCAAATATATAACTATGGTGTATAAGTAGTTAAAAGACTGCTGACACCGAAACACTAATATCAGCTAGCGGCGCAGTGTAATACGAACCCCAATACATAACTATGGTGTATAAGTAGTTAAAAGACTGCTCACACCGTAACAATATCAGCTAGCGGCGCAGTGTAATAAGAACCACAATACATAACTATGGTGTATAAGTAGTTAAAAGACTGCTCACACCGTAACACTTATATCAGCTAGTGGTGCAGTGTAATACGAACCCCAATACATAACTGTGGTGTATAAGTAGTTAAAATACTGCTCACACCGTAACACAAATTTCATCTAGCGGCGCAGTGTAATACGAACCCCATAACATAACTATGGTGTTTAAGTAGTTAAAAGACTGCACACACCGAAACACTAATATCAGCTAGTGACGCGGTGTAATACGAACCCCAATACATAACTATGGTGTATAAGTAGTTAAAAGACTGCTCACACCGTAAAAATATCAGCTATCGGTGCAGTGTAATACGAACCCCAATAAATAAATAGGGTGAATAAGTAGTTAAAAGACTGCTCACACCGTAACACTAATATCAGCTAGTGGCGCAGTGTAATACGAACCCCAATACATAACTATGGTGTATAAGTAGTAAAATACTGCTCACATCGAAATACTAATATCAGCTAGCGGCGCAGTGTAATACGAACCCCAATACATAACTATGGTGTATAAGTAGTTAAAAGACTGCTCACACTGAAACACCAGCGTCAACAAGCGGTGCAGTGTAATACGAACCCCAATACATAACTATGGTGTATAAGTAGTTATAGGACTGCTCACATTGAAACTCTAACGTCAGCAAGCGGCTTAGTGTAATACGAACCCCAATACATAACTATGGTGAATAAGTAGTTAAAAGACTGCTCACACCGAAACAATATCAGCTAGCGGTGCAGTGTAATACGAACCCCAATACATAACTATGGTGTATAAGTACTTATAAGACTGCTCATACTGAAACACTAACGTCAGCAAGCGGCGCAGTGTAATACGAACCCCAATACATAACTATGGTGTATAAGTAGTTAAAAGACTGCTCACACCGTAACAATATCAGCTAGCGGCACAGTGTAATAAAAACCACAATACATCACTATAGTGTATAAGTAGTTAAAAGACTGCTAACACCGTAACACTTATATCAGCTAGCGGCGCAGTGTAATACGAACCCCAATACATAAATATGGTGTATAAGTAGTTAAAAGACTGCTCACACCGTAACACTAATATCAGCTAGTGGCACAGTGTAATACGAACCCCAATACATAACTATGGTGTATAAGTAGTTAAAAGACTGCTCACACCGAAACAATATCAGCTAGCGATGCAATGTAATCCGAAATCCAATACATAACTATGGTGTATAAGAAGTTAAAAGACTGCTCACACCGTAACACTAATATCAGCTAGCGGCGCAGTGTAATACGAACCCCAATACATAACTAAGGTGTATAAGTAGTTATAAGACTGCTCACACTGAAACACTAACATAAGCTAGCGGCGCAGTGTAATACGAACCCCAATACATAACTATGGTGTATAAGTAGTTAAAAGACTGCTCACACCGAAACACTAATATCAGCTAGGGGCGCAGTGTAATACGAACCCCAATACATAACTATGGTGTATAAGTAGTTAAAAGACTGCTCACACCGTAACAATATCAGCTAGCGGCGCAGTTTAATACAAACCCCAATACATAAATATGGTGTATAAGTAGTTAAAAGACTGCTCACACCGTAACACTAATATAAGCAAGCGGTGCAGTGTAATACGAACCCCAATACATAACTATGGTGTATAAGTAGTTAAAAGACTGCTCACACTGAAACACTAACATCAGAGAGCGGCGCAGTGCAATACGAACCCCAATACATAACTATGGTGTATAAGTAGTTATAAGACTGCTCACACTGAAACACTAAGGTCAGCAAGCGGCGCAGTGTAATACGAACCCCAATCCATAACTATGGTGTATAAGTAGTTAAAAGACTGCTCACACCGAAAAAATATCAGCTAGCTGTGCAGTGTAATACGAACCCCAATACATAACTATGGTGTATAAGTAGTTAAAAGACTGCTCACACTGAAACACTAACATCAGTGAGCGGCGCAGTGCAATACGAACCCCAATACATAACTATGGTGTATAAGTAGTTATAAGACTGCTCACACTGAAACACTAAGGTCAGCAAGCGGCGCAGTGTAATACGAACCCCAATCCATAACTATGGTGTATAAGTAGTTAAGAGACTGCTCACACCGTAACACTAATATAAGCTGGCGGCGTAGTGTAATACGAACCCCAATACATAACTATGGTGTATAAGTAGTTAAAAGACTGCTCACTCCGTAACACTAATATCAGCTAGCGGCGCAGTGTAATACGAACCCCAATACATAACTAAGGTGTATAAGTAGTTATAAGAGTGCTCACACTGAAACACTAACATAAGCTAGCAACGCAGTGTAATACGAACCCAAATATATAACTATGGTGTATAAGTAGTTAAAAGACTGCTGACACCGAAACACTAATATCAGCTAGCGGCGCAGTGTAATACGAACCCCAATACATAACTATGGTGTATAAGTAGTTAAAAGACTGCTCACACCGTAACAATATCAGCTAGCGGCGCAGTGTAATAAGAACCACAATACATAACTATGGTGTATAAGTAGTTATAAGAGTGCTCACACTGAAACACTAACATAAGCTAGCAACGCAGTGTAATACGAACCCCATAACATAACTATGGTGTTTAAGTAGTTAAAAGACTGCTCACACCGAAACACTAATATCAGCTAGTGACGCGGTGTAATACGAACCCCAATACATAACTATGGTGTATAAGTAGTTAAAAGACTGCTCACACCGTAAAAATATCAGCTATCGGTGCAGTGTAATACGAACCCCAATAAATAAATAGGGTGAATAAGTAGTTAAAAGACTGCTCACACCGTAACACTAATATCAGCTAGTGGCGCAGTGTAATACGAACCCCAATACATAACTATGGTGTATAAGTAGTAAAATACTGCTCACATCGAAATACTAATATCAGCTAGCGGCGCAGTGTAATACGAACCCCAATACATAACTATGGTGTATAAGTAGTTAAAAGACTGCACACACTGAAACACTAGCGTCAACAAGCGGTGCAGTGTAATACGAACCCCAATACATAACTATGGTGTATAAGTAGTTATAGGACTGCTCATACTGAAACTCTAACGTCAGCAAACGGCTTAGTGTAATACGAACCCCAATACATAACTATGGAGTATAAGTAGTTAAAAGACTGCTCACACCGTAAAAATATCAGCTATCGGTGCAGTGTAATACGAACCCCAATAAATAAATAGGGTGAATAAGTAGTTAAAAGACTGCTCACACTGAAACACTAAGGTCAGCAAGCGGCGCAGTGTAATACGAACCCCAATCCATAACTATGGTGTATAAGTAGTTAAAAGACTGCTCACACCGAAACAATATCAGCTAGCTGTGCAGTGTAATACGAACACCAATACATAACTATGGTGTATAAGTAGTTAAAAGACTACTCACACTGAAACACTAACATCAGTGAGCGGCGCAGTGCAATACGAACCCCAATACATAACTATGGTGTATAAGTAGTTATAAGACTGCTCACACTGAAACACTAAGGTCAGCAAGCGGCGCAGTGTAATACGAAATCCAATCCATAATTATGGTGTATAAGTAGTTAAAAGACTGCTCACACCGTAACACTAATATAAGCTGGCGGCGTAGTGTAATACGAACCCCAATACATAACTATGGTGTATAAGTAGTTAAAAGACTGCTAACTCCGTAACACTAATATCAGCTAGCGGCGCAGTGTAATACGAACCCCAATACATAACTAAGGTGTATAAGTAGTTATAAGAGTGCTCACACTGAAACACTAACATAAGCTAGCAACGCAGTGTAATACGAACCCCAATACATAACTATGGTGAATAAGTAGTCAAAAGACTGCTCACACCGAAACAATATCAGCTAGCGGTGCAGTGTAATACGAACCCCAATACATAACTATGGTGTATAAGTACTTATAAGACTGCTCACACTGAAACACTAACGTCAGCAAGCGGCCCAGTGTAATACAAACCCCAATACATAACTATGGTGTATAAGTAGTTAAAAGACTGCTCACACCGTAACAATATCAGCTAGCGGCACAGTGTAATAAAAACCACAATACATCACTATAGTGTATAAGTAGTTAAAAGACTGCTCACACCGTAACACTTATATCAGCTAGCGGCGCAGTGTAATACGAACCCCAATACATAAATATGGTGTATAAGTAGTTAAAAGACTGCTCACACCGTAACAATAATATCAGCTAGTGGCACAGTGTAATACGAACCCCAATACATAACTATGGTGTATAAGTAGTTAAAAGACTGCTCACACCGAAACAATATCAGCTAGCGGTGCAGTGTAATACGAACTCCAAAACATAACTGTGGTGTATAAGTAGTTAAAATACTGCTCACACCGTAACAATATCAGCTAGCGGTGCAGTGTAATACGAACCTCAATACATAACTATGGTGTATAAGTAGTTAAAAGACTGCTCACACCTTAACAATATCAGATATCGGCGCAGTGTAATACGAATCCCAATACATAACTATGGTGTATAAGTAGTTAAAAGACTGCTCACACCGTAACACTAATATCAGCTAGCGGTGCAGTGTAATACGAACCCCAATACATAATTATGGTGTATTTGTAGTTAAAAGACTGCTCACACCGTATTACTAATATAAGCTGGCGGCGGAGTGTAATACGAACCCCAATACATAACTATGGTGTGTAAGTAGTTAAAATACTGCTCACACCGTAACACTAATTTCATCTAGCGGCGCAGTGTAATACGAACCCCAATACATAACTATGGTGTTTAAGTAGTTAAAAGACTGCTCACACCGAAACACTAATATCAGCTAGTGACGCGGTGTAATACGAACCCCAATACATAACTATGGTGTATAAGTAGTTAAAAGACTACTCACACCGAAACAATATCAGCTAGCTGTGCAGTGTAATACGAACCCCAATACATAACTATGGTGTATAAGTAGTTAAATGACTGCTCACACCGTAACACTAATATCAGCTAGCGGCGCAGTGTAATATGAATCCCAATAAATAACTATGGTGTGTAAGTAGTTAAAAGACTGTTCACACCGTAACACTAATATCAGCTAGCGGCGCAGTGTAATACGAACCCCAATACATAACTATGGTGTATAAGTAGTTAAAAGACTGCTCACACCGAAACACTAATATCAGCTAGCGGCGCAGTGTAATACGAACCCCAATACATAACTATGGTGTATAAGTAGTTAAAAGACTGCTCACACTGTAACAATATCAGCTAGCGATGCAATGTTATCCGAAATCCAATACATAACTATAGTGTATAAGAAGTTAAAAGACTGCTCACACCGTAACACTAATATCAGCTAGCGGCGCAGTGTAATACGAACCCCAATACATAACTAAGGTGTATAAGTAGTTATAAGACTGCTCACACTGAAACACTAACATAAGCTAGCGGCGCAGTGTAATACGAACCCCAATACATAACTATGGTGTATAAGTAGTTAAAAGACTGCTCACACCGAAACACTTATATCAGCTAGGGGCGCAGTGTAATACGAACCCCAATACATAACTATGGTGTATAAGTAGTTAAAAGACTGCTCACACCGTAACAATATCAGCTAGCGGCGCAGTTTAATACAAACCCCAATACATAAATATGGTGTATAAGTAGTTAAAAGACTGCTCACACCGTAACACTAATATAAGCAAGCGGTGCAGTGTAATACGAACCCCAATACATAACTATGGTGTATAAGTAGTTAAAAGACTGCTCACACTGAAACACTAACATCAGAGAGCGGCGCAGTGCAATACGAACCCCAATACATAACTATGGTGTATAAGTAGTTATAAGACTGCTCACACTGAAACACTAAGGTCAGCAAGCGGCGCAGTGTAATACGAACCCCAATCCATAACTATGGTGTATAAGTAGTTAAAAGACTGCTCACACCGAAAAAATATCAGCTAGCTGTGCAGTGTAATACGAACCCCAATACATAACTATGGTGTATAAGTAGTTAAAAGACTGCTCACACTGAAACACTAACATCAGTGAGCGGCGCAGTGCAATACGAACCCCAATACATAACTATGGTGTATAAGTAGTTATAAGACTGCTCACACTGAAACACTAAGGTCAGCAAGCGGCGCAGTGTAATACGAACCCCAATCCATAACTATGGTGTATAAGTAGTTAAGAGACTGCTCACACCGTAACACTAATATAAGCTGGCGGCGTAGTGTAATACGAACCCCAATACATAACTATGGTGTATAAGTAGTTAAAAGACTGCTCACTCCGTAACACTAATATCAGCTAGCGGCGCAGTGTAATACGAACCCCAATACATAACTAAGGTGTATAAGTAGTTATAAGAGTGCTCACACTGAAACACTAACATAAGCTAGCAACGCAGTGTAATACGAACCCAAATATATAACTATGGTGTATAAGTAGTTAAAAGACTGCTGACACCGAAACACTAATATCAGCTAGCGGCGCAGTGTAATACGAACCCCAATACATAACTATGGTGTATAAGTAGTTAAAAGACTGCTCACACCGTAACAATATCAGCTAGCGGCGCAGTGTAATAAGAACCACAATACATAACTATGGTGTATAAGTAGTTAAAAGACTGCTCACACCGTAACACTTATATCAGCTAGTGGTGCAGTGTAATACGAACCCCAATACATAACTGTGGTGTATAAGTAGTTAAAATACTGCTCACACCGTAACACAAATTTCATCTAGCGGCGCAGCGTAATACGAACTCCATAACATAACTATGGTGTTTAAGTAGTTAAAAGACTGCACACACCGAAACACTAATATCAGCTAGTGACGCGGTGTAATACGAACCCCAATACATAACTATGGTGTATAAGTAGTTAAAAGACTGCTCACACCGTAAAAATATCAGCTATCGGTGCAGTGTAATACGAACCCCAATAAATAAATAGGGTGAATAAGTAGTTTAAAGACTGCTCACACCGTAACACTAATATCAGCTAGTGGCGCAGTGTAATACGAACCCCAATACATAACTATGGTGTATAAGTAGTAAAATACTGCTCACATCGAAATACTAATATCAGCTAGCGGCGCAGTGTAATACGAACCCCAATACATAACTATGGTGTATAAGTAGTTAAAAGACTGCTCACACTGAAACACCAGCGTCAACAAGCGGTGCGGTGTTATACGAACCCCAATACATAACTATGGTGTATAAGTAGTTATAGGACTGCTCACACTGAAACTCTAACGTCAGCAAGCGGCTTAGTGTAATACGAACCCCAATACATAACTATGGTGAATAAGTAGTTAAAAGACTGCTCACACCGAAACAATATCAGCTAGCGGTGCAGTGTAATACGAACCCCAATACATAACTATGGTGTATAAGTAGTTAAAAGACTGCTCACACCGTAACAATATCAGCTAGCGGCACAGTGTAATAAAAACCACAATACATCACTATAGTGTATAAGTAGTTAAAAGACTGCTAACACCGTAACACTTATATCAGCTAGCGGCGCAGTGTAATACGAACCCCAATACATAAATATGGTGTATAAGTAGTTAAAAGACTGCTCACACCGTAACACTAATATCAGCTAGTGGCACAGTGTAATACGAACCCCAATACATAACTATGGTGTATAAGTAGTTAAAAGACTGCTCACACCGAAACAATATCAGCTAGCGATGCAATGTAATCCGAAATCCAATACATAACTATGGTGTATAAGAAGTTAAAAGACTGCTCACACCGTAACACTAATATCAGCTAGCGGCGCAGTGTAATACGAACCCCAATACATAACTAAGGTGTATAAGTAGTTATAAGACTGCTCACACTGAAACACTAACATAAGCTAGCGGCGCAGTGTAATACGAACCCCAATACATAACTATGGTGTATAAGTAGTTAAAAGACTGCTCACACCGAAACACTAATATCAGCTAGGGGCGCAGTGTAATACGAACCCCAATACATAACTATGGTGTATAAGTAGTTAAAAGACTGCTCACACCGAAACAATATCAGCTAGCGGCGCAGTTTAATACAAACCCCAATACATAAATATGGTGTATAAGTAGTTAAAAGACTGCTCACACCGTAACACTAATATAAGCAAGCGGTGCAGTGTAATACGAACCCCAATACATAACTATGGTGTATAAGTAGTTAAAAGACTGCTCACACTGAAACACTAACATCAGAGAGCGGCGCAGTGCAATACGAACCCCAATACATAACTATGGTGTATAAGTAGTTATAAGACTGCTCACACTGAAACACTAAGGTCAGCAAGCGGCGCAGTGTAATACGAACCCCAATCCATAACTATGGTGTATAAGTAGTTAAAAGACTGCTCACACCGAAAAAATATCAGCTAGCTGTGCAGTGTAATACGAACCCCAATACATAACTATGGTGTATAAGTAGTTAAAAGACTGCTCACACTGAAACACTAACATCAGTGAGCGGCGCAGTGCAATACGAACCCCAATACATAACTATGGTGTATAAGTAGTTATAAGACTGCTCACACTGAAACACTAAGGTCAGCAAGCGGCGCAGTGTAATACGAACCCCAATCCATAACTATGGTGTATAAGTAGTTAAGAGACTGCTCACACCGTAACACTAATATAAGCTGGCGGCGTAGTGTAATACGAACCCCAATACATAACTATGGTGTATAAGTAGTTAAAAGACTGCTCACTCCGTAACACTAATATCAGCTAGCGGCGCAGTGTAATACGAACCCCAATACATAACTAAGGTGTATAAGTAGTTATAAGAGTGCTCACACTGAAACACTAACATAAGCTAGCAACGCAGTGTAATACGAACCCAAATATATAACTAAGGTGTATAAGTAGTTAAAAGACTGCTGACACCGAAACACTAATATCAGCTAGCGGCGCAGTGTAATACGAACCCCAATACATAACTATGGTGTATAAAAAGTTAAAAGACTGCTCACACCGTAACAATATCAGCTAGCGGCGCAGTGTAATAAGAACCACAATACATAACTATGGTGTATAAGTAGTTAAAAGACTGCTCACACCGTAACACTAATATCAGCTAGTGACGCGGTGTAATACGAACCCCAATACATAACTATGGTGTATAAGTAGTTAAAAGACTGCTCACACTGAAACACCAGCGTCAACAAGCGGTGCAGTGTAATACGAACCCCAATACATAACTGTGGTGTATAAGTAGTTAAAATACTGCTCACACCGTAACACAAATTTAATCTAGCGGCGCAGTGTAATACGAACCCCATAACATAACTATGGTGTTTAAGTAGTTAAAAGACTGCACACACCGAAACACTAATATCAGCTAGTGACGCGGTGTAATACGAACCCCAATACATAACTATGGTGTATAAGTAGTTAAAAGACTGCTCACACCGTAAAAATATCAGCTATCGGTGCAGTGTAATACGAACCCCAATAAATAAATAGGGTGAATAAGTAGTTAAAAGACTGCTCACACCGTAACACTAATATCAGCTAGTGGCGCAGTGTAATACGAACCCCAATACATAACTATGGTGTATAAGTAGTAAAATACAGCTCACATCGAAATACTAATATCAGCTAGCGGCGCAGTGTAATACGAACCCCAATACATAACTATGGTGTATAAGTAGTTAAAAGACTGCTCACACTGAAACACCAGCGTCAACAAGCGGTGCAGTGTAATACGAACCCCAATACATAACTATGGTGTATAAGTAGATATAGGACTGCTCACACTGAAACTCTAACGTCAGCAAGCGGCTTAGTGTAATACGAACCCCAATACATAACTATGGTGAATAAGTAGTTAAAAGACTGCTCACACCGAAACAATATCAGCTAGCGGTGCAGTGTAATACGAACCCCAATACATAACTATGGTGTATAAGTACTTATAAGACTGCTCACACTGAAACACTAACGTCAGCAAGCGGCGCAGTGTAATACGAACCCCAATACATAACTATGGTGTATAAGTAGTTAAAAGACTGCTCACACCGTAACAATATCAGCTAGCGGCACAGTGTAATAAAAACCACAATACATCACTATAGTGTATAAGTAGTTAAAAGACTGCTAACACCGTAACACTTATATCAGCTAGCGGCGCAGTGTAATACGAACCCCAATACATAAATATGGTGTATAAGTAGTTAAAAGACTGCACACACCGAAACACTAATATCAGCTAGTGACGCGGTGTAATACGAACCCCAATACATAACTATGGTGTATAAGTAGTTAAAAGACTGCTCACACCGTAAAAATATCAGCTATCGGTGCAGTGTAATACGAACCCCAATAAATAAATAGGGTGAATAAGTAGTTTAAAGACTGCTCACACCGTAACACTAATATCAGCTAGTGGCGCAGTGTAATACGAACCCCAATACATAACTATGGTGTATAAGTAGTAAAATACTGCTCACATCGAAATACTAATATCAGCTAGCGGCGCAGTGTAATACGAACCCCAATACATAACTATGGTGTATAAGTAGTTAAAAGACTGCTCACACTGAAACACCAGCGTCAACAAGCGGTGCGGTGTTATACGAACCCCAATACATAACTATGGTGTATAAGTAGTTATAGGACTGCTCACACTGAAACTCTAACGTCAGCAAGCGGCTTAGTGTAATACGAACCCCAATACATAACTATGGTGAATAAGTAGTTAAAAGACTGCTCACACCGAAACAATATCAGCTAGCGGTGCAGTGTAATACGAACCCCAATACATAACTATGGTGTATAAGTACTTATAAGACTGCTCACACTGAAACACTAACGTCAGCAAGCGGCGCAGTGTAATACGAACCCCGATACATAACTATGGTGTATAAGTAGTTAAAAGACTGCTCACTCCGTAACACTAATATCAGCTAGCGGCGCAGTGTAATACGAACCCCAATACATAACTAAGGTGTATAAGTAGTTATAAGAGTGCTCACACTGAAACACTAACATAAGCTAGCAACGCAGTGTAATACGAACCCAAATATATAACTAAGGTGTATAAGTAGTTAAAAGACTGCTGACACCGAAACACTAATATCAGCTAGCGGCGCAGTGTAATACGAACCCCAATACATAACTATGGTGTATAAGTAGTTAAAAGACTGCTCACACCGTAACAATATCAGCTAGCGGCGCAGTGTAATAAGAACCACAATACATAACTATGGTGTATAAGTAGTTAAAAGACTGCTCACACCGTAACACTAATATCAGCTAGTGACGCGGTGTAATACGAACCCCAATACATAACTATGGTGTATAAGTAGTTAAAAGACTGCTCACACTGAAACACCAGCGTCAACAAGCGGTGCAGTGTAATACGAACCCCAATACATAACTGTGGTGTATAAGTAGTTAAAATACTGCTCACACCGTAACACAAATTTAATCTAGCGGCGCAGTGTAATACGAACCCCATAACATAACTATGGTGTTTAAGTAGTTAAAAGACTGCACACACCGAAACACTAATATCAGCTAGTGACGCGGTGTAATACGAACCCCAATACATAACTATGGTGTATAAGTAGTTAAAAGACTGCTCACACCGTAACACTAATATCAGCTAGTGGCGCAGTGTAATACGAACCCCAATACATAACTATGGTGTATAAGTAGTAAAATACTGCTCACATCGAAATACTAATATCAGCTAGCGGCGCAGTGTAATACGAACCCCAATACATAACTATGGTGTATAAGTAGTTAAAAGACTGCTCACACTGAAACACCAGCGTCAACAAGCGGTGCAGTGTAATACGAACCCCAATACATAACTATGGTGTATAAGTAGTTATAGGACTGCTCACACTGAAACTCTAACGTCAGCAAGCGGCTTAGTGTAATACGAACCCCAATACATAACTATGGTGAATAAGTAGTTAAAAGACTGCTCACACCGAAACAATATCAGCTAGCGGTGCAGTGTAATACGAACCCCAATACATAACTATGGTGTATAAGTACTTATAAGACTGCTCACACTGAAACACTAACGTCAGCAAGCGGCGCAGTGTAATACGAACCCCAATACATAACTATGGTGTATAAGTAGTTAAAAGACTGCTCACACCGAAACAATATCAGCTAGCGATGCAATGTAATCCGAAATCCAATACATAACTATGGTGTATAAGAAGTTAAAAGACTGCTCACACCGTAACACTAATATCAGCTAGCGGCGCAGTGTAATACGAACCCCAATACATAACTATGGTGTATAAGTAGTTAAAAGACTGCTCACACCGTAACACTAATATCAGCTAGTGGCGCAGTGTAATACGAACCCCATAACATAACTATGGTGTTTAAGTAGTTAAAAGACTGCACACACCGAAACACTAATATCAGCTAGTGACGCGGTGTAATACGAACCCCAATACATAACTATGGTGTATAAGTAGTTAAAAGACTGCTCACACCGTAACACTAATATCAGCTAGTGGCGCAGTGTAATACGAACCCCAATACATAACTATGGTGTATAAGTAGTAAAATACTGCTCACATCGAAATACTAATATCAGCTAGCGGCGCAGTGTAATACGAACCCCAATACATAACTATGGTGTATAAGTAGTTAAAAGACTGCTCACACTGAAACACCAGCGTCAACAAGCGGTGCAGTGTAATACGAACCCCAATACATAACTATGGTGTATAAGTAGTTATAGGACTGCTCACACTGAAACTCTAACGTCAGCAAGCGGCTTAGTGTAATACGAACCCCAATACATAACTATGGTGAATAAGTAGTTAAAAGACTGCTCACACCGAAACAATATCAGCTAGCGGTGCAGTGTAATACGAACCCCAATACATAACTATGGTGTATAAGTACTTATAAGACTGCTCACACTGAAACACTAACGTCAGCAAGCGGCGCAGTGTAATACGAACCCCAATACATAACTATGGTGTATAAGTAGTTAAAAGACTGCTCACACCGAAACAATATCAGCTAGCGATGCAATGTAATCCGAAATCCAATACATAACTATGGTGTATAAGAAGTTAAAAGACTGCTCACACCGTAACACTAATATCAGCTAGCGGCGCAGTGTAATACGAACCCCAATACATAACTAAGGTGTATAAGTAGTTATAAGACTGCTCACACTGAAACACTAACATAAGCTAGCGGCGCAGTGTAATACGAACCCCAATACATAACTACGGTGTATAAGTAGTTAAAAGACTGCTCACACCGAAACACTAATATCAGCTAGGGGCGCAGTGTAATACGAACCCCAATCCATAACTATGGTGTATAAGTAGTTAAGAGACTGCTCACACCGTAACACTAATATAAGCTGGCGGCGTAGTGTAATACGAACCCCAATACATAACTATGGTGTATAAGTAGTTAAAAGACTGCTCACTCCGTAACACTAATATCAGCTAGCGGCGCAGTGTAATACGAACCCCAATACATAACTATGGTGTATAAGTAGTTAAAAGACTGCTCACACCGTAACAATATCAGCTAGCGGCGCAGTTTAATACAAACCCCAATACATAAATATGGTGTATAAGTAGTTAAAAGACTGCTCACACCGTAACACTAATATAAGCAAGCGGTGCAGTGTAATACGAACCCCAATACATAACTATGGTGTATAAGTAGTTAAAAGACTGCTCACACTGAAACACTAACATCAGAGAGCGGCGCAGTGCAATACGAACCCCAATACATAACTATGGTGTATAAGTAGTTATAAGACTGCTCACACTGAAACACTAAGGTCAGCAAGCGGCGCAGTGTAATACGAACCCCAATCCATAACTATGGTGTATAAGTAGTTAAAAGACTGCTCACACCGAAAAAATATCAGCTAGCTGTGCAGTGTAATACGAACCCTAATACATAACTATGGTGTATAAGTAGTTAAAAGACTGCTCACACTGAAACACTAACATCAGTGAGCGGCGCAGTGCAATACGAACCCCAATACATAACTATGGTGTATAAGTAGTTATAAGACTGCTCACACTGAAACACTAAGGTCAGCAAGCGGCGCAGTGTAATACGAACCCCAATCCATAACTATGGTGTATAAGTAGTTAAGAGACTGCTCACACCGTAACACTAATATAAGCTGGCGGCGTAGTGTAATACGAACCCCAATACATAACTATGGTGTATAAGTAGTTAAAAGACTGCTCACTCCGTAACACTAATATCAGCTAGCGGCGCAGTGTAATACGAACCCCAATACATAACTAAGGTGTATAAGTAGTTATAAGAGTGCTCACACTGAAACACTAACATAAGCTAGCAACGCAGTGTAATACGAACCCAAATATATAACTAAGGTGTATAAGTAGTTAAAAGACTGCTGACACCGAAACACTAATATCAGCTAGCGGCGCAGTGTAATACGAACCCCAATACATAACTATGGTGTATAAGTAGTTAAAAGACTGCTCACACCGTAACAATATCAGCTAGCGGCGCAGTGTAATAAGAACCACAATACATAACTATGGTGTATAAGTAGTTAAAAGACTGCTCACACCGTAACACTAATATCAGCTAGTGACGCGGTGTAATACGAACCCCAATACATAACTATGGTGTATAAGTAGTTAAAAGACTGCTCACACTGAAACACCAGCGTCAACAAGCGGTGCAGTGTAATACGAACCCCAATACATAACTGTGGTGTATAAGTAGTTAAAATACTGCTCACACCGTAACACAAATTTCATCTAGCGGCGCAGTGTAATACGAACCCCATAACATAACTATGGTGTTTAAGTAGTTAAAATACTGCTCACACCGTAACACTAATATCAGCTAGTGGCGCAGTGTAATACGAACCCCAATACATAACTATGGTGTATAAGTAGTAAAATACTGCTCACATCGAAATACTAATATCAGCTAGCGGCGCAGTGTAATACGAACCCCAATACATAACTATGGTGTATAAGTAGTTAAAAGACTGCTCACACTGAAACACCAGCGTCAACAAGCGGTGCAGTGTAATACGAACCCCAATACATAACTATGGTGAATAAGTAGTTAAAAGACTGCTCAGACCGAAACAATATGAGCTAGCGGTGCAGTGTAATACGAACCCCAATACATAACTAAAGTGTATAAGTACTTATAAGACTGCTCACACTGAAACACTAACGTCAGCAAGCGGCGCAGTGTAATACGAACCCCAAAACATAACTATGGTGTATAAGTAGTTAAAAGACTGCTCACACCGTAACAATATCAGCTAGCGGCACAGTGTAATAAAAACCACAATACATCACTATAGTGTATAAGTAGTTAAAAGACTGCTCACACCGTAACACTTATATCAGCTAGCGGCGCAGTGTAATACGAACCCCAATACATAAATATGGTGTATAAGTAGTTAAAAGACTGCTCACACCGTAACACTAATATCAGCTAGTGGCACAGTGTAATACGAACCCCAATACATAACTATGGTGTATAAGTAGTTAAAAGACTGCTCACACCGAAACAATATCAGCTAGCGATGCAATGTAATCCGAAATCCAATACATAACTATGGTGTATAAGAAGTTAAAAGACTGCTCACACCGTAACACTAATATCAGCTAGCGGCGCAGTGTAATACGAACCCCAATACATAACTAAGGTGTATAAGTAGTTATAAGACTGCTCACACTGAAACACTAACATAAGCTAGCGGCGCAGTGTAATACGAACCCCAATACATAACTATGGTGTATAAGTAGTTAAAAGACTGCTCACACCGAAACACTAATATCAGCTAGGGGCGCAGTGTAATACGAACCCCAATACATAACTATGGTGTATAAGTAGTTAAAAGACTGCTCACACCGTAACAATATCAGCTAGCGGCGCAGTGTAATACGAACCCCAATACATAACTATGGTGTTTAAGTAGTTAAAAGACTGCACACACCGAAACACTAATATCAGCTAGTGACGCGGTGTAATACGAACCCCAATACATAACTAAGGTGTATAAGTAGTTATAAGACTGCTCACACTGAAACACTAACATAAGCTAGCGGCGCAGTGTAATACGAACCCCAATACATAACTATGGTGTATAAGTAGTTAAAAGACTGCTCACACCGTAACACTAATATCAGCTAGCGGCGCAGTGTAATACGAACCCCAATACATAACTAAGGTGTATAAGTAGTTATAAGACTGCTCACACTGAAACACTAACATAAGCTAGCGGCGCAGTGTAATACGAACCCCAATACATAACTATGGTGTATAAGTAGTTAAAAGACTGCTCACACCGAAACACTAATATCAGCTAGGGGCGCAGTGTAATACGAACCCCAATACATAACTATGGTGTATAAGTAGTTAAAAGACTGCTCACACCGTAACAATATCAGCTAGCGGCGCAGTTTAATACAAACCCCAATACATAAATATGGTGTATAAGTAGTTAAAAGACTGCTCACACCGTAACACTAATATAAGCAAGCGGTGCAGTGTAAAACGAACCCCAATACATAACTATGGTGTATAAGTAGTTAAAAGACTGCTCACACTGAAACACTAACATCAGAGAGCGGCGCAGTGCAATACGAACCCCAATACATAACTATGGTGTATAAGTAGTTATAAGACTGCTCACACTGAAACACTAAGGTCAGCAAGCGGCGCAGTGTAATACGAACCCCAATCCATAACTATGGTGTATAAGTAGTTAAAAGACTGCTCACACTGAAACACTAACATCAGTGAGCGGCGCAGTGCAATACGAACCCCAATACATAACTATAGTGTATAAGTAGTTATAAGACTGCTCACACTGAAACACTAAGGTCAGCAAGCGGCGCAGTGTAATACGAACCCCAATCCATAACTATGGTGTATAAGTAGTTAAAAGACTGCACACACCGAAACACTAATATCAGCTAGTGACGCGGTGTAATACGAACCCCAATACATAACTATGGTGTATAAGTAGTTAAAAGACTGCTCACACCGTAAAAATATCAGCTATCGGTGCAGTGTAATACGAACCCCAATAAATAAATAGGGTGAATAAGTAGTTAAAAGACTGCTCACACCGTAACACTAATATCAGCTAGTGGCGCAGTGTAATACGAACCCCAATACATAACTATGGTGTATAAGTAGTAAAATACTGCTCACATCGAAATACTAATATCAGCTAGCGGCGCAGTGTAATACGAACCCCAATACATAACTATGGTGTATAAGTAGTTAAAAGACTGCTCACACTGAAACACCAGCGTCAACAAGCGGTGCAGTGTAATACGAACCCCAATACATAACTATGGTGAATAAGTAGTTAAAAGACTGCTCAGACCGAAACAATATTAGCTAGCGGTGCAGTGTAATACGAACCCCAATACATAACTAAAGTGTATAAGTACTTATAAGACTGCTCACACTGAAACACTAACGTCAGCAAGCGGCGCAGTGTAATACGAACCCCAAAACATAACTATGGTGTATAAGTAGTTAAAAGACTGCTCACACCGTAACAATATCAGCTAGCGGCACAGTGTAATAAAAACCACAATACATCACTATAGTGTATAAGTAGTTAAAAGACTGCTCACACCGTAACACTTATATCAGCTAGCGGCGCAGTGTAATACGAACCCCAATACACAAATATGGTGTATAAGTAGTTAAAAGACTGCTCACACCGTAACACTAATATCAGCTAGTGGCACAGTGTAATACGAACCCCAATACATAACTATGGTGTATAAGTAGTTAAAAGACTGCTCACACCGAAACAATATCAGCTAGCGATGCAATGTAATCCGAAATCCAATACATAACTATGGTGTATAAGAAGTTAAAAGACTGCTCACACCGTAACACTAATATCAGCTAGCGGCGCAGTGTAATACGAACCCCAATACATAACTAAGGTGTATAAGTAGTTATAAGACTGCTCACACTGAAACACTAACATAAGCTGGCGGCGCAGTGTAATACGAACCCCAATACATAACTATGGTGTATAAGTAGTTAAAAGACTGCTCACACCGAAACACTAATATCAGCTAGGGGCGCAGTGTAATACGAACCCCAATACATAACTATGGTGTATAAGTAGTTAAAAGACTGCTCACACCGTAACAATATCAGCTAGCGGCGCAGTTTAATACAAACCCCAATACATAAATATGGTGTATAAGTAGTTAAAAGACTGCTCACACCGTAACACTAATATAAGCAAGCGGTACAGTGTAAAACGAACCCCAATACATAACTATGGTGTATAAGTAGTTAAAAGACTGCTCACACTGAAACACTAACATCAGAGAGCGGCGCAGTGCAATACGAACCCCAATACATAACTATGGTGTATAAGTAGTTATAAGACTGCTCACACAGAAACACTAAGGTCAGCAAGCGGCGCAGTGTAATACGAACCCCAATCCATAACTATGGTGTATAAGTAGTTAAAAGACTGCTCACACTGAAACACTAACATCAGTGAGCGGCGCAGTGCAATACGAACCCCAATACATAACTATGGTGTATAAGTAGTTATAAGACTGCTCACACTGAAACACTAAGGTCAGCAAGCGGCGCAATGTAATACGAACCCCAATCCATAACTATGGTGTATAAGTAGTTAAGAGACTGCTCACACCGTAACACTAATATAAGCTGGCGGCGTAGTGTAATACGAACCCCAATACATAACTATGGTGTAGAAGTAGTTAAAAGACTGCTCACTCCGTAACACTAATATCAGCTAGCGGCGCAGTGTAATACGAACCCCAATACATAACTAAGGTGTATAAGTAGTTATAAGAGTGCTCACACTGAAACACTAACATAAGCTAGCAACGCAGTGTAATACGAACCCAAATATATAACTATGGTGTATAAGTAGTTAAAAGACTGCTGACACCGAAACACTAATATCAGCTAGCGGCGCAGTGTAATACGAACCCCAATACATAACTATGGTGTATAAGTAGTTAAAAGACTGCTCACACCGTAACAATATCAGCTAGCGGCGCAGTGTAATATGAACCACAATACATAACTATGGTGTATAAGTAGTTAAAAGACTGCTCACACCGTAACACTTATATCAGCTAGCGGTGCAGTGTAATACGAACCCCAATACATAACTGTGGTGTATAAGTAGTTAAAATACTGCTCACACCGTAACACAAATTTCATCTAGCGGTGCAGTGTAATACGAACCCAATAACATAACTATGGTGTTTAAGTAGTTAAAAGACTGCACACACCGAAACACTAATATCAGCTAGTGACGCGGTGTAATACGAACCCCAATACATAACTATGGTGTATAAGTAGTTAAAAGACTGCTCACACCGTAAAAATATCAGCTATTGGTGCAGTGTAATACGAACCCCAATAAATAAATAGGGTGAATAAGTAGTTAAAAGACTGCTCACACCGTAACACTAATATCAGCTAGTGGCGCAGTGTAATACGAACCCCAATACATAACTATGGTGTATAAGTAGTAAAATACTGCTCACATCGAAATACTAATATCAGCTAGCGGCGCAGTGTAATACGAACCCCAATACATAACTATGGTGTATAAGTAGTTAAAAGACTGCTCACACTGAAACACCAGCGTCAACAAGCGGTGCAGTGTAATACGAACCCCAATACATAACTATGGTGTATAAGTAGTTATAGGACTGCTCACACTGAAACTCTAACGTCAGCAAGCGGCTTAGTGTAATACGAACCCCAATACATAACTATGGTGAATAAGTAGTTAAAAGACTGCTCAGACCGAAACAATATCAGCTAGCGGTGCAGTGTAATACGAACCCCAATACATAACTAAAGTGTATAAGTACTTATAAGACTGCTCACACTGAAACACTAACGTCAGCAAGCGGCGCAGTGTAATACGAACCCCAATACATAACTATGGTGTATAAGTAGTTAAAAGACTGCTCACACCGTAACAATATCAGCTAGCGGCACAGTGTAATAAAAACCACAATACATCACTATAGTGTATAAGTAATTAAAAGACTGCTCACACCGTAACACTTATATCAGCTAGCGGTGCAGTGTAATACGAACCCCAATACATAAATATGGTGTATAAGTAGTTAAAAGACTGCTCACACCGTAACACTAATATCAGCTAGTGGCACAGTGTAATACGAACCCCAATACATAACTATGGTGTATAAGTAGTTAAAAGACTGCTCAAACCGAAACAATATCAGCTAGCGGTGCAGTGTTATAAGAACTCCAAAACATAACTGTGGTGTATAAGTAGTTAAAATACTGCTCACACCGTAACAATATCAGCTAGCGGTGCAGTGTAATACGAACCCCAATACATAACTATGGTGTATAAGTAGTTAAAAGACTGCTCACACCTTAACAATATCAGATATCGGCGCAGTGTAATACGAATCCCAATACATAACTATGGTGTATAAGTAGTTAAAAGACTGCTCACACCGTAACACTAATATCAGATAGTGGTGCAGTGTAATACGAACCCCAATACATAACTATGGTGTATTTGTAGTTAAAAGACTGCTCACACCGTATTACTAATATAAGCTAGCGGCGGAGTGTAATACGAACCCCAATACATAACTATGGTGTGTAAGTAGTTAAAATACTGCTCACACCGTAACACTAATTTCATCTAGCGGCGCAGTGTAATACGAACCCCAATACATAACTATGGTGTTTAAGTAGTTAAAAGACTGCTCACACCGAAACACTAATATCAGCTAGTGACGCGGTGTAATACGAACCCCAATACATAACTATGGTGTATAAGTAGTTAAAATACTGCTCACACCGTAACACAAATTTCATCTAGCGGTGCAGTGTAATACGAACCCCAATACATAACTATGGTGTATAAGTAGTAAAATACTGCTCACATCGAAATACTAATATCAGCTAGCGGCGCAGTGTAATACGAACCCCAATACATAACTATGGTGTATAAGTAGTTAAAAGACTGCTCACACTGAAACACCAGCGTCAACAAGCGGTGCAGTGTAATACGAACCCCAATACATAACTATGGTGTATAAGTAGTTATAGGACTGCTCACACTGAAACTCTAACGTCAGCAAGCGGCTTAGTGTAATACGAACCCCAATACATAACTATGGTGAATAAGTAGTTAAAAGACTGCTCAGACCGAAACAATATCAGCTAGCGGTGCAGTGTAATACGAACCCCAATACATAAATAAAGTGTATAAGTACTTATAAGACTGCTCACACTGAAACACTAACGTCAGCAAGCGGCGCAGTGTAATACGAACCCCAATACATAACTATGGTGTATAAGTAGTTAAAAGACTGCTCACACCGTAACAATATCAGCTAGCGGCACAGTGTAATACGAACCCCAATACATAACTATGGTGTATAAGTAGTTAAAAGACTGCTCACACCGTAACAATATCAACTAGCGGCGCAGTGTAATAAGAACCACAATACATAACTATGGTGTATAAGTAGTTAAAAGACTGCTCACACCGTAACACTAATATCAGCTAGTGACGCGGTGTAATACGAACCCCAATACATAACTATGGTGTATAAGTAGTTAAAAGACTGCTCACACTGAAACACCAGCGTCAACAAGCGGTGCAGTGTAATACGAACCCCAATACATAACTGTGGTGTATAAGTAGTTAAAATACTGCTCACACCGTAACACAAATTTCATCTAGCGGCGCAGTGTAATACGAACCCCATAACATAACTATGGTGTTTAAGTAGTTAAAAAACTGCACACACCGAAACACTAATATCAGCTAGTGACGCGGTGTAATACGAACCCCAATACATAACTATGGTGTATAAGTAGTTAAAAGACTGCTCACACCGTAAAAATATCAGCTATCGGTGCAGTGTAATACGAACCCCAATAAATAAATAGGGTGAATAAGTAGTTAAAAGACTGCTCACACCGTAACACTAATATCAGCTAGTGGCGCAGTGTAATACGAACCCCAATACATAACTATGGTGTATAAGTAGTAAAATACTGCTCACATCGAAATACTAATATCAGCTAGCGGCGCAGTGTAATACGAACCCCAATACATAACTATGGTGTATAAGTAGTTAAAAGACTGCTCACACTGAAACACCAGCGTCAACAAGCGGTGCAGTGTAATACGAACCCCAATACATAACTATGGTGAATAAGTAGTTAAAAGACTGCTCAGACCGAAACAATATTAGCTAGCGGTGCAGTGTAATACGAACCCCAATACATAACTAAAGTGTATAAGTACTTATAAGACTGCTCACACTGAAACACTAACGTCAGCAAGCGGCGCAGTGTAATACGAACCCCAAAACATAACTATGGTGTATAAGTAGTTAAAAGACTGCTCACACCGTAACAATATCAGCTAGCGGCACAGTGTAATAAAAACCACAATACATCACTATAGTGTATAAGTAGTTAAAAGACTGCTCACACCGTAACACTTATATCAGCTAGCGGCGCAGTGTAATACGAACCCCAATACATAAATATGGTGTATAAGTAGTTAAAAGACTGCTCACACCGTAACACTAATATCAGCTAGTGGCACAGTGTAATACGAACCCCAATACATAACTATGGTGTATAAGTAGTTAAAAGACTGCTCACACCGAAACAATATCAGCTAGCGATGCAATGTAATCCGAAATCCAATACATAACTATGGTGTATAAGAAGTTAAAAGACTGCTCACACCGTAACACTAATATCAGCTAGCGGCGCAGTGTAATACGAACCCCAATACATAACTAAGGTGTATAAGTAGTTATAAGACTGCTCACACTGAAACACTAACATAAGCTGGCGGCGCAGTGTAATACGAACCCCAATACATAACTATGGTGTATAAGTAGTTAAAAGACTGCTCACACCGAAACACTAATATCAGCTAGGGGCGCAGTGTAATACGAACCCCAATACATAACTATGGTGTATAAGTAGTTATAAGACTGCTCACACTGAAACACTAAGGTCAGCAAGCGGCGCAATGTAATACGAACCCCAATCCATAACTATGGTGTATAAGTAGTTAAGAGACTGCTCACACCGTAACACTAATATAAGCTGGCGGCGTAGTGTAATACGAACCCCAATACATAACTATGGTGTATAAGTAGTTAAAAGACTGCTCACACCGTAACACTAATATAAGGAAGCGGTACAGTGTAAAACGAACCCCAATACATAACTATGGTGTATAAGTAGTTAAAAGACTGCTCACACTGAAACACTAACATCAGAGAGCGGCGCAGTGCAATACGAACCCCAATACATAACTATGGTGTATAAGTAGTTATAAGACTGCTCACACAGAAACACTAAGGTCAGCAAGCGGCGCAGTGTAATACGAACCCCAATCCATAACTATGGTGTATAAGTAGTTAAAAGACTGCTCACACTGAAACACTAACATCAGTGAGCGGCGCAGTGCAATACGAACCCCAATACATAACTATGGTGTATAAGTAGTTATAAGACTGCTCACACTGAAACACTAAGGTCAGCAAGCGGCGCAATGTAATACGAACCCCAATCCATAACTATGGTGTATAAGTAGTTAAGAGACTGCTCACACCGTAACAATATCAGCTAGCGGCGCAGTGTAATATGAACCACAATACATAACTATGGTGTATAAGTAGTTAAAAGACTGCTCACACCGTAACACTTATATCAGCTAGCGGTGCAGTGTAATACGAACCCCAATACATAACTGTGGTGTATAAGTAGTTAAAATACTGCTCAAACCGTAACACAAATTTCATCTAGCGGTGCAGTGTAATACGAACCCAATAACATAACTATGGTGTTTAAGTAGTTAAAAGACTGCACACACCGAAACACTAATATCAGCTAGTGACGCGGTGTAATACGAACCCCAATACATAACTATGGTGTATAAGTAGTTATAGGACTGCTCACACTGAAACTCTAACGTCAGCAAGCGGCTTAGTGTAATACGAACCCCAATACATAACTATGGTGAATAAGTAGTTAAAAGACTGCTCACACCGTAACAATATCAGCTAGCGGCGCAGTGTAATACGAACCCCAATACATAACTAAGGTGTATAAGTAGTTATAAGAGTGCTCACACTGAAACACTAACATAAGCTAGCAACGCAGTGTAATACGAACCCAAATATATAACTATGGTGTATAAGTAGTTAAAAGACTGCTGACACCGAAACACTAATATCAGCTAGCGGCGCAGTGTAATACGAACCCCAATACATAACTATGGTGTATAAGTAGTTAAAAGACTGCTCACACCGTAACAATATCAGCTAGCGGCGCAGTGTAATATGAACCACAATACATAACTATGGTGTATAAGTAGTTAAAAGACTGCTCACACCGTAACACTTATATCAGCTAGCGGTGCAGTGTAATACGAACCCCAATACATAACTGTGGTGTATAAGTAGTTAAAATACTGCTCAAACCGTAACACAAATTTCATCTAGCGGTGCAGTGTAATACGAACCCAATAACATAACTATGGTGTTTAAGTAGTTAAAAGACTGCACACACCGAAACACTAATATCAGCTAGTGACGCGGTGTAATACGAACCCCAATACATAACTATGGTGTATAAGTAGTTATAGGACTGCTCACACTGAAACTCTAACGTCAGCAAGCGGCTTAGTGTAATACGAACCCCAATACATAACTATGGTGAATAAGTAGTTAAAAGACTGCTCACACCGTAACAATATCAGCTAGCGGCGCAGTGTAATATGAACCACAATACATAACTATGGTGTATAAGTAGTTAAAAGACTGCTCACACCGTAACACTTATATCAGCTAGCGGTGCAGTGTAATACGAACCCCAATACATAACTGTGGTGTATAAGTAGTTAAAATACTGCTCAAACCGTAACACAAATTTCATCTAGCGGTGCAGTGTAATACGAACCCAATAACATAACTATGGTGTTTAAGTAGTTAAAAGACTGCACACACCGAAACACTAATATCAGCTAGTGACGCGGTGTAATACGAACCCCAATACATAACTATGGTGTATAAGTAGTTATAGGACTGCTCACACTGAAACTCTAACGTCAGCAAGCGGCGCAGTGTAATACGAACCCCAATACATAACTATGGTTTATAAGTAGTTAAAAGACTGCTCACACCGTAACAATATCAGCTAGCGGCACAGTGTAATAAAAACCACAATACATCACTATAGTGTATAAGTAGTTAAAAGACTGCTCACACTGAAACACTAAGGTCAGCAAGCGGCGCAGTGTAATACGAACCCCAATACATAACTATGGTGTATATGTAGTTATAGGACTGCTCACACTGAAACTCTAACGTCAGCAAGCGGCTTAGTGTAATACGAACCCCAATACATAACTATGGTGAATAAGTAGTTAAAAGACTGCTCACACCGAAACAATATCAGCTAGCTGTGCAGTGTAATACGAACCCCAATACATAACTATGGTGTATATGTAGTTATAGGACTGCTCACACTGAAACTCTAACGTCAGCAAGCGGCTTAGTGTAATACGAACCCCAATACATAACTATGGTGAATAAGTAGTTAAAAGACTGCTCACACCGAAACAATATCAGCTAGCGGTGCAGTGTAATACGAACCCCAATACATAACTATGGTGTATTTGTAGTTAAAAGACTGCTCACACCGTATTACTAATATAAGCTAGCGGCGGAGTGTAATACGAACCCCAATACATAACTATGGTGTGTAAGTAGTTAAAATACTGCTCACACCGTAACACTAATTTAATCTAGCGGCGCAGTGTAATACGAACCCCAATACATAACTATGGTGTTTAAGTAGTTAAAAGACTGCTCACACCGAAACACTAATATCAGCTAGTGACGCGGTGTAATACGAACCCCAATACATAACTATGGTGTATAAGTAGTTAAAAGACTGCTCACACCGAAACAATATCAGCTAGCTGTGCAGTGTAATACGAACCCCAATACATAACTGTGGTGTATAAGTAGTTAAAATACTGCTCACACCGTAACACAAATTTCATCTAGCGGTGCAGTGTAATACGAACCCCAATACATAACTATGGTGTATAAGTAGTAAAATACTGCTCACATCGAAATACTAATATCAGCTAGCGGCGCAGTGTAATACGAACCCCAATACATAACTATGGTGTATAAGTAGTTAAAAGACTGCTCACACTGAAACACCAGCGTCAACAAGCGGTGCAGTGTAATACGAACCCCAATACATAACTATGGTGTATAAGTAGTTATAGGACTGCTCACACTGAAACTCTAACGTCAGCAAGCGGCTTAGTGTAATACGAACCCCAATACATAACTATGGTGAATAAGTAGTTAAAAGACTGCTCAGACCGAAACAATATCAGCTAGCGGTGCAGTGTAATACGAACCCCAATACATAAATAAAGTGTATAAGTACTTATAAGACTGCTCACACTGAAACACTAACGTCAGCAAGCGGCGCAGTGTAATACGAACCCCAATACATAACTATGGTGTATAAGTAGTTAAAAGACTGCTCACACCGTAACAATATCAGCTAGCGGCACAGTGTAATACGAACCCCAATACATAACTATGGTGTATAAGTAGTTAAAAGACTGCTCACACCGTAACAATATCAACTAGCGGCGCAGTGTAATAAGAACCACAATACATAACTATGGTGTATAAGTAGTTAAAAGACTGCTCACACCGTAACACTAATATCAGCTAGTGACGCGGTATAATACGAACCCCAATACATAACTATGGTGTATAAGTAGTTAAAAGACTGCTCACACTGAAACACCAGCGTCAACAAGCGGTGCAGTGTAATACGAACCCCAATACATAACTGTGGTGTATAAGTAGTTAAAATACTGCTCACACCGTAACACAAATTTCATCTAGCGGCGCAGTGTAATACGAACCCCATAACATAACTATGGTGTTTAAGTAGTTAAAAGACTGCACACACCGAAACACTAATATCAGCTAGTGACGCGGTGTAATACGAACCCCAATACATAACTATGGTGTATAAGTAGTTAAAAGACTGCTCACACCGTAAAAATATCAGCTATCGGTGCAGTGTAATACGAACCCCAATAAATAAATAGGATGAATAAGTAGTTAAAAGACTGCTCACACCGTAACACTAATATCAGCTAGTGGCGCAGTGTAATACGAACCCCAATACATAACTATGGTGTATAAGTAGTAAAATACTGCTCACATCGAAATACTAATATCAGCTAGCGGCGCAGTGTAATACGAACCCCAATACACAACTATGGTGTATAAGTAGTTAAAAGACTGCTCACACTGAAACACCAGCGTCAACAAGCGGTGCAGTGTAATACGAACCCCAATACATAACTATGGTGAATAAGTAGTTAAAAGACTGCTCAGACCGAAACAATATTAGCTAGCGGTGCAGTGTAATACGAACCCCAATACATAACTAAAGTGTATAAGTACTTATAAGACTGCTCACACTGAAACACTAACGTCAGCAAGCGGCGCAGTGTAATACGAACCCCAAAACATAACTATGGTGTATAAGTAGTTAAAAGACTGCTCACACCGTAACAATATCAGCTAGCGGCACAGTGTAATAAAAACCACAATACATCACTATAGTGTATAAGTAGTTAAAAGACTGCTCACACCGTAACACTTATATCAGCTAGCGGCGCAGTGTAATACGAACCCCAATACATAAATATGGTGTATAAGTAGTTATAAGACTGCTCACACCGTAACACTAATATCAGCTAGTGGCACAGTGTAATACGAACCCCAATACATAACTATGGTGTATAAGTAGTTAAAAGACTGCTCACACCGAAACAATATCAGCTAGCGATGCAATGTAATCCGAAATCCAATACATAACTATGGTGTATAAGAAGTTAAAAGACTGCTCACACCGTAACACTAATATCAGCTAGCGGCGCAGTGTAATACGAACCCCAATACATAACTAAGGTGTATAAGTAGTTATAAGACTGCTCACACTGAAACACTAACATAAGCTGGCGGCGCAGTGTAATACGAACCCCAATACATAACTATGGTGTATAAGTAGTTAAAAGACTGCTCACACTGAAACACTAACATCAGAGAGCGGCGCAGTGCAATACGAACCCCAATACATAACTATGGTGTATAAGTAGTTATAAGACTGCTCACACAGAAACACTAAGGTCAGCAAGCGGCGCAGTGTAATACGTACCCCAATCCATAACTATGGTGTATAAGTAGTTAAAAGACTGCTCACACTGAAACACTAACATCAGTGAGCGGCGCAGTGCAATACGAACCCCAATACATAACTATGGTGTATAAGTAGTTATAAGACTGCTCACACTGAAACACTAAGGTCAGCAAGCGGCGCAATGTAATACGAACCCCAATCCATAACTATGGTGTATAAGTAGTTAAGAGACTGCTCACACCGTAACACTAATATAAGCTGGCGGCGTAGTGTAATACGAACCCCAATACATAACTATGGTGTATAAGTAGTTAAAAGACTGCTCACTCCGTAACACTAATATCAGCTAGCGGCGCAGTGTAATACGAACCCCAATACATAACTAAGGTGTATAAGTAGTTATAAGAGTGCTCACACTGAAACACTAACATAAGCTAGCAACGCAGTGTAATACGAACCCAAATATATAACTATGGTGTATAAGTAGTTAAAAGACTGCTGACACCGAAACACTAATATCAGCTAGCGGCGCAGTGTAATACGAACCCCAATACATAACTATGGTGTATAAGTAGTTAAAAGACTGCTCACACCGTAACAATATCAGCTAGCGGCGCAGTGTAATATGAACCACAATACATAACTATGGTGTATAAGTAGTTAAAAGACTGCTCACACCGTAACACTTATATCAGCTAGCGGTGCAGTGTAATACGAACCCCAATACATAACTGTGGTGTATAAGTAGTTAAAATACTGCTCAAACCGTAACACAAATTTCATCTAGCGGTGCAGTGTAATACGAACCCAATAACATAACTATGGTGTTTAAGTAGTTAAAAGACTGCACACACCGAAACACTAATATCAGCTAGTGACGCGGTGTAATACGAACCCCAATACATAACTATGGTGTATAAGTAGTTAAAAGACTGCTCACACCGTAAAAATATCAGCTATTGGTGCAGTGTAATACGAACCCCAATAAATAAATAGGGTGAATAAGTAGTTAAAAGACTGCTCACACCGTAACACTAATATCAGCTAGTGGCGCAGTGTAATACGAACCCCAATACATAACTATGGTGTATAAGTAGTAAAATACTGCTCACATCGAAATACTAATATCAGCTAGCGGCGCAGTGTAATACGAACCCCAATACATAGCTATGGTGTATAAGTAGTTAAAAGACTGCTCACACTGAAACACCAGCGTCAACAAGCGGTGCAGTGTAATACGAACCCCAATACATAACTATGGTGTATAAGTAGTTATAGGACTGCTCACACTGAAACTCTAACGTCAGCAAGCGGCTTAGTGTAATACGAACCCCAATACATAACTATGGTGAATAAGTAGTTAAAAGACTGCTCAGACCGAAACAATATCAGCTAGCGGTGCAGTGTAATACGAACCCCAATACATAACTAAAGTGTATAAGTACTTATAAGACTGCTCACACTGAAACACTAACGTCAGCAAGCGGCGCAGTGTAATACGAACCCCAATACATAACTATGGTGTATAAGTAGTTAAAAGACTGCTCACACCGTAACAATATCAGCTAGCAGCACAGTGTAATAAAAACCACAATACATCACTATAGTGTATAAGTAATTAAAAGACTGCTCACACCGTAACACTTATATCAGCTAGCGGTGCAGTGTAATACGAACCCCAATACATAAATATGGTGTATAAGTAGTTAAAAGACTGCTCACACCGTAACACTAATATCAGCTAGTGGCACAGTGTAATACGAACCCCAATACATAACTATGGTGTATAAGTAGTTAAAAGACTGCTCAAACCGAAACAATATCAGCTAGCGGTGCAGTGTTATAAGAACTCCAAAACATAACTGTGGTGTATAAGTAGTTAAAATACTGCTCACACCGTAACAATATCAGCTACCGGTGCAGTGTAATACGAACCCCAATACATAACTATGGTGTATAAGTAGTTAAAAGACTGCTCACACCTTAACAATATCAGATATCGGCGCAGTGTAATACGAATCCCAATACATAACTATGGTGTATAAGTAGTTAAAAGACTGCTCACACCGTAACACTAATATCAGATAGTGGTGCAGTGTAATACGAACCCCAATACATAACTATGGTGTATTTGTAGTTAAAAGACTGCTCACACCGTATTACTAATATAAGCTAGCGGCGGAGCGTAATACGAACCCCAATACATAACTATGGTGTGTAAGTAGTTAAAATACTGCTCACACCGTAACACTAATTTCATCTAGCGGCGCAGTGTAATACGAACCCCAATACATAACTATGGTGTTTAAGTAGTTAAAAGACTGCTCACACCGAAACACTAATATCAGCTAGTGACGCGGTGTAATACGAACCCCAATACATAACTATGGTGTATAAGTAGTTAAAAGACTGCTCACACCGAAACAATATCAGCTAGCTGTGCAGTGTAATACGAACCCCAATACATAACTGTGGTGTATAAGTAGTTAAAATACTGCTCACACCGTAACAATATCAGCTAGCGGTGCAGTGTAATACGAACCACAATACATAACTATGGTGTATAAGTAGTTAAATGACTGCTCACACCGTAACACTAATATCAGCTAGCGGCGCAGTGTAATACGAATCCCAATAAATAACTATGGTGTGTAAGTAGTTAAAAGACTGTTCACACCGTAACACTAATATCAGCTAGCGGCGCAGTGTAATACGAACCCCAATACATAACTATGGTGTATAAGTAGTTAAAAGACTGCTCACACCGAAACACTAATATCAGCTAGCGGCGCAGTGTAATACGAACCCCAATACATAACTATGGTGTATAAGTAGTTAAAAGACTGCTCACACTGTAACAATATCAGCTAGCGATGCAATGTAATCCGAAATCCAATACATAACTATGGTGTATAAGAAGTTAAAAGACTGCTCACACCTTAACAATATCAGATATCGGCGCAGTGTAATACGAATCCCAATACATAACTATGGTGAATAAGTAGTTAAAAGACTACTCACACCGTAACACTAATATCAGCTAGCGGCGCAGTGTAATACGAACCCCAATACATAACTATGGTGTATATGTAGTTAAAAGTCTGCTCACACCGTATTACTAATATAAGCTAGCGGCGGAGTGTAATACGAACCCCAATACATAACTATGGTGTGTAAGTAGTTAAAATATTGCTCACACCGTAACACTAATTTCATCTAGCGGCGCAGTGTAATACGAACCCCAATACATAACTATGGTGTTTAAGTAGTTAAAAGACTGCTCACACCGAAACACTAATATCAGCTAGTGACGCGGTGTAATACGAAACCCAATACATAACTATGGTGTATAAGTAGTTAAATGACTGCTCACACCGTAACACTAATATCAGCTAGCGGCGCAGTGTAATACGAATCCCAATAAATAACTATGGTGTGTAAGTAGTTAAAAGACTGTTCACACCGTAACACTAATATCAGCTAGCGGCGCAGTGTAATACGAACCCCAATACATAACTATGGTGTATAAGTAGTTAAAAGACTGCTCACACCGAAACACTAATATCAGCTAGGTGGCGCAGTGTAATACGAACCCCAATACATAACTATGGTGTATAAGTAGTTAAAAGACTGCTCACACTGTAACAATATCAGCTAGCGATGCAATGTAATCCGAAATCCAATACATAACTATGGTGTATAAGAAGTTAAAAGACTGCTCACACCGTAACACTAATATCAGCTAGCGGCGCAGTGTAATACGAACCCCAATACATAACTAAGGAGTATAAGTAGTTATAAGACTGCTCACACTGAAACACTAACATAAGCTAGCGGCGCAGTGTAATACGAACCCAAATATATAACTATGGTGTATAAGTAGTTAAAAGACTGCTGACACCGAAACACTAATATCAGCTAGCGGCGCAGTGTAATACGAACCCCAATACATAACTATGGTGTATAAGTAGTAAAAAGACTGCTCACACCGTAACAATATCAGCTAGCGGTGCGGTTTAATACAAACCCCAATACATAAATATGGTGTATAAGTAGTTAAAAGACTGCTCACACCGTAACACTAATATCAGCAAGCGGTGCAGTGTAATACGAACCCCAATACATAACTATGGTGTATAAGTAGTTAAAAGACTGCTCACACTGAAACACTAACATCAGAGAGCGGCGCAGTGCAATACGAACCCCAATACATAACTATGGTGTATAAGTAGTTATAAGACTGCTCACACTGAAACACTAAGGTCAGCAAGCGGCGCAGTGTAATACGAACCCCAATCCATAACTATGGTGTATAAGTAGTTAAAAGACTGCTCACACCGTAACACTAATATAAGCTGGCGGCGTAGTGTAATACGAACCCCAATACATAACTGTGGTGTATAAGTAGTTAAAAGACTGCTCACTCCGTAACACTAATATCAGCTAGCGGCGCTGTGTAATACGAACCCCAATACATAACTAAGGTGTATAAGTAGTTATAAGAGTGCTCACACTGATACACTAATATAAGCTAGCAACGCAGTGTAATACGAACCCAAATATATAACTATGGTGTATAAGTAGTTAAAAGACTGCTGACACCGAAACACTAATATCAGCTAGCGGCGCAGTGTAATACGAACCCCAATACATAACTATGGTGTATAAGTAGTTAAAAGACTGCTCACACCGTAACAATATCAGCTAGCGGCGCAGTGTAATAAGAACCACAATACATAACTATGGTGTATAAGTAGTTAAAAGACTGCTCACACCGTAACACTTATATCAGCTAGCGGTGCAGTGTAATACGAACCCCAATACATAACTGTGGTGTATAAGTAGTTAAAATACTGCTCACACCGTAACACAAATTTCATCTAGTGGCGCAGTGTAATACGAACCCCATAACATAACTATGGTGTTTAAGTAGTTAAAAGACTGCTCACACCGAAACACTAATATCAGCTAGTGACGCGGTGTAATACGAACCCCAATACATAACTATGGTGTATAAGTAGTTAAAAGACTGCTCACACCGTAAAAATATCAGCTATCGGTGCAGTGTAATACGAACCCCAATAAATAAATAGGGTGAATATGTAGTTAAAAGACTGCTCACACCGTAACACTAATATCAGCTAGTGGCGCAGTGTAATACGAACCCCAATACATAATTATGGTGTATAAGTAGTAAAATACTGCTCACATCGAAATACTAATATCAGCTAGCGGCGCAGTGTAATACGAACCCCAATACATAACTATGGTGTATAAGTAGTTAAAAGACTGCTCACACTGAAACACTAGCGTCAACAAGCGGTGCAGTGTAATACGAACCCCAATACATAACTATGGTGTATAAGTAGTTATAGGACTGCTCATACTGAAACTCTAACGTCAGCAAGCGGCTTAGTGTAATACGAACCCCAATACATAACTATGGTGTATAAGTAGTTAAAAGACTGCTCACACCGTAAAAATATCAGCTATCGGTGCAGTGTAATACGAACCCCAATAAATAAATAGGGTGAATAAGTAGTTAAAAGACTGCTCACACTGAAACACTAAGGTCAGCAAGCGGCGCAGTGTAATACGAACCCCAATCCATAACTATGGTGTATAAGTAGTTAAAAGACTGCTCACACCGAAACAATATCAGCTAGCTGTGCAGTGTAATACGAACCCCAATACATAACTATGGTGTATAAGTAGTTATAGGACTGCTCACACTGAAACTCTAACGTCAGCAAGCGGCTTAGTGTAATACGAACCCCAATACATAACTATGGTGAATAAGTAGTTAAAAGACTGCTCACACCGAAACAATATCAGCTAGCGGCGCAGTGTAATACGAACCCCAATACATAACTATGGTGTATAAGTACTTATAAGACTGCTCACACTGAAACACTAGCGTCAACAAGCGGTGCAGTGTAATACGAACCCCAATACATAACTATGGTGTATAAGTAGTTATAGGACTGCTCATACTGAAACTCTAACGTCAGCAAGCGGCTTAGTGTAATACGAACCCCAATACATAACTATAGTGTATAAGTAGTTAAAAGACTGCTCACACCGTAAAAATATCAGCTATCGGTGCAGTGTAATACGAACCCCAATAAATAAATAGGGTGAATAAGTAGTTAAAAGACTGCTCACACTGAAACACTAAGGTCAGCAAGCGGCGCAGTGTAATACGAACCCCAATCCATAACTATGGTGTATAAGTAGTTAAAAGACTGCTCACACCGAAACAATATCAGCTAGCTGTGCAGTGTAATACGAACCCCAATACATAACTATGGTGTATAAGTAGTTTTAGGACTGCTCACACTGAAACTCTAACGTCAGCAAGCGGCTTAGTGTAATACGAACCCCAATACATAACTATGGTGAATAAGTAGTTAAAAGACTGCTCACACCGAAACAATATCAGCTAGCGGCGCAGTGTAATACGAACCCCAATACATAACTATGGTGTATAAGTAGTTAAAAGACTGCTCACAGTGAAACACTAGCGTCAACAAGCGGTGCAGTGTAATACGAACCCCAATACATAACTATGGTGTATAAGTAGTTATAGGACTGCTCATACTGAAACTCTAACGTCAGCAAGCGGCTTAGTGTAATACGAACCCCAATACATAACTATGGTGTATAAGTAGTTAAAAGACTGCTCACACCGTAAAAATATCAGCTATCCGTGCAGTGTAATACGAACCCCAATAAATAAATAGGGTGAATAAGTAGTTAAAAGACTGCTCACACTGAAACACTAAGGTCAGCAAGCGGCACAGTGTAATACGAACCCCAATCCATAACTATGGTGTATAAGTAGTTAAAATACTGCTCACACCGAAACAATATCAGCTAGCTGTGCAGTGTAATACGAACCCCAATACATAACTATGGTGTATAAGTAGTTATAGGACTGCTCACACTGAAACACTAACGTCAGCAAGCGGCGCAGTGTAATACGAACCCCAATACATAACTATGGTGTATAAGTAGTTAAAAGACTGCTCACACCGTAACAATATCAGCTAGCAGCACAGTGTAATAAAAACCACAATACATCACTATAGTGTATAAGTAGTTAAAAGACTGCTCACACCGTAACACTTATATCAGCTAGCGGCACAGTGTAATACGAACCCCAATACATAAATATGGTGTATAAGTAGTTAAAAGACTGCTCACACCGTAACACTAATATCAGCTAGTGGCACAGTGTAATACGAACCCCAATACATAACTATGGTGTATAAGTAGTTAAAAGACTGCTCACACCGAAACAATATCAGATATCGGCGCAGTGTAATACGAATCCCAATACATAACTATGGTGTATAAGTAGTTAAAAGACTGCTCACACCGTAACACTAATATCAGCTAGCGGTGCAGTGTAATACGAACCCCAATACATAACTATGGTGTATTTGTAGTTAAAAGACTGCTCACACCGTAACACTAATTTCATCTAGCGGCGCAGTGTAATACGAACCCCAATACATAACTATGGTGTTTAAGTAGTTAAAAGACTGCTCACACCGAAACACTAATATCAGCTAGTGACGCGGTGTAATACGAACCCCAATACATAACTATGGTGTATAAGTAGTTAAAAGACTGCTCACACCGAAACAATATCAGCTAGCTGTGCAGTGTAATACGAACCCCAATACATAACTATGGTGTATAAGTAATTAAATGACTGCTCACACCGTAACACTAATACCAGCTAGCGGCGCAGTGTAATACGAATCCCAATAAATAACTATGGTGTGTAAGTAGTTAAAAGACTGTTCACACCGTAACACTAATATCAGCTAGCGGCGCAGTGTAATACGAACCCCAATACATAACTATGGTGTATAAGTAGTTAAAAGACTGCTCACACCGAAACACTAATATCAGCTAGCGGCGCAGTGTAATACGAACCCAAATACATAACTATGGTGTATAAGTAGTTAAAAGACTGCTCACACTGTAACAATATCAGCTAGCGATGCAATGTAATCCGAAATCCAATACATAACTATGGTGTATAAGAAGTTAAAAGACTGCTCACACCTTAACAATATCAGACATCGGCGCAGTGTAATACGAATCCCAGTACATAACTATGGTGAATAAGTAGTTAAAAGACTGCTCACACCGTAACACTAATATCAGCTAGCGGCGCAGTGTAATACGAACCCCAATACATAACTATGGTGTATATGTAGTTAAAAGACTGCTCACACCTTATTACTAATATAAGCTAGCGGCGGAGTGTAATACGAACCCCAATACATAACTATGGTGTGTAAGTAGTTAAAATATTGCTCACACCGTAACACTAATTTCATCTAGCGGCACAGTGTAATACGAACCCCAATACATAACTATGGTGTTTAAGTAGTTAAAAGACTGCTCACACCGAAACACTAATATCAGCTAGTGACGCGGTGTAATACGAAACCCAATACATAACTATGGTGTATAAGTAGTTAAATGACTGCTCACACCGTAACACTAATATCAGCTAGCGGCGCAGTGTAATACGAATCCCAATAAATAACTATGGTGTGTAAGTAGTTAAAAGACTGTTCACACCGTAACACTAATATCAGCTAGCAGCGCAGTGTAATACGAACCCCAATATATAACTATGCTGTATAAGTAGTTAAAAGACTGCTCACACCGAAACACTAATATCAGCTAGCGGTGCAGTGTAATACGAACCCCTATACATAACTATGGTGTATAAGTATTTAAAAGACTGCTCACACCGTAACAATATCAGCTAGCGGCGCAGTTTAATACAAACCCCAATACATAAATATGGTGTATAAGTAGTTAAAAGACTGCTCACACCGTAACACTAATATCAGCAAGCGGTGCAGTGTAATACGAACCCCAATACATAACTATGGTGTATAAGTAGTTAAAAGACTGCTCACACTGAAACACTAACATCAGAGAGCGGCGCAGTGCAATACGAACCCCAATACATAATTATGGTGTATAAGTAGTTATAAGACTGCTCACACTGAAACACTAAGGTCAGCAAGTTGCGCGGTGTAATACGAACCCCAATCCATAACTATGGTGTATAAGTAGTTAAAAGACTGCTCACACCGTAACACTAATATAAGCTGGCGGCGTAGTGTAATACGAACCCCAATACATAACTATGGTGTATAAGTAGTTAAAAGACTGCTCACTCCGTAACACTAATATCAGCTAGCGGCGCAGTGTAATACGAACCCCAATACATAACTAAGGTGTATAAGTAGTTATAAGAGTGCTCACACTGAAACACTAACATAAGCTAGCAACGCAGTGTAATACGAACCCAAATATATAACTATGGTGTATAAGTAGTTAAAAGACTGCTGAACCCGAAACACTAATATCAGCTAGCGGCGCAGTGTAATACGAACCCCAATACATAACTATGGTGTATAAGTAGTTAAAAGACAGCTCACACCGTAACAATATCAGCTAGCGGCGCAGTGTAATAAGAACCACAATACATAACTATGGTGTATAAGTAGTTAAAAGACTGCTCACACCGTAACACTTATATCAGCTAGCGGTGCAGTGTAATACGAACCCCAATACATAACTGTGGTGTATAAGTAGTTAAAATATTGCTCACACCGTAACACAAATTTCATCTAGCGGCGCAGAGTAATACGAACCCCATAACATAACTATGGTGTTTAAGTAGTTAAAAGACTGCTCACACCGAAACACTAATATCAGCTAGTGACGCGGTGTAATACGAACCCCAATACATAACTATGGTGTATAAGTAGTTAAAAGACTGCTCACACCGTAAAAATATCAGCTATCGGTGCAGTGTAATACGAACCCCAATAAATAAATAGGGTGAATAAGTAGTTAAAAGACTGCTCACACCGTAACACTAATATCAGCTAGTGGCGCAGTGTAATACGAACCCCAATACATAACTATGGTGTATAAGTAGTAAAATACTGCTCACATCGAAATACTAATATCAGCTAGCGGCGCAGTGTAATACGTACCCCAATACATAACTATGGTGTATAAGTAGTTAAAAGACTGCTCACACTGAAACACTAGCGTCAACAAGCGGCTTAGTGTAATACGAACCCCAATACATAACTATGGTGTATAAGTAGTTAAAAGACTGCTCACACCGTAAAAATATCAGCTATCGGTGCAGTGTAATACGAACCCCAATACATAACTATGGTGTATAAGTAGTTATAAGACTGCTCACACTGAAACACTAAGGTCAGCAAGCGGCGCAGTGTAATACGAACCCCAATCCATAACTATGGTGTATAAGTAGTTAAAAGACTGCTCACACCGTAACACTAATATAAGCTGGCGGCGTAGTGTAATACGAACCCCAATACATAACTATGGTGTATAAGTAGTTAAAAGACTGCTAACTCCGTAACACTAATATCAGCTAGCGGCTCAGTGTAATACGAACCCCAATACATAACTAAGGTGTATAAGTAGTTATAAGAGTGCTCACACTGAAACACTAACATAAGCTAGCAACGCAGTGTAATACGAACCCAAATATATAACTATGGTGTTTAAGTAGTTAAAAGACTGCACACACCGAAACACTAATATCAGCTAGTGACGCGGTGTAATACGAACCCCAATACATAACTATGGTGTATAAGTAGTTAAAAGACTGCTCACACCGTAAAAATATCAGCTATTGGTGCAGTGTAATACGAACCCCAATAAATAAATAGGGTGAATAAGTAGTTAAAAGACTGCTCACACCGTAACACTAATATCAGCTAGTGGCGCAGTGTAATACGAACCCCAATACATAACTATGGTGTATAAGTAGTAAAATACTGCTCACATCGAAATACTAATATCAGCTAGCGGCGCAGTGTAATACGAACCCCAATACATAACTATGGTGTATAAGTAGTTAAAAGACTGCTCACACTGAAACACCAGCGTCAACAAGCGGTGCAGTGTAATACGAACCCCAATACATAACTATGGTGTATAAGTAGTTATAGGACTGCTCACACTGAAACTCTAACGTCAGCAAGCGGCTTAGTGTAATACGAACCCCAATACATAACTATGGTGAATAAGTAGTTAAAAGACTGCTCAGACCGAAACAATATCAGCTAGCGGTGCAGTGTAATACGAACCCCAATACATAACTAAAGTGTATAAGTACTTATAAGACTGCTCACACTGAAACACTAACGTCAGCAAGCGGCGCAGTGTAATACGAACCCCAATACATAACTATGGTGTATAAGTAGTTAAAAGACTGCTCACACCGTAACAATATCAGCTAGCAGCACAGTGTAATAAAAACCACAATACATCACTATAGTGTATAAGTAATTAAAAGACTGCTCACACCGTAACACTTATATCAGCTAGCGGTGCAGTGTAATACGAACCCCAATACATAAATATGGTGTATAAGTAGTTAAAAGACTGCTCACACCGTAACACTAATATCAGCTAGTGGCACAGTGTAATACGAACCCCAATACATAACTATGGTGTATAAGTAGTTAAAAGACTGCTCAAACCGAAACAATATCAGCTAGCGGTGCAGTGTTATAAGAACTCCAAAACATAACTGTGGTGTATAAGTAGTTAAAATACTGCTCACACCGTAACAATATCAGCTAGCGGTGCAGTGTAATACGAACCCCAATACATAACTATGGTGTATAAGTAGTTAAAAGACTGCTCACACCTTAACAATATCAGATATCGGCGCAGTGTAATACGAATCCCAATACATAACTATGGTGTATAAGTAGTTAAAAGACTGCTCACACCGTAACACTAATATCAGATAGTGGTGCAGTGTAATACGAACCCCAATACATAACTATGGTGTATTTGTAGTTAAAAGACTGCTCACACCGTATTACTAATATAAGCTAGCGGCGGAGCGTAATACGAACCCCAATACATAACTATGGTGTGTAAGTAGTTAAAATACTGCTCACACCGTAACACTAATTTCATCTAGCGGCGCAGTGTAATACGAACCCCAATACATAACTATGGTGTTTAAGTAGTTAAAAGACTGCTCACACCGAAACACTAATATCAGCTAGTGACGCGGTGTAATACGAACCCCAATACATAACTATGGTGTATAAGTAGTTAAAAGACTGCTCACACCGAAACAATATCAGCTAGCTGTGCAGTGTAATACGAACCCCAATACATAACTGTGGTGTATAAGTAGTTAAAATACTGCTCACACCGTAACAATATCAGCTAGCGGTGCAGTGTAATACGAACCCCAATACATAACTATGGTGTATAAGTAGTTAAATGACTGCTCACACCGTAACACTAATATCAGCTAGCGGCGCAGTGTAATACGAATCCCAATAAATAACTATGGTGTGTAAGTAGTTAAAAGACTGTTCACACCGTAACACTAATATCAGCTAGCGGCGCAGTGTAATACGAACCCCAATACATAACTATGGTGTATAAGTAGTTAAAAGACTGCTCACACCGAAACACTAATATCAGCTAGCGGCGCAGTGTAATACGAACCCCAATACATAACTATGGTGTATAAGTAGTTAAAAGACTGCTCACACTGTAACAATATCAGCTAGCGATGCAATGTAATCCGAAATCCAATACATAACTATGGTGTATAAGAAGTTAAAAGACTGCTCACACCTTAACAATATCAGATATCGGCGCAGTGTAATACGAATCCCAATACATAACTATGGTGAATAAGTAGTTAAAAGACTACTCACACCGTAACACTAATATCAGCTAGCGGCGCAGTGTAATACGAACCCCAATACATAACTATGGTGTATATGTAGTTAAAAGTCTGCTCACACCGTATTACTAATATAAGCTAGCGGCGGAGTGTAATACGAACCCCAATACATAACTATGGTGTGTAAGTAGTTAAAATATTGCTCACACCGTAACACTAATTTCATCTAGCGGCGCAGTGTAATACGAACCCCAATACATAACTATGGTGTTTAAGTAGTTAAAAGACTGCTCACACCGAAACACTAATATCAGCTAGTGACGCGGTGTAATACGAAACCCAATACATAACTATGGTGTATAAGTAGTTAAATGACTGCTCACACCGTAACACTAATATCAGCTAGCGGCGCAGTGTAATACGAATCCCAATAAATAACTATGGTGTGTAAGTAGTTAAAAGACTGTTCACACCGTAACACTAATATCAGCTAGCGGCGCAGTGTAATACGAACCCCAATACATAACTATGGTGTATAAGTAGTTAAAAGACTGCTCACACCGAAACACTAATATCAGCTAGGTGGCGCAGTGTAATACGAACCCCAATACATAACTATGGTGTATAAGTAGTTAAAAGACTGCTCACACTGTAACAATATCAGCTAGCGATGCAATGTAATCCGAAATCCAATACATAACTATGGTGTATAAGAAGTTAAAAGACTGCTCACACCGTAACACTAATATCAGCTAGCGGCGCAGTGTAATACGAACCCCAATACATAACTAAGGAGTATAAGTAGTTATAAGACTGCTCACACTGAAACACTAACATAAGCTAGCGGCGCAGTGTAATACGAACCCAAATATATAACTATGGTGTATAAGTAGTTAAAAGACTGCTGACACCGAAACACTAATATCAGCTAGCGGCGCAGTGTAATACGAACCCCAATACATAACTATGGTGTATAAGTAGTAAAAAGACTGCTCACACCGTAACAATATCAGCTAGCGGTGCGGTTTAATACAAACCCCAATACATAAATATGGTGTATAAGTAGTTAAAAGACTGCTCACACCGTAACACTAATATCAGCAAGCGGTGCAGTGTAATACGAACCCCAATACATAACTATGGTGTATAAGTAGTTAAAAGACTGCTCACACTGAAACACTAACATCAGAGAGCGGCGCAGTGCAATACGAACCCCAATACATAACTATGGTGTATAAGTAGTTATAAGACTGCTCACACTGAAACACTAAGGTCAGCAAGCGGCGCAGTGTAATACGAACCCCAATCCATAACTATGGTGTATAAGTAGTTAAAAGACTGCTCACACCGTAACACTAATATAAGCTGGCGGCGTAGTGTAATACGAACCCCAATACATAACTGTGGTGTATAAGTAGTTAAAAGACTGCTCACTCCGTAACACTAATATCAGCTAGCGGCGCTGTGTAATACGAACCCCAATACATAACTAAGGTGTATAAGTAGTTATAAGAGTGCTCACACTGATACACTAATATAAGCTAGCAACGCAGTGTAATACGAACCCAAATATATAACTATGGTGTATAAGTAGTTAAAAGACTGCTGACACCGAAACACTAATATCAGCTAGCGGCGCAGTGTAATACGAACCCCAATACATAACTATGGTGTATAAGTAGTTAAAAGACTGCTCACACCGTAACAATATCAGCTAGCGGCGCAGTGTAATAAGAACCACAATACATAACTATGGTGTATAAGTAGTTAAAAGACTGCTCACACCGTAACACTTATATCAGCTAGCGGTGCAGTGTAATACGAACCCCAATACATAACTGTGGTGTATAAGTAGTTAAAATACTGCTCACACCGTAACACAAATTTCATCTAGCGGCGCAGTGTAATACGAACCCCATAACATAACTATGGTGTTTAAGTAGTTAAAAGACTGCTCACACCGAAACACTAATATCAGCTAGTGACGCGGTGTAATACGAACCCCAATACATAACTATGGTGTATAAGTAGTTAAAAGACTGCTCACACCGTAAAAATATCAGCTATCGGTGCAGTGTAATACGAACCCCAATAAATAAATAGGGTGAATATGTAGTTAAAAGACTGCTCACACCGTAACACTAATATCAGCTAGTGGCGCAGTGTAATACGAACCCCAATACATAATTATGGTGTATAAGTAGTAAAATACTGCTCACATCGAAATACTAATATCAGCTAGCGGCGCAGTGTAATACGAACCCCAATACATAACTATGGTGTATAAGTAGTTAAAAGACTGCTCACACTGAAACACTAGCGTCAACAAGCGGTGCAGTGTAATACGAACCCCAATACATAACTATGGTGTATAAGTAGTTATAGGACTGCTCATACTGAAACTCTAACGTCAGCAAGCGGCTTAGTGTAATACGAACCCCAATACATAACTATGGTGTATAAGTAGTTAAAAGACTGCTCACACCGTAAAAATATCAGCTATCGGTGCAGTGTAATACGAACCCCAATAAATAAATAGGGTGAATAAGTAGTTAAAAGACTGCTCAAACTGAAACACTAAGGTCAGCAAGCGGCGCAGTGTAATACGAACCCCAATCCATAACTATGGTGTATAAGTAGTTAAAAGACTGCTCACACCGAAACAATATCAGCTAGCTGTGCAGTGTAATACGAACCCCAATACATAACTATGGTGTATAAGTAGTTATAGGACTGCTCACACTGAAACTCTAACGTCAGCAAGCGGCTTAGTGTAATACGAACCCCAATACATAACTATGGTGAATAAGTAGTTAAAAGACTGCTCACACCGAAACAATATCAGCTAGCGGCGCAGTGTAATACGAACCCCAATACATAACTATGGTGTATAAGTACTTATAAGACTGCTCACACTGAAACACTAGCGTCAACAAGCGGTGCAGTGTAATACGAACCCCAATACATAACTATGGTGTATAAGTAGTTATAGGACTGCTCATACTGAAACTCTAACGTCAGCAAGCGGCTTAGTGTAATACGAACCCCAATACATAACTATAGTGTATAAGTAGTTAAAAGACTGCTCACACCGTAAAAATATCAGCTATCGGTGCAGTGTAATACGAACCCCAATAAATAAATAGGGTGAATAAGTAGTTAAAAGACTGCTCACACTGAAACACTAAGGTCAGCAAGCGGCGCAGTGTAATACGAACCCCAATCCATAACTATGGTGTATAAGTAGTTAAAAGACTGCTCACACCGAAACAATATCAGCTAGCTGTGCAGTGTAATACGAACCCCAATACATAACTATGGTGTATAAGTAGTTTTAGGACTGCTCACACTGAAACTCTAACGTCAGCAAGCGGCTTAGTGTAATACGAACCCCAATACATAACTATGGTGAATAAGTAGTTAAAAGACTGCTCACACCGAAACAATATCAGCTAGCGGCGCAGTGTAATACGAACCCCAATACATAACTATGGTGTATAAGTAGTTAAAAGACTGCTCACAGTGAAACACTAGCGTCAACAAGCGGTGCAGTGTAATACGAACCCCAATACATAACTATGGTGTATAAGTAGTTATAGGACTGCTCATACTGAAACTCTAACGTCAGCAAGCGGCTTAGTGTAATACGAACCCCAATACATAACTATGGTGTATAAGTAGTTAAAAGACTGCTCACACCGTAAAAATATCAGCTATCCGTGCAGTGTAATACGAACCCCAATAAATAAATAGGGTGAATAAGTAGTTAAAAGACTGCTCACACTGAAACACTAAGGTCAGCAAGCGGCACAGTGTAATACGAACCCCAATCCATAACTATGGTGTATAAGTAGTTAAAATACTGCTCACACCGTAAAAATATCAGCTATCCGTGCAGTGTAATACGAACCCCAATAAATAAATAGGGTGAATAAGTAGTTAAAAGACTGCTCACACTGAAACACTAAGGTCAGCAAGCGGCACAGTGTAATACGAACCCCAATCCATAACTATGGTGTATAAGTAGTTAAAATACTGCTCACACCGAAACAATATCAGCTAGCTGTGCAGTGTAATACGAACCCCAATACATAACTATGGTGTATAAGTAGTTATAGGACTGCTCACACTGAAACACTAACGTCAGCAAGCGGCGCAGTGTAATACGAACCCCAATACATAACTATGGTGTATAAGTAGTTAAAAGACTGCTCACACCGTAACAATATCAGCTAGCAGCACAGTGTAATAAAAACCACAATACATCACTATAGTGTATAAGTAGTTAAAAGACTGCTCACACCGTAACACTTATATCAGCTAGCGGCACAGTGTAATACGAACCCCAATACATAAATATGGTGTATAAGTAGTTAAAAGACTGCTCACACCGTAACACTAATATCAGCTAGTGGCACAGTGTAATACGAACCCCAATACATAACTATGGTGTATAAGTAGTTAAAAGACTGCTCACACCGAAACAATATCAGATATCGGCGCAGTGTAATACGAATCCCAATACATAACTATGGTGTATAAGTAGTTAAAAGACTGCTCACACCGTAACACTAATATCAGCTAGCGGTGCAGTGTAATACGAACCCCAATACATAACTATGGTGTATTTGTAGTTAAAAGACTGCTCACACCGTAACACTAATTTCATCTAGCGGCGCAGTGTAATACGAACCCCAATACATAACTATGGTGTTTAAGTAGTTAAAAGACTGCTCACACCGAAACACTAATATCAGCTAGTGACGCGGTGTAATACGAACCCCAATACATAACTATGGTGTATAAGTAGTTAAAAGACTGCTCACACCGAAACAATATCAGCTAGCTGTGCAGTGTAATACGAACCCCAATACATAACTATGGTGTATAAGTAATTAAATGACTGCTCACACCGTAACACTAATACCAGCTAGCGGCGCAGTGTAATACGAATCCCAATAAATAACTATGGTGTGTAAGTAGTTAAAAGACTGTTCACACCGTAACACTAATATCAGCTAGCGGCGCAGTGTAATACGAACCCCAATACATAACTATGGTGTATAAGTAGTTAAAAGACTGCTCACACCGAAACACTAATATCAGCTAGCGGCGCAGTGTAATACGAACCCAAATACATAACTATGGTGTATAAGTAGTTAAAAGACTGCTCACACTGTAACAATATCAGCTAGCGATGCAATGTAATCCGAAATCCAATACATAACTATGGTGTATAAGAAGTTAAAAGACTGCTCACACCTTAACAATATCAGACATCGGCGCAGTGTAATACGAATCCCAGTACATAACTATGGTGAATAAGTAGTTAAAAGACTGCTCACACCGTAACACTAATATCAGCTAGCGGCGCAGTGTAATACGAACCCCAATACATAACTATGGTGTATATGTAGTTAAAAGACTGCTCACACCTTATTACTAATATAAGCTAGCGGCGGAGTGTAATACGAACCCCAATACATAACTATGGTGTGTAAGTAGTTAAAATATTGCTCACACCGTAACACTAATTTCATCTAGCGGCACAGTGTAATACGAACCCCAATACATAACTATGGTGTTTAAGTAGTTAAAAGACTGCTCACACCGAAACACTAATATCAGCTAGTGACGCGGTGTAATACGAAACCCAATACATAACTATGGTGTATAAGTAGTTAAATGACTGCTCACACCGTAACACTAATATCAGCTAGCGGCGCAGTGTAATACGAATCCCAATAAATAACTATGGTGTGTAAGTAGTTAAAAGACTGTTCACACCGTAACACTAATATCAGCTAGCAGCGCAGTGTAATACGAACCCCAATATATAACTATGCTGTATAAGTAGTTAAAAGACTGCTCACACCGAAACACTAATATCAGCTAGCGGTGCAGTGTAATACGAACCCCTATACATAACTATGGTGTATAAGTATTTAAAAGACTGCTCACACCGTAACAATATCAGCTAGCGGCGCAGTTTAATACAAACCCCAATACATAAATATGGTGTATAAGTAGTTAAAAGACTGCTCACACCGTAACACTAATATCAGCAAGCGGTGCAGTGTAATACGAACCCCAATACATAACTATGGTGTATAAGTAGTTAAAAGACTGCTCACACTGAAACACTAACATCAGAGAGCGGCGCAGTGCAATACGAACCCCAATACATAATTATGGTGTATAAGTAGTTATAAGACTGCTCACACTGAAACACTAAGGTCAGCAAGTTGCGCGGTGTAATACGAACCCCAATCCATAACTATGGTGTATAAGTAGTTAAAAGACTGCTCACACCGTAACACTAATATAAGCTGGCGGCGTAGTGTAATACGAACCCCAATACATAACTATGGTGTATAAGTAGTTAAAAGACTGCTCACTCCGTAACACTAATATCAGCTAGCGGCGCAGTGTAATACGAACCCCAATACATAACTAAGGTGTATAAGTAGTTATAAGAGTGCTCACACTGAAACACTAACATAAGCTAGCAACGCAGTGTAATACGAACCCAAATATATAACTATGGTGTATAAGTAGTTAAAAGACTGCTGAACCCGAAACACTAATATCAGCTAGCGGCGCAGTGTAATACGAACCCCAATACATAACTATGGTGTATAAGTAGTTAAAAGACAGCTCACACCGTAACAATATCAGCTAGCGGCGCAGTGTAATAAGAACCACAATTCATAACTATGGTGTATAAGTAGTTAAAAGACTGCTCACACCGTAACACTTATATCAGCTAGCGGTGCAGTGTAATACGAACCCCAATACATAACTGTGGTGTATAAGTAGTTAAAATATTGCTCACACCGTAACACAAATTTCATCTAGCGGCGCAGAGTAATACGAACCCCATAACATAACTATGGTGTTTAAGTAGTTAAAAGACTGCTCACACCGAAACACTAATATCAGCTAGTGACGCGGTGTAATACGAACCCCAATACATAACTATGGTGTATAAGTAGTTAAAAGACTGCTCACACCGTAAAAATATCAGCTATCGGTGCAGTGTAATACGAACCCCAATAAATAAATAGGGTGAATAAGTAGTTAAAAGACTGCTCACACCGTAACACTAATATCAGCTAGTGGCGCAGTGTAATACGAACCCCAATACATAACTATGGTGTATAAGTAGTAAAATACTGCTCACATCGAAATACTAATATCAGCTAGCGGCGCAGTGTAATACGTACCCCAATACATAACTATGGTGTATAAGTAGTTAAAAGACTGCTCACACTGAAACACTAGCGTCAACAAGCGGCTTAGTGTAATACGAACCCCAATACATAACTATGGTGTATAAGTAGTTAAAAGACTGCTCACACCGTAAAAATATCAGCTATCGGTGCAGTGTAATACGAACCCCAATACATAACTATGGTGTATAAGTAGTTATAAGACTGCTCACACTGAAACACTAAGGTCAGCAAGCGGCGCAGTGTAATACGAACCCCAATCCATAACTATGGTGTATAAGTAGTTAAAAGACTGCTCACACCGTAACACTAATATAAGCTGGCGGCGTAGTGTAATACGAACCCCAATACATAACTATGGTGTATAAGTAGTTAAAAGACTGCTAACTCCGTAACACTAATATCAGCTAGCGGCTCAGTGTAATACGAACCCCAATACATAACTAAGGTGTATAAGTAGTTATAAGAGTGCTCACACTGAAACACTAACATAAGCTAGCAACGCAGTGTAATACGAACCCAAATATATAACTATGGTGTTTAAGTAGTTAAAAGACTGCACACACCGAAACACTAATATCAGCTAGTGACGCGGTGTAATACGAACCCCAATACATAACTATGGTGTATAAGTAGTTAAAAGACTGCTCACACCGTAAAAATATCAGCTATTGGTGCAGTGTAATACGAACCCCAATAAATAAATAGGGTGAATAAGTAGTTAAAAGACTGCTCACACCGTAACACTAATATCAGCTAGTGGCGCAGTGTAATACGAACCCCAATACATAACTATGGTGTATAAGTAGTAAAATACTGCTCACATCGAAATACTAATATCAGCTAGCGGCGCAGTGTAATACGAACCCCAATACATAACTATGGTGTATAAGTAGTTAAAAGACTGCTCACACTGAAACACCAGCGTCAACAAGCGGTGCAGTGTAATACGAACCCCAATACATAACTATGGTGTATAAGTAGTTATAGGACTGCTCACACTGAAACTCTAACGTCAGCAAGCGGCTTAGTGTAATACGAACCCCAATACATAACTATGGTGAATAAGTAGTTAAAAGACTGCTCAGACCGAAACAATATCAGCTAGCGGTGCAGTGTAATACGAACCCCAATACATAACTAAAGTGTATAAGTACTTATAAGACTGCTCACACTGAAACACTAACGTCAGCAAGCGGCGCAGTGTAATACGAACCCCAATACATAACTATGGTGTATAAGTAGTTAAAAGACTGCTCACACCGTAACAATATCAGCTAGCAGCACAGTGTAATAAAAACCACAATACATCACTATAGTGTATAAGTAATTAAAAGACTGCTCACACCGTAACACTTATATCAGCTAGCGGTGCAGTGTAATACGAACCCCAATACATAAATATGGTGTATAAGTAGTTAAAAGACTGCTCACACCGTAACACTAATATCAGCTAGTGGCACAGTGTAATACGAACCCCAATACATAACTATGGTGTATAAGTAGTTAAAAGACTGCTCAAACCGAAACAATATCAGCTAGCGGTGCAGTGTTATAAGAACTCCAAAACATAACTGTGGTGTATAAGTAGTTAAAATACTGCTCACACCGTAACAATATCAGCTAGCGGTGCAGTGTAATACGAACCCCAATACATAACTATGGTGTATAAGTAGTTAAAAGACTGCTCACACCTTAACAATATCAGATATCGGCGCAGTGTAATACGAATCCCAATACATAACTATGGTGTATTTGTAGTTAAAAGACTGCTCACACCGAAACACTAATATCAGCTAGCGGCGCAGTGTAATACGAACCCCAATACATAACTATGGTGTATTTGTAGTTAAAAGACTGCTCACACCGTATTACTAATATAAGCTAGCGGCGGAGCGTAATACGAACCCCAATACATAACTATGGTGTGTAAGTAGTTAAAATACTGCTCACACCGTAACACTAATTTCATCTAGCGGCGCAGTGTAATACGAACCCCAATACATAACTATGGTGTTTAAGTAGTTAAAAGACTGCTCACACCGAAACACTAATATCAGCTAGTGACGCGGTGTAATACGAACCCCAATACATAACTATGGTGTATAAGTAGTTAAAAGACTGCTCACACCGAAACAATATCAGCTAGCTGTGCAGTGTAATACGAACCCCAATACATAACTGTGGTGTATAAGTAGTTAAAATACTGCTCACACCGTAACAATATCAGCTAGCGGTGCAGTGTAATACGAACCCCAATACATAACTATGGTGTATAAGTAGTTAAATGACTGCTCACACCGTAACACTAATATCAGCTAGCGGCGCAGTGTAATACGAATCCCAATAAATAACTATGGTGTGTAAGTAGTTAAAAGACTGTTCACACCGTAACACTAATATCAGCTAGCGGCGCAGTGTAATACGAACCCCAATACATAACTATGGTGTATAAGTAGTTAAAAGACTGCTCACACCGAAACACTAATATCAGCTAGCGGCGCAGTGTAATACGAACCCCAATACATAACTATGGTGTATAAGTAGTTAAAAGACTGCTCACACTGTAACAATATCAGCTAGCGATGCAATGTAATCCGAAATCCAATACATAACTATGGTGTATAAGAAGTTAAAAGACTGCTCACACCTTAACAATATCAGATATCGGCGCAGTGTAATACGAATCCCAATACATAACTATGGTGAATAAGTAGTTAAAAGACTACTCACACCGTAACACTAATATCAGCTAGCGGCGCAGTGTAATACGAACCCCAATACATAACTATGGTGTATATGTAGTTAAAAGTCTGCTCACACCGTATTACTAATATAAGCTAGCGGCGGAGTGTAATACGAACCCCAATACATAACTATGGTGTGTAAGTAGTTAAAATATTGCTCACACCGTAACACTAATTTCATCTAGCGGCGCAGTGTAATACGAACCCCAATACATAACTATGGTGTTTAAGTAGTTAAAAGACTGCTCACACCGAAACACTAATATCAGCTAGTGACGCGGTGTAATACGAAACCCAATACATAACTATGGTGTATAAGTAGTTAAATGACTGCTCACACCGTAACACTAATATCAGCTAGCGGCGCAGTGTAATACGAATCCCAATAAATAACTATGGTGTGTAAGTAGTTAAAAGACTGTTCACACCGTAACACTAATATCAGCTAGCGGCGCAGTGTAATACGAACCCCAATACATAACTATGGTGTATAAGTAGTTAAAAGACTGCTCACACCGAAACACTAATATCAGCTAGGTGGCGCAGTGTAATACGAACCCCAATACATAACTATGGTGTATAAGTAGTTAAAAGACTGCTCACACTGTAACAATATCAGCTAGCGATGCAATGTAATCCGAAATCCAATACATAACTATGGTGTATAAGAAGTTAAAAGACTGCTCACACCGTAACACTAATATCAGCTAGCGGCGCAGTGTAATACGAACCCCAATACATAACTAAGGAGTATAAGTAGTTATAAGACTGCTCACACTGAAACACTAACATAAGCTAGCGGCGCAGTGTAATACGAACCCAAATATATAACTATGGTGTATAAGTAGTTAAAAGACTGCTGACACCGAAACACTAATATCAGCTAGCGGCGCAGTGTAATACGAACCCCAATACATAACTATGGTGTATAAGTAGTAAAAAGACTGCTCACACCGTAACAATATCAGCTAGCGGTGCGGTTTAATACAAACCCCAATACATAAATATGGTGTATAAGTAGTTAAAAGACTGCTCACACCGTAACACTAATATCAGCAAGCGGTGCAGTGTAATACGAACCCCAATACATAACTATGGTGTATAAGTAGTTAAAAGACTGCTCACACTGAAACACTAACATCAGAGAGCGGCGCAGTGCAATACGAACCCCAATACATAACTATGGTGTATAAGTAGTTATAAGACTGCTCACACTGAAACACTAAGGTCAGCAAGCGGCGCAGTGTAATACGAACCCCAATCCATAACTATGGTGTATAAGTAGTTAAAAGACTGCTCACACCGTAACACTAATATAAGCTGGCGGCGTAGTGTAATACGAACCCCAATACATAACTGTGGTGTATAAGTAGTTAAAAGACTGCTCACTCCGTAACACTAATATCAGCTAGCGGCGCTGTGTAATACGAACCCCAATACATAACTAAGGTGTATAAGTAGTTATAAGAGTGCTCACACTGATACACTAATATAAGCTAGCAACGCAGTGTAATACGAACCCAAATATATAACTATGGTGTATAAGTAGTTAAAAGACTGCTGACACCGAAACACTAATATCAGCTAGCGGCGCAGTGTAATACGAACCCCAATACATAACTATGGTGTATAAGTAGTTAAAAGACTGCTCACACCGTAACAATATCAGCTAGCGGCGCAGTGTAATAAGAACCACAATACATAACTATGGTGTATAAGTAGTTAAAAGACTGCTCACACCGTAACACTTATATCAGCTAGCGGTGCAGTGTAATACGAACCCCAATACATAACTGTGGTGTATAAGTAGTTAAAATACTGCTCACACCGTAACACAAATTTCATCTAGCGGCGCAGTGTAATACGAACCCCATAACATAACTATGGTGTTTAAGTAGTTAAAAGACTGCTCACACCGAAACACTAATATCAGCTAGTGACGCGGTGTAATACGAACCCCAATACATAACTATGGTGTATAAGTAGTTAAAAGACTGCTCACACCGTAAAAATATCAGCTATCGGTGCAGTGTAATACGAACCCCAATAAATAAATAGGGTGAATATGTAGTTAAAAGACTGCTCACACCGTAACACTAATATCAGCTAGTGGCGCAGTGTAATACGAACCCCAATACATAATTATGGTGTATAAGTAGTAAAATACTGCTCACATCGAAATACTAATATCAGCTAGCGGCGCAGTGTAATACGAACCCCAATACATAACTATGGTGTATAAGTAGTTAAAAGACTGCTCACACTGAAACACTAGCGTCAACAAGCGGTGCAGTGTAATACGAACCCCAATACATAACTATGGTGTATAAGTAGTTATAGGACTGCTCATACTGAAACTCTAACGTCAGCAAGCGGCTTAGTGTAATACGAACCCCAATACATAACTATGGTGTATTAGTAGTTAAAAGACTGCTCACACCGTAAAAATATCAGCTATCGGTGCAGTGTAATACGAACCCCAATAAATAAATAGGGTGAATAAGTAGTTAAAAGACTGCTCAAACTGAAACACTAAGGTCAGCAAGCGGCGCAGTGTAATACGAACCCCAATCCATAACTATGGTGTATAAGTAGTTAAAAGACTGCTCACACCGAAACAATATCAGCTAGCTGTGCAGTGTAATACGAACCCCAATACATAACTATGGTGTATAAGTAGTTATAGGACTGCTCACACTGAAACTCTAACGTCAGCAAGCGGCTTAGTGTAATACGAACCCCAATACATAACTATGGTGAATAAGTAGTTAAAAGACTGCTCACACCGAAACAATATCAGCTAGCGGCGCAGTGTAATACGAACCCCAATACATAACTATGGTGTATAAGTACTTATAAGACTGCTCACACTGAAACACTAGCGTCAACAAGCGGTGCAGTGTAATACGAACCCCAATACATAACTATGGTGTATAAGTAGTTATAGGACTGCTCATACTGAAACTCTAACGTCAGCAAGCGGCTTAGTGTAATACGAACCCCAATACATAACTATAGTGTATAAGTAGTTAAAAGACTGCTCACACCGTAAAAATATCAGCTATCGGTGCAGTGTAATACGAACCCCAATAAATAAATAGGGTGAATAAGTAGTTAAAAGACTGCTCACACTGAAACACTAAGGTCAGCAAGCGGCGCAGTGTAATACGAACCCCAATCCATAACTATGGTGTATAAGTAGTTAAAAGACTGCTCACACCGAAACAATATCAGCTAGCTGTGCAGTGTAATACGAACCCCAATACATAACTATGGTGTATAAGTAGTTTTAGGACTGCTCACACTGAAACTCTAACGTCAGCAAGCGGCTTAGTGTAATACGAACCCCAATACATAACTATGGTGAATAAGTAGTTAAAAGACTGCTCACACCGAAACAATATCAGCTAGCGGCGCAGTGTAATACGAACCCCAATACATAACTATGGTGTATAAGTAGTTAAAAGACTGCTCACAGTGAAACACTAGCGTCAACAAGCGGTGCAGTGTAATACGAACCCCAATACATAACTATGGTGTATAAGTAGTTATAGGACTGCTCATACTGAAACTCTAACGTCAGCAAGCGGCTTAGTGTAATACGAACCCCAATACATAACTATGGTGTATAAGTAGTTAAAAGACTGCTCACACCGTAAAAATATCAGCTATCCGTGCAGTGTAATACGAACCCCAATAAATAAATAGGGTGAATAAGTAGTTAAAAGACTGCTCACACTGAAACACTAAGGTCAGCAAGCGGCACAGTGTAATACGAACCCCAATCCATAACTATGGTGTATAAGTAGTTAAAATACTGCTCACACCGAAACAATATCAGCTAGCTGTGCAGTGTAATACGAACCCCAATACATAACTATGGTGTATAAGTAGTTATAGGACTGCTCACACTGAAACACTAACGTCAGCAAGCGGCGCAGTGTAATACGAACCCCAATACATAACTATGGTGTATAAGTAGTTAAAAGACTGCTCACACCGTAACAATATCAGCTAGCGGCACAGTGTAATAAAAACCACAATACATCACTATAGTGTATAAGTAGTTAAAAGACTGCTCACACCGTAACACTTATATCAGCTAGCGGCACAGTGTAATACGAACCCCAATACATAAATATGGTGTATAAGTAGTTAAAAGACTGCTCACACCGTAACACTAATATCAGCTAGTGGCACAGTGTAATACGAACCCCAATACATAACTATGGTGTATAAGTAGTTAAAAGACTGCTCACACCGAAACAATATCAGATATCGGCGCAGTGTAATACGAATCCCAATACATAACTATGGTGTATAAGTAGTTAAAAGACTGCTCACACCGTAACACTAATATCAGCTAGCGGTGCAGTGTAATACGAACCCCAATACATAACTATGGTGTATTTGTAGTTAAAAGACTGCTCACACCGTAACACTAATTTCATCTAGCGGCGCAGTGTAATACGAACCCCAATACATAACTATGGTGTTTAAGTAGTTAAAAGACTGCTCACACCGAAACACTAATATCAGCTAGTGACGCGGTGTAATACGAACCCCAATACATAACTATGGTGTATAAGTAGTTAAAAGACTGCTCACACCGAAACAATATCAGCTAGCTGTGCAGTGTAATACGAACCCCAATACATAACTATGGTGTATAAGTAATTAAATGACTGCTCACACCGTAACACTAATACCAGCTAGCGGCGCAGTGTAATACAAATTCCAATAAATAACTATGGTGTGTAAGTAGTTAAAAGACTGTTCACACCGTAACACTAATATCAGCTAGCGGCGCAGTGTAATACGAACCCCAATACATAACTATGGTGTATAAGTAGTTAAAAGACTGCTCACACCGAAACACTAATATCAGCTAGCGGCGCAGTGTAATACGAACCCAAATACATAACTATGGTGTATAAGTAGTTAAAAGACTGCTCACACTGTAACAATATCAGCTAGCGATGCAATGTAATCCGAAATCCAATACATAACTATGGTGTATAAGAAGTTAAAAGACTGCTCACACCTTAACAATATCAGACATCGGCGCAGTGTAATACGAATCCCAGTACATAACTATGGTGAATAAGTAGTTAAAAGACTGCTCACACCGTAACACTAATATCAGCTAGCGGCGCAGTGTAATACGAACCCCAATACATAACTATGGTGTATATGTAGTTAAAAGACTGCTCACACCTTATTACTAATATAAGCTAGCGGCGGAGTGTAATACGAACCCCAATACATAACTATGGTGTGTAAGTAGTTAAAATATTGCTCACACCGTAACACTAATTTCATCTAGCGGCACAGTGTAATACGAACCCCAATACATAACTATGGTGTTTAAGTAGTTAAAAGACTGCTCACACCGAAACACTAATATCAGCTAGTGACGCGGTGTAATACGAAACCCAATACATAACTATGGTGTATAAGTAGTTAAATGACTGCTCACACCGTAACACTAATATCAGCTAGCGGCGCAGTGTAATACGAATCCCAATAAATAACTATGGTGTGTAAGTAGTTAAAAGACTGTTCACACCGTAACACTAATATCAGCTAGCAGCGCAGTGTAATACGAACCCCAATATATAACTATGCTGTATAAGTAGTTAAAAGACTGCTCACACCGAAACACTAATATCAGCTAGCGGTGCAGTGTAATACGAACCCCTATACATAACTATGGTGTATAAGTATTTAAAAGACTGCTCACACCGTAACAATATCAGCTAGCGGCGCAGTTTAATACAAACCCCAATACATAAATATGGTGTATAAGTAGTTAAAAGACTGCTCACACCGTAACACTAATATCAGCAAGCGGTGCAGTGTAATACGAACCCCAATACATAACTATGGTGTATAAGTAGTTAAAAGACTGCTCACACTGAAACACTAACATCAGAGAGCGGCGCAGTGCAATACGAACCCCAATACATAATTATGGTGTATAAGTAGTTATAAGACTGCTCACACTGAAACACTAAGGTCAGCAAGTTGCGCGGTGTAATACGAACCCCAATCCATAACTATGGTGTATAAGTAGTTAAAAGACAGCTCACACCGTAACAATATCAGCTAGCGGCGCAGTGTAATAAGAACCACAATACATAACTAAGGTGTATAAGTAGTTATAAGAGTGCTCACACTGAAACACTAACATAAGCTAGCAACGCAGTGTAATACGAACCCAAATATATAACTATGGTGTATAAGTAGTTAAAAGACTGCTGAACCCGAAACACTAATATCAGCTAGCGGCGCAGTGTAATACGAACCCCAATACATAACTATGGTGTATAAGTAGTTAAAAGACAGCTCACACCGTAACAATATCAGCTAGCGGCGCAGTGTAATAAGAACCACAATACATAACTATGGTGTATAAGTAGTTAAAAGACTGCTCACACCGTAACACTTATATCAGCTAGCGGTGCAGTGTAATACGAACCCCAATACATAACTGTGGTGTATAAGTAGTTAAAATATTGCTCACACCGTAACACAAATTTCATCTAGCGGCGCAGAGTAATACGAACCCCATAACATAACTATGGTGTTTAAGTAGTTAAAAGACTGCTCACACCGAAACACTAATATCAGCTAGTGACGCGGTGTAATACGAACCCCAATACATAACTATGGTGTATAAGTAGTTAAAAGACTGCTCACACCGTAAAAATATCAGCTATCGGTGCAGTGTAATACGAACCCCAATAAATAAATAGGGTGAATAAGTAGTTAAAAGACTGCTCACACCGTAACACTAATATCAGCTAGTGGCACAGTGTAATACGAACCCCAATACATAACTATGGTGTATAAGTAGTAAAATACTGCTCACATCGAAATACTAATATCAGCTAGCGGCGCAGTGTAATACGTACCCCAATACATAACTATGGTGTATAAGTAGTTAAAAGACTGCTCACACTGAAACACTAGCGTCAACAAGCGGCTTAGTGTAATACGAACCCCAATACATAACTATGGTGTATAAGTAGTTAAAAGACTGCTCACACCGTAAAAATATCAGCTATCGGTGCAGTGTAATACGAACCCCAATACATAACTATGGTGTATAAGTAGTTATAAGACTGCTCACACTGAAACACTAAGGTCAGCAAGCGGCGCAGTGTAATACGAACCCCAATCCATAACTATGGTGTATAAGTAGTTAAAAGACTGCTCACACCGTAACACTAATATAAGCTGGCGGCGTAGTGTAATACGAACCCCAATACATAACTATGGTGTATAAGTAGTTAAAAGACTGCTAACTCCGTAACACTAATATCAGCTAGCGGCTCAGTGTAATACGAACCCCAATACATAACTAAGGTGTATAAGTAGTTATAAGAGTGCTCACACTGAAACACTAACATAAGCTAGCAACGCAGTGTAATACGAACCCAAATATATAACTATGGTGTATAAGTAGTTAAAAGACTGCTGACACCGAAACACTAATATCAGCTAGCGGCGCAGTGTAATACGAACCCCAATACATAACTATGGTGTATAAGTAGTTAAAAGACTGCTCACACCGTATCAATATCAGCTAGCGGCGCAGTGTAATAAGAACCACAATACATAACTATGGTGTATAAGTAGTTAAAAGACTGCTCACACCGTAACACTAATATCAGCTAGTGGTGCAGTTTAATACGAACCCCAATACATAACTATGGTGTATAAGTAGTAAAATACTGCTCACATCAAAATACTAATATCAGCTAGCGGCGCAGTGTAATACGAACCCCAATACATAACTATGGTGTATAAGTAGTTAAAAGACTGCTCACACTGAAACAATAGCGTCAACAAGCGGTGCAGTGTAATACGAACCCCAATACATAACTATGGTGTATAAGTAGTTATAGGACTGCTCACACTGAAACTCTAACGTCAGCAAGCGGCGTAGTGTAATACGAACCCCAATACATAACTATGGTGAATAAGTAGTTAAAAGACTGCTCACACCGAAACAATATCAGCTAGCAGTGCAGTGTAATACGAACCCCAATACATAACTATGGTGTATAAGTACTTATAAGACTGCTCACACTGAAACACTAACGTCAGCAAGCGGCGCAGTGTAATACAAACCCCAATACATAACTATGGTGTATAAGTAGTTAAAAGACTGCTCACACCGTAACAATATCAGCTAGCGGCACAGTGTAATAAAAACCACAATACATCACTATAGTGTATAAGTAGTTAAAAGACTGCTCACACCGTAACACTTATATCAGCTAGCGGCGCAGTGTAATACGAACCCCAATACATAAATATGGTGTATAAGTAGTTAAAAGACTGCTCACACCGTAACACTAATATCAGCTAGTGGCACAGTGTAATACGAACCCCAATACATAACTATGGTGTATAAGTAGTTAAAAGACTGCTCACACCTTAACAATATCAGATATCGGCGCAGTGTAATACGAATCCCAATACATAACTATGGTGTATAAGTAGTTAAAAGACTGCTCACACCGTAACACTAATATCAGCTAGCGGTGCAGTGTAATACGAACCCCAATACATACTTATGGTGTATTTGTAGTTAAAAGACTGCTCACACCGTATTACTAATATAAGCTAGCGGCGGAGTGTAATACGAACCCCAATACATAACTATGGTGTGTAAGTAGTTAAAATACTGCTCACACCGTAACACTAATTTCATCTAGCGGCGCAGTGTAATACGAACCCCAATACATAACTATGGTGTTTAAGTAGTTAAAAGACTGCTCACACCGAAACACTAATATCAGCTAGTGACGCGGTGTAATACGAACCCCAATACATAACTATGGTGTATAAGTAGTTAAATGACTGCTCACACCGTAACACTAATATCAGCTAGCGGCGCAGTGTAATATGAATCCCAATAAATAACTATGGTGTGTAAGTAGTTAAAAGACTGTTCACACCGTAACACTAATATCAGCTAGCGGCGCAGTGTAATACGAACCCCAATACATAACTATGGTGTATAAGTAGTTAAAAGACTGCTCACACCGAAACACTAATATCAGCTAGCGGCGCAGTGTAATACGAACCCCAATACATAACTATGGTGTATAAGTAGTTAAAAGACTGCTCACACTGTAACAATATCAGCTAGCGATGCAATGTAATCCGAAATCCAATACATAACTATGGTGTATAAGAAGTTAAAAGACTGCTCACACCGTAACACTAATATCAGCTAGCGGCGCAGTGTAATACGAACCCCAATACATACTTATGGTGTATTTGTAGTTAAAAGACTGCTCACACCGTATTACTAATATAAGCTAGCGGCGGAGTGTAATACGAACCCCAATACATAACTATGGTGTGTAAGTAGTTAAAATACTGCTCACACCGTAACACTAATTTCATCTAGCGGCGCAGTGTAATACGAACCCCAATACATAACTATGGTGTTTAAGTAGTTAAAAGACTGCTCACACCGAAACACTAATATCAGCTAGTGACGCGGTGTAATACGAACCCCAATACATAACTATGGTGTATAAGTAGTTAAATGACTGCTCACACCGTAACACTAATATCAGCTAGCGGCGCAGTGTAATATGAATCCCAATAAATAACTATGGTGTGTAAGTAGTTAAAAGACTGTTCACACCGTAACACTAATATCAGCTAGCGGCGCAGTGTAATACGAACCCCAATACATAACTATGGTGTATAAGTAGTTAAAAGACTGCTCACACCGAAACACTAATATCAGCTAGCGGCGCAGTGTAATACGAACCCCAATACATAACTATGGTGTATAAGTAGTTAAAAGACTGCTCACACTGTAACAATATCAGCTAGCGATGCAATGTAATCCGAAATCCAATACATAACTATGGTGTATAAGAAGTTAAAAGACTGCTCACACCGTAACACTAATATCAGCTAGCGGCGCAGTGTAATACGAACCCCAATACATAACTAAGGTGTATAAGTAGTTATAAGACTGCTCACACTGAAACACTAACATAAGCTAGCGGCGCAGTGTAATACGAACCCCAATACATAACTATGGTGTATAAGTAGATAAAAGACTGCTCACACCGAAACACTAATATCAGCTAGGGGCGCAGTGTAATACGAACCCCAATACATAACTATGGTGTATAAGTAGTTAAAAGACTGCTCACACCGTAACAATATCAGCTAGCGGCGCAGTTTAATACAAACAGCAATACATAAATATGGTGTATAAGTAGTTAAAAGACTGCTCACACCGTAACACTAATATAAGCAAGCGGTGCAGTGTAATACGAACCCCAATACATAACTATGGTGTATAAGTAGTTAAAAGACTGCTCACACTGAAACACTAACATCAGAGAGCGGTGCAGTGCAATGCGAACCCCAATACATAACTATGGTGTATAAGTAGTTATAAGACTGCTCACACTGAAACACTAAGGTCAGCAAGCGGCGCAGTGTAATACGAACCCCAATCCATAACTATGGTGTATAAGTAGTTAAAAGACTGCTCACACCGAAAAAATATCAGCTAGCTGTGCAGTGTAATACGAACCCCAATACATAACTATGGTGTATAAGTAGTTAAAAGACTGCTCACACCGTAACACTAATATCAGCAAGCGGTGCAGTGTAATACGAACCCCAATACATAACTATGGTGTATAAGTAGTTAAAAGACTGCTCACACTGAAACACTAACATCAGTGAGCGGCGCAGTGCAATACGAACCCCAATACATAACTATGGTGTATAAGTAGTTATAAGACTGCTCACACTGAAACACTAAGGTCAGCAAGCGGCGCAGTGTAATACGAACCCCAATCCATAACTATGGTGTATAAGTAGTTAAGAGACTGCTCACACCGTAACACTAATATAAGCTGGCGGCGTAGTGTAATACGAACCCCAATACATAACTATGGTGTATATGTAGTTAAAAGACTGCTCACTCCGTAACACTAATATCAGCTAGCGGCGCAGTGTAATACGAACCCCAATACATAACTAAGGTGTATAAGTAGTTATAAGAGTGCTCACACTGAAAGACTAACATAAGCTAGCAACGCAGTGTAATACGAACCCAAATATATAACTATGGTGTATAAGTAATTAAAAGACTGCTGACACCGAAACACTAATATCAGCTAGCGGCGCAGTGTAATACGAACCCCAATACATAACTATGGTGTATAAGTAGTTAAAAGACTGCTCACAACGTAACAATATCAGCTAGCGGTGCAGTTTAATACAAACTCCAATACATAAATATGGTGTATAAGTAGTTAAAAGACTGCTCACACCGTAACACTAATATCAGCTAGCGGCGCAGTGTAATACAAACCCCAATACATAACTATGGTGTATAAGTAGTTAAAAGACTGCTCACACTAAAACACTAACATCAGTGAGCGGCGCAGTAGAATACGAACCCCGATATATAACTATGATGTATAAGTAGTTATAAGACTGCTCACACTGAAACACTAAGGTCAGCAAGCGGTGCAGTGTAATACGAACCCCAATACATAACTATGGTGTATAAGTAGTTAAAAGACTGCTCACACTGAAACACTAATATCAGTGAGCGGCGCAGTGCAATACGAACCCCAATACATAACTATGGTGTATAAGTAGTTATAAGACAGCTCACACTGAAACACTAAGGTCAGCAAGCGGCGCAGTGTAATTCGAACCCCAATATATAACTATGGTGTATAAGTAGTTAAAAGACTGCTGACACCGGAACACTAATATCAGCTAGCGGCGCAGTGTAATACGAACCCCAATACATAACTATGGTGTATAAGTAGTTAAAAGACTGCTCACACCGTAACAATATCAGCTAGCGGCGCAGTGTAATACTAACCCCAATACATAAATATGGTGTATAAGTAGTTAAAAGACTGCTCACACCGTACCACTAATATCAGCTAGTGGCGCAGTGTAATACGAACCCCAATACATAACTATGGTGTATAAGTAGTTAAAAGACTACTCACACCGAAACAATATCAGCTAGCGGTGCAGTGTAATACGAACTCCAAAACATAACTGTGGTGTATAAGTAGTTAAAATACTGCTCACACCGTAACAATATCAGCTAGCGGTGCAGTGTAATACGAACCCCAATACATAACTATGGTGTATAAGTAGTTAAAAGACTGCTCACACTGAAACACTAGCGTCAACAAGCGGTGCAGTGTAATACGAACCCCAATACATAACTATGGTGTATAAGTAGTTATAGGACTGCTCACACTGAAACTCTAACGTCAGCAAGCGGCGTAGTGTAATACGAACCCCAATACATAACTATGGTGAATAAGTAGTTAAAAGACTGCTCACACCGAAACAATATCAGCTAGCAGTGCAGTGTAATACGAACCCCAATACATAACTATGGTGTATAAGTACTTATAAGACTGCTCACACTGAAACACTAACGTCAGCAAGCGGCGCAGTGTAATACAAACCCCAATACATAACTATGGTGTATAAGTAGTTAAAAGACTGCTCACACCGTAACAATATCAGCTAGCGGCACAGTGTAATAAAAACCACAATACATCACTATAGTGTATAAGTAGTTAAAAGACTGCTCACACCGTAAAAATATCAGCTATCGGTGCAGTGTAATACGAACCCCAATACATAACTATGGTGTATAAGTAGTTATAAGACTGCTCACACTGAAACACTAAGGTCAGCAAGCGGCGCAGTGTAATACGAACCCCAATCCATAACTATGGTGTATAAGTAGTTAAAAGACTGCTCACACCGTAACACTAATATAAGCTGGCGGCGTAGTGTAATACGAACCCCAATACATAACTATGGTGTATAACACCATCAGTAGTTAAAAGACTGCTAACTCCGTAACACTAATATCAGCTAGCGGCTCAGTGTAATACGAACCCCAATACATAACTAAGGTGTATAAGTAGTTATAAGAGTGCTCACACTGAAACACTAACATAAGCTAGCAACGCAGTGTAATACGAACCCAAATATATAACTATGGTGTATAAGTAGTTAAAAGACTGCTGACACCGAAACACTAATATCAGCTAGCGGCGCAGTGTAATACGAACCCCAATACATAACTATGGTGTATAAGTAGTTAAAAGACTGCTCACACCGTATCAATATCAGCTAGCGGCGCAGTGTAATAAGAACCACAATACATAACTATGGTGTATAAGTAGTTAAAAGACTGCTCACACCGTAACACTAATATCAGCTAGTGGTGCAGTGTAATACGAACCCCAATACATAACTATGGTGTATAAGTAGTAAAATACTGCTCACATCAAAATACTAATATCAGCTAGCGGCGCAGTGTAATACGAACCCCAATACATAACTATGGTGTATAAGTAGTTAAAAGACTGCTCACACTGAAACACTAGCGTCAACAAGCGGTGCAGTGTAATACGAACCCCAATACATAACTATGGTGTATAAGTAGTTATAGGACTGCTCACACTGAAACTCTAACGTCAGCAAGCGGCGTAGTGTAATACGAACCCCAATACATAACTATGGTGAATAAGTAGTTAAAAGACTGCTCACACCGAAACAATATCAGCTAGCAGTGCAGTGTAATACGAACCCCAATACATAACTATGGTGTATAAGTACTTATAAGACTGCTCACACTGAAACACTAACGTCAGCAAGCGGCGCAGTGTAATACAAACCCCAATACATAACTATGGTGTATAAGTAGTTAAAAGACTGCTCACACCGTAACAATATCGGCTAGCGGCACAGTGTAATAAAAACCACAATACATCACTATAGTGTATAAGTAGTTAAAAGACTGCTCACACCGTAACACTTATATCAGCTAGCGGCGCAGTGTAATACGAACCCCAATACATAAATATGGTGTATAAGTAGTTAAAAGACTGCTCACACCGTAACACTAATATCAGCTAGTGGCACAGTGTAATACGAACCCCAATACATAACTATGGTGTATAAGTAGTTAAAAGACTGCTCACACCGAAACAATATCAGCTAGCGGTGCAGTGTAATACGAACTCCAAAACATAACTGTGGTGTATAAGTAGTTAAAATACTGCTCACACCGTAACAATATCAGCTAGCGGTACAGTGTAATACGAACCTCAATACATAACTATGGTGTATAAGTAGTTAAAAGACTGCTCACACCTTAACAATATCAGATATCGGCGCAGTGTAATACGAATCCCAATACATAACTATGGTGTATAAGTAGTTAAAAGACTGCTCACACCGTAACACTAATATCAGCTAGCGGTGCAGTGTAATACGAACCCCAATACATACTTATGGTGTATTTGTAGTTAAAAGACTGCTCACACCGTATTACTAATATAAGCTAGCGGCGGAGAGTAATACGAACCCCAATACATAACTATGGTGTGTAAGTAGTTAAAAGACTGCTCACACCGTAACAATATCAGCTAGCGACGCAGGGTAATACGAACCCCAATACATAACTATGGTGTATAAGTAGTTAAAAAACTGCTCACACTGAAACACTAGCGTCAACAAGCGGTGCAGTGTAATACGAACCCCAATACATAACTATGGTGTATAAGTAGTTAAATGACTGCTCACACCGTAACACTAATATCAGCTAGCGGCGCAGTGTAATATGAATCCCAATAAATAACTATGGTGTGTAAGTAGTTAAAAGACTGTTCACACCGTAACACTAATATCAGCTAGCGGCGCAGTGTAATACGAACCCCAATACATAACTATGGTGTATAAGTAGTTAAAAGACTGCTCACACCGAAACACTAATATCAGCTAGCGGCGCAGTGTAATACGAACCCCAATACATAACTATGGTGTATAAGTAGTTAAAAGACTGCTCACACCGTAACAATATCAGCTAGCGGCGCAGTTTAATACAAACAGCAATACATAAATATGGTGTATAAGTAGTTAAAAGACTGCTCACACCGTAACACTAATATAAGCAAGCGGTGCAGTGTAATACGAACCCCAATACATAACTATGGTGTATAAGTAGTTAAAAGACTGCTCACACTGAAACACTAACATCAGAGAGCGGTGCAGTGCAATGCGAACCCCAATACATAACTATGGTGTATAAGTAGTTATAAGACTGCTCACACTGAAACACTAAGGTCAGCAAGCGGCGCAGTGTAATACGAACCCCAATCCATAACTATGGTGTATAAGTAGTTAAAAGACTGCTCACACTGAAACACTAACATCAGAGAGCGGTGCAGTGCAATGCGAACCCCAATACATAACTATGGTGTATAAGTAGTTATAAGACTGCTCACACTGAAACACTAAGGTCAGCTGGCGGCGTAGTGTAATACGAAACCCAATACATAACTATGGTGTATAAGTAGTTAAAAGACTGCTCACCCCGTAACACTAATATCAGCTAGCGGCGCAGTGTAATACGAACCCCAATACATAACTAAGGTGTATAAGTAGTTATAAGACTGCTCACACTGAAACACTAACATAAGCTAGCGGCGCAGTGTAATACGAACCCCAATATATAACTATGGTGTATAAGTAGTTAAAAGACTGCTGACACCGGAACACTAATATCAGCTAGCGGCGCAGTGTAAAACGAACCCCAATACATAACTATGGTGTATAAGTAGTTAAAAGACTGCTCACACCGTAACAATATCAGGTAGTGGCGCAGTGTAATACTAACCCCAATACATAAATATGGTGTATAAGTAGTTAAAAGACTGCTCACACCGTAAAACTAATATCAGCTAGTGGCGCAGTGTAATACGAACCCCAATACATAACTATTGTGTATAAGTAGTTAAAAGACTGCTCACACCGAAACGATATCAGCTAGCGGTGCAGTGTAATACGAACTCCAAAACATAACTGTGGTGTATAAGTAGTTAAAATACTGCTCACACCGTAACAATATCAGTTAGCGGTGCAGTGTAATACGAACCCCAATACATAACTATGGTGTATAAGTAGTTAAAAGACTGCTCACACCTTAACAATATCAGATATCGGCGCAGTGTAATACGAACCCCAATACATAACTATGGTGTATAAGTAGTTAAAAGACTGCTCACACCGTAACACTAATATCAGCTAGCGGCGCAGTGTAATACGAACCCCAATACATAACTATAGTGTATAAGTAGTTAAAATACTGCTCACACCGTAACACTAATTTCATCTAGCGGCGCAGTGTAATACGAACCCCAATACATAACTATGGTGTTTAAGTAGTTAAAAGACTGCTCACACCGAAACACTAATATCAGCTAGTGACGCGGTGTAATACGAACCCCAATACATAACTATGGTGTATAAGTAGTTAAAAGACTGCTCACACCGTAACAATATCAGCTATCGGTGCAGTGTAATACGAACCCCAATAAATAAATAGGGTGTATAAGTAGTTAAAAAACTGCTCACACCTTAACAATATCAGATATCGGCGCAGTGTAATACGAACCCCAATATATAACTATGGTGTATAAGTAGTTAAAAGACTGCTCACACCGAAACACTAATATCAGCTAGTGACGCGGTGTAATACGAACCCCAATACATAACTATGGTGTATAAGTAGTAAAATACTGCTCACATCGAAATACTAATATCAGCTAGCGGCGCAGTGTAATACGAACCCCAATACATAACTATGGTTGATAAGTAGTTAAAAGACTGCTCACACCGTAACAATATCAGCTAGCGACGCAGTGTAATACGAACCCCAATACATAACTATGGTGTATAAGTAGTTAAAAGACTGCTCACACCGTAACACTAATATCAGCTAGCGGCGCAGTGTAATACGAACCCCAATACATAACTATAGTGTATAAGTAGTTAAAATACTGCTCACACCGTAACACTAATTTCATCTAGCGGCGCAGTGTAATACGAACCCCAATACATAACTATGGTGTTTAAGTAGTTAAAAGACTGCTCACACCGTAACAATATCAGCTATCGGTGCAGTGTAATACGAACCCCAATAAATAAATAGGGTGTATAAGTAGTTAAAAGACTGCTCACACCTTAACAATATCAGATATCGGCGCAGTGTAATACGAACCCCAATATATAACTATGGTGTATAAGTAGTTAAAAGACTGCTCACACCGTAACACTAATATCAGCTAGTGGCGCAGTGTAATACGAACCCCAATACATAACTATGGTGTATAAGTAGTAAAATACTGCTCACATCGAAATACTAATATCAGCTAGCGGCGCAGTGTAATACGAACCCCAATACATAACTATGGTTGATAAGTAGTTAAAAGACTGCTCACACCGTAACAATATCAGCTAGAGACGCAGTGTAATACGAACCCCAATACATAACTATGGTGTATAAGTAGTTAAAAAACTGCTCACACTGAAACACTAGCGTCAACAAGCGGTGCATTGTAATACGAACCCCAATACATAACTATGGTGTATAAGTAGTTAAAGGACTGCTCACACTGAAACTCTAACGTCAGCAAGCGGCTTAGTGTAATACGAACCCCAATACATAACTATGGTGAATAAGTAGTTAAAAGACTGCTCACACTGAAACACTAACGTCAGCAAGCGGCGCAGTGTAATACGAACCCTAATACATAAATATGGTGTATAAGTAGTTAAAAGACTGCTCACACCGTAACACTAATATCAGCTAGTGGCACAGTGTAATACGAACTCCAAAACATAACTGTGGTGTATAAGTAGTTAAAATACTGCTCACACCGTAACAATATCAGCTAGCGGTGCAGTGTAATAAAAAAAACCCCGATACATAACTATGGTGTATAAGTAGTTAAAAGACTGCTCACACCTTAACAATATTAGATATCGGCGCAGTTTAATACGAATCCCAATACATAACTATGGTAGTTAAGTAGTTAAAAGACTGCTCACACCGTAACACTAATATCAGCTAGCGGCGCAGTGTAATACGAACCCCAATACATAACTATGGTGTATATGTAGTTAAAAGACTGCTCACACCGTATTACTAATATCAGCTAGCGGCGCAGTGTAATACGAACCCCAATACATAACTATGGTGTCTAAGTAGTTAAAATACTGCTTACACCGTAACACTAATTTCATCTAGCGGCGCAGTGTAATACGAACCCCAATACATCACTATGGTGTTTAAGTTGTTAAAAGACTGCTCACACCGAAACAATATCAGCTAGCGGCGCAGTGTAATACGAACCCCAATACATAACTATGGTGTATAAGTAGTTAAAAGACTGCTCACACCGAAACACTAATATCGGCTAGCGGCGCAGTGTAATACGAACCCCAATACATAACTATGGTGTATAAGTAGTTAAAAGACTGCTCACACCGTAACAATATCAGCTAGCGGTGCAATGTAATCCGAAATCCAATACATAACTATGGTGTATAAGTAGTTAAAAGACTGCTCACACCGTAACACTAACATCAGCAAGCGGTGCAGTGTAATACGAACCCCAATACATAACTATGGTGTATAAGTAGTTAAAAGATTGCTCACACTGAAACACTAACTTCAGTGAGCGGCGCAGTGCAATACGAACCCCAATACATAACTATGGTGTATAAGTAGTTATAAGACTGCTCACACTGAAACACTAAGGTCAGCAAGCGGCGCAGTGTAATACGAACCCCAATCCATAACTATGGTGTATAAGTAGTTAAAAGACTGCTCACACCGTAACACTAATATCAGCTGGCGGCGTAGTGTAATAAGAACCCCAATACATAACTATGGTGTATAAGTAGTTAAAAGACTGCTCACTCCGTAACACTAATATCAGCTAGCGGCGCAGTGTAATACGAACCCCAATACATAACTAAGGTGTATAAGTAGTTATAAGACTGCTCACACTGAAACACTAACATAAGCTAGCGGCGCAGTGTAATACGAACCCAAATATATAACTACGGTGTATAAGTAGTTAAAAGACTGCTGACACCGAAACACTAATATCAGCTAGCGGCGCAGTGTAATACGAATCCCAATACATAACTATGGTGTATAAGTAGTTAAAAGACTGCTCACACCGTAACAATATCAGCTAGCGGCGTAGTTTAATACAAACCCCAATACATAAATATGGTGTATAAGTAGTTAAAAGACTGCTCACACCGTAACACTAATATCAGCAAGCGGTGCAGTGTAATACGAACCCCAATACATAACTATGGTGTATAAGTAGTTAAAAGACTATTCACACTGAAACACTAACATCAGTGAGCGGCGCAGTGCAATACGAACTCAATACATAACTATGTTGTATAAGTAGTTATAAGACTGCTCACACTGAAACACTAAGGTCAGCAAGCGGCGCAGTGTAATACGAACCCCAATCCATAACTATGGTGTATAAGTAGTTAAAAGACTGCTCACACCGTAACACTAATATCAGCTGGCGGCGTAGTGTAATACGAACCTCAATACATAACTATGGTGTATAAGTAGTTAAAAGACTGCTCACTCCGTAACACTAATATCAACTAGCGGCGCAGTGTAATACGAACCCCAATACATAACTATGGTGTATAAGTAGTTAAAATACTGCTCACACCGTAACACTAATTTAATCTAGCGGCGCAGTGTAATACGAACCCCAATACATAACTATGGTTGATAAGTAGTTAAAAGACTGCTCACACCGTAACAATATCAGCTAGCGACGCAGTGTAATACGAACCCCAATACATAACTATGGTGTATAAGTAGTTAAAAGACTGCTCACACTGAAACTCTAACGTCAGCAAGCGGCTTAGTGTAATACGAACCCCAATACATAACTATGGTGAATAAGTAGTTAAAAGACTGCTCACACCGAAACAATATCAGGTAGCGGTGCAGTGTAATACGAACCCCAATACATAACTATGGTGTATAAGTACTTATAAGACTGCTCACACTGAAACACTAACGTCAGCAAGCGGCGCAGTGTAATACGAACCCCAATACATAACTATGGTGTATAAGTAGTTAAAAGACTGCTCACACCGTAACAATATCAGCTAGCGGCGCAGTGTAATACGAACCACAATACATAACTATGGTGTATAAGTAGTTAAAAGACTGCTCACACCTTAACACTTATATCAGCTAGCGGTGCAGTGTAATACGAACCCCAATACATAACTGTGGTGTATAAGTTGTTAAAAGACTGCTCACACTGTAACACTAATATCAGCTAGTAGCACAGTGTAATACGAACCCTAATACATGACTATGGTGTATAAGTAGTTAAAAGACTGCTCACACCGAAACAATATCAGCTAGCGGTGCAGTGTAATACGAACTCCAAAAAATAACTGTGGTGTATAAGTAGTTAAACTACTGCTCACACCGTAACAATATCAGATATCGGCGCAGTGTATTACGAACCCCAATACATAACTATGGTGTATAAGTAGTTAAAAGACTGCTCACATCGTAACACTAATATCAGCTAGCGGCGCAGTGTAATACGAACCCCAATACATAACTATGGTGTGTAAGTAGTTAAAATACTGCTCACACCGTAACACTAATTTCATCTAGCGGCGCAGTGTAATAAAAACCCCAATACATAACTATGGTGTTTAAGTAGTTAAAAGACTGCTCACACCGAACAGTAATATCAGCTGGTGACGCGGTGTAATACGAACCCCAATACATAACTATGGTGTATAAGTAGTTAAAAGACTGCTCACACCGTAACAATATCAGCTATCGGTGCAGTGTAATACGATCCCCAATAAATAAAAAGTGTGTATAAGTAGTTAAAAGACTGCTCACACCGTAACACTAATATCAGCTAGTGGCGCAGTGTAATACGAACCCCAATACATAACTATGGTGTATAAGTAGTAAAATACTGCTCACATCGAAATACTAATATCAGCTAGCGGCGCAGTGTAATACGAACCCCAATACATAACTATGGTTTATAAGTAGTTAAAAGACTGCTCACACCGTAACAATATCAGCTAGCGACGCAGTGTAATACGAACCCCAATACATAACTATGGTGTATAAGTAGTTAAAAGACTGCTCACACTGAAACACTAGCGTCAACAAGCGGTGCAGTGTAATACGAACCCCAATACATAACTATGGTGTATAAGTAGTTATAGGACTGCTCACACTGAAACACTAACGTCAGCAAGCGGCGCAGTGTAATACGAACCCCAATACATAACTATGGTGTATAAGTAGTTAAAAGACTGCTCACACCGTAACAATATCAGCTAGCGGCGCAGTGTAATACGAACCACAATACATAACTATGGTGTATAAGTAGTTAAAAGACTGCTCACACCGTAACACTTATATCAGCTAACGGTGCAGTGTATTACGAACCCCAATACATAACTGTGGTGTATAAGTAGTTAAAAGACTGCTCACACCGTAACACTAATATAAGCTAGCGGAACAGTGTAATACGAACCCCAATACATAACTATGATGTATAAGTAGTTAAAAGACTGCTCACACCGGAACACTAATATCAGCTTGTGGCGCAGTGTAATACGAACCCCAATACATAACTATGGTGTATAAGTAGTTAAAAGACTGCTCACACCGTAACAATATCAGCTATCGGTGCAGTGTAATACGATCCCCAATAAATAAATAGGGTGTATAAGTAGTTAAAAGACTGCTCACACCGTAACACTAATATCAGCTAGTGGCGCAGTGTAATACGAACCCCAACACATAACTATGGTGTATAAGTAGTAAAATACTGCTCACATCGAAATACTAATATCAGCTAGCGGCGCAGTGTAATACGAACCCCAATACATAACTATGGTTGATAAGTAGTTAAAAGACTGCTCACACCGTAACAATATCAGCTAGCGACGCAGGGTAATACGAACCCCAATACATAACTATGGTGTATAAGTAGTTAAAAAACTGCTCACACTGAAACACTAGCGTCAACAAGCGGTGCAGTGTAATACGAACCCCAATACATAACTATGGTGTATAAGTAGTTATATGACTGCTCACACTGAAACTCTCACGTCACCAAGCGGCTTTGTGTAATACGAACCCCAATACATAACTATGGTGAATAAGTAGTTAAAAGACTGCTCACACCGAAACAATATCAGCTAGCGGTGCAGTGTAATACGAACCCCAATACATAACTATGGTGTATAAGTACTTATAAGACTGCTCACTCTGAAACACTAACGTCAGCAAGCGGCGCAGTGTAATACGAACCCCAATACATAACTATGGTGTATAAGTAGTTAAAAGACTGCTCACACCGTAACAATATCAGCTAGCGGCGCAGTGTAATACGAACCACAATACATAACTATGGTGTATAAGTAGTTAAAAGACTGCTCACACCGTAACACTTATATCAGCTAACGGTGCAGTGTAATACGAACCCCAATACATAACTGTGGTGTATAAGTAGTTAAAAGACTGCTCACACCGTAACACTAATATAAGCAAGCGGTGCAGTGTAATACGAACCCCAATACATAACTATGGTGTATAAGTAGTTAAAAGACTGCTCACACCGAAACACTAATATCAGCTAGCGGCGCAGTGTAATACGAACCCCAATACATAACTATGATGTATAAGTAGTTAAAAGACTGCTCACACCGAAACACTAATATCACTTGTGGCGCAGTGTAATACGAACCCCAATAAATAACTATGGTGTATAAGTAGTTAAAAGACTGCTCACACTGAAACACTAGCGTCAACAAGCGGTGCAGTGTAATACGAACCCCAATACATAACTATGGTGTATAAGTAGTTAAAAGACTGCTCACACCGTAACACTAATATCAGCTGGCGGCGTAGTGTAATACGAACCCCAATACATAACTATGGTGTATAAGTAGTTAAAAGACTGCTCACCCCGTATCACTAATATCAGCTAGCGGCGCAGTGTAATACGAACCCCAATACATAACTATGGTGTATAAGTAGTTATAGGACTGCTCACACTGAAACTCTCACGTCACCAAGCGGCTTAGTGTAATACGAAGCCCAATACATAACTATGGTGAATAAGTAGTTAAAAGACTGCTCACACCGAAACAATATCAGCTAGCGGTGCAGTGTAATCCGAACCCCAATACATAACTATGGTGTATAAGTACTTATAAGACTTCTCACACCGTAACACTTATATCAGCTAACGGTGCAGTGTAATACGAACCCCAATACATAACTGTGGTGTATAAGTAGTTAAAAGACTGCTCACACCGTAACACTAATATCACCTAGCGGCGCAGTGTAATACGAACCCCAATACATAACTATGGTGTGTAGGTAGTTAAAAGACTGCTCACACCGTAACAATATCAGCTAGCGGTGCAGTGTAATACGAACCCTAATACATAACTATGGTGTATAAGTAGTTAAAAGACTACTCACACCGTTACACTAATATCTGCTAGCGGCGCAGTGTATACTAACCCCAATACATAACTAAAGTGTATAAGTAGTTATAAGACTGCTTACACCGTAACACTAATATCAGCTATCGGCTCAGTGTAATACGAACCTCAATACATAACTATGGTGTATAAGTAGATATAAGACTGCTCACACTGTAACACTAATATCAGCTAGCGGCGCATTGTAATACGAACCCCAATACATAACTATGGTGTATAAGTAGTAAAATACTGCACACACCGAAATACTAATATCAGCTAGCGGCGCAGTGTAATACGAACCCCAAAACATAACTATGGTTGATAAGTAGTTAAAAGACTGCTCACACCGTAACAATATCAGCTAGCGACGCAGTGTAATACGAACCCCAATACATAACTATGGTGTATAAGCAGTTAAAAGACTGCTCACACTGAAACACTAGCGTCAACAAGCGGTGCAGTGTAATACGAACCCCAATACATAACTATGGTGTATAAGTAGTTATGGGACTGCTCACACTGAAACTCTCACGTCACCAAGCGGCTTAGTGTAATACGAACCCCAATACATAACTATGGTGAATAAGTAGTTAAAAGACTGCTCACACCGAAACAATATCAGCTAGCGGTGCAGTGTAATACGAACCCCAATACATAACTATGGTGTATAAGTACTTATAAGACTGCTCACACTGAAACACTAACGTCAGCAAGCGGCGCAGTGTAATACGAACCCCAATACATAACTATGGTGTATAAGTAGTTAAAAGACTGCTCACACCGTAACAATATCAGCTAGCGGCGCAGTGTAATACGAACCACAATACATAACTATGGTGTATAAGTAGTTAAAAGACTGCTCACACCGTAACACTTATATCAGCTAACGGTGCAGTGTAATACGAACCCCAATACATAACTGTGGTGTATAAGTAGTTAAAAGACTGCTCACACCGTAACACTAATATAAGCTAGCGGCGCAGTGTAATACGAACCCCAATACATAACTATGATGTATAAGTAGTTAAAAGACTGCTCACACCGAAACACTAATATCAGCTTGTGGCGCAGTGTAATACGAACCCCAATACATAACTATGGTGTATAAGTAGTTAAAAGACTGCTCACACCGTAACAATATCAGCTAGCGGCGCAGTTTAATACAAACCCCAATACATAAATATGGTGTAAAAGTAGTTAAAAGACTGCTCACACCGTAACACTAATATCAGCAAGCGGTGCAGTGTAATACGAACCCCAATACATAACTATGGTGTATAAGTAGTTATAAGACTGCTCACACTGAAACACTAAGGTCAGCAAGCGGCGCAGTGTAATACGAACCCCAATCCATAACTATGGTGTATAAGTAGTTAAAAGACTGCTCACACCGTAACACTAATATCAGCTGGCGGCGTAGTGTAATACGAACCCCAATACATAACTATGGTGTATAAGTAGTTAAAAGACTGCTCACCCCGTATCACTAATATCAGCTAGCGGCGCAGTGTAATACGAACCCCAATACATAACTAAGGTGTATAAGTAGTTATAAGACTGCTCACACTGAAACACTAACATAAGCTAGCGGCGCAGTGTAATACGAACCCCAATATATAACTATGGTGTATAAGTAGTTAAAAGACTGCTGACACCGGAACACTAATATCAGCAAGCGGCGCAGTGTAATACGAACCCCAATACATAACTATGGTTGATAAGTAGTTAAAAGACTGCTCACACCGTAAAAATATCAGGTAGTGGCGCAGTCTAATACGAACCCCAATACATAACTATGGTGTATAAGCAGTTAAAAGACTGCTCACACTGAAAAACTAGCGTCAACAAGCGGTGCAGTGTAATACGAACCCCAATACATAACTATGGTGTATAAGTAGTTATAGGACTGCTCACACTGAAACTCTCACGTCACCAAGCGGCTTAGTGTAATACGAACCCCAATACATAACTATGGTGAATAAGTAGTTAAAAGACTGCTCACACCGAAACAATATCAGCTAGCGGTGCAGTGTAATACGAACCCCAATACATAACTATGGTGTATAAGTACTTATAAGACTGCTCACACTGAAACACTAACGTCAGCAAGCGGCACAGTGTAATACGAACCCCAATACATAACTATGGTGTATAAGTAGTTAAAAGACTGCTCACACCGTAACAATATCAGCTAGCGGCGCAGTGTAATACGAACCACAATACATAACTATGGTGTATAAGTAGTTAAAAGACTGCTCACACCGTAACACTTATATCAGCTAACGGTGCAGTGTAATACGAACCCCAATACATAACTGTGGTGTATAAGTAGCTAAAAGACTGCTCACACCGTAACACTAATATAAGCTAGCGGCGCAGTGTAATACGAACCCCAATACATAACTATGATGTATAAGTAGTTAAAAGACTGCTCACACCGAAACACTAATATCAGCTTGTTGCGCAGTTTAATACAAACCCCAATACATAAATATGGTGTAAAAGTAGTTAATAGACTGCTCACACCGTAACAATAATATCAGCAAGCGGTGCAGTGTAATACGAACCCCAATACATAACTATGGTGTATAAGTAGTTATAAGACTGCTCACACTGAAACACTAAGGTCAGCAAGCGGCGCAGTGTAATACGAACCCCAATCCATAACTATGGTGTATAAGTAGTTAAAAGACTGCTCACACCGTAACACTAATATCAGCTGGCGGCGTAGTGTAATACGAACCCCAATACATAACTATGGTGTATAAGTAGTTAAAAGACTGCTCACCCCGTAACACTAATATCAGCTAGCGGCGCAGTGTAATACGAACCCCAATACATAACTAAGGTGTATAAGTAGTTATAAGACTGCTCACACTGAAACACTAACATAAGCTAGCGGCGCATTGTAATACGAACCCCAATACATAACTATGGTGTATAAGTAGTAAAATACTGCACACACCGAAATACTAATATCAGCTAGCGGCGCAGTGTAATACGAACCCCAATACATAACTATGGTGTGTAAGTAGTTAAAAGACTGTTCACACCGTAACAATATCAGCTAGCGGCTCAGTGTAATACAAACCCCAATACATAACTATGGTGTATAAGTAGTAAAATACTGCTCACATCGAAATACTAATATCAGCTATTGGCGCAGTGTAATACGAACCCCAATACATAACTATGGTTGATAAGTAGTTAAAAGACTGCTCACACCGTAACAATATCAGCTAGCGACGCAGTGTAATACGAACCCCAATACATAACTATGGTGTATAAGCAGTTAAAAGACTGCTCACACTGAAACACTAGCGTCAACAAGCGGTGCAGTGTAATACGAACCCCAATACATAACTATGGTGTATAAGTAGTTATAGGACTGCTCACACTGAAACTCTCACGTCACCAAGCGGCTTAGTGTAATACGAACCCCAATACATAACTATGGTGAATAAGTAGTTAAAAGACTGCTCACACCGAAACAATATCAGCTAGCGGTGCAGTGTAATACGAACCCCAATACATAACTATGGTGTATAAGTACTTATAAGACTGCTCACACTGAAACACTAACGTCAGCAAGCGGCGCAGTGTAATACGAACCCCAATACATAACTATGGTGTATAAGTACTTAAAAGACTGCTCACACCGTAACAATATCAGCTAGCGGCGCAGTGTAATACGAACCACAATACATAACTATGGTGTATAAGTAGTTAAAAGACTGCTCACACCGTAACACTTATATCAGCTAACGGTGCAGTGTAATACGAACCCCAATACATAACTGTGGTGTATAAGTAGTTAAAAGACTGCTCACACCGTAACACTAATATAAGCTAGCGGCGCAGTGTAATACGAACCCCAATACATAACTATGATGTATAAGTAGTTAAAAGACTGCTCACACCGAAACACTAATATCAGCTTGTGGCGCAGTGTAATACGAACCCCAATACATAACTATGGTGTATAAGTAGTTAAAAGACTGCTCACACCGTAACAATATCAGCTAGCGGCGCAGTTTAATACAAACCCCAATACATAAATATGGTGTAAAAGTAGTTAAAAGACTGCTCACACCGTAACACTAATATCAGCAAGCGGTGCAGTGTAATACGAACCCCAATACATAACTATGGTGTATAAGTAGTTATAAGACTGCTCACACTGAAACACTAAGGTCAGCAAGCGGCGCAGTGTAATACGAACCCCAATCCATAACTATGGTGTATAAGTAGTTAAAAGACTGCTCACACCGTAACACTAATATCAGCTGGCGGCGTAGTGTAATACGAACCCCAATACATAACTATGGTGTATAAGTAGTTAAAAGACTGCTCACCCCGTAACACTAATATCAGCTAGCGGCGCAGTGTAATACGAACCCCAATACATAACTAAGGTGTATAAGTAGTTATAAGACTGCTCACACTGAAACACTAACATAAGCTAGCGGCGCAGTGTAATACGAACCCCAATATATAACTATGGTGTATAAGTAGTTAAAAGACTGCTGACACCGGAACACTAATATCAGCTAGCGGCGCAGTGTAATACGAACCCCAATACATAACTATGGTTGATAAGTAGTTAAAAGACTGCTCACACCGTAACAGATCAGGTAGTGGCGCAGTGTAATACGAACCCCAACACATAACTATGGTGTATAAGCAGTTAAAAGACTGCTCACACTGAAACACTAGCGTCAACAAGCGGTGCAGTGTAATACGAACCCCAATACATAACTATGGTGTATAAGTAGTTATAGGACTGCTCACACTGAAACTCTCACGTCACCAAGCGGCTTAGTGTAATACGAACCCCAATACATAACTATGGTGAATAAGTAGTTAAAAGACTGCTCACACCGAAACAATATCAGCTAGCGGTGCAGTGTAATACGAACCCCAATACATAACTATGGTGTATAAGTACTTATAAGACTGCTCACACTGGAACACTAACGTCAGCAAGCGGCGCAGTGTAATACGAACCCCAATACATAACTATGGTGTATAAGTAGTTAAAAGACTGCTTACACCGTAACCATATCAGCTAGCGGCGCAGTGTAATACGAACCACAATACATAACTATGGTGTATAAGTAGTTAAAAGACTGCTCACACCGTAACAATATCAGCTAGCGGTGCAGTGTAATACGAACCCCAATACATAACTATGGTGTATAAGTAGTTAAAAGACTGCTCACACCTTAACAATATCAGATATCGGCGCAGTGTAATACGAACCCCAATACATAACTATGGTGTATAAGTAGTTAAAAGACTGCTCACACCGTAACACTAATATCAGCTAGCGGCGCAGTGTAATACGAACCCCAATACATAACTATAGTGTATAAGTAGTTAAAATACTGCTCACACCGTAACACTAATTTCATCTAGCGGCGCAGTGTAATACGAACCCCAATACATAACTATGGTGTTTAAGTAGTTAAAAGACTGCTCACACCGAAACACTAATATCAGCTAGTGACGCGGTGTAATACGAACCCCAATACATAACTATGGTGTATAAGTAGTTAAAAGACTGCTCACACCGTAACAATATCAGCTATCGGTGCAGTGTAATACGAACCCCAATAAATAAATAGGGTGTATAAGTAGTTAAAAGACTGCTCACACCTTAACAATATCAGATATCGGCGCAGTGTAATACGAACCCCAATATATAACTATGGTGTATAAGTAGTTAAAAGACTGCTCACACCGAAACACTAATATCAGCTAGTGACGCGGTGTAATACGAACCACAATACATAACTATGGTGTATAAGTAGTTAAAAGACTGCTCACACCGTAACAATATCAGCTATCGGTGCAGTGTAATACGAACCCCAATAAATAAATAGGGTGTATAAGTAGTTAAAAGACTGCTCACACCGTAACACTAATATCAGCTAGTGGCGCAGTGTAATACGAACCCCAATACATAACTATGGTGTATAAGTAGTAAAATACTGCTCACATCGAAATACTAATATCAGCTAGCGGCGCAGTGTAATACGAACCCCAATACATAACTATGGTTGATAAGTAGTTAAAAGACTGCTCACACCGTAACAATATCAGCTAGCGACGCAGTGTAATACGAACCCCAATACATAACTATGGTGTATAAGTAGTTAAAAAACTGCTCACACTGAAACACTAGCGTCAACAAGCGGTGCATTGTAATACGAACCCCAATACATAACTATGGTGTATAAGTAGTTAAAGGACTGCTCACACTGAAACTCTATCGTCAGCAAGCGGCTTAGTGTAATACGAACCCCAATACATAACTATGGTGAATAAGTAGTTAAAAGACTGCTCACACTGAAATACTAACGTCAGCAAGCGGCGCAGTGTAATACGAACCCTAATACATAAATATGGTGTATAAGTAGTTAAAAGACTGCTCATACCGTAACACTAATATCAGCTAGTGGCACAGTGTAATACGAACTCCAAAACATAACTGTGGTGTATAAGTAGTTAAAATACCTCTCACACCGTAACAATATCAGCTAGAGGTGCAGTGCAATACAAACCCCGTTACATAACTATGGTGTATAAGTAGTTAAAAGACTGCTCACACCTTAACAATATCAGATATCGGCGCAGTTTAATACGAATCCCAATACATAACTATGGTAGTTAAGTAGTTAAAAGACTGCTCACACCGTAACACTAATATCAGCTAGCAGCGCAGTGTAATACGAACCCCAATACATAACTATGGTGTATATGTAGTTAAAAGACTGCTCACACCGTATTGCTAATATCAGCTAGCGGCGCAGTGTAATACGAACCCCAATACATAACTATGGTGTCTAAGTAGTTAAAATACTGCTCACACCGTAACACTAATTTCATCTAGCGGCGCAGTATAATACGAACCCCAATACATCACTATGGTGTTTAAGTAGTTAAAAGACTGCTCACACCGAAACAATATCAGCTAGCGGTGCAGTGTAATACGAACCCCAATACATAACTATGGTGTATAAGTAGTTAAATGACTGCTCACACCGTAACACTAATATCAGCTAGTGGCACAGTGTAATACGAACTCCAAAACATAACTGTGGTGTATAAGTAGTTAAAATACTGCTCACACCGTAACAATATCAGCTAGAGGTGCAGTGTAATACAAACCCCGATACATAACTATGGTGTATAAGTAGTTAAAAGACTGCTCACACCTTAACAATATCAGATATCGGCGCAGTTTAATACGAATCCCAATAAATAACTATGGTGTGTAAGTAGTTAAAAGACTGTTCACACCGTAGCACTAATATCAGCTAGCGGCGCAGTGTAATACGAACCCCAATACATAACTATGGTGTATAAGTAGTTAAAAGACTGCTCACAACGAAACACTAATATCAGCTAGCGGCGCAGTGTAATACGAACCCCAATACATAACTATGGTGTATAAGTAGTTAAAAGACTGCTCACACCGTAACAATATCAGCTAGCGGTGCAATGTAATCCGAAATCCAATACATAACTATGGTGTATAAATAGTTAAAAGACTGCTCACACCGTAACACTAATATCAGCAAGCGGTGCAGTGTAATACGAACCCCAATACATAACTATGGTGTATAAGTAGTTAAAAGATTGCTCACACTGAAACACTAACATCAGTGAGCGGCGCAGTGCAATACGAACCCCAATACATAACTATGGTGTATAAGTAGTTATAAGACTGCTCACACTGAAACACTAAGGTCAGCAAGCGGCGCAGTGTAATACGAACCCCAATCCATAACTATGGTGTATAAGTAGTTAAAAGACTGCTCACACCGTAACACTAATATCAGCTGGCGGCGTAGTGTAATAAGAACCCCAATACATAACTATGGTGTATAAGTAGTTAAAAGACTGCTCACTCCGTAACACTAATATCAGCTAGCGGCGCAGTGTAATACGAACCCCAATACATAACTAAGGTGTATAAGTAGTTATAAGACTGCTCACACTGAAACACTAACATAAGCTAGCGGCACAGTGTAATACGAACCCAAATATATAACTACGGTGTATAAGTAGTTAAAAGACTGCTGACACCGAAACACTAATATCAGCTAGCGGCGCAGTGTAATACGAATCCCAATACATAACTATGGTGTATAAGTAGTTAAAAGACTGCTCACACCGTAACACTAATTTCATCTAGCGGCGCAGTATAATACGAACCCCAATACATCACTATGGTGTTTAAGTAGTTAAAAGACTGCTCACACCGAAACAATATCAGCTAGCGGTGCAGTGTAATACGAACCCCAATACATAACTATGGTGTATAAGTAGTTAAATGACTGCTCACACCGTAACACTAATATCAGCTAGTGGCACAGTGTAATACGAACTCCAAAACATAACTGTGGTGTATAAGTAGTTAAAATACTGCTCACACCGTAACAATATCAGCTAGAGGTGCAGTGTAATACAAACCCCGATACATAACTATGGTGTATAAGTAGTTAAAAGACTGCTCACACCTTAACAATATCAGATATCGGCGCAGTTTAATACGAATCCCAATAAATAACTATGGTGTGTAAGTAGTTAAAAGACTGTTCACACCGTAGCACTAATATCAGCTAGCGGCGCAGTGTAATACGAACCCCAATACATAACTATGGTGTATAAGTAGTTAAAAGACTGCTCACAACGAAACACTAATATCAGCTAGCGGCGCAGTGTAATACGAACCCCAATACATAACTATGGTGTATAAGTAGTTAAAAGACTGCTCACACCGTAACAATATCAGCTAGCGGTGCAATGTAATCCGAAATCCAATACATAACTATGGTGTATAAATAGTTAAAAGACTGCTCACACCGTAACACTAATATCAGCAAGCGGTGCAGTGTAATACGAACCCCAATACATAACTATGGTGTATAAGTAGTTAAAAGATTGCTCACACTGAAACACTAACATCAGTGAGCGGCGCAGTGCAATACGAACCCCAATACATAACTATGGTGTATAAGTAGTTATAAGACTGCTCACACTGAAACACTAAGGTCAGCAAGCGGCGCAGTGTAATACGAACCCCAATCCATAACTATGGTGTATAAGTAGTTAAAAGACTGCTCACACCGTAACACTAATATCAGCTGGCGGCGTAGTGTAATAAGAACCCCAATACATAACTATGGTGTATAAGTAGTTAAAAGACTGCTCACTCCGTAACACTAATATCAGCTAGCGGCGCAGTGTAATACGAACCCCAATACATAACTAAGGTGTATAAGTAGTTATAAGACTGCTCACACTGAAACACTAACATAAGCTAGCGGCACAGTGTAATACGAACCCAAATATATAACTACGGTGTATAAGTAGTTAAAAGACTGCTGACACCGAAACACTAATATCAGCTAGCGGCGCAGTGTAATACGAATCCCAATACATAACTATGGTGTATAAGTAGTTAAAAGACTGCTCACACCGTAACAATATCAGCTAGCGGCGTAGTTTAATACAAACCCCAATACATAAATATGGTGTATAAGTAGTTAAAAGACTGCTCACACCGTAACACTAATATCAGCAAGCGGTGCAGTGTAATACGAACCCCAATACATAACTATGGTGTATAAGTAGTTAAAAGACTGCTCACACTGAAACACTAACATCAGTGAGCGGCGCAGTGCAATACGAACCCCAATACATAACTATGTTGTATAAGTAGTTATAAGACTGCTCACACTGAAACACTAAGGTCAGCAAGCGGCGCAGTGTAATACGAACCCCAATCCATAACTATGATGTATAAGTAGTTAAAAGACTGCTCACACCGGACCACTAATATCAGCTGGCGGCGTAGTGTAATACGAACCCCAATACATAACTATGGTGTATAAGTAGTTAAAAGACTGCTCACTCCGTAACACTAATATCAGCTAGCGGCGCAGTGTAATACGAACCCCAATACATAACTATGGTGTATAAGTAGTTAAAATACTGCTCACACCGTAACACTAATTTCATCTAGCGGCGCAGTGTAATACGAACCCCAATACATAACTATGGTGTTTAAGTAGTTAAAAGACTGCTCACTCCGAAACACTAATATCAGCTAGTGACGCGGTGTAATACGAACCCCAATACATAACTATGGTGTATAAGTAGTTAAAAGACTGCTCACACCGTAACAATATCAGCTATCGGTGCAGTGTAATACGAACCCCAATAAATAAATAGGGTGTATAAGTAGTTAAAAGACTGCTCACACCGTAACACTAATATCAGCTAGTGGCGCAGTGTAATACGAACCCCAATACATAACTATGGTGTATAAGTAGTAAAATACTGCTCACATCGAAATACTAATATCAGCTAGCGGCGCAGTGTAATACGAACCCCAATACATAACTATGGTTGATAAGTAGTTAAAAGACTGCTCACACCGTAACAATATCAGCTAGCGACGCAGTGTAATACGAACCCCAATACATAACTATGGTGTATAAGTAGTTAAAAGACTGCTCACACTGAAACAATAGCGTCAACAAGCGGTGCATTGTAATACGAACCCCAATACATAACTATGGTGTATAAGTAGTTAAAGGACTGCTCACACTGAAACTCTAACGGCAGCAAGCGGCTTAGTGTAATACGAACCCCAATACATAACTATGGTGAATAAGTAGTTAAAAGACTGCTCACACCGAAACAATATCAGCTAGCGGTGCAGTGTAATACGAACCCCAATACATAACTATGGTGTTTAAGTACTTATAAGACTGCTCACACTGAAACACTAACGTCAGCAAGCGGCGCAGTGTAATACGAACCCCAATACATAACTATGGTGTATAAGTAGTTAAAAGACTGCTCACACCGTAAGAATATCAGCTAGCGGCGCAGTGTAATACGAACCACAATACATAACTATGGTGTATAAGTAGTTAAAAGACTGCTCACACCTTAACACTTATATCAGCTAGCGGTGCAGTGTAATACGAACCCCAATACATAACTGTGGTTTATAAGTTGTTAAAAGACTGCTCACACTGTAACACTAATATCAGCTAGTAGCACAGTGTAATACGAACCCCAATACATGACTATGGTGTATAAGTAGTTAAAAGACTGCTCACACCGAAACAATATCAGCTAGCGGTGCAGTGTAATACGAACTCCAAAAAATAACTGTGGCGTATAAGTAGTTAAAATACTGCTCACACCGTAACAATATCAGCTAGCGGTGCAGTGTAATACGAACCCCAATACATAACTATGGTGTATAAGTAGTTAAAAGACTGCTCACACCTTAAAAATATCAGATATCGGCGCAGTGTAATACGAACCCCAATACATAACTATGGTGTATAAGTAGTTAAAAGACTGCTCACATCGTAACACTAATATCAGCTAGCGGCGCAGTGTAATACGAACCCCAATACATAGCTATGGTGTGTAAGTAGTTAAAATACTGCTCACACCGTAACACTAATTTCATCTAGCGGCGCAGTGTAATAAAAACCCCAATACATAACTATGGTGTTTATGTAGTTAAAAGACTGCTCACACCGAAACAGTAATATCAGCTGGTGACGCGGTGTAATACGAACCCCAATACATAACTATGGTGTATAAGTAGTTAAAAGACTGCTCACACCGTAACAATATCAGCTATCGGTGCAGTGTAATACGATCCCCAATAAATAAAAAGTGTGTATAAGTAGTTAAAAGACTGCTCACACCGTAACACTAATATCAGCTAGTGGCGCAGTGTAATACGAACCCCAATACATAACTATGGTGTATAAGTAGTAAAATACTGCTCACATCGAAATACTAATATCAGCTAGCGGCGCAGTGTAATACGAACCCCAATACATAACTATGGTTGATAAGTAGTTAAAAGACTGCTCACACCGTAACAATATCAGCTAGCGACGCAGTGTAATACGAACCCCAATACATAACTATGGTGTATAAGTAGTTAAAAAACTGCTCACACTGAAACACTAGCGTCAACAAGCGGTGCATTGTAATACGAACCCCAATACATAACTATGGTGTATAAGTAGTTAAAGGACTGCTCACACTGAAACTCTATCGTCAGCAAGCGGCTTAGTGTAATACGAACCCCAATACATAACTATGGTGAATAAGTAGTTAAAAGACTGCTCACACTGAAATACTAACGTCAGCAAGCAGCGCAGTGTAATACGAACCCTAATACATAAATATGGTGTATAAGTAGTTAAAAGACTGCTCACACCGTAACACTAATATCAGCTAGTGGCACAGTGTAATACGAACTCCAAAACATAACTGTGGTGTATAAGTAGTTAAAATACTGCTCACACCGTAACAATATCAGCTAGAGGTGCAGTGTAATACAAACCCCGATACATAACTATGGTGTATAAGTAGTTAAAAGACTGCTCACACCTTAACAATATCAGATATCGGCGCAGTTTAATACGAATCCCAATACATAACTATGGTAGTTAAGTAGTTAAAAGACTGCTCACACCGTAACACTAATATCAGCTAGCAGCGCAGTGTAATACGAACCCCAATACATAACTATGGTGTATATGTAGTTAAAAGACTGCTCACACCGTATTACTAATATCAGCTAGCGGCGCAGTGTAATACGAACCCCAATACATAACTATGGTGTCTAAGTAGTTAAAATACTGCTCACACCGTAACACTAATTTCATCTAGCGGCGCAGTATAATACGAACCCCAATACATCACTATGGTGTTTAAGTAGTTAAAAGACTGCTCACACCGAAACAATATCAGCTAGCGGTGCAGTGTAATACGAACCCCAATACATAACTATGGTGTATAAGTAGTTAAAAGACTGCTCACACCGTAACACTAATATCAGCTAGCAGCGCAGTGTAATACGAACCCCAATACATAACTATGGTGTATATGTAGTTAAAAGACTGCTCACACCGTATTACTAATATCAGCTAGCGGCGCAGTGTAATACGAACCCCAATACATAACTATGGTGTCTAAGTAGTTAAAATACTGCTTACACCGTAACACTAATTTCATCTAGCGGCGCAGTATAATACGAACCCCAATACATCACTATGGTGTTTAAGTAGTTAAAAGACTGCTCACACCGAAACAATATCAGCTAGCGGTGCAGTGTAATACGAACCCCAATACATAACTATGGTGTATAAGTAGTTAAATGACTGCTCACACCGTAACACTAATATCAGATAGCGGCGCAGTGTAATACGAATCCCAATAAATAACTATGGTGTGTAAGTAGTTAAAAGACTGTTCACACCGTAGCACTAATATCAGCTAGCGGCGCAGTGTAATACGAACCCCAATACATAACTATGGTGTATAAGTAGTTAAAAGACTGCTCACAACGAAACACTAATATCAGCTAGCGGCGCAGTGTAATACGAACCCCAATACATAACTATGGTGTATAAGTAGTTAAAAGACTGCTCACACCGTAACAATATCAGCTAGCGGTGCAATGTAATCCGAAATCCAATACATAACTATGGTGTATAAGTAGTTAAAAGACTGCTCACACCGTAACACTAATATCAGCAAGCGGTGCAGTGTAATACGAACCCCAATACATAACTATGGTGTATAAGTAGTTAAAAGATTGCTCACACTGAAACACTAACATCAGTGAGCGGCGCAGTGCAATACGAACCCCAATACATAACTATGGTGTATAAGTAGTTATAAGACTGCTCACACTGAAACACTAAGGTCAGCAAGCGGCGCAGTGTAATACGAACCCCAATCCATAACTATGGTGTATAAGTAGTTAAAAGACTGCTCACACCGTAACACTAATATCAGCTGGCGGCGTAGTGTAATAAGAACCCCAATACATAACTATGGTGTATAAGTAGTTAAAAGACTGCTCACTCCGTAACACTAATATCAGCTAGCGGCGCAGTGTAATACGAACCCCAATACATAACTAAGGTGTATAAGTAGTTATAAGACTGCTCACACTGAAACACTAACATAAGCTAGCGGCGCAGTGTAATACGAACCCAAATATATAACTACGGTGTATAAGTAGTTAAAAGACTGCTGACACCGAAACACTAATATCAGCTAGCGGCGCAGTGTAATACGAATCCCAATACATAACTATGGTGTATAAGTAGTTAAAAGACTGCTCACACCGTAACAATATCAGCTAGCGGCGTAGTTTAATACAAACCCCAATACATAAATATGGTGTATAAGTAGTTAAAAGACTGCTCACACCGTAACACTAATATCAGCAAGCGGTGCAGTGTAATACGAACCCCAATACATAACTATGGTGTATAAGTAGTTACAAGACTGCTCACACTGAAACACTAACATCAGTGAGCGGCGCAGTGCAATACGAACCCCAATACATAACTATGTTGTATAAGTAGTTATAAGACTGCTCATACTGAAACACTAAGGTCAGCAAGCGGCGCAGTGTAATACGAACCCCAACCCATAACTATGGTGTATAAGTAGTTAAAAGACTGCACACACCGGACCACTAATATCAGCTGGCGGCGTAGTGTAATACGAACCCCAATACTTAACTATGGTGTATAAGTAGTTAAAAGACTGCTCACTCCGTAACACTAATATCAGCTAGCGGCGCAGTGTAATACGAACCCCAATACATAACTATGGTGTATAAGTAGTTAAAATACTGCTCACACCGTAACACTAATTTCATCTAGCGGCGCAGTGTAATACGAACCCCAATACATAACTATGGTGTTTAAGTACTTAAAAGACTGCTCACTCCGAAACACTAATATCAGCTAGTGACGCGGTGTAATACGAACCCCAATACATAACTATGGTGTATAAGTAGTTAAAAGACTGCTCACACCGTAACAATATCAGCTATCGGTGCAGTGTAATACGAACCCCAATAAATAAATAGGGTGTATAAGTAGTTAAAAGACTGCTCACACCGTAACACTAATATCAGCTAGTGGCGCAGTGTAATACGAACCCCAATACATAACTATGGTGTATACGTAGTAAAATACTGCTCACATCGAAATACTAATATCAGCTAGCGGCGCAGTGTAATACGAACCCCAATACATAACTATGGTTGATAAGTAGTTAAAAGACTGCTCACACCGTAACAATATCAGCTAGCGACGCAGTGTAATACGAACCCCAATACATAACTATGGTGTATAAGTAGTTAAAAGACTGCTCACACTGAAACAATAGCGTCAACAAGCGGTGCATTGTAATACGAACCCCAATACATAACTATGGTGTATAAGTAGTTAAAGGACTGCTCACACTGAAACTCTAACGTCAGCAAGCGGCTTAGTGTAATACGAACCCCAATACATAACTATGGTGAATAAGTAGTTAAAAGACTGCTCACACCGAAACAATATCAGCTAGCGGTGCAGTGTAATACGAACCCCAATACATAACTATGGTGTTTAAGTACTTATAAGACTGCTCACACTGAAACACTAACGTCAGCAAGCGGCGCAGTGTAATACGAACCCCAATACATAACTATGGTGTATAAGTAGTTAAAAGACTGCTCACACCGTAACAATATCAGCTAGCGGCGCAGTGTAATACGAACCACAATACATAACTATGGTGTATAAGTAGTTAAAAGACTGCTCACACCTTAACACTTATATCTGCTAGCGGTGCAGTGTAATACGAACCCCAATACATAACTGTGGTTTATAAGTTGTTAAAAGACTGCTCACACTGTAACACTAATATCAGCTAGTAGCACAGTGTAATAGGAACCCCAATACATGACTATGGTGTATAAGTAGTTAAAAGACTGCTCACACCGAAACAATATCAGCTAGCGGTGCAGTGTAATACGAACTCCAAAAAATAACTGTGGTGTATAAGTAGTTAAAATACTGCTCACACCGTAACAATATCAGCTAGCGGTGCAGTGTAATACGAACCCCAATACATAACTATGGTGTATAAGTAGTTAAAAGACTGCTCACACCTTAAAAATATCAGATATCGGCGCAGTGTAATACGAACCCCAATACATAACTATGGTGTATAAGTAGTTAAAAGACTGCTCACATCGTAACACTAATATCAGCTAGCGGCGCAGTGTAATACGAACCCCAATACATAGCTATGGTGTGTAAGTAGTTAAAATACTGCTCACACCGTAACACTAATTTCATCTAGCGGCGCAGTGTAATAAAAACCCCAATACATAACTATGGTGTTTAAGTAGTTAAAAGACTGCTCACACCGAAACAGTAATATCAGCTGGTGACGCGGTGTAATACGAACCCCAATACATAACTATGGTGTATAAGTAGTTAAAAGACTGCTCACACCGTAACAATATCAGCTATCGGTGCAGTGTAATACGATCCCCAATAAATAAAAAGTGTGTATAAGTAGTTAAAAGACTGCTCACACCGTAACACTAATATCAGCTAGTGGCGCAGTGTAATACGAACCCCAATACATAACTATGGTGTATAAGTAGTAAAATACTGCTCACATCGAAATACTAATATCAGCTAGCGGCGCAGTGTAATACGAACCCCAATACATAACTATGGTTGATAAGTAGTTAAAAGACTGCTCACACCGTAACAATATCAGCTAGCGACGCAGTGTAATACGAACCCCAATACATAACTATGGTGTATAAGTAGTTAAAAGACTGCTCACACTGAAACACTAGCGTCAACAAGCGGTGCAGTGTAATACGAACCCCAATACATAACTATGGTGTATAAGTAGTTATAGGACTGCTCACACTGAAACACTAACGTCAGCAAGCGGCGCAGTGTAATACGAACCCCAATACATAACTATGGTGTATAAGTAGTTAAAAGACTGCTCACACCGTAACAATATCAGCTAGCGGCGCAGTGTAATACGAACCACAATACATAACTATGGTGTATAAGTAGTTAAAAGACTGCTCACACCGTAACACTTATATCAGCTAACGGTGCAGTGTATTACGAACCCCAATACATAACTGTGGTGTATAAGTAGTTAAAAGACTGCTCACACCGTAACACTAATATAAGCTAGCGGAACAGTGTAATACGAACCCCAATACATAACTATGATGTATAAGTAGTTAAAAGACTGCTCACACCGGAACACTAATATCAGCTTGTGGCGCAGTGTAATACGAACCCCAATACATAACTATGGTGTATAAGTAGTTAAAAGACTGCTCACACCGTAACAATATCAGCTATCGGTGCAGTGTAATACGATCCCCAATAAATAAATAGGGTGTATAAGTAGTTAAAAGACTGCTCACACCGTAACACTAATATCAGCTAGTGGCGCAGTGTAATACGAACCCCAACACATAACTATGGTGTATAAGTAGTAAAATACTGCTCACATCGAAATACTAATATCAGCTAGCGGCGCAGTGTAATACGAACCCCAATACATAACTATGGTTGATAAGTAGTTAAAAGACTGCTCACACCGTAACAATATCAGCTAGCGACGCAGGGTAATACGAACCCCAATACATAACTATGGTGTATAAGTAGTTAAAAAACTGCTCACACTGAAACACTAGCGTCAACAAGCGGTGCAGTGTAATACGAACCCCAATACATAACTATGGTGTATAAGTAGTTATATGACTGCTCACACTGAAACTCTCACGTCACCAAGCGGCTTTGTGTAATACGAACGCCAATACATAACTATGGTGAATAAGTAGTTAAAAGACTGCTCACACCGAAACAATATCAGCTAGCGGTGCAGTGAAATACGAACCCCAATACATAACTATGGTGTATAATTACTTATAAGACTGCTCACTCTGAAACACTAACGTCAGCAAGCGGCGCAGTGTAATACGAACCCCAATACATAACTATGGTGTATAAGTAGTTAAAAGACTGCTCACACCGTAACAATATCAGCTAGCGGCGCAGTGTAATACGAACCACAATACATAACTATGGTGTATAAGTAGTTAAAAGACTGCTCACACCGTAACACTTATATCAGCTAACGGTGCAGTGTAATACGAACCCCAATACATAACTGTGGTGTATAAGTAGTTAAAAGACTGCTCACACCGTAACACTAATATAAGCAAGCGGCGCAGTGTAATACGAACCCCAATACATAACTATGGTGTATAAGTACTTAAAAGACTGCTCACACCGAAACACTAATATCAGCTAGCGGCGCAGTGTAATACGAACCCCAATACATAACTATGATGTATAAGTAGTTAAAAGACTGCTAACACCGAAACACTAATATCAGCTTGTGGCGCAGTGTAATACGAACCCCAATAAATAACTATGGGGTATAAGTAGTTAAAAGACTGCTCACACTGAAACACTAGCGTCAACAAGCGGTGCAGTGTAATACGAACCCCAATACATAACTATGGTGTATAAGTAGTTATAGGACTGCTCACACTGATACTCTCACGTCACCAAGCGGCTTAGTGTAATACGAAGCCCAATACATAACTATGGTGAATAACTAGTTAAAAGACTGCTCACACCGAAACAATATCAGCTAGCGGTGCAGTGTAATCCGAACCCCAATACATAACTATGGTGTATAAGTACTTATAAGACTGCTCCCACCGTAACACTTATATCAGCTAACGGTGCAGTGTAATACGAACCCCAATACATAACTGTGGTGTATAAGTAGTTAAAAGACTGCTCACACCGTAACAATATCAGCTAGCGGCGCAGTGTAATACGAACCCCAATACATAACTATGGTGTATAAGTAGTTAAAAGACTGCTCACACCGTAACACTAATATCACCTAGCGGCGCAGTGTAATACGAACCCCAATACATAACTATGGTGTGTAGGTAGTTAAAAGACTGCTCACACCGTAACAATATCAGCTAGCGGTGCAGTGTAATACGAACCCTAATACATAACTATGGTGTATAAGTAGTTAAAAGACTACTCACACCGTTACACTAATATCTGCTAGCGGCGCAGTGTATACTAACCCCAATACATAACTAAAGTGTATAAGTAGTTATAAGACTGCTTACACCGTAACACTAATATCAGCTATCGGCTCAGTGTAATACGAACCTCAATACATAACTATGGTGTATAAGTAGATATAAGACTGCTCACACTGTAACACTAATATCAGCTAGCGGCGCATTGTAATACGAACCCCAATACATGACTATGGTGTATAAGTAGTAAAATACTGCACACACCGAAATACTAATATCAGCTAGCGGCGCAGTGTAATACGAACCCCAATACATAACTATGGCGTGTAAGTAGTTAAAAGACTGTTCACACCGTAACAATATCAGCTAGCGGCACAGTGTAATACAAACCCCAATATATAACTATGGTGTATAAGTAGTAAAATACTGCTCACATCGAAATACTAATATCAGCTATTGGCGCAGTGTAATACGAACCCCAATACATAACTATGGTTGATAAGTAGTTAAAAGACTGCTCACACCGTAACAATATCAGCTAGCGACGCAGTGTAATACGAACCCCAATACATAACTATGGTGTATAAGCAGTTAAAAGACTGCTCACACTGAAACACTAGCGTCAACAAGCGGTGCAGTGTAATACGAACCCCAATACATAACTATGGTGTATAAGTAGTTATAGGACTGCTCACACTGAAACTCTCACGTCACCAAGCGGCTTAGTGTAATACGAACCCCAATACATAACTATGGTGAATAAGTAGTTAAAAGACTGCTCACACCGAAACAATATCAGCTAGCGGTGCAGTGTAATACGAACCCCAATACATAACTATGGTGTATAAGTACTTATAAGACTGCTCACACTGAAATACTAACGTCAGCAAGCGGCGCAGTGTAATACGAACCCCAATACATAACTATGGTGTATAAGTAGTTAAAAGACTGCTCACACCGTAACAATATCAGCTAGCGGCGCAGTGTAATACGAACCACAATACATAACTATGGTGTATAAGTAGTTAAAAGACTGCTCACACCGTAACACTTATATCAGCTAACGGTGCAGTGTAATACGAACCCCAATACATAACTGTGGTGTATAAGTAGTTAAAAGACTGCTCACACCGTAACACTAATATAAGCTAGCGGCGCAGTGTAATACGAACCCCAATACATAACTATGATGTATAAGTAGTTAAAAGACTGCTCACACCGAAACACTAATATCAGCTTGTGGCGCAGTGTAATACGAACCCCAATACATAACTATGGTGTATAAGTAGTTAAAAGACTGCTCACACCGTAACAATATCAGCTATCGGTGCAGTGTAATACGATCCCCAATAAATAAATAGGGTGTATAAGTAGTTAAAAGACTGCTCACACCGAAACACTAATATCAGCTAGTGGCGCAGTGTAATACGAATCCCAACACATAACTATGGTGTATAAGTAGTAAAATACTGCTCACATCGAAATACTAATATCAGCTAGCGGCGCAGTGTAATACGAACCCCAATACATAACTATGGTGTATAAGTAGTTAAAAGACTGCTCACACCGTAACACTAATATCAGCTAGTGGCGCAGTGTAATACGAATCCCAACACATAACTATGGTGTATAAGGAGTAAAATACTGCTCACATCGAAATACTAATATCAGCTAGCGGCGCAGTGTAATACGAACCCCAATACATAACTATGGTTGATAAGTAGTTAAAAGACTGCTCACACCGTAATAATATCAGCTAACGACGCAGTGTAATACGAACTCCAATACATAACTATGGTGTATAAGTAGTTAAAAGACTGCTCACACTGAAACACTAGCGTCAACAAGCGGTGCAGTGTAATACGAACCCCAATACATAACTATGGTGTATAAGTAGTTATAGGACTGCTCAAACTGAAACTCTCACGTCACCAAGCGGCTTAGTGTAATACGAACCCCAATATATAACTATGGTGAATAAGTAGTTAAAAGACTGCTCACACCGAAACAATATCAGCTAGCGGTGCAGTATAATCCGAACCCCAATACATAACTATGGTGTATAAGTACTTATAAGACTGCTCACACTGAAACACTAACGTCAGCAAGCGGCGCAGTGTAATACGAACCCCAATACATAACTATGGTGTATAAGTAGTTAAAAGACTGCTCACACGGTAACAATATCAGCTAGCGGCGCAGTGGAATACGAACCACAATACATAACTATGGTGTATAAGTAGTTAAAAGACTGCTCACACCGTAACACTTATATCAGCTAACGGTGCAGTGTAATACGAACCCCAATACATAACTGTGGTGTATAAGTAGTTAAAAGACTGCTCACACCGTAACAATATCAGCTAGCGGCGCAGTGTAATACGAACCCCAATACATAACTATGGTGTATAAGTAGTTAAAAGACTGCTCACACCGTAACACTAATATCAGCTAGCGGCGCAGTGTAATACGAACCCCAATACATAACTATGGTGTGTAGGTAGTTAAAAGACTGCTCACACCGTAACAATATCAGCTAGCGGTGCAGTGTAATACGAACCCTAATACATAACTATGGTGTATAAGTAGTTAAAAGACTACTCACACCGTTACACTAATATCTGCTAGCGGCGCAGTGTAATACTAACCCTAATACATAACTAAAGTGTATAAGTAGTTATAAGACTGCTTACACCGTAACACTAATATCAGCTATCGGCGCAGTGTAATACGAACCTCAATACATAACTATGGTGTATAAGTAGATATAAGACTGCTCACACTGTAACACTAATATCAGCTAGCGGCGCATTGTAATACGAACCCCAATACATAACTATGGTGTGTAAGTAGTTAAAAGACTGTTCACACCGTAACAATATCAGCTAGCGGCACAGTGTAATACAAACCCCAATACATAAATATGGTGTATAAGTAGTTAAAAGACTGCTCACACTGAAACACTAACGTCAGCAAGCGGCGCAGTGTAATACGAACCCCAATACATAACTATGGTGTATAAGTAGTTAAAAGACTGCTCACACCGTAACAATATCAGTTAGCGGCGCAGTGTAATTCGAACCCCAATACATAACTATTGTGTATAAGTAGTTATAGGACTGCTCACACTGAAACTCTAACGTCACCAAGCGGCGCAGTGTAATATGAACCCCAATACATAACTATGGTGAATAAGTAGTTAAAAGACTGCTCACACCGAAACAATATCAGCTAGCGGTGCAGTGTAATACGAACCCCAATACATAACTATGGTGTATAAGTACTTATAAGACTGCTCACACTGAAACACTAACGTCAGCAAGCGGCGCAGTGTAATACGAACCCCAATACATAACTATGGTGTATAAGTAGTTAAAAGACTGCTCACACCGTAACAATATCAGTTAGCGGCGCAGTGTAATTCGAACCCCAATACATAACTATGGTGTATAAGTAGTTAAAAGACTGCTCACACCGTAACTCTTATATCAGCTAGCGGTGCAGTGTAATACGAACCCCAATACATAACTGTGGTGTATAAGTAGTTAAAAGACTGCTCACACCGTAACACTAATATAAGCTAGCGGCGCAGTGTAATACGAACCCCAATACATAACTATGGTGTATAAGTAGTTAAATACTGCTCACACCGTAACATTAATATCAGCTAGCGGCGCAGTGTAATACGAACCCCAATACATAACTATGGTGGATAAGTAGTTATAAGACTGCTCACACCGAAACACTAATTTTAGCTAGCGGCGCAGTGTAATACGAACCCCAATACATAACTATGATGTATAAGTAGTTAAAAGACTGCTCACACCGAAACACTAATATCAGCTTGTGGCGCAGTGTAATACGAACCCCAATACATAACTATGATGTATAAGTAGTTAAAAGACTGCTCACACCGAAACACTAATATCAGCTTGTGGCGCAGTGTAATACGAACCCCAATACATAACTATGGTGTATAAGTAGTTAAAAGACTGCTCACACCGTAACATTAATATCAGCTTGTGGAGCAGTGTAATACGAACCCCAATACATAACTATGGTGTATAAGTAGTTAAAAGACTGCTCACACCGTAACTCTAATATAAGCTAGCGGCGCAGTGTAATACGAACCCCAATACATAACTATGATGTATAAGTAGTTAAAAGACTGCTCACACCGAAACACTAATATCAGCTTGTGGCGCAGTGTAATACGAACCCCAATACATAACTATGGTGTATAAGTAGTTAAAAGACTGCTCACACCGTAACACTAATATCAGCTAGCGGCGCATTGTAATACGAACCCCAATACATAAATATGGTGTATAAGTTGTTAAAAGACTGCTCACACCGTAACACTAATATCAGCTAGCGGCGTAGTGTAATACGAACCCCAATACATAAGTATGGTGTATAAGTAGTTAAAGGACTGCTCACACCGAAACACTAATATCAGCTAGCGGCGCAGTGTAATACGAACCCCAATACATAACTATGGTGTATAAGTAGTTAAAAGACTGCTCACACCGTAACAATATCAGCTAGCGGTGCAGTGTAATACGAACCCTAATACATAACTATGGTGTATAAGTAGTTAAAAGACTACTCACACCGTTACACTAATATCTGCTAGCGGCGCAGTGTAATACTAACCCCAATACATAACTAAAGTGTATAAGTAGTTATAAGACTGCTCACACCGTAACACTAATATCAGCTATCGGCGCAGTGTAATACGAACCTCAATACATAACTATGGTGTAGAAGTATATATAAGACTGCTCACACTGTAACACTAATATCAGCTAGCGGCGCATTGTAATACGAACCCCAATACATAACTATGGTGTATAAGTAGTAAAATACTGCACACACCGAAATACTAATATCAGCTAGCGGCGCAGTGTAATACGAACCCCAATACATAACTATGGTGTGTAAGTAGTTAAAAGACTGTTCACACCGTAACAATATCAGCTAGCGGCACAGTGTAATACAAACCCCAATACATAAATATGGTGTATAAGTAGTTAAAAGACTGCTCACACTGAAACACTAACGTCAGCAAGCGGCGCAGTGTAATACGAACCCCAATACATAACTATGGTGTATAAGTAGTTAAAAGACTGCTCACACCGTAACAATATCAGTTAGCGGCGCAGTGTAATTCGAACCCCAATACATAACTATTGTGTATAAGTAGTTATAGGATTGCTCACACTGAAACTCTAACGTCACCAAGCGGCGCAGTGTAATATGAACCCCAATACATAACTATGGTGAATAAGTAGTTAAAAGACTGCTCACACCGAAACAATATCAGCTAGCGGTGCAGTGTAATACGAACCCCAATACATAACTATGGTGTATAAGTACTTATAAGACTGCTCACACTGAAACACTAACGTCAGCAAGCGTCGCAGTGTAATACGAACCCCAATACATAACTATGGTGTATAAGTAGTTAAAAGACTGCTCACACCGTAACAATATCAGTTAGCGGCGCAGTGTAATTCGAACCCCAATACATAACTATGGTGTATAAGTAGTTAAAAGACTGCTCACACCGTAACTCTTATATCAGCTAGCGGTGCAGTGTAATACGAACCCCAATACATAACTGTGGTGTATAAGTAGTTAAAAGACTGCTCACACCGAAACACTAATATCAGCTTGTGGCGCAGTGTAATACGAACCCCAATACATAACTATGGTGTATAAGTAGTTAAAAGACTGCTCACACCGTAACACTAATATCAGCTAGCGGCGTAGTGTAATACGAACCCCAATACATAAGTATGGTGTATAAGTAGTTAAAGGACTGCTCACACCGAAACACTAATATCAGCTAGCGGTGCAGTGTAATACGAACCCCAATACATAACTATGGTGTATAAGTAGTTAAAAGACTGCTCACACCGTAACAATATCAGCTAGTGGCACAGTGTAATACGAACCCTAATACATAACTATGGTGTATAAGTAGTTAAAAGACTACTCACACCGTTACACTAATATCTGCTAGCGGCGCAGTGTAATACTAACCCCAATACATAACTAAAGTGTATAAGTAGTTATAAGACTGCTCACACCGTAACACTAATATCAGCTATCGGCGCAGTGTAATACGAACCTCAATACATAACTATGGTGTAGAAGTATATATAAGACTGCTCACACTGTAACACTAATATCAGCTAGCGGCGCAGTGTAATACGAACCCCAATACATAACTATGGTGTATAGGTAGTTAAAAGACTGCTCACACTGTAACACTAATATCAGCTAGCGGCGCAGTGTAATACGAACCCCAATACATAACTATGGTGTATAGGTAGTTAAAAGACTGCTCACACTGTAACACTAATATCAGCTAGCGGCGCAGTGTAATACGAACCCTAATACATAACTATGGTGTATGTATAAGTATAAGACTGTTCACATCGTGACCCATTTACGAGAAGTAATTACTCGAATTGACTTATCGTGTTATCACGGATTGCCGGCGGGCGGTAAAATCAATAACTTGGCTTCTTGACTTGTACTTATCAGGTTTTAGATCACTGATATTTCAGTTGGATAGCTATATTTTTTAAAAACTCCATTACATGTGTCAATTAAGATTTATTTTTCATATCACAATGATGCTCAAAGTTTTATAAACTTGATCTTTTGTCTAAATCTATGTGGTTCGAGACTTGAGCTGGAATATTCAAATTATAAACATTGGTTTGACATGTATCCTAACGTAGTGTCATAATGGCGAACATCTTGTTTTAGAGGTTGCCAAAATGCGGCACTTCCAAAAGAATGATATATATTCCTTGAAAATTAATAAAGTATTACTGATATTTCAAAAGATGTCTTAATAAAACAAACATAAATCCTTTTACAATCAACTAAACCATGTTAAAAGTGTGTAGAAGTAGTTTTTTAACTTTTCAATAGAAAAACGTTCAAAACTAAATGTCAAACACTTTATTATTTTTATTATTTAATATTGAAATAAAAAAGGTAACAAGAATGGAAAATAGCTTATTAAAATAGTTTTAATTTTCTCATTTAAAGAAAAGTTGATTAATACATTATGAAATAAATATTTAAAAACTGTAACATAAAAGTTATTTTTACATTATACACACTAAGATTTTTTCAGGACTTAAGGGACCAATTGGCAAAAATATTTAGTGTTCAACTGTTATTAATATGTTGTTTAAAAGACCAGTTCGCTTTACTGTTATTTAACATCAGACATAACATGATTCTATCCATAGTGCAATTTCATTATAAATTCATCCCCGCTTATCACTGGGTTGCTCATCTTTGCTAAAAAAGTAAAGATTATTTGGAAATATACACAAATATCTTTATAGTAGTAGGACATGACAATACTGCATTTTCGTTAGACTAAGTAGCTCGTGGGCTCGTGGACTCGTAGGCTATTGTTGGGTTGAGGAAGCTGACTTGAATGAATCTCAAATGTATGTTTACAGTGTAGATGAATGCAAATAAGCCAACTTGTATACTTTATGAGAACTATTAAGATTAAAGCTCGTATAAAGTAAGGAAAACAACGATTTTTTCAATATATCTTATTTTTGATAAGTATATTTCTAATGATTAAAAAATCCATTGTTATTTTAAATATAGTTGTTGCATTAGGGACTTTGTATATTTAATCTTTAATAAAATAACTGTAATATGCTGAAGAGTGTAAACCAACTCGCAAACAGCTAAAGAGCAGACCGATTTATAACTAACTCAAGGACATTAAAATGTTTTAAATTTAGACTTTCTTACCTGTTCTGATGCTTACAATTATTCTGTATTTCTTTATTATTATTATTAGTATTCTGTATGCAAAATTAAAAAAAGGTTTGCCCAATATATCTACATTTATATTATTATATTGTACCTTTACTAGTGCAACCCCCTACTTTCACACGTTTTACTTTTAATTGTATTAGATGTAAAAGGTTTTTATTCGTTGCAATATAAATGGTTTTTAACCAGCTAAACAAATATGATACAAGTGTCAACTAATTAGGTGTGATGTATAAAATAGTTTGTGTATATCGGGGCTTCACAGGATTTTGTCTCTGACACAAACCATGACTTCCTGGTGCGTGTTAAATCTAAAAGCAACACTTTGGCGAAACAGTAAAAATACTGCAACATAAATTAACGTCCCGGTGAAATCCTCAACCGTATAAATCTACTGAGCTTTAAATACGGTCTTATTGTATTGTATTGTTTACAATAAGACCGTATTTAAAGCTCAGTAGATTTATACGGTTGAGGATTTCACCGGGACGTTAATTTATGTTGCAGTATTTTTACTGTTTCGCCAAAGTGTTGCTTTTAGATTTAACACGCACCAGGAAGTCATGGTTTGTGTCAGAGACAAAATCCTGTGAAGCCCCGATATACACAAACTATTTTATACATCACACCTAATTAGTTGACACTTGTATCATATTTGTCACATTATCTTGAATTACACGTCAAAATTACTCCCTCAGAGATCATGTTTTGACTTGGGAGCTTCTGTAATATTATTATGAAGAATATTTAGTGCAAAATATAAGATGTGTTGGTATTTTAGTCCGTAGTAAACTATTTGCAATGCACTGCGAGAGCCACACCCCACCTTGAGCGCAGCGGCAGCCCGGCGCTAATCACATTATTGTAACTACTGTAATTATTATTTATCTATGAATTGGCAGATTACCATAGGGATCCACACCTGTTAAAACTAATTCAATTACGCCAATTAAACTGTTATCATCGAATTAGTTACTCTTAGTTTTGATTTAATTACTTTGTCATTAACGTAATGAACCATTAAAAACTTATTCGAGGCGGTTTTGTTACAGTTGAATTGTTTTGTGATAAATATTTACGTTATGATTTAGTAAATTTACCTTTTAAATTTTTTTTAGGTAGTTAAGTATCGTGACTTTAAATTATTAAAGCCACCAAACATTCAACTAGTAGGTAAGATTGAAATTCATTATTTTTTGCTTCTGCAAGTATATTTTAAGATTGTCACGTATTATATACTGTTATAATTCGTCACTTTTATTTATTTAACAGGAAGTGTCATGACATTGATCTTGTAAGAAGCTATTCCTGGTATTTCATAGTGTAGGTTCACCTGGTTAGGCGAGTTAACTTCAGTTACTATTGTACTCATAATCGTAATAACCAGCTCGACGATCATGATGATGATGATGATGATGATGATTATGATGATGATGATGACGATGATCGTACTAACCAGCTCGACGATCGTGATGATGATGATGATGATTATGATGATGATGACGATAATCGTACTAACCAGCTCAACGATCATGATGATGATGATGATGACGATGACGATGACGATGATCGTACTAACCAGCTCGACGATCATGATGATGATGATGATCATGATCATGATGATAATGATGATGATTATGATGATGATGATGATGACGATGATCGTACTAACCAGCTCGACGATCGTGATGATGATGATGATTATGATGATGATGATCATGATGATGACGACGATGACGATGATCGTACTAACCAGCTCGACGATCATGATGATGATGATGATTATGATGATGATGATGATGATGATGATGATGACGATGATCGTACTAACCAGCTCGACGTTCATGATGATGACGATGATCATGATGATGATGACGATGATCGTACTAACCAGCTCGACGATCATGATGATGATGATGATCATGATGATGATGACGATGATCGTACTAACCAGCTCGACTTCCCTGGAAAGTCGCTAGTGATCAGATTCAATGAGTTTCGCTTCTGGCGTTTTTTCCACCGATTTCTCCAAAGGTTCTGATACGGTTTAAAGGTAAATATGAGTAATTAAAATAATTTGCCGTATGTTACCTTTTTAAATTAGGTAACTAATTCTATCCTCCCCCACCTTTTGCTATGATTAAATTATACTTCTCTTAACAATAGTATATTTCACTACTAGTCACGAAATAGGACTTCTGTGACGAGTAGTGAACGATACTTTTCATCACGATACAAATAACCACATTAAACTTAAACAAAAATTATCTGATATTTAATAGTCTAGTATTTTTTTATAAGTAAACACAACACGGTTTTACAATTCATTCTAGTTTTAAAGTCGGTTGTTTGAACACAGAATCGTCAAAAAAAACGAAATCACACTGGTGCTCCTGTTGAGTAAAACGGGAACTTCAATAGTCTAGGACATGAAAAGTTTTTTTTGGAACTGGCAATGTATTGTTTTGGACAGGAAAAGTAATGTTTAGGACAGCCAAAGTCAGCTGGTCATTTTTTGTTTTGTTACAAGGAAATCGATATCCTCAGCTGTATGGTTATGGGCTATTTTCGAATACAGAGTGATGGATATGTAATTTTTGAACTTAGGAAAGGGAAACTATAAAATGAGCTTACAGAAAGAAAATACCCCCGTCACAGCAAACCTGCGTACTCAGCGAATTTCCAATGCATGTATATGTGACTCACTACTACATAGAGCTACTTACCAAGTTTCACAAAAATATATTCATAAATAAGTGATATATAGCATTTGATTTATTCTCCATTAGAATAACATTAGGGTTGAGGACGCAGGTTTGCTGCAACGAGGAAGATAAGTAATGTGTTTTTTTGCAATTATCAATATAACTGAACCAGGTGAAGCTACATACCAAGTTCCCTTAATGTAGGTTCATAATTAAGGGAGATATACAACTTTACTTATTCTCCATATGAATAACATGGGGGCCGAGTATGCAGGTTTGCTGCTACGGGGACTATCAACAAACAACTTGTTTTTTGTGATAATATCAATATACCACAACTAGTTGAAGCCACATACCAAGTTTCATCAATATACATTCATAAATAATCAAGATATAGAATTTTATTTATTCTCCATAAGGATAACATTGGACAACGTACTGTGTTTAGCACTTTGAATATCTCTGCAACGATTGGACGTAGAATCACAATTTAAACACCAAAATGTTTGTTTTGGTGAGCTAAACATATTAATAAACAGAAATGTGAAGTTTTTAGTAAAACTATCTGAGAAAACCTAAAAAACTTTTTCCCTTAAGATTAGCATGGGACACGTTTTTTTTTTGGATTTTCTCCGCAACCACTTAACCTAGGTTAATCATTCAAAATACTAAATTATTTGTTTTTCAAGCTCTATAAAATGGTTATAACCAAAATTGAGTGTTTATAACATTTTTGGGTCAAATTTCCAAAAAATCGATTTCTGGAAAATTGTAAACCCCCATAAAACCCCTTTCCCATAGTGCGATCGATGTGGTTTTCGAACTTAAAGTCATAAATGCTACTCTCCACATTTGTGTCAAATTTCATCAAAATCGGGTGTTTCTTTCAAAAGTTATCGCGGTAACGGACACACACACACACACACACACACACACACACACACACACACACACACACACACACACACACACACACATATATATTTATTATTTTAAACATTTTAAACACAGTACCCTGGTTTAAATTATTTTATTTCAAGACCGACATGTTTTCGACCTTAAGGCCATAGTCATGGTCGTAAACAAAACATAACCTCACAATTATTAAAAAGAAATATAAATGTAAACCATAAATTGCTGACAATATAATCATATGACTTTTTCCACAGTTATTTTAACATGCTTCTCAACTATTGTGGCTTAATAGATCTTAGTTTCAATATTTTTTCATATATTGTTTAAAATGTTTAAAATAATAATTATATTAGTAGCCCTTTTTACTGAAAATTACATATATATATATATATATATATATATATATATATATATATATACATATATACATACAAATATATATCAATTTGAACGAATAGTGGTTTTGGCATCTGGGGACCTCAAAACGAAAATTTATCATGGTCTCGGACTTAAGTCTTACCATGCCACCTACGGTAATAGCATAGATTAAGCATGGTAATAGCTTCTTCCCTATAGGGAAAATTCGCTAAAAAGGATTTGAGATTAATCAAGATAGATAATGATAGTAGTAGGGAAAGGGGACTTCTGGCTCACTTGATTGATGGCTTCCGGTCACGTGACCGGAAGCGCTGCGTCATGAAAGACGTCATCTGAGGCTGAGCCAGTGACGTAGGCGGTTTTGTGACGAAATGAGTAAAAGTTCAAAGTTCAAGGTCACGGTGAAGTTTTTTTAAAAAAATCTACCTCGCACTCGTAAAACGATTGTGATTCGATAGTTAATCGATAATAAATATCGAATGAAACAATCGAATGAAGCAATCGAATGATACGAGTGCGAGGTAGTACAATTACAAATATTACTTTATTTTATTTACAATAAGTTATGTTTACAATAATTCATGTTTACAATAGTTCCCCGTTGTTGGTTGTCATCGATGTTGTTGATCCGGACGAGTTGCGGCCATCACTTTGCTTTCTGAAGAAAGACGGTAGATACTTCGATCCCTGCGCAGAGTCCATGTTGTTTTTTGATGCGTAAAGTTCCAAAGATAAATCGTAACCGGACGCAATAAGAAGTCTTAACTCTTCACTAAACACCTCGAGGTCTTGGAAAGTCGCAAGATGAATAGAGTCATAATGAATACACCTAATTTTAATGGACATTTTAATATAATGTTTTACGTTTGTGGAGAGCACTCGATGTTCACCAGTCGAGAGCCGGAGGTGTACTGACTATTCGCTAGCTAACGTTCTGATATGAAACGAAATGGTGGGGGTAAAAGTGTGGTGGGGCGGAGAAGATGGCGGACAGCAGATGGCAGGCGGCAGGTGGCAGGTGGCAGCTGGTGTGAGGCAGATCGTTGCTACTACATTCGCCGCCACAGTAATGCAATCCTTCGGCGTAATTCTTGTATTTTATCTTGTCGGTTCATTTGATACGTTTTACATCTACATATGCAATAGCTGAAACACTTGCACTTACGACAAGCTTTCCCGTCAACTTGATCGCCTGGTATTTTAAAACATTGTAACTCGCAACAATATGTCTTCAAATTGTTATCGAAAAATAAATTGTTCATAGGTGGCACCGACATGTTAGCTGCAGCGTGTGTTAGACAAGACTGAGACTAACTTCACTGCTCCCTCTCTTTTATACCTCTTCATAAGTTAACCCTGAATGAAAGTTCAAGGTCATCCATTTGAATTTTAAAAAAAAGCAACACAGCAGTATATAAAATAATATACTGCTGTGTTGCTGTTTTCTTTATTTTTTTTATATTATTTTTTTATATTTTTTCTTTTCTTTATTAAACAAACATCTTACAATACAATAAACTTAAGTTTAACATTGATGACTAGAAATACAAACAATAAAATACAAACAGAGAAATACAAACAGAGACATTATGTACAAGGATGCATGATGTGCAGAGTGAGTTCCGTTGAGTTGTTGCCGCTTACACCGTGTGATACCAAATACAACGTCCCCGGTTGAATATCTCGCAAATCTTCATTCTGTAGCAGTTGAACAAATCGTTTTGGAAGAAATACTTGAAACTTCGGCTCATCTCCTGAAGTTAAAGGTGCTTCGCTCAATGAAACTAGAATTGCTTCTCCATGTGTGGTTTCCACTTTCTTGATGTTATGAATAATGTAGTGTTTTTGTTCTTTTAATTCTGAACACTTTTTAGTTAGCAGAAGGTCGGATTTTGAATGAGTGTTGAATTGATCAACCAGTGTTTGTAGAAACTGTTGTGATGCCATCTTCGTCAGTGGTGGTTGCGATGTCTTCTGTGATGTTGCCTCTTCGGAGTCTCGAATAATACTCGTGCCGGAGCGGTGTTGGCTCCTCGTATTTATAGGCCCCGCTACCCCCACCACATTCCGGTTCTTTGCTACCCCCACCACATTTCTGCGTTTGTTCCAAGTAAGCAGCCAAACGATATGCGTTGTGCAATGCGCAGTTTAATTGTCCGTGTTTAGGATCTTTTGCAGCAACACAAATATTACCGAGATTAATGTTAAAGTCCTTACCGATGGTTATATCGAAAACATCACCGTGCGTGTACTTTTGTATCCAGTTCCTTTTTTCTAATCCTCTTGTGTATATATGTGAATATTGTTTGCAAAAGTTAAACATAATACTGTGCAGATTACTGTAGCTTATAAATCCTTCATACCAATGTATGTGATGAAAGTAGTTTGTTATCCATTTGTTTGTACTTTTTGCTTTGGCGTTAAGGTTGTTAAAAGAAAAAGGAGCTTCAAACGTGAATGGGTAAACTACAAATGTAAGCAAGTCTAAAATTACTAATTCCTTGATAATAAACCTATCATCATTATTTCGAAATGCTTGAAATTCTATTACACAAGGCTTTACACTCACTTCTTTATCCCCTCCGCTCATCATGGCACCTAGCGATCAACTAAACTGTTTTCCACACCACGGTAGGTTAAATACCAGGCCGTACAGTTGCAGGCGCGTTGGTGTATATTTAACGTGGGCACCGTCCCCAATAGGCCTACCCCACGTGTGTTCTTCTTTACTAAGTCAAACTTTAGTCTTTTTTAACTTCTTCTTCTTGTGTTTCGTTTTCTTCTTCTTCTTGTTTCTCCGTTTCTTCTTCCTGTGTTGTTTCTTCTGTAGCTTCTGTAGCGATTTCTACAAGTGGTTCAAAATCCTTTAACTTTCTCCACATGCAAACTTCATGAGGTATTCTATTAAAAATAGATGTATCCACAGGTCCGTACACGATGGTGCTATCAGGTTGTTTTTCCAAAGTATCGACCAAATATTCTTTAATAATAGCGCTTGCAAATACCAACTGTCTCATGTACCTTGTAATAGGTTCTGTTGCGTAGTTTAAAACGTAGAATTCTTCACGTGACAGTAGAATCTTATTTTCATGTTGAGTCAAGTCTCTAATTCGCACTTGTAGTTGTCCACGATGTTTAACAATATCGATTTCATTGTCACAATCCAAAAGTCGAATATGTGTTTTCCTTCCACACAAACTGTTAGTTAAATAACATTCTATTAAATGTACATGTTTCAAAAATGACTCCCAAGCATTTTGCGAAAATAAAACCTTTTTTGTTCCATGGTGTAGTATTACTGTAGGGGAATAATCCAATGACTTCATCAATCCAACTGATACACTTTTACTGATGCATGCTGAGATGGGGTAAAAGATTCGCAAAAAAACTTCAGTTAAAATGTGAGGAGGAATATTTTCTTCAACTTTCTTCTTCCTCTTTGGTACTACCTTTGATGGGTCTGCATTACTTTCCTCCTCTCTATCTCTTTTACCAAACTTTAAAAATGCAGTTATTTCCTTGATGATTTCTTCTTCACTAGTATTATCACGTTCCAATAACGGTGCTACCTCTGCATCACCTTGTACAACAGATGGAGAACTCATTTTGTAGAAGATGTTGCCCATGCGACGATAGACGATCAACTGAAGACCTGCATTGTTGCTCCGCTATTTATAGGTTAGCGACAGTGGCGGTGCCGGTGGTGGTACAACGTTTTACAATACCGTCTTTACGATACCAGTCAACGGTGTGTATGTAACAATTTTATCGTGCAAAATTAAACAATACGCAGATGTATTTGCAGGTACGTTTTCTTGAAATTCCATTTCTATTTTTATATCAACACTAGACGATTTTACAGATTCGTTTTGTTTGGAGCAATCAATTACAACAATCGGAGCTTTCGATTCAAACTGTACGGGAGATAGTAGAGGTGTGTTTGTTTTGCCGTAATATGAATTTTGGAACCTAGCGTACATATCGTATAAAACACTGTACCTTTTTTTATCAAAAGAGATATTAAAGTTGTCGTAGGGAAAGAATTGTGAATTCAGGAACACTTTACAGTTTGTTAATTTACAATGGTCAAATTCACCAGCATTTTCAGTTAATATACTTTTTTTCTTTGTTTGTAATCCAAAGATTACATATCTCGCTTTTTCCAAATGAGTAGAAGTTTTTACAGTCCATGTATGCCGTTGTGTTGAAGGTAAAACGGGGTATTCATGAAACTCCCAGCTTCTGAATGGCATTACAATGTCTCGATCTGATTTTAACTTTCTTAATAATGTAATCCTGTGTTCATCATTTAGTCGCACATGTGGTACTCTCCAAACAATCTTGTCTAATGTTAGTTTCCAGTCTAAATTGGCTTCAGTTGTTCCAGCAGATGCTTTAATAATATCATTATCGTTTGATGACCTTAATAAAACTAGTTCTTGTTTTACATTTATTATTATTCTTCTGTAATCTTCAGCAAATCCTAAAAGTAATCTTAAAGGTACGTAAAAATCAAAGTTTCCCGAAGCGTCAGGAGTAATTATACTTTTGTCTGGTGCAACCCATCCTGCAACAGCTAACAGATTCTTCTCATTTGGTGTTAAAGACGCTAATCCTTTTAATGTACTGGAAATTCCAACCTTTTTTGTTGAATCGACTGTAACTCCTGAAATTTCATATCTAATCTCGTCAAACAAAAATGCCATAGGATTATTTATGAACGGAACAGTGGTTCCAACAGTACCGTCAGCTTTTGTTACTTTTCCTTCAATATATAAATAACTTTCGCATGGAAGAGTATAAATGTCTTGTTGTTGTATAGGAATCCTAATTTCATCGTTATTGTTTAATTTGGACGAAGCGTAAGGGTTGTGCGTGTGATATTCCTTTTCCCATAAGGTCTCGTCGAATGTTGGGCCCTGCGCTATATCCAGTATATCCATTGTTAATGACCTTTAATCCAATTTCTTCTAGAAAACGAATGTTGTCACTTGTTAATCCTTCTACAGCTGATGAGCTACTGACCTCTTTGCTGGTTGGCTCTCTCTTTTTAAATGATAACCCCATTATCTAAGCGGATGATTTTATATGTATTCTTACAGTAATAGCTTCTCCTCGAAAGTCAATAAGGTTTCCGTCTTGATCCACTATGTTCAGCACGATGTCTGAAATTAAACTGGTGTTTAACGGTAGGTACACAAGGTTTTGAGGCTTTTCTACTATCTTGAAACCCGGTGCGACTGATGGGTAGAATGTGTGTAATATATGCCGATTTTCTCCATCTCTGTAGGATCCTTGTATAATGTTACATGTAATGTCTATGCTGTTTACTTTGATGATCGTCACAGTTCTATTCCCAGAATGAGTTGTATTAGGTTCTAATACCTTTGTTTCCTTAGAAAACCCCAATAAACTACCAATTGAACGTTCTTGGCCAAAATCAATATAATACTTAGAAGTAATTTCGGCTTTCATTGTATTGTTATTGCCTTTTATCGTTATATTTTCTTTTCCCATATGTTTTTGTATAACTTCATTTATATTATCAATTTCATAAGCTCCTGTTGGTAAACTGAATTCTTCCAAAGCTGAATATTTTCCTTTATTATCTTTTGTCTTGTAATAATGTATTTTGTTATTAATTCCTTCACTAACGTTTGGAATAGAGTTATATGTTGTTAAATCCAATAATGCGGCTTCCCATAGTCTTCCTTTTTGCAAACGTAGCGCTGGAAACAGAATACTGCGCAAAGTACATGAGTTACCGGTTAATGACACTGTATACGAAGACATCTTAAAGTTGACTAACACTTTTAGCTAAAAAGTCTAAACATAAATGACCGCAAATGGATGTATCATCAGATTGTTTTCTTGTATAATTGTAAAAAACATTTTCTGCCGCACGAAAGTATTGTTGAAGTTCTTTCGGTGGTGGAAGGTTTCCAAAACTGTCGAAATAATAAATCGTTTCACCAAGTTTCTTGTAACACACCCAATGAGTGCCTAATCCTTCACTATTATCCAAATTTACTATACCAGTCTCATTTTTCCACATTTTAACCGGTAATTCATCTTTCATAAATACTCCTCTAAAAAATGGGATTTTCAAACAAGAAGCATATGTAATCAGTTCTTCATTGGTTAATTCTTTGTTTTTAATTATTAATTGCTCTTTCTTATTTAATACACACGATACGGTCTTAGGTATAGTCCTCCTCCCTTTTTTATCATTGACCATATTGTTGGTTTCTTTTTACCTTTACCACTAGTAGATCGACGTTTTCTTCTGATATTACCTCCTTGTTTCTTAGCGGGTCTTTTCCCACGCCTTCTTCTCTTTCCTCCTCCAAACGTAGTTTTTGCTTTCATTGCTGCTGTTACTGCTAAAGACGCTGCTTTTTCACCAATACTCGCGTCACTAGATTTTACTCTTTGCCAAGCTTTCTCAGAAAGTGCTCTATCTGCTATTGATCTATTTTTTGTATCACCAAATTTGGAATACGCTATATCGTGCTGTTTACAAGCCTGATCAAGCTTATTTATTCCAGGATCTCCTCTAGCAAGCCGTTTCTCTAATTTGGTTCCAGGACCACAATATTGATATCCTCCAGGTAAATGTAATTCCACAGGTAATAAATCAATCGCCTTGTTAACTATAGCTCCAACCGGTTTACTTAATAGAGAAAATGCTGTTGATGCTATTCCCCTTCCTCTCTGTAATCTCTCTCGATTATGACTGATGCGTTTAGCCCTCGGCATGACTATTTATAGCCAAACTTACAATCAGTAGGTGCACTCTATAAATGTTTTACAATGAATGTAATATTAGTCTTGGCTTCTTGTATTATATATACTGTTTAAAATCCATTTATTATATAGAAATGGATTAATTAATTAAATGTAGACATAATAAATAAAAGTAGTAAAAATAGAAATAAGGTGTAATTGAAGATGTTTCAAATGTTTCTCCGCTGGTGATGGTATCGTTGTTTTCGGTAAAATGAATAAAATCTAAATAGTTGTCATGTTCCCTTAGAAACTTGCCACTTAATCGTTGGTAATTAAATAACACATTCCAGTCTAGTTTATCTTTAAAATTGTCAATGTAATTTTCAGAGAGATTTTGATATTTACTTATTACTTCCCAACAGTTATTAAAATTTGATGTCATCTCTACAAGGAAGTTTTCTGAAAACTGTTGTCTTTGTAAAATATGAATCCAGTTAACTCTGTGAAAATAAATTCTTAACATAGTCATTGTGAAGAGGTAGTGTATGGAAAGTTGTTCCCAATCCATATATCTATCAAACCGTTGAACAAAACCATCTGTCAGCACTCCTTGGGGAAATCTCGGCTCTTGAGATATTAAACTCCACGCAGTAATATTGGATTCCATCATCCTCTCTGTATCATCTCTCGAATATAACTGATGCTTTATCCCTTATCATGGGTATTTAAATTCTTTTTTCTCTTATATAATCTTCATCGTTTTCTGTTGGTTCATTAATCACATTCACTTTATCCCCCTTTCCTAATGTCTTGACTTTAGAAGGCTCAGACGGTTTATCTAATTGATTAGGTTTTTCTGGATTGTGTATCTTTTTCCAGTCTAAATAATTGTGGCTGTCAACATCTGAAGCTACAGCTCTTCCTGAAGCCCGATGGATATAATTAAATAAAGCTGCACCAAACCTTTCCATATGTTTTTCATATTCTGTAGTCCATTTCTTGTGTACTATATCAAATATTTTCTTATTTACAGCGTCTCCATCCTGCTCACAATCGCCTACATTTGACAATTTTAATTTTTTTACATCATAGCTTGTATCAGTTTCATTCTTTTTGTAAATCGTTAACAATTTTAAAGTCGCTAAATTTACTGCTTCACCATCATAAATGGGATGTTTTATATTGCTTAACCTTTTACCGGAAAATCCCCAATGGTCTTCGTGTACAATCGGGGTTCTTTTATCCATGTATTGTACCGTAACCGCATCAGAAGACAAAAGCGGATCACCAACATTTTGAATTACTTTTCCTTCAAAATTATAATTACCATCAGGTGTTAACGGAAACCCAGCTCTTTTTTCACTATATCCAGATTTTACTCCAAACCCGGAATACCGTCCAAACTTGTCCACACTCATGATGTAACTGAATCGCTATCGTTTAGGTTCTTACTATATATATATATACGTCTACTGAACAATTATTTCTCGTTTTCGCAGTTCATCAACCAAAGCTACCCATTCGTTTTCTAAACCAGTGTGCCCGGCTTCCATAGCTTCATGTAATAACCTCATTCGATCAACTAACTTATTTATATCGTTGTAATATATTATATTGGTTTTATACAAATTTTTTAATAATCCCCTTCCAGATGTAGTAGGATCAGTTGTTTTTCTTTTTTTATGCAAAACATTTAATTCAGCAGAAGATAAAGCTCTTCTTTTAATTGGAGCTTTATTTGATTTCGAGGGGAAAAGACTAGATATAATGTTTGTGTATTTTATTGACCTGTTTCTATGAATAGGTAGTTCTTTGGAATATTTTTTTCTATGTGCATTTGTATACTCTAGTATATTTTTAAACAATTGTAAATCCTTTTTAGTATATTTACCAGGATTATTTTTAAAGATGAGTTCAAACAAACCTGTTGTACCTTTATATTTTTTATCACCAATAACTATATCATCATTTTCGTTTATATCTAACTTTCTATCTCCAATCATTAATCCTTTATCCTCTATTCTAGCTCCATATGTATGATAATTTCGATTAGCATGTGTGCCATGTAACATTTTTAATGTATATTTTCTTCCAAGTGTTCCTTTAAACATAATATCTGTGCCTAATTTGCTTAAGTTGGATGGGTTGATATCCTCTTCTTCTGCTCTTGTATCTTCCGCACTTGTATCTTCTGTACTTGTATCTCCTGCAATGTTCTTTTCCCTTAAATCTCCTATATCTCCGCTTTCTTCATACTCGTCGCTTTCTTCAGATGTTTGTAACTGGTCAGAACTTTCATCATTCTGAAATTCTTCTTCATATTTGGAAATTGGTAGCATTTTGTCTCCTTCGAAGCGAATTGAAGGTCTTTCCATATTTTGTGCTAATCGCTTTAAAGGTTCAGTAACAGGTTTGAATGTTGTTTCTAAAAATTGCTCTCTTTCATTTATACCTGATTTTAAAGCTCGGTTTTTTTGTCTAATAGAATCACTAAGTGATTTTATTTCCTTTAATAGCTTTTCCTGGTTAACCATCTTCACACCTTGACGACTTGTACAGTAATACCGCTAATCAGTGTATTAAAACGAATTTATCAAAACCTATTTTATAACGACCATCTTTTATAGCTTGATCTTTCATAATAACCAAAAATCCATACTTTTCCGCCCATGCTTTTCCGCAAAGCTCTTTAAACTTTTCAAATGGCATATCCGCATTCACATGATCGTTATATATATGTTTTAGGTTAGTATCATCTTGTTTGAATACAATTAGAATATTTGCATTATCTCTGATAAGTTGTTTTGGGATTTTGCTATAAGTTTGTCCTATATATATGCTGTCGATGTTATTATGTCTTCCCATGGCAAAGTAGTTTCTAATAGTATCCTGATTTTCACAAGATACATCGTCAAATATAAATACAGAATACGGTTTCGCTTCGTTTGGTTGCATAATGCTATCACTAGCGTTAAATTTGTAAAAATTAACATCAGACACATCAGATAGGATTTTATCCAGCAATTGATACTTTGGTTGATGTAGAGACTTTGAAAAAATATATAGGTTACTAAACCTTAATCCCTGCGGATTAGTGATCAAATTAAAGACAACATTGGTCTTTCCACAGTTTGAGGGGCCACTTACTATACATCGAACAGTGTTTGGAAGTAAACTACCGTGTTTACCATTGTTGATTTTAACGTTATCCACAGTTAAATCATCTATGTTATTAATATTGAATCGATCTTTATGGTGAATAATCTCCATCCTGCTCAAAGGTTAACGATGAAATGAGTTGCTTGTATTAAACCAAGTCCTTTATAGGTATCCATGAATCCTCAGTTTTGTTAAACCCTAACCACCGCACTTTAACTGCGTCCTTTTTTCTTTGTAACACTTTTTCAACAAGATATACATCACCTACTGTTGACTTTAACATTTCATGTCCATAAAATGCACCTTGCAACAAATCTCCTTTGTTATCTTTTAGGATATACGTTTCAGGTACAGTCGGTTGCACTTTATACACTGTAAAAACTTCATTCGTCCAATTGGGAAGGTATTTTTTGGTAAACACTCCCTTATATTTACTAATCCGTACTTTATCACTTACATTAAATTTTCTTGGCTGCATTTTTTCTACTTTAGGCTTTGTATTTTTCTTTATGCGTTTTAATACATCTTTTGCATTTCTTCTATTTACTTTGTTAGGTTTCATACCAATAGTTCTATGAAACCTGTTGTTATAATCATTTATTAATTGTGGTAAAACATCATACCATACGTAAGAACCTCTTTTTGAAAATTGTTTATACAGTGCTCCTTTTAAGGTTCTATTAAATCTTTCTACAATAGCAGCTTTTTTCTCTGAATTTGTAGAATAATGATTTATTTTATATTTATTCATTAACTGTGCAAAGTTTGTATTAAAGTATTCTGTTCCATCATCAGTTTGTAAATGTTTAATTTTGTTTTTATCTCTTTTTATGGCTATTTCCATGGCTTCTGTTACGCTTTTACCAGTCTTGTCCTTTAGAGGCAAAGCGTCTGCAACTTTTGTAAAACAATTAATAATTGTGAGTATATATTTAAATCCTTTGTTTATTCTGCTATGCGGTCGCATTTCAATTAAATCCGCTTGATATAGATCATTTATCCCTTTTATAACAGTATTTCTTCTTGGAAACTTTATTCTTGCAGGTTTGTGTAGTTCATTAATAATCTTCTCCTTCAGGTCTGACATGATGGTTTCACGAAGGCAGCTGATATGGTATTAAATATTCTTTTGTATAAATCTGCTTATATATATACATATAGTTCAAGGTCATTCAAAACTTGTGTAAAAAAAGGGGAAACACAGCTTAACATTGCTGTGTTTCCCCTTTTTTTACGGAAAGGAAAAGGATAGAGGATCTAGGACGATGAAAGGGTTATTAGTCAATAGGGTTGAGGGAATAGTGACCGAATGGTAAAGTGTGGATGTTGTCTGGAAGGGTTTGTCTTTTGTCGTCATTACAGGATAGCGCCTTTTTAACTTCAGTCACGCTGTACAGCTGATGGTTAAAACTTCTGATGGTGTTGAATTTAGCTGTAATGATGTTATCCTCAAATAAGCATTGCTTGTAGTGTTCAAAATGCACTTTCTTCTTTAAATATAAACTCTTTACACCTTTAGCTTTCTTAATATAGCTATTCTTCTTTTCTTCTTCTTCTTTTTCATTATAGAGTTTCAAAGAATATAGTTTAGACATCAGTGCAACAATCTCTTCAAGTAGAACACCATTAGCCTCATCCTTGAATTTGCCTAGTACTTTTTTGTGTCTGTCATTGTCGTAGTTTGGATGATCTTTTGGATAATCGGAGAAATCAAAGTCGTTCTTGTAAATAAATGTACGTAAATCTTGATACATGTCCAATGTTACTATGCGATATATAAAAGCGTCAGTGTCCATATATGTAATAGATATATTTTCTCTTCCGTAGAACGCCACCATTTTGTTGTAGTGAAAATCGTACATGTGTGTTTTTGAGATGTCCAAGATTGACATGCCTATATACAAAGGACGATCCATCTTCACACTCGTCTTCTTCATGGACACTGCTACAAGTTTTTCATTAATAATTATCGATGTTCCAAAATTTGGCTGCTGTACTAGTTTCTGTAATTTTTTTGCGTCGGTAACAAGTTTAACATTTTTATGTCTTCTTTTGTTTTCCAATGTTTTTCCAAATATCGCATTATTCATTAATTTAAAGAAATCTTTTTGAAAGTCTGATGTAGCTGCTGCTCTTCTGATGGTATTTGAATCAATGTAGGGTTTCAACCAGCATGATTGAGAAAATTCCAAAATTCTATTAATTTTTGTTAAACGTAGTCCTAATTCGATAGCTTGTTGAACCACCCAAAAGTGAGCCACGTAGCGTTGTTTATTATTTAATGTCATCATTAATTTGGGGTGTTTTCCAATTGGTGAAATTTCTGTTTTAGCAAGAAGTGGTAGGTCATAATGAAGATCATGTAAATTTTCTGGGTATTCAAAATCGCAATCCAAAATATATCCAGTGTCACCATGTTTCGGAATTTGTAAAATATCGCCAATAAAGTCGGGATTAATCCATTTAAAGTTATCAAAAGGAAGTGGGTTTGACATTGCCCAACCGTACAGGTTATTTGCATCGAAATATCCTAAATAGGTTGACGGTTTGGTTTCATCATAATCGGGTAGGTATTTGTTGTTGGCTTTGACATGTCTGGTAACACTTTGGGTCAATCCGCCTCTTACTCCAGCTTCAACCATTAAAACCATGTCAATGTCTGTTAAAAGTTGGAGTTTGCATTTTGTTTCTTTTAACATGGCTTGCCAAGCTAATCCTGGTGAAGTATACGAATGTAGAGGGTCCAAACCGTAGGCAGCAAAACAAGTGTTTCGGAATTCTTCCATTACATCACAAAGAAGAGTTACATCTAGTTTGACATAAAAGTCCGAGTAATCTCCTAAGGTCTTCATATCTAACTCGTTCCATACTCGACGTGCGTGTTGATAGTCCTCAATTGATATTTCCGAATCATTAAGTTTGTTTTTGAAGTGTTCTGGTGGAGGTAGTGATGTTTCATCAAATCTATGCAGTCCATCGATGTAATCATAGGGGAAGACTCCTTTTCGAAGAACCAAATCCATTTTACTATTGGGTACAATTTTGCTTGTTTCTATCAAATCTGTTCTTCTTAGATTTTCAGATAATTTCATGAGGCTTGAAGGCATAAATCTAAATGAATCAACAAACCTTAATTTAATTTTACCCACCTTTTTTGAAAAGCTTATAAATTTTTCCATTGTAGTAGCCAAAACGTCTATTGCTCCATTATCTCTTCCTAGTTCGGGGATTATGAAGTGCGAATCATAACCACTCAGATTGTGCAGAACTACGGGGATGAAATATGGTAGTTTGTAGTTCAAGTTGCAAGCGTTACAGGCTGCACCTCTATACGCTCCCGTAAGATGATCGTGGTCACGAACTTTAACGTTATCCAGTGTAAAGGTGTTATTACACAAATAACACGTTGTTGTTGAATAATAATGTTGAAGCTCTTCTTCTTCCATAGGTGACATGGGTACCTTTGTTCCATACAGTTCTTCTACCTTTGCAGCTATTTCATACAGATCATCGACAAAGTATTTGGCTGCTTCTTCACCGCGATAAATCTTTGGAGAAGATGATAGTCCATATTTTTGAAGATGGTCTTCAGTCAACGTGGATTTAATTAGTATGCAATAACTGTTTGGTGAATGAAGTTGGTATTTGCTTCTTCTTGTAACGTCCTCTTCTTGTTGTTCAAGTGGATGTAAAGAAGACTCGAAATCAGCGTAAACAGCAACAGGTACACGGTATTGTTGTATTATTTTGTCAAATTTTATCTGCGCTCTGCTGGAATGTGGCAATTTAATTCTAACCTCATAGTTTCCATTACATAACCTTTGATGTTCTACTAACCATTCTGAACCTCCCCTTCTTAATGGTTTGCCTACATGACAAAAACATCTTTTACAAATGGTTTTCTCTCCGTGTTTTTTTGATATTTGTTTAGATACAAGAGCTGCAAAGTTTTTTATGTAGACATAGTGGGATATGTCCCCTTTAGTGATCAATAGCAAATCCGTATGATCTCTGCGCTCAATAGGTGTTATGCGCAAGGGGTACGCATTGTTTGACGAATCTAAGCCAAAAATGTTGACAGAAGCTGAAGGATTTTGCTTTTCAAATTTTGATATATCAGTAATTGCAACAGGGTAATTCATTCCCTGGAAATTATACTTATGTTGTATTTCTTCATATTTGTGACTTGGTCTTATCGGATTGTCTGTTACATATTTGACCAACATGGCATATTTAAAACATTCAGTATCTTGATTTTGTACGTTGACGCAGGAAAAGGTATTTCTAATCTTTGTTGGTAGAGGGATGTAGCTACTTCCTCGAATTCCATAGCCGTGTTTGTGTACTCTTAAGTCTAACCCTGTGATGCTTAACAAACTCCATCCAGAGCCTCTTCCTTCATGTTCTTGTATTTTTGTCTTGAGCTCTTCAAAACATTCAGATACGATTGAATCAATATCTGACGAAAACATAATGGTACGGTTTTTTGTTAAAAACCCTCTCGGTGAAGTTTCATTTTGAATGTTTGTAAATAAAGCATCCATTAATAGTCCAAATTTGATAAAATTTAATCTTTTTAATTCATTTTGCAGAGTTTTACTTACCAATCCTTTTGCGTTATTTAAAAATTCTTCGAGTTGTAATTTTGCATTGTCAATTTTAAAGTGGGTTACTACATTACCCGGAAGTGCTCGGGCATGTAGTTCTACATTTACTGCTGTTGATGCTGAAGGACGGTGAAGTGTAGACAGAGCATGCGTAGAACTCGATGCAGCTGATGATGTTGAAGGACGATGAAATGTAGACAGAGCAGGCGTAGAAGTCGATGCAGCTGATGATGTTGAAGGAAGGTGAAGTGTAGACAGAGCAGAGGTAGAAGTCGATGTTGATGGTGCATATTGAATTACAGTTGGTCTGGAATGTTGGTGTTGAGCTAACATTTGATCTATTTCTTTCAATTCTTCTTCTTCATATTTTTCATCTTGGTTGTTGTTATGTTTCAGTTCATTATGAATCATTAAAAGAAATTCATCCTTAAATGAAGACTTGCAAATATCGCAGCGATGCATAATGTAGGTGCGATCTCCACAAAGGTCAAGGCAATAATGAACAACACTGCAAATGCCCCTCTATTTATACCCTAGCAAAAGTGGTGGGGGTACGTATTACGTTAAGTTTACTATTTTTTTGCATTTTATATTTACTATTGTAGCTGAAGGCTACAAAGTTCTGTATTTAGGTCAAGGTCATTGAACATATTTGCCAAAACGGGGAATAGAGCAGTAAATGATTTCATATCAAACCATAAACTGATCTATTCCCCGCTCTGTATTTAACTAAGACAATTTTCTCCAACAGGAACATTTGATAGATTTTAAACTCGGATGTGAAGTCGGATTGTACACATTGCATCTCGATCAACTAAAAATTTCATAAAACAATAGGGATCTTCAGTTGTAGATTCATCTTTAACATATTCGATGGTCAACATTGCAGAACGAAGATCTTGTGGAATTACGTCGACTTTTATGAGTCGCCTTTCGAGTTCAAACCGTTTTGTTATTGATGTAAGTTTTATCACATCATCGATATCGATGAGGGGAAAGCTGTAGCAAACGGAGTTTCCTGGTGGGTTCATCATGCCGATATGATAAATATACACTGTTGCATCGACATTAAATAGACGTTCCCCCACCATTAAATTTATAAGTTACCCCCACTTTTTCTAAACAAAAAAAAAGCAAAAAAAAAAAAAAAATTGAAAGCTGGTAAATATTTTCTGTCTTGTAACTGGGTCAAGGTTATACAACGATATTACCAAAACGGGGAATAGAGCAGTAAGTAGTTCTCACTTTGACTACAAACTGATCTATTCCCCGCTCTGTATTTAAAGTTTGTCAGTTGACAAGAAAAAGACAACACTTAATCAGACTCATTTGATGAATCAGAATCAGTTGTATCAGAAGCATCGGAAAGAAATAGTCGTCGACGAATATGATATACCCCTCGTGCACTATCTAAAAATAACCCATCCAAACTACTACTACTAGTGGTTGGAGTTTCATCATGTATTTCTTCAGAACAGAGAAGATGCTGATAGATTCTATAGGTTTCAGATTCCCCGTCACTTAACGGTTCAATTTGTTCCATATATCCTGCTTCAAGATCATCACTGTTTATATCACTTAATAATTCAAAATCTTCCATTGCATCCATATCACTTAATAATTCAAAATCTTCCAATTCGTCTTCATTTTCATCCTCACTTTCAATCACAATATGTTTTATAATTCCTACGATTGATTTTGCAGAAGGAAATATATTATCCTTTGGTGACATAGCTGCTATATATTCTAGTGCTAACACAAGTAGCAGAATGAGATAAGCACTGATGAGAAATCTCTTTTTATATTCCCCGATTTAAGTGGTGGGGGTAACTAGTGATAAGAAATGGGTATTATTGTATCAAATATATGTAACAATGTTTATGAAACAAGGATGTTTAAGTCCTGTAAGTAGGTCAAGGTCGTTTTAACTTATTACCAGAACGGGGAATAGAGCAGTAAGCGATTCTCACTTTGACCGCAAACTGATCTATTCCCCGTTCTGTTTTCCCCCCGTTCAGTATTTCCAAAACATCTTTAGTCAATTACGAATGCTAGAAGGTCTTCAGGAAGATCTTGTTGAAGTGATGCACCTTCTAACAACGTTTCTAACGCATTAATGTATTTTATCGCCTGTATCAAAATGGCATGCCTTGAACTTTTTTTATCCATAAACGGTAATTTTGATTGTAATAACTTATATGTTTGATTTATTTTTTTAATCCTTCCTCTTTCTCTAGCATTCCTTCTTCTTGCCTCATCATTCTTTTCCTTGTTATTTGTTGTAGGCTGCATCGATGTTGTAGGCTGCGTCGATGTTGTAGGCTGCATCAACTCTGCTGGGCTATTCATAGCTGAATAACTATACTCTAAAGCTGTACGCCTTATATATGTTTACCCCCACATATATAAGGGGGGGGGGTGCAAGTTTTAGGGAGGAGATATTTTTGTAAGAAATATATATATATATTTCAATGTTGTTTTTTACCAAACTAAAATTGTCTAAGTCCCAAGGTCATCTGAACAAATTGCCAAAACGGGGAATAGAGCAGTAAGTGGTTCTCACTTGGACCGCAAACTGATCTATTCCCCGCTCTGTATTCTAAAGTAAACAATAAATCTTCTCACTATTGAGCAACCTTTGCTCTTTGAAGCTCAAGTTCTAAGTCTCCAACCAGGCGAAAGTCTGCATCGTGCTCCTCCCATTGTTCAGGAGAACGCGGTTGTGCACACCACTTTGTAAAGGCGTACCTCATTGCCTCATTATACTCCTCCAGGATAACATGATAGGGTCTTGGTTGCTGCGTTGTAGACTGCATCGATGATGTAGTTTGTTGCGGATGTGACTGAGCATCATTCTCCGCAACCTTATTAATCTTAAAAACTTCAGTCATTTCTGCAGCCTCAGCAATTGCGTACAACTCCTCTTCGTTAATTTCCTTTCCCCATGTGTTGCTGTTGACGCTCATGATGATACAACTAATAATTATATTCCGAATCGCTCGCTTAAATACCCGCTTACCCCCTCCCCTCTTTACTGTTGAATAATGACTTTAGTATAATATTTCTCCTTTTTCCTTTTAAGTTTATCTTTGACTTAGTGTAAATTATCCAAGTCCGTTATCTAGGTCAAGGTCGTTGTAACATTGCAAAAAAAGTGTGGACAACTTATTTACACTCTGCAGCATATGCTACAAATTGTAAATAGGTTGTCCACACTTTTTTTTAATTTGGAAAAAATGCTTTATTTAATTTGGAATAAACTTTTGGTCTTTTTATTTATATTATTATTTTAATGATTTCCACACAGTGATACCTGTATCATTTCGAATTAAATAGTCCTTGTGGGTAGGTTTTTTGACGTGGAGGTCCATGGCTCTAGGTAACTCTACATAGTACAGTTTACCTTCACATTGAACCAACACCTTTGCAAAGTCCTTTATTTTAACAAAGAAGTAGCGTTTGTTTTTACAAAGCCTGTTAATTCGAATTTTAATTGGCACCACTGTTGCACGTGGTGAAGAAGGAGATGCGCCATGGTTTAATTTTAAATGAAGACTGCACGTTTCTTCATTTAAAATACAACGTTTAACACAGCGTTCACCTTTCTTAGCACCTTTTTTGAATATATAATTACATTGTTGTGCAGGAAGCATGCACATCCTTTGTACAGATTTAAGTTGTTTAAATTTCTCTGAAGGAGATGAAGTATATGTGCAGATTACTGAAGGTCTGGTTGGAGAAGATGATTGGGTGGCTGGTTGGCTTGGTCTCGAACTTGATGTTGATGAGGATGAAGAAGCAGACGATTTGGAAGACTTTGATGAACATGTAGAACAACTTGAAGATGTAGAAGGACTTGGAGAAACAGCACGAGACGTTGACAAAGGACTTGGAGAAACAGCACGAGAAGTTGACGGAAGAGGTGAAGGACTTGGAGAAACAGCACGAGAAGTTGACGGAAGAGGTGAAGGACTTGTGTAAGTCGTTGACGCAGCAGGTAGTGGTGGACAGTTCTCCGGGACGATGTTAGCTAACATCAGGGCTGTCCGAAGGATGGATGGAACCGCAGAAGACGGAGTGGTAGAGGCGGGCGAAGACGAAGCAGAAGGTTTCAATTTGAGAGGTTGTGTCTGCTTCCTAATGTGTGCCATGGTGTGAGGTATAACAGCACAAGAGGAAGAATGATTTTACTAGTGCTGGGGGACCCTCTTTTATACATACTGATAGTGGTGGGGAGTGCAAGTGTTATACGGTGGGGGTAATAATGTTGTAACGAGTAAATATATATTACAATACGGGGATTTTCTAAGTCCCGAAGTGGGTCAAGGTCGTTTGATCATATTATTAAAACGGGAAATAGAGCAGTAAGTGATTCTCACTTGGACCACAAACCGATCTATTCCCCGCTTTGTACGTGAATTTTCTAAGTCCCAAGGTCATCTGAACATGAAGCCAAAGCGGGGAATAGAGCATAACATACTGCTCTATTCCCCGCTCTGTATTTGGGAAGGGGACAAAAGACAACAAACAAGAGACTGATTTTAAACAAGAGACTGACTTTATATTTTACAAGGTTTTCTCAGGCTAAGATGGGTAATGTCAACCGGTTTACGCGCCGTATTGACACAAGGTCGGTTTGGGCGCCATACCTTAGAGGGGTTAGGAAAAGGATGAGAAGCAAGATACATTACTTTGAAAATAAAGACTTTGCCAGCAACTATGTAAACAAAAATTAATCAGTTAACGTTACTTTTACAAGAACAGCCAAGGTCGGTTTTGCAAAGGTCAACAGTATCACTGAAACCCGGTGGGACGTAGACCCAAACACCCGGCGTCAGGCTGCTGCGAACCCAAGTTTTGACCAAGGTTGTTGAGGGACCTGTAGGGCCGGGAGTACATATTTCATTAGTAAATAAGACACTTCAAACCGATACCAAACATTAACATATATTAGACTAACTACATTACCTAGCAGCAAACTACAAGCGTTATCTAACATGCTTAACAAACTAACTAAACATGCAAGGGCGCGGATCTCTTAATTGCGCGTCGGGCCCAACGCACACTTAACAGACCTACGCTGCAGCAGAGTGCAACCCACTGGGACGTATACCCAAACAGCGGGCGGCAAGCTACTGCGACGAGACTGCGGACTGCTCCCGCTTATAAAGGCAAAGTGACGTCACCAAAGCGGAAGGGGGATGTTACGTCAAAGGGGGGGGGGGATATTACAATACGAGGATTTTCTAAGTCCCGAAGTGGGTCAAGGTCGTTTGGTCATATTATTGAAACGGGGAATAGAGCAGTAATTGATTCTCACTTGGACCACAAACCGATCTATTCCCCGCTTTGTACGTGAATTTTCTAAGTCCCAAGGTCATCTGAACATGAAGCCAAAGCGGGGAATAGAGCATAACATACTGCTCTATTCCCCGCTCTGTATTTGGGAAGGGGACAAAAGACAACAAACAAGAGACTGATTTTAAACAAGAGACTGACTTTATATTTTACACGGTTTTCTCAGGCTAAGATGGGAAATGTCAACCGGTTTACGCGCCGTATTGACACAAGGTCGGTTTGCGCGCCATACCTTAGAGGGGTTAGGAAAAGGATGAGAAGCAAGATACATTACTTTGAAAATAAAGACTTTACCATCAACTATGTAAACAAAATTAATCAGTTAACGTTACTTTTACAAGAACAACCAAGGTCGGTTTTGCAAAGGTCAACAGTATCACTGAAACCCGGTGGGACGTAGACCCAAACACCCGGCGTCAGGCTGCTGCGAACCCAAGTTTTGACCAAGGTTGTTGAGGGACCTGTAGGGCCGGGAGTACATATTTCATTAGTAAATAAGACACTTCAAACCGATACCAAACACTAACATATATTAGACTAACTACATTACCTAGCAGCAAACTACAAGCGTTATCTAACATGCTTAACAAACTAACTAAACATGCAAGGGCGCGGATCTCTTAATTGCGCGTCGGGCCCAACGCACACTTAACAGACCTACGCTGCAGCAGAGTGCAACCCACTGGGACGTATACCCAAACAGCGGGCGGCAAGCTACTGCGACGAGACTGCGGACTGATCCCGCTTATAAAGGCAAAGTGACGTCACCGAAGCGGAAGGGGGGATGTTACGTCACGGGGGGGATGTTACGTCACGGGGGGGGGGGTGTGACCTTGAACATGACCCAAAAAGGGGGGGGGGGTGACCTTGAACATGACCCAAAAAAGGGGGGGGGGGTGACCTTGAACATGACCCAAAAGGGGGGGGGGGAGGTTGTGTCGTCACGGGGGAAGGGGAACCGGATGTAGACCGGTTTTTAGCTTTCTACCCGTATATGGAAATGTCACGGTTACACTTGGCGACCCGCTTTGCTCCGTCTGGTACCTCATTCCAGCTTTGCCTTGCGAACTGAATACACCTCTGCGCTATGTCTTCTCCCATTACACCCGAGAAACTGCAACGTTTGAAGGAGACTTTGAAGAAGTCTTCGGAAAAAAGGAGCGGATTCAAAAGACCTAGTTCTTTTAAATCTTGCATACGGAAGAATTTTCGAAACCACCCACTTTACTTCGACCAACGGCCTTCGACGTCCACTGCATCTTCACCATCGCTATCACCTCGCCCTTCATCGCTTCGACCTTCATCGCCGCCACCAACTGTTGAGGAGATAATGAAGAGGACGGCTACGGTGAAACTTACCGAGTTGGTAACGCCGCTGGAGTCTGTCGCCGTCAAGTTTGCGCAGTTGAAATTAAACGTGGAGTATCTACTTGTGGGGAAGATCAGCGATGATGAGTACCTACTCCAACACCTCTTTGGCGGCGGCCGTTACGTCAAGGTCTACCTTCCAAGGTCCACTCTGCCACCTCCTGAGACCAAGTGCGACTTGATTTTAGTACGGCAGAAGGGACAAGTAAAGTGGGTTACAAAGGAAAAATAAACACTGACTACCGCTCACCGCTCCTTATCCACCATCTCCTTCAAACACAAACGGTCCTTTTCAGGACCACCCTAAGCATTTCAAGTTAGGGACTTGGCCTGTACATAGGCAGGAGACTATTAGTCTTATGTTTGTGTGCAGCCCACTTTGTGAAAATTTCTAAGTCCCAAGGTCCTTGACCTTGACCTTGACCTTGAACATGACCCAAAAAAGGGGGGGGGGGAAGGGGGGGGGTACACAGTTTGTGCAAAGTATGTCATGTGGGTACTCAAATTACGCGGATTGATCAGACGAACAAGTTGGCGCAAACAGAATTCAGATCCGACAAAGGGTATAGCAGCAACAGCGAAAAACAACTATTTTCAAGGGCAAGCCTAAATAACTTCTTTATTTACGGTTTAAAATATATTAAGTGGGTACTCAAATTACGCGGATTGATCAGACGAACAAGTTGGTGCAAACAGAATTCAAATCCAACAAAGGGTATAGCAGCAACAGCGAAAAAACAACTATTTTCAAGGACAAACCTAAATAACTTCTTTGTTTTTGGTTCAAGGTCTAACATGTGGGTACTTCAATTACGCAGCTTGACAAGGCGAACAAGTAGGTGCAATTTAAATTTAAATCTAACCAACAGTATAGCATCCGTGGCGTAAAAACGATGGTTTGAAGGACAAGGTAACGTTGTGGTGGGGGTAGATGCCTATTATACACGATAACGCTACATCATTATTCTTCCAGCTCTTGTCGTATGAACATCTACCTAGACGGTCTGAAAAATGTCGCAGTTTTACAGGAACATGAGGAAGGTGACCTTCAGTAGTCCCCTTGACACTACTTTCTACTTCCCTGACGATGAAGACAGAAGGTCTACACTTTTAGTGGACAATGAGCGGTTTCGTCGAAGAATAATTGAGGTTGAAACACTTTTAACCAGTTGTTTGCTACGCAAAAAGAACCATATGAATACATGCACCGGTTTAGATCATAGTAGCTGTTATACTTATACAGCGTTGAAGCGCAAACATTATTGAGGTTTTTAGTTACGGAGGTAAGGTCTTGACAGTCTAAGAGCTAAACCCTAACTAACACATGTAAACTAGTTATTGTGCGATGTAAAACTTGGTGGGGAGACTGGTGTAGTGGGGGACTGGTGTAGTGGGGGACTACCATCTGCCGCACACTTGCCACCTGCCACCTGCCACCTGCCGCCGCCCATCTGCTGTCCACCATCTGCTTCGTTCTACTACACTTTTACCCCCACCATTTTGTTTGATACCAAAAACGCTAGCTAGCGAATAGTCAGTACACCTCCGGCTCTCGACCGGTGAACATCGAGCTCTCCGAGACGCTCTTCACAAAATAAAAATATCATTTCACTCAAGGTCTGATAGATGTTTCTATTTCATTGCCGTCACGTATTCTTTCCTCCTGACAGCAATGAAATGCAAACACCTAACAGAACAGATAGGTGTCAAAAACACAACATGGACTCTGCGCAGGGATCGAAGTATCTACCGTCTTTCTTCAGAAAGCAAAGTGATGGCCGCAACTCGTCCGGATCAACAACATCGATGACAACCAACAACGGGGAACTATTGTAAACATGAATTATTGTAAACATAACTTATTGTAAATAAAATAAAGTAATATTTGTAATTGTACCACCTCGCACTCGTATCATTCGATTGCTTCATTCGATTGTTTCATTCGATATTTATTATCGATTAACTATCGAATCACAATCGTTTTACGAGTGCGAGGTAGATTTTTTTAAAAAAACTTCACCGTGACCTTGAACTTTGAACTTTTACTCATTTCGTCACAAAACCGCCTACGTCACTGGCTCAGCCTCAGATGACGTCTTTCATGACGCAGCGCTTCCGGTCACGTGACCGGAAGCCATCAATCAAGTGAGCCAGAAGTCCCCTTTCCCTACTACTAATGATCTTGATTTTTTTATCAGTTAGCTTTGATACATTTGGTTTTGGAAAAGTAATTCGAAATTTAGTATTTGTTATCATAGATACAAATCAATTTGTTCTTTCCTCATCCAGTAATGTTATTAATTACACACTGAAGGAAACCCAATTTGAATAAATTCATGGATTATTTATTGTTGAATGTGTCCTAAACTGTTATGTGAATAGCAAAAAATATGATTTTAGACAATTTTAAATATTTGAGGTCTATGGAAATCGATTTGGTATGTGCTAGTAGGTGTTTTTATTCTGAAATACTATTGGTAAAAGTGTTTTATTTTTTCATTACAAACCGAAACCAACAAACCGGTTACAACAATTAATTTGTTTAACAATTAATACCTATCCTTGGGTATCAATTGGAATACATCTAATACTTTAAGATAATACTGTTTGTTAAGCTAATCATTGGTAATTTAGATATAAAAATCCTAAATTTTTATCATTGAAAGTGTAATTTTGTACCAATTAAAGCAGTTTAGGCTTATTCAAACACAAATTCTTCCCACATAATACCGTTAAATGCTGTCTGACCAAATACAGATGGAACTTAATTAAACATATTATTTCAGCATAATTCTAATAATTATCCATGAACGTAAATTATAAAACGTCTCGAGTAATATCAAGAGGGTTTTTGTTTCAGTCGGAGCTTGGTCTCACCGATGCCGCGCCAGTTCTTTTGTCCCGGCCTTTGTCACGCAAGTGGGTCACATTTTGGCGGGCCAAATTCAGACTCCGTACATCCACCACAAAAACGCCTACAAAAACCGGAGTACTTGCAGTTTGGTGCGCCAAGGCCAAGGGTCTGGACAAACCATGTCGCCGCGTCTGGCCGAACCACAGGGAAGAAAGTGCAATCAGAACAATGGTTTTCGAAATGTACCCTGTATGAAGCCATTATAAAACCCATTTTTAAACTTAAATCATTGTAAACGTTTACGTTAGTTTAAGTTACTTTTTTAAAGGTTATTTATTAAGTTTTTAACAATTTGAACTGTTCCAAGAGCATCTAGATACCATGAATCTTTTACTTATTTCATTACACTGAACTTTTAGAAATAATGTCCAATGTCTAAAACAGGCTTTACAGTTGCTTTGTTTTAGGCCACTTAAATGTAAAATCTTGTTTTCAACGTTGTTATTGACTGGCTGCTTTGCATTATACCGCACTCAATTTGATCAATATTAGACTTATCCTGATTTTATACTTTCTTTGACAGTATTATTTTTAGAATTTGAAGGGAAACTAATATTAACATTTGCGTGTTCTAAAATTTAATTTATTTCGTTTTAGAGTGAGGGCTAAACGTTACATATTTTTATTTTGCCTTTTTGCCCACTATTGTTCTGATTTTGAAATAATATTGTCCTTGATTGCCTCGTAATTAGTTTTTCTTTTTATTTATTATGCTGTCGATTAATCTTTCTCTGAAACATTGAACTTCTATTTTAAGTTCAATTTTATACAGCTGCCTTCTATTTTGGAATTTACAAACAAACAAACAAAAAATGGGTACGATCTACCTGCGTTAATTAAGTTCATAAAATAAAAATACCCCCGTCGCAGCAGACCTGCGTACTCAGCGAATTTCCGAAGCATAATATATGTCTTAATACCACATAAAGCCGCAAACCAAGTTTCATAAAAATATATTCACATATAAGCGATTTTTATTATTCTCCATAAGAATAACATTGGTAATGAGTACGTAGGTTTGCTGAAACAAGGAACAGAAACAATTGGTTTTTATACAAATATAAATAAAATTTAACTAGGCAAAGCCATATACTAAGTTTCATCAATATTCAATCATAAATAAGCCCTATATAACATTCTAGTTATTCTCCATAAGAATAACATGGGGCTGAGAAAGCAGGTTTTCTGCAACAAGGAACAGAAAAATGGGTTTTTATATAATTATCAATATAACTCAACCAAGTGAAGCTTCATACCAAGTTTTATTAATTTATTTTCATAATTAAGGGAGTCATTAAATTTTACTTATTCTCCATAAGAATAACATGGGGGCTGAGTACGCAGGTTTGCTGCTACGGGAATAATCAACAAAAACTCAATTTTTTGTGCAAATATCAATATACCAGTACTACGTGAAGCCACATACCAAGTTTCATCAACATACATTCATAAATAATCGAGATATCATATTTTATTTATTCTCCATAAGGATAACATTGGACAACGTACTGTGTTTAGCACTTTGAATATCTCTGCAACGGTAGGGCGTAGAATCACAATTTAAACACCAAAATGATTGTTTTGTAGAACTGAACAGATTGATAAAAGCAAATGTGAAGTTTACATTAAAATAAACTGAGGAAAAGCCAAAAACCTTTTTCCCATAAGATTAACATGGGAGATGTTATGAGTAGGTTTTTGGATTTTATCCGCGACCACTTAACCTAGGTTAATAATTCAAAATACTAAATTATTTGTTTTTTTTAAGTTCTATAACATACTCAGAACCAAAATTAAGTTTTTTTAAAATTGTAGGGTGAAAAATGAAAAAAACTGATTTTTGGACAATTTAAAACCCCCATAAACCCCACTTCCCGTGGTCCGATTTTTTTGGTTTTCGAACTTAGTCATGAATGTCATTTTAAACATTTGAGCCAAATTTCATCAAAATCGAACGTTTTTTACTCAAGTTATCGTGTTAACGGACACACACACACACACACACACACACATACATATATATATATATATATATATATATATATATATATATATATATATATATATATATTTGAACGAATAGTGTTTATGACATCTGGGGACCTCAAAACAAAAAGTTATCATGGTCTCGGGCTTAAGTCTTACCATGAGACCTACGGTAATAGCTTCTTCCCTATAGGGGAAATTCGCTAAAAGGATTTCGATCACAGAGCTAAATCCAGGGCGTGAAGTGAAGCCATTGGAGTCCAGCCTCACTTGTTCCATGCAGGCCGGCCAGCCCTTGAGGGAAAGCGTTGGGCGATCAGTCATAACTATGTGGTCCGCCCCACTGCTTCCGAGGAAGGTTCAATCCACCTACCGCTGAAGTAGGCATTGGCGGATTTAAGCAATTGCCGCCTAAGGGCTATTAGGAAATTTGCCGCCCCCCCCCCCCGCTATATAATCTTTGTCCTTTTCGCCGCCCAGGTTTACCCACATGTTATACATATCTTGATTGGTTATTTTGTGATAGTATCTAAAGAAGTTACGAATTAACTGAATGAATAAGTTTAAGAAATTTCCTTTATTTCCTAGTTGAAAAATCCAGTAAAATAATGTATAATTGACAAGATTCACATTAACACAGTTCAATATTCAATATAACCATTGACTATATACTGAAGGAGACATCCTATCTATATGACCCAGATGTCCCACTTTTAGTGTATGCCAGAATTTGAAATGGACGTAGTTTGATTAGGTCACCAACAGATTGTGCTGCTGTCAACTATTTATTTCAGTTGTTTACATTAACTTTTAAAATATCTCCCCCCCCCCCCCGGAAACCAAGTGATAATCAACTTATGTTTGCTTCCTGACATACCAACTGTTGGATTAATTCTCCTTGAGAGGATAAGTAATAGTTGACAGTAGTATACTCTGTTGGTGATTAGTGAGAACTACGTCCTCTTTGAATCCTAGCACACACAAAACTAGGGACAGATTTTACAATGGCAATGAGAAGTCTACTTCAGTATTAATAGTCAATAATATAACCTACTCCAATGACAATCAGCCCTAGAGACAAATCTTGGTGTTAAAAGCAGTAAAGCAGTGCTAGTGCTACTTTTAATAACAAGAAAATCCTTCAACAAAGGCCTAAAAATCCCTTCTTATACTTAATAAAAACATTAATTTTTACACCAACGTATTGACTACTGAAAATCATAATAAATAACCTATAAATAAGGTATGATGACACTGTAGCGTTCGGACCATTAGCCTCAAAATTCGGACTATTTTAATCCTGTATTAGCGAAATTAATTGATGTAGGCCTAATCTTCATAAAACTCTATACATTTCCAAACACTTCTTCTAGTTTCACCTCCATAATGTTGTAGATCCAATGAATTAAAATATAATACTACAGGAGTCAGACGATCAAAATATAAAATTAATTATTGATGTAGGCCTAATCTTCATAAAACTCTACACATTTCCAAACACTTCTTCTAGTTTCACCTCCATAATGTTGTAGATCCAATGAATTAAAATATAATACTACAGGAGTCACTACTCTCTGACAAATAACCTTCATAAAGCGTGCCGTCATATTTGGTATTTTGTCCTGTTGAGGTGTCAACTTGTTGGTGGGACGGTGTCATTCGACGTACAAGGCGGCTTGTTTTCAACACTATTTCCAAAGCTATAATAAAAGGGTGTTTTAATTTAACTCAAATCATAACTTTGCTTTGAGATAAACAATAAAATTACGTATAAAATATGTCTTAAGATTATAAAGTTAAGTTTACCATCATGATTTGCCTAAAATGCGGCACGATATTAATTTAAAGACTTCAATTATCACGGTTTTTCAATTTATGAAATGGGAGATTTTGACACCGTCCCACCCAAAAAATATATATAGAGGTCTCGCCTGGAGTAAAACACTGCAGCCTACATGCTGACCACCATTTTGACCCTCTGTCAACTATGCTCCAATGGCAACAACCAATGAAATCCTTTCCTTACAAATTATGTTATTCATTATTTGTCTTTGGTCAGATGTTTTGTTTAAAAAAATATCCTCCAGAATGAACGATTATGTGTGGTAGCCTTTGATGGTAAGTATAAGACGGCCAGTGTTGCCACTTTTAGGGTAATTACTCTTTTTAGGGTAATTTTACTGGTGTTAGGGTAATTTTAGGGTAATGGAGTTTTTAGGGTAATTTTAGGGTAAAATCTAGAGACCCTTATAATTTAAATTTAGATGTTTTGGCAATGTAAAATGTGTTTTCAGGAATTAAAACATTTACATAAAGTGCTGGGTAAATTAAAAGTACTATAAAAGATAGTTAACTTGCATGTACATCGTATATCCTATTGAGTATTAGACTAGAGATGCTTGTAATCACAAAGGACACAAAGTTTAATTTTCGAACAGATAAAATTTAGGCACATTATGTTATGTGTCCAAAATTGGGCATACCATAATAATATAGAATACCCTAAACAGTAAAAATATATCGGGTTAATTTGGTTAAATATAGGTTGTTAGATTTACAGCGCTGTTGTAGAAAATATTTTCATTGAAGATTGTCTCTATTTTGACACATATTTGTATGAAGGAGCTAAATTGTATTTTATGCCTGTGAAATCCCCATAGTGAGCCCATGGGTGAGCCACGTGAGCGCACATACAAACATTACAACAAGGCATAACATGTGTAAATTTGTGTGATGTAGTGTTGTATTGCAATGAAACCTATTGATCTAATCAAATAGTAATAAGATGACAAACCTTATTATAAAAAAATAACATTAACACATTTGTACAACTAAAATAAGTTTATAAAACAACAAAGTACTAAGTACTCCCAGTCCCGACAACTGTTAATGACATTTATCAGCAAGTTTCTATTATCAGTGATACCAGCACATTAAGTATAGATAGCACTGAATAAAAATATTACAACAGATTATTTATTTGAATTTTGTAATACATATTTCGTTTTATGTGTAATATAGTACCAAAGACGAGTAATAAATGCTATGCTACCTTACTTTGTATGCCTTAATCATGTTTTAAAACCAATCTCGAGTGTATTTTAAGCGTTTATAGAAGAAAATCAACTCTTAGGGTAATTTTAGGGTAATTTACAAAAGGTTTAGGGTAATTTCACCACACGTTTAGGGTAAAATTTCATCTACCTGGTGGCAACACTGAAGACGGCTGAAATAACTTTCTTTGTCACCTTGAGTTTGAAAATGAAACGACAATATCATTGTAGTCTAAATTTTGTTATTGTCATCTCAAATTCGATTGTTGCAATATTTCTCATCCGTGTGCCTTGGTCATTATTGATATTGTGTAACAAATAATTGTAATGCTATGCGAATGTATAGGTAAACTTGGAAGTCCGTGAGTTGGACCATAGATTAAGAATACCATAAGGAGTATGTTTAATCTATGGTTGGACGTAGGACGTAGTCATAGTGGCGCAGTGTCTGATGTAGTTCGTGGCTTGCCGCCCTTTCTCTGTAGCGTAATCGTGTTGTCGCTAGTACGGATGAATGACAAATGCATTATGACTGCTTTGAGGAACTGCAGTGTAAGGGTTACATTACATTACATACATTAGTCTCAGTAGTATTAGTCTAAGTACCTTTACCTTTAAAAGGGCGGCACGCCGTCATTGTAATCAGTTTTCGTCAAAATGTTCCCCGTTTCAACATTTCTTTTCTAAACAACTTATTAATTTTCTGTAAATTTGCCGCCCCTAAAAACTTGCCGCCCTGGGCTACAGCCCCTATAGCCCCCCCCAAATCCGCCACTGGAAGTAGGGACTCTGAAATAGCTTCCTATACCAGGAAGCTATTCTGACGTTGAAAGATTTCCATGAGAAAATCCAGTCACCTTGCAAATTAAAAAATAAAATAAAAACATCAAATTATTAATGTAATATTTTGTTTGGGGGCAAGGCCTTTCGTTTACAAAGTTTACCTGACAATGTTTACTTTTTAAACGAAAGGCCTTGTTCCCAAATCCGATTTGATGTTTTTCATTTTTAGTTTAATTTGCTACTTTGTTTTAAGTTTTAATAACTTCATTTAACAATCTTTCTTCTGTTAGCAGAGCATTAAGTAAACCTCATATTAGACTGTTAAAACTGTAATTTCTTCTTTTTTTTTGGGGGGGGGGCGACGTGAATGAATCATATGGGATGAAATGAAGCGAGCAATGCTGGCTGGTTTTCGATAAATATCATTTTTAATTGATACAATCGTAGATTAGGTCATACGACAGACACTGGTCGGCTTAATAGAGCCATTACAAAGCTTGTATAAGGAAGATATCAAGTAAAATGGGGTATGCAAGGAACAATTATAAAGTAGTATATGCAATTTATTATTAGTATAACATAACTGGCCGGTCTTTAATTTTGCAACATTTAAATTTCTAAAATGTTTTTCAATTTTTTGTTTTAAACACTTTATTGTAAATTTAAATCTTCAAAAAACGTTAGCAAAGCTATGATACAATACGACGTGGTGTTAGTGCTCATTGTTCAGGTGCAGAGTAAGGCATATTGCATTGTAGTCATATACAATATAATTCTTGATAAAATAGATGTAGGCCTAACTTAATATGTTTACATAAAACTAGTAGTTTATAAATTGAAATAACCCACTTTCTAGCCATATTGTATACTTAAAATTCCATCTATACTTCGCAATGAGAAAATTAAATAACGTGTATCTTACATCAAAGCCTCGCTTCGTAAATCATATTATCTTCCCTTGCGCTAGTTCGTTTTGCTGATACCAAACGTGTGTTTTCTTGAAAATCTTACACGTACCTCGACAATGTGCAGTTGATTTTAGAATATTGTATATAACAAACCGCATAAACCTCTTGGTAGCAACATTTGGGGGAAAATCAATGGCTTTACAGTATACAAATCATACACAAACAGGGGAAAACGCTTTTCGAAAGGAACGAATTATTTTATATCAAGAAATAATTATAGGGAAATATTATTTCCCTAAAATGCTTATAACGTAGATTTATTGATGTTTCTTCCCCTTGTACTGGGAAACCTTTTTATAAATTCAAAAACATAACGAACCCCATACTTAAGAAAGAGTGTAACATATAGAACACAAAATCAGCAACGCTATATAGTCTGCCAGATTAACTGTGAACTTTGGTCTTCTGTTGCCTTTCCTTTGGAAGAGAAAGAGTTTTGGCCATTCTTGGAATTCTTGGAACGTGTTGATGTTTTGACTGGCTAACCAACAACGTAACACAAAAAGCCTCAAAGCACATCAAAGTCTTGCGTACCTCAACAAATTAAAAATTAAAGAAAATGTAATAAGTACAAAGAAGATTAAATCACAATACGAAAATACTTACTTTAAATCTATACCTATAAAAGGCAAAGCCCTCACTCACTCACTCACCACTAATTCTCCTACTTCCCATTTACCTAGAGAGTTGAATTTTGCACACTGATTCTGTAGGTATAAAATAAGCAAACTACATGGTTTTCATCCTGATCTGACCTTAGGGCTCCGCCGCAGACCCCAACAAAGTTCCCATGTATTCCTTTTGGACATCCATTTTTGTTTGAGCTGCTGAAAATAGAAACAGCTGATCTCGATTCGTAGCAGTTCCACGGTTTAACCACAGAACGCAGCACACACAACTGTCATAGTTTTTATAAATCATTTGCGGGGCGAAGCCTGCGGGTTACAGCTAGTACTTTATACAACTGTTGAAGGTTCCCATGACTAAACTTGTTGGAAATGAATTGGTCAAAGCTGTGTAAAAACAACAGAAATGTAAAAATATGGGAAAATTAAAAATTCAACAAAAATGCGCTTTTAAATAAGTTGTAAGTACCTTGATATGATTTTTAATTAGAAATACATGATTTTGCAAAGCTTAATGGGTTATTTCCTGACTAGGGGCTAGACTCTATTTTACCGGTTGTTTGTGTGAAATGATTTTCTCTAAGTTATAGTTGAAAGTCAACATTTACCATAAGTGCTACGTACTCGTACATATAGTATTATAAGGGCTCAGGACTCTGTAGAAAGGTCTTATACTAATATTCTCGGACCATTTCACTTTCACTCGGACTATTTCGCCTTGAAACCGTGTGCAAGATGGAATGGAACAAATAGAACAAAAACCTGCCTAAACAAGCATTTTTTTAAACTTGGAATTAAAAACTTAACTACCTTATCAGCAGATCAATTGCTGGGGAGCAACTTTCCATTACAACAAATCAAATATCTCTGTTAAATTGTATTTAGGAAAAAATAAATATTAGATGTGGCAGCGCATTACCTTTTATTTTTGACCCTCATTGGCTTCTCCAGCCTTTTTGAACCCTGCAATTATTTGCTTTTACTGCTTATTATAATTAGGCGTACAACTCCTATCAATATTATACTAAAAACATCCGACATGCAAAAACAAAAAAAATAAACATATAAAACAACTTCAGTAAGACCTAATCCATACTAATAAACTTGAAGTGCGTGCTTGTCTTGGTGTTTCAAAAATTGTTCCTCAAAACTGCTCCTGGATCATACCACGATGTAGATGACCAATCTTGATGGATACATCTCCCCCCCAGACCTCAGGGTTTCGCCCAACTGCTGTCTAAGTTGCCATGTCATTCTTACGGAGAGAATATGTTTCTTGGAGTGACGAATCGCGGTCGGTCTAAGTACTGCACTAAAACGTTCAATTACTATCTCTTAATTGTATTTTTAAGCTCAGATAAAAACAGATTAGCACAAGACAGCAAAAGTTGAATATACTAGTACTGTACTGATGTAAGTAAAAAGGCATGACAGTACCGTTTATCTCTCGCTAAACTCTTCGCCCTTCTATTGCTAGATAGTTGTAATAGATAACTGAAAAAATCTACTCAGTTGGCGTAGTGTCATAATTCTTGGAATTTGCAATGTTATCTAAAAGGAGCTCCATGACGATACAAAATTAAAGACATTCACCAATATTTTATTTACACGAGTTATAACTTTATAAGCCGATCATTTTTACCTACAAGGATCACTTTATCACTTTCTGTCCATAAAGATCTAAGGGTTTTCCAAAGCCCGGGCACCATACCGATTCTGACCGACAAACGTGACACCTATGATGCCGCAGCATATTCCTATACTTAATATTTGGCCATAGAACCCGTTGCATTATATTCTATTCCCGATGTAACAACGACTGTTGGCAATCGCATATCGAAAACCCATCCTTCCCGAAACCTACTCACTCCATCACCGTTCCGCCCTTTTTACCGCAACTGCTAGATAGGCGTCTGTTAGAGCAATATCAGAAGCGCTAAACCGGCCGAAAGAAGTGCATCCGTGCTGCGGTCCGCTGGTCCCAGACCTAGGCCAACGCCTGACAGGTTGACCGTGACGCGCGGAGAGCATCGCCCAGCTGCCGAAACTGCGGCCTCGATTGCATCCAAATAAAAACGAAAACAAATTAACCAGTCTGCGGATAGACGGCCTTGGCTGTTTTGGACAGCGTGCACTCTTCTCCGCATTTCGGCTGAACCGGTCCTCCTTCAAGGCCGCGAGTGCAGTTCCTTAGTGATTATGTACAGCTGCGAGTCCACCCGCCCGCGCCTAACCCTGCAATCTCGCTGCTTATTGAAAAACGTGAAAAAGCATTGACGCAGCTGTCGCGGAATATACTCCGGACAAGATGGTTTTGATCATAGTGACCTGCATTGATTTACTTTACCGTTGACTGAACTCAGTGTAGTAACAAACTGTTCTTGGAGGTATCCGTGAAATTAATGACAATATCTGCTTAGAAAGTGATATACTTAACAAGCTTTTTGAAGGAAATTCAATGAGCATAAACTAAAAGTGAAAGGCTTTGTTCCTACACTGCGTTTAAATTAAGCATCAGCAATAAAATATGTGCATTACCCATATTTACACAAGAAATACATCCTACGTATTTGCTACATGCCAGAGGTTTCGCGGTAAACCGTGCAATTGCAGACATTACCAATAACAAATATGTTCTTAAAATTATAGTTAAGACCGTAAGAAATGTCTTAAACTTAACATGTAACACTTAATATATTTAATATTTTGAAATATAAATCCATCGAGAACATGTCAATTCGGCATTCTCCTTCTGAAACACTAAAAAATATAATATTCTACCCAGGACTGTTATCTCATAGGTTTCGAGATTAAACCTTGAAAACCTTATATTGGTCTACTGTCGTTTTACATTTACTTCTAGATAAATGTTGAAACGTGTGTTTCTAGTAAGGAGAATGCACTAGTATTAGGGGTTGTAATATTGGTTTTCAAGGTTAATAATTCTTAATACTTAATTGATTTAGATTTTAAAAACGTTATCCTTCCCAAAAAACCGTTGGATTTGAGAAAACCTGAAATGAAACAGAACCTTGGTTGGGAAACTATGAAAATGTTATACAAATATAAATAAATTATTGTTCATGGAAATAAGGTTTGTGATTTTATGAAAATATTTAGTCTTTTAACAACTAATGTAAGTAACGAAAACAACTGCTTTAGTATCTAGTGGAAAAACATAGAAATTTATTATATCTAAGCCAAAATATTGTACTATTAATTGATTCTAATTTAGATATTTAATTTTAGAATTAAACGAATACAATTGATGATATTATACAATTTTAACAAATTTTAAGTTTTAAAACAAACAAAAAACACTAATTAAAAAAGTGTTCTTTCAAATTGCGGAAATGCTTCATTTAGGTGTTCGGATTCTACATCGAGACAAAGACCCAGAAACTGCAACAGCAAATCAAACAAGAAGACTCAGAACTCAAAGTCTCGAACTGAGTACATTTTCAAAATTAGCAGATTGATAGTTATAGCCAGTTCACTGCAGCTATTACCGTTACCGAATCTTAAATGTGGCTTTAGTTACAATTGTTACAATTAACATTATCTGTTTTTCAAGTTAATTATAATATAAATGAGTCTTTCTGGGTAATCCACTGATTAAACACACTAAAAGATGTAACGCTAAAACTGAAGTACTAAGCAAAGTGAAGCTTTAGTAAACAAGAATCGGAGTTTGATTAAATTCTTTAAATTTTAGTTAGAAACCAAACAGTTGTCACTTAATTGGCAAGTTAACTTTTACAAATTCTTAGTATCTCTCTCTCTCTCTCTCTCTCTCTCGCTTTGGATTAACTATGCTGAAACATTATGAAAACAGAAACATAATTAGGTATTTCAAAAGTAACATGATTTGAATTGCGTTTCATGTAATCTGTATGACACTTAGCACCGTGACTGTTACTTAAAAATATAAATACTTCTAGAAATATATAACTTTTCCTATGGGTTACTTATTCGGTCTCAATTATAATAAGCATAAACAGATTACATGAACATAGACTATTATTTGGACGATCTATAATAAAGATGAACTTGAGTTTACGACTCACAGTTAATTTCAAACTTTGTAGAACTTACTGTATGATATGCGACGAATTGCTGATTGTAATCAAGTAATCAATTAACATCAATAATCTGAACTTGACTAGAAGAAATCTAATGGTTTGTGAATGTATGTTCACTAGATATATGCACGGAGTAAAATTACAAAGATCATCCTGGTGAAAATGACTAATTATGAAATTGTGTATTACATTTTGGCTGTTTATCACTCTCGTACAAATAACCACAAGTGCCACAAGTATTTGAATTGAAGTAATTGGTATATTTCAGCTTCTTCCCAGAAGCCAACTTCATTTACAATACAAATAAGTAAAAACAATTTTTAAAATCGTATGTCTGAGACATATTACTGATATTAATTTAAATACTAGATAGCTATCATTATTATTTTTAAAACTATATAACAAAGTATTGGTTATAAATGCCACACGCCTGTTATTTTGTTCAATGGCGTTTTGCACGCAGTGCCGAGGAAATTTCAACAACGAATTGGTGAATAAGAGACTTTCACATCATGAGTGCCTTTCAGAGGTCGTAGGTGGCAAGTAACAGATCGGCAGAGGTGAAACGTATATACACCAAATATGTACCTATGGATTTGTTTAGTAGGTATGAGACTGTCAATTTGAATTATAAAAATACCCCCGTAGCAACAAACCTGCGTACTCAGCGAATTTCCAATGCATACCTTAATACCACATAAAGCCAGGTTTCATCAATGTACATTCATAAATAAACGATTTATGGCATTTTAATTATTCTCCATAAGAATAACATGGCGGCTGGGGTGCAGGTTTTCTGAAACAAGGAACACCAAAAGTGGGTTTTTATACAAATAACAATACAACTCAACTAGGTAAAGCCACATACCAATTTTTATTAATTTATGTTAATAGTTAACGGAGATAACATTTTACTTATTCTCCATAAGAATAACATAAAGGCTGAGTACGCAGGTTTGATGCTATGGGAACTATCGGCGAAAACATATTTTTTTGTGAAAATAATAATAGCCCACAACAATAAGAAGCAATATACCAAGTTTCGTCATGATAAGTTAATAAATAACCGAGATATACAATTTTTATTATCCTCCATAAGAATAACATTGGAAAACGTACTGTGTTTAGCACTTTCAATATCTCTGTAACCAATTGACGTAGAACAATGATCAAAATACCAAATTGTTTTTCAAGCTAAATTTAATGGTGAAAAATAAAATTTGATTTACTAAGATATTATATGTAAAATATAAAAAAAACATTTTTGGGGTACAAAACCCCCCTAAAATGCCTCTTTGGATGGAGCGATCTGGCTGGTTTTCGAACTTAAAGTCATAAAGCTTTACATGTTTTTACCAAATTTCATCAAAATCGGACAATTTTTACGAGAGTTATTGCACCCACGGACCCATATATATATATATACAGTTTTGAACGGATGGTGTTTTTGGCATCTGGGGACCTCAAAACGCAAAGTTATCACGGTCCCGGGCATAGGTCTTACCATGCCGACTACGGTAATAGCTTCTTCCCTATAGGGGAATTTCGCTAATTAGTGGCATTTATTGAATAAGACATTGTAATGAAATTCAAGCAAATATATATTGTTCAAGGTAGGCGATCAGATTAAAAGATGCAGTTGAATTTTCAATGAATAAATTAATCATGATAATGTTAATAAGCTTACCAATATACAAGTAGTAGGCCATTTAGGGAAAGAAATGAAAGCTTTTTGTTTATAACTGTTTAATAAGTATGTAAAGTACAATAATAAAAAAATACTTCAGTTTTTGTGAAGTAAACATTTTGTCAGTAAATATCACACTTGCAAGGATATGTGACTCGGTCCAGTAAGGTGATAGAAGGTGTGATAATCATACAAATACACTTCGATAGCTATCAAAGAGTAGAGTGTCGATAGCGCAACTTGCATGGGCTCACCACTTTGATTGCGCCTCACTCAACTATTGTTGAAATCTCCTTCAATTTATCGCTAACTTATATTACGTAAATTGTATCATTCCTGTAGGTAGCATGATTTTATATGTCGGATAATAGATTGTTTTATGTAATATATTTGAACCAATTGTTGGCTTTAATAATAGTATAAATATAATGAGTTATAATATTGATACTATAGGCAGTCTTAATGTAGACTGGGTAACAATTTCTAAAATAATCAACTTTAACGACGTATGACCGAATCTCGCTTTAGATATTTTGAGTAATGGTAATTTAAACTAATGGTTTTTATATAAATGGCATACATCAAACTTGGATATCTTATTAAAATTTAAAGTTCAAAAGACTGAGTCACAGAATTCGTTTTGACAACTTAAATCATTATTAGTAACAGCTGTCTTTATCATCATCGGTAGTTTTTACAACAAATCATATATAAAAGTAAAAAAAAAACAACAGAAACGTAGAACAATACAGTCCATTTCATAGATAGACAATACAGTAAAATTAACAACACTTAGTAGCAAATATTTTCACACAAATACAAACTTTGATAGCCATTGAAGAGGACGGTAAACCTAACAATGTTTACAGAATGAATATACTAACTATTGTATGTTATGGCTATTGTATCAACTAAACAATTAATTGTCTGCCACTACAGTTCTAGTGTAAGGTTAAAGTGTACTCGGCCTACTGTTAAAATTGAAAACCTTCAGCTTCCACGCTTGGTCCCCACTATTTACCCCTCTGACAATTACCTAAGAGAATCTTTGCAAGTGTGATTCAAAACATAAGTGAGCGAATCGCATGCACACGTCAAAACCATTCATACGCTTTCACACCGAATGCACTTCGAAATGGATCAAAAGTCAGTCAGTTTAAGGTCTGAGGTAGGACTTTTGGCTTTGATATTGTAACAAGAATCTAATTTAATCTTCAATAAATTTACATGAGTCTCATCGAATAAATTCAGTATATTTTTTATGTCTGTTTTCAACGGTTGAAATAGTTAAATAACTATTGATTATTGAGTTAAAAAAATATAGATACACACATCAAGAAATTAATAATTTAAAAACTAACCATTGCTACAAAATGAATCAAGAAATACGTTTCATAGTAGGCGTTATTTTACTTCAACACATTTTAATTGTATTTTCTCAATATAAGTTCAAAGATAAAATTGAAATAAAAAGTTCCAATTTCAAAATAAGATTTGGGAAGAGAAAAAATGTGTCAAAGTATAGTAACCAAACTATTAGGATAATAAGTATACAAATTATCAGTTGTAGATTGCCGAAAGTCCTACCTCAAAAAGAGAACACAGAATAAGAATAATCAATAAACAACCAACTAAAGAAGTTTCTAAATCAATTAAAAGTATTCTGCTGATCTATAATGCCTACAACCAACTATTCAGATTAATATAATACAACAAATTAATCCGAACATAGCAGTCTCGTACTCCTAGGCTAACAATGTAACGGGCTAGGTACATGAACCGCTCAACGAAAGTCTCCCCTTCAGGTAGGAGGCAGCTGAACACAGGTTTTGATCATTAAATGTAATTTACATGGTATACAGGCATGCCAGCATTATAAATTAAAATATAAACAAATATACATCTTATCAATCGTTTTGTTATGTACATTTAAATTTGTGAATAACAAGAACCACATATATTAAAAATATTTTAAATTTAGAAAATTTAAGCAAGGTTTTATAAAATTTATTAAAAATGGTGCACTTCACACATGCATAGTTTAGGCAATATTTGAATCTCTTTGAAAGAAAATAATATTACAGACAGAGGAAAACAATTCGACTTAAACTTTTAAAGGTTAAACATACCTTCTTTGTCCATTAAAACTTATTTTAAAGTTTTTTGTTTGTTTAAGCTATCATATAGTTTCAGTGTTTTTTCAGCACCATGGCGAAAGTCAAAATATTCACAGAATTTCAAAAGTTAAATGAAGCTTAAACTTTTAATAAGGCTCCAAAAAAACCAAAAATATCCCTTTTGAGGCTCTAAATTAGTTTTAACAAATAATCATAAATTTTCGTCATTTCTGGGAAACAACAACGTTCACGTTTTACGTTTAAAAATAACAAAATTGTATTTACATTATAAGCCAGAAATATAATAGCATTACGTAAATAGAATCATATTAAACCTTTGAAAATATACCGGGCGTCCGGGTGGATATCGAACATTGGTTTACAGTTCAGTTCAAAAATAAAAAAAATCCAGATCAAACCCCTTTTTAAAAACTTTAACTAATTCATTTAAAACAAAAACATATTTTAGATGTTTGATTGATAATTGATGTAGGGTTTGTACGATAATACTGGTTTTGTATAAGGAACATGTACTTAGTCAGTTAATTAAATTAGTAAACGTTTTCATACACACACGTGTATATATATATATATATCATCAAAAAAAAATAAACTTTCATCAACACATGTAAGTATTGTGTAAAACTATTATATTTATACTCGTAAACTATAAAGTAATTGAATGCTACTCTGAAAACGGCAAGCTCTTAATTGAATTGTTTTATCTCATGAGACTAAAGAAGGTATGTTGAAAATGTAAAAACATAAGAGATTTAAAATATAAAACAAGGTATAAAAAACCAATAACTAGTCGATCTTAACTAACAGATAGCTATGCTCCATTTTCAAAACATACTGATATCGATTAACTAGTTTAAAACAAATTAACAACACAACACATCGCTAATAAAGATTTCTATTTTACAAGAACACCAGGGTACTGCGATAATCAACAACAACAACAAATATATCACATTCATAAAAAAAACTTCACACGATAATAAACAAAATAATCAAACCGAAATACGTACAAGCATTGCACAGTTAAAGTATACCGCAGAAACTTAACTTATTTGTCTGTTAAAAATAAGCGCACACGGGCACACACTTGCACAGTGAGAACGGAGCCATTGAAATGCATATCGGAATCATAAATGTACATTAGTGTCTGTAGAGCGCGAATACGCACTGTTTCTGATAAAAAAGAACTTATCGCCTATAGTGGAAAAAATACTGGGTAAATTATCCGGCTGCATGCGGAATGTAAGCGGAGCAGAGATGAATTCGCCGACGGGTGGGACTGTGGAATGTGTTGTACCGACTACTGTGTCGTCGCTGCAACAGCAACTGGATATGTTTCGTTTGTAGAATGCGTCTCCGACGTGTCGAGAAGAGGGGGCCTGTCACGTGGTGTCAACTGTCTAACTGGAGCTGGCTATCCTAAGCTAAGTGTTACTGCCTACGAATCTATCCACATTTCCAAATGGTTGTAAAAAATATTCGTACAAGTTTCAAATGATTCTTATGGAAAAATACATGAGTTACGTTAAGGCAATGTCGTATTCCGCTCTCACTACGCAGTAACAATTCTTTACTCCGAGCAAAAAATGTACGCAATGAACACGAGTTCTTAGTACTTTGTTAAAACATCATTCGAATATAAAGTCTTTTAAATTAAAGAAATATTTGTGGAATGAGAATAAGTGTTGAAATCGTATAAAAACTAAACTAGTAAAGGTCACTTCAAATGTCAAATAACTTATTTGAACATGTCATTAGTAGTACAAAAATGTACTCGCATTTTGGTCCCAAAAATATAAAACTGTCAAAATACAGACATGAATTTATAATGCATTTCTTCAGAAATACAGCTGGAGAAAATTTTACATGAGTATTACTTTACACTTTAGTTGGTAATTTTTAATGCTAGGTATGATCTTGCATTGATTGAAACATCAATTTTTATATTTACTATTAATAAATGACAAATAACGTGTTTTATCTACTTGGATATGTTATTAGGCCGCCTAGAAATACCTATTGGTTGTACAAATAAAAATTTCCATGAAACAAAAATCTGGGTTTAATATAGAGTAGTATTTTAATCACTTAAAAACTATAACTGAATTGATATGCTTATTGTTTGATAATTTGTCAAAATAGTTTTGTATTTGTAAATAATAATTTATGTAACGTACATTTAAAACAATTAATTGTTTAAGCTAAGTGTTAATAAATAGTAATGTTTGTAATATAACTTCTATAGGGTCTTATCGTCCCAAGAAAACCTTTAGACATTTTAACTCAAAATTTAAATTTAATTAGGTATTGTTTTTATTATTTTCTATCTGTAAAATATGTATTTTGTTGAAAATATGGTTATCACTTCGATATTAAAATGTTATCTATTTGAAGTCTATTTGATCTATGATTTGTAATCCAGGCAAAGGAGAAACTCATTTGGTTTCGGTTATAACATGGGAACCTAACTACTGGTGATATGAAGTTTACAATTGACGAGAAAATATTAATTAATAACACATTATAAAAATTGGAATGCCCCAAAACCTTACGGTAAACACTAAAGTACATGCAGTTGGAGAAGCGAAATGTATTTTAGCAGCTAAGTTGAAAATGTGGATAGAGACAGCTTCTTCAGGTTCCTTGAAATATATACAGACATTCACACAGAGCTACATACACATTGTCATCCTAATTGCACTTCAGTTTAATGATTGGTTAAAAAATTTAAAAGATTCACAAATTGTTATAATTTATCAGTACCATAAAATTCAATATCTATTCTAAATTTAAAGATATGGATAGAGAAAATATACATCAAATTTGGAATCATCACAGATAGTCAAAATCATTTGGAGATACCCAAGATTTTGGATTTATTTAAATTAGAATTACTAATAAATACATCAAAGCAGCATATATACAATTAAAAAATCACATTTAAATTTAACATATACGATTAATCACACACTGATTTCTGTACAAAATGTACTTTTTCTAATTTTTACACTGAACACATTCTTTTACATTGTAACATTAATTAATTATATGAATATAACATTCATTAAGACCACATGGATTACTATAAGATTATATATAATTATATTTTATGATGATAACATTCAAGAACAACCAGAAGAAAGAAGGATATATATTTACTATAGGAAAATGTCAAAATAAATTCTTTTACGATGTACTCACTGAAACATGTTATTTTATCAACTGCTTTGAAATTCTTGGGGAACTCCAGATGGGTGATTATACTACATAAATAGTCTCAGTTTTTAATAGAAAAGATATATGTAAATATGTTATAAACTGTAATATATCTGCAATTAATAACTTTGAAAACACTTATCACACTTCCAAATCTGGACATACATTAAAATTGCAACTCTTAAAAAAGCTTTAGAAAGAAGCATATTTTTAACTTTATGCTAGAAATATAAGCACGTTACATGAATCACGGATAATATTTTAAAACACGTTAGAGTAGAAGTTAACTTTCATATATTAACGACTAGAATAAGATAAATTTGGTAATATGTTGCACATGATAAATTTATAGTTAGTAAGTATGATCTTCAACATTTAATACCAAAGTTTAAAAAACATGCTTATTTCTAGTTACAATTGGCAATCTCTCTTTGCATCATCTCCCATTTAATCATTCTAACTATTTTTCAAAGAAATAAATCGCTACAATCAATTCGGATTAAAACTATTTGGCAACATTTCGATTGTCAAAATACATAAAATAAATTAAAATTGAAAGTAAAACAAACAAATTACAGTGTTTCAATCAGAAAACTAATTTTTACAAAACGTATCAAATAATTTTAACAGACAGCCCATCAAACTTAATTTTAGAGACGACACATATTCAGTACAGCAAGGTGTAGTACCTCGAATTCAATAATTGCATTCTATCAGTCTCAAACAAGGTCTATGTCTCTTCTTCTAGCTTTACTCTTTTTATCGTATGGTTACTATCACAGGCACTTTCATCGACATGTTCAGTTTTTAAGTTAGGATCGTCTGTATTAATTTCAGACTCTTTTTTCACCTCTGCTCGCGGTGACAATTCTGGGTCGTCGAACAATCGATCCTTCACTTCTCCTTTCCCAGAGTCTTGAGGACCGGGAGAAACATCCTCACTCGATCTTTTTTGATTGACTGCTCTCTTGGATGTTTCTTCGTCGGAACTACTCGGCTCGGCCTTCGGAAGTGGAGTCATTCGACTGTTCCGACAAAGTTGGTCCAATAACGCTTTATTAGACATGTCTTCAGGGCGCTTCATCTCCTTCTCCTTCGCCTTCGCTGACAATCCAGACTCCAAGCTTGATCGGATTATTCCATCCAAAAAGCTTCCATTTGCACCAGTACCGTCGTAGAGGGTTTCAGCTAATTCTCGTGCTGTTTTACCCAAGGTTGGTGGAGGACTCAAAGGTGTCCTTGCTGAGTCTTCCTGGAGTCTTTGAATCATTTGAGATGCAAAGAAGTGATCCGGAGTCGGTTGGAAACTCGGATTTCTAGGATATTCCATCGGAATATGTGGGAAAGGATTAGGAGGCCAGAAGGGAAAAGGAGGCGTTGCACTATAAGGTAGTGAAGGATCAAACATAGGAGGCATCTTCAAGCCGTTAGGAGCTGTAGGAAGGGGAGTTGGAGGCGTGAATGGAGTTTTAGGTGGTTTTGAAGGAGGTAACAGCTTACACTTATCGGGGGCAGCAATTGCAGGAGATATCCGAGCTGCGATAGGATCTTCTTTTAGTTTTATTTCCTCTTGCACCGATTTAGGCTCCCTTTTTCTCGGTCTCATTAAATGTCTTTCTTTAACTTTGTACTCCAATGTTGAATGCGGGACACCGTAATAAGAGCCCGCCCTATGTACACTCATTTCTCCTCTCTGAACGGCCCTTACAGCTTCAACTAAACTATCTCTGTCATAATTTCTATATTTCCCTCGTTTTGGTCTAGTCCCTTTCCCCCCCGTTGTTGTTCCAGTGTTGGTTCCACTAGTGGGAGGTTTTGAAGTCGGGGTGTGGTGCATTTTTCTTTCATCAACGTGGTTATTGTTGTGATTTCGCATTATAGGAGAACTACATCCTAGTGCTTGAGAGAAATCTGCTCTTCTGTAATGATCTAGACCATGAGGTGTATGGGGAAGATGATGCAGGTCCGCAGGCTGTTGGAACTTTTGACTTATACTTTTAGCAATTACATCTTTTAAGCTTACACTAATACCTTTCCCGATCGAAGTGGGAGATGAAGATTCACTTCTGCCAGCACTTATTGGAGGAGAAATCACCGAATGCTGACTAGATTCCCCAATTTTTACACCCAAAGGAAATCCCGTGTGATCTCCTAGGCTGTTTTTAGGGGCTGGTTTGAAGGACGGAATTCTTAATATCACATTTGGAGGAGTTCCCGAACCGGACGTTTCATCATCCTGAGTGACGCTGGAAGATGGACCAGGCTCCCCAAGTCGCGAACCGTTAATGAAACTTCTGTCTTTTTTCTGTTGATCCTCTTGCATTAGCCTTTCCTCTAACATCATTCTCCGAACTAACTCGAGATGGGAGAATTTTGGCACAAAGTCACCTTGCGGTTCCGTCGGGCTCCTTTGAGGAGGAGAGTTTCTGCTACCACCCATCGCAAAGGGATTGACGGGTCCTAAGGGATTCGCGGCTAGTAAACGATTTATGTAAGGTCCCAAAGCTGAATGATCCAAACCATTCAGAAGTTCCGAGGACAAAGGCGGAGGAAACATCGGGTAAACAGGAGGAGAAGACGACTCATCTTCTTTTTTCTCCGACAAACTTTTACTTCCATGTTGTAGAAGCGTTCTTAAGGAATCTGTTCCTGGAAACCCCCCACTTTCACTTGAGAGGCGGATAAAGTCTTCGATTGAGATGATCGGCCTCATGAGAGCCTTCTCGACTTCACGTTCCTCCTCTGCGCCGGAGTCCTTGTCGTCATCATCTTCTTGGTCATCATCATCCTTGTCTCCAAGCAGAGCCCTCGCCTTTGCCGCAACCTGGAACCATCGTTTGCCTATTGAATTCAGTAATTGAAAACCAAGTTTAAAACTATTAAAATAAGCCAGTAATACCTTTAACAAACGAACAGAAATATTTACTAATCTTCATATTTAATGTAAATAAAAATACCCCCGTCACAGCAAACCTGCATACTCAGCGAATTTCCAATGAATATATAACAACACATTAAAACACTTAACAGGATTCATAATAAATGTATTCACAAACAAGCGATATTTAAAACATTAATTATTCTCCATAAGAATAACATTGGGGATGAGTACGCAGGTTGCTGCAACAAGGCACACAAAATAATGGGTTTTGATGCAAATATCAATAGAACTCATCTTAGTGAAGTCACATACCAAGTTTCATCCATATACATTCATAAATAAGCGATAAATAACATTCTAAGTATTTTCCATAAGAATAACATGGGGACTAAGTACCTAGGTTTGCTGCTACAGGAACCATAGGCGAAAATTTTTTTTGTGAAAACAACAATAAACCACAACCAGATCAAGCCATATACCAAATTTCACCAGTTTATGTACATAAATAAGCGAGATATAAAATTATTCTTTTTCTCCATAAGAATAACATTAGAGAACGTGCTGTGTTTAGCACTTTCAATATCTCGGTAACCAATTGACGTAGAGCAATGATCAAAATACCAAACTGTTTGTTTTTTTTTTAAGCTGAATTCAATGGTATAAATTAAAATCACATGTGAAAACCCCAAAAACACTTTATTGGGGTACAAAACCCCCCAAAAACGCCCCTTCGGATGGTGCGATTGATCTGGTTTTCGAACTCGTTCAAATAAATGGTACTTTACACATTTGTACCAAATTTCATTAAGATCGGATCTTTTTACGAGAGTTATCGTGCTTACGGACACATATATATATAAATATATATATATATATACATATATAAAAATTTGACGGAATGGTGTTTTTGGCATCTGGGGACCTCAAAATGTAAAGTTATCATGGTCTCGGGCTTAAGTCTTACCATGAGACCTACGGTAATAGCTTCTTCCCTATAGGGGAAATTCGCTGAAAGAAGCAAAGTTTTATGTAACCCATGGTCAAATTACTATTAATTCAGACTACTTAATACAAAAATAGTAAACCTCGTTAGCAATTAAACTTAAATAAAAAAGTACTAGATGAACCAAACTTGAAAATATACTCGTAGATATTAAAATATATACACTCTGAAATTTTGGAGGAAACATTTTTTTAAATATTCTTCTAAAGAACGAGCTAACCAAGTTGTTTGATTGTTGGGTACCCAACAATCGAATATATCTCATACACAAATATACCATTCAGAAATACAAGTTGTTTACGACCACTACTAGTGCTACAAACGTCCGGTTTTTTACCACCACCACCAAAAATATAACCACAAAGGATATTTGTTGCTTATGTCTATGAAACCATTACTAGCTCCAGCCACAACCTGCAATTGTAAAACCCCCTAAGAAATTGGTGTCTTTTGAATTGATACCACGCGAATTAGCAAAGGCACAAAAGTCCCAACTAGGGTGTGGTGTGGAGAACAGTGGAGGTGATTGTAGGAGTTGTCTCTCACTACATTACCCTCAACGCGCTGCCTTGGTCCTAACTGTTGTGGGCGAATCGTATTTCATCCTAGTTCGTCCCATCTGTACTGACCTCCTACTTTAGTACTGTGTTACCTGCTCCGGGCTGACGAGGTGCGAGTCCCGCTCCCGCTCCATTGCCAGCTTGTACACCTTGTTCCTCAGCGTGGACCGCGGTATCCCGTAGATGACGGCGGCCCGGCGGGTGCCCAACTTGCCACTCTGGATGTCCCTCAGCGCCGCTTGCAGCTCGTCTTCCGTGTACGTGCGTCGTCCTGCCACTGCGCTCAGCCGCGGTTTTGCTCTGAAATCAATCAAACTGCTTTACATACTAAAGGCACTCTGACAGGGAAAATCATGTTCTCTAGTAAGTGCAGATCTTATATCGCAACTAACCAAAATTTTACTTGGGAAACCATTGCTGACATATTATACGTATCTGATCAAATCATTTTTATTTTATTCGCCACAATTTATAGTAATATCTTTATAATGCTAATTGAATTCCTAAAAAAGCTGACTTAGTATGATATTGCTGACAAGAACCGGAAGGATTTTACAATTTTACAAGTAGTTTGCCATCATTTATTTGCTAGTACACATAAGTACAATCAACTTCTCAATTTCCTGATATATTTTATGTGCTCTGCTACGACTTTATCTCAAGACCAATTTAACAACTGAGGTTTCAAATTGAAGGAGTTGTCCTCTAGATGTCAAAAGCAATTTATTTCCCCCTTGAACATTTGTTTTGTTTTAGTTAACGTCCGTGGCCATAGTCGGTTTTTAGGTTAAATAAAAGAATAATAAATCTCTTGGGTACGCAACTTGACATCAAAACTTGTCGCTGGCTAGAGAATGTGTCAACAATGAGTCTACATCAAGACGCAGGGTAGGGTATGAGTCTACAATAAGTGGCAGGCTGGGGTATGAGTCTACATCAAGACGCAGGGTAGGGTATGAGTCTACAATAAGTCGCAGGCTAGGGTATTAGTCTACAATAAGTCGCAGGCTAGGGTATGAGTCTACAATAAGTCGCAGGCTAGGGTATGAGTCTACAATAAGTCGCAGGCTAGGGTATGAGTCTACAATAAGTCGCAGGCTAGGGTATGAGTCTACAATAAGTCGCGGGCTAGGGTATGAGTCTACAATAAGTCGCAGGCTAGGGTATGAGTCTACAATAAGTCGCAGGCTAGGGTATGAGTCTACATCAAGACGCAGGGTAGGGTTTGAGTCTACAATAAGTCGCGGGCTAGGGTATGAGTCTACATCAAGACGCAGGCTAGGGTATGAGTCTACAATAAGTCGCAGGCTAGGGTATGAGTCTACAATAAGTCGCAGGCTAGGGTATTAGTCTACAATAAGTTGCAGGCTAGAGTATGAGTCTACAATAAGTCGCAGGCTAGGGTATGAGTCTACAATAAGTCGCAGGCTAGGGTATGAGTCTACATCAAGACGCAGGCTAGGGTATGAGTCCACAATAAGTCGCAGGCTAGGGTATGAGTCTACATCAAGACGCAGGCTAGGGTATTAGTCTACATCAAGACGCAGGCTAGGGTATGAGTCTACAATAAGTCGCAGGATAGGGTATGAGTCTACATCAAGACTCAGGCTAGGGTATGAGTCTACAACAAGACGCAGGCTAGGGTATGAGTCTACATCAAGACGCAGGCTAGGGTATGAGTCTACAATAAGTCGCAGGATAGGGTATGAGTCTACATCAAGACGCAGGCTAGGGTATGAGTCCACAATAAGTCGCAGGCTAGGGTATGAGTACATCAAGACGCAGGCTAGGGTATGAGTCTACAATAAGTAGCAGGCTATGGTATGAGTCTACATCAAGACGCAGGGTAGGGTATGAGTCTACAATAAGTCGCAGGCTAGGGTATTAGTCTACAATAAGTCGCAGGCTAGGGTATGAGTCTACAATAAGTCGCAGGCTAGGGTATGAGTCTACAATAAGTCGCAGGCTAGGGTATGAGTCTACAATAAGTCGCAGGCTAGGGTATGAGTCTACAATAAGTCGCAGGCTAGGGTATGAGTCTACATCAAGACGCAGGGTAGGGTTTGAGTCTACAATAAGTCGCAGGCTAGGGTATGAGTCTACATCAAGACGCAGGCTAGGGTATGAGTCTACAATAAGTCGCAGGCTAGGGTATGAGTCTACAATAAGTCGCAGGCTAGGGTATGAGTCTACATCAAGACGCAGGCTAGGGTATGAGTCTACAATAAGTCGCAGGCTAGGGTATGAGTCTACAATAAGTCGTAGGCTAGGGTATTAGTCTACAATAAGTCGCAGGCTAGAGTATGAGTCTACAATAAGTCGCAGGCTAGGGTATGAGTCTACAATAAGTCGCAGGCTAGGGTATGAGTCTACATCAAGACGCAGGCTAGGGCATGAGTCCACAATAAGTCGCAGGCTAGGGTATGAGTCTACATCAAGACTCAGGCTAGGGTATGAGTCTACAACAAGACGCAGGCTAGGGTATGAGTCTACATCAAGACGCAGGCTAGGGTATGAGTCTACAATAAGTCGCAGGATAGGGTATGAGTCTACATCAAGACGCAGGCTAGGGTATGAGTCCACAATAAGTCGCAGGCTAGGGTATGAGTACATCAAGACGCAGGCTAGGGTATGAGTCTACAATAAGTAGCAGGCTATGGTATGAGTCTACATCAAGACGCAGGGTAGGGTATGAGTCTACAATAAGTCGCAGGCTAGGGTATTAGTCTACAATAAGTCGCAGGCTAGGGTATGAGTCTACAATAAGTCGCAGGCTAGGGTATGAGTCTACAATAAGTCGCAGGCTAGGGTATGAGTCTACAATAAGTCGCAGGCTAGGGTATGAGTCTACAATAAGTCGCAGGCTAGGGTATGAGTCTACATCAAGACGCAGGGTAGGGTTTGAGTCTACAATAAGTCGCAGGCTAGGGTATGAGTCTACATCAAGACGCAGGCTAGGGTATGAGTCTACAATAAGTCGCAGGCTAGGGTATGAGTCTACAATAAGTCGCAGGCTAGGGTATTAGTCTACAATAAGTCGCAGGCTAGAGTATGAGTCTACAATAAGTCGCAGGCTAGGGTATGAGTCTACAATAAGTCGCAGGCTAGGGTATGAGTCTACATCAAGACGCAGGCTAGGGTATGAGTCCACAATAAGTCGCAGGCTAGGGTATGAGTCTACATCAAGACGCAGGCTAGGGTATTAGTCTACATCAAGACGCAGGCTAGGGTATGAGTCTACAATAAGTCGCAGGATAGGGTATGAGTCTACATCAAGACTCAGGCTAGGGTATGAGTCTACAACAAGACGCAGGCTAGGGTATGAGTCTACATCAAGACGCAGGCTAGGGTATGAGTCTACAATAAGTCGCAGGATAGGGTATGAGTCTACATCAAGACGCAGGCTAGGGTATGAGTCCACAATAAGTCGCAGGCTAGGGTATGAGTACATCAAGACGCAGGCTAGGGTATGAGTCTACAATAAGTAGCAGGCTATGGTATGAGTCTTCATCAAGACGCAGGGTAGGGTATGAGTCTACAATAAGTCGCAGGCTAGGGTATTAGACTACAATAAGTCGCAGGCTAGGGTATGAGTCTACAATAAGTCGCAGGCTAGGGTATGAGTCCACAATAAGTCGCAGGCTAGGGTATGAGTCTACATCAAGACGCAGGCTAGGGTATGAGTCTACATCAAGACGCAGGCTAGGGTATGAGTCTACATAAAGACGCAGGCTAGGGTATGAGTCTACATCAAGACGCAGGCTAGGGTATGAGTCTACAATAAGTCGCAGGCTAGGGTATGACTCTACAATAAGTCGCATGCTAGGGTATGAGTCTACAATAAGTCGCAGGCTAGGGTATGAGTCTACAATAAGTCGCAGGCTAGGGTATGAGTCTACATCAAGACGCAGGCTAGGGTATGAGTCTACATCAAGACGCAGGCTAGGATATGAGTCTACAATAAGTCGCAGGCTAGGGTATGAGTCTACATCAAGACGCACGCTAGGGTATGAGTCTACAATAAGTCGCAGGCTAGGGTATGAGTCTACATCAAGACGCAGGCTAGGGTATGAGTCCACTATAAGTCGCAGGCTAGGGTATGAGTCTACAATAAGTCGCAGGCTAGGGTATGAGTCTACATTAAGACGCAGGCTAGGGTATGAGTCCACAATAAGTCGCAGGCTAGGGTATGAGTCTACATCAAGACGCAGGCTAGGGTATGAGTCTACATCAAGATGCAGGCTAGGGTATGAGTCTAAATCAAGATGCAGGCTAGGGTATGAGTCTACAATAAGTCGCAGGTTGGGGTATGAGTCTACAATAAGTCGCAGGCTGGAGTGTGAGTCCACAATAAGTTGCAGGCTGGGGTATGAGTCTACAGTAAGTCTCAGGCTGGAGTGTGAGTCTACAATAAGTCGTAGGCTAGGGTATGAGTCTACACCAAAGAGCGACCAATAGTAAGAGGATCTCCCCTGATTTTTTTTCCAAAACTCCTTATCAAATTAATTGTCAAGATTGCTAAGCTTCCCATTATAAAACGTTTACGTACACCAAAAAGAAGTCTGTAAATAGACCACCAGTGTAACATCTGTTTAAATAATACCAATTAGGTTTACCTTCAAATATAATACAACTAACAATAGGATGCGGAAATGTCCTTTTATATAATTAACAGATTTAATAGATTAGATGGATTGCCTTCCTGTCACACAGTCGCAACATTTATAAATTCCCTATAACACGGGAGCACAATGGTATAATCAGCAGAGCCTAAATTACTGTTAAATAAAGGGATAAATAACAAATTATTTATAACATAAAAGCTCTCAAATGAACCACCGTGTTTCATGATGATGTTTAAATTAATATTCACATTGATGATTACGAAAATAAGGCTCGTGATAAAAAATTGTATTAAATGTTAAAGGCGTGGCTGAAATTCAAAGTCTGTAATTTTTAATAACTTATTCATTATATACTCTTTACTATCCAAGGAAAACTTGTACATTTCATCTATATCATATTTACAAAATGTTAAATCGTACATCTTTCTTACTATTAACTATAGAATAAGGAATAAATTTGTTTCACGAATTGAATAACTCCAATCAACTACAATTGCAATTGTTAATCTAATGCGAAATAATTTAAGGAATAAGGAATTTCAGTGCAAGGTTTAACAAAATAAATAACGTTGAGCATTGTAAAAAATATTTATTATTATTATTAAAATAATTTTACTGTAAAAAGATTCAAATTAATTGGTGTTTTACGATTAATAAATAATTAAAGTAATGTAACGAATGGCGCTGAATATCAATTTATCTTCGATCTGCTATTCACAACTGAGGTTACAGCTACCTGATAAAATTCAGCGCATTGAGAAAACCGGGATATGTCGCACTTGATGAGGCCAAACCCTATAGATGTGTTGGGACTAATGCCATGCGGTTCAACATTATGCATGTATCCAAACTGCTTAAAAAATAACCAGTCCGAATGGGAAATCACAAAGGTTATGAGTGAGAGTTAGGTAGTCAGTCATTAGATGGGTAATGCTGGAATATTTACACATAGGCAAAGTTATAAAATATTAGGGTATTCATTTTGAACTAAATACTTTCAAGTTACAGTTCTACTATTAACTCCTTGACAAACAAGATTAATAAAATAATAACCTCCTTTTATTTAAATGATATCACTTTTTGTTTCCAATAATTACATTTACCTTCATTAACCTACTCATTTTATTCTGCATCATTAATTTAACTATAAAACAATTTTGTAAACGATTTTGACGTTATTATTAGAACCAGCAATGAACTATAATAATTACCTGCAGATATATAAAATATAATGTTCTACTTTAATATTAATAAGGATTGTGAGTAAAGAGAAACGCGAGGAAGGCTCGAATATAGTATCTTAACATTTGTAGAGCTCTGGAAAAATTAAGTAATCCCTACGTTAAAGTAATTTGAGATTTTTGCAAATAAAAAGTAGAGTGTTTCAAAATACTCGAGTTGCAAGACTTATTCCACTAAGAATTAATAGTTGAAGTCCAAAAAATATGCATTGTCATTCAAATGTAGAGGTGTAGGGTGCCTTTTCAACGAATGTCCTAAGGTTCAAAAACCTAACTTCTTCGAAGTACAAAAAAGTGTTGAAGCTTATAGATGGTACTCCCACAAGGCTGAACCCGGAAAGAACCAGGGATGTCAACCAGTGCTGGCATTGTTTGACCATATAGGGTTATGTTTTGGAATCTTTGCCACGTGTCTTTGGATCCTGCCCGTTTCGTGAGCTCCTCCTCAACAATAAACATCACTCAGCCACAAAACAATCGTTGCAGATGTTAAAACGATTTGAAAGTATATAAATAAGGTACAGATACATCTGAAAAAGGTTCAAATCACAGATGTCAGATACCGGTAACAATCAAAGAAATATAAATAAAAGAACAATAAAATAATAAGGTTGTTGATTTGTGTCTTGGGGAGAATAATAAGATGACACATTTCATTTGCGAATTTTGGATACGATTTGGACTTTGAAAAGAAGTTGTAAACACAATATCAGTCACAATATTAAACCATTAAATTGGAATGTTAATAAATCATCTGTACAAAAGGAACTAATCCACACAAAAAGGATAACAATTTTAACATTTTTCCACCTTTAGTACATACATATTTTTTAGTTTTAACTTCGGCCTATATGAAAAGAATTGTTCGGCAATCATGCAACTTTTGATGTGAAAGATGATGTACATTTACATGAATATGTTTTCTTTATATACAAGAACTGCGATAAAGTAGTAAATCCGTTAGAGTGGGAAACCTTAACTACAAAGTAGTAGGTTTGATATGCTTACTTATATAGCCTATTGAGGGCAGCTGGCACTTTAAGGCTGGGGGAGGGCACGAGCCGCTGTAGACTAGGCGGCGTGTCCGGGGGCGGCTCCGAGGCGACAGAGGCGGCGGGAGCGGCTGGTGGCGGCGACTTGGACACCGAGCTCTTGCTGAGGTCCAGAGGCTGCTCCGAGGCGCTGGGCTTGGGCGGCTCGGGTCCCAGGTACCAGGGGAAGGGCGGATAGAGGGCGGCGGGAGGCTTGCCCTGGCTGAGGGCGGCCACGGCGGCCAGGCTGGCGGCCATGGAGTTGGCCACACTCTCCAGCGTGGTCATGCTCGCGGGGAAACTGTCCTCCGTCACGCTGCTGCTCACGCTTCCAGTCGACGCTGGCCGCTGTCAAACATAATAGGCTCGTTAGCACGCAGTATTGAATCATACACAACAATAAGAAACTAACTTTGAATTTTGTTACAATCTGAGTCAACTTTGCGTTAGTTTTGCTCTTATTAATCTCACTGACATATTTTATAAGGCGAGTAATCCGCAATGATCCGAGCTGTCATCAATATGATAGAATTATTTTGTTTATAGTCGTTACTGATATCTGCGATGCCAGTAACTTAAGGTAAGATGGCTCGATGTCATCGGCCAATTAATACAAATTTATAATCTAATTGTTTAATTACTAAAAACAATACATGATAGTTAAATTGTACCCTAAGTGGATACAGAAAAATGTGGCCCTTTGTACCCTTTCCTCGAGTAACATAACCGCAACATTTTCACGGTAATATTTTTTTGTTAAATCAATTATTCATTCATTAGTTTATCTTTTCAAAGAACCCGTCACGCCATATGGTAAAAAATGTCACCCAAAAAGATAAGAATTAATCTGACACACGATCTATGAAGTGGATCGATGGTCCACCCCAACTGAAGAACTGTGGGCCAGCGCCCGTGGAAAAGGGGGGGAGACTTGCGTGAGCGAAAAAAGACTATCAACTTTCGCGGGGGCCCGTGATACACGGGAGGGTTGTTTATTAATGAGCACGACTGCAGCCCATCACTTGTGTCTCCCGGCCCACATTTGGAAGATATATGCTAACCATCTCTATTACAAATTAAAATTAACTGCGGAGTTGACAAATGTTGTAGTAACTCTACAAAATAATATATTTTATGTATTAAATTGAGGGGTGACTAGTTTATTTTTATTGATTTAAAATTAATGATTATTGAGAAATCATCTTTATTAGTTAGATTTCTTATCTAAGGTTTTGTATCCCTAGAAAGATATTAAAGATGTAATTTGAACTTAGTACCAATATATTTTATAACTAGTTATTAATAAATATGAAATCAATTATTTTAAACAAACTTATATAAAATTAAAAAACACACATCTACCGCAAATCGTCTATCCTCTGGGAACACGTACCAACTTTTTAAATTCCGGTGAGATGCAGTAGTGGAGAGCCAGTAGTTAATCTGCTGCGGAAGTATAACTCACGATTACACCTTGGTAAGTACCGCATCTCTACACACTAATTGTATCTCCCCCACTACCTCTTCACTCAATTTTGGCATAGTGTTGGTGTTAAAATGGCTTATGTAATTAAAAGGTAGATCATACATAAATTTTTATTCCAGGTAGTTTAAAAAGGTTGGTAATTTAAACAAAAAAATCACGTATGGATTTTAATACAAATTAAAATTAATTTAGTACATAGAAGTAGAACTACCTACATGGCTACTTTAATTTGAGCCTGTGTATGGAAACGAGCCACGCTGTTCGTATGGTTAATTTGCAAATATAATTTCATGCAGTGAAGTAGATGCCCAATTAAATATTTGAGATATAGTTAAATTAGAAGAATCTAATGATGATTATGGAGGGTATTTATTTAATGGGATTGTAACCTAATCATCATATCGTATTTACACTTTACACATCACAGCGACGTCAACTAGTCCAGAATACAGTAGTACAATACCTAACAAGTCTCACGGAACTATTACACATCACAACGACGTCAACTAGCCCAGAGTACAGTAGTACAATACCTAGCAAGTCTCACGGAACTATTACACATCACAGCGACGTCAACTAGTCCAGAGTACAGTAGTACAATACCTAGCCAGTCTCACGGAACTATTACACATCACAACGACGTCAACTAGCCCAGAGTACAGTAGTACAATACCTAACAAGTTTCACGGAACTATTACACATCACAGCGACGTCAACTAGTCCAGAGTACAGTAGTACAATACCTAGCCAGTCTCACGGAACTATTACACATCACAACGACGTCAACTAGCCCAGAGTACAGTAGTACAATACCTAACAAGTCTCACGGAACTATTACACATCACAACGACGTCAACTAGCCCAGAGTACAGTAGTACAATACCTAACAAGTTTCACGGAACTATTACACATCACAACGACGTCAACTAGCCCAGAGTACAGTAGTACAATACCTAACAAGTCTCACGGAACTATTAACACATCACAACGACGTCAACTAGCCCAGAGTACAGTAGTACAATACCTAACAAGTTTCACGGAACTATTACACATCACAACGACGTCAACTAGCCCAGAGTACAGTAGTACAATACCTAGCAAGTCTCACGGAACTATTACACATCACAGCGACGTCAACTAGCCCAGAGTACAGTAGTACAATACCTAACAAGTCTCACGGAACTATTACACATCACAACGACGTCAACTAGCCCAGAGTACAGTAGTACAATACCTAGCAAGTCTCACGGAACTATTACACATCACAGCGACGTCAACTAGCTCAGAGTACAGTAGTACAATACCTAACAAGTTTCACGGAACTATTACACATCACAACGACGTCAACTAGCCCAGAGTACAGTAGTACAATACCTAGCAAGTCTCACGGAACTATTACACATCACAGCGACGTCAACTAGCCCAGAGTACAGTAGTACAATACCTAGCAAGTCTCACGGAACTATTACACATCACAACGACGTCAACTAGCCCAGAGTACAGTAGTACAATACCTAGCCAGTCTCACGGAACTATTACACATCACAGCGACGTCAACTAGCCCAGAGTACAGTAGTACAATACCTAACAAGTTTCACGGAACTATTACACATCACAACGACGTCAACTAGCCCAGAGTACAGTAGTACAATACCTAGCAAGTCTCACGGAACTATTACACATCACAGCGACGTCAACTAGCCCAGAGTACAGTAGTACAATACCTAACAAGTTTCACGGAACTATTACACATCACAACGACGTCAACTAGCCCAGAGTACAGTAGTACAATACCTAACAAGTCTCACGGAACTATTACACATCACAGCGACGTCAACTAGCCCAGAGTACAGTAGTACAATACCTAGCAAGTCTCACGGAACTATTACACATCACAACGACGTCAACTAGCCCAGAGTACAGTAGTACAATACCTAGCCAGTCTCACGGAACTATTACACATCACAGCGACGTCAACTAGCCCAGAGTACAGTAGTACAATACCTAACAAGTTTCACGGAACTATTACACATCACAACGACGTCAACTAGCCCAGAGTACAGTAGTACAATACCTAACAAGTTTCACGGAACTATTACACATCACAGCGACGTCAACTAGCCCAGAGTACAGTAGTACAATACCTAGCAAGTCTCACGGAACTATTACACATCACAACGACGTCAACTAGCCCAGAGTACAGTAGTACAATACCTAGCCAGTCTCACGGAACTATTACACATCACAGCGACGTCAACTAGCCCAGAGTACAGTAGTACAATACCTAACAAGTCTCACGGAACTATTACACATCACAGCGACGTCAACTAGCCCAGAGTACAGTAGTACAATACCTAGCAAGTCTCACGGAACTATTACACATCACAACGACGTCAACTAGCCCAGAGTACAGTAGTACAATACCTAGCCAGTCTCACGGAACTATTACACATCACAGCGACGTCAACTAGCCCAGAGTACAGTAGTACAATACCTAACAAGTTTCACGGAACTATTACACATCACAACGACGTCAACTAGCCCAGAGTACAGTAGTACAATACCTAACAAGTTTCACGGAACTATTACACATCACAGCGACGTCAACTAGCCCAGAGTACAGTAGTACAATACCTAGCAAGTCTCACGGAACTATTACACATCACAACGACGTCAACTAGCCCAGAGTACAGTAGTACAATACCTAGCCAGTCTCACGGAACTATTACACATCACAGCGACGTCAACTAGCCCAGAGTACAGTAGTACAATACCTAACAAGTTTCACGGAACTATTACACATCACAACGACGTCAACTAGCCCAGAGTACAGTAGTACAATACCTAGCAAGTCTCACGGAACTATTACACATCACAGCGACGTCAACTAGCCCAGAGTACAGTAGTACAATACCTAGCAAGTCTCACGGAACTATTACACATCACAACGACGTCAACTAGCCCAGAGTACAGTAGTACAATACCTAGCAAGTCTCACGGAACTATTACACATCACAACGACGTCAACTAGCCCAGAGTACAGTAGTACAATACCTAGCCAGTTTCACGGAACTATTACACATCACAACGACGTCAACTAGCCCAGAGTACAGTAGTACAATACCTAACAAGTCTCACGGAACTATTACACATCACAACGACGTCAACTAGCCCAGAGTACAGTAGTACAATACCTAGCAAGTCTCACGGAACTATTACACATCACAACGACGTCAACTAGCCCAGAGTACAGTAGTACAATACCTAGCAAGTCTCACGGAACTATTACACATCACAACGACGTCAACTAGCCCAGAGTACAGTAGTACAATACCTAGCAAGTCTCACGGAACTATTACACATCACAACGACGTCAACTAGCCCAGAGTACAGTAGTACAATACCTAGCAAGTCTCACGGAACTATTACACATCACAACGACGTCAACTAGCCCAGAGTACAGTAGTACAATACCTAGCAAGTCTCACGGAACTATTACACATCACAACGACGTCAACTAGCCCAGAGTACAGTAGTACAATACCTAGCCAGTTTCACGGAACTATTACACATCACAACGACGTCAACTAGCCCAGAGTACAGTAGTACAATACCTAACAAGTCTCACGGAACTATTACACATCACAGCGACGTCAACTAGCCCAGAGTACAGTAGTACAATACCTAACAAGTTTCACGGAACTATTACACATCACAACGACGTCAACTAGCCCAGAGTACAGTAGTACAATACCTAGCAAGTCTCACGGAACTATTCCTACTTTTTGACCTCATTGTAGTTATAAATAAGCAAAGTTTTATGTTCTGACTAGCACCCAGAACGAAATATAAGGCATGGAACCCTTAACACATTTTCGTTTCATATACAGGTCTCGTTTCTTATATAAGAAGGATGATTATTGTTATTGCAAAAATTAGGTGACAGTGTTTTAACAAAATAGAAGTAAAATATATATTCTATTTTCTCAATTTTGAGAATATACAATCTGAACTACATGTGTCCTTCTTCATACACGGTGCTGCCCCAGCGTGTCGAGCAATAGGTGTAAAATATCCCAGTGTCATGCTAGGGTAGCGCATATCCAGTCCCCGCGACAGCTAATCCATGCCGGACCTATAACTCAACCTATTCTTTCGCAATGCCGCATCCAAACGGAGCACACTTCCCACGGCTATACAGCAGTGTTACCCAACCTCATAGCATTGTCACTTTCTCCTAAAAGTTCTAAAATATAAAGTAAACATGACTCCAAAAATGTACAAAATGAATAATAATAAACAATGTAATGATTTCCAATGTTCATAAATACAGGAACTCATTTAATGAACTGAAATGTTTTCCACCTGGACCAATATGACTCTTAGCTCGGTCTCATGCATTTATTAAATAGATTTTCCTGAATTCTATAACACTTAATAAAACTGTACATCAATTAAAGTATTCGATAAGTGCTGAAATACAAATGTGTTATACTCCTATAGAAACTTGTGAAAGTAGTACCCCATTTTGGTTGTTTTGTACACAAGAGTCCCGTAATTCCATATATCCACCGGCGAATGTGCCTCTGCGCGGATCAGTTTAATATAGGTAATTAAACGGAATGTAATTATAGTATATAGCGATGAATTAATACGCACAGGTCCCGCTGATCATGCATGCACATGAGTGCAATCATTTCCTTAATGCAACAGTAATATACAGTTCGTTATTCAATTAATGGCAAGTTTGTACGACTGGGGATTGAACATGTATCGTCGGATGACAAATGTTATATGTTAATATGTAATGCGATGACAGTCAAACGACTTTATGCGCTTTCACGCATTCGATGCTTCCGAAAGGGATAATGCGCGCAGGCATATTTGATTATCGCATAAGATTAATGTTGTTTCGCTTGAATACACGCTGTGCGAAAATTATATGCGAATTTCAAAATGTGCTTTAAAAAATCAGGGGATGCGATACTAGTTTCGATTAGGTACTACCATTTTATAATATGAGTTTAAATTACAAGAAATCTACAGAAGAAACACAAAATATTAAACAACCCGATGCGATTCAAATATGAAATTCAACTCAAATTGAATTGAATAATATAATAATAAAATACGTAAGATGTAACAGGAAACGAGGATAGGTCAGTTGAAGTCACTTCCATCTACCTGAACGGTGTCGAAGGTTTAATACTCCTCATGTAAGGACAGAGAGTCTGATAGAAAAGTACGAGATTGGCATAGCCAAAACCTAATTACTTAAGAGGTGGGACAAAATAAACAATATATTTATTTATTTTATTTATATGTATAAATTATTAATACATTCTATATTTAGAATTTAAATATTAAATGTCATGGATTATGACAGTACATTTGACCTCAAGATTGACTTCAACGATCGTTTACGCAATAAAAACCAATAAAACTGAAGGTAGACCAACCTAATTATGTTTTGTGCGAGCCAGGCAGCCAAGTATGTAAATAAATGTGTACGATATGCACGAAACAAGTTATCAGCCCAGCTAGGTAGAAACCATGGAGAGCTCACCATGGAGCGCCATGGAGAGCCAAATGGACAGAAAACGGTCCGCGCTTTGTCAGGCTAGACCAAAAGTGTAGGACATGGCAAAACTGAGTAATCCCTAGCGGTGAGCGCGTTGTTGTTTCAACGCTCCTGTACATCTTAATAATAACACAACTACAATGAAACTTATATATTCTTTGTCTGAATAAATTACCGCATCCAACAGTATATATATATATATATATATATATATATATATATATATATATTAGTTTAAAATTATGCCCAGTCTCACGGAATTAGGCAGTATTATTTGGGAGAGTATTATTTGTTAGAAAGAATCAAACATTATATGAAAAGATAAACATTAGTGATCATACTTTACTTGTGAAGCAATAAATTGTTTTAATCAATAATGAAATAAAATACTTTAGTAAGAAAACATAATGTTGCCTTTCCATATAAAGAAAACTATTTGTTACTTAAACATCCCCCCCTCCAAATACGAAGGCTTCTTAGCCGTAAATGAATTGTTGTACTTACAAATTTAATTAAAATAATGAATAAACATGTGTTTTTATATCAAAACTCAAAACTAATCCTCTACATCAGCAATATAACCAATCCTATAAAAATATGTTTGGTGTTAAAAGTAGAGCAACTTACCCAGAAACTTGAATACGAAGGATACTTTGTTGTTAATAAACCTTTCTACCGAAAATACAAATTACATCAAGTATAATCAATGTTTTTATATCAAAACTCAAAACTAAGGCTCTCCAAATGTCTTACAATAGTTGTTATACAGTATAGTTTGGTTTCATGTCAAAAATTGCGGAATGTATGTATGTATGTATAGCAAAAATGGCAGCCAATGAGTCGTAAATTATTATTTTTCCGATGAAAATCGATAAGTACGTGAAGATCGATATTTTTATACTAATATTGAAAACTACACGTGGTTTACGTTATAATTAGAGGTTAAATACATTTGAATTTAGTATTAAAAGATAAAGAATTTATTCAGTAATACGATTCCAAAAACCATTTTACAATAAAAAAATTCCTCGCAACGTAAACCTCATTTAACTGAGCACGCGTTACCAATTAATTGCTGTACTGAACGCTGCGACGAGTCCTACACTTTGAATGTTACCTTGAGCCCGGCCGGACCGAATTTTTGTCTATCCTGACTATGGGTGCGAGCTCTCCATAGTTGTTTCTACCTCGCTGGATCAGCCAATGTGCTTGGCGTTGCGTGGTGGGGGGGGGGCTGGCGAATGTCACAATCAGCTGGCCGATGCGATGATGCGAGGGCCAGGAAACACTGAGCTTGACCTTGACGAGCTTTTCATCAGAATTTTCCAACATTACTCACGAGGACCTGAGTCACGGGGGCCAGTTCCGGGATATCAGAAAATTATTGTTAAAAATAATATTACTTACCGGGCAAACCCTAACTGCGCTCAGTTTTACGACCGGAGAAAGGGTATGCCACGGTTCCACTATCTCTAGCCCTAACTGCGCATTCAGCCTCGCAGGTACCTGAACAATTGTTTTCCACCCCAACGCGATTTGTTTACAACTGACCGCGCAGGGGTGACGGTAAGCTTCTTGTAATTCACATTACTCTAATTTCTGCGTTCATATTGTCTTAATCCGTAACAAGTAGATGAGGGTTTCTGCCACCTTCTGGTCACCAAGCCACAAGAATAAAACTAACACTTTTCGCGAACTAATAAAAGAGACCTGCGAAGATACGGAACACCCCACTTGGTTTTCCCCCATCATGACTGTGGATACTGTAGAACTGAGGGCGGCTAATGGATGTGAAGAACATTTTCATTCGAGGTACAATGCGATGTTCCCTGCTTCCCACCGTATTATATTCAATCCTTGCTTTCTTTTTTGTGTTGACTAGGAAAAATGTTCTATAGAATAATGTATAGCCTATTTATTTAGTTGTGTAGCTGTTTTATGTTAGTTTTTTATCAATGCTATTTATTATAAAACAAAGGCTAAATCATGGAACCTATCCGTAAAACATAAAATTATTGAAATTTATATTAAATATGTTTTTCATTCTAATGCAGAAGTAGGTTAGTATACGAAGGATATATTTGTATTAAAAAACGAAACGTAGACTGCTTATAAATTGTTTAAGTTGATGGAATCACCTTTTTCAATCTGAAGAAATTGATTCTCTTTCATCTGCTACTGGGGTTTGTAATTTAAAATGAAAGCCTTGGATCGTTTTAAGTCACAAGTCGTTACACAATTTTCTTCTAATCCCAAAACTCCTTTAGTATGATACTAAACCATAAGATTTATTATGAAAAATTATTAAGATTCTGAAAATACAGGGTAAGCTTTAAATGAGTTTTAAAACACCTACCTGTTTCTACATTTCTTAAGATATCGACTCCGCACCACCCCCAATCATTGTTGACCAACTTATACTTCATTTTGACTTAGTTATTTTGGCCGCCATATTGGATTCAACTATTTATTTTTAAAAGTAAAGGTGGGGTTGTGATCCATCACATAGAAGTACTTTTTTACGGTGAACACAATGCCGCAATCCGCTTTTGAAAATCATTATTCGTTTTCAAGATATTGGCGAATTAATTAATTAATTTTGGAGAGAGTTTTAAGGTCCCAACCTTAAAACATGCCCATATTCTCACCATTAACAAATAATGACCAAGACCTACCACCAATCATTGTTGAGTAGTATTTGCTTAATTTTTACATAGTTAAAATATTCACTTTCGTCTAGGTTACGCCATTTTGTAATAAGATATTTTTTTATGTAAAGGTAGAGTTGTACCCATAATTTCCAACTTTTTTCCACGCTGAAATCAATGCCACGATCTGTTTTCAAATATCACCTTTCGTTTTAATGATATTGAAAGATTTCTGTTTCAAAACATTTCAAAAAGTAACAATATTATATAATGTGTTACATTCGGATGTAGGCGTAGGTACTCCAAAATCATCTTATAAGTTTTCTGAGTAGTTTTAACAATTGAATGGGTGGATGACATAACTATTGAAACGGGCTCTGACAAACGAACTTCTGGGAATCGCAGTAATTGAAGATCAGATTTTCGTTTGAGTCACACTAATAAAACCACTGAAGGTGCATACAAAATATTCTAGGAACGTCATTAATTTATAACTCATGTTTATTCATACGTTACTTATTTGCATTGTATACATTGTAGATTTAACTTAATGATATAAAGTAAAATCAATTAAATCATTATTCACAAACTATCACACATTTTATTGGTTTCTCATTGGAGAATGTTTAAACCGAAATATAAATTATTATAATGTAAATTCTCTGTACTTGTTATACTCATCAAAATCTGAACCAACCAAATATGCTTTATGGACAACCTAGAGTGCATGATTATTAATATATCGTTATTATTTGGCTTGTTTGTTAAATAATACGAAAACTTCATGTGTAAACTACTTTTAATCATTCAAAACTGCAAATAGAAACTGAATCATAGTAAAAATTAAGCAACAATAAAATACAGTTTTCAATTACGTAACACATTAAAAGTGCATTTTAAGATTATAAAAAATCGAAATGGATTGTTCGTGCTCGTCTCGGCCTTCCCCAAATCCACTGCACGTACAGCAAAAACTTGGCGATTGCGACTCATGCATGTTTAATTGCCATTAATTTATATCTCTTTGTGAAGCCGCCGAGGCTAGTTGAGTTGCAGTGTAGATAGGCTGACCTTTGTCCGAAGGCCGCCTAGTCCTAGTCCTAGTCTTAGAGGCAAGAGCTCTCGTGGTCGTGACTATACAGGATTATCGCATGGGTAAAACATGAGCTACTGAACGGGGACAGAGGCCGACTGGAAACGGGAAGGCAGGGACAGCAAATTGTCAACTCGTAACATGCCCTAGAGATGGAGCGGCGAGGTGACAGCCTACGTTGGGGAGAGCTGACCGCCACAACCGCTTAAATGGAAACGTTATTTGTATTAGAATTGTAACTATAAACACATCATGAATAGCCAACTGAAATGTAACAACTGATTTCTTCAGCCGTTTGTATAAAATAGTGTTTTATCTAAATGTTTCGTTTAAGAATGAGGCATGTCAACACATGTCTTTAAAACATTACAGAAAAATCAATAATTAGGCGCACAAAACACTTACACTTAAAATGCATAGCAGAAACAATAACAGTCTAACAGTAACACACATCAAAACCATTATCCCTAGTATAACTCGGATATGCAGCGGACGGAGAAGCAGATAACTGTATTCATAAAGATGTGAATAATAATAATAAACTATGGGTTTTCCTGTCATGCTTGGTATATTGAATTGTTGAGTCTAGTTTAATCTAAATACTAAAACCTACTAGTACTGTATACAAGTGATGGTGTTAAATTAAATTATTAATGATGGTATTAATTATATTCATAATGAACATTTAGCAATTCCCATTCTGCTTGCTGAGGGAATCATTTGGGAACACCAAATAAAAATGTAAAATACAAGAATTTGTTACTTTTAAAGTAGTTATTTTATAGATTTTTTATTTTATTTTATGTAAACAAACTTCCAAATGTTTTATGCGTTTATCCACTTAAATATTTCATAACATACAAACGATATTTAATTGTTATTACTTCACATGGGAGAACTAAGATTGGTCCCTATATTTTTTAAAGAGTACCATTTAATTACCAGTCATTTGTATTAGTAATTGTTTATTCGTAGACATGCTACAATTTATAATTGTACTTATTCCCAATCTAATTTTTAGAAATTATATAAATTATTTGACCCAAGTCCCTCTTCTGCCAGATTTAAATTAACGACCATTAGTTTTCTAAAAACTGTCACCGTAATATGAGATAGGAGTAAACACAATAACAACAAAAGTCAATTCAAATGTATTATATTGCAGACTAGCTGTTCCCGCAGGCTTCGCCCCGCAAATAATAATTTATAAAAACTATGACAGTTGTGTGTGCTGCATTCTGTGGTTATCCCGTGAAACTAATAAGAATCAAGATCAGCTGTGTGTATTTTCATAAGTTCAAACTTAGAGTCAATGTCCATAAGAATAACACAGGCAGAGGGGTGGAGCCCTATGGGAATTTCTTAAAACCCTTTTTTAGTGAGCACCTAAGAAACAAGACGAAGATATGTTCCAAATTTCATTGCAATCCGTTCTGTGATTTTTGAGATTTAGTGATGAGTGAGTGAGTCAGTCATGGTACAGTCAGTGGTATTTGGATTTTATATATTATTAAGATTTAATGTGGTCTACAGAAATCTAAGATCTAGAAATTATGGCTTCTGGGACTTCAATTTACTTTGTATCTCTAAACATCCCTGCCCTTTTACGAATTTTCTATATGCCTCTAAGAACCTGTCACAGAATTATTCTGTTGCCAATTAAAGGAAAAGCTGTCAAAAGCAGTGAGGAAAACGAGTGAGTCTCCAATACTATTAGTATAATGGGCTGCTGGCGCCGCGGCACGTTAACTGTATTGTAAACTGCAACTGGGGTAACAACTGCACCGACAACTGCTCAACTTGATGTAAAAGTGAACCGAGAAATAGGGTTAACAGTGTTCGGTTGAACATATACAAGAAACTTCGTCCGAAACTAAGATACAGTATGCTACATTTTTGCATTAGGAAAGTGTCAATATACATATTCTGGGTTAAACATAAAAAAAAGTAGAATTGTTGTTGTCTTTGAAGTCACTCATTGCAAGATGACAACTGTTACACCAATACGAGCCTGGGATTTCATGATGTGATAGTTTTTTCAAGTACAAGTTTGATTTACTGCTACAGTTTTAATGAATGGCAATCGATCAATAGCACTTGTGTAATTTTGCATTCATAATGGGGTCAAACAATCAGGAGGAGCTCAACATTTTAGAATCTACTTGTACATTCGTAAAAGTGTTCCTTAGTGCCATTCTTAGCCCAAAGTCCGTAGTCCGAAGTTCATTAGTCTTAAATCATTCAAATGGGTCTTCTACCTTGAGCCATTTCGTCGAGTCGCTTTACGCACTGACACAGAAATAACTGGGGGTTGGGGTGCCCACATGCGAGCAGACGTTCGCTCAAATATAAATGAACTTATTATTACTATTCTTCCTACTATTACTGTGGGTTTACATATTTACTATTACTGTAAGAGTAACATTTTATATTAGAACTAGCTGTTGCCCGCAGGCTTCGCCCACAAATGATTTATAAAAGCTATGACAGTTGTGTGTGCTGCATTCTGTGGTTAGCTCGTGGAACTACTACGAATAAAGATCAGCTGTTTGAGCTGAAACAAAAATGAATGTCCATAAGGAATACATGAAAAGTTGTTCGGGGTCTCTGACGGAGCCCTAAGGTAAGATCAGGATGAAAACCATTTAGTTTTCCTATTTTATGCCTGAAGAATTAGTGTACACAATTTCAACTCTCTAGGTAAATGGGAAGAAGGAGAATTCGTGATGAGTGAGTCAGTGAGGGCTTTGCCTTTTATAGGTATAGATTACAAATGCAAATCTAGTAGTATACACCTGTTTTAGTTTTTCCGTTTGAGAAGTTAGAACACTCCCTCAAAATGTTTGCTTCCGGAAGAAAAAACTAAGTGTGACATATATAACAGATATAATCAAGAAAATACCCCCGTAGCGGCAGACCTGCATAAATAAACGATTTATGACATTTTCATTATTCTCCATAGGAAAAACATGGTGGCTGAGAATGCAGGTTTGCTGAAACAAGGAACACAAAAAATGGCTTTTTATACAAATATCAATATAACTCAACTAGGTAAAGCCGCATACCAAGTTTTATTAATTTATGTTCATAATTAAGGAAGATAACATGTTACTTATTCTCCTTAATATGAATAACATAGAGGCTGAGTACGCAGGTTTGCTGCTACGGGAACTATAGGCCAAAAAATGTTTTTTGTTGAAAATATCAATAGACTTCAATGATATGAAGCAATATACCAAGTTTCGTCAGTATAAGTTGATAAATGAGCGAGATATAACATCTTATTCTCCATAAGAATAACATGGACAACGTACTGAGTTTACCACTTTCAATATCTCTGTAACCAATTGACGTAGAGCAATTCTCAAAACACCAAATTTTTTAAGCTGAATTCAATGGTGAAAAATAAAATTTGATTTACTAAAATATTATATGTAAAAAACTCAAAAACCCATTTTTTATACAAACCCCCCCCCCAAAATACCCCTTTGGATAGAGCGATCTGGCTGGTTTTCGAACTTAGTCATAAATGCTGCTTTACATGTGTTTGTACCAATTTCATTAATATCGGACTACTTTTACGAGAGTTATCGCACCCACGGACACACACACACACACACAAATATATATATATATATATATATATATATATACAGTTTTGAACGAATGGTGTTTTTGGCATCTGAAAAGATATCATGGTCCCGGGCCTAGGTCTTACCATGCCAACCACGATAATTGCTTCTTCCCTATTGGGGAAATTCGCTAAAAATATTGTTTTGAGTTATCACTCTAAAATAATTTGATTATTTATTCATACGGTTTATGCTTGGTTAGGTTTCTCAACCGTGAGACATTTTGGCTCAGCCCTGTTGTCAAGTTAGTTACATGACGTGAGATGTAAACGTGGTTTTAAAGAATTACCTGATTTAAAATAAAAAACTCTAATTAATACAATAACATGTATGCTCAGCGTTTGTTTACTGTTTTGCAGTTATTGTATTTGGAAACAATTTACACGCATAAGCATGTTTTGAATTTATATATTTTGATGGCAATATTTAAATATGAAATAATGTTTTTTAATTATACATTCTGTGGGCTAAAAGCCATGTGTATAAAACAACAAAGATTTTGTTTCAAGAATTTCTCAATAAACTCATATTATTGATACACGAGTTTAAAAAAATATACATTTTCTAATGTATTATAACGACGAATTATAAAATAATTGGTATATATTTTTTTACAAACAAGGATAATAAATTCCACTTAATCTGATACTCGAACTTTTTATCCATCTAGACAATCCGAGCAATGAAAACTCTGACGCTGAACAGTTGTGGTATTTCATTTGCAACGGAGGAAATATTTCATAATAGCGCAATTCCGGCAAGGGAGTTATAAAGACCGGTCGTATTATAGCTAGGCCGGGTCTAGGCTAGGGAAGTATTGAACAACACATAGAGCTAGCTCTCGGGGGGCTCAGCAAAGATGGCGGCGGTCGTAACAATGGCGGAAGGAGAACTATGAAATGCGGGTCGAACCCTCCAATATGGCGGCTTTTCCGGCATCTTTCCGTTTTCTCTCGTGATAACGCAACTCGGTTAGTTTCGTATGGGATGTTTGGTCTACTATCGTCCTGGCGAGACTCGTGGCTGATGTTTCACGAGTGTCCGACGTCCTCGGCGAATACGGAGTACAACCGTAAAGTCGTACATTTGAAAATAAAATGTATAATTTATTACGTAACGCCTACATACACATATCATAGTAGAATCAACCCAGCCACGCATGTACGTAGATGTTAAAGTGCCGTGTAAAAACAGCGTTTCTTATACAATAACTTAATCAACTCCCGAAATGTCAATTGAGAATTTTTAGACGTTATGAATAGTCTACATACGTAAAAAGTCAAAAGATCCCTCTTCCATGTTATATCCTGTACAACTAATATATACGTTTTAGGGCAATTATTATCATTTGTCTAAATGTGCTATATAATAAATACATACCACCAATTACTTACAATTTATTATTTTATTTTATTTATTTAAAAAATAAACAAAACAAATGAACTCTTATTATTGTTGGAGTGTTATTATTAAACATATTATAACTAGGTTTTCGTTGTTGTAAAAATTAGAGTTTTAACAATTTGTGGTAGTATTTGTAAGTTACGCAACAGTATTCTTGACTCACAAGTGTAATTAAATTTACATCAAAAGTGTATTACAGTGATTGGCATGTTAAATTATCCACTTATGGACCATCTTACAAACCTTTAATTTTTAATATGATTCAGGCCTATGACTAAATACATAACTTATTTTAATTAGAAATACTGGACTAAACTTAAGATTGAGAATACATTTGCCATATGCATGTGGTTGCACTTGCCAAAGCATTCCAGTTGAATTAGTTAACGTTTCTGGGTCTAATTAATTAGACATTACATGAAGTGCAGCCACTAGCAAGTCTCCCAGCCAGGGACAAGTGTGGTTATTCAAGTGCTAATTTACATTTAATTTTTGAGAGCAAGCGTTTCTACAGTAAAGACAACAAAACTGGAAAATCTTTGTGAAATTCTACGTTTACAAGATTAATTACAAGATTTCCGAGTAGCTTGGTGCAAATAAAACTTAGTTTCGGTCTACACCTTAACATTTTTAAGAATTTATGAAATAACCTAATTTTTTAAGTACCGATATATTTTATAATACCGCCCATTCCGTTGCTTAGGGCATTGATGTGCGATCTGGTCACAAATATGTTTTGTGAGAAAAAGAGTATAACTAATCAACACACAAATGACGATGGATACTTTCCGCATACCTTTAGAGACGTGTTCAGCAAACCCCTTGGGATCGTCTAGTCCTCAGTTAAAACTCTGCCATTCTTTTTTTTATAAAGAAATAATAAGACACAGGAACATTTATTTTCATAACTTTTGGTATGTTACCCTAACACAGAGACTTCAAATATACTGTACAAACTATTTTTCTACAAGGGAATGTTGCAACGTTTGTAGGTAATATATTACAGTACCTAAAAATAAATCCGTAACATATTGATAACTGATCAACTTGGAAGCTTCGGTATTAAAGGGTTTATGTACTGCTGCTCCCTCGGCACTAATTCAAGCTTCAAAATTCGTATAGGAAAAGGCAAGGGGTGAGTCAGTATGACCAAGTCAATAATTAAAAAAGTCCTACATCGATGACACGTACATCAATCTATGTTATGTGATGTTCGTTATACTCTTTATAAAATGTAGTAATTACATAAAACTGCGAGGGGTTTTAAGTTTTACTATTTTTTATCAATCAAATACTTTTCCTCGCATAATGTTAGTCTAACCCAAACTCTTGTACTTCACGGAAACATGTCAGGCCGCAGCCTTATCGAGTGGTTGGCAGTAGGAAGGGTGCGGGAATCGTTATTTGGGCCAATATTTCAGCACGGTGGCCGCTTGTCAAGAGTAGTTACGCAATTAAACGTGCATGCATGCATTATGCATCAGCAATATGCATAGACCGTGCATGCATTCGTCTTAGCTCCCCCTGGCCGGACGTGCAGCTAAAGCGACCCGAGTGGAAATTTGTTGGGCGGTAAAATGTAAACTAATTGGGTTAGAGTTGCACGAGATTTGTTCACCCTGCAGATGTTATTCGTAATTACAATAATTACGACGGAATTTATTTTTTGTAAATTTCAACAGTACAGACATGTTATATTAATTGCATAGGAACATCACTTTAAAGGTCATGTCTACAAGGTTTTATAAAATCCATAACTCGACTTCCAAAGGATTCTCACTATATTGTATTTATGAAACAATTCCCATGCATTTTATTCGAAAGATTCGTGTTAAACTGTGTTGAACTCTTTTACATTTATTAGGTTTTCTAATAATTATACTTGTATACTTGTCGGACACTTGTCTATTTATAGTTGTGTTTTAACATTTTAACTTTTTTTAGTTGAATTATTTAAACTTTGATAGGATTTGAACGGCAAATTAAAGTTATTACTGAAATATAAAAATGTTCGAGGCATTTTGAACAGTAAACATAAACTTGAGGTGCATGCTGGAGGAATCTACCGGCAAGTGAGTGTCATGAGTGTCCTGGTGTCCGGGGTCTAGGCACAGGTTACACTTGGAGGGCGGATCCCAGTCCTGGGACTCCGTCGGGCTCTCCACACAAGTCTGCTTGCCGGAAACTAGCTTATAAACTGGAGATGCATACTGGAGGAACCTACCGGAAAGTGAGTGTCATGAGTGTCCTGGTGTCCGGGGTCTAGGCACAGGTTACACTTGGAGGGTGGATCCCAGTCCTGGGACTCCGTCGGGCTCTCCACACAAGTCTGCTTGCCGGAAACTAGCTTATAAACTGGAGGTGCATACTGGAGGAACCTACCGGAAAGTGAGTGTCATGAGTGTCCTGGTGTCCGGGGTCTAGGCACAGGTTACACTTGGTGGGTGGGTCCCAGTCCTGGGACTCCGTCGGGCTCTCCACACAAGTCTGCTTGCCGGAAACTAGCTTATAAACTGGAGGTGCATACTGGAGGCACAGGTTGCACTTGGAGGGCGGGTCCCAGTCCTGGGACTCCGTCGGGCTCTCCACACAAGTCTGCTGGCCGGATACTAGCTTATAAACTGGAGGTGCATACTGGAGGAACCTACCGGCAAGTGAGTGTCATGAGTGTCCTGGTGTCCGGGGTCTAGGCACAGGTTACACTTGGAGGGCGGGTCCCAGTCCTGGGCCTCCATCGGGATCTCCACACAAGTCTGCTGGCCGGACACTAGCTTATAAACTGGAGGTGCATACTGGAGGAACCTACCGGCAAGTGAGTGTCATGAGTGTCCGGGTGTCCGGGGTCTAGGCACAGGTTACACTTGGAGGGCGGGTCCCAGTCCTGGGCCTCCATCGGGATCTCCACACAAGTCTGCTGGCCGGACACTAGCTTATAAACTGGAGGTGCATACTGGAGGAACCTACTGGCAAGTGAGTGTCATGAGTGTCCGGGTGTCTGGGGTCTAGGCACAGGTTACACTTGGAGGTTGGGTCCCAGTCCTGGGCCTCCATCGGGATCTCCACACAAGTCTGCTGGCCGGATACTAGCTTATAAACTGGAGGTGCATACTGGAGGAACCTACCGGCAAGTGAGTGTCATGAGTGTCCGGGTGTCCGGGGTCTAGGCACAGGTTACACTTGGAGGGCGGGTCCCAGTCCTGGGCCTCCATCGGGCTCTCCACACAAGCCTGCTCGCTCGACACTAGCTTCTGGAACTGCCGCCATTTCCTCCTGCCCATCAACTCTTCGGCGACGCGTTCCAAACCTGGAACACCATCAGAAGGTCAGGGATACAGTAATTAATGTAGGGGTTCACACTATAAAACATACTGAGGAACATTTAGTATTGAATAACAGCGTTCCTTACAAATTAGTAAACATTACAGATAATATAACTGGAACAAACATTTCCTTTAAGCAACATAAATGAAGAAGTGAAAGGAATACAACCATGAGACGTTTTGGTGAATACATTGGGATGCTAACAAACGAAAAATATAAACAAAAGCTATATTGGTATACAATACTTGAATGATTTATTATGCTCTAATCTTGGAGCTTATGAACAGGCTACGGATAACTAAGGCGAAAACGGTTCTTAAATATGAGATATCTTTGCTCTTCCACTTGAAATTCCTAGATATGAATACAGATAGAGTCTAAAGTAGAATAAAATACATTCAATAGAATCAGGTGTCAACTGAATGTTAGTTTCTGCTGATAAAAATAGTCCAAGTAGGTGACTAAGCGTAGAAGAATTCTAGTAATCTAAGTAATCAAGCGATTTATTAAATATAAGGTTAATATATAAGGGCCAAGAAATGATGCGTAATAGTTACTGAAGTAAGAGTGTTAAATATACTCAATCGTATTTATTTGTCATTTTACTAATACAAAATTACGTATAATACATTATTGCTATAATTTGACTTCATAAAACTCACATTGATTCGGTGGATATATGTTTATATAAGCAGTAGGTAATACTATAAACAACCTAATCTTATGGAAACTGTTATTTTGGAGAATGTGTCATAATTAGTGGATAGGGTTAGACGGTTTATTCAATAAGTTTTATTAAGCAAAACTTTGATTAGAAGTATTATCAGAGGATATGGTGAACATGCGTTAATTACGATCGCTGTTATTTATTTAAGCGCCAGTCCATAGACTACCCATAACAAGTCATTTGGGTAATTTACCCGGTAGAGAAGTCTAATCTGTAAATCGGTTAACGGGATCGACTCATGCACCATTGTTCAGGAGTCAGAGACGCATGTTTATGAGCACGTTGACGACAGTTTGGTTTACTGACAACAAAACTGATTTCGCGGTCCACTTTCAGCGATATCATTGTTCAGGATCGGGATAAGGCACGCAGGTGTCAATATCCAATCGTCGAGATACGGCAATCCGCTCTCTGAAGACGCAGAAGTCATGCTGAGTGTTGTAAACGGTCTGTGTTTAGACCCTGCACGGCGCGGCCGACACAATCGTGTTGAACTGGACAATGTAGCGAGTCATTGTTCATTGCTGAAGTATTCCTCCTATCGCAACAAAACCGAATCATTGAAAGTCTATTAGACAAAAAATTGAAAAAAAGGAACAGGAGGAAAAGCTGTAGATTACTCTTCAGAAATTTTAAAATTTTGACACTAACGGATTTATATATTTATGAAACAATAAAATCAATAACGGAACGAACGTCCAGACTTATCAGCTGATGATTGGAAAATCATCAGTTCAGGCACAACTATAACACCAGACAAAATTCAAAAAATTTTCCCCACGATAATTTAACCTTGTTTGAAAAATGTCCAACTTATATGGGAATACAAATTGTCAGTAAAATTCTTAAATCCATATAATATAACTGAGCAAAACAGTGTTTTGAACAGAGTAGAAGATATATTAATTGATAAAGTCTACTATTCAGTTGATGACTTTAATCAACTTTAGTGTATTTATTTTAATTTCATTAGCCTGGATATAGTTTTAAACCTAGCAAATTGTTCTTGGCAATGTCACCTTTTTTAAGTATGGAATTATCAGAATATTATAAATGTGTTTTTGGGACAATAAGGATAATTATGACTATGTATTTACCTCTGGAAAATTATCGTATTCACACGGCACGCTTATTGTCAACATATTTATATTTTACAGATTTACAATAAAAGTATGTGCATAGTGAAAAAAGTAGTCTAACATTTCAGTTTGACTTCGTGTCTAACTTGCAACAAACATATGAAAGAACAAAATAATAAATGTATTAGTATAAATAATTAAAAGAAACCTTTTTATTTCTGATTGTAGATCGTTTATGTCGTTGATGAACTATTTATTATCACATATTCTATAGATTTCCTTCCATAGCGGTATAGGGTGGAACAATCCCGGCATCATGAACAAACATTAAGAATTAGCCTTAGTAACAGATTGTTTTAGTAATATGTGTTCTTAAAGTTTTAGAACAAATTACGATGGCGATAAGAAACATTAAGATTTGATACGGGCATTAATTTGTAAAAATTGTCTGGTTTTCATTATGAATGTATTGAATATTCATCACGATTTGAAAGTATGAGTCTAATTTCAGAAAGCCTGCTTTCAAATATTAGTACAATTTTGATGAAAAAATTACAGTTGAAACTTGGGTGTTATGGGTCCTACTATTCCTATAACAAGACCAAATTTAGTGCAACTCGGAAAATAAATAGTATTTATTTAACAAAATAGATTTTATAAATGATTTACAGAAAAAATATACTTCCTCTTTTTTATTAAAAGCTAACGATGACCATTATTTGTGAAATTAGCTGAACATAAGTAAATAATTTGTGTAAGACCAATAGTGAACAGTGTGTTAAAAACAAATCAAAAACAATAACTGTAGAAATTTTGAAACTCAATACGTTAGCTATTTTATTTGCACATTTAGTTTTTTACCAACTGGAATACATACGTCTGCTCGTCTCAGGGTGGTTCTGCATAAGTTCCTACATTCAAAGCACACTACTGCGCAAATTATAGCCAATAATGGCTGGATTTAGGTTTACTAATCTTTTTCTGTCTACGAAAACCTGAAGAAAGTTTATTGAATAAAATCAGTAAATTTGAATGATGGCAAAAAATAGTATTTAAAGGAAGTTCTCGTCAAGGAATCAACTATTGCAGTGAACGATACGGACAAGCACTTAAGAGTTATGGAATTCCAAGAAAGTTATTTAACACTCTACAACTGATCGGATCAACACTGCGAGCTAAGCCACATAAAATAGACAAATACCGATGGTTTCAACACTTAACCGATTGCTCTAAAATGTGCTCCCAATGTGTATGGATCCTAAATCATTCTGTCACATGACAGTTGGGCAAACAAAGCCCACACCGAGACCTAGGAGTTTTATTCATAAGACCGACAAGTTCTGTGGCAAACGATATTGCATTAAAAACATTCCACGTTCCGATTGTACATGCGTAACGAAGCAGTGTCATTTATTCATTTATTTTGGAAATTCATATTTTTAAGAAATCAAGTGGCGCAACAATTCTGCTAGATTAATCTTTAGTTTTAGAGTCGCAAATGGTTTCCGAGAGTTAATCGTCACTCAGAGCAGAACATATCATATTAATTCTGACTTATATTTCGCTTAGAAAAATTTGTGTTCGATTTTTAAATGATCAAATATTATTTTCACATATGATCCGAACAACGATAGCCATTTTAAATTTTGTTATTATAAGTAAAACTGGTATATAAAGAATGTTACAAGCATTACTGTTGGAATAAACTGTATATTTTAAGTGACGAAATAGCTGAGGTTTTACTTTCCAAATTTAATTTCTGTAGAAAAATTTCCTGCATAAAAATGTGCGTTCAATAAGTTGATTTAATGTTTTGTTTTGTTATTAAAAGCGATCGAACGTTAAAGTGTCTTGTTATTTATACATTTTATTTAAGTTAACTAAATCATTTAATTTAATTTAAATACAATATATAACAACTGGTTGGGCCACCGCCTCGTTTTGGGCGATGTCCATTATGAAATGAGAATGCGGCACCCACAGCCATTAACCTGTCGGGCCTAATTAATTTTGGAAACTAATAAAGCTAATGAATTGATTGCTCGCACAGGATCATTAAATCATCTACATTTTACCGAATTTCCCCTATAGGGAAGAAGCTATTACCGCAGTGGGCATGGTAAGACCTAGGCCCGGGACCATGATAACTTTTCGTTTTAAGGTCCCCAGACCCCAAAAAAACCATTCGTTCGAAACTGTATATATATATATATATATATATATATATGCGTGTGTATGTGTGTGTGTGTGTGTGTGTGTGTGTGTGTGTGTGTGTGTGTGTGTGTGTGTGTGTGTGTGTGTGTGTGTGTGTGTGTGTGTGTGTGTGTGTGTGTGTGTGTGTGTGTGTGTGTGTGTGTGTGTGTGTGTGTGTGTGTGTGTGTGTGTGTGTGTGTGTGTGTGTGTGTGTGTGTGTGTGTGTGTGTGTCCGTGAGCACGATAACTCTCGTAAAAATTATCCGATTTTGATTAAATTTGGTATAAACGTGTAAAGCAACATTTATGACTTTAAAATCGAAAACCAGCCAGATCGCTTTATCCGAAGGGGTATTTTTGGGGGATTTTGTATACCCTAAAAATGGGTTTTTTGAATTTTTTATACAAAATTTTGGAAATAGTCCAGTTTTAGTTTTCACCATTGTATTCAGCTTAAAAAACACACAATTTGGTATTTTGATCATTCCTCTACGTCAATTGGTTACCGAGATATTGAAAGTGCTAAACACAGTACGTTGTCTAATGTTATTCTTATGGAGGAAAAGAAAAAATTTATTTCTCGCTTATTTATGAACGTACACTGATGAAACTTGGTATACGGCTTCATCTAGTAGTGGTGCATTGGTATTTGCTCAAAAAAACGATTTTTTGTCAAAGGCTCTTGTAGCAGCAAACCTGCGTACTCAGCCCCATGTTATTCTTATGGATAATAATTAAATGCTATGTCTTCCTTAATAATGAACATAAATGAATAATACCCCCGTCGCAGCAAACCTGCATACTCAGCGAATTTCCATTGGAGATATAAATGTCTTAATACTACATAAAGCCACTTACCAAGTTTCATAAAAATATATTCACAAATAAGCAATATATACAATTTTAATTATTCTCCATAAGAATAACATTGGGGCTGAGTACGCAGGTTTGCTGCAACAAGGAACACAAAAAATGGGTTTTTATGCTAATATCAATATAACTCAACTAGGTGAAGTCGTATACCAGTTTTTATTCATTTATGTTCATAATTAAGGGAGACAGAGCATTTAATTATTATCCATAAGAATAACATTGGGGCTGAGTACGCAGGTTTGCTGCTACGGGAGAATTATGCAAAAAAGATTTTTTGGAGGAAATATCAATAGACCTCAACGAGATGAAGCTGTATACCAAGTTTCGTCAGTATACGTTCATAAATAAGCGAGATAACAAAATTTTCTTTTCCTCCATAAGAATAACATTAGACAACGTACTGTGTTTAGCACTTTCAATATCTCGGTAACCAATTGACGTAGAGGAATGATCGAAATACCAAATTGTGTGTTTTTTTAAGCTGAATCGAATGGTTAAAACTAAAATTTGACTTTTTCAAAAATTATATGTAAAAAATGCAAAAAACCCATTTTTGGGGTACAAAACCCCCCCAAAATACCCCTTCGGATAGGTCGATCTGTCTGGTTTTCGAACTTAAAGTCATAAATGCTGCTTTACATGTTTATACCAAATTTCGTCAAAATCGGATAATTTTTACGAGAGTTATCGTGCTCACGGACACATATATATATATATATATATATATATATATATATATATATATATATAGATATATATATATATATATATAGATATATATATATATATATACAGTATCGAACGAAAGGTGTTTTTGGGGTCTGGGGACCTCAAAACGAAAAGTTATCATGGTCTCGGGCTTAAGTCTTACCATGAGACCTACGGTAATAGCTTCTTCCCTATAGGGGAAATTCGCTAAAAACTGGTATATGACTTCACCTAGTTGAGTTATATTGATATTAGCATAGAAATCCATTTTTTGTGTTCCTTGATGCAGCAAACCTGCGTACTCAGCCCCAATCTCATTCTTATGGGGAATAATTAAAATTGTATATATTGCTTATTTGTGAATATATTTTTATGAAACTTGGTAAGTGACTTTATGTAGTATTAAGGCATTTATATCACCATTGGAAATTCGCTGAGTATGCAGGTTTGCTGCTACGGGGGTATTTAATATTTTTGGGGTATTTATTATGGTCGAAGTAAATACATTTCAAAGTCTTATTAAATTATAGTTAAATTGACAGTAGTTGGTATATTTCGTAGTTTTGTAATAATTGAAAGGTTTAGGTAGCTCTGTAAATTACAACTTGTCAGATCATTGGGTATATTATACTGCTAACATCTTAACCAATCTATATTAGATTCGGCAACAACTTCATTGTATGTGTAAAACGTTACTAAGAAACCGAATTCCAAGGATATGTATATTTTTGGAACGAAATCAATCAAACCCCTTAATAAAATGAGGAAACGTTATAGCAAAACAAAACTAAACATTTATTTTCGTAATAATATAAATTTTCGGTGAGATATTTGTAATTGTTCAATGCGCTGTTATAATAAAAGTTAAAAACATTACCCACTCACAAATGATAACTTACTGAAAAAATAATATAAGTTGTATTTGCAAGTAAAGATTCAACCAATTATACAAATAATGATAAAATTCAACTATTATATGCATTATAATATACAAAACTATACTATACTTTTAGACCTACTACTAGACCTACTACTCTATTACGTTAGAAATGTGTATTATATTCATCGAGGTGATGTTTACGCAAACAACTTTAAAGTTGCGAAAACCTTTTTTTAAATCTATCAATTGTTCGCCAATTGGATATCTTTAATGAGGTATTATTGTTTTATTAAATAATTACTTGAAAATGTTGAATTAAAAACTTGAATAAAAAAGACCTAGGGAACAGTCAAAGGGTTATTACTAAATATTTATAATCTCATTACAACACTTATATGACAATTCAATAAAATACCCTTTCAATAAAGTAATATTGCCTCGGTAGAAAGTCCAGCGACGATAAACAGTACATGAGAGAACACCAAACACCGCACAGCACAACAGCAGTACAAATAACAGCATTTGGTGCATGGGAACAAATAATTAATTACTAATAATGGCAAACACGGATTCATTGTATTTCGACAGCACTATCTATAGTAATTAGAAATTAGTGGGAGCTACTATTTGTTCATAGTCGGTTAGTTTTGTGTACCGTCAGTGTGTATTTAATGTGCGCGCTCTAGCGGCTAGATTAATAGTGACTCTGTCCTCTTGCTGACTATTTTATGATCCCAGCACTATTTCATCACTATTGTTACTTCTAAATATGCGTTTGTGCATTGGAGAGAGTGCATTTTTTATGAGAAGTGCCAAAAAATCCCTTTCAATTTCGACGGTAGGGTAGGACTATAATAGAGAATAGTTTTTCCGATCCTTTGTTCGGTTTTGTGTGGACTGCGCGATAGCTATCACTATTTACCCACAACAATTGCCTATTTCGTTAGTTTTCCGAGTGGCGTCGCTTTAATTTTATCACGGCAAAAGACTAGTATCCGCTCCGAATACATGTTTACTTCACTGTTACCTATTTAAGGCGTGAATTATGATGGACTGGTAATAAAATGTTGTCTTTTTATTTTAATTGTGGTATAAAACAGAAAAATACTTTGTTTTTAAACATTTTTGCCTTTTAGATTGGAAAAAACCTTTGATAAATTTGTATAATGTGTGGGATGCACATTGAATAATGCATCGGTGGGCTGTTTTGGGCGTGCATTTTCTTTTTAAAATTCAATACAAAATGGTTTGACCAAATGTTTTTAAATTTGGTATGATCCTATTACTTAAAAAAGTATTTTTTTATTATTAAACAAATAATTTAAGTAATGTTGTTTCCTGAGGTATGGAAATGTAGTCTGTTCCTTTCTAACATTCAAGCATTTAATTAAACGTGGGTCTTTGTAGTTAAAAGTTAGAAGCAATGTTTAAGGATAAAGAAAAGCCTGAATCATGATGTATCAAAAAGACTACAGGGAGTGCGAAAGGCTTTTAGTACCAAATTTATGAGTGAGCTCAATTACTAGACGAAATAAGTATTTACATGTCTTTTGTATGACAATATAAAAATGGTCATAGACCCAGTAATAAACTAAGTCTAATATGTGCAATGCATTTGTTTGGTTCCGAAATCATTGGTATTAAATATTGATGCGCATGTATATTTTTATCTGCAAAGAAATCAATCATATTTCTCGTCAATATAATGGGTCTACATTTTGACACTATAATTATAATTTTAGCTTTGTAACTACGAGGGACACCTGCCACGCCAGGTACACTCTTTGTGTACTAGTTTTGGATTAATTAGGTTCATAAGAGTATATATTTGTTTCACTACAATTACTCATTTTCATTTCGATCGGCCCTCTAACATAGAATGACAGAGGCGGCACTAGGCTAATGGCCTAGACTGCATATTCCACATTGCAGAATGAACAGATTATTGTAGATTTCCAGACATTCTGGAATCTTCAAGATGTGATAAGGAAGCCTGGAAGTTCAGAAGCATAGAGTGCAAAGAGTAAAAACCAAAAGATTAAATTTATTTGTTTGAAATAACTATTATTTTGCTTTTTTAACTTTAGTAAAATTTATCAAACCAATTTTACAGTATTCTATTACTTGTAATTGTACTCCATCAATTCCAATTAGATACTTTATCGGCTCTCAATTATTCAGAGAAACACATTTATCATAATCAAACTAACTTTATGGCCATTTAGAATGAGGGATTGAAACCGGCGGTGAAGACGCTGGAATAGGAGGACTATCGTCGCGTCGCGGCGATTTGGCGAGCGAGTGCGGCGGCGGGGCAGTCGAGCGGGACCGCTTCCTGCCTTGGCCCAGGTCAGTGATGTTGCCATCCCGCAGGCTACCACCGACCGATCCGCACTGGCAATCGATGCTGGTTGATGATACCCTCCAACTCCTATACCGTGATGGAGCAGCACAAGAGGTTCCATCGGAACTATAGAGGTCAGATGCGGTTAATACAGACAAATGTCTAGTACATGAATTCATGAAAATAAACCTAAAATTGCACAAATAGTTAATCGAGCAACATAAATAATTTATGACAGGTTTTAGGACGGGTTCTTCCTCATAATTTATGAATATTTTATGGTATTTGAGATGTCATATTTTTGAACTTGTTAACGTGATAAATTATCTTTGTTTATTTACTTTGTGCTATTCATCTAGGCTGAAGAGGGGATTAGATGCTAATCCAAAATGTACCACTGTTACATTAATTTGTGTATTTTTGATGATGAGTACCGAAATAACTTTAAATAATACAAATTCCATCACGAAAAATTCAATCACTCAATTAGGTCTTAGATATACAATGCCTATTGTCAATTGGTGTTTAGGTCTTAGATTAGGTATTAGCGTTGTGGACAGGTATGAGTTCCATAGTTGAAACTTACTGTCTCATATTATTTATTTTGAAATGTAATGGGAAATTAGCAAAGTCAGCGTATTGCAGATACAAATTAGAGGTTTTATATTTAAAATGTGGACTTGCATAATAATGCCGTACGAGGTTGATCATTGCGTCGCCCTGTTGTCATCGGTAATACATTCCATACTCACGTCATTCGGTTAAGCAACTGTTAGCTTGTATTGCTATCAACTGTATATCCTATACTCTGTAACTTTTATCTTGTAACTAACGCAGGGCCGTATTTCCCTAACGGCGGACACGGTGGCCGCCGGGGGCCTCGACCTGAGGGTTTCACTCGCAAAATTTGATATGAAAAAAATGTTATTACATTTGTTTTACTTCCCGCTTTACCTCATAAATCAATTTTAATATTATTATTAAGATTATATTTTTTGTTAGCTAGTAGTGGTGTGCTCGAAAATTCGTTTGAAAACTCTAAACGTTTTGAAAAATACTCGAAAAGTTCTAGTGAGTATTTCCCACCAATCTCCGGACGTTTGTGATCTCCAAAATCGCGTAGTAAGGGCCGCAAAAGACGACCGAAAAACATGAATCGGTCATAAAAAACCCGAACATGTGTAAACGACACGGAACCCCGTAATATCGGCTGAAAACGACGTCGGAAAACTTAATATCGACCAAAATTAAGACTGGACCACGTAATAACGGCAGATAATGACGACGTTACAGATAATATCGGCCAAAACTGCGTCCAGGCCAATTAATGCCAGTCGAAATTGACTTCGCATCACATGTCGACGAGAGCTGACTGGCCCGTGTAATACCCCCGTAAATTACGGAGGAAAATACAATGTCGGTCAAAAGGCGATTTTAAACGAAGTCCAGACCAAGTGATATGGGATAGTGACAACCGGATTATGTTTTATCGGCCGAAAACAATTGTCAAACCATGTTTTGTTTATCAATACAAATTCCAGATTGATTTTACTGGCCAAACATGTGCATTCCTACTCATATATTAGTTATAAACCTAGACTATCAAATCTGGAATGTGTCATCCAAATCCCATTCCACTATTTGAAACTACCAACCAACAAAAGTATATTGCTGATGGCTAATACTCACTCGGAAATACTCTAAACTCAAGAATCACCACTCGACTCGATCCAAGAGATTAGCTAGTCGCTAGAGCTATTCGCCGATCGGATGACGTGACAGTACTGGCAATCAACAAAGTTTTACAAAAGCCCTACGTAGTGCTTTTAGCAACGTAGGTTAAGTGTTGAATTATCTTGGAAGCTACGTTAAGAAATAAAAGAGACGGTTTGAAATATTTATGAAAGCTGCGGAAGAAATGAGAGGAGCTATAAATATGAGAGGAGCCAAGATCAGGAAGCTCGCACCACCAAGCGCAGTACCAGACTATTTTTTTCGATGATGACAAAACATCAGACACTTAGTTCCAAAGGAATGGAAAAACGAAAAGTTTAAACTTTTCTGCAGTGCTTGATCTCTTGAAAGCACATCTATAAATACGGGCTAAAAAGTATGAAGAAGTTGCAACGAAATTTGAATTCCTTGAGGATTTTATGAAACTCTATAAAACCAGTCGAAAATCAATTGCAATCAAATTGGTATTGTAACAAATTAATCTTAAAACAAATAAAAAAATAATAGAGGGACCTCACTGGAGTGAGCCACCGGGGGCCACAACGATCCTAAATACGGGCCTGATCTCACGTCTAATCAACTAGAAAAACTCTCCCTTTCAAAAATTGCTGTATTGATTCTTCAAACTGTAATATTGTACATTTAAGTCTTGTTGGCTCTATACATGTTTTGTAAGCAATTAATCTAAATTCTTAAAAGATTCACATACAACATGACGTATCACATTTTAAAAGAAACCCCACTTTTGGAATAGGTAAACAGCAGGAAATATTACTGAATCTGCCATTTAACTTACACACACTAAAATAATTTCAGAACGCGCTCGAATCGAGACCTGAGAAAGAGAAAGTTATACGGCGGGTTCGTGATGAATTAATGCAAACTAACACCCGACCGGCATGTTTTATTGAAAACTAGGAATAGAGCAGAAGAAACCTAGCTCGCCACTTTTTGTGACAAATGCAACATATCATCTGGCTACTCCGATGGAAACGTGTTCCCCGTTCAGGGGAAAGTAGGATTCCACTTTGGATGCCTACAGCGAGGCATTCAGCGTGCCCAAGTGGGTCGCTCGTACATACAGTACATACACAGTGCTGGAAGAGCAGAGCTGTGTGTAGCGTGAGCGGAGTAATAGAACAGCTGACATGTGTATGAGATGATATACAAGCACAAAATATGACATGTACCGTGATTACGTAGGTCGTAGGAACGTTCACAGTATTAAGGAGCAGAGCTATGTGTGGAGCTAGCGAAATAATAGAACAGCTGACGGATGTATAAGATGACATAGACTGTGTACAACTAGGTCGCCAGAAACATTCATAGTCGCGACACTATTATTTGTTAGAGACTTGAAGATTATATACAAGTTTACATGCAAATTGTTAAAAATGGCAAACCCACAATAATTTTACACTCACTGACAAACATCAACGGTCATAGACATTGACATCCTCTTAAACTTACGAATTATTTTAATGAAAAATCAAATCTTTATTTTGAATACGATTTGCTTTAAGGAAATACAATGTAGCCTATTTAATTAGCACAATTACCTAAATCCAAGATACCGTCAGTACATCATCAAAATGGAATGATGTTGAAAGTTGACATTACAATTATATACCATATAAATTTTAGTAAAAAAATGTCATGTAAACCACCTGTTTTGTAAAGAAATGTTCAGTTTTAAGTGAATTTCCCTGTTTTTAATGTTCCTCGATGTAAATTCTTTAATTATCTTTTATTTAGACTAGCATATAGCTGCATACAACTGGTCATGACAAAATATTGGTTTCTCCAAGAAAATTCCAAGAAAACCGAATTAAAAACTGACCTTGGGACTTCTTGATGGTTATTGAAAAAATCTAAATCATGGGAAATTTATATATTCTAATTTGGAAAGATAGATCCGTTACTGCAAGTGCAATGTCTATTCTCCGGAGCAATAATCCTACACTTTTATGAGTTCCACTTAAAGTTTAGCATTTTAAGTAATTGTAGAATTACTCAGTCATAGTGAGTTTTGCACCTTTGCAGGGATCCTTATTTGTATTAATATCCCTTATTAAAATGACAATGCCAGTTTCCAGTTTAAATTGTGATGCGATGGTGTTTCTGCACGATGGTGTTAGTTAAGTTGCGTCCTTAATCGTCTTGTTGCATCCGCGAGTTTTAATAGGACTCGAAAACGAAGGAAACCCTTTGGTTAACTTGCCTCGCGGTAGGCGTTACCTTCGTATTATAAAGCTTGTCACGAGCTTATATAGATACATGTTGTAAAACATTTTCTTGTGAACATTAATGTACAAAACAATAACATTCAGTGCACAAAGTTTACTTGGCAAAGTCTTAATTAGTAAGGAGTCACCGTTGAGTAGCTGAGAACAGCTGTTTAACGTGTCGTTGTTGTTATCACAGTTGGATTACTTGGCATTGTTGTCTAGCGATTGTCTATTACTGCATCTTCCTCTATCATTGTTCATTCAGTCATTTTTATGCCTGAAGTCTTGACCAATATTATGTGTTTGTGTTGGGTTTCTTACTGATTGAAACTTAAACGAGAGACATAAGTAAACCTTTTAAATTAATAGGTTTTTTTATTTTAAAGAATGTTTAGTTAATTTGCGGTAATCTGCTGGGGGTTATGTACTCTGAAAGCGTAAAATATACAACTGTTAAAACTTTTAATCTGTAATGGTTTTAGCGAATTTCCCCTATAGGGAAGAAGCTATGTATATATATATATATGTCCGTGAGCACAATAACTCTTGTAAAAATGATCCGATTTTGATGAAATTTGGTATAAACGTGTAAAGCAACATTTATGACTTTAGGTTTGAAAACCAGCCAGATAGCTCCATCCGAAGGGGTATTTTGGGGGGTTTTGTACCCCAAAAATGGGTTTTTTGAATTTTTTACATATAATTTTTGAAATAGTCAAATATTAGTTTTTACCATTGGATTTAGCTTTAAAAAACACACAATTTGGTATTTTGATCATTCCTCTACGTCAATTGGTTACCGAGATATTCAAAGTGCTAAACACAGTACGTTGTCTAATATTATTCTTATGGGGGAAAAGACAAATTTTATATCTTGCTTATTTATGAACATATACTGACGAAACTTGGTATACGGCTTCATCTGATTGTGGTTTATTGATATTTGCTCAAAAAACAATTTTTTTGCCAAATTATCCCGTCGCAGCAAACCTGCGTACTCACCCCCCATGTTATTCTTATGGAGAATAATTAAATGCTATGTTTCTCTTAATTATGAACATAAATGAATAAAAACTGGTATACGACTTCATACCTCGTTAAGTTCTATTGAAATTAGCGTAAAACCCCATTTATTGTGTTCCTTTTTGCAGCAAACCTGCGTACTCAGCCCCAATGTTATTCTTATGGAGAATAATTAAAATTGCATATGTCTCTTATTTGTCAATATATTTTTATGAAACTGGGTAAGTGGCTTTATGTAGTACTAGCTGACGTACACGTTCTTCGCACAGGGGTTTCTCTACCCGTTCTTTAGTCAATGCAATTTCCATTTTAGTTAGCTTGAAACAGCTGTTCTTGCTTCTGCTCTTTAAGCTGTCAAATCGAAGTGTCCACAGCTGTTCGCATTACAGTTTCTGAATGTTTACTTTCTTCTGAAATATAAACATTGAAACTTAGGACGTTCACCGGGCGTAGCCCGAGGGGATTTTAAGGAAGTGAATAGGCCTATGTGTTGCATGGTTTCAAGATCTACTTATGTGTAAAGTTTCAGCCCGGTCGCTTCAGTAGTTTTTGCGTTCACCCGGAACATCAGACACGACAGACAGAAACCACCTCTTCTTTATAATATTATAGATAAGACATTATATCTCCATTGGAAATTTGCTGAGTATGCAGGTTTGCTGCGACGGGGGTATTTATTTAACTTTAATTTTTCTACAGTTGATAGAAGAGGGTTCTTAAAACTATCTCTTATAAATCACTTCCTTCTTTATTCAACAATGGGGGTATGATATGTCAGATACATCGGTTGATTTTGTGTTAATAAGATAAAATTAATTATTTGAATGGGAGCGAGGCCATGATTGATTGCGGTGCATTATCTAACTTTACATGAAACCCCATCTCAAACAGTTTTTTATTTGGTGCGTCATAGTGCCACTGGGGTAGAATCGGTTCAGTTTATTATATAGTAATGTCCGTAAGATGAGAATATGTTGAAGTCCAGTAGAGCGGAGCCTATTGGGGAGTTTAAATCGGGAATAGGTCTGTGTTTGCCTGGATGGTATTTCAATAAACTGTTGATTGATTGAATATCTTCCTACCAAGTATTAGTTCAACCAGTCTAACACTTGTTATGTAATCGATTCACAATAAACCAACTGACAATCTTTCAGTTCTTTAATATTAGTATGATAAGGTTATTAAGTTTATTAGTCTTGTAAGAGTGTGGTGTTCCATAAGGTGTAATCTATTTATATATAAAACTAATGCTTCTACACATAATGATACTATATAACAGTGTTTTACTTTAAGAAATGTAATAAACTTAAGATTAAATCACATCCAGGGGGCCCGCGCCGGGCCTACTCTTTTGACAATTGCACTTTCAACGTGTGTGGTTTACTATAACAATAAAGCTACAAAGACTATACTAGGAGTTCGTTTTTAATAATAGTATTACATTTAGTTCCCAATACACGTTCCGGAATTTTAGATGTCAGACCATCATAAATAAACGATTCCTATTTCTAGTGTCGGTAGCTTTACAGATCAGAGTATAACACCCTGCTGGACATATTTAAGGCTCCGGTTTACCCTACAGAAACATCTGCGCCACCACGTAAACATGCATTGGGAAAAGGAGCGGTAAGGAGGTCCGCAGGATTCCTGTTTTCGGCTATGAAAATTATGTTATTAATATACTGTAAACGGGATTTGGTAGAAGAAAGTTTCCACTAATGCTATTTTTTAGAATTCCAAAATAATGTTTCTGTCTTACGTTGTTGATGTTTCAAAAAACTCATTTTTGTACATTTAAAAGAGTTTGTAAAAGCAACTCAGTTAAATAGATTTAAAAATTACATTTGAAGATAATATTTTCCTCTTTAATATTATAAATTAACTTTAATTGAAGGGTTTATATAGCAGATGCAAACAGTAATCCTGCAAACCCTTTCCTAGCGCTGGGCGGAAGGGGTAAACCGGAGCCTTAAATGCACAATGTTACGAGATGCTGCCACAATAATTTTGGGCAATGTATTTAAGCTTTTTTGACTTATTACAAACGATTTATTGCCATTTTGAACTATATAAAAACCACTTGAACTGTGATGCACTAATCTGTGATGCGGACCTCTACGCACGTACCTTCGTTAATCTGCCCAGATTGTGCTACGTTAATATATATAGTCGAGCGTCACTCGAGAAAAGTTTCTGGATAGAGGTAACGACTTAAAAAAATTATGCGTGTTATTACGAATTATATACCAATGCACGCGTGCAGTGTAAGTTTAACACATCGGGTGCGGCATGACGAAAATTGTCGTCATCGGTTTCCTGCCACAGGACCTGGTGCCGAAATATTTCGTCAATGTGCCGCGATACTAACATTGAATTGCTCAGAGCCCGGCTCGTGGCAGAATAAGTTGTTTTATGTGTTCAGGCCGGCCGAATAATGTTGTAGGTTAGGTCCCTGGCGTCGCCCGCTGTTCGGCCACGTGTTTCAATTTTGATGAGTCATGCCTTTATATAGTGTATTATATATATATATATATATATATATTTTTTTTTTTATTTGTGTTAGTATCTGTGTATTTTGTGCAATACCAACCCAAACAACCGGGTTTTTTTTAATATTTGGTTGCTAATGATAAGTGGACGTGATAAGTAGACAATGAAGAGACCTGAGGACGCACTTTTTCTTCATAGCAAAAAACATAAACAAATTAATTCAGATTATTTTACCCTCATAGAACTTGTTGTTTGCGGTGCAAGCATTTATAAAATACATTAGGTTTATTTTAGTACCGAAATTCTATTATTTTATTATTACAACACATAAGCACTTGTACCAGCCTGATGAGGAATTGTTTCGGCATCCCAAATAATGAAGTCATTCCTGACGCCACTTCAACATCCGGATACCTTCTAAATGACGTTTCCTGAAGAGGTACGTACACGCAAAGGTAAGATTTTATAAATTTTGATATGTAGGCCATCTTTATGGTCTTATGATTTCAGGTTTAGCACCGAACGTGTTTTAAGAGGGTGTAACCAAATCTGCCTAAAAACCACCTTGAGCGGAGTCATACAACTTGTCTGAGTCAAAACATAAAATTATGTTTAATGTACAGTTTTTAAGGTGAAGAATTGTTTTGACGAATTTTATTATGTTTATGTTTCTATCTTTACGCAACCAGATGTTACGTCTCATCATAGTTAACGAGCTTTAGTTAATACTTGGGTCGATTGATACAAATATCGATCTCACAGAGAGCAACATGAAGCGTTCTGCACTTCCTAGAAACGCTGTGAGAGGGCACAAACTGTCCGTCAATAAAGCTGTCAAGATGACAGCGATCGCGGCTCCAGCTGATCAGCCCAACATTGCGCCAATTGTACCAATCGCTCGCCTCGCATCTCGCCGCCGACCACTATATATAGCTGGGCCGAAATAGTGGCATATGGCAGCATTGTACGGCCTAGACAACATACCACGAATAACTTCTTGTCTCTCTAATTACAATTGTTGCGTGCAATGCATCAAGCGGCTAGGGTGTCGTCGCGTCGGTGATTGTTTTACCCGAGTTTTAAGGAAAAACTCAAATATAATAATGATAAAGTTATATATCTATTATAGTAATGTAAGAAAACCATTCAACTTGTCAGTAAATATAGAGATGTGTTTATAAATATAAATTAAATTGGATTTTATATGAAACATATATTTGTTTGTTAATGGAACTTCTAATAAACAAAAAAGAAAAACAGTGTTTTTACTCTCAGAACGTTATACATTTAAGATTAAGTCAAATCTAAGGGCTTTTACTTAATCAGAAAAAGCCATTTAAACAAGAAGACCTCAGTAATCAATCAATACAACATTTACTGAGTGTTTTCAAACATGTCTGTCTAAAACTTGTCTCTGCAGTGTATCAGTTAGTAAATATTTCGTCATCAGTTTGAACAAATCAAGACCGAACCGCTCCTTATATTTTCAACTGATAGGGCTTTATGAGGACTTCGGGAAAATGACAATAACTGTAGTTATGTGAATAAGTTCAAATGTGGTGTACTAATCGGAGATATGTAAATTCAAACTTAATTTGTATTTAAGAGGATTTTACAGGAGTGGCAAATATAGATATCAACAGATTCGTACTAACACACATTTGGTTTTCTGTTTCGAGTGCGGAGGGCATGGAGTAGGACGATTGGTAATGTCGGACGAGATGATTGTGATAATGAAGCCTGATCCACCAGTCAAGGCCGCGGCGCTTGTGACGTCACACAGTGACCTTGGTGTCGATATCAGTTGGTGATAACACAGAGCGTCGAGCGTCGCTGTCGTTGCGTCGAGGCGCTTCGCACCTCCACGAGTAAACCTCGTTATTGAACTCGCATATAAGATCTCTCATATATACCTTGTGTAGCCAATTTGTTCTTAAACAAATGTATGTGCTAGTTTTTTGAGCGTATAAATGAGTACCATAAAGTAATATCAGTAATATCAATCCTTACCAGAACTGAAGTTTACCTGAAAGAGTTCAAGCTTGTCGTTCCGGTTGATGTAATGTTACCTTTCACTATCTCATTGTTACATTTCCAATTTTATTTTAAGAAAGAGATCGTGTCATATTATAGATCGTTGTAAAAACTACCGAGAATATTAGTTTATTTATAAATGCATGACTACTTTTTTAACTGGATATTTTTGGTTTAAATTTGGAGATAGCTATAAATCAAACCACATAGGTTGGTAATATAATATAACAATTTTGGTCATGTTTGCTAAGTGAAAACAAATCTATACACGCTCGATGTTTGTTCCAACTAACTGTATTTTGATTACGTTGAGTTAATTCTTTTTTAATTAAAACGATACTAACAATTTGTGGCGTTAAAGGCAATATAAATGAAAAAGCGCTTCCAAAGAAAAGAATACTATAAAATATGGTGACATTACAGTTTAAATGGGAGTACACGGCTATTGTTGCAGTTAATTGCAAAATAATCTATATATTTCACTTCAAGATGAGACGGAGGTCGAATTGTACAATGACGCATTTATTAAGCCTTACTATAATGTACTTTCTACAAATCAAAAAATATTGTGAGAATATAACAACTTGACCGAAAGATAACAGTAAAAGAAGTTGCAGTCTGTAGCTGGTTTCATACTTCTCGCGTTGCCACGTAGAGCTAATTAACGTAGAGGAGTATTAATTGTATTTGTAGGCGTGATATTGTATTTGATATCACGCACCACGGTGTGAAACTGAATTGCACGCTGACGGTCCTGCAGGCTCTAGCAGTAGGGGGTAGGTTTTTGGGCGGCAAGATTTTGCCACATAACATGTCAAATAATGATAAAGATAGATTTTACTGAGGCCAAAAGCTCACAACAACAATTATCGTCGAAAACCTAAATTAGAAAGTTACCTAAGATGTGAAAACAATAAACTGCAACGCCATTTATAGTTAGGTGTCTCTTTACGGGCTAAATAATGGAGCGATTAATTATTTTTGAAGACCTAAATAACTTATTTAATTTATAGGATTGAGATTTGTAATATATAAAATTACTGTAATATCTTTAGCATATTTTGGATATGGGTTATATGTAAATGTACAATTTGATGAACATAAAACTGTACTTGAATGTGTCTAAAGTAATTTCGTGGAGTAAAATTAATTTGGAGGGTGCGGTGGAGTTTATTTGTCCGAAAATTTTGTTTGGGGCATTAAACCTATAGAGCTTCTTTCCAGGATAGAAATTAATAAACGGTATCAGGAAACTGACACATACTTTCTCCCTTCTTAGCCAAACTTTAATGACAAAAATATTTGTTATTTACTAAATATAGAATATGAAGTATAGATAAATGTACAGAAAATTGTCTAAAATAGTTGTTTTCAGAAATATCCACCCAAATTGCTTTTTTGGAGGCACTATAGAGTCCGTTGCTACACACAGTAGTTTTGAGAGGGGAAATGCCCCCTTGCCCCCCCCCAGGGTTAAATAGCAACACATTTCGAACATCATCTGTTGGTCAATGCTAACTTGACCTGCATATCAAATGAAATTGATCAGTAAATAAGAGAGAAATAGTTATTTTTGTATTCCCCATAAGAATAACATTGGACAACGTACTGTGTTTACCGCTAAATGAAAATTCAATTTTCTCCGCAACTAGCAATCGTAGAATAGTAATTTAAAATACTAATTTATTTAGTTTTTTGAGCTCTTTTTAATGGTGAATAGTAATCTTTTTTAACATTTATGATTTTTTATGAAAAATCCAAAAAACTGAATTTTTGATGTTTTAAGTCCTGTAATTTCGGAACCCGCATTTTTCCAGAAATGCGGGTGGTGTCATTTTGTTGGAAACCTAAAGTTCTACAAACCACGAAAGTTTAATCAAAATCGTTAGAGCCGTTTTTGAGAAATTTGGATTTTTCATGTTTTTTGGCGGTTTTTGGGGGATAATTACCCTTAAAAATCAAAAATTCAAAACAATGAAAAAAACGCCTGGAGATATCGTGGATTAGTACCTACACGCCAAATTTCATAAAAATCGGCCCATAGGTTAGGGCTCTAGCTCTGTACACATCCACACAGACACACACACACACACACACACACACACACACACACACACACGGACACACACACACACACACAGACAGACATCACGTAAAAACCACTTTTTTGGGTTCAGGGAGCACCAAAACGAATATTTCCACTGACAACTCAAATTCGAAAATTTTTACGAAAACAATACTTTCTCCATATACTATGTATAGGGGGAGAAAGTAAAAATTCAAGTCTTTGTTAACTGTATAATTACAAGTTGATATCGTCTTAATATCGTAACGATTAACAGGCGTTATAAAAGTGAGACCGAAATAGAATAAACACATCAAGTTTAAAACTTAAACAATGTTTAATCTACGTTAAAGTTTTGTTTATAATTAATGTTGAACCCTGGCAATCCTTAAATAGAACGGATTGCAGCGTTTGCAGCCGTGCACCAGTCAAGTTACACGGATTACAATGTTTAACTTCATTGCAGGGGGTTTAAATAAATGGCCCTAGCACGAAAATGGTTAGGGTGGATAAAAGCAGCAGTATTCCTTAAATATTTAGTGTTCTCTTAAATGTACGTTTGTGATAAAAACTTGGTACACAACAAAATGCTTCTATAAGCTATACTTAACATGAAGAATAGCGAAATATTAAGTATTTCACAAAACGTTTTGCTTCAAGATTAAAAAATATAAAATAGACAAAATGTTTATTAGATCAGTTCTATGTGGACTGAGCGGCAATCCAGGCAAACCCGGTAATCAGTTGTATCGAATTGTGATCTAAGTTTTACAAGAACAGAGTAACAAATATTTAAGCAACAACAAACAAACAACTATCATAACACTTACCGTGAAAGCAAACATCGTATTGAACGAATAATAAATAAATATCTATATATTACTTTAACAGTATACCGAGAAGAATTGTAGAAAGGGGTAATAGCAAGCAATGAACTGTACGTTGACAAATACGCTGTTCAAATAATATCGATAAAATTTTACTTATGTGTTTAAACAGCGGTAATGCAAATTATTTAGAGCAGTCCCAATATTGTCGCAAGATAAGATAAGGAATAGGTAGGGGCCGTATATCAGCCCGCGCCGCCACAAGGCTCTTCCCCATTCCAACTTCAGACGATTTCGGCACTGAAATCTATATTTAATTGAATTAGATTTGTGAGATCTACAAATCTTAAAGTGAAGTTTGAGCGGGAAGCAATGTCGGTTTGAAGAGTAGGCCTCACAGACATTTCTACAAGCACTTAGATATATTTATTGAGATATTGTAAGGTTGTACTGTTGTAACCTATAGGCCAAACTATTTTACCTAATTCCTATAGCCTACTCGTACCGGGAGCAAATTCCATGACTTTATACAAACTTCAAGTAAAATGAAAGAACGGAAAAAACAAATATTATGGCGTTGTGCATTTTAACTGTAACAGGGGGTATATCATACCTATTAGCTATCTAATAAAAACATTAATTATATCTGTGACCCTCTTAAAATAATTATAAAATTAATTAATGTAATATAAATATGCTTTGTTCAGTTTTAACATTCGATAGTAAAACTTACCGTTACACTTAAATGATTGGTTGCTAGATTTTCCCTCCTACAAATGTTTAGGGCAGCTGTCAAAGGTAACTGAATTTTGATCAAATAGTATACAGTTTAATAGTGCCCAAATCTTATATAAACAATCACAGTCGGTGTTACAAGATTCACACTGCTGAATTATGTAGGGTTGATCGGCGTTTGGTATGCCTGTTTCCGGTGCAGCCGCGGTGGCGGAAGCGGCGGGTTTGACGGTCGACGGCGAGCAAGGGAGGGATTTATTTAATAAGGACGGTTAAATCGGGCAATCGCTATTGTGCGAACGTAATCAATAGGGACGTATAACAAGGGCGGCCATGGTTGGCGGGCTCGCGAGAAGCGATGTTGTTAAGTCAATGTGTTAACGGTAAGAGACATGTAGCACAGTTTTCTTTTTTTAAAACTAACGTAGTTTTTTCACAAGTGTAATTACAGACAATATCAAAGATAAAGGAGAGCAACAAAAACTCATAAAAAATCAAATATAAGCTAAAACTCTAAAAACCTTAAAATTCTGCAGTTAGTGAGAATAAATTAAGTCAAAGGTTTCAGACAAATTATTTTTAGAATAGTTCAATGTTACTACCGTACCAAATAAATAGTGGAACAATATTTAATTTAAAATTAATTGACTCAATTTAAACAAGATACATATATAAAAATGTGTCGCGATCGCTATAACATCGTGAAAGAATGGACAATTAAATATTATTATTGTAGGGGAAGAATATAGAATGTTCATAAACGTTACCGTCAATGGTAAAACATTCGAGTCGGGATCAATTGCAATGCATTTTGCACGTTTTGCTGATACATTTTTGCTACTAGCTTTTTCACCACACGGTAAATAATCTACAGTATAAACTAAAACATCAGAATAAAAGCGTATTGTAGTTTCCATTTAATTATTTAAAATATCACAAAGAAGACAAAATAGCGGAAAACCATGTTCAACTAGCGAACAGCTTTTGACGACCCGTCACGGGAATTCATTGTCAAAGTTGTTTCCGAATTATCAACATGTCATCACTATCAGGCAACACGCCGCGCTTCGGTCGCTTTGACCGCCGATAATCCCGATATTCGGTCTAGTTGCAGTTGTTTTTCTACGCGTTGACAACGTTTGGCCCCGGTTAAACGGCGGGAGATGACACGCAACGCTCGCGGCGGCCTCTGTCGCGCGGCGGTGGAACTGTGTGCGGTGAGGCCAATCAAAGCCCGTTGTCCTTGTATTACACGCTCCAAATGTCGGGTTGAGAGTGTTTTAAACCTTAGATAAAATTACCCACTTGTCAATAGAAAAATAAATCCTTGACGTCGTGTTTACCGAACCACAATAAAATTGTAATGCTTTATATTAAGTAAACTATTTATAAGTAAGGATTAAACGTACCGTATTTGATAATTACACGCAATTGTTTTACTCTTAGTAGTTTATCATTTTTTAAATTATTCACATTTAACAAGTAATATTCCTAGACGTAAAAAGTATATTTATCCTTTCTATGGGATTATTCAACACAAATTTATAAAATTCCATTCTTACGTTACATATTTGTATGTTGTTTTTTTCTGTACGGATCATCATTTCGGAGTTTTTGTTTAACAGTCTCTTTCTTTAATTGCCACACTTTGTTTGTTGTTTGTTCCCAGAAGGAAAAGCTTGATCTTTTTTGTTTAATATATCGTAGCTTTACTAATTCCGAATTTTAAAAATGCTTCAATTAGTATTGTAGTTTTGGTAAGAACTGAAAAAAAAAACTCTTAAGGACACAAATGGCTCGTACTTTGTTAATGTAATTTTGGGGAAATGCTCAACTAAATAAAAATTGAATATTATGTCATGTTATTATATTTTTGGATAATGAATTTCAGCGGAAAATATCCCCGCTTGGAATTTCAAATTGAAACCTTGTTAGGGAGTTGTACGACAGTATTAACGGTTTGTCTCTTAATTTATTGCATAGTCTCACAAAAACACATCCAATATGAGATAATAAAGTTGCAGTTTCGGGGCGGCACGCGATGTAAATAGTAATGAATTGCATCAACCGTCGTCGGCGCGGCGGCCCGCCCTGCGCACGGCACTGCCACACAAGCCCTGTCGTGTCACCGTCGGCGGCCCGCCCTGCGCACGGCACTGCCACACAAGCCCTGTCGTGTCACCGTCGGCGGCCCGCCCTGCGCACGGCACTGCCACACAAGCCCTGTCGTGTCACCGTCGGCGGCCCGCCCTGCGCACGGCACTGCCACACAAGCCCTGTCGTGTCACCGTCGGCGGCCCGCCCTGCGCACGGCACTGCCACACAAGCCCTGTCGTGTCACCGTCGGCGGCCCGCCCTGCACACGGCACTGCCACACAAGCCCTCTCGTGTCACCGTCGGCGGCCCGCCCTGCGAACGGCACTGCCACACAAGCCCTGTCGTGTCACCGTCGGCGGCCCGCCCTGCGCACGGCACTGCCACACAAGCCCTGTCGTGTCACCGTCGTCGCGGCCCGCCCTGCGCACGGCACTGCCACACAAGCCCTGTCGTGTCACCGTCGGCGGCCCGCCCTGCGCACGGCACTGCCACACAAGCCCTGTCGTGTCACCGTCGTCGGCGGCCCGCCCTGCGCACGGCACTGCCACACAAGCCCTGTCGGGTCACCGTCGGCGGCCCGCCCTGCGCACGGCACTGCCACACAAGCCCTGTCGTGTCACCGTCGGTGGCCCGCCCTGCGCACGGCACTGCCACACAAGCCCTGTCGTGTCACCACGTCTACAGCTAATGTATTGTACACTTTTAGTATGATTAACACCTTAATACAATGCATTGAGCCTTGCATCCGCGTCCTTCGCCCATGTTACTGTGGCTTAGACCACCGTGTATATAAATACGTCAATTTAATATAGGCAATAAACATACGAAATAAATATTAAAATTATGAATATAAAAGTAAGTTCCCTGTGATGTTTCTCGGGGTCCCGGTTAAGAGCCTTGGCACCATATAAATCCCTAACTAAGTGTGTTCCGCTAGTTGTGGCAAACAAAATCACAGACAGAGGTGCAGAGCGTGCTACCGAAAAGCGAAGAGCTGATATTTCATTGGTGTTGAGTTGGTATTTCATTTTAAAGATTTTTCGAGGATTCTCAGGAATAAAGGGTTGATTGGTTTCAGCAAATCTTTTGCTTCTCATTTAGCTATTTTTTTTATATTTCAGACGACGAGTAGTACTTTGTTTTAACAGATTAAACTTATGTTCAGAAATGTATTTATTCTTATGCATTAATTTAAGAAAATGCACATTTCTGTTGTAAGCTGTTAAACTTTTTTGAATTCAAGTTCCTGGTCTCATACCTTATCACAATAATTAATGACGTCAATAGTGCTCGGAATGTATAGGCAGTTTTCTTTCCTAACCGGGCTCCGAAGTATCTCTCAACGGGTTCATGGAGCATGTGAGCAAGTGAAATTTAAAAACAAATCCATGCCACATGGTATAATTTAAACTTGGGTCTTGTCTTTATATGTGTATATATTAAATTTACAATCTAAACATAAAGAACGGACTAACTAAACACTAAAATCTTAATGTAACCAAGAACCAATAGTATGAATTCTGGATTGACGTAGAAGTGGAAGCACTTCACAATCTTAGTTAAAAGAAATAAAAATTTTAAAAAACTCGTTAGCTATATGTAGAGAGTTTTATGAAACTCAGATATTCTCGTTGCAGCTTCCTAAATACGATTGAAAACAGCAAATAGTATTCATGAACTCCGTTATATTTCTTTATTTCTGATTAATTTTTAGATTATTAAGTTGCCCTTTCCATTTGATCTAAGTTAAATTTATTTGTCATTAATTTTACCCATCACTACCTTTTTCATAGCATTCTTATTGTCCATGACAAGATTCCTACCTGTTTTTTATAGTAAACTTAATCATGGCTCAGACCTAACATACTTTTTATTGCAAACATTCCTAGAAAAAAAATTACAGAACTCCTGAGCGAGAAATGTACTACTGGGATCTCCAACACACACCCAAAACAACAAATAATATATTTGAGCCAAAATTGCATTAAAAGGAAACAAGTGATGTCGTCAGTTGCAATTAAGCAAAGTCACATGTACTGTTTAGGGCTTTCAAATTACAACCACCGATGATCAAATATCTTCCTCCTTCTCTAGCACGCACTGCATTGTTATGTTGTACTTAACTTTAACGGAAATCTTCATTTTAAGATGAAAACTAAGTATCAAAGCACTCCAATCACTATTATTTCATAATGTTGTTTCGTAAGAACAAAAGTCCGGTGTAAACATGTAGTATTACCAGTATATACTACAGTATATAACCTAATTTCTTAACGTATTAATATGGAGCTAGTTATCAAAGGGTTTTGTCTGAAAGGGTTGTCTATTTGACTGATAAAACCCTGTCTCCCCTAAAGCGGCTTTATTTGTTAGTCCTATTGCGTTTATTACTTCAATAAACAATTTAAGGTACAGCCTCCGACGTTTTTTTAGTAATTCAGAATACCGTTTTTTTTTTTTTTGCTCAATTATTCACTTGTTTACTTATAAATAAAACCTTCGTTTGTCCTTCAAGAGCATTCACAAGGTTGTTTAATTTTTATCACTTTAACGAAAAAGTTGTCTATATAGCTAATCGCAAACATTCCGCTGACTTAGCGTATCGGGGTAAGCATTAGTCTTATCATTTCCAGGAAAGCCGGACAAACTAGCGACGTCGGACCTGGGTCTCAGTGCCGAATCGTATACAGTATACTATTACGTAGGGTATAGTATAATTTACTAGGGTAAATCCACCCTTTGAATTTACCGCTATTGTATCACCTAATTGCTAGACCTACAAAATGAATAAAACATGCTGAACAGTAATAAACCATGCTTTTGCTGGTGAAGAAGGTATCTCAGAGTGCCAAATAAATACTGGTGCACTCAAATATAAAGACACTGCAACTTTTTCAACAATATAAGACGAAAACATCTTTTACAACCCAATATCAGGAGCAGATCCTCTCATCCCACCAATTCCTCATTGTTTGAAGGCCTACTGGTATTTGGTAACGAATTACGAAGCTCTATTGACATTTTTAATGTCAAGATAGATTGGCAACACTTAACGATGGTTTGAGTTTTAGGACGCTTTACAATTTAAAGTTTGCCATAAGAATTGTAAAATTACTGGCACATCTCAGTGAAACATTTAAGGAAGCACATTATTATTTTATGTTATTATAGTGTTATTTAATCAGATATTAATAATATTATACTTCATTAGGTAAATAATGGAAATTCATAGTTTTTTCTCTACTACTACACCAAAACTATGTTTTTGTTTTTTTCAAAGGAGTATTTGCAATCGGAAATGATAAATCAACTGAAAATATGAAACCCTATGTTAAAAGTTGGCATCTGATGTGATTACAACTCAACTAAAGGTTAGTTAGCAGCGGCCTTGGACATTTGAGCCCCAGAGTCTGGTTACGGTAAGACGAAGCTTATCTACATCGCTCGATTGTAGCCTACGCACTGCATGTACAGCCCATGGTGTAAGTAATAGTACAATATTACAATGTAGTAATAGTAATGGTACAGCCTACAAACCGACGATTCGCTTCCCCAAAACGGCGCGGCGCGGCGGTCTGATTCCCATTGGGTATGTGTTGAAGAATAGCTATCATCTATATATTATACGTATATATATATATATATATATATATATATATATATATATTGTTTAAACAAATTACTGATTCGGTAATTTTTGACCTACACAACTGTTATTTTGTATACATGTGTTGTACCAATCAAAAGCTCTTACTATGTAGATTTGTTCATGGGGTTTAAAAAACATTTACCATAAAAATTCCGCCTTTTGGCTTTAAAGGTTCAAATGTTTGTCTTAAGGAAATATATCGAAACATTTAATTGAATATTTAACAGCTGTCGATACACTAACATGACCATGTCTCTAGTATAATTCAAATACTGGAATGGCAGCAACACAATATAAATCAATAGGACCATATTCGAACGGGGTGATTCGTGGAGAGAAAATATTTGCTCAAATTTGAGCAACTGCATCCTCTGGTATCATTTGACCTCATTAAGTCTTTCTTAAGTATTGAGGTATAAAAAACAAGTATGAAACAACTAAATAAACAGGACTGACGTAACAATTACGATGTACTATGTAAACTGGATAAAATAAACTCTACATCTCACAACACTAGAGATTATTTTTAAACTTATACTGCATTTACATACAAGACGGTAAAAATTTAAAAAAATATGGTACTGGGCAACACCACGCAACAACACGTATTATACTAATCAAGAAATCATTTTATGTACTATATCCCATACGGATAACGGAAAGATTAAACTGGTATAATAATGACAGTATATAAGCTTTTCTTTAGGGCAGTCAAATAACGGTGTTCCATCACTCATTTACAAGTAAAACTTCAACTCTTTACATAAAATAGCTAAATTATTACGGCATTATAATTAATTGTCCATTCTCACTAACGACAGTTTATTACATTGCTTCGAAATATGTATTGTTAGGTTATTATTAACATTTTACAGCTTATTGTGTTCAAAACACAATCACAAACTGATTATGTTATAGTATTATTATGTTACTGTAGTATCTATTGAGAAAGTACTAAATTAAAACTGGGAAATGTTAGCTAAACAATTTATATATGTAAATATTTTCTAAGGTAAATAGAAAAAGTGTACTTGTAAAACCTTCGGGATTTTTCCACTAAATCTTTTGCATGTAAGCAACTAAATATATAAATATCATATACTTTTAACTGAATAAGTATGCTGGTTCTACCGTGATACAGGATTTGGCTTAGAAATTTATGAATTTTGACTTCATGAAAATCTAGTTTTATTTTTATTTAATTACAACAAAAACATAACCCCGCCAATAAACACAACGGATTGTAAAAATAATCTATTTATAAAATTGTTGCTATTATTTTTCCGTGGTATCAGCCAAGAACAACGCGAACTATTTATTTTCCTACAAAGTAACACACATCTTAGTAAGATTGCACAAACTACTCACGCATTTGTTTAAATTTTGGGAACATTTACAACCAGTATATCAGTCCTTAATCATATTGGTAGCATTTATTAAAAAAACAAATGTATGGATTGGATATAATCTACTTGAGGGGCGTCTTTGCTAGTGTACTTACATTTTTAACATTTGGTTACCATAATAGGGTATATCGTTATTCAGTTAAAAAAAACATTAACTAAGTCTATAGGCATTAATTTAGTAATACCGTAATATTTGAATATTTAATCAAGTTTAAAAAACAATGAAATATGTGTGTATTATTTCAAATTATCGAAAACATTCCAATGACGTTAGTTATTGCCAGAGTATCATTATCTCTCGTGAATTTACGTTCAAATAACTAAAAAGTCTTGACTTAGCAAAATAATCCAGCAACGTCGACACGACGATGTGTTCTCCTGGACGGAACGGGGCGCGCGAAAGTGCAGCGCGTGCATCGCCATCGCCGCTCTCACGCCATCCGCTGGCCGCTGGCCGCTAGCCGCTAGCCGCGAGTGCAGTTTCTACTAGGCTAATTGCAGACCAATAATTGAGTTTTGTTTCTCATACGCACTAATTATTGTAGTGGAGCAAATTTGCACTGTACACATTAGGCAAAGTATTTAGTGGTGTCTGCGGTCGGGATTCAGTGAACGTTTTGCCTTGCTGAAAAATGTCTCCAGTACGTCCAGAGCTAAGGCACAATGGTAGCAGAGGTAATAGCTGCAAGGTTAATGTCTACAGAGTTAATGCCAGCAGAGTTAAATTAGTCATATTAGTCTTATTTTGTACAAAAGTAGTTCAAAACATCTTACGACAAAACTTAAACATTGTTTATTTAACCATGACAAATAATATGAATCGAAAATATGTGTACTTACAAAATAACCAGTAACACTAAATATATTTTGGTACCAAAACCCTCTTACATACTTGTAAAAGAAATTTCTCCTGACACAACTGATTATATGAACTGAGTTTTAATATATTAATGAATATTTTGGTGCAGTTTAATAGAATAATAAGACATTTCTAAATACCCCCCGTCGCAGCAAACCTGCGTACTCAGCGAATTTCCAATGCATTGATATGTTTCTCACTAGTACATAAAGCCACTCACCAAGTTTGACAAAAATACATTCATAAATAAGTGATTTATTACATTTTATTTATTCCCCATAAGAATAACATTAGGACTGAGTACGCAGGTTTGCTGCAACGAGGAAGATAAGAAATGATTTTTTATGCAATTATCAATGTAACTGAACCAGGTGAAGCTACTTACCATGTTTTATTAATTTATGTTTATAATTAAGGGAGATATAAAACTTTACTTATTCTCCATAAGAATAACATTAGGGCTGAGTATGCAGGTTAGCTGCTACGGGGACAATCAAAAAAACATTTATTTTTTGTGCAATTATCAATATACCAGTACAACCTGAAGCCACATACCAAATTTCATCAATATACATTCATAAATAATCAAGATATCAAATTTTATTTATTCTCCATAAGGATAACATTGGACAACGTACTGTGTTTAGCACTTTGAATATCTCTGCAACGGTTTGACGTAGAATCACAATTTAAACACCAAATTGATTGTTTTGTGGAGCTGAAGTGATTGGTAAAAGAAAATGTGAAGTTTAAAGTAAAATTAACTGAGGAAAAGCCAAAAACCTTTTTCCCATAAGATTAACATGGGAGATTTTATGAGCATGTTTTTTGGATTTTTTCCGCAACCACTTAACCTAGGTTAATAATTCAAAATACCATATTATTTGTTTTTTTAAGCTCTATAACATGGTCTAAACCTGAATTAAGTGTTTTAAAAATTATAGGGTAAAAAATGCAAAAAACAAATTTTTGGAAAATTTAAAACCCCCATAAACCCCCCTTCCCATAGTCCGATTTTTCTGGTTTTCGAACTTAAAGTCATAAATGTCAGTTTACACATTTGAGCCAAATTTCATCAAAATCGGACGTTTTTTACTCAAGTTATCGCATTCACGGACACATATATAGATATATATATATATATATATATATATATATATATATATATATATATATATATAGATATATATATATAGATATATATATATATATAGATATATATATATACATATATATAAATTTGAACGAATAGTGTTTTGGACATCTGGGGACCTCAAAACAAAAAGTTATCATGGTCTCGGGCTTAAGTCTTACCATGAGACCTACGGTAATAGCTTCTTCCCTATAGGGGAAATTCGCTAAAACACTGGTTACCGTTAGTTACAAATATATTAATCAGTGTAATATGTGTATTTCCTTACATTATATTTTAAAACTAGAGGGGGAGGGGAGTTTGAATCAAAAATTTAGTTTATTTGAGCTATTTTAAAACAACTTACATTTTTCTAATAAATTAAAATGTAAATTACCATACAAACAACTCAAATAATCATAAGGAATCATAACTAGAAACTATTCTTTTACATTTCTAATACTAAATATATTTGAGAGCTTAATCAGTTTAGTTTTGAATGATAACAACAGTAATTGTATAATACACACCAGATCATTATACTAAACATGACAAGCCTGTTTACCTCTTACATATTTTAAAGTTAATACTATTAATGATGAAACATAATTACTTTATTGCAAATTTTAAAAGTGTAGGCTTTAACAAAATATTCTGGTAACATTTGTTTTGTAAAAAGGTAGGTTAATCTTACTTGATTTAAAATACGGTAATATGCCGGAAACCTCGTTTGAAATTTTGTATCACCAATTATATTATAATAAATAAATTTCTGTAAATTACTCCGAAAATTAAAAAAACTAAAGTAAATTAGACTATTAAAAAAATAAATATCAACACACTAGCATTCTGTTTTATTTAATACGATTTCCTTGTTAATTTTGGCAAATTGTCTTTTTAATTCCAAGTAGTTTTTGAGAGTTCAGAATTTATAATTGTTAATATGTAGTAATATGCAAAACACACTGTTAAAAGTTAAAATTTGTATATATTCATGACTTTTGTTCCAATTACTTTGTTATAAAGACATTTTAGTCATAATAACTACAACACCTTTTTCTTATTTCATTAATTTGATTTAAAGTTCAATATTTATTTCACACTATTTCCTAAAGCCAGCAAAACTATTTTGTTTACCCATTAACACGGGACATTTTATATTGAAAATATATATAACTCATTATTTCAGCTGAATTGCCACTGAAATACGCGAGCAAAACAATCATAACACACACAATTTAGCCAAGCTGTAAATCTCAGTTATAGAATCGCATTAGAGTAGTGAAATGGGTCAGAGTGTGACCAATGATGTTGAAGCCGAATTGCGCCCTGATTTGCAGATTAAACACATGAATAGTACGACAACACAAATAAAACTATAATCTGAAATATTCAATTAGTGATGGATAATTTTGATAGTGGTTGAAAATAAGATAGTTGTACAATTTCTTCCAGACAGAAACGCCATATTTATGTCGTTCCCAAAGTTTTCAATGAAGATGTCAAACAAATTATATAAAAAGGTTCTGACGGATGAATGGAATAAAAATCTCCAATTATGAAGTGTACTCTAATCTCTTCCTCAAGATATATTTACTATCTACAAACAAGTGAAATGGTAATTTAATGTTAATTTAATGCAAAGCTAACAATTACTTACAATGCGGTGTAGCGGTTTTATTTACGCAAATGGCGGAAAGCGCGTCAGCGCTGTTTTCATTGGGCGCATAACGGCCATTTGATTGAAAGAACAATAGTACCTATACTAAGGCGTAGGTCTCGTGGTTACGGTTTTGAAATTGTAAAGAACATGTTTATTTTTAGCTATAGGAAATTATTCGTTTATATAGCAGTTCAAATTAACTATATAATAATGATTACACAATAATCTTTCAGTAAGGATAAAATATTTTCTCTTACAGCCCAAGAGGTACTTGTAACCTTTAAATCTATATTATTAGTGTTACGAGATCTGTTATCCAAGAAGGCAAAGAGATTACCTATGTATGTCATTGACGATTGCCGAATCATTCATTTTCACAGTGTTGATAAGACTAACGGTAGCTTAAAAATATATGTTCTCTCAAATATAACGTGTTATTAAAAGGTAACAAAAGATGTAATACGAGTTCCGTACAAATTTACGGAACATGTACCGGTAGTTGACAGCAGAACTGTTATATATACCATCGATTTATATCTACGGTTAGATACATTTAACAACTATATATATATATCCTTATTACTGTTATTAGATATACATGAAAAACATTACCGCTCGTAATCCAATTTAATTGAGTTAAAACCAACATAAGTTTATTTTCGGAAATAAATCATTGTTTACTTTCGCCGAATTACACTGACGCATTTGAATCCAATTATTCTCTAATTGTTGCTTAAAATAGTGCGTTGCATTAGAGCAAAGGTCATTTCAGTTGATAAGCGTGCAGTTTAAACAGGTTTTGGAGGTCAATCGCATTATCGCCGAAATAAGCTATGAAGTTTTACGGTTTTGGCGGCGCCTTGACCCGCGAAATGCAGCTGCAGCTCTCGGAGGACATTAGTGATGATGATAACGGTGTTCAGATAACACCACTCAGCTACAAGTGTGAAAATGTCATTGATTGATCCGCTGTAACGAGTAACAGCTTCTGCTTTCATGGAGTAAATTATTATTTTAGTAATAACGTAAAATGTTACTGTAAATACAGAATTTAAAGATTTGTTCAGCGATTGCGGTGATACTGATGTACAATTTACTGTAAGTGTGCATTGATATCATCCAAGGTATTTACTTTACAACCTTAAAATCTGTATTATTAATTTATATTATTAGTAACGTAGAGATCATACAGGCTGGTACATTGCTGTTGAGACGATGCTTACAAAACGATAAACTTATGTTGCGGTTATACGTGAAGAAAAATTTGGAGAATTTTGAACTCTACGAAGAAAGGTGAGTCTTAATAAATTAACAGTTTTAATAAATTGTGAAAAGAATCATTGTTTATAACGAAGTGGTGTTACCTAATGGGTTAAATAAACAAGCTTGCACACTCATGAGAAAACCTATGTTTTGAATACACACTTTAAAATTCCCGAAGCCATAATGACATTTTTCAGGATTTCCAAAGATATGTAAAGATATAAAATTGTAACGAACCAACATTTTTAGTTTTTTCAAAGTAGTTATGACTGATTCTATTTCACCATGATAAAATTTCAAAGCACTCGGACAAAATAAATACAGTGCTAGTGTAATATTAACAATGGGGTTTTAACTAGTATTGCAAACTTTATTAATTAATTTATTAATATTATAACGAAAATGTGTCAAGGTAAACGAAAATATATAAAGATAGACACTTGCGTCATACAATGCAGTTTTAATTTGTAGCGAAACCTTATATATGGGTCAAAAAGAACTAGGCTAGTCCTTCCTAATTCAGTTAGTTCAGCCCTACATTTCATGACATAATTTCCTATTGTTATGCTTTGCCAAATGAATAGTCACTAAGAGTGAATTAAAATGTAGTGCGCATGTGTCGGAAACTCGTAAAAGTTTACATCAGGAAATTGCGGTGATTTATTTGTCGTTCTCCGACGGAATGCGGAAGTAAAAATCGCGGCATCGATAGTTATCGAGTGTAAAAAATGGCTGACATGAATGGAAGTATTTATAAACAACGGGAACCGGGCCAAGGTTGGAGTAGACAAAAGTTACGACAGAGTTTGCGTAAGCACTGGAACTAGGTTATGCACAAAAAAATAAAATAATAATAAAATATAAATATTAAAACAGACTCACTTCAGACAGAAGGTGTAGAACAGGTCCAAACATCTTCAAAAACTACACACACTTGTCAAAACAGCACTTTTCAAACTCACTAAACATCGTGCGGCGACTGTGAAATTGTTAGGTTATAATTTTAAAAAGCGAAATTTCGGGGTGAAACTGGCGCCGGGGAGCGTCGAAGGGGGCGCTCGGACGAAGACTAACTCGGGAGAGGCTCTTTCAATTCAGTTTGGCCTTGGAATGCACAAAATGTGCAACGTGCACTAGCGAAAAACTGCATCGGCCGCCATGCACCAGACCCTTGCATTGCCCAACTCGGCGATGCAGCTCGCTGCAGTTCGGCAGTGTTCGGCGGTTCCCCCTCCACGGCGGCCCCCTCCCCGCGCCCCCGCTCCCCCCCAGTGCATCCACAGTCTTAAGACGTTCTCAATCGATATTCCCCTAATTTCCTACTTCGCCCGAGTTCGCGATTTCATTAAAATTAGCGCACTCCTGGGTTCCTTCCTGGCAGTCTGAGCAATCAGCCGAGGATTAATATTACTCCCCCGGGGCTCGCCTTAACACTATCTGTAGCGATGCGACTGCATAACAAACCTTACCTTCTTACAACAGTCATACAGCTGGATTGTAATGATAATACCGGTTATTACAATTTAAATATCTTTAATGATAGCGTGTTTGAGTTTTTAAAAGGAAATTAAATTCTAAATACTTCTCAGGATCCCCATTTCAGAGGCACTCCTCAATCCCATTTCAGAGGCACTCCTCAATTATAATATGCGTCACGGTTTTCAGTTATTTTATTCGGTAAGTCTTCATCTGTAAGAAAAACAACTTAGGCCTACTCCTGAGAAGCCGGCAACATGAAATCTTGGTACTGTTCATCCTCATGCTACTACTGACTATTCAACTTTTGCTATTTCATAATTCCAGTCCAAATTGTAAAAAAAATAGCACTGAGGTTCCCAGATGCCAAAAACACTATTCGTTCAAAACTGTATATATATGTGTGTGTCCGTGAGCACGATAACTCTCGTAAAAATAATCCAATTTTGACGAAATTTGGTATAAACGTGTAAAGCAGCATTTATGACTTTAAGTTCGAAAACCAGACAGATCGACCTATCCGAAGGAGTATTTTGGGGGGTTTTGTACCCCAAAAATGGGTTTTTTGAGTTTTTTACATATCATTTTTGAAAATGTCAAATTTTTTCCCCATTGGAATCAGCTTAAAAAGACGCAAAATTTGGTGCTTTGATCATTGCTTTACGTCAAATGGTTGCAGAGATACTGAAAGTGCTTAACACAGTACGTTGTCCAATGTTATTCTTATGGAGAATAAGAAATAGTGTATATCTCGCTTATTTATCAACCTATCCTGGTGAAACTTGGTATATTGCTTCATATCATTGTGGTCTATTGATATTTGCACTAAGAACATTTTTTTATCTATAGTTCCCGTAGCAGCAAACCTGCGTATTCAGCCCCCATGTTATTCTTATGGAGAATAAGTAACGTGTTATCTCCCTTGATTATGAACATAAATTAATAAAATTTGGTATGTGGCTTTACCTACTTGAGTTATATTGATATTTGTATAAAACCCCATTTGTTGTGTTCCTTGCTTCAGCAAACCTGCACACTCAGCCGCTATGTTATTCTTATGGGGAATAATTAAAATGTCATAAATCGTTTATTTATGAATGTATATTGATGAAACTTGGTATTTGGTTTTATGTGGCATTAAGATACATATATATGCATTGTAAATTCGCTGAGTACGCAGGTTTGCTGCCACGGGGGTATTATCAATTTATGTTTATAAACAAGCAAGATATCACATGTTTATTATTCTCCATAAGAATAACATTATAGCTGCTGAGTACGCAGGTTTGCTGCCATGGGGACCACAAAAAAAAGAGTTTTGTATGCAAATAGCATTAAAACCCAACCATATAAAGCCACATTACCAAGTTGCATTAATATATGTTCATTAATAAGCAAAATATACAATTTTACTTATTCCCCATGAGATTAACATTGGACAACGTACTGTGTTTAGCACTCTCAATATCTCGGTAACTAATTGACATAGAGCGATGACCAAAATAGCAAATTGTTTGTTTTTTTAAGCTGAATTTAATGGTGTAAACCAATTGGGTTTAAAAAGAATTATATGTTAAAAGTTTAAAAAAACCATTTTTGGAGTATAAAACCCCCCAAAACCCCCCTTAAAGTAGAGCGACCTGTCTGGTTCTCGAACTCATGAAAATAGATGCTGCCTTACACTTTTATACCAAATTTCATCAAGATTGGACCATTTTTATGAAAGTTATCGTGCCTACGGACACACACACACACACACACACACACACACACACACACACACACACACACACACACACACACACACACACACACACACACACACACACACACACACACACACACACACACACACACACACACACACACACACACACACACACACACACACACACACACACACACACACACACACACACACACACACACACACACACACACACACACACACACACACACACACACACACACACACACACACACACACACACACACACACACACACACACACACACACACACACACACACACACACACACACACACACACACACACACACACACACACACACACACACACATATATATATATATATATATTTGACGCATGGTGTGTTTGGCATATGGGGGCCTCAAAATGAAAAGTTATCATGGTCCCGGGACTAGGTCTTCCAATGCCACCTTCGGTAATAGCTTCTTCCCTATAGGGGAAATTCATAAAATACAACTAAATGTGCCACTGCTGACACAATGTAGAATCATAAAAACATTTACTACAAACCCAATCGTTTATTAAAATTATATTTGGTTGATTGTTTCTAAAATCTTTGATCCGAACCCAACTATCAATTGATTAAGGTGTCTCGCCAGTGAATTAAAATGTGTAATTTAATTGGCGTTAATTTGGCGCAGTCGAAAATAGTGGTTTGTTGTGTAAACAATTTTACTCATATCTATAACATTTAATTATACAGTATAACAATATTAAAAAGTTCTCTGGTCCTAAAAGCCTTTGGTCACCATTACAAGTAGGTCTACCGTAATAGCTTTGAAAGCGAAAAACAAAAACAAAGTTGCAATACACAAGGATATTGTTCAGATATTTAGCTATTGCATTGTACTTCACCATTACCACTCTTTTTCTATGAAAACCAAACAGATTTTTGAAACAAACAATAATATTAGCTCAACCGGTGAGGAATTTTGTGACACCTTTGTTCTCTCCATCCGAAGAGGTATTTTGGGGGGGTTTTGTACTCCAAAAATGGGTTTTTTTGAATTTTGTACATATCATTTTTTAAATACTGTAGTCAAATATTACATTTTACCATTGGACTCAGCTTAAAATCACACAATTTGGTATTTTGATCATTCCTCTACGTCAATTGGTTACCGAGATATTGAAAGTGCTAAACATAGTACGTTTTCTAATGTTATTCTTATGGAGGAAAAGAAGAATTTTATATCTCGCTTATTTATGAACGTATATTGACGAAACTTGGTATAAGGCTTCATCTGATTGTGGTTTATTGATATTTGTTCAAAAAAAACTTTTTGCCAAAGGCTCCCGTAGCAGCAAACCTGCGTACTCAGCCCCATGTTATTCTTATGGAGAATAATTAAATGCTATGTCTCCCTTAATCATGAACATAAATGGATAAAAACTGGTATACGACTTCACCTAACTGAGTTATATTGATATTAGCATAAAACCCATTTTTTGTGTTCCTTGTTGCAGGAAACCTGCTTACTCAAGCCCCAATGTTATTCTTATGGAGAATAATTAAAATTGTATATACCGCTTATTTGTGACTATATTTTTATGAAACTTGGTAAGTGGCTTTATGTAGTATTAAGACATTTATATCTCAGTTGGAAATTCACTGAGTATGCAGGTTTGCTGCGACGGGGGTATTGATGTTGCGAAACGCATGACGAATTTCCCAACTTCGTTGAGTTTATTCCCAAGGTGGTAAGAGCATTGTAATTTACCCAAGAGCACGTCGGGCATCCGGGAACTGAAAGTTATCAAAAGGTTCGCAGAAACCGGAGGATATTCAGCACGACTTGCTCAGCTGCTGAGGCGCTGATACGTGGGAGCCCGTGAGGGTATCAGCACGGCTTGCAGCTTAAAATAAATGCAATTCAAGAGAGATCAGAATCAAATCAGAGATTCCCGCTAACCTGGTCTACTGGTTACTCAAGTCGCACATGGTATCAGTTAAAGTGTAGAACAACTATTTTTTCTATGCCCTGCTGTTCCGTCTAACCTCACGGTACTAAACGAGTCAAACAACACAAATACAAATAATTCTACCCTACAGTAATACAACAGTTTATTTTTAAAACATTAAATCCTGGAAATCCGGTTACGGAAAAAGTTAAGTAATTTGTGCAAGTTGTAAACAAGTTTATGTAAAACTAGACTTTATACGCTGCCGGTAGATCAAGGAAAGCTCGATTATGGTAAACTTCACAATAATTACTGGACTATTGGCAGTTGGCAGTAAGAACAGGACTCATTAGTCAGTGGCCAGGACACTGGCGACATCTGCCGAGATACTCGGGATATATTTCACAATGACCCGGTCACAGCTATTTCCTAACGTCATTGACTATAGATACCGATATATGTATATCTTCAGTATCCATAGTCAATGCTAACATTACACATATTTCGCAGCATTTAACAAAATATATGCAGATGTGTGTTTCACCTACTGACTTTGTATTTAGAGGATAATTATTTTAATCTGTACCCGTTACTGGAAAAAGTCAACTTCTTACAACACACCTATTATATAGATATTTAAAATCTGTTTTGCAACGAAACATAACTATTTGCACAGGAAATAATGTACATGAAGTTTATAGTGGCAATTAATAGCCGCACTATCGGTAATCGTAATATATAACCACTGACTATAGGAGAAGAATAAATTCTATGGAGTAATATCTTCTTCCACTTGAGTGATTTTTCAACGTTTGTTTTTAGTTTTTCAAGGTGAAATATCATATTTTTGGCTCGGTCGATGCGCCCACGTCTTCCGAATAAAAGGTTTTTATTAGAGAAGGAACATTCTTCACTTGTTAAATTTGCCCTTTTTATATTTTACTTATTCATTTTTTGCTGGACTACTTTACCTATTATCAGATCAGATTTTAAATAAACGTTTTTATTTAAATACACGTATTTTTGATATTAGTAAAATTACATTAAATGTGTTGACATATGACATATCTCTCAAATAAATGTGTGACATATTTGAAAGAGAAAATACAAATGTGAAAACACGTTTTTAGCTAAACATAATTCTAGCAAGTTATAAAGTAATGTGAAAAATTATTAAAATGATGTGATGAAAAAGCAAAAAATCCAACTGCTGTGTATAATTTGGTATATTGTGTGATTTTGTAATGTAATAAAAAACACTATTCATCGATGTTAAGATAAAGTAACAAGTACGTTATGTGTCTACATTATTAAATACGTAACTGGACTGGCCAATAAAAGTGTGCATAATATCAAATGTTTGAAGCATAAAATACTGAACAATGCGATTCGTAAAATCTCAACAATTTAATAACGTAGGTAAGTCAACTACAGGTTTTCTGGACAGCTCATTATTTTATAAATTTGGTGTATCTATTATAAGGCATTAAACCAAAATTCCACGCATTAAACCTTAAATTTGGGTTTTCTTGGAATAATTTAATGCACTTCCTCTATATAAGAGGAATTAGCAACTCAAGCAATTTCACAATATCTTTGATGAGATTAAAGTGAAATTGTAAATTGAGTTTTATTTCACAATAGCTGTTACAAAAGATCTAGGAAATTTCAAATATCAAGCTGTAAAGGTCACGCTGGAACTAGTAACGAAAATGGGTTAATAGTGCAGTAAAGTTTAGCGGTAACTGTTATTGTATTTCTTGAAGAAAATACGACACAGTTTTTATCTCTCGTTTAACATAACCTACATCACACTAATTAAGTTAAACGTCGCTGTTTTGTTCAATTACTTTAACTCAACTTATTTACTCAAAATATCGCAGGTTTATCGTACTCATTCTGTAGTATTATTTCGGAACACCCAAGTGCAATCGTACTCTTGCAGTGCGTAACTGATCAGCGATATGAAGGGCGATGTATAACGAACGATTACGGCGGGCATCACTGATGATTTAACGAAGCAGCGCCAAATGATAGGACGTTTTCGAATGCAACTGAATTGCCTGTAATTTAATTTCAAATGCAAATGTATTCAGCTATTCACAAGTTCAAGAAATTACGGAGGAATAAGATTAGCTGGGGGCTGAAATCTGCAGCAATCTCCACCTGAAGATAACGCACTGCATTAGCATTTTCAAAATTAGGAAGACAAATAATCAGTAAACAATGGCATATTTGTGATTACTATATTACCTTAAAATACTAACATAACGGTAACCTCATATAATAATGCAATTTAGACTTTTCCAATTTCATGAATAAAGTGTTTCACAAGGGGAGAAACCAATTCCTTATAATAAATTGTAACTGTGTGCTATAACAATCACTCCGCTTCATTTGTACAAGAACAATTCCAAAACGCATAAAAACATAGTACATCTCGTAAAGCGTATATCATAAACTATTTCTAGACAAAGGTCAATCTTGCATGACGGATATTTACAAACTATGTGAAAGAATGCAATGATGAACGAGGGTTAAAGAGATGCATTAGATAATTGGAAACCATAACAACTAGTAACTCATTCTAGTGGCAGCTAGCAATAACGCGTGATAAATGCGCTAAACACAGAACCGTTCGATCTATCAAAGGCAACTGTCGATATTGGGGCCACCTACTGACCACCACGTGCGTCCCAAACCTACCCTAAAACTGTTATAGCAGCAGAATCGTACATCGCTGCGATGGCATGTTACTGACTAATGCCTCAACCGTGTTGACGAATGTATTTATTCGGGTAAGAACGTTTCCTACTCGTACGTTTAAATATCTTGCTTTCTACATCAGATTTAAACAAACCAAGTTCAAACGAAATACAAGTTGTTGTTAATTTATGTTCACATCGAAATCAACATTTAAAAAATGAAAAAGTGTTATAGTTTTAGCAGTTCCTTCTCTAGCCATGAGCTATTTTTTTGTGTATTTGTGATTTCTTAATATGGTAGACATACTAAATCATATTTAAGGTTGTTTTATAGTCATACAGTAACAGTTCTACCTGAACTGAACTAATTCGTCTTCAGTTGTGACTACAGCGTTCTAGTGTACTATACCTTCAAACATTCAACCGATTTGCTAAAAGTAATCTCAGTTATTATAATTTACTGTGGCATATGGAAACACACAAATGCATCATGGCAAACATTGCCATTATGAAGTGACGCGGGCGACAAAAATTGGGTGAGGTCGTTGACAAAACTGGGGGTTATCACGGTGTCGACCCGGCAACCATTTTTGTCTGCGGTCAAAGTGCTTCAGAGATCTAGAAATTAGTAGTCACATGATGTATTTCGCAATGATGGCATTTCTAGAATAATGTTTCTCATTAGGATTCAGTCACAAACATTATCGCGTTTCTATCTATTCCCGAGTGTAATGCTTTTGATTTGTAAAAGTGATTTGTGGTGATTGGTATTCGTTTGTATTTTATTTTAACCCTAGAATATTTGTTTAACATCCAATATTTTTAATAAATATTAAGGTACCGTTATTATTAGAGGTAATATGTTTTTCTTGCTGAGTGTCCCAATAAATTTGTATAATTGTAATCTTGCATTTGGTCAAAGTATATTTGTATATTTGCAATCATAGTCGTACGTTAGTCGAACTTAGTTGGAGTCTGCATAAACATCGCCTATTTTATATCCCAAATAAAACATTCCTAGGTTTAATACTGATTTGGTAACGTCCATAGATATAGTGTGATTCACCTACTTTCTTTTTCAATATTCATAGAATAAAATGTGATATTAAACAAAAATACTAAAAAATCTACATTATTTGAGTTTTAAAACGCTATGGATAGGTTATATAATGTAAGGTATACATTAAAGGTGAGGAAGTGGCATATTGGAATTTGACTAACCACACGATTATTACCTATCGTGAAATTAGGCAGTTATTGAATGTTCCGTCACATGACACGTGGCAGCAGAACCGCGATGGCGAGTGACATAACAGAACTGACATTGCAAAGAAGTGGAGCAGTAGTGACTAGGTCAGGGCGCCACCGCACACTAGCGCCGCAGACGCGGTGGTGGCGCGTGCAACTGCTTATCACTTAGGTAATATCTTATCACCATCGCTGCTGACACGTCACTGTCGTGATGCATCCCGACCGTGGACGTCCGAGTATTCTGTCTAGTCGAAACAACGGATAAATCTTTGTTTTTAGGCTTCCGCTAGGCATTATTTTTAACAGTATCCAACAAGCTAGTTTTTGAGTTATTTGTCTTCATGTTTTGTTACATACAAATAAATAAACAGATAAGCCAAATCTAGGGCCTAGTCTATACTTAAAATAAATTTGTACATGCATTAGGCACTATGCAACTTTTGGCTGCAATTTGTGCGATACATTTGAATTTGCCATCCAGAAATTGGATTCGGCATGAAGCTATAAGCAGAAGGTAACTTGATGAATTTTATGAAAGCTATCAAAATATGTTATTCTTACAACACGGGTGGAATTATAAATGTCATTTTATTTCAACAGACAAATGTTTCCAATAATCTTAATTGCTCAGTTCATAAATATCCGTTTTTTTCTCTTTTACTTATGTGAGAAAATATAATTTAGTTTAATGTTCCCACCAGAAATTAAAGATCCGTTACAGTAGGCTAGTCTAGATAGTTCTACACTATTGTATGGTTTGAAATGATACCTCAGGTGGCACTATTTACGCTTGGAACTGGATAAGTGTGCTTATTTCTCTAGGTGGGAAGACAACAAGGAAGTGATAGCAACAGATAGATGTGACGACGGTTGCGAAGGAGGAGGAGGAGGTACACGGTAGCAGCGCGGCGTGATGGAGGCGACCTTGTAACTAGTCCAGGCTCAGCAGCGACTAGGTCTAGGAAACCACTAGTACTACCTTCATGGCTTGCTTGTGCAAAATAAATCCCCACCGATTTATTTCAGCCAAAATTTAACATAGCATAGTCTCGAGTATTCTAAATTAGTTTCTTTTTAAGACTCTTAAAATTATACAGTTTTGGTTCAGTTTAATTTTTTACATAACTGATGGTTTACTAATATAACACTTTAAAATACGGTACTTAGATTACAGTTGGTGCCTCAAACGTTCTAAAATTTACCTCAGAAAATGATTTACTAATTAATAATATATGAAGTTTTCTAAATACTCGAGTTTTAAAGGTACAATAAAATTGGTTGAACTTAAATTACCGACATTACCTGTAAAAATAAATAATTATTTCCCTACTTCAGTTAGTAGTAATGTTATGGTTTAAAAGTGAGGCTAATAAAACCCTTCCACGCTTTCTAATTAAACTATAGTTTTTGAAGGGAAGTTTTCGCCAGGAACCATCTCTTTTATTGCGAAAGGCTGCGGGTGAAGGGTTGTATTCAAAGGGTTGATTAACTTCCCCTTGTTTGTTTCGGTTGCTTAACTTCAGCACCTCTCCTTTCTGAACATCCTGACCGGGTTCTCCCTGCGATCTTAGTGGTTCAATTTGGTTTAAACTTACTCTATGCGGTTTCTTCATCAAACTTTAGACAATTTGAATTACTACTGAAGAGTTATGGAATCGTAAAATATTAATATTCATCATTAAAAAAAACGCCTGAACGCCAAGTCGGAAGGTCATGCAAACGAATAAGATAAACTTGTTAGCAAACTAATTCTTATTCGGTGGTGTTTACTGTTAGTTTCAGTAATATATTCAAACAGATTATTTAATATCTTATTAAAAATGTGTTTAAATAATCCAGAATTAAAAAATATAGTGTAATATTATGATTAGGTAGGTATATAAATACATTATAAATAACATTTAATATTTTACTTGGATAAATATTAATGTAGAGCCACTGAACAAGTACTCGTAGTATTGCTGTGATGGCGCATTCGAAAAAAAACATTATTTTAGTATTCTTTTATAAGATACTATATATCTTTTTATACAGTAACCTAAAGAAAAATAAATTTTAATTTTATTATTTCACTTGAGTTATGGAAAATATACTAAGGTTTATCTAAGGTATTTTCAGATTTTAATGTTTTAAATTTCAAACTTTGAGCTAGAAACATGTCAAACTCAACAAAGCTTTTAAAGCTTGGCAATTTAAAACGAGGTCAAGACATCGGAATAATTTATGAAGTTCTCTAAGTACGAGAGTTTCAAAGGTAAAATAAAATTGGTTGAACAAATGGTCTTAAATAATATATTTATTTTGCTTCCCGGTACAGTATTTCAATTTAAGTAAATATATATCTAGTTTAAAAGAATATTTTATTTTATTTGAATATAAGGTTTACATACCTTACTATATCTATACTATAGCTAGACTACCATAGCTACGTAATCTTTAGCCGTGTAGAGATTAGGTGACCTTGACTGTCGTTAGGTATATTTTATTTGAATATAAGGTTTACATACCTTACTATATCTATACTATAGCTAGACTACCATAGCTACGTGATCTTTAGCCGTGTAGAGATTAGGTGACCTTGACTGTCGTTAGGTATATTTTATTTGAATATAAGGTTTACATACCTTACTATATCTATACTATAGCTAGACTACCATAGCTACGTAATCTTTAGCCGTGTAGAGATTAGGTGACCTTGACTGTCGTTAGGTATATTTTATTTGAATATAAGGTTTACATACCTTACTATATCTATACTATAGCTAGACTACCATAGCTACGTGATCTTTAGCCGTGTAGAGATTAGGTGACCTTGACTGTCGTTAGGTATATTTTATTTGAATATAAGGTTTACATACCTTACTATATCTATACTATAGCTAGACTACCATAGCTACGTGATCTTTAGCCGTGTAGAGATTAGGTGACCTTGACTGTCGTTAGGTATATTTTTGATTTAATTTCATGGCACACACACTAACTAGTAACTGTATTAAACACATGTTTGTATTTTTTGTCAACATAAAATTATTTCTCTAAAACTAAAGCCAAATGAACCTAAGTGTCAAATTGAACATTAAAAATAAGTATTAAACTATTAAACCATACGATCACCATATTGAGGTATACTATACTATATTAACTTAAATAAAACGTCACTGCTGACTTGATCAAAACAATGACAATAAATATAAGACAAGTTTTTAGGATTTTAGGCAATTTTATACCATCCTTCATAATTATAGCTCTGCCTGTAAGATTTATAATGTTAATTTTATGGGAGTAATTTGTTGAATCTTATTGCCTATAGTGTGCATTGTTTTACTATCTCAGTGTTCATCCAACAAAACGGGCCTCCAGCTTGAAAAAATAATATCTGCAACATATTTCACGGTAGAATATTTCACATCGCACTAAACCCCTCAAGTTGTGTCCCAGATGCAACAGGGTGCCAACAAAATCAAGGGAGATGCGCCTTCAAATCGTGGATGCAATATAGGGACAGTTTTGGTTTTGCATCCCTTAACTCCTACGGCTCCGCTTTCTTTTCAGTTTGTTTAAATCACTGAATTAAACTTCAGCATGGCTTACACTAAAAATTATAAAGATGCTAACTGAAATCACTAGGTAGTTTATTCGTAAAATGAGACATATCAATGATTTATGAAAATCCATTGAGAAGAAACGGGTCTTAACAATTTACACTGGTATTATAGGAGAAGCAAATAGAAACGTGAAGTCTTACGTGTTTGGAGCTACCTCTCAGTACTAAGTTTTAAAAACAACTACATTTATAACATTTATTCTATAAGTACAATAAAAAGATATTGGTAGTTGTCTAAAATTGTGTTTTAGGTTCTATTTAAAAATCAACAGACTCTTAAGACATAATCGCAATAGTCGATTAGGCTATGGCCACCATTTGTATTTAAAAACTCTCCGTTGGAATTTTTCTAAATGTTGTTATAATCTCATATAAAAATGTAATGCTACTATAACTTTTCTTATATAAAACATTTTACTTTCACATATACGAACTTGCGCATTGATATCCGTGGTTGGAAATTATATAAAAGTGTAACATGTAAATAAATTATAAAATTACCAGTTATTCCTAAATAGCTATCCAATTGACTTCCGAAAGTCAACTTTAAAATTAGGTTAGTATTAAAACTAAATGTTGAGTGATTATTTGTATTCAAGAGGAAGTAGTAGATTAAATTACATAAACTTCACTGAAGGGACATGTGTTTTTAACGTTACACCAAACAAAAAAGTGAACTAATTTAACACATAATGATTTTCGCCACTCTACCTTAAATTATCAATTATCTAATTAAAAGCAAACTCTAATAGTAAAAATTAGTTCATACAAACGGAATGTTTGGTTTGCAAAGTTGTTAGCAACTTATTTCCGCAATAATTTCTTAAACAATGCAAGTATTTAGTGGCGACATATAATTTGATTCTTGTATTTTTTACAGTAAAGATTAATAGTACATTATGTTGAGAAGCTAAGAGAGGTCACCAGTTGTCATAACTGTACTGAACGACCACTGCTGAGCTCTCCAAATCGCTTCCAAGCGCAGCCCAGATCGCAGAACACATCAGTAACAGGCGCGTCGTTGTCACTCGGATCTTCGGCTCCTACATCTGTCACGCGGACAGTTCCACCGCTCATGAGTGCATGATTTAATAACGATCCACATTTAAATTGCGCCTGCGTTGTCGCAGTAATGGCGGCCGCTGCGTCGCGCATGCTCTCTGCTCACATCTGATCCTGGCTTCCGAGAACCACGGGTGTGAAAACTGTTCGTTAGGAATGTAGGAAATGAAATGAACCTGTTGCTTCTGTGTCTACCTCGCCTAATAGATCAGGTGGTAATCGGTTTCGCGTCGCCATTTTATAACCCGTTCGATAAATTGTACTCAAGCACTCGACTACTCTCGAAAGGTCGTTGTGAGCATCTTTGTTATAAGCTTTCTAGTTCTGTACTATATCCCTGTGTAGATTTATTATGTAAAGAAATATTATATTTTTTATAAAACCTATTCCGGTTAGGTATAAATTACGATTTCATGATGAGTTTGATGCCTTTTATTCCACTTCTGTAAAATGTATTCAATGTGAATACGAGTTTCTTTGTCATTATATCTGTTTATAGTACGCAAGAAATACCATCTTATATCTATCCTATAATCATTTTCCTACAACACAAGATGGAAACCTATTATTTAAAAACTTTTATTTCGACCCTAAATCTTTACAGGTTACTATATGATGCAAGGCTAAAATGTATAGAAATTTAAAGAACTTTATGCTTTAAAGATTTTTGGAACCCACACTCAATTTAAGTAGGCCTACAACTTATATTTTTAAAACGATAATTTTGGGGGGCTGGGCCGATTACACATCAAATAGATGGTCCATCGACCCTTGAATAAAATAAATAAAATAACATAAACGATTGATGGACCATCAGTCGTATAGGAAATTTAATTTAATTTAAAATATAAACGGGTCTATGGGCCATCAGACCATTTATAAATTAAGATAAAATATTATATTTTGGTCTGATGGACCATTGACCCTCTATCCATAAAATCACTTGTTATAAATACGAAGGTGATTCTATCGTGATGAAACCCAAACAAATTGCATATCAAAATGTTCGTTATGATTCATATATGTGTAAAAATTCAAACTGAAGTTCTCTAAGGTCGTTGCCCAATTGGCCTTAAAAGTTTCAATGTTTATCTATGACAGACAATGATTTTATTTGGCCTGATGATTATAACAAGGTGTGAACGCTAGTCGTACAGGTTCATGACTTTAATGTAGCACGACAATTTCCGTTCACTCTATATGAATCCTCCAGATTATTTTCCCCCAGAATCGCCTTGTTATTTTTAACTCTCAAAATTGCTAGTTTTATATAATGAGTTTTGTTTAAAATGGTTAGGATACATTAGGCTTACATGAAAAACAAGTAATATTTATTCTAAATTGAATTTTTAAATGGCTTTAAACAAATTGGACACTTATTGGTAATAAAACAGCAAAATACAAATATTTACCATATATATTATGTTATGATGTATGTATGTTTAAAGGTATGATGTTATGTATTCCACTGACTACTGATAAACTAACTCCAAACGGCGAAAGTCTGCATTTTGTCTTTTGCTTAATTTTCCGGACATCTTCACTTACATAAGAAAGTTCATCCCTCGGAGAAGAGCCAGACGCCCGAGTAACCTTTGGGCTCCTCCCATGGGCGGACAACGGCGCGTCCATCATAGACTCTGTCACTAGTGGGATAGTCGGTTAGTGAGTAAGCTAGGCTGAGCAAGCAGTCTCGTAGGGGCCATCGCTCACAAGCTCTGCAGAAACTTGTATAATAATGCCTGCTGGAGATCGCATTTTAGGGCAAACTCCCAGAATTATAGATAAACATACGCTCTTTGCTAAATAGGGTTGGATTGTTTTGCGATATGCTTGTCCCTAATGGATATGGCAAGTATTATTTTATAATGTATAAGTATGGCCTTGAAATTGTATAAAAGTAAATATAAATTGGATGTAAGGCTAACAAACTTGTAATTGTAAGGATCCGTTTAGACAAGGCATTTTAGTAGTATAACTTGATATGTAAGCAATGCTAATGTATAATACACCTAAAAGTTTTATCTATATAAACAATATAACGAATTCCCCGCTCAAGCAACCAAAGAGAAATACGAAATTCACAAAGTTTCATACAAGCAGCACTATCACTTTATGAAATTTTAAATCGCCAAATCTCATATTTCTTTAATTTGACGTCATTTATGAAATATTGCGGATGCTCTAGAGCAACTCAGGAGCGAAATATGCAGTCCAGGTTGATTGCTCAGATTTTATTCATGAGTTGCAGTGCTAACTCTGACAAAAAACTTGCATAGGCTAGAGGGGTGGCTACCAATAGCCTATAGGTAATTCGGAGGGTATCCCGCATTCCTCAAAAAAGGCATTGCCTGAGACTCCGGGACTCCGAGGATACCGCCGGCAGAAAATCTGCGTATATATAAATGTATACACCAAGGAGTAAAACAGTTGTTGAAATTGTACACATGTTTTATAAGATAATCTTGTGATCACAATACACTACTCTCCATTACTTCATAAGATTAATATTGTAATTCTGACAGCCGTTAAATCGAACGATAGTTTAAATAAATGTCTAATGACATATCCAAGGAAAAATATGTGCTATTAAAATAAGTTGATGCTATTTGGCCGGATAGAACAATTTGACCGATTGCACTGTTTTGTTTTTTAAATACATTTGTCTTAAAACGTTTCAATTATTGTCACGTTCCTCCTGCTTTTGTCATGTAAGAACAAAGATCATTTAACGTTCGACCTTTCTCAAAATCATGATCTAACACCCCAATAATTGATCTGATTTTTTACAAATTAATACGGAGTGCACGTATTGGGAATCATTTATATTCAACGTGAAAAAAACATTACATATTTAAAAAGGCATCTTGAAATAATAACGTTTTTTTTTAATATAAGGCTACTTAGTATAACACAGCTTTTTTGTTTGAAGGGTCATATTAGTTTTAGAGTTTACAAATTTTAGTTTTGAGTTTTAAATTTTCAGACTGTTTAACAAAAATGTCTAAAGAGTTCCAAATTTGAGCGTAGAATACTGGCGTCATTGCCAACACAACAGCCCGTGCCCCTCTTCCCCGCCACATCACACATCGCCGGAACCGCAACTCGGACACTGATAAGTCCCTTATCTCTTCATGAACTGATAAGATTTATCACCTACTTCATTCTGACATTATTATAAAATTGCCGTCATTATTGTTTGCACCTTTCGTTAATCATTGGAAACGCAGCGCAGTTGTCATGTAGGCAGCAGACGATAACGCAAAGGTGTTAAACCATGTTTTCTCATTAATTAATTTGTCTCTACTACGGTGGAAAGCATGACATATATTATTGTAAATTAATCATTAAATTAACTATTAATTATTAGTAAATTAATTATTAATTAATTATTATTATTATTATTTGTATTGTTAATTACCGTAGTTACTCAGTATGTATTGAATTTTTTAGTTCTAACGTTGGATGAAAAGTGGGTTTGATTACAGATTTATTTAATGGCGTGATTCTCAGATAGTTCGAAAATTTAAACTACCAGTGTAATAAATTAACAAACAAAGTCATATTAAATTATTATTAGGTCTTAATAAAGTATACAAATTCAATTTATGTACAATATGTTAAGCGTAATCTTATCGAAACAATCTAGCCCTATAAAATATATTTCTGTGCGATATAAAAATAGCCAAATAACCTAGGAAATAGGATGTTCATGCCAGTGTCTCAAAGTTTATAGTATTTTTATAGTTACTGCAAAGATAAACTTTATCAGTACTTTTAAGTATTTCACGCACCTATAGTGACCTTCTGTGAAAACTGACTGCAACTTCTACGTTCTTTTAAAGCTTGTAATTTTAAGCTTAAGCACATCTTCACCATTACCATATGACGTTAGTACGTTTTCTACACAATCCCCAAATTACACCGATATTTATTATTTTTCTACATCGCTATTAATAGGTTTCTGACGGGGCCTTAAAGTCAGCCTTACTTTATTAAAGTAAGAGGTTTTAACCAATTGATTTCTACAGCACGGAATTTAAATATATTCTTTCAAACTGTAGTGACACACTGAAAAACTCAGAGTTTAACCGAGTCTGGGTTAAAATCTATTGGGTCAGCAGTAATCAATCATTGGTTATTAGCAACCAGTGCCGCACTGTCATTAGGAACTAACTTAAGTTAGTCAAAGTATTTACGGTTATTTGTAACCGAGTGGCTTGTTACTGCTCACCAATTGTTTGTTTGACCTACTAATGCCTTTAATGCTAATGCCTTTATCAACGTAAATTAAAATTATGAATTATACGAGCGAAGGTTCTAGTTGGTCTGAAGATTCCACATATCTCCATGACCACCGAAGTCAAACATGGTAAAAGTTAAAACCACGAGAAGAGAGGTGTTCTAAGTTTTAATCCAGCTGCTCAGTTAATATGACCTACTTGCTGGGTTAAAGTGACCCTGCTACTCGGTTGGAGTAACCCATTAACTTGTTTAGAGTAACCCGTTAGCTCTGTTAAAGTAACCCAGAAGATTAGTCAAAGTAACCTAGCTGCTAGGTTAAAACAACCACCTTGATCAGTTAAATCAACTAAAAATCTACTCGGTCATTTATGACCTACAGTACTTGGTCAATTATTTTACCTACTTAGTCGGTCATTGCTAACCCATAATCACTGACCCATTTCACAAGGTTACTGGTAACCAATCAACTCGGTCGGTGACCCTACAACTCAGTAAATATCAACCTTTTTCTCAGTTAAGACTAACCATTTGGGTTTTTCAGTGCAAGAGCAAGTTTTTATAACTACATTAAGTACTTAATTTTGCCATTAACGCCATGAAATTTAAAACCGTTGAAGATCCATTGTCTATTTTGTTTAGTTGACTTAAATAAAATGTCAGTTTTACCAACAGGAGGTAAAATACTAATAATAATTACAATGTTTTTTATTAGTTATTAATTGTTTGTAAACAAGTTGAATTCTAAACAAAAATAATATCTTTCATTGTTAATAAAGTATAAGTTAACACAGGTAACAAAATATGTAGGTATACTGTTAAAATCACGTACGATGTTCGTATAAGAAATATATTATAAGAAATATAATTTCAGTATTTTTAACTTAACGTCTTTAATTAATATTTAAATATGCTTTTTCGAATATTTTATCAATTTTGTATGGATGAAAATCACGCTAGTTACTGACAGTTACTGATTTATATAATTTCCAGCAAACGATTTTTACTGCTCATTAATAATTTAATAATTGGTTCATAGCACCACACATTTTCTTGTATACGTAGAGAGAAAAAGCCTATTGAAAATGGCCTAAAGCTGAATGTCCTTGATCAACACAAGCCGTCATGTAGGGGTTCAAAACTCGTACAGCACCCACTTGTGGATTCCTCCAAGGTGAAATTTGGTGAAGTGTACATCAGCTGTTCCACCACTATGTTGTCGGAGTGTGACCAAAGAGGTTGCAGGGTACACGACACACACAGCACCCACCTGAGGGTTCCTCTATTCCTCTTATTTCTTGGAGTGGTGAAGTGTACATCAGCTGTTCCACCACTATGTTGTCTGAGTGCTACCAGAGAGGGTGCAGTGGTACATGACACATACAGCACCCACCTGAGAGTTCCCCCAAGGTCTTGGGGTAGCGTAGTGTACATCAGCTGTTCCACCACTATGTTGTCTGAGTGTTACCAGAGAGGGTGCAGTGGTACACGTCACAAACAACACCCACCTGAGAGTTCCCCCAAGGTCTTGGGGTGGCGAAGTGTACATCAGCTGTTCCACCACTATGTTGTCTGAGTGTTACCAGAGAGGGTGCAGTGGTACACGTCACAAACAACACCCACCTGAGAGTTCCCCCAAGGTCTTGGGGTAGCGAAGTGTACATCAGCTGTTCCACCACTATGTTGTCTGAGTGTTACCAGGGAGGGTGCAGTGGTACACGTCACAAACAACACCCACCTGAGAGTTCCCCCAAGGTCTTGGGGTAGCGAAGTGTACATCAGCTGTTCCACCACTATGTTGTCTGAGTGTTACCAGAGAGGGTGCAGTGGTACACGTCACAAACAACACCCACCTGAGAGTTCCCCCAAGGTCTTGGGGTAGCGAAGTGTACTTCAGCTGTTCCACCACTATGTTGTCTGAGTGTTACCAGAGAGGGTGCAGTGGTACACGTCACAAACAACACCCACCTGAGGGTTCCCCCAAGGTTTTCGGGTAGCGAAGTGTACATCAGCTGTTCCACCACTATGTTGTCTGAGTGTTACCAGAGAGGGTGCAGTGGTACATGACACATACATCACCCACCTGAGGGTTCCCCCAAGGTCTTGGGGTGGCGAAGTGTACATCAGCTGTTCCACCACTATGTTGTCTGAGTGTGACCACAGAGGGTGAAGGGTATACGACACTTACATCACCCACCTGAGGGTTCCTCCGTTCCTCTTATTTCTTGAGGTGGTGAAGTGTACATCAGCTGTTCCACTACTATGTTGTCTGAGTGTGACCAGAGAGGGTGCAAGGGTACACGACACACACAGCACCCACCTGAGGGTTCCTCCTCTCATTTCTTGGAGTGGTTAAGTGTACATCAGCTGATCCACCACTATGTTGTCGGAGTGTGACCAGAGAGGTTGCAGGGTACATGACACATATAGCACCCACCTGAGGGTTCCTCTATTCCTCTTATTTCTTGGAGTGGTGAAGTGTACATCAGCTGATCCACCACTATGTTGTCTGAGTGTGACCAGAGAGGTCGCAGAGTACACGACACATACAGCACCCACCTGAGGGGGTTCCTCTAAGCTCATGGAATGGTGAAATGTACATCAGTTGTTCAATCACTTTGTTTTCTGAATGTGAAGAGTCAATCTAACAATATCACAAATTCACCGGTTTCTGATTCGCCGTTGGATTGAAGTATACAGTTTAACTAGGATGACCTGTAGAGGATGCACTGTAGTTTACATTTGAAATGGTTTAAAACAATCCAGCAGAGGTTTTAGGTATTTTCCGAATTTAAAAACAGAATATGAGTATTACAATGGTCCCAAAGACAAATATTCCTTATCTTTGTTAGACTATTATTATTTCTTTACATTAAGTAATGTTTTGTTAAAATGACTTTAGGAAAGTATTAAATCTGATTAAATAAACATTTTTTTGCAAATAGACATTTTGAAAAAAGCTTCTAGAAAGTTATTCAAATATAAATTAAATTTTTGTGTTATTTATTTTACCATTATAATTTTGTTTAATCGAGAAAGAAGCACCCTTTTTGGCAGCAAAGTATTATTTTTACTGCAAGGGAATTATTATATTTATTCTAACAATATGTTTTAATTTCTCGATTATTCCCAAAATAATATTTGTTTTCTTTTTTTAGCTAATATGAAATATGTGTTATTTTATTTGATAATCAAGAAATAGTTTATTTTATATTATACAAAGATTATGTAAAAATTATTTGTGGTATTTCAATGGAAACATTTACATGTCATCATGTTATGTTTAAACATGTAATGTTTAAATTAGCGAATTTAGTTAAAACGAGCTTATACGTAATGAATTTAAACTATTAATAACTGTCTATTTCGTATTTAGCTTAATTATGCTAAACTTTAAAGATACTTTAACTTTCTTAGAGGAGATATTGTTTTATACTGGAATAGTCTCTTTGAGAATAGGGAGTAGTAGTTGAAAAGTTAGTTACTTTTAGAAGAAACGATCTGAATACATTAAACGAGAGTTGCACGCACAATTAATGTGGGGAGTAAACGGCTTAAAGTTCGCGGGAACACTGTAGAGTAAACAGAGGCGCGCGAGCGAGCTTGGCAATTAGTCGGGCGCAGGACAGCGAGCGGCGCGGGCCGGGGGCGCGGGGTATAGCGGTGCATAGAGGAGTGCATGCAGTTGCGGTGGTCAGGGCGGGAAGTGCAGCGCGGAGGGGGGAGCGACAAGGATGGTCGAGTGGTGGGGTGACGAGCGGCGGGGCCCCGACCCCCCTCCGCCCGCTGCAGCAACAATGCGCATACCCTGTTGTCAGCTGATATTAACACTAAATTTGCGTTGCATCACTGTTTCTCGTCGTACGCGATTTTTTATACGATATTGTAAGGTAGATGGAGGTAAAAGTGGTATTTTAGTGTGTCGACAGTGCGTACTTTTGGTGTTATATGTTAAACAAAGCCAGGAGAAGGGGGAAGTGCACCAGGATGCAATTCGGCAACAGGTTTGCAAACACTTCCTGGTTTGATAGCAACAAAAATTTTCACTTACCTTAATTTTAGGTTATCCGATAAAATTCCAAAAATGAAACTATAATTTTAATTTCACTCACCTACAATATGCACCATGGTTTTTGTCCAACTCTGCAACGATTTCCGAATAGTCCGCCTTTCCAGAACACACCTCGCATATGAGCATTCCGCCATGTTGCGCGCGAGTTTTCTTGTTTTCCCTTCTGACAGAAAGAGCGCTAGCTCCGTTCCCGCCGTGACGTCACCCTCCGTGACGCAACCGGTAGATGCATCGCTCTTCTCTCTCTCTCACCCTCTCTTCCTCCCCCTCTCTCTCACTCGCTCCCCCACCTTTAATACGAGACTCCATACGGTAAAGAAGGGGAAGGACTTGTTCGGTTTTTAAACACCCTCCCTCCCTTTCAAGGTTCCCCTCCCTTTCGCGACCCCGAAAAATGTTATAATCACTTAGCAACGAAAAAAGAAAAGATAATCAATATCATACTTCCTACCACGCCTTCCCTTACCGAGCCGAAAACGCCGCCCCTTCCGTTCCTTCCGGTGTCCACCACTTTGTATATTTATTTCCGGATAAAAACTGTACTTCTAGATAAGTGGAGGACACCTCAATGGTCCTAGGAGGAAAAAAACACTGTTTGATTTGACGATTGTTCTGTACACTCAAAAATATGAGTTAATGCTTATCCGTCAAAACAACGATGATTCGCATAAATTATGTTAGTCTGTGATCCAGCAATTTATGTGCTAAATTATACACTAACCAAAAATTGAATTGTATATAATATGACTTAAAATTTACGTTAAAAGTAGGGACTTCGAGTATTAGTAATCTGAATTAAAATGTCTACTAATGACAAGTGTTGAATAAATTGTTTTTCTATAAATAATTTTCTTCAAGGCATCGCAAGAATAATAAGTATGATTAGATAGTTATCTTAAAGATTATGTACGATTACAAGTGATACATATTTAAAATTATTGACCAATCTCGGCATAAAAGGCTTGTTGTTAATACTTTAAATATTCAGATATTTTAGTATGATTTAAATAATAAATAACTCATATGCGGATATAAATGCAACTGTAAGAAATTATTTGTAAAATGATTACTTGTTATTGTTTGAAATGTGTTACATCAAGTTATAATGTGAAACAAGTTACAACAGTAAAATAACTTTAGTAGCACGTCAAGTAACTCTTATCAGAAACAGTTTAGTTAGCCGGGAACTAATTAAAACTATCCGATCGTGCGAGTAAATTATAAACTAGTTTCAATCTTATTTTGAAATTGATCCTGCATCATGTTACGGTTCGCGCCCATGTGACATGCAGCTTGCACTAAATCTGATTACGCAGATAATAGAATTGAAGCCGTAGTTTTGACTTAGCTTCGACCGGCGAGTTGAGCCACTCTAACAATAAACACTATAAACACGTTGTAGACACGGAGCTAGCGACGGCGGCGTCGCGCCCGCCCCTCACGCACACACGCTCACTCACTCACGCGCGCGCGCACTCACGCGTCGCGACGCAACAGGCTCCCGCTCCCGCCTTCACCGGCCGATTTCCGGGTTCGTTTTACAATTTTTCGTGTCTTACAGAATTATCATGATTAAAGATTTAAAACCATCCATTGTATATTTTAATCTTGTTTAAATTTATTTAAAAAAATATCCTTAACATAAAGAGGACCGTGATAGAAAGTGGATAAGGAAACAAATTTAAACAATAGTGCCGTACCCTAAATATATTTTGTGTTTGTAGTTTTCAGGGAATATTTGATTCCATTAGAAAGACTTTGTAGACGTTGCTTATCTTCCCTAGTTTATGACTCGACAAGACATCCAGTTTGAGTTACCTACTCTGAGTTATAATTGCATTCGTGTTGAATTATTGGCTTATAAAGTTTTATGGTTTAATTTTTAGGAGAAAACTACAAAGTAATGCTCCCTTGTTTAATTAGCTTCTTAAATGTTGAAAAATAGTTTTGCTATCGCATAAACAACTTGAGAAGAGTTGAAAAAGGACACGTGGTGTAACAAAGTAAAAGTAAACAAAATCAAACAAGCCCCTCTAAACAAGCATATGGATCACTTACACTCGCTCGAGCACACGCGGCCGGGTTGAAAGCTCGCTAAAAAATACTGCCAAATTATTGTCGGAAGGAACGAAAATGGAAGGCCCGCTTTGCCCCTTCCCGAACGCGGAACAGCCCTCCCCTTAAAAATATTCCATCTCTGTTATACATTAGGGAGTCCAATCTATCCCCGTCTCGCTCGCTCTAATGACCTTTTCGGTTTTTATAGATCGGAGTAACAATTCCCTCCCCCAGCGTCTCGGCGCCCACCTCCTCCCCCCGACACCACCCCATCGCCCGCACCCGAAATACGCCAAATTATATAACATCATTTGTTTCGATCGGTCGCTCGCAGGTACGCGTCTTGGCCCGCCTCGCCTCGCCTCGCCTCGCCTCGCCTCGCCTCGCATCGCCCCGCGACGCGCTACGTGGTCGACATGACTCCTAGCGACGCGACGAGCGCATCTAGCGCCCTACTACAGTATCGTGTCGCTCGCTACCTCTCACGCTTTTTTAGTTTGCATTTTTAGATTTTTAAGATATGGGGGTTGTTTAATTATTGTGAACATGATAAAAATTTAACTATAAAATGTTTTAACTTAATGTAGCCTATATTTTTGAGATTAGTGATGAAGTTGAAAAAATTATTTTGAAGACCATATAGCCCCTAACCTTGCTCTAATACTATAACGCATCTGATATTATTAATCTTTACATGCTGAGGAAAATAAAACAATACAAGTAGGAATACATGTCAGTTCGTAAACAAAGTAGACACTTAATCACATGTTTTAATGTAAACAAAGCAGACACATTTATAAATCCGCATGCTTTTTTATGGGGGATGGTTTAGGTTATTTCTCGTTTGCTGGCAAAATTATAGAAATACTACTATTTGTCCCGAGTCCCTGGGATCAATACCTTTAATCTGAGCACCCACTCATTATCCTGCAATTTTCCGAACTCCACAATTTCGACTTAAACTTTTCGCTTACAGAATTATATATACCACCGTTGCAGCAAACCTGCATACTCCGCGAATTTCAAATCTTAGCCTACCTCACTACGTCCTAAAGCCTCTTACCAAGTTTCAACAAAGCATATTCATAAATAAGCGGGATATGACATTTTATTTATTCACCATAAGAAAAATATTAGGACTGAGAGTACGTATGTTTGCTGCATGAAGGATCACAGCAATTAGGTTTTTATGCAAACACCGATGTATCACCACCAGATGAAGCAACATACCAAGTTTTACAAATATATGTTCAAAAAACAAGCGAGATATCACATATTTCTTATTGTTTATAAGAATGATAAAATGGGGACCACAAAAATGGGTTTTGTATGTAAATATCAGCAAACCCCAACCATGTGAAGCCACATACCAAGTTTCAATAATATATGTTCAATTATAAGCGATGTATAAAATTGTACTTATTCTCCATAAGATTAACATTGGACAACGTACTGTGTTTAGCACTTTGAATATCTCAGTAACCGATTGGCGTAGAGCAGTAATTCAAAATACTCAGGTTTTCGAACTCATGAAAATGAATGCTGCCTTACACGTTCATACCAAATTTCATCAACATCGGAACATGGTTACAAAAGTGATCGTCACTTCGGATACACACACACATATATATATAAATTTAAACAAATGGTATTTTTGGCATCTGGGGTCCTTAAAAGCCTTTCTTCGTGGTTAACTAAGACATTGAAAGAATATAAGTGACAAATGTCCTGGTTGTAGGTGTAGAGGTTGGGCCTAGAGGATGATCGAGTTTTCGTATTTATAGATGTAGATATTAAACAGTATCTAACAATGTTGAAAGGTCCAACCTGTACATAACAAACATTAAAAAGTGTATTTAAACGTCAGGGACGAGAACACACAGTTTGTTGGGAAGAGAACTAGGTTTTGTCTACAGAACACTATAGAAACACTATAGGTTTTGTTCTTGCACTGTAGAAACTCCTGAATTAAAAGAAAAAAACTATTCTAATTTAAAAAAAGTCATACAGCCACTGACACGGTTTGCTAACAAGCCAAAAACTGAGTAAGATAGTCCTTTGTTAAGATTGATATCAAAATGTTAAAACGTATTGCAAACTTAGTATCCCTATCAGTGATGAATTTATAATTTGATTATGTGGAGGTTTAGTTAAACGTTTAATTGGATAGCCTACTTGTAAATGTCAGAAGTTAGAACAGTATAAGAATCTAATTTTGATGTCACTTAAAATAGAGTTATTTCTCCTTTGTTATAGCGAATCTGCCCTGTAGGGTTACCGTAGGTGGCGAGGTAAGACCTAAGCCCGAGACCATGATCACTTTTCGTTTTGAGCCCCAGATGCCAAACACACCATTCGTTCGAATTTATATTTATGTATAGTCTGTGTGTTCCTTCATTATAGGCAACAAACGTCCGGTTTTCATAAAATGAGGCACTAATGTGCTTATTCAAGTGACATATATTATTTTAAGTTTGAAAGTCAGAAAGATCGGGTGATGGGGAAAAGAGGTTCATAACTGTAAGAAAATAAGCCGTTTTTAACATTACATTTTTTAAGTTACTCTATTTTAGTTTTGGTAATATTATGGGGCTTTAAAAAAATTGTAGTCATTCACATACTACGTTAAGTAGTTTCAGAGGAAATCCAAACAACCGTGATAAAAAGTTGTCCCATGTTAATCTTATGATAAGTAAATATTGCAATAATCTCATATCCCATATATCATCAATGGAATAATCTCACAAAAACAATAATTTTTGAAATTTGAATTTGCTGTCGACATCAATTTGGTGATTGTCTTATGAAAAATGCGTTCATCAGTGAAAGCAAGAATGAACTATTGCACGGACCTTTGGTGCTACGTAAAATATATTCTTGTCGAGGGTGAATACAATGTTTCATATCCCTTATTTTAAAATGAATTTTAATGAAACTTGGTATGGGCTTCATTTAGTTGTGGCACATTGAATTTTCGACGAACAACCCATTTTCGGGGTCTCTTTTGCAACAAACCTGTGTAGTCAGCCTAGTGTTATTCTTAAGGAGAAAAACTAATTTATTCTCACTTATTTATAAATATATTTTGATGGAACTTGGTAAATTGCCTCATGAGGTGGTGAGTTGTATATTTGTTAGTTGAAAGTTCGATTAAGTACCCTGGTTTGCCGTCACGGGGTGTTATAAAAATACACTAAGTTAAAATCAGGGTTTATTTCAATTTACCAAAGCTCGCTTGTTTTTCCAGTTTTTTTACCTGAAAATTGTAGTTCTGGATAGAGTGGAAGTTGTAATACAAAAACCATTTTACGTTTTGTTAAATTACTAAAAAACATATATACCGGGTATATTCAGACTCTTCTTCATCTGAAGGTTTATAAGGGCGCAGAGCATTTTTCTTTTCTAAATTCAGAGGAGTCACTACCACTATTTTTTCTAAAAGTTTTCATCCTTTCACATTCAGGTTGAAACGTATATTTTCTGAGCACGGCAATGCGTTAAAAATATACGAACTAGTTCAGTTATAGTGGATCTACGTTGAACGCGCGTTGGTATCGGTAGGTTCGCAGTATGGTGGGTCATAGTCAAAGTCTGTAGCCGGTCCGTAGGTGTTACAGATGCAACGCTAGAAGTGGGTCGGGCCGGCAACATAACTCTAGTCTCAATGCCATCCAGTGTGTCGCAATCCGCCTAGACCCTAGACCACCGCCGCCGCCGCGCCGCGCCGCACACTGCACGAGGCACTAGGCTAGACAAAGAACTTCATCTCGAGCGGGCCAGCTGCGTTAAAATACCTTCAACTTCACCATTCACCCAACTGAAATCGCTACTCGGACACTGCTTATACGGTGCAGCTCAGAGATGGTAGAACTAGACGTGAAAAATGTTCAGTATAGTCATTTGATAGATTACCTTGTACAAACTGTACGTGGGAGCAATTGTCTTTAATATTAGGGACAAAGGGAAGTATAGTTGAAAGCTGAAATATATCTAAGCACCCCAATTTCTGCAATTGCCTAGACAACTGTTTTTGTCGGGGTGGATAATCCCGGTATCACCGTCACTGCTTTACTGTATCAATGAAACAATCCGTCATACAAGAACCTATTAAATTATAATTAACAACACCCAATAGTCGAAATTCGACCAAACATTATTTGACAAAAATGGTTGTTGGTGTAGATGTTTTATCATACTATCCTGAATTAGCAGTTAAACAAAATCATTTGAACCAGGCCCATGATGTTAAACTTCACGAATAACTAAATAAGTATCTAGTGGGTCCTATGGCTCTCTCCCCCTCACCAAAAAAGGTTTGTTATGTTAAATAATCAGATGACAGAAAGGCGTTACCATTTCATTAGTCAGTAGTATTTTTAATTTACATGATGCCTGAAACATCTATTCCTGCTGTTGTATTATCATTTGCTATTACAGTAACAACAGCTGTCAAATACATTTTATCGATTACTGTTCTTCCATAAGATTAACATTGCAACTTTGAAGGCCTGTGAGACGTAGCTCTGAGGGCCGATGTAAATTATAAGGGGTTTTGGCAAATCTACTCGACAATACCTTTCTAACGGTATGCGTGAATTTCAACTACATACACGCACACTGAGAAAAAAGTAGGGACAGTTTTGTGCTTGCCTATTACTTTAATGATTGCCATTAGAATCTGTTCTTGATGCGTAAATTCCGCTGATTTAGAAGTAGGCCTAAATATATCTTTTGAGGGGCTGTAATACTTATATCTTATAACGTAAGACATGTTATTCGAGTTTTCGCTCTTTTGCACACAATCCAATATAATACAGGTTAACTTACAGTAAAACGCCTAAAGTCCACATCACAATATTTGTATGTGTATAGTTTGCAATTATTTTTTCCGCGGGTTAATACAACTTTCAAGATTAATTATCTCCAAATTTTTGGGTTTTAAACTGAGAATGTTAATGGGCTCATCAGGTTTGAACTTTAAAAATATTCTAAGTTTTCAAACAGTATTCAGAAGTATATTGTGCGATGTTAGGACGTGAAACATAATTTACAAAACTAATTAACTTGTTTATACACACGTACATAATACTCACACATACTACACGGACTTGACTGCCGTTGGTGGTTTGGTTGTGGCAGGTGTTGGTAGTGTGACTGGATCAAATTAACTTTGGCTTTGTTTTTTCTATGGTATACTTATCAATTGACATAAGTTGATATAGACGAACCGTTATTTCAACTTAACAATAATTTCAATTATTGGATTCGTGCACATTCTATATAAAAGTTGAAAGTCAATCAAATATTGGCTACATGAGTAATATTATTCAACGAATATTTTAAACAAGTCTTAATTCGGTTTTAAATACTACACAATTTACCTGTAGTACACAAAGTCCGAAATTGTTTTTGTATTGATAAAGAACAGTTCCAAACAAGGAACGGAGTTTGCTCCCCCGTTAGGCGGGCGTACTTTCAAATTATTTCCGGGCTTAAAGAATGTTCTGAAGGAATTCGATATTTGCATTCCAAAAGCAGAAACATTATTTGAGAGGCTGAAACCTGAGTTAAAATATTTGGAAGGAAATGTGAAGAATTGTATGCCGGTTGAATTCGCCTTGTTTCAAATATTCCTGGGTACTACAAGGAATAATTCAAACAGTTACATAAAGTGAAATTAATTAATTATCATTACAATTATAACATTAAATTTTCGTATAATGTATTATTGAACTATTTTTTAATAAATTTGTACTTTTTTAACACTCACTTTGTCGGTTGTTATAATGTAAACACTATTACTTGTTGAGACCTTATTTTAAGTAAATATATGTCAAAAAAATTATTTAAAGTGCTAAATTGTGTTAGGCGGTATAATGAGTTATAACAAATAGGTGTACGCTTATTCTTCCCGTAAGAGAATGAACGAAGATTGCATTTTTTTAAATATTTGAATAGTCAATTTACGTATATAGCTTTGTCAACAAATACCTTTTTTAGCTAAAAATTTATAGAATAAATCAAAAAATATTTATACCTATCTAAAGAATTATAATTTTCGTTGTCCTGTAAACTGTCAAAAAATCTCGCAGATTTGTGAATGTTCAAATACTAATGATTTCCCTTATGTATTGAAAGTTATTTTAATATACCTAAAAGGGCTAATGTACTCAGTTTTATATTATTGATTGTGACTCAACGGAGGGTCGCAAAAGGGTTCGATAAGGTTCGTGAGGGTTGAGGGTTGGGGGGGGGGGGTTCGATAGTTTAATCAGACTTTCAAACGGACCAACAGTAAGGGAGTTATATTTTTGACCGATTTCAAAGGGACCCCAAACTAAACGGTTGTAAGTAAATAGTCCAGTTAACGAACTTGACCTAAAAATCAGACAAGTGAATTCGTGTGCCAAATTTGAATGAAATAGACTAAAGCGATCTTGAGTTATTCGACCAAGACACAAACAATTTTGAATGAATTGTGTTGAGTATAGGAACGCACTTCGTTCATCCAATTAAATTATTTTTTACCAAATAGAGCCCAGAATCTTAATTTATTTAACTATAGTTTTCTTTATCGAGTTATATTCAGAAGGATAACTTTTCTGTTTACATATACAGTTCAACCTAACGTCTTGTTATGTTCAATAAGACTTCTTACTAATAAGACTTCTTGTTATGTTTAATAAGATACTAACTGTTGACGCATGTCATAAGAAACAAACAGTTCACCACGTGAAACCCCAGCAGTGTTTATCGAGATCCCTTATATTTCGATCTAAACATGCATTATTGTTGGTGGTAACCACAGCATAATCCGTACTCAACCACCAAAGGAGTAATTCCGCCTGGAGAGCACATTCCTGTTGAGTATACTATCTCGAATTTATACGAACGACACGAATGTAATAGGACACTTAACTAGTCACAAAAACCTTCATCATATGTTTTTTAGTTCTTAAGATCCAATACTGTAAAAGTCACAGCAATGGGAAGTTTTCGTGCTTCGCGGTTGTTGAAACTAAATTTAGCCAGCTCAACCTGTAATCAGGACAAATATAAAAACACATAGTTAAACATATCAGACCTAGTTTGTTTCAATCGCGTGGCCAAGGAGTGTTAAAAGTATGTGATTGAGGCCCTTCCGACTTTTGAAATGTGAGTTTTTACATCTGTCATGAAAGAAATTACAAGCACGTTTTATCGCCCCCAATCATGGACTGGTTTGGTCGAGTTCAATTATACCAGCATATTCCCATAGGGTATAAATATAATGGGTGAAGAACGATTTAAAGTCGAGTTGTATTAATTACTGTGATCCTGCCTATACTTAAACTGCTGAAGACGATAAGATGTACAGCTAAAATTCACACAGAGTGTTTTAGGGAATTTCCCCTATAGAGAAGAAGCTAATACCGTAGTCGGGATGGTAAGACCTAGGCCCGGGACCATGATAACTTTTCGTTTTGAGGTCCCCAGACCCCAAAAACACTATTCGTTCAAAACTGTATATACATAACGAGTAGTGTCATATATATATATATATATATATATATATATATGTGTGTGTGTGTGTGTGTGTGTATGTGTGCGTGCGTGTGTGTGTGTGTGTGTGTGTGTGTGTGTGTGTGTGTGTGTGTGTGTGTGTGTGTGTGTGTATGTATGTGTGTGTGTGTGTGTGTGTGTGTGTGTGTGTGTGTGTGTGTGTGTGTGTGTGTGTGTGTGTGTGTGTGTGTGTGTGTGTGTGTGTGTGTGTGTGTGTGTGTGTGTGTGTGTGTGTGTGTGTGTGTGTGTGTCCGTGAGCACGATAACTCTCGTAAATATAATCCGATTTTGACGAAATTTGGTGTAAACGTGGAAAGCAGCATTTATAACTTTAAGTTCGAAAATCAGACAGATCGACTTATCCGAAAGGGTATTTTGGGGGGGGGTTTGTACCCCAAAAATGGTTTTTTTGAGTTTTTTACATATAGTTTTTTTAAGTAAAATTTTAGTCTTTTTAGCGAATTTCCCTTATAGGGAAGAAGCTATTACCGTAGGTCTCATGGTAAGACTTAAGCCCGAGACCATGACAACTTTTCATTTTGAGGTCCCCAGATGCCAAAAACACCATTCGTTCAAATTGTTATAATATATGTATATATATATATATATATATATATATATATATATATATATATATGTGTGTCCGTAAGCACGATAACTCTCGTAAAAAGGTCCGATCTTAATGAAATTTGGTACAAATTGGAAAGTACCATTTATTTGAACGAGTTCGAAAACCAGATGAATCGCACCATCCGAGGGGGGGTTTTTGGGGGGTTTTGTACCCCAAAAATGTGTTTTTTGGGGTTTTCACATGTAATTTTAATTTAAATCAAATTTTAATTTTTACCATTGAATTCAGCTTAAAAAAACAAACAATTTGGTATTTTGATCATTGCTCTACGTCAATTGGTTACCGAGATATTGAAAGTGCTAAACACAGTACGTTGTCTAATGTTATTCTTATGGAGAACAAGAAAAATTGTATATCTCGCTTATTTATGAATATAAACTGGCGAAATTTGGTATATGGCTTGATCTGGTTGTGGTTTATTGTTGTTTGCACAAAAAAAAACAATTTTTCGCCAATGTTTCCTGTAGCAGCAAACCTAGGTACTTGGTCCCCATGTTATTCTTATGGAAAATACTTAAAATGTTATATATCGCTTATTTATAAATGTATATGGATGAAACTTGGTATGTGTCTTCACTAAGATGAGTTCTATTGATATTTGCATAAAACCCCATTATTTTGTGTGCCTTGTTGCAGCAAACCTGCGTACTCATCCCCAATGTTATTCTTATGGAGAATAATTAATATTTTAAATATCGCTTGTTTGTGAATACATTTCTTATGAATCCTGTTAAGTGTTTTAATGTGTTATGTTATATATTCATTGGAAATTCGCTGAGTATGCAGGTTTGCTGCGACGGGGGTATTTTTCATTGTAATCAGCTTAAAAAGACGCAAAATTTTGTGTTTTGATCATTGCTCTATGTCAAATGGTTACAGAGATATTGAAAGTGCTAAACACAGTACGTTGTCCAATGTTATTCTTATGAAGAATAAGAAAAATTGTATATCTAGCTTATTTATCAACTTATCCTGATGAAATTTGGTATATTGCTTCATATCGATGTGGTCTATTGATATTTGTACTAAAAAACATTTTTTTGCCAATAGTTCCCGTAGCAGCAAACCTGCGTACTCAGCACCCATGTCATTCTTAAGGAGAATAAGTAACGTGTTATCTCCCTTAATTATGAACATAAATTAATACAATTTGGTATATGGCTTTACCTAGTTGAGTTATATTGATATTTGTATAAACCCCCATTTTTTGTGTTCCTTGCTTCAGCATACTCAGCCGCCATGTTATTCTTATGGAGAATAATTATAATGTCATAAATCGTTTATTTATGAATGAATATTGATGAAACTTGGTATGTGGCTTTATGTGGTATTAAGATACATATATATGCAATGAAAATTAGCTGAGTACGCAGGTTTGCTTCTACGGGGTAGTTTCACCTTTCATTGTATCTGTTACTATTTAAAAGATGACATGATATGAATGGCAGACAACCCTCTAGTAGCGAGTGGTCCTTAGAGCAACTATTGAAAGATAAAATGGAGGGTAAAGGGAGAAAGAGTTCTCAGAAAGTGATGTGGCTCGGCAAACAAAGGATCTAGAGAGCCTAATTGTGCTACACAATGCTTTTGGGGAGAAATGTTAGCAGACTATGCACGACTTGAGAGGTTGGAATAGCCTCATAGCTTGGAGACTCATTCATTGGCATTTTAAGACGTTGCTTATAATGCTTAGTTTTTTAACTAATTACTCAGTATTGTTGCGTGCCTTAAACGTAATTAATTAATAAGGCTGCATGCTTGCTATTACAAATCTAATTTATATTAAAGATAACGCACCATATATATATATATATATATATATATATATATATATATATATATATTCTCCACGTAATATACCGCAGTTGAAACTACATTATACAATTATTCACAGTGTACCATATGTAGTGATTATCATAGTGTAATGTAGTTACTATTAAAAGCTCAGTTTCATCGAACTCTGACTACGAAACCTCCCTTTTAATAAATGATATATGGCCAAAATTATATATGTTATAAATAACATGGCACTGAAACGAATCTTCATAACATTTAATTTCGTAATAAGATGACAATAGAAGCGTAAAAATTAGCATAGAGCTGTGTTATATAAAACTTACTTAGTGATTGTGCCTGGGGTGATTATTGAAATTGTATTTCGTGCAAATAAAACATTGCACATATGTCACCGAATTAAATAGAATATTAAAAATAATGTTGAAAATAGCATTCTGTATCATTTAACAGTTTATGTCATATTTTCTTCAACTTCGAAAAACGGATTTTCCTCACACTTTCTTTGACTGCTTAACAAATCACATTATAATAAAAATCACTGACAGCTGATTAATTTCGTTTACAGCCATACACATCAATTATAAAACAACTAACGCTACCTCTCTCTCATTCAGCCTACCTACTTTCAAGATAAGGTAAAGCAGATACAGAATATTCCGTAAATGTCAGTATTTTTTTAATACCACCATTTTAAAACGGATGAAGATAAGTGATTTCTGCTTTTGCCATAATGTTTGTTTGTTGTAGAGCAATGTAAATGGTGTATAACATGACATATGTTTATATTTCAAAATTCCAATATTCGAACTATTGACTCTCGGTTTTTGGAATACCCTGTATTTATAACAATTTACAGATATTTTTTCACCACACTACGCTGTAATCACCTGTTTTCGGAACGTCATTTGAATACCGAAAGTAGAGCTTTTCCGCTCTAGGCCCTAGGTTAAAAATTTGAGTAGGTAGTAAAATTGTCGGCCCTAGGGCCGAAAGTCAGCTGATCTATTTAGCCAGTGTTGCCAACCTGTTTACAATGGTACACGACGTCACCTGGTTAATACGTGCATACTATTTTGTGTTCTTTGGTTGAAACACTGGAAAAAATAACAGCAAAATTCAAAACATTATAATATTGATGTTTTGTTTAGTGGTTAACTGTTTTTAGTCCGAGATTGCATGAGGCCGCTCGTGTTTTATGACCGATCGCATTTAACCCGTTAATAATTGTAGGATGGTGAAAAATAGCGTTCACACCTCTGCCGAAAGGGTTTTGCATAGCCCTCGAACGATTTATGACCTCGACTTCGTCTCGGTCATAAAAAACTATCTCGGGCCATCAAAACCCCACTTTCGGTCCTTGGTGCGAAATATACTATTACGTTATTCCTTGGGGTCGATTTAATGAACAATAATTTTATTTCATCCTTTTAGGTGAATTAGTTTGTCACGTAAGGTTGAAACACCTTACGTGAGACATCCTGTATATTATTTATCTACCTTTAAACTCTTAGAAGTTGTCTGTTTAAACTTTTAAAGAAGCAAGTTAATCATAAACATAAATTTAGAATATCATGTCAAAACTCTGTTCTTATAGTTTGCTAAGTCCTTTCTTCAAACTGTTTAAGTTAATAAATGATTACTGATATCTTAAAACACCATTTGCACGCAGTACCAAATCACAAAAGGGGATTTTTTCCAAATGACAATTTTTTATGCTTTTGCAACTATTAACGGAAGCTTGCATGCGTGTTTGAAGATAGAATTGCAGTATTTAGTGGCGATATCAAGGGCCAAATTATACCTTCGCTGTTTGTTTTATATGAGTTTGTCGTGTGTGATAGTTCTAATAGGATGATCAATAAAGGTTTTGGGACAACAATTTAATGTTATTAACTTTCTTCCAAATTACCTAGTGGTTATCTACATATAATTTTACAGCGGTCTTTCAATCACATTATAATTATCTCGAGTGATATATTGATATCCTAAATAAACCACGATACTTTCCTTTGAATTCTATTCTGAAATGCAGATCTTAATTTAATTTATAGGAAAAATCTGGATTTTCGATAAACCATTTCACATAATCCTTTTTATTTAGGTTCTTCAAACAAAAATAATCGCCCTTGTTCCGCGGGTAGCATTTTGTGTTTCAGTTTGAAGTCCAATTTAGAGTTTTTAATCCTTCAATGCCTACTTTTTAGAGGTTGTAGAGTAACATAGGACCCCCGTTGCAGCAAACCTGCATACTCAGCAAATTTCAATGGTACTTCACTACGTCATGTAGCCAATTACCAACTTTCATCAAAGCATGATCAGAAATAAGCGAGATATAACATTTGATTTATTCTCCACAAAAAAAAACATTAGGACTGAGTATGCAGGTTTGCTGAATCAAGGACCACAACAATCGGGTCTATATTTAAATACCAATGGATCACCACTAGATCAAGCAACATTCCAAGTTTTACGAATTTATATTTATAAACAAGTAAGATTGCACATGTTTCTTATTCTCGATAAGAATAACATTATAGCTGCTGAGTACGCAGGTTTGCTGCCATGTGGTCCACAAAAAATGGGTTTTGTATGCAAATATCAGTAAACCCCAACCATATAAAGCCACATACGAAGTTTCATTAATATTTGTTCATTAATAAGCGAGATATAAAATTTTACTTATCCTCCATAAGATTAATATTGGACAACGTACTGAGTTTAGTACTGTCAATATATCGGTAATAAATTGACGCACAGCGATGATCAAAATAACAGATTGTTTGTTTTTTTAAGCTGAATGTAATGGTGTAAACCAAAATTTGGGTTTAAAAAGAATTATATGTAAACAGTTCAAAAACCCCATTTTTCGGGTACAAAATCCTCCCCAAAACCTACCTTAAAATAGAGCGACCTGTCTGGTTCTCAAACTCATGAAAATAGACACCAAATTTCATCAAGATCGGGCCATTTCTATCGGGCCAATTTATCGAGCCTACGGACACACACACACACACACACACACATATATGTATCTTAATATTTAAATCCAAATACCACTGACTCACTCACTCATCACGAAATCTCAAAAACCACAGAACGGATTGTAATGCAATTTGGAACATACATTCCTCTTGGGTCTTAGGTGCTCACTAAGAAAGGGGTTTAAGAAATTTCGATAAGGCTCCGCCCCCGGGGAGTCAAAGTTCCAATCCTGTGTTATTCTTATGGACATTCACTTTAAGTTTGAGCTGATGAAAATACAAACAGCTGATCACGATTCGTAGTAGTTCCACGGGATAACCACAGAATGCAGCACACACAACTGTCATAGTTTTTATAAATTAATTATTACTAGCAGCCAGCGTCACTTCGTGACTGCAAAATGATATTTATTGTTTAATTTATGTTATTCTTTGACTAAAAATGTTTACACAATATTCGTAAGACTCTAATTGACATTGAAATTGTTTAAACGAGCTCGATTTTAGCTAACCATAATTCTATTACTCCCTATTTCACTTCTTTCATTAAAAATGAAATATGCATATGGCCATGGCTGCGTTACTAGACCTTATGTTTGAAGGTTCTTAGATATTTGGTCTTATTCAGTTAAAAGTGAGATAACTGTATTAGGCAGTTCTGGAACCGTTAGTTGTGCCTTGCCATTATGGCAACATTTTGTAAATGTTCCTGTAGTCGTTTTTTCATATCGGAAGTAACGACAACGACATAATCTACATACTTCATTCATTGGCCCTATATCAAAACCAGTGGGATTGACCGAATTGTCTATGGCCATGGATAGGGGCAAAAACGATTAGCGATTAGCTATATGTATGTCCCTAGCCCTAGCATTTACATTGCGGACGCGGTCTCTTCTAGGCATCTGAGAAAACAAATGAAACACACTATTAACAAACAAAACCTAAAGGAAGACATTATCTTTTTTGAACTTTTGAGGAACCATACTTGGTTGAACCTAAAAGTAGTAAATCAATCATGTGTCCCAAAAATAGCACGACAACGCTCTGAATGTAGTTCAATAAATATTAGATACAAAATTATTATTAGTGAATTTCCTTTGGAAAGTGAACTATTAGCATGACCCGCACGGTGAAACTTAAGCCCGGGACTACCATAGAAGTTCCTAACGTGACCCCCTGAACACGTTTTGGGGGGTCGTTCAAAATTTTATATATATATATATATATATATATATATATGTCTATGCACTCTAGCGGTCGCATTTTTTGCCCGATTTACTTCAAATTTGGTAGAGACGTTCCTTTGTATAATCTGTTGGACAAGTTCGTTGGGGAAAACAATCGGAAAACTCTAAACCCATTTTTTGGTGATTAATCTTTCAAATTTCGAGTTTTTGGGCCCAAAAAGGGTCAGAAAAGCCCCAGATGTAAAATTAATGCATGTAAAAAGATGGGAATTAGAGAGGGGAAAGTTTTAAGCCCTCTCTCGTCATTCTAGCATAAATATTTACCGAGTTATTAAAGAAAATGTGTATCGGCTAAACACAGTACGTTGTCTTATGGGGGTTTTACACTAGAAAAGCCTGTTATTCCTTTGTTAAAGTACTTTTATTATCCCCAGCAACCTCACGCCTACTTTCAAGCCTGTCTGGACCTTCTCCTAACCTTATAATGCGCAAAATTGTATTCCCAGCTTTACAAGTAAATGAAACCAGGAGTATCAGAACAGCCAAAAATCAATGTTTTCAGATTTCAATAAAAATTGGACAAATGTATGTTTTTACACTGATTTTGAGTTTTAAAAGTTTTTATGTGGAAATTCACTTCCCTCACGTCAGCGTGCTGCGTGCGAACTCGTTATATATTGATGTGAAACCAGAAAAACACTGATGTCGAAGTATATAATTCAAGATAAAATATTTGAAAAGTTTTAACACACAAATTGTTGAACACTTCACTCATTCACTTAACTTCATTGTCTTATACGAAATATCTAAAATTTGCATAATAAACTGATAAATGACGGAAAATCACTGATGCCAAGGTATTTAATACATGGTATACAAATTATTACAAAAATGACTGTCGTTTCAAAGATTATGAAATAAGACTTAAACACATTCTATTTTAGTTTCAAGTATAAAAACATATTAAAATGCTCTAGATGAACATGAATGTTCTATGAACAAATAAAATTACAACTTTTTTCTTTATATTTTATTGTAAAATATGTAACCTATGTATCTGGGAAAAAAATCTTCCATCTGATTATAAAATAACAGCTTTCAACATCTACCACATAAGAGACATTAAATTAGTTGAAATCAAACTGGCTATGTCCCAGATTTACATGAGTGGTACTTTTCTTCGTGGTCAAAATTGAATTATTTTTCATTCAAAAAATCTATGTTTCAAGAAATTAATTGAATTAGCCTATTTGAAAATCAACTTACTTATAACTTTAAAGAATACACCAGTTTCATCAAATATATAAATTCAAGTACTGTATTCTGTGGTCTAACTTAAGAACTCGATCAAATCATCTCCATATGTTTTGTTATAAACAAATGTGAATTGGAAAAAGTTCAAAGGTTTAACAACAGATAGTAGCACATTTGCTGAAATTTCAAAAGCCTCCTGAACGAAGGTTTTTCATGGGATATTTTCCAAACCCAAAAAAGGTTCATCTAGAGAGATATAGCTTTAATTTGAAACCAAATATGTATAGGAAAATAAATTTCTAGGGGTCGATTTGCTGCGAAGAAAAATCGAGAAATTCTTTTAATAATATATATTTGCGGGGCGAAGCCTGCGGGAACAGCTAGTACATATATGAATTAGAACGATAGGTGTTTTTGGCTTCTGGGCCTCAAAACGAAAAGTTATCATGGTCCCGGGCCTGGGTCTTACCATGCCGGCTACGGTAATAGCTTCTTCCCTATAGGGGTAATTCGCTAAAAAACAATTGGTGGAATACATTTTTATCTCATTTGGTAAGTTAACCATACTTTTATTTAAGGTAAGAGTAACCATAAATAATATTAAGGTTATATTATTAGTGGACGTTCAACCTTTTCGCAATTTCGAAATTTCTGTTTCTGTTCTATAGTATTATAACCAAACACATATTCTTGCACTCTTGTATAATAGTAAGGCTACCTAGATTCTCCTTGATTGGCTATAGTATCCAATACCTTTGATTGTTACCCTCCGATCTCGACCCCAGTTGGAATGTCCTGGACTGGTCCTTCAGCGTGCCTTCCGTGCCTGTCGTCGCTGTCTCGTACCTCCGTACCTCACTGCGCTACAGGCATCCATGGACTGTGGAGAAAATCACATTTACTTTGGAAATCAGGGACTGTCTTAAGTTATAAGGAATGTTTTGTTTCGACATAATTGAAGATAATGGTAGTTTGGCTCAACATTGCTAGATGATAGATTTAATGTTGTAAATGTTTCCCTTTTTCTTTGTATTCGATTCCCGGTTTTATTATACATGTACTGGTTATAAGATGAGTTATCGACATGCACTAGTGTGAGAATGATTATACATTAATACGTGTATGTGTAAACAAGTTAAAACATTTTCCCTAAGCTGGTTTATTTTAGTTTGAGTATTCATAGAGTAGTTTGAGCACGCAATTCACTAACGACAAAAACATAAAGCGTATCATTGAAGATTCTAAAGAAATAACAAACGGAATCCTCATTCGAATAAATAGTTGTATATGTGAACTCATTTTACTTTTCTTGAGGATGTCTCCTGCATCTATTTTTTTAAATTAATCCATTTCGATGTTATATTTCCCTCGTTTTGTTACAATTTCCAGATTTAATCCACTCTCATTATCTCCATTCTTGCCAAACCAATTTCATAAGAATATTTCACGGTGTTGATGTAGTCAGGGGTTAGTGACACGAACCCTTAGCTAAATGTTGTTAGTATCTTAATAGTTTGTTCTTGTGTAATTCGTCGAAGTTAGGATTTTAAGAATCAAATTCACATCATACTATAAATCTTACAGTTTTACGAAAATTTGTATTTTACGAGTATATTTTGAGGTTAGGTGTGAGAACCTTGGTTCAAGTTCAAAAGAAAATATTTATATTGTACCTGTTTGTGTACTTTAAGTTCAGATATTATTGTATTGCCAAAAGACAACCTTTGCATGGAAGCGAAAAAACAACGTATGACTCAGAGCTTCCGAAATCCGGATGTCCTACTGTAAGCAAACAAAGGATTAATAAGGATAAAGTGCCAACCTTTAATAATACAGTTAATTTAATAATCTTAGTTCCTTTTATCTGACGATTTTAATCAAGTTTTACACTAAAAGAACATTAGTGTAGGACGATTTTGTTTAAGAAACACATTACTCTGACTTCCTTTTGGTTTTTGTTTACACATTAACAGACCTTTACTGTCACATTTTAGAGGCATAAACAGTAATTGTTTATAGCGAAGTAATAGTCCATTAAAATAACTTGATATTCAGAGCTCCATAATTTCAAGAAGGTTCAATTGATACCAGCTCATTCAACTAGAATATGAGTTCGGAATGGTTATAAAGTACTCATCCAGTTTCCCTATTAGTTTTTGGCCTCATATGTGAACTGAATCCGCCCCTACCTATGGAGCTGCCCTATCCCTATTCACCACCAACTAATCACTCAATACTAGGCATATTGCAGAATATAGTCCTCGACAATGCGTTCAGTCCAATATAGCCGTAGACTGTAGAGCTCTTGTAATCTACCGCTCTAATAAGACCTGCTCTTACGAAAAATCGAATATAGGTCTCATTAAGCTAGCTCATGTTCCTAGATGAAATATTAAAAACCCCGTACAAGCAGAACTATTAAATGGGGTTCTAGTCACGGGGGAGTCTAGTCATTAGGATTTAGCCGATGCAAATATTCTCCTAGCACTAGACGCGGGTCGGGGGGGGCTCGTAGTTCTTTAATCACATCCCCACGGTAGTCGGGCTTGGGGTAGTAGCACGGGCCTATCACGCTAGTCTCGAGTACGTCTGGTTTGCAAAATAAAAACTCCCCCATAACGATTTCGTCAGAGCCGCCCCTCCTACCGCGTCGCTCCCTCGTCGTTTGGCCACTTTTATTAACGTCGCGCTAAGGGGGTGTTAAATATTTAACATCGATACAAAGGGTGAAATTTTTGCTTTGCCTGGCCTAAAGTTTTAGTCTCTCCCCAAAACCTTCAACGGGGTGTCTTCTCCCCTGAGGTTTGTATTCTCAATTTTTAAACTAACGATTTTAATCTTCTTGAAGTATATTAAACATCAAAATTTATTGAGTGACATTCTTTTCTGTGTGCATTTGTTTTGTTCCATAATACCCAACTTAAAGGTTTTCTTTTCGAAAATTGCTAAAAATATACATTTAATTATTATATTTTTATAGTAAACCTATTTTGAATTACGTTAAGTCTCAGATACATCAGTGATCTCCCAACAAGTTATTGGATTCCTTCCGTTTTAACCAAAGGCCAAACCGGCGCTTTGCAACATTCCATAGTTGTTCTCCACTGTGTGCTAAGGACTCTGTACTGCCAATTTTAAATTACTGTAATTATTGCATTTTTCACTACAGCATTGAATTATAGGGTTTCCTTTTTAATTGTATTTAAATAAATCTTGTGTTATAAAATCTGAACATTACTTTCCCCTATCAATTAAAGCACTCAGGTGTGTCTTGTCAAACAACGCGTTTCCTGCTTCCCCACAATACTTGGTTGTTTTGGCAGGTGGACGGTATCGGAACGGCTTTGATCCAATTATGAATCAATAAATCGTCACCGGAAGTGTATGAGAGCACAGGAAGTCGGCAGATTGTTCTCGTCGATATCACGTCAGATATTGTTACAACTGCACATCGGCCACATGGGGACGCCTACACTAACTGTTGCGTCCCACCACTGTTTCCTTCCGGTAAAACGGACTGTTTACGGTGTATACATCTGTTTTGTCTCATAATGATACTTTTTGCCTCCATTTGCATGGTAATTACTTCTAGTATTGCCATGAAAATACTAATGTTCAAATGATTGCAATTACACTTTACTTTTAATTTTAAATTTACCATTTCTCGATTATTGGCTTTAAGTCGATTGAGTTTGAAACTAAAAAATATATTTAGCACGTGTGGTTTTAAGTCAGTTTTTAAGATTTGTAATGGTGTTGTAATGGTGTAATGGTTTGTTACTGGAAAATTCCCGTAAATAACGGGTATAATGGATAAATAAACGTTTGCATGAAACAATTCATTTAAATGTTAAGTTGATAGCATATAAAAATATAAAAACACAAATTTATCATTGTCTTAGGCCTACCTTACCATTACAGTAACTGTGTATCCTGCATTGGAATTCCGATAAATTATTGATTTTAATACATTCTAGTTACAGGCGTGTCTCGGAGATGATAAGTACTACAGTATTCCCTTCCTTGACTACTTAAAAGGTTTGCATTTAGCTTAAACCTAATATTTGATTAAATACTAAAACAAGTAATGTTCAGGACAAACTAATAACTAATTGTTTATTCGTATTTAAACAATTTCATATAAAGCTAAGGAGTTTTCATATGCAATCATCAAAAACATTATTTTTACTAGAAGAATGTTTATATACAATTTTTAAGTGACATTTTTAAGTCAAAATTGTGGGAGTTTGACAAGTCGCAGGATGATGAGAGACGGTTCAAATTAAAGGTCTTGATCCCACAGACTCGGGAAAATTAACTGTATTTCTAAAAGGTTACCAGCAAAAGAGAAAAACGTAAAACATCCCCCATAAGAAAAGCATGGGGATTTTAAAACGTCTGCTTTGTTTAAATTAAAAAATGTGATTAAGTGTCTACTTTGTTTACAAATTGACATACTTATTTTATTTTCCTCAGCATGTAAAGAGTAAACAAATCAGATCTACTATACTCAGATGAGTCAGAGTATTGGATGAGGGTTAGCCCGCCACGAGGAGTACTTAAAATTGTTTAAGCTACGTCTGTTTTTAAATGTAAACTAACTCTTTTACCTGTATAAACCACAATTTCACAACGAATCTTAGAAATTAAATTCGTACGCAATTGATAGAAGTAACACAATGTACAAATTTTCGAATAAGAATACAGTATAAGATTGTTTAACTTCGTGGGTTTGTACAAATCATAATAATAGCAGTTGAAACCCATTTACGGAGTATCGAATTCATATTTTCCTTTTCGTTAAAACACGACAGTGTTTTGAGTTTAATCCTGCAAATCGAACATGGGGGACAGTGAGGCATGCGTGGACGTTGTATCGAATAATTCAGAATTCGGTGGAGAAGTGCCGCGGGCAAACGAGTGAAAAGAATATTTAGTATTGACAAGAGGGGCTCCCCCCGCCGAGTCGCGGCCCCTTCATTAAATAATCAATAGCGCGCATTACTCATAATAGCGATCAACTCAATTAGGCGTTCCTGTGTGGGCAAACCGCGGTTTTGCGGTGGTGGGGGTTGACGAGGACGATGCTAGTTAGGGTGATCCTAGAGCAGCGAGGGGCTAACAACTAGGAACACGTTTCCTATGTCAGAGAGAGACGAAACAACAAACCACCAGATTAATCGCCGACTTCCTTTTCGTGTGGTATCGGTTTAGTTCCATAAATCTAGAGAGAAAATCGAACCCGGCTAGCATTCTTTTTAAATGAAAAGTGACTTTGGTACGGTAATGTTGAGTAATGAGAAACTGTTTAAACAAGAACGAAGCATGATGTGAATGGGGTAGGAAACCGTCATTGGAGGAGAGAGTTACGGGAGGAAACATATGATGGGAGTTTCTAATCATATCAGTGTTGTAACTTAAGAATTAATTTATATGGACCATTTAGCGTGTTTTATATTTTAGCCTCCACCTTGAACCCATCCCCCCACCACTTTAAACTACGGTATCTCTATCCCCCTTCCTTGACTAAATTGGGTACGCCACCAATAGATATTCGTAACATACGAAAAGTCATCTGCGCAGACTTTATTTAGTTTTATCTTAGACTAGTAGCCCGTCGCGGCTTCGCTCGCGATCACAGTACAATGTTATGTTTGAGAAGTTGGTTCCAAAAGCACCTGGGGGACAGAGGTTTGCTTAAAAAGCCAGTCAGTTTGTTAAAAATGCCTAGAGTACTTATATTCACGATTCCTCTCCAAGGCGAGCGTATTTGCTTTGCTTATTGCGTGTTGCTCGTTTCTTTTCATTTTGGTCATGTCCGTTTTATATTTAATCTTCAGGTTGAATAGTTATTGCAATTTATACATGACCTAATCATGTATATTTAAATTTATGTTCACATTGGTTGTAATCACTATTCTCACACAAATCACGTAATACTTTACCAAATGAGTGTTATTTTTACAATTGAATAAATAAAATAAATAGGTAAATAAATGTTATTGCTTTGACAAAATCTTGCATCAGCATTACAACTTATTACTTAAAATTAGATTTATTTGAAATGTTCTCTTCATGATCTTCATTGGTTATTCTGATCTTCAAAAAATTCATTCACACTAACTTTTTTCAAGAAGATGAGATTTAAATTTTGATTTGAACTCTCCAGAAAAATATTTAAACTTTTCAGGGATTTCATTCTTTAATTTGATTCCACTGTATATTAATTGTCGTATGAAAAATGTTGTTCTATAATAATTTATGGGTTTATCATTCTTTTTTCGAAGATTTAAATTGCAAGTGGTTACATTTACGGTTTGAAAAAAATATAGATTGTTTCTGACAAAATTTAATGTTTCAAATATATAAATTGACCAAAATGTTAATTATTTTGTTTATGTTTCGACATGAATCTCTTGGTTTCATATTAAATATAATGCGTAGAGCAGTTTAAAGATATGACGTACATTTGAATTTGCCATACCCCAAATCTGGATGTCGTATGTAAGGGATGAATGGAGAATAGTAAACATTTAAAAGCACTTGTCTGTTACAAATATGGGATAGTCTTCGTATCCAAAATTTGTTGTCAATTTATTAGAAATTTGATCAATATGCTTGTCAAATTTAAGATGTACATCAACCAAAATACCCAGAAAGTTAATGGAGTCAACTTTTTTTAACATTTTCATTTCGTAGAATTAAATTCATATCATTTTGCTGTTTGTTTTCTAATTGAAAATTCGACATATTTTGTTTTTGAAAAATTTATTTCAAAGTAGTTTTTTCAAACCATTGAATTATTTCAGATGTAGTAATATACAATTCGACTTCTAAATCTTTATTATTTTCATTTGAAATTATTGATGATGTAATGTCATCCGCAAATAGGTAAATATCTAATGGTTGCATTTGAACAGCTGTTATGATTCTTTTGTTTTTATTTACAAATCTTAACCATAATCCCAATGTTAGTTTTTTAAATATCTTTCTATACAATACTATATTTTTTTATGGATGAGGTCTGATTAGAACATATTTAATAAACCATAAACTCGATAGTTCCAACGTTTGGTAAAGCATTTTTGGAGCAGGAGTAGGCAAAGGTTTTATTCTGACGTATTAATAACTATCCTCCTAACAAATGTATGATCAATCAGTTCAGTTAACTACTAACATCAGTAATGAATAAATTAAAATTGTAAAGGCCGACGGAGCAGATAAGTCCCATAGGGCATACAGGATGGAAAGTATAGGCCTGCTTCTGACTATAGTGTATTGCCTGCTGTCTTTCTACCAAATACATGCTCAATCGGTCTAGTGAGTATATAATTAACATGGAAATGTTGAAGGGCGTTAGGGCCTAGCCTCATTGGAATGGGAATAAACCCATAACTGTTTTTTTTACGTCATGGACCCATCTTCATCCAAATATCTGTTATATAACTCCTGATGTAGTTTGTTGGACTTATTAAAGGTGGACTTAAAAATAACATATTCGATATTAAACAAACTACTTAGACAAACTGAGCTTTAAATGCCATGTTGCAAGGGCTTACGTGTTTTATATAGCCAATGATTTATTACTGGGCCGTCATTTTAAATTGTTTAGTATACCTTTGTAGAGTAGTAAAGCAGTCCGTGTTTCCTCGTTCTGTGATAAAATATAATTAGCTGACTAAATGCTCAATAGAACATGGTGCATGCTGTAGTGAAATATTGAGTAACCTGTACCCTTAAGATCGACTTTGTAGCAGTGCCAGACAAAGGGGTATAACCTATAATGACGTACTATGATTTAAAACAGCCAAAAGGATCCCACCTTCACACGAAAATAGGTAACATATTTCACTTCATTCAGTACAGTCTTTTTGTGTGAAGCGCAGAACAAATCTGGCTTATAAACAGACAGACGGATCGAAAAATGTTTACACAAATTTAAATATCTCTGTTGTATAAAACATTTCACTGCTCAAAGCGATGTAGAAAAATAACTTATTTGATTTATATAGATAAATAAATTTCTTACCTGTCCATAATGTATTAACAGCTGCAATTCAAATCAAATTACTCCCCATGTTAATCTTATGCAAAGCCCCGTGGTCGAGAGTGTATGGAAACCCCAAAAGGCACTTCTAGAGAGTAAGTGCTTTCAATTGATACAAATATGTACATAAAATCATATTTTTAGGGGTCTAAAAATCAAAAAATTCTTTTAATAATATAGATTATTATCATCATTATTGGAAGAGATTTTCTTTATAGTCAAAATAAATTAAGATATGCATTCGATCCACTGCTTCATAATTTTAAAAGTAAATATGAACTCCTACAGGTATGGTATATAAATATTTTTATTAACCATATCAGCAATTAACTAACGTTAACTAACGTTATATCGTATTGTTTTACGATATAGTTAGTCAATTAGTTAGTTACTTAAGTATTCCTAAGAGGTTATGTTCACGAACTCTTCAGGTATTACAGCAAAACCCACTACACTATTTAAAATTTGCCCAATGAAATCCTACCTCCAGCTCCTGTTTCGAATAGCAAATTGAAAATTTCTACAAAAAGGTGTTCATGAAAGTCTTTTACAGGTGGCGGCGTGGCGGAGGTAGTAGTGTCGGAGCGTTGTGCCAGGTCATGGATCTGTCGAGGTGTTTGGCATGCAGACCAAACTTTGACACCGGAAGACGCTCAGAACGGAAAACTGCTTGAGACGGAGACGGCTCGGTGCATGGGCAAGTAGAGGGTGTGATTTACAATGTGGGGAGGGCAGCTTGCTCATCTCTTTGGCCATTACTGTCGACACGATAACTGCTGAAGGCAGAGAGGGCTGGGGGCGTGATCAAGTACAGGGTGGTATGTAAAATATATAAAGGGCAGCTCACTCATCTCTTCGGGGCCCCGACTTTCTACACGATGTACTGCTGGTTACTGCTCGGGGTATGGTCAAGAAATGGGTGATTTTGTCTTTGAAGTGATTTTTCCCCCCTGCTATGTACTATGTGAAGAGAGGACAGCTCGCTCATCTCTTCGGGGCCCGATTGTCTATACGATGTACTGCTGGATATGATTTGGGCATGGTCAAGTAAAGGGTGATATGTGATGAGAGGATAGCTCGCTCATCTCTTCGGGGCCCGATTGTCTATATGATGTACTGCTGGATATGATTTGGGCATGGTCAAGTAAAGGGTGATATGTGATGAGAGGACAGCTCGCTCATCTCTTCGGGGCCCGATTGTCTATACGATGTACTGCTGGATATGATTTGGGCATGGTCAAGTAAAGGGTGATATGTGATGAGAGGACAGCTCGCTCATCTCTTCGGGGCCCTATTGTCTATACGATGTACTGCTGGATATGATCTGGGCATGGTCAAGTAAAGGGTGTTATGTGATGAGAGGACAGCTCGCTCATCTCTTCGGGGCTCGATTGTCTATAAGATGTACTGCTGTATATTATTTGGGCATGGTCAAGTAAAGGGTGTTATGTGATGAGAGGACAGCTCGCTCATCTCTTCGGGGCCCGATTGTCTATACGATGTACTGCTGGATTTGATTTGGGCATGGTCAAGTAAAGGGTGTTATGTGATGAGAGGACAGCTCGCTCATCTCTTCGGGGCCCGATTGTCTATACGATGTACTGCTGGATTTGATTTGGGCATGGTCAAGTAAAGGGTGTTATGTGATGAGAGGACAGCTCGCTCATCTCTTCGGGGCCCGATTGTCTATACGATGTACTGCTGGATTTGATTTGGGCATGGTCAAGTAAAGGGTGTTATGTGATGAGAGGGCAGCTCGCTCATCTCTTCGGGGCCCGATTGTCTATACGATGTACTGCTGGATTTGATTTGGGCATGGTCAAGTAAAGGGTGTTATGTGATGAGAGGACAGCTCGCTCATCTCTTCGGGGCCCGATTGTCTATACGATGTACTGCTGGATTTGATTTGGGCATGGTCAAGTAAAGGGTGTTATGTGATGAGAGGACAGCTCGCTCATCTCTTCGGGGCCCGATTGTCTATACGATGTACTGCTGGATTTGATTTGGGCATGGTCAAGTAAAGGGTGTTATGTGATGAGAGGACAGCTCGCTCATCTCTTCGGGGCCCGATTGTCTATACGATGTACTGCTGGATTTGATTTGGGCATGGTCAAGTAAAGGGTGTTATGTGATGAGAGGGCAGCTCGCTCATCTCTTCGGGCCCCGACTATCTGGACGATGTACTTTATTCAGCAATCGTTACATTATAATTAATTAACGTTGCAGTAGCTATGTTTTATCATCCGTTTTAATCTTTAAACCGAAAATTATAATGAATAAAAATATTTTAAGGCTTTTTCGTTGCAACAATGACAGTAAAAGTGATTAAAGTATGTTCCTTTTCCTTCATTTTCAAGAACTTGGACCTTGTCAGCAGCGTTCCGCAACACAAAATTTGCATTCATTTAATGAATCCCAAATATTCATATTTAGTTTAAAAAATAAATTTGTTTATGACTTAGGTTGTATGTTGAATGACTGTTTCAACTATTGTTAAACACTGTCAACATGTAACTGAGCATTGAATGCACAGCTTTGTATTGTTTAAGACTGTTACGAAGTACTTGTTTATTATGCATCTTAGTCTTAAATACATCAGTTCATTACAGTTATAAATAAAGCAATATACTCCCCATATAGGCCTGAAAGACGAAACATAAAACCTTAGTTCGTTTGTTTAAATTAAAATCTGCTAAATGCGGAACACCGCACTATGTTAAGTATACTGCTCTATTCCGGACAAAGAGCAGAGCTTGGGCATAAATCCGAACATAAACATGGAATATGGGCATGAAAGATGGTCACGGAAACAAAAACCTGCATCACTAGAGGCAGGGAGAGAGATGCCGTGCAATTCGAGGCAATTAGAGAAATAATGGGCACCGGGCACACCTTGTGCCTCTTCGCGCGCCGGTACGTGTATGTGCGGTATATACGTGGGCAGGTTAATGGCGGGCGAGGAGACGTCTGCAACATGGGAAGCGCATTACTGTAAAACTAAAAGACTCTTGGAAATATAACAAATAATAGTTCAGGACCAAGGTATGAAAAAGTACTACCACTTGGAATAATAAAACCAAGTATATATTTTAAGGAATCTCTACTTTAATTTCTGTGGTGTGAGTATAAATACATTTTTAAAGTGTCACAGAGCAATACTCATCTTAGGTCTTTGTAAGTCGTAAATCTCATGAATTGATGAGGAACTGCGCAAATGTAATACGTTTACTGTTGTTATAATTCATAACTTTTATAATACTTTCATATGGTGTTATAATTCATACATTAAATTCATTTATCTTGAAATGCTAAATCAATATAATCAATATTTCTCCTGATATCTGGAACACATTCACATTTTAGGGGTTTATGGATTGATAATTTTAAACTATAGTTTTCTTGTTTTTATCTTACAACTTTAGCCATACCTCTCTTTTAGCTGGATAGCTTTTAACTGGATGTTCCCTACGATAATAAATTTGTTAACAGAATATATTATTTTTTTTATGTTCGACATTTATTTTTGTTACTACTGTATACAACATTGTTTGAAATGCTTATGTAGGATTAGGTTGTGGAATTGAATATTTATTAACTTATTCAAATTTATGAAAGCTTGTTAGACCTGTTCACGTATACAAACCTAAAAAGTTGTTTATTCAGACTGACCTCAAGATATGCAGTTGAAGAAATAGGCTAAGGGAAGTAATTGTTACTACAAAGACAAATGCATACATTTATAATACTGTCTCAGGTACCCCATGCGTGCTTTCTGGAGTAGTAAAATGTATAATAATTGTGTTTTTGGAAATAAATCACTTTGAATTAAATCGAATTGATATGAAAATAGAGACTAAAACTGTCTCAATACTTGTCAACAATACAAACAACTTACTTTTCTGCTGAAAGTTATAAACAGATTATTTAGGTTATAATTTTACGTTTAAATTTGTAATTAACTACTAATGTAGCTCTTAATCTGAGGAAATTTAAAACATACATATTAAAACTGGAGGGATAGGACCCTCGGCGCGGCGAGTGCGAGTGGATATAAACAGGAGAGGGACAGGGTGGTCCTTTAACTCGCCTCACCTATAGTCTCTTTGCCTGCTTATTGAAGAGGTTTTCCTTCAACGTAAAACTAAGGAGGTATGTTCACTCCTATGTAGGGACTTTGTCAGACTTTTCATTCTAAAACAAGTTGCATGGATTCATTTCTCGACCCCATCTATTGTCCAGGACTCGATCATATCGACCCATTCCTTGGAAGTTCACGGATAAATAGTATTCAGATGAAGAACAAAACAGAGTACCCCTAAGACGTGAAAGGTGTTAAGTAATTAAGGGATTTAGTAGCCTAAAAAACTTCTATGAATAGACAAACAAAATAGATGACCCAAAGAACATTAATATTACAAGCGACAGTAGTAAGCCAATTTAAAATACAATACTTTAACATAACAATAAAGTATGTTAAACAAAGCCTAAATTTAGCACCAAAATTACCTACGGTTACTAAACAATACGGCATTTTTAATGTTTTTATCTCGTAATAAAAGTTGCTATCACATCCATTACTGTTATCATCCGCAGTTATTCTTATCTCTAGTCAGTCTGCTGTCTCCGGTACCGTCTAGACTAACACCGCATAAGATATCTCCTGGGCACAACAATGAAACAGACTGCTGCTGCTGCCGATGTTGCTGCTAATTCAGCTGCTGCTGTCACTGTTGCTGCTGCTACTAGGATGAAGACTTCACTCCAGAGGTTCTGTCATTAAATGTCTATGAAATTATATAATTACAAGAAGGATTTTCCTAAAATGTAAGATAATAATGCCACAGCAGATTAGAAATAAATTGCTTTGGAAAGTCTCCAGCTGAAATTTATACGAGAGAAAAGTCCAGACAGAAAATAGTTAAATTACTTCGATATTATAATTCGCTTGACATACGTCATGTTAAAGTCATAAAACTCATGTTGAACCCTACGAGATACAGTACAAATCTACGATATTTTGCGTGGACCGATGTGTCCAGGTGTAAAATGAGGAAACTCAACCAGGGATTCCATCCCTTTAAGGGGTTTTGTAAAATCCAGGAATTTAAAAATGTATTTAGAAATAATAATACAAAAATATAACCGCCAAGATATACAGTGTGTTCACTTTGTTATGCTCACCATTGGGATCTCGTAAACTATAATAGTTACAAGGAAGGTTAAATGAGCAAAGTAGTGCGTAATTATAAACTAAATAAAACAGCGCAAAGAAATCGAAAATATTCCACAAAACTCGTTCGCTACGCTCAAAAAAACATTTTTTACCAAAAACAAAAATTGCCTACAAAAATTACTTATGTGGTATTTTATTCATAACATAAGACCGGTTAATTGAACAAAAACCGTTTTTTAGCAACCATTTGTTGGATATTTTGTACTGGCTCAAACATAAAAGTATTAAATTTCTATTTTAAAGCTGATTTAAATAAAACAGCTGATTCAGGGAGAAATCAACCGTTTAAAAATGCAAGAAAATAAAGTTTTTTTAAAATAATATTATAAAAAAAATTAAATGTGGTAAGATTTTCTTACACTGAAAAACCCAAAAGCTTAGTCTTAACTGAGAAAAAGGTTGATAATTGAGTTGTAGGGTCAATATAGCACCGACCGAGTTGGTCGGTTACCAGTAACCTTGTGAAATGGGTCAGTGATTATGGGTTAGCAATGACCAACTAAGTAGGTAAAATAATTGACCAAGTACTGTAGGTCATAAATGACCGAGTAGATTTTTAGTTGATTTAACTGATCAAGTTAGTTGTTTTAACCTAGCAGCTAGGTTACTTTGACTAATTTTCTGGTTTACTTTAACTGAGCTTACGGGTTACTCTAACCAAGTTAATGGGTTACTCCAACCGAGCAGCAGGGTCACTTTAACCCAGCAAGTAGGTCATTTTAACTGAGCAGCAGGGTTAAAAGTAAGAACACCTCACGCCTCGTGGTTTTAACATTTACTATATTCGGCTTCGATGATCATGGAGATATGTGGAATCTTCTGACCAACTGGAACCTTGGCTCATTTATTATTTCATAATTTAATTTACGTTGATAAAGACTTTCTTAATTGTGGTGTCTCAGGTTAGGAATTCAAAATTTTACGTTGGTCTGCTGATTATGGTTTCAAACTGGTTTTATCAATCCAACTCTATTGAAAATTTAGCTAAAACACTGTTTTTAAAACAAATATTAATGAGGTTTTTAAGAATGAAGCTAAACTGGGATATTGTATGCCCTACCTTAGCCCTAAAGGGGAATTCGCCTACTTACCCTAACCTAACCTAAGATAAAACATTCTTAACAACTTTATTAATATTTATTTTAATATCTGCATTTTAGTTAATTTTCAAATAGAGCTGAATTAATAAATCTTAACTGTAACCATATTCAGTAGACCGACATTAAATGTTGAATTCCTAACCTGAAACAACAGAATTAAGAAGACCATTATCGACGTACCTTCAAATGATTAAATGTATGAGCTCAGACCCCTCAGTTGGTCAGAAAGTTCCTAACATCTTCATAATCATTGAAGAAGATTAGTTAAAACCACGAGACATGAGGTGTTTTAACTAGTAACCTATGACCTGCGTGTGTTCTGCGAATCACTCGCCGCTCACTTCTGCTCTGACCTGAAGATCTGATCTCTCTGCAGAGAAACAGTTGTTGCCAACAAAGTTAGATCAAACTAATAAGACGGTTATGAACGACCCATCACACTACCATAGGTTAGTTTCCAACGATGCTTTAGTTAAATTCTCATTGAGTACAGGGTCAAATTTTAAAAATCTATGGGTTATTGGCAACTACTTCTACTCAGTAAAAATTAACCCAGAGGACACTAGGTAGGTATTTATCATGCTGTAAGGTTATTTTTAACCGGCATTAGTAGGTCAAATAAACAATTAGTTAGCAGTAACAAACCACTCGGTTACAAATAACCGTAAATACTTTGACTAACGTAAGTTAGTTACCAGTGGCGTAACTGATTTTTTCGAGCCCCCCCCGCAAAATTATTTTCAGCCCCCCCCCATTTATCATAATCGTACAGTTTCACCCTATCCATATCCATTATTCTAGATTCCGTGATAAGGTTGCTTGACCAGACGTTTCCTAACCTCCAAATACAAATACGCGACTTCAGTCAGTTCTTGTTTAGTTTTAGTGATTTAGTAACGCCCAAAATGTTTCTCATTTAGGCTAGGTATAAGTTCCATCACTTCAATGTAGCATAAGTAAAATACCAAAAAATAAGCTGTCAAGTGTCGAGTCAAAACGTGAAGCCAGACGTCCAGATCCCAAGTTAGTAATTCGTTGATTTGTTCTGTTCCTGTCAAAATGTGGAAAAGATATTTGGAGTGGATTTATGTTCAGTTTGGAGAGAAATGGCTGCTATAGCGTTTACGGTTGTACCTTGAGGTTTTGAAAAGGATCTTATCATGAGCCCCCGATTTGTCATTTATCACTATCCTAATGCTGATTCACCTTCAAAAACACAGTTAAAAACTTTACTGACACTACTAACAACAGTTTTAAAATTGTTATGCAGAATTATGAAATATTTGTTAAAATAGCTCACTTTAAGGTTTAGTTTTAAAGTAATTAGAATTGAGGAAAATTAAAATAATAAACCTTATTACAGTTTTAAGGTGTGTCATTTATGAAGCACTAATCACAACGAATGAAAGATCCGCATTACTAGGCTAAAAATAAATTAATTCTTAAAGTTTGACTAACAACATTATTGCTATTTTGAAATATTTTGAAAAAATATATAATAATTTAATCCAACGGACCAAACAGAGCTTTTACCTCGGCCCGTGGGTCCCACCGCTTCGGTTTGCGGGCCCCTTAGGCCCGTGGGCCCCCCCGCACCGCGGGCCCTGCGGGCCCGGTAGTTTCGCCACTGTTAGTTACTAATGACGGCACTGGTTGCTAGTATCCTACAATTGGTTACTGCTGACCCAATAGATTTTAACCAAGACTCGGTTAAACTTTGAGTTTTCAGTGTACATTTTAAAACAGCTGATTTATTCCTGAATCAGCTGCTTTATGTGAATCAGCTGTAAAACATAAATTTAATGCGTTTATCTTGGAACCAGTACAAAATATCCAAGAAATGGTTGCTATAAAACGGTTTTTATTCTATTATGGACTTATTTTATGAACAAAATACCACATTTGCATTAAAGATCTTGGACTTGACCAGTTTATATCAGTAACCGAGTATATTATTTAATTTTCAGCCACATATTCAAATTCTACGTAAAATTCCACGCAACTTTGATCTATCATGTTTTTTTGTATCTTGAAAAATAAAAAAGTTGTGAGAAATTTTTGTGTTTGGTCAAAAATGTTTTTTTGAGCGTTGCGAACGAGTTTGGTGGATTATTTTCGATTTCTTGGTGCAATTTTGTTTAGTTTATAATTGTTCACTACTTTGCTCATTTAACCTTACTTGTCACGATAATGGTTTGCGAGATCCCAATGGTGAGCATACAAAAATGAACACTGTATACAGTAGGGGAAGGTTACCACTTTGACTTTCTCAAACAAATAAGACCTAATGAGAGAGTGACGTAGCAATGACACTAGGCTCTATAACAAAAGGTTTGATTCATTAGGTAACTACTATATATTATTTAATGTAGGCCTAATTATAAAATTAAACCCACGCAATCATATTGCAATAGGCCTACACACTTCTCTTACATTCCATACATCTTAAAAAGAGCTTAAACGGCCCTCAATATTTGTTTTCCTTTAATAACAAGTGTTTTCATATGCCATGTTACTCTTTAATTATTTTGACAGCTTTACAAACATCGACTTATTTAGAAATTATAGCTAAAATGGTGTCATGTAATTGGATAAATAAACAAATAAACTAGGAATGTAACAATTAATGGTCAACTATACTTCTTATTCGTTCATTTTTTTAAGGGGTGTAAGGGGTCTTAGAACACGATAGTAAAACAAATTCAATTTTGTCTAATATATAATAAAGTTTATTCTGTTAGTTTTCTCTCTGTTTCACATGCAATTGTACATAATTTTTTGTTAATACATTCAATATCCGCTATTCGATAAATTATTGTAAAACCTGTAAATAAACTTAATTGCACACTGTACGTAATAACAGAAACTACATTTACACAAAGTTAGTGTCAGTGGGCAGAGGAAGGTGAAACAAGACGTGAATGTGTCAAAGCCGCCGGCGCCGGCTCGGGACAACGACCGCATGCATATTCCGGCCAAATATTACATTGAATGCTGATTAAGTCATCAAACCCGCACTAATGCAACACTAACCCTGCCAATTTCTTTTCTGCGACTTAAACTCGTAATTTTGCCAAGGAATATTGTTGTTAGTGATTATGTTCCTTCTTTAATATTACAACTAAAATATCAAAATTTTTCTTGGTTTGTTTTTTTCCTAAATCAAACTACTTTAGTCCTACATAATTCATTTGAAGGAGATGTTTAGTTTTAATGATGCTTCATGCAATTTCTTAATGCAAATTTTTCATCAAACTCTTGAAAACAATATATATTTGTAAAACACCAAGATATTTTTTTTGCTTTTAAATTAACAAAATTCTAATTGAAAATCTGGTTCCGGAAATTCCATACATGTATACGCAACAATTTTCGCACCAAAAATGGCTTCACTACAGAAAAATCAAATTTATTTTGAATCAGACATAACTTAGTATAATCATTCTCGTATCTATTAAAATACATGGGTAATTTTTGTGACAGATCAACACATGTCTTGAAACCTGACATTTGTATTTGTATTAAATCTCTAGCCATTTTGTGACGGATACTTCATGAAATCCTATAAAAACTTTAATGAGACAATATTCTGCCTTCTTCTTCCCTGAATTGGTTTTAAAAATTAGATAATTAAAATTTCCACATGCTAAACATTAGTGAACATTCCTTTTAAAACACTACAATTACAATATATAACAATCAACTAACTAAAATACATAGTACAATTGTTATAAATTTTATAATACGAGTGTATTGTATATTGTACCATTACGCTGAAAATAATATGTATATTGCCGTTTCCTAATACTTTCTCACTAGACTCTTTTTGCCGTTCTGGAAATTTATATAAAACAATATGCCACACTTTTACAATAATACCAATTATAACTACGCATTATTTTCTTTGTTTGCAACAGCTATATAATAGATTAAGAACCAACCTTGAATTGTACCTCAAACTTTATTTTGATGTTGTACATAATCAAAACATTGTTTTTTCCCTTAGAGAACCGAATCTTGCTTTAGGTATGTATATAATTTATAATTCCTTAATTCCTTAATTAATTAATTTATAATTGCTCAAGCACGGTTATGAACTGGATACTCAAGCAGAAGACGACTGATTTATAATCAACTTGTAAATTAGTCGAAGGGATTGTGTTTTATTACTTCGTACTCGCTATTTTGTATTGCATGTAATTCAAACAGGGTTAAATACAAGTCAATTCAAGCCTTATTTAAAGCAAATTGATTTGATATAAACTTCACCACCTTTGATTTAAAGGATAATGTTGTAATCGGACAACCAGATGGAAATTGAATGTTTGCACTGAAAGCTAAAGAGAAAAAAAATCAAGTGGAGAGAATATTCGATACATTTTATTTTCCCTCTGGTTTCGTAATCCTCGGCAATGTTCATTAAATTGAACCAACACATGATGAGTTTATATTAGTTATAGTGTAGTATTGCTATTACATCCAGCATTAACCAACCTTTAAACAATCCAACTAATAAGTGAAAGAGAGGTAATAACCCGAACACGGAATTTCCGCTCGACTTTGATCAGCGGTTTCAATACTTTAGTCCTCAAGTACCAGGACAAACATTTTTGTAAAACCAATATCATACGTGAAACCATAAATCAGGCTTTTTATGGTCCAAATTTGTTTTTTGAATGCCAACCCTTTACCACTCATAGGTTTAAATATGTCGCAGTAGCTTTTGGTTTTCCAGAATCTCATACTTTCTACAGCGATGTCACAAAAGAAGTTAAAATAAAGGAAGAATATAACTATTTGAATTTCAGTTATTTTAAAACATGAAACGTTTGGTTACCCTGCAATATCTAGTAAACTAATTATTTTCATAACCTTACTATATTCCGCCTAAAGTCGAAATAGGCTTCAATAAGTCCAAGCTGGTACAATGCGAGTCGGTATGTGGAGTCCAAGTCCTCAGCTGTGGTGCCGGACGCCCGCGCCCCGGGGCAACAACGCTGCCAGCCGGTGTTTGATTCTGTATCGACCGACATCGCATATATCTATACATAATTAAAGAGGGAATCACGCCTGCCTTATCGCGCCGTCGTCGTCGCTGTCGCCGCACCGGGCACTGCTAATGAACCGCAGCACACCACCCCTCATCTACCGGCTACATCATCGCCTAAGTTACTTCGATTGATTGAGAAAAAATGTTTTTAGATTGTAGTATTAACTAGTTGTACTTTAGTTGCCAAAGCAATAACCGAGTCTGCATGTCTCAGAAGTGTCTTGATCTGTCTCAAAAACATGTGACGTATTCGTATAACACCAAACCTGATATTTGTGTTTGTTTCACCTATTATATTAATCGATTTGCTGTATATTTATTCCAATCGACCTCCTTACGGTTGTAGGCCCACTTAGTAAAAATTACGTTGAGTTTTAAACGATCGTCCTTTAAAAAAATAGTTATTAGTGCCCACGCGGAGAAAAATGGATTGTTTTAAATAACCAACTAAAAAGGAGCAATTGTTTAAAACAACCAGTTAAATAGTTAATAAAAAGATAGTAGAATATTTAATTTAATACTTCACCCTAGTTAAACTATATTGTTTAAAATACTACTTAATAATAATGGTTTCAACAATAGCAATGGTTGGATATAATAATATGATAAAATGTTTGTTTTAACACAGTTAATTGGTTGTTTTAAACAACAGTTTTTATCAAACCCAGCAGACGTTGGGCCATCAAAAGCTATTGTTGGTAAAATCCTATACTTTCGTGATATGTAAACAAACCGTTATATATATTCCCATGTAGCACTCACCATTGGTCTACTAATGGTCGACGGTGGGACCGTTAGCTAATAATGGTGGGTTGGAGTTTCCACAACAAATCCAAACGCTGCCCAACTGTTTTTCATGCGGTTGGGGCAACCGAAATTAATATTGTTGGATCAAAACGTTGGTTATTTTTTGTCTAAATTATATTAACATTATATTGAATTATTTATTATTATAATTATATTAAATATGCATTAATTTGTTCGTAATTTATCATATTTCATGAAAAGAATAAATACATAAATCAAACGAACCAAATGAATTCGTTCAAACTTTATTCCAGTGGCACAAGTAGATTAACTTAGAAGAATTAAACGAAAATACTGTCACTGACTATACACTTGTAGTCAATAGTATTGCTATATGGTGTAGGTGCAAGCTATTGACACTTTTTATGTTGCAGTCCATCCTTCAATTCTCATGAGGCAGATTAGGCGCGAGAGCTAAGTCGTGAGTACAGTAAGTCAAAGGTGGTAGGTTCGAGTCTCGGTTGGGAGACTATATTATTTTTACGAAAACCCTTTTTTAAAAATGTTTTGTAATTGGTTTATTAAGCAAAATTTATAATATTTCCCTGCATAATTTGTTTCAGTTAAACCTGGTGATTGGTAAATCTAAACAATTCAAATTGTTTCAGTTAAAATTAGTGATTGTTTGAATTTACCAACGTTTATATTGTTAGAACTGAACATTTAAATTATAACTTGAACCAATAATTATATTTTTGAAAACAGCAATACATTTTTACCAATGTAAATGTTAAAAACAAACAATCATAATTGTTGTCCATATAGCAACCAATTGCATTGTTTTGTTTAAATATTTTTTTGGTAATTTCAACAATTAATTTTTCTCTGTGCAAGTATGTTTAATTGATTATATTAAATAATACTAATAATAATTTATTGGTCACAAACCGTACAGAGAATACTTTGAATACAAAGATTATACCTGGTGTTTCAGAATGTGATAATCAACACATCAAATTACGTATACAGTCGATATGCATAATTAATCATGGGGTAAGAGAGTTCCCAGCCGAAACTGCTTTGGACAATCTTGGTATATCCCTATCCCTGCCCAGATTTCCGACGTTTTTTACTTTGAATAGTAAAAATGTTAGCCATTAAGTGGCAAAGCCGATGCATATACATTTTACCTGGAAGTACTTATTAAACGTACACGTGCACATGACAATATGAGAAGTACAACCCTTTGACCTGATCACAGCACAATACGGGCAACCCAGACTGGATATGAATAACATGTCAAGTCAAAGTTCAATAGAATGCACTAAACATTAAATAATTTCTACATCAATGCTCCGGGAATTCTCTCTAAAAATTACAGACATTTCTCGCAACACCTACTTGTAAAAGGACAATAATTCAACTTACAGGGTAAAATAACTGCAGACAAAAGAGGTGTAACATTAAATAAAATCAGTTGAAACATAATAAAAACAGGTATATACATGAAAGCATACTTATATTTCAAGATTACTTATAATACACTCGAAACGCCCGATTGAAAACTACTGTTTACCACAGAGGAAAAACCTCCGGGTCGAGTAAAAAAAACATAAAAGCTAGCCTCTCCCAACGATCTATACTGTGAATAACTGACACCGATAGACAAGGAACTACAGACGATGAAGCCAGGGTCGCGATAGAGGGAACTGCTGGTGTGAAGTGAATAGATGTTGTTCGCATCATAAGTCGTTTGGCTCTCCTCCAAATGGTTCCAAGATCGTGGTTCCGAGCCTCCTCTCCCAGGTAGTAAACCGCCGTCTTGGATGTTCTCGCCCGTATCGCCCTCTCGGGCTCGTGGTGGCTTCTTCCTATTATTTTTACATTTCCGGGAGGTAGATTCCCACGATAAATATCGTGTTTTAAGAGTTCTCTTTGAAGTTAATTTAAGTAGCTATTTAACTCTGTAACGAATGAACATTGTGATCACAGTAAGCTTTAGACATATTAGCTAAAGTTCAAACGCTTCTTTTACACGAGCTGCACAGAGCGTCTCCGGGGTAGCTTATGCTCGGTGCTCGGTGCCTGAAATTAATTAACTCCACTGTTACACGGGTGGCAAGCCGTGAAATCTGAGTCATTAGATCTGCCGGCACACAGGATTACTCATGCATTAGGGACTGTTTCCACGATATTTTTTTATATTGTTAACAATGGAGCGATAATTTATACTCGCTAATTCAAAATAAAATACTGGGTATCTTCATGTGACTGAAGAATTTGTTATTTGTTATTTCAGAATCCGAGAGCAATGCAACAGTTGAGGTATATTTGTATAGGTATAATTTATATATTCATTAATTATTCCAAACATACGGTAACCTATTTCAGGCATAAAGTATATCTAGAAATATAAGAATACCCGCATTCGGATTTCTGCATATCTAATTACTTCACGTCATTTTAGGTAGCCCAGAGGACCATAAAGTAGTTTATCCCGGTCCTCTCAATACCGCCGTCACTTGTCGTTCCCTTCATCTACGAGGGTGGAGCTGAGGCGGCTCGGAGGTGCAGAGGCACACAGGGCCAGCCGAGTGTACGGCACCGACCGACAGCGGCGCAAAAACAAAACTAAATCCGGCGGAAGATATATAGCAGGACAGCGATAAGTAAAAAGAAAAACAAGTTTCGCTCCGTCTCGCTTCCCGTCGACAAAAAGGAGAAGACTCGCGAAAAAATGATATTGGGAATGTGGTAGGTCAGGATCGCACCGAGGGGTCAACGAACCGCAGTCCCGCGAATTCTGTCTTCTCGCTGGCTCCATGATTAATGGCAGATTAGTTTACTGGATGCAGCATGCAGCGTTCGGCCTCAGCGTTCAGCATCGCTAATGTGCGAGGTTAATCTGCTGCCATCAACTTATCTTCTCCATTTCCCCCACTGCACTCTAAGTGGGTTATTTCTTGTGCGGATTCAAATTTGCTGCTGGATGAATACATGATTCGAATTACCGAATGTCTGAATTACTTCTTGCCTCCGGATTTGTTAGGAAATGAGAATCGTTATTGCAGCTAGTTGGCGAAATTGAATTGCCACTGCACCCGATGCATATTTGTGGCGTGTAAATTCAAAATGTCACATTTAACATAGCTCTAATGAACAATTTTCAAAATAAGTGGGCAATGTCCGAGAAAATCTATTTTGAATTTAAAAGCTTGCAATAATCCTAACTTCATCCCCAATATTTAAAAGTAAAGCCAAGAATAGCCAACAAACAATAGACATGACAGTAATTTCCCTTACTTAAAACTATCGTGCAACACCATAATTTCGGGTCTGACAATATATGGACGGTGGCAGCACTGGGGGCGGCCCGCCGAAAACTGACCTTGCCCAACTGCGTCGGTGTTGGCCCCCTCTCCACGCATGACTGGATGGACTGGATGCTGTCTTTCACTAAACTCACCTTGCAACTTTGGCAAATGTGCTTGCATTGAGAATGATTCACGTCATAGTTTTTGTATCAATATTTATTTTAAAAATAATGTTGTACAGTCATATCTTTTTGTGGTTTGCCTTTTGGCTTATAATTGTGGCTTTCAGATTTTTATTTGCATCCTACAATTGGACCTACAATTATCGTTTATTAAAAATATTAAATTTGCGAATTATAGTTTTTTTATCAATGCAAGTGGTATTTTTACAGTTTTTTTTTACAGTAGTCATGAAAGTTTACATTTTTACAGTAGTCTTGAAAGTTCCAACATGCACACACCCAACCGGGCCTTATTCGACTATTTTATTTATATAATGCGGATTTTGTACGTACATTTCTAAACATATATATATATGTTTATATATATATATATATATATATATATATGTATATATATGTATATACTGTATATATATAAATGTAACAAATTAATTTAAAACTAAATTTACTAAACATATCGGTACTTTGGTATTATACGGATGCCACTATTTTTGGAGGTTAAATTTTTACCGAAGTACCAAAATATCTAACATTATTCACAATTTTAAGTATAATTCCTTTGTTTGTTGTTGTTGAATTACTTTTCATTATTATAAGATAATTTAATGAACAATTAAATTACTTAATTTATAACCTTTCTTATTTACAGTTATTAACAAAGTTCCTACGTAAACAAGACACAAGGTATCAATCTGTCTGGGTGAGCGGCTCTTTCATCACTAGACGTTAAAATGATGGCTCGCTCACTCCACTACATTCTACTGATACTCATACAAAATTAACTCATACCTTATTTATTAATTAATTTTGTATAGTCCCAGCGCCCAGACAAATTGTTCCTGCTGTACCATCACAGCAATAGTAATATACTCTTTCAAAAATCATAAATATAAAATAATTGTTATAATCTATTGATGAGACTAAATTAAGCCTGAGGATTCCACAAATACTATAATATTCTAACAATGTCTTAAACGAGTTTTGTGAAACGTCCACCTTGAGGGCTCCGCCCCATGGGCTTTTAAGGTTCCATTGTTAATCGGAGCTATTTATTTCACTGGTACCAGTTGGCTGATTATAATTTAAAATTTTCAATATATCCGGCTCTCTATGTCTGGGAAGGCCGGCATACTGTCTGTAATCCTTGTAATGGGACATCTAAACGAGCTTACTTTTATAGTGACTTTAAATCTAACACATTTAACTTCACGTACGTACTAAATAATAAATACTTCACGTAAATACTAAGTACTATTTTACATCCACTGAATGACCACCGGCTTGTAAATATGAGAGCAATTATATTAAAACAAACAAAATAAAAACCTGCTCATCAGTTCAAGTCGTCAATAGCTTATTTTAGTTCACAAATGTTTAGAATTTTACAACACGCGATAATCGAGAAGAGAACAGAATACAATTGAAGAGAATGAATATTTGGAATTATCGTAAGCTACCATAATTTCAGCCTCACTGGTACGTGGTGAGTGGCAGCACTGCAGGGGGACCGCCGAAAACTGACCTTGCCCACGGTGGGCCCTGTTGGCCCACCACTGCTTCCATCTCTCAGTCTCAGTGTTCCACGTAGCCCTCGCTCCCCACGTCAGCACATTGACATTCTTATCTTGCTGGGTTTCACTTTTCTGACAAACACTCCACACGAGCGGCAAACGTATGTACAAGCTGTGAAATAAATACACCATCAGAAAACTATGCGAATTTGTAAAACAAATACTACTGAAGAGGAAACCCCATGAATGGGAAATGCAGCGTTAACTTTGGAAATCAAATGTAAACATTTGGTATACAAAACTTAAATTCGATGATTTCATTTTTAAATTTAGTAAAATTTAGGATTACGATCTAAAGTGAATTATTTTCGATTACATATATTACCAGCTGCCACCGTACACGGTTTCACCCGGTAACACAACAGTTGCGTGGCCCGCATCCTGCGGTCGACTCTGGAACTACTACGAATCATAATCAGTTGATGAGTTGATAGAATTTTCATCAGCTCAAACCGAAGTGAACGTCGATAAAAATAACACAGGATTGGAACTTTGAAGCCCCGTGGGGCATAGCCCTATGGGAATTTATTGAAACCCCTTCTTAGTGGTTACCTACGTTATGGAAAGACTGTGCGAGCCAAATTTCGTGGTTGTAGGTGTAGAGGTTTGGCCTGTGGGATGATCGGATTTTCGTATTTATAGATTAACATATTACTTAGTCTACAAAACGTATATACTACTTAGAAAAATACATTATTTCATTGTTCATGAATTTGTTTATGGTGTTTGTGATTTTTAAGTTATTTGCTCCATTAGGCCAGACCAAAAATTTGCATTACTTATCATTTTGTTGTGCACATGGTGACCCGCAGTTGATTTTTTCCTACAAAAAATATTGTATTATTTATTTAGTTATTTTTAGGGAAACGAGTATAGTTAGGTGATTATAAACATGTACAGTTATGGTTCAAACGTAAGTAATCATCGTTTTCATAAAAATTCTGTAGCTTTTTCCAAAGATTCAATAAATAACGTTTAATAAACTTATAAACATGTTATTTGCATGCAAACTTTAAACATGTAAACTCGCATTATTTTAACATTTTGACTTACGTCAATATTTGTAAAAGTTGTAAAACTCATTGCTCGTAATATAGTTTTCAGGTTTTAACAAAGATTTACCACTAAACGAAAGTCTATTCAAAGATGTCTTTGATAAATATACAACAGTTGTAACCATTCCATGATGGATTATATTAGTGTTAGAAAGCATTGGTTGTCGATGGTTAAATCTAATCAGAATCAGCTGCATACTTAGAGACATGTCATTCAATACCAAATAAATGTTGGAGTGGATTTTAAATTCAGTAACAAATGTAAATAAATCGCGCATTAAGGCTCCAACAAAAAGCGGAGATGCGGCTGGGGCAATGCACACTGGATCGAATTACAGCGCCTCCTATTGCAGTTCGGTTCAACAACCGATACCGGTCCAATAAGGCAAGCGGTGACGGGGAAGGGGGGCACTGGGGCCATAAAAATAATCGAATGTCTTCGTGCGTGTTAAATGAAATGAACGGCGCTGATGATGATTTAAACGTATCCTGTTCCGAACCGCAGTAACGAACAGAAATAATTTAGAGTACCGCCAGATATAAAACAATCGCGGGCCGGGCGGGCGGCGACCGGTTACCGCGGTCAACGCTCTATCCGACGTTTTAACTACTATTTTATGTAATAGATAATAATTTCGTTTCTATTATAATGATTACCCTCGTGCCGCTCCGCGCGAACCTTTAGAAAGTGCAGTTTTCTGAAAATATTGTACGAAGCGAGTGAATTACAGCGCGGATGTATTATTAGGCAGCGTGCGCGATGTAAACAAAGCACGACTGGCTACGTTATGGGACAATACGTTTACTTGTGCAATCTTCGGCACCGCACCGGTACCGCAACACGGTGCTCGCTGCGGCGCGGTGTGGTGTGGCTAGGGAATACGTCGTGTGTACTGTTACTGTGGGTAAATACGATTGATATGATGTCACTGCCGCTTCTTGGCACCGCACCGGTACCGCAACACGGTGCTCGCCGCGGCGCGGTGTGGTGTGGCTAGGGAATACGTCGTGTGTACTGTTACTGTGGGTAAATACGATTGATATGATGTCACTGCCGCTTCTCGGCACCGCACCGGTACCGCAACACGGTGCTCGCTGCGGCGCGGTGTGGTGTGGCGAGGGAATACGTCGTGTGTACTGTTACTGTGGGTAAATACGATTGATATGATGTCACTGCCGCTTCTCGGCACCGCACCGGTACCGCAACACGGTGCACGCCGCGGCGCGGTGTGGTGTGGCGAGGGAATACGTCGTGTGTACTGTTACTGTGGGTAAATACGATTGATACGATGTCACTGCCGCTTCTTGGCACCGCACCGGTACCGCAACACGGTGCTCGCTGCGGCGCGGTATGGTTTGGCGAGGGAATACGTCTGTGTACTGTTACTGTGGGTAAATACGATTGATACGATGTCACTGCCGCTTCTTGGCACCGCACCGGTACCGCAACACGGTGCTCGCTGCGGCGCGGTGTGGTGTGGCGAGGGAATACGTCGTGTGTACTGTTACTGTGGGTAAATACGATTGATACGATGTCACTGCCGCTTCTTGGCACCGCACCGGTACCGCAACACGGTGCTCGCTGCGGCGCGGTGTGGTGTGGCGAGGGAATACGTCGTGTGTACTGTTACTGTGGGTAAATACGATTGATATGATGTCACTGCTGCTTCTTACGGAGTTCTTTAATGTGGATTAATGCGAGGTTTACAGTGTTCTCACGAAAATACTTTTGATTTTTAACCAAATCATCGGCTTTTTGCCACACATAAGAAACGACAATAATAATGTAGGTACGCCCGGTTTGTATTTCCTAAATCTTTATTTAATACTTTAAACGCTGATTCTGAAATGCAGTTTATCAAATGGGAATCTGCTCGAACAAATTTGGAAATGTTTGCCGTGATAAAACCCTAATACATGGAATGCTAGCTGATTATACCGGTTTCACCCGGGTATAAAATGTAGTTAAAAAGTAAATTACTATTATCAGCTGTTTATTTGAATAACATTAAATAAATAACGGAAAATTGTAACCGTATGGTCTCATTTGATTAGCATTGGAATTTTGGATGTCCCACGGGGGATTTAGAGGAAACTGAGAGTCAGGTACAACAGCTGTAACCTAAAGGAACCTCCCCTTAAAATGTCATGCCTTAACTCCTTGTAGTTTAGCCGTCGGCGATCCACACACAGACAAGAACTCTGCTTTATTTATATAGATTAATAAGCTCGTTATGATTCCTAAATGAACCAACATTAAGAAAATATAGAAAAACCGTCTAGCCTTAAATTGCATTGGCCTTAAATATTTAGTATCCACGTATAAATTGCATTCGATGATTTTTTCGCCACAAGATCTTTTTAAAAGTGTTTATGAGCCGTATATGTTTTAAGTTTGGCAACAGAATACAGAAAATCATAGGTTTTCTATCCATGAAAAAATAGCAAATATATAGCAATTGTCTAGGAGTAACGAAAATCGTAAAGCCTAGTTGTATTTATTTGCATATACTTAAAATGTAAATATACAATTTTTTAGGTGAAATTTTAGTATGTCATTTAGATAAATCCAAATTTATTCTATTTTGTAAATAACAATATTATATTTTGAAAATACATACCGATTAGGGTATTTATAAAGATGATATTTGGGGTTTGGTATTTGTGGTTATAGCTGAACTCTTTAATTTAATTGTTCACAGGGAGACAGCAGAGTATCAACCTAATTTGCTTTATTACGGGTTTGGTTTTGTCAGTGTATGGAAAGGTTCAAGCTTGATTTAATTTTGAATAGCTTGTACATTGCTTGAATAACTTGTATATGTGGACATTGTATTTTAATTGATTTATTTTAACAAAACATCAAATTTAAAACAAACTATATTGTTTTAGTGATGAAACTGAATGTATCACAAATAAGTTGACTACTTATTTAATATAATTTATATAACTACAAGATTGTAATTATTCGGAAATAAAATACGTGATTTCGATGTTTAATGGCCACAAATTGAGACAACTCGGTTAAAACTTTCGAACGTCAACACCAGTGTGTTTTGAAACTCATAAAAACGATTTGAATTTATTATTGATTTATTTGGACTTAAGCTATCGCTTCTAGTTTGTAAAACTACTCTACATTTCGAGAGGTAAGGAAACTCCTCCCGTTATCAAGTGAACCCTCCTTACATCTAAATATCAAGTTCTTTGGTCAAGCTTGTGTCAACATGAGGATAGCGCTAGAAACTATTTGATGGTCATCCCACCCTGAACGATTATGATACATTAGGTGCGATTAGGCCACTCAAATATTTCTAACAGAACCACCAACTCTACTTGCTACTGAAGACTAGTTGCTGCGATTATGCAATTTTTCTGTCGGGCACAGAGAAAAAAATAATTCTTTCTTCTCTGTGGTCGGGGCCAATGCAGCGGCCACGGCGTGGCAGAGGGAGGACGCGACAGTCAGAGGGAGGACGCGACGGGCAGAGGGAGGACGCGACGGTCAGAGGGAAGACACGACGGGCAGAGGGGACGCGACGGGCCGCCCGCACCGCTGCGGACCAGACCTGTTATGTGTTTTTGACCTAACTCAACATTTAGCCGGTACAGTCTCCGGGCGGTCTTGCAAAAAAACGAACTGAACTCCACTGAACTGCAATGCACTGCCCTTGCGTGGGGCAGGTCGCGGTGGCAGAACAGCGGTAGGACGTGGCGCGGACCAACTGTGTAGAGGAGGGAGAATCATTGGTCAAGGGAGGATTTCCTGGTGGTTTAGTTAATTATAACTAGGTGGCCAACTTGTTGTATATGTATACTTACTTGTATATATATGTATACTCCTTAGAGTTGTTTAAATATTGATCTTGTTTCTATTGCACGGTATAGTATTTTAATCTCGGGAAAGTGGGACTTTTCCTCTCACCATTAAAACAGTTATGGAACCGCATTACGTTCTTATGTAAGTTAAGTGCTGGAAGTATAAAACATCATCAGCTTAATGTTTAAAGTCAACAGAAAATCACAACAATCTCTGCTAAATCCATATTTGAAAAATATTTTTCAATTTAAAAAAATAAAAGTATACCCCGTTAGAAGTTTGGACTATAAATACGCTACGTTGCCGGTCCACAGGTCTCGGCCAAACCAGATCGGGCTTGTTAGACGTCGGGTGCGTCGTTAACAGATTCTGTTGGGAGTTGTCTATAAAAGGGGACAATTGCTTTCGTCAGAACTGCTCACCAGATCATCCGAGATTCAGGTTACTCAAAAGGCCATCAAAAGGTAAGATAGCGTCAACTATTTGATTAATAATTAGGAGTTATACTAATCGATCGCATATTTTATCTGTATATACAAGTGTACACTCTAAATTCGTTTGTAATATCTGAAACACTGATACTTCTGTACGAAAAGCGGAATATCAGTGTTAAAGTGGCAATAACAATTTAAATTTGTCAGGTTTTATTCAGGTAAGAGAAATATGCTGACTATATTTATGTGTACATTTTAAAGTTGTGATCCTGGAGTACGGTACACAATGTGGTTATCTTCATCCTTTTACGGTCGACTGTTTTATAGATGATTACGACTGGAATCAGCAATAAACCTCAAGTTGGAAAGAATACACAAGATTAGTCAATTGCAGTTTTCTACAAACCTGCACGGCCGGTATCGGTCAGGCCCGCATTTGTGGCGTCCGGTTCCGTTAAACCGGAGTTCATGACCCTCCATTGTTGAGTGAAAACTGGCAAAAACAGTGAAATACAACGACGCCGACGGCGGCGACGCGGCGCGGTGGGGACCGGTTCGTGGAACCGCCGCCAGGTGGCGGGCAGCAGCGGCTACCGGGGGGTGTGAGTGATATGACTGACGGTCAATGCCAAGCTGTGCTGGTAAACAGTAATGCCATAAAAATGGCACAGGATAGGATACAGGTTATTGAAAATAATGCAGCCACCACATGTGTTTCAATTTTAAGTTAAACTCAGGATATTACTGTATTTTTTCATGTAAAATTGTATCTTACAATAAAAGCCAAATACCACTTTTTTAACTTAAAATCTCCGACATTCTATAATTTTGACATTATACTCCATTATTTGACATTTTTCGAACTGGTGTTCCGTGCCACTTCGAGGGGCGAAGTTGGAACTATCACAAATGTACCAGAAAATAACAATCATAACTCATAATGAAAGTCAAGGTAGTGAGTTTTAGGATGTGAATAATATCGATTATCATTAGATTCAGTCCGGTCTATGAGTATTTCTAAAACAATGTTCTTACACCAATTCTAAATTACAGTTAATTTTAGGAACAGTAAAAGAATTCATATAAAAAAGGAAACAGTAATTACAACTCAACTTATTGCTTAGTTCATTTTTTCTGTACATTTACATTAAATGTCTGAAGTTAAAATATATACACACAATTGATTATTGAAACAAGTATGGATTAAGTTTTTATTTAAATAGTGTATTTTGATCTTTAATTTTTGTAATGGCCTATTTAAAATTAATTTTGATAAACATTTGAGGGTTAGTTTCATTATTTATATCATTCCCTTTATTCAAATAGTACTTAAATGGTTGTAAAAGTGTAATCATAAGTGGTGAAATTTATTTTAATCTTGTTAATCTTGGATGATTTATTTAAACTATAAATATTTAATTTTCTAAAATGTTTCCCATATGACAATACATTTATTTTTTATGAACGTCAGTTAATGAAGACCAACTCATTCAAGACTATAATCAGTTCTGTCTAAGAGGCACACCCACTCTTGTCTTGCACTTAAGAATGAGGTTCTAAACACTCATCAATTCATCATCCTGAAGGTGATGGCTAAGCTGACAACAAAACTACCTTGATCTTTCCAGGTGTAGGCACACTCGTGTTGTCTCAAAGTCCATTAGTAACGACTTACAACCAAAACAATTGTATTAGGCTGTGCCATATTAGTTGCATGTCCAATTTGTTGGGGATTAATATTAATCTGCCAAAAAAAATTTAAACCCCAGAATGGACAACACTTGTTGGTTCATAAGTGAAGGTCAGTTGCTTTATACTGATTTCTATAAACTATATCACTAATCAAGATGTGGCGTTGCTTCTAATTTTACATTCTATGTGATGGATGTTTACTTATGTTCAGTAGTAACCAGATGGTAGTAGATAGATGTGGTGTACCCCAACCCCAATTTTAAATATATTTGTTACCTCAATCGCAAAGTAATTTTAAAGCTCACATGCAAATTATAAAATTTCCTTGTTTACTTTTAACGCATGAAGGTATTTAAACTGGAAAGATTTTGGAATACTGGAAAACTCTAAAGATCTTAAAATACTCGATATAAACCACAGTGGTCGTTGAAGTCAAAAGTCCTTGTCTCAGCCAGTAGGCAAGATTATAGATTATACAAGCCAGCCGATGGGAGAATCAGAGGTAATTAAACGCTTTACATAGAACCATAGAAGAGAGAGCGAGAGCATGTGCACTTGTGGAAGAGAGATGAGGCGGGGAGGCAAAGATGAAGATAGCAGAAGACTGTTATTAATGAAGAGGTGGAGTGCGGACGGTAGCGGCCGGCGCGTGAGCTTCCAATGAAGATGTGATTAATGTAACAAACAAACTGAACAATCTCGGGTGTAAATCAAACCGTGCTGACAGGAGTGACCTCTGGCCCTGGGGAGGGCATCCGTCATCATTAGACACTGCTGGAGAACTGAAGAGTTGAAGAACGTGAGCCCACGCACGGGGGAAGATTTCGGTCGGAAAGGGCAACTGGCTAGACGAGGGACAGAGCTGGGGAAAATACTAGAGATGCTTCTAGCGATTACTTGGAATATAAACTGGTTTCAGCTTTTGGTCGGTAATCTTTCTTATACTGAAAACATTGAACTGCAGTTGCAGCCAAAATGAGTTTCATTGAGTTTCCATGTCTGGGGTAGCTGAAGATCTACAATCTGTTCTGATCGCCTACAGTGAATGCTCGTGCAGGATTTGATTTGAGAAAGGGTCAAATATATTGTTTTAACATTAAATGAAACTCATTTAAGATCACAGTTTTGTTTATAATTAAACTAAAAGTTGTATACGAAGGAAATATTAGCGAATTTCCCCTATAGGGAAGAAGCTATTACCGTAGGTGGCATGGTAAGACTTAAGCCCGAGACCATGATAACTTTTTGTTTTGAGGTCCCCAGATGACAAAAACACTATTCGTTCAAATTTATATATGTATATATATATATATATATATATATATATATATATATCTATATATCTCTATATATGTGTGTGTGTGTGTGTGTGTGTGTGTGTGTGTGTGTGTGTGTGTGTGTGTGTGTTTGTGTCCGTTACCGCGATAACTTTTGAAAAAAGCGCCCGATTCTTATGCTATTTTGCACAAAAAATGTGGAGAGTAACATTTATGACTTTAAGTTCGAAAACCAGATCGATCGGTCTATGGGAAGGGGGTTTTATGGGGGTTTAAATTTTTCCAAAAATCAGTTATTGAACTTTTTACCCTAAAATTTTGAAAACACTAGATTTTGATTATAGCCATTTTGTAGAGTTTAACAAAACAAACAATTTAGTATTTTGAATCATTAAGCTAGGATTAGTGGTTGTGGAGAAAAGTAAAAAAATGTGTCCATAAAATTTCCCATGTTAATATTATGGGAATACGGTTTTTAGATTTTCCTCAGATAATTTCACTAAAAACTCCACATTTCTTTCTACCAATCAGATTAGCGCTACAAAACAATCATTTTGCCGTTTTAATTGTTGTTTTACGTCCAACCGTTGCAGTGATATTCAAAGTGCTAAACACAGTACTTTGTCCAATCTTATCCTTATGGAGAATAACTAAAATGTTATATTTCGATTATTTATGTATGTATGTATGTATGAAACTTGGTATGTGGCTTCAACTAGTTTTGGTATATTGATAATAGTACAAAAAAAGTGCTTTGTTGATTTTTCCCGGTGACAGCAAACCTGCATACTCGGCCCCCATGTTATTCATATGGAGAATAAGTAAAGTTTTATATCTCCTTTAGTTATGAACCTAAATTAATAAAACTTGGTATGTAGCTTCACCTGGTTAAGTTATATGATAATTGCAAAAAAAAACACCCTAACTTATCTTCCTTGTTGCAGCAAACCTGCGTACTCATTTATAATGTTATTCTTATGGAGAATAAATAAAATGCTATATATAACTTATTAATGAATGTATTTTTGTGAAACTTGGTAAGTGGCTCTAGGTAGTAGTGATACCCATATATTTGCATTGGAAATTCGCTGAGTACGCAGATTTGCTGCGACGGGGTATCGTTTTGTACCTATTATCAAATATATCCTTTAAAATGTGTAGTACGAACTCCAGTAAACAAACTAATTTGTGCCAAACAATGATATTCTATTTTATCCTCCAAAAGACCAAACAGCTCACAGCCCTGTCTTACTGTTACAAAATTATAACGTCACGTTGGGTGAATGAAAGCAGGTAAAACAACTATGCAACTTCTTCAGAGTTAGGAATTTTGAATATTAAACAACACTAAATTCCTTCAAAATAGAGACATACAATTTGATCTTGCTTATTAATAGTGTACCTCGATCTTCGCTTGAAAATACACCAAGAACTATATACAGTAATGTAACAGAGAAGTGAAACCTCTCTAAACCTCTTAAATGCAAAAACACTACTACGTAAATTTATATCTATAAGAAGATTTTGATTCTTATTTACAGATGAATTTCGTTTCAACTTGATATGCAGGTCAAGTTAGCATTGCCCAACAGAGGATATTCAAAATATGTTTCAACTTAACCCTTGGGGGGGACAAGGGGGCTTAAAACCAGTGTGTGTAGCAACGGATTCAGTAGTGCCTCCCAAAAAGGGATTTGGGTGAATATTTCTGGAAACATCTATTTTAGAAAATTCTCTGTACATTCGTCTGTACTTTATATTCTATATTTAGTAAATAACAAATAGTTTATTCATTGAAGTTGCGCTAAAAGGGAGAAAGTATGTGTCAGTTTCCTGATACCGTTTATTTTATATTCAGCCAGATTCTGTAACGAACAAATAGTATTTAAATCTATTCCAATGGCTTATATATCAAATAGAGGTCTGTATACGAATTTCAGCCTAGTGCTTTACTAAATGACTAAATGACTGATAAATCCAGCGCCGAGATCTCGCGCATTGCAGCCGTCAAAGGTACTGTCGCTATCACAGTTGCAGATTCTATTTATCATCCGAGATAGTGAGCTATCGCCTTGACTATGATGAATGGGAATCCTTGAAAATGTTAAACTGTGGACAGCCATTTATTCAATTTACCATGGCGATACCATCGACCGGTTGAATTATCATTATGGTGAAATGACAATATATTCTCCTCCGTGTATACATTAGCCTCTCCTTTCCACACATTGTACGGCGATGTCATCATTACGGGACATTCGTGCGAGGGCTTATCCGCTTACGGAAGGCGTTCTAAGATTTATTACTGGGAGAAACTCTATGATAATTGTATTTAATTGAATACCTCTGTTTATCTTACTGTAACATCGGTAATATAAGAAAGGTGCCTTGCGACAACCTGCATCTTGTTTACCGTTACGGTTTTATTATAGTTAAGGCCTCCCTTTATATAACATACAATTTGGATTTTGCATTTTATTGCACTATTTAAAGAATTGTGTAATGTTATTTTGAATAGGACCAAAGACGAATAAAATAGAAACTGTTAAAATTCTGGTCTGCCATAGGAAAATAATAAATAAATCGAAAAGTGAATTGTTTGAACCAACAATTTTGTTTGTTTGGTATAAGTGTTCAATAAAAGTAATGGGTTATGCAGTACGTCATGGCGCAATCACATTAGAATACATAAGTTTCCAATAGAACTAGTATTCCAAAACCGGTTGCACGTCAGCACAATCACTTTATTCCGCAACCGAATCGACTGCGGTAGTGCTGCTCTGGCGCTGCTCGGACAAAGAGCGAAGGTTGCCCCAAGGAGAGGATGATCTTGAGCGAGGCGCCAACCTGAGTTAGAGCTTCATTAGAACTAGATCCACAGATCCCGGGAGAGAGAGAGGGGCTCAGCCTTATCGGACTGGAAGTCCTTGAAGCAGATAAAAGATAGTCCTGCCTCATTGGGTAATGTTCGCTGGGTCGTATACCATTCTTGCTCGTGGTGCCGATATTTCAGCTACGAGGATGTCGAGGTTTGCAACTCTAACAGTGACGTAAACAAGTAGAAAATAACGCAGAACTTACAACTTCAACCTGTCAAAGATAATTACGATAGTTATTAGTTCGGTCTCGTTCTTCCCCCCAGTTAAATAGTAAAGTTTTATGAATTTATTGTTTCATTATGTAATGTATTACCAAACTAAGCAGAATATTTAAATTTATTTATTTATTGAAAAATACTACAAAACAGGTATGCGCCCAATTACAATGTAGCATTCAATTAATTATAAAGGAATATATGAGAGAGTTCATCCCGGTCCTTTTCACTTTCTTCATGCACACAACAATGCAACACATATGAGAGATTACATACTAAACCTACTTACAAAAAATAGTAAAAACTCATAAAGACAAATAAATAGTTATTCGTTACAAAATACAATACATAACGTGCAATAAATACGTACGTAAATACAGGGCATATAAAATAATTATATATTAGCGAATTTCCCCTATAGGGAAGAAACTATTACCGTAGTCGGCATGGGAAGACCTAGGCCCGGGACCATGATAACTTTTCGTTTTGAGGTCCCCAGACCCCAAAAACACAATTCGTTCGAAACTGTATATATATATATATATATATATATGTGTGTGTGTGTGTGTGTGTGTGTGTGTGTGTGTGTGTGTGTGTGTGTGTGTGTGTGTGTGTGTGTGTGTGTGTGTGTGTCCGTGAGCACGATAACTCTCGTAAAAATGATCCGATTTTGATTAAATTTGGTATAAACGTGTAAAGCAACATTTATGACTCGAAATCCAGCCAGATCGCTTTATCCGAAGGGGTATTTTGAGGGGGTTTTGTCCCCAAAAATGGGTTTTTTGAATTTTGTACATATAATTTTTGAAATTGTCAAATTTTAAATTTTACCATTGGATTCAGCTTAAAAAACACAATTTGGTATTTTGATCATTCCTCTACGTCAATTGGTTCCCGAGATATTGAAAGTGCTAAACACAGTACGTTGTCTAATGTTATTCTTATGGAGAAAAATACAAATTTTATATCTCGCCTATTTATGAACGTATACTGACGAAACTTGGTATACGGCTTCACCTGGTTGTGGTCTATTGATATTTGCTCAAAATAATAATTTTTCGACAAAGGCTCCCATAGCAGCAAACCTACATACTCAGTCCCATGTTATTCTTATGGATAATAACTAAATGCTATATCTCCCTTAATTATAAACATAAATGAATAAAACCTGGTATATGACTTTACCTAGTTGAGTTATATTGATTTTAGTAAAAAACCCATTTTTTGTGTTCCTTGATGCAGCAAACCTGCGTACTCAGCCCCAATGTTATTCTTATGGAGAATAATTAAAATTGTATATATCGCTTATTTGTGAATATATTTTAATGAAACTTGGTAAATGGTTTTATGAAGTATTAAGACATTTATATCTCCATTGTAAATTTGCTGAGTATGCAGGTTTGCTGCGACGGGGGTATTTATATGAATATACTAGCTGCTATGACCGTGCTTCGCAACGGGGTAAAAATTCAGAGATGAAGATTTGTAAACAAAACAATGACAGTCTGTAGTTAGATATAATCCTTATAACAGCTGTTTATATAAATGAGTTGAACTAAGAAACAGCACATGTGATATAAACAAATTAAAACTCTACTCCATATGAATAACATGGGAACTTGTAAATCACATGGGCAAAGCCCGGAGAGTTTTCCGAACGGCAATGGTCCTATGACACTCCTGAGTACATAGACTATATTTGTACACAATTTCAGCAGAATTGTTCCAGTGGTTTTGTCATGATGGAACAATAGACATACAGACAGACACCACCTCGTATTAAAGTTGTATAGTGATAATGTATGCAATTTTAAATATTTGTAAATATTTAAAGTGTGTTGCTTAATTATTTTAAACCATCCCTAGTATTATTTGTTCTTGGGGAAAAAGCAGCATTTAAAAGTAACATCTTTCGATTGTGTCTCCAGGCCACTTTCAAATTTTTACAAATCTTTTTATTACTCAATGACCGTTCAACATGAAACATAGAAGCTGCCGTAAATGTCTTAATGTGTATGGCATTTTGTTTCTCTAACTAATTGAGTTTCAAGATAGCGGCCATTTACGGACTTTCAATGTTAAATGATCAGGTTTTGTTCTAGAAGAAGGCCACCACTTTTTTAAAAGTGTTTATTTATGTTCTGTGGAGTTAGGTTAGGTCAGTTAATCACAAATAAAAACATATTATCAGTATCTGGCAAATGGTTTGTGTTTATAATAAACTTCCTTAACCTAACTCCGCAGAGCGCTAGATGGTAGTAGGCCCTAAACCAGTGGTGGCCCTCTTCTATTAAAGACCCAGCTACTATTATTGTAACAGTTGTTCTGAGATCTAAAGTGCGGAATTCTAAAACAAGTCAAACGGCGTATTTTGCAGTCAGACAATAAATACTGAGGTGACATGACAATTTTACTGGAATAAATGGCGCGATTTGTGGTTTTAACCACCACCACCAACCGAACCGTTGTTTACTTTTTAATTTATTTATATATGACAATAATGTGATAATAGCGAAACTTTTTAATAAACAGTAGCAACTCAATAAAATGTCCGAATACAGCAAACAAGGAGTCGTTTGATTTGTTTTAAAACTCCACACTTTTTATTCATGAAATAGACGTTTGGATTTTATAACGATTGTCATGAGTTTTTCATTGATATGTTTAAGTGGCAGCCGTGTGGATACGAAATTACATACACTTGTTTTACGAACTAAAATACACATTTAAGTCATAAGTTTTTACGGCTAACGACCGTAACATGTTAACATATGTTTTACATGCTAGTTATACAAACAAGTAATACTCACTCACAAACCGACAGAGGCAAATCTAGCCACTTTATATTTTTGTAATGGTATTTTTGACCCAAGGACTAAATCTACAAAAAGGGTTACCAACAGTTCGGATACACTGTATATATTTAAAGACGCTTCTACCAAACATGTTCAACTAATTGGACTAATCAGTTTATAAAATTTGTCTTTTAGTCAAGAGAATAAAAATGCGGAAAAACCCAGCCTTATCCTGCACAAAAGAGGTTTTTGTAAATTCTAAAGGCCAATCACTTAGACATTTCTTACACCATTTTCATTGCCAAGCCATCCCACATAACACAATGTGGTAATCGAAAGTAAAATTAAAATAATATTTAATCGTAGAAAAAATATGATACACAGTGTTCAGGAAAAATATATGTTTTAATGAACTCTCTCCTCTCCCGTGTCAGCGCTGAGCGAACGCGTACGCACGCTAACCTCAACCCAGCCCCGACCGAACCCATTAATTATCTCATCGGAGATTTACTTTTTCGCCACTCCCGATCCAAAGGCAATCGGGCCGATCTATATACACTTTAATCACTATTATTAAATTCTCAACGACATAATTAAAATGATGAATCTGCTAGTGATCGCTATTTAGATACTGCGCACACCTGGCAATCAGGGGTTAATGAGGTATTTGGAGTGCAAACACGGCTGTGTCCCTCTCTCTCACATGCCCGGGCCTGATTGGCTGATAAAAAAACGAAAAGTGTAATTCGATAAGTGAAAGAGAACAAAACTAAAACGGTAGAGGTTTGATTAATGGAAGCTATAATGACGGGTCGTCGGCAGCTCCCGCAACCCCAGCATGCGTGGCGACACCAGTTGAAGCCGAATGGAGAGCGGCAGTCAAGTGTGCGGGGTAATGAATACTGATGTTACTATTTTAGTTTCTATTATGTCACATTTGACTTTAAATTTTTGTTTGTATTTTATCATCTGTTTACTCATCTGTTTAAATACAAGCAACATGCTATACTTGATAGGATTGGGAAAACTCCGTGTAAGTTCAACCTTGTAAAAAAACAATAATTATTAAACATTATGCATGACTATGGAAAAATTGAAGTATTGCATGAATATTTTAAACATATTAAATCCTTTTTGTATCAAATTTCTAAAAATAAGTTACTTAAATTTTGTTTTATTGTGTCGACGCTCTTGAAAAGCTTCAAAAAAGTGGTTTTGAAACTTGTATACCACTTCTGACAGAATATTTTTCTTTTGCAGTACATTACTAAGGTAATGTGCTTAAGTCATCTTTCACCTGTTTGCTGTTCTGTTTTATTAATGGTTTTATGTTATATATTTTTTAGTTTTGGAATCAGTCAAATTGATTGCTGGCTCTGTTTTATCAACTGTTTTATGTTTTATATATTTTTAGTTTTGTAATATATTAAATAAAATAACTCATCTATACAAAGAATTACGATAATTATTTCATTTGTTCTGTAATCTAAACAGTGGTGTAATTGTGGACGAGGGTGGTATCCGGCTTGGACTATGAACTTCAGCTTTCCCCAAGTTTTAATGTAATATTATTATGAACTGCTACATGTATTATTTAGTGTATGCCTTTTTATGTAGCATGAAAATGTAGTAAATAGATAAAATACTCTTATTAAAATATTTATAGTTAAATACATACATCACACACTATAACTCAATAGACACAATAAAATACTCAACAACTAATATAGATAACACATTAATTATAATCCAATAAATTTCCATTTGACTACATAATAAATAAAAGTATTTATCGTAAATCTGCTCAAGATTATTAATGATACAAAGTCTATAAGTTTAACAAATTTTCATCACGTTCTCCCGTTCATCACTTGATTATATTATTATTAGTAACTTATTAACGTTACGAGTGTCCAGTCTGGGAAGAGCACAGCATATCGAACTACGTAGTCAGTAAACTGAATTATATTATTTTTTTATTCCAAGGGATCAGGAGTCAGCCTCCCCTTTTTTAGATTAACTTTTTCGTGCGCATCCCCAGAAACGTCCCTGAATGACCATTTACAGAAACGACCATTTACCCTATATCATTTACAGACACGTCCCTGAATGTGCATAAGGGAACTCGGTTAGAGAATAACATAATATTAGGCAGTGTATTCATTCATCTGTTTCATATTTGGCCAATAAACATACATAACATATTGTAAATTGAACTGGTTACACTATGAACTTTCGTAAGCACGTACAGTAGTAATACAAGTAAAGGTTATTTTACAAAATCTGTTAGAATAAGTTTTATCAAAATAACTCAAAATTTGGAAGTGTGAATTATAGTGACCTGATATTTTGGTAGCTATAATTTTGTTGTAAAGGTATCCGTGTCCTTTTAATATTACCCTCAAAACCGCTCTTGTGTTTTCTTCCACACAATGACTCTGAATAAAATCAATCGGTCTTTAAAGAGACACCTCAGTGGAATGGAAGCACCAAAAGATTTTCAACCGAATTCACTCGGGTGAATCAAAATACTGGGAAATCGGCGTCTTTTAGCGGGCGCTCAAAGAGCCTAACTGACCACGGACACGGGTGAGAGACCCGCTTCCGGTAGAATGGAGACGACCGGATATACGAGCGACACCAGCGCCGCCACCGGCCGTCTTCGCAATTAAGGAATAAATTATCGATAACCTGTGAACATGGCACCCTCGCTTCTTTGTTTAAACCCCCGTGATATTATTGTCCATAAAGATCCAACAAATCGGCCTTCAAAAAGTTTCTTTGAGTCGATTCTGTTGGAACTCAATGAGCACGAGCGCCGTTGCGGAACTGGATTCGGATTGGCGGAAATGGACGAATGAGGCAAAGAAACAGCGGGAAAGGGTTGGTCTTTTTGATATAACAGAGATCTGATATTTGTTCGTGCTCTTGGCGATTGTGTATATCTTAAATCTTAGTTTAATCGTAATTTCTTTCGAGCCATATTGAAAGCTACAAAACTGAATAACTAACTTTTGATAGAAAAAATTGTACGTTGGACGCAAATATTAAACGGTGGTAGTGGTAAGCAACAACAAACACATCAATGCCATATCGACGGTGGTATCACAGACAAAGGAATCCATACAGACAGCTAGACCGCGTGCGCTTTGACGTAGTTCCCACGTAAAGCACCAGGAGCGCTAGAGTTGAGTGGCAGCGACATGGCCGACACGAAGTTGCCACGTCGAACGCTCAGCGCATTTTCAAGAAGATAGTCTAAAGGTAAATCAGACTTGTCTCATTATTCATGTGTAGACAATCATTGAAGGAGTTGTCCATTTAGTAATGTAAATGGAAAAATACGATTGTGAAGAATAGAAACCCAACTGTACCAACAATTGCTCAGCAAAGAAATTCATGCAATGTCAGTCTATTAAAACCATCCCAATATGCGGCGGAAACAAAAAAAAACAAAAAACACATGAAGACTAAGCGGCTATGCTTCTTGTGTATTAAAAACAACCATTTAAAACATCAGAACTATACACCTTACTACAGCTGTAAGGCGTGTAAGGGTGTAGAAAGGTGTATAGTATAGTAGGGAAGGGGCTTCCGCCGCGTCAACGACGTCAAATTGGCAACAGCGGGCCCGAATAATGGCGGGAACGAAAAATTCCTGAACCATGCCCCCAGCGCCTGTGCGACGTTTACTGGAACTAATCTACAACCCTCTGTATAGATTCTATTCTCTGTGGTGGTATCATGTACACTTCACACGTTGTCCTACCGAACTCCTGGCTTTTGAGAAATACGAAAAGTGTCCGACTCTCAGTGTCTCTTTAATCCCGGCATAAAAATAAAACGAGTTCGCACGCAGCACGCTGACGAGAGGGAAGTGAATTTCCACATAACAACTTTTTAAACTCAAAATCAGTGTAAAAACATACATTTATTCCGATTTGCATTGAAATCTGAAAACAGTGATTTTTTGGCTGTTCTGATGCTCCTGGTTTCATTTATCTGCAAAGCTGGGGACACAATTTTGCGCATTATAATGTTAGGAGAAGGTCCAGACAGTCTTAAAAGTAGGCGTGAGGTTGCTGGGGATGATTAAATTACTCTAACAAAGGAATAACAGGCTTTTCTAGTGTAAAACCCCCGAAAGACAACGTACTGTGTTTAGTCGAAACACATTTTCTTTAATAACTCGGTAAACATGTATGCTAGAATATCGAGAGAGGGCTTAAAACTTTCGTCTCACTAATTCCCATCTTTTTACTTGCATTAATTTTACATACGGGGCTTTTTTACCCTCTTCGGGCCTAAAAACCCGAAATTTGAAATATTATTCCCCAAAAAAGGGGTTTAGAGTTTTCCGATTGTTTTGCCCAACAAACTTGTCCAACTGATTACAGAAAGGAACGTCCCAACCAAATTTTAAGTAAATCGGACAAAAAATGCGACCGCTAGAGTGCAAACACATATATATAACATTTTGAACGACCCCCCAAAACGTATTCAGGGGATCACGTTAGGAACTTTATGGTGGTCCCGGGCTTAAGTTTCACCGTGCTAATAGTTCACTTTCCAAAGGAAATTCACTAATAAATTAAGAAAAGCATTGGGATATCAAAACGTCTGCTTTTACATTAAAACATGTGATTAAGTGTCTACTTTGTTTACGAAATGACATGGGTTCCTACTTGGAGTAAGGTTGGGGCTATGGCCCCTTCAAGCCCCTAGTTATAGTTATAATTCTCAATAATATTTATCCAGCATTTAGCTAGACACAGATAAGAATGGAACTATATCTGTTTTAGGAATATATTATTTATTTATTTACATAAAAATAATTTCGTAGCCATGACACAAACACAGGTTGTAAACAAAAGTCAAACCAAAAACTTAAAAACCCAGAAGTATTTGTGATGTAGGGTAACTTATACTGTCTATAACAATTAATTGTCTAAAATATAACGTTTAATAAGTTTCTTTTTCATAATCAATTAAACAACATGTATGTACAGTAATCATTGTTTACAATTTCGTATAAATACATTTTTTAAATTGTTTGAAAACTTTGTGATTGATTACCGTAATACGTTAACGATTGTTTAACCTATAGTACGACTTTATGTGTGCATTACACAGTTCAATCATAGGTTTAAATTACATTTTGCATGTGTCCTCCTTTTTTTAGGCAAATGTTCTCCTATTTTAAGTAATGCCCTCCTTCCGATAATGTATATCTGGTTACCCTGTCGGGTCTCGGGGATCGTATTGAGAGACGTATAGTAGTAGTAAACGGGACTCTGCCTCAGGACATCTGGAGATGAACACAGTCCAGCGAATACTAACTAAAGTTGATGTTAAAGTCCTAAGTTAAGCTGAGCCGAGTACGCTGGTAAGACTGATTGTTACTTAACCAAATTACAATTATTGTAATTTATCATTAAATTAAAATAACTTATTTTAAAACCACAGTACAATACAAAACATTATAAGGCTTATCTTAATATATTAGTTTTTAACTTAAGTTAAAATCTTCTGACTTTAAATTCACCTTGAAGCGAGTGCACCTTAATCCTTCAACGAGACATTGTATGTGTGGTGCTTAACTTGTTTAAACACGCAGTGTTTTGTTCTTAATATTGTTTAACTGGTTACCCCGAATATGTCCATTAAGTCACGAAAATCGTAGTTGAAGTAACTGCTGTGACAAATAACACATTTTGTATGCAAAAAAGCTGGTTTAAACTAAAAATTGCATTGCGAATAAATATTTTAAAAAACAAATAAATTAAATCGCATTTTAAGATCTGTGTCGTAAGATATTTAAACCTTCTAATTCATGCCCATTAAAATTCCTCTGCTTGAAAATGGCAAGTGGCCGATCGTATATATTTAATGACCTCTCACTAAATGCATTACCATTTATCTAATCACCTGCGTAAAGTAGAGGTACAAAATAAAATGCACTGGCGGCATGCGAAGACGGATCCCTGGCCCGAGGTTCGTTAGACTTATTATAACTTTCTTCTAGTTACGGCTCGAAATGCTAGTTAACGAACTCGTCCGCGATTTTTTGCATAATTCAGCCTCGACCAGATTTGGCGGAACCGGTTACAGTCACAGAGGGCCGCTGCGCCGCGCACGTGTGGCCTGCCTATAAACTGTGTAAACCGGCCGACTCCGCGCAACTCTGGCTCTGTGGTTTCCCTCAATACAGCCCTTAATTAAATAAGCACAGAATTTTTTATAGTATTTTAACAAGCAATTCACTCATTATATCTACATGTACCATTCATCATACCGGCGTTGTTTTATATTTATAGTTCCTATTCAAATTCCCTTGCTCTGCTTCAATTTCCGTTGGTTGTATGGTTCTGATGTTGTAAATGGTGTTTTTTTATACTCTAATGCACAATAAGCATAGCAGCTTAGTCTTCGTGGGGTTTTGTTTTGTTTATGCCGCATATTTGGATGGTTTTACGAGACTGACATTGAATGCATTTCTTTGCTGAGGAATTATTCTTTATGATTTTAAAATGTTCGGATTACTGAGGAAGTTTGAAATAAAGACCACAAACTCGGTGAAAATGATTGTAATTATAGCAAAATTAGTTTAAAGTGACAAATCTAATATTAAAAGAAAAAAACTGGATGTAAATTATGATACATAACAAAAGTCACTGAAATAAAATATTTAAGTTATAAAAACCACTTAAAATATGTTGTTAAAACATGACAACTTATAAATATACCAACTGACGGCTGCTGAAGGTCCTTCGGATTACAGAGGCGCACAGTGTGGCAAAATACACAAAACCTGGAAAAAATTCAAAATATAAAATTTTACTAAGAGCCTTTATATTCGTTTGGATAACAGTCGTCAGGTAGACGCTTTATCTTTCTCTTTCCCCCCAGGAGACTCCTAAAACTGGTCACTTGTACTGTCATAAAGTATGTAATTGCTACCATAGTATTTGGCATAGTTTTCAAATATTGTAGCTTGGGTGTTATGCGAGTTATGGTTACAAAAATTGATTTAGAGTCATCAGGTGAGTTTTTAGATAAAACTCCATCAGTTTTATTCAGATACTAGTCAATTCATATTTTCAAAATTTTGTGTAAAAAGGCTTACTATTTACTTAAAAATTTGAAATTTTACAAAAGTATGCAAACTTTTAGCAGCCTTCCTCACGAGTCCCCAACAACATTTGTATATTATTTTGTAACTTATACCATTGATTATACATAATCAATGCTTATACCTTGCACATTAAGGAAACATTCTAATACCTTGCTCATACTTGCTCGAAATAAAAATACTTAACCATAAATCTACCCTTACATTGTGTTTAAAGTAATGTTGTTAAAAACCAAAAATATATACGCTTGTACAACGAGTCCGGACCCCACATTATATTTTTTTAGCGAATTTCCCCTATAGGGAAGAAGCTATTACTGTAGGTCTCATGGTAAGACTTAAGCCTGAGACCATGATTACTTTTTGTTTTGAGGTCCCCAGATGTCAAAAACACTATTCGTTCAAATTTATATATATATATGTGTGTCGTTAACACGATAACTTGAGTAAAAAAGTCCAATTTCGATGAAATTTGGCTCAAGTGACATTCATGACTTTAAGTTCGAAAACCAGAACAATCGGACGATGGGAAGGGGGTTTTAAATTTTAAAAAATCAGTTTTTTGCACTTTTCACCCTAAAATTTTTAAAACACTCAATTTGGTTTTGAGCATTTTATAGAGCTTAAAAAAAATAATATTGTATTTTGAATTATTAATAGGTTAAGTGGTCACGGAGAAAATTCAAAAAACCTGCTCATAAAATCTCCCATGTTAATCTTATGGGAAAAAGGTTTTTGGCTTTTCCTCAGTTCATTTTAATGTAAACTTCACATTTGCTTTTACAAATCGATTCAGCTCTACAACAAAATCATTTTGGTGTTTAAATTGTGATTCTACGTCTAACCGTTACAGAGATATTCAAAGTGTTAAACACAGTACGTTGTCCAATGTTATCCTTATGGAGAATAAATAAAATTTGAAATCTCGATTATTTATGAATGTATATTGATGAAACTTGGTATGTGGCTTCACGTAGTACTGGTATATTGATATTTGCACAAACAATTGATTTTTCTTGATTATCCCAAGAGCAGCAAACCTGCATACTCAGCCCTAATGTTATTCTTATGGAGAATAAGTAAGGTTTTATATCTCCCTTAATTATGAATATAAATTAATAAAACTTAGTATGTAGCTTCACCTGGTTGAGTTGTATTGAAATTGCATAAAAACACATATTTTGTGTTCCTTGTTGCAGCAAACCTGCGTACTCAGCCCTAATGTTATTCTTATGGAGAATAAATAAAATGCTATAGATCACTTATTTATTTATGTATTTTTATGAAACTTGGTAAGTGGCTTTATGTGGTAGTGAGAAACATATGCATGCATTGGAAATTCGCTGAGTATGCAGGTTTGCTGCGACGGGGGTATTTATTATTTGTTAATATAAACTATTATTTTTGGCTAGTGATAGTAACTTAAGGTGTATAGTATCTTTTGACATTATTTAAAATTTAAAGTGTCCCCCAAAAATAGGGGATTTTTAGGGAAACTCAAAATGTTTAAATATAAACCCCCTTTGAGTAAATCCTCACTTCAAAAAACTATAACAATTAGACAAATCGCGAATAGAAAACTAGAGCGCTATCTCTTCCCTGACCAAAAATGGCAGCCAATCAAAATTCCAAAAAATCTTGTATTCAAATCTGGCAGGTAATACTTTTCGATTTTATCTTGCACTTTACTACTGCCAGATTTGAATACAGTGTTTTTAGGAATTTTGACTGGCTGCCATTTTGTTTAGGAAAGAGATACCGGTCTCTAGTTTTCACCATTTATCTAATTTTGTATAGCTCTTTAAAATGAGGTGTCACTCAAAGGGGGTTTACTTTTAATAATTTTGAGTTGCCCCCAAAATCCCCAATTTTTAATATTGACAAAAGATACTACACGCTAAGTTACTATCACTACCCAAAAAATATTACTTTATTTAACAAATAAAACAATTAGAGGGGGGTTTCGGACTTTGTTTGCACCCGGTATAATATAAATACATATAAATATTAATAAAAAAATATATATAATGGATGCCTTTAATTAACATGTAATAAAGAATTCCAGCCAACTTGCTCACAATTTTCTAGAGAAAACAATAATTATGAGTTTTTGCCACGTTTTTATTTTGCCACACTGTGAGGCGTTCGGACTACCTTGTGTTCGGACTATCAAGGTTCGCCTGTGTTGCAAATTTATGTTTATATCACTTTTTCGTCAAATATTTTAAAATTCATGTGAATAATAAGTAGTGACCGACTTATTTTAAAATTGAACAAATCTTACAAACATTACCTGAATAGCTGACCAACCTTTAGAAACAATTACATGTTTGTAGCACGGCCCTAAATAAATTTGCACTCTTGGTCAATGTCGCAAAAACTACCAGCTTCTTTCAAAGAGTTCCTATTGTAAAGATTGACTCTTTCAATAAAGTAATATTTATTGTATTTACATCTCATTTAGTTTATTCTTGTATCATACTATACAAGACAGGATTCAATTTCAATTACATTGGATAAGTTTATGCAAAGCTTTACAGACAATTTCTTAACGCATAACTTAGATTTACAGAATTTGGATAGGGCTATCTATGTACAAGATAGCATTCCTCATTTCATAAAATAAATAACAACAATAAAGCTCTTAAAAGCGAGCCTTTTTAACATCATGATTATACTTGACGATAAAAACTGAGGAAGGACAATCCCATGTATTATAAAAGTCAGGCATGGCAATTGTGACATTATTTTATGCAGAACGATATGATTAGGTGAAATATTTGTCAAGTGAATTGTGATTGATTGGAGTTTGCGAATCAACCAGTATTGTTTTCCAATGTATCGGACAGAAAAGTTATATCTCCACCCAGGACTAAAGTTAGTGTATATAAGTATTAGTGTTCTTGTATCTAGTGGCACGGTCGTGTCACGTCGCCAAGTCCACCACACGACCCGTGCTATACTAACACGAAGCAGAATGAGACGATTTTTCACTTCTCAAATTAGCGTATTACAGCCTTAAGTGAATCTGGCAGTGCATTTATATGCTAAACCCTTTCACTAAACACGAAAAATCACAACAGTTGGTTTAAGAAAGGTCTGAGAAGCGAGAAATTAACGTATAAAAGTAGCCTAAATCTTGTAGTTTTGGCCCTTTTCACAAATTGTCCACTTCATTTTGTTCATTAAGCTTAAGAACTTTATTTCTCATCAAACTTGAACGAAATTTCGCACAGACTTCTGTTTCTACTCACATATTACACTTTTGACACTAAATTGTAAGTTTGCAAACGCAATATTTTAAAACAAATGATATTAAATTCCACTTTCAAAATTGTTACTGAATTTGATGTCTGCTTTGTTTACATTTACTACGTAAACAAAAATCCAAGTATAGCATGTGTTCCAAAACAAATCTGATCAGCTGGCTTGTAAATTCAAATTAAATCATTGAGTGAATTTAACCGAACAAAAGGGTATAGAGGTAAAGAAAATATTTTAATTCGTTTAAGCTATACATACTATAATACATCGAACATAACATAATATGCAATAAACATAATATGAAATCTAAAAACAAAGTCGGGTTAGTATGTTATTTAGTTATATAAGTTAGTTACACCAAACAGCTGTTATATAGATTATATCTAAACATACTTAAAAGGTATAACCATATGTTCATTATGGAAATACAAAATCTACTTGAATGGCATCTCAAGTTCTTTTGTCGATGCCGAAGTTAGTTATATATATATTCTGGTTATATATATATATATATACATACATATATGTATATTTCTGGTTATATATATATATATATATATATATATATATATATAAATAGGCGAGTGAGTGTAGCGAACGAGCTCAACCTGGAGGCGAGTGAGCCAATCGAACGAGCTCATCTTCAAAATGAACGAGCATATTCTCACTAAATAAAATTACTCAATAAGCACATTTGCAATAATTTAAAAGTCTGTTCTAGAGGTTAGCTTTAAAACGGTGTTCTTGATTCTTTACTGTGTTTTGTCAGTATTAACAGCTGTTATATGTTCAATTTAAATTTATTTTAATTTTGCCATAATTTTAACATTGTAACTTTGAGAGCTTAGGAGGCTAAGACCTGAAGAAGGACGTTTTCAAAAACCACAAAAGTCACATCTAGTCGTTAAGGGTTTTCAAATAACACACAGACGATAGTATAATACATAATAGTTTCGCCTGAATAGACTTGTCACCAAAATTGGCTTAGTTTTTAATATATAAGTCAGGGTCTTGTTAGTAATAGTTCAGTGGGTGTTGTAAAAGACTTTACTAAAGATGCACGCGATGCAATCGAAAACATTATTATAACTTTTAAAGAAAGAGATATTGAAATTCAAAGATCGTCCACAACATTTGAAGTAATTCATGGAGCATTCGTTTTCCGAAAGCAGTTTCCTAATGCAGTAGTATAATATCAATTACAATTCACAAAAGTCAGGGATTAACGCTTAACAGTTGTATTGTTGATGCTGGTTATGCAGTACTTTCATGTGGCCAAAATATGTAGCCTTTATCTCGCGTGACTTCACTCTCTGGTCTATTAATTCTAAACTTTGACCCTCAAAATGTTAAGGCGCAAGCATCAGCTATATCCGAAAATAATAGGCTAAGGAGTGAGTACCGACCAGAATTAAAACAATTACAAATTGGAATAAAATCTCAAGGAAAAATCCCTGGTCAAATCTGGCAAATTCATAATACTAAATTAGGAGCCATTCAAGACATTACTAACAATATAGACGAACTGGGAAATCTCGGTTTCAAAAAGGTTTATGGCGTGTCATGCTATGCAAATTTTTGTTTTACAATGTATTTTCAACTGCCCACCAATCGTGACGTTAACAAACAATTACGAAACCAATGCTCCACTAAAAAAATAGTAATATCCTACCGAAGAAATTACCAGATTTTAAATTCTATAGATATTACAAATCAACTGGGACCACCATTTATTACAATTGAACAACAAGACCCTGCGGGATTTTTAAATTTCCTTATTTCGAATTATCAACCCCTGGAATTTCAATTCAGGCACTCAATGAAATTAACCACAAATGTTCAAACTGCAACCACAGCACAACCAGCTACGACAGTAAATTTATATTCCAAAATTTCATCCTAATCATCTTAAAAATCTTAAAAGAAAAGCCAAATTCGATTAACTACTCCACAGTCAATTTATCGCCTGGTTCCCTCTCGCTGACTCGATATGCACAACTCGTGAAAATGATCACTATCCTATACTCTGATATGAGTAAGGTTTGCGTGCGTGCGTCCGTGTTTGCTCCGTGTTGTCAATAATGGCACCAACGAGTTCCTTCAAAAGTTGGAAATAACTAATTTCTGGGATAAAAATAAGTTCTAGACAGGTCTCATCTCCAGGAAAAATCAAATAATGTAAAAATACACCCGTTGCAGCAAACCTGCATACTAAGCTAAATTAAAATGGTACTTCACTAAGTCATGAAGCCACTTACCAACTTTCATCAAAGCGTATTCATAAATAAGCGATATATGACATTGTATTTATTCTCCGTAGAAAAAATTAGGGCTGAGTATGCAGGTTTGCTGCATCAAGGATCAAGAAATTCTGGTTTTTATGCAAATACCAATGGATCACCACTAGATGAAGCAACATACCAAGTTTTACCAATTTATGTTCATAAACAAGCAAGATGTCACATGTTTCTTATTCTCCTTAAGAATAACATTATAGCTGTTGAGTACGCAAGTTTGCTGCCATGGGGACAAAAAAAATGGGTTTTGTATGCAAATATCAATAAATCCCAACCATATGAAGCCACATACCGAGTTTCATTAATATATGCTCATTAATAAGCGATATACTGTATAACATTTTGCTTATGCTCCATAAGATTAACATTGGACACAATATTTCGGCAACCAATTGACGTAGAGAAATAATCAAAGCACCAAATTATATGTTTTTTAAGCTGGATTCAATAGTAAAATTAAAAATTTGATTAAAATGAAAATTAAATGTGAAAACCCCAACCCCCCCCCCCTTTCGGATGGTGGATTCGTCTGGATTTCGAACTTATTCAAATAAATGGTACTTTACACATTTGTGCCAAATTTCATTAAGATCAGACCTTTTTTACGAGTTATCGTGCTTACGGACACACACGCACGCACGCACGCACGAACGCACGCACACACGCACGCACGCACGCGCGCGCGCGCACACACACACACACACACACACACACACACACACACACACACACACACACACACACACACACACACACACACACATACAACTTTTACCGAATGGTGTTTTTGGAATCTGGGGACCTATAAATGAAAAGTTATCATGGTCTTGGGCTTAGGTCTTACCATGCCACCTATGGTAATAGCTTTCTTCCCTATAGGGTAAATTCACTAAACAAAAATTGAAATTTAAAAAAATTATCATTGGGCTCATGGAGTTTAACATCAAAACAAAAGAATTGTAACAGCTGTTTATAATCAATTAATGAACTGTCAAAGTAATACTCACGTTGTTTATGATTATTAACATGTAGTTTCCTGAGAGCAGTGATTAAAACTGTTGAGTGAAGATTACATATATAGAGTATTAAAATAAAACAAAGGGACATTGAGCTATAAATAACAACTTGAGGTATCTAAAAAAATGTAGAAAAGAGGCAAATGAGTTAAAAAAATCCGATTATCAGTAGGGGATAGTGGTTAAATATTATTCCAAGTCATCTAAACAATCTGACTGGCCTTCCCCGAGAAAAGCTCGGCCCCCAAGTACTTATCAAAAACATCCATCTCAGTTACAAGTAACTTTTTAATTTTTTAACTACAACTTTGGCAAACACATGATAACAAGATTTCAAGTCTAATAATACCCAGTCTACAAATTTCAAAAATCAAAATTAATGGAGTGCTATACAAATTAAAAAATGCGGTGTTCCATTTAGGAAACAGTTCAGCATCAGGGCATTACATAGCTTACATTCAAAACAAAAATAAGTGGATAGATGCAGGTGATGAGAAAGTGAACGTCAAGCTACCATATGGTGCGAAAAAATGTATATTATAATGTTTAAATAACTGTCAGTAAATTCTAAAAACTATCTAGGTAAAATTAAGGTAAATTAATCTTAATTAATGTTCAATATATTATAATACTTTATCCTTGATATATATTTTATTTTATTTCAACTTGAAATCTCATTTATAACAATTTTTAATAAACAATTATATAAAAAACAAATGATATCATACCCAAAAACACAAAGTGTTGACGGGTTGCCAAGTCCTAAAATTATATGATATCAAAATGTATTCCAAGTCAAAGATAGCACCTTTGATCTGACATTGTTTATCATCACAAATTACTTAAATATGTTGCAATAACAATGCTCGAAAGATTGTTGGTTATTTTCTATCTGTTCTTGGCCAGCAGATTCACTGATGCAAAATCTTTATTTTGAAATTTAAAAATCTAAATAAAGTATAGTTAACAATTGTGATTGAATATAAAAAAAATATTATCTGCTGGCCAAGAACAGATAGAAAATAACCAACAATCTTTCGAGCATTGTTATTGCAACATATTTAAGTAATTTGTGATGATAAACAATGTCAGATCAAAGGTGCTATCTTTGACTTGGAATACATTTTGATATCATATAATTTTAGGACTTGGCAACCCGTCAACACTTTGTGTTTTTGGGTATGATATTAGTATTACACGAGTAATTAACAACACAATATGTTGACACCGTCTCAGGCTTCATGCTGAGGAGGAGGAATGCAGCAGTCGTTGACCCCTTGGGAACCGACCCGACACCTCAGCGTCCTCAGCAGTGCTGCACGGGTCCTCGGCTGCGGCCTCGGGTGTCGCGGCCTCGCTGATCTGATGAGTGCTGTTAATCCGAGTCCGAATACCGCCGAGCGCCGCGCCACACAGGAATTCATTTACAGCCACTGGTGGGAATCGTCTAATCGTTTTATTTTAAATACCTCTTCTTAGAAAGGGCAGTTACTGCTCTCTGTAGATGAGCTAAGCTTGTCCGTAGTTCAATCACCTCGGTGGATGAAGGATGTTTAGTATTACATTTGTGACGAACCGTTTCCCACTCAAAATTGTATGGACAAGTCTACAAATGTGATGGATTTGAAGGAAGCCTTGCAACATTTTTAAAGCTTGGTGTGTAGATGCAACGAAAGATTCTCTTTATTTGTTAGATTTCAATTTTTTAACTGATCAGTTTCAGTCTCAAGGTAAGAATGTTTAGTAAAAGTGGTAGTAGTTCTCTAGAAAAATACATTTTTTAGTTTTTAAAATCGGTTACTAGAATTTAACAACAAATTGTTTAGTTTTAAAGTTTGCTAATTTCACTGCTTAGGGCTGTCACGCCTTCAATTGGAGATGCACTGTATCAACAACATCATAAAACATAATTTATTGTAGAATTTACCTTATACTGACGTTTTCCATTGCTCTTGATTCCTAAGTCTTGAGGACAAATATCAAAAATGGCTAACGATACAGAGTGGGCTCCAGTCACAAAACACTTCATGTTTCTACCTGCTTCTCCTTTAGACCTTAGACCTTTCAAGACCCATCCCTCCTCAACGGATTATTCGAAATCGGTGATTTACGTTGGTGTTTTTTAAGTAAACAAAAAATATCCAGCCATTTCATTTCGTAGGAGTTATACCAATTATCTTACTTATAAAAAATGGCAAATATTGAATATTTTGAAATTGTATTGAACGATTATTATTTGTGACTTTAGAATTCTTCAATTATGCTCTCTGAAATTGTCAGGTATTTTTTGCTCTTCAAAATGAGCCATCACTAAAGTTTTTGGATAATCCGTCGCCAACAAAAAATGTTACTGCTTATAGAAATTTCATGAAAATTCATCTTTTTAATTTAAACAATAGCCTATGACGTTATTAAAGGGTAGAACGAAAAATAGCGTTAGCAAATAGAAAACCATTCTGGTTGAATCTGAACGGATCTTACTTGAACTATTTACATGCTTTGCTGACAAATAACACGATGACGTTCTGTGTAAATCCTCTGCGAGTGTGGGTGGTGTTTGTAACGGTGACGTTCTGTGTAAATCCTCTGTGAGTGTAGGTGCTGTTTGTAAGCTCGACACCCTGTTGTGTGCCAATAATTTACTGTATTACAATAACGCTTCAATATTTTTTCAAAGTTTATCAAACTTACAACAAGCTTTCTTTCCCCATATTATTGTTGATTAATTGTACCCAACCGTCAATAGATGACCATTACTTGCATACTTGACCATTTCAAGTTAAAGTGTATGATACTCCTTAAATTGCTATGTTACACCAGTTTGTGTGTTTTTTACCTATGGTATCCTATCTTTCCGTCACTTTTCTCCAATCCTTAAACCTTATAATTTATCCAACGTTAATGATTTCAGCCTGTTTATATTGCACGTGGTATACACTCTATAGCTCCTCTTACAAATGAACTAAATTAGAGTATGGTGACTATTAATTCTCAGAGCCCCTTAATTTTTTTTACCCACTTCAGATCAAACAACGCAACTTCACACATCGATAGCGTGAACCTAATTTTACGATTTGACATAAACGTTGCGTTTTTATCTGATCACGGGAGACTTCGGCACGGAGTCAACAGACAATTATAAACAATGTAAGCAAAAGTTGAGTTGCACATCAGATTAAAGTCTTAATTAGGCCCCGCGAGAGTTGATAAAGTACGATTTTCATATCAAAAAGGAGATTTAGGTTTATTCCTACCCCTGATTTGTGAAGTTCCGTCGCGTTATCTGAAATGAGAGAAGACATATTAAGAGGAGGGCAATGACTAATTTTATCCTGTAAGAGTGGTATCGGATCATGTTCAACAAGAAGTTTCAGGTAAAACAATTGTATGTACTGCTGAACTAATTCCTTTGATAATTTGTCTTGCAGGTAACCTGGGAATTCGGCATGTTGACATTTATTTCTGCAAAGAGTGAGTATCTAGGTATTATTATTTATTCTTGATTCTTCCTGGCAAGTTACAAATGAGGCTGGTTTGCTGGACCTTACCGACAACATAATAATCCCCAGACAACCTAATTAATGTCAATGGGTGGGTCGTAGGAGGGGGAAGCCGACCAAGAGAGGGCCAGTCCGGTCGTGTTGTGAAAAGTCAGTTTTAGGCGGGTTTCACTGACTACCCGCAACCTCAAGAAAAATAACTATTGTATGTGTGCTAGTAACTTTTATTCACAGCAAAAATAATAAATTTTAGATCAATTTAAGGGATAGAAGGATTTACAGTTTGAGGATATGATGATTATGTTATCAGTATACTATAAACGGTATTATGATAGAAGAAAGTTAATTCTACTCATACTCTTTTTTAGAATTTCAAAATAATGATTCTTTTTAAGTTTTTGTATAGTTTGAAAAAGCTCATTTTTGCATTTAAAAGGGCTTGTAAATGCAACTCAGTTAAATAAATTTAAAATTTAAAAGTACATTTGGAGATAATATTTTCCTCTTTAATATTATACTTTAACTTTATTTAAAGGGTTTATGTAGTAGCTGTAAAGAGTAATCCTGCAAACCCTTTCCTAGCGGTGGGCGGAACAGGTATATAGACCGGAGCCTTAAGTTCTATTTTAATATAACATCTAACCATTGTTTAAAGTACAAAAAGAACATTTAATTTACTCAGAGAGAAGAAAGAATTCTTTCATTTCTATGATTTACTATAATTATTCCATTATGGAGGCTTAACATCCCTTCAAGTTAAGGTAATCATGTTAAGGTAAAAAATCCCTTGCCTGCCCGACCATTTCCAAAGGTGCAGTATGTTTTACGGAATGTAATTTCTAGTTTTAGTGGGTTTGTTCTCTGGGATAGACTTTTCATTTGCATTTCTTAGAGATATTCTAAGGCAAGCAAAGATATATTATATATTTAACTGACTGAGTAGCTTGGTGGTTATGGTTATGGTGCTCCCTCGTAATCCGAGGCTCGCCAGATCAAACCAAAATGAATGGTATCGGGCAACTGAAATATATACTTTCTCCCTTTTAGCCCAATTTTAATCAATAAATTACTTTACATTTCCTAGATATAGCATATAAAGCACAATTCAAAGTAAAGAAAAAATCAAATAATCTTTCTAGAATAATCCACCCAAATCCCTCTTTGTAAAACACTTCATCGTTGATAATTTTCTACATTCAGTGGCTTTAAAATATTCTCTTGGCCAGTGCTAACTTGACCTACATAACAAGTTTAAACTAAATTGATCAGTAAATAAGAGATAAATGGTAATCGTCTTATTCCCCATAAGAGTAACATTGGACAACGTACTGCGTTTACTGCTATAAATGAAAGTTTTAATTTTCCCTGCTACCATTAACCGTAGAATAATAATTCAAAAACGAATTAATTTAGTTTTTGAGATTTTTTAATGTCGATAAGTTAATTTTATTTACAATTTTTGGTTTTATGAAGATTAAAAAATAATGTAAATTTGGAGACCTCTTAGCCCTATAATTTCTGGACACAATGATTTCAAGAAATTTGGATGGTATTATTTCATTAAAGGCCTAAATAACTAATAATACAGTGCAATTAATTTAAATAATTCTACAATATTTTGGGTAACTTGAAAATATCAAAGAAATACTCTCAGTGCACTGAAGAGTGTGAGAAGGGATATACTACCTCCATGGTTACAAGAGAGTTTATAAGAGATTTACATATATTATAATATATATTATATTATAATCACTACGCAAATAAGTTAGAAGTTTATTATTTTTAACAAGAAAACACTTCGAACAAAATTTGTATTTAATTTGTCAAGTAAGAACAACATCTAATTTTCAGTTTAGCTTTTAAGAGTCTTCATCACCGGAAGTTGCCAGACGCCATCTTTGAGTTTTGTTCCATAAGGCCAATGTTAATTTAATGTCTACATTACTCCTCACCTGATCATCACATACAATTAAATTTGGTGTCAAATTAAAGGTTTAGTCGTCCTCTAGGGAAATATAATGTCGAATTCCTTAATTTGGGTATCATAATTTCATAATAAATAGTTTAATTTTGAACTGAAACATTGTACATGTTCTCATTAATTAGTAACAAAATCCAAATTCGACTATTGCATTTCCCTAGAGGACGACGAAATCTTTAATTTGACACCAAAATTAATTGTTTATGACGATCAGGTGAGGAGTAACGGAGGCACAAAGTTAACATTGGCCTTATGGAACAAAACACCAAAATAGCGTCCGGCAACTTCCGGTGATGAAGACTCTTAACTGTTTAATAAACATGGCTCGGGGATCATGAATACGGCACCAACCCTTAAATGTTATAAAAAAACACATTAATACGGCACCGAACCCTTAACCGGCCGCCATGACACACACTTACCCGGCACCAACCACCCCTCTTACCCATTCAACTTACACCCCTCCTCCTTCATCCCTTCCCTCTCACTAATTACTCTCTCGACCACCTCGCCGGATTTGTAGTAGACTAGGAGCAGCAAGGGTGTTTTTACTTTCTCCCCCTATACATAGTATATGGAGAAAGTATTGTTTTATTTACGATAAATAGTTGGTTACGGAGGTCAACAATTGATTTCTCATCTAACAAGATTGGAGGAAAAACTTGTTTCACAATCAATAGTGTGATATGCCCACTTTAAGAAACATTAAAAATATAATGTACTGTTAAATTTGACAAATAATGTATTCCTTAAAAATGTATTACTTAAAACTCTAAAAGCCATTCAATGTTGCGCGGTTTTATGTTAACAACTATTTACTGGCAAGTTGGATTTTATTTGGTGGTGGAACCCTTCATCGTAAAAAATGTCCTTCTCGTACTATTGAATTTATAACTAACTACCTTCATAACCTACTATACATTGCGATTCCAGAAGTAATTGTATGTTATTTATAATTGTAACAACTGGTGTTGCTAGAGTACTGTGCTTCGTTAGTAAATCAATAGCTGTTAAAATTCAGTTGATTTATTACTATTCTTCTATAAGTATTACAACAAATCATTGGCGACCTGAAGGTCGGTGCCTTAGACAAATATAAGTTATAGGAGATTTTGTCGCATTGTAGGGGCCATTAAATCTATACTGTTAGCAGCTATTTATAAATAGTCTCTATTCAAATTTGTAAAATGTGACCTTAATCCCATAAGTTGTCATTCAATGTATTTAATGCGGAATTTACTGCAATTACTGCAAACCATTAACCGTTTTACAGGGTGTTCGGAAAAACCGTCCGATAATTTAAGGTGTTATTGTACATATGAAAATAAGGAAAAAACTTTCCATAATTATATGTACTAAACCTTATGGTTTTCCGTTTATATATCTGTATGTGTTTGTACATAATATACTATATCTTAAGAACCGCTCAAGATATCAACTTTAAACTCAGTCCGTGGTTTACACCTAAGAAGACAAACTGTACAATACAATTAGAAGTTTCTACGATTTACCGTTTGGCGTCCATTTTAATAAGTAAAAACAGAGTTATATCGAAATTAAGTACTCTACTACAGTACCAAAACAATAATTAAACAATAATATAGAACCCTTAGTAATTACACTGTATGGTACTTGAATTAAATGAAAATACTAAAAAAATGCACGCAGAAAAGGAAAACAACGCGAACCGCACTGGTCAAATGTTTTTAGAAAGCGTAGTCCGACCAGTGCCAGGGAAACTTTGGCTGTGGTGGGAGATTGGTACCGCTCTCCCCCAGCACACCCCGCTGGCAAACAAGTCGTGCGCTTTCAGTATATATAGGGTTGTGGAAGGGGAACCTCTCTACCCTGCCTGTAAATTGTCTTAGTGCCGTATTAAAGCATGGAGTTAATAACGCCCGGTTAAACTCTTAATGAGGGTCAGATTTGGTGCCGTATTCGAGTGCCGCCCCATGGCTCACCTCCTCCACCGCAAACAACAATCGGAGCAGGTAATAATGCACACACTGCAGGCTGGTCCCGATTTATTTATTTATTTAATTCTATAAAACTCGGAAATGGTAATAATACACACGCATACGCTAGAGGAAAGATAGGCGAGCTGGAAATGTCGGTCTCCAATTCACCGCACCCGAATCCATAACCATTCGGGTTTACACTACTACATTTTTATACAAATAATGAGTAGGACATATTATGTTTGATGGGACTAGTTAATATTTATCTTGTAAGTTCATGGGTCTTAAATAGACAACATGTAAAATATTAAAATAAAATTTGATTTAGTGCAAACTTATTACACATGTCAGGTGAATACATAAACATCTTTATATTAGATGTAAACGTTTATCCGTTTCCCTACAATGTGGCACAAATGTGTTTGCTCTCCAAAAATCTTCCAGGTGTAACTGAGGGGATCTCCATGCCTAATTAGAAACAACCATTAGCAGAGAGTATAAGATGAGCTGGGGGCCGAGCATTGCGCTACGGAGGCTCGGGGCGTAGTCAGGCGAAACGTGCACGGGTCTACTGTAATGCAGGTATTTTGACAAATCGCATGAGGAAATATTCAAAGACTTTCAAGATAAACCGCCAAAGTACAGTTCCACCCGGGATCAAAATTCCGCAAAACTTGTAATTATCTACGGCCGGTCGTCATGCGGGGTAATGGCACAATCGGGGGTCATAAAATAATCCGAGATAAGGATCAAAATGCGGCCGCGGCTACCCGGCCAATCAAACCCTCAATTCGTGCGTGAAAAATCGGCTCCGTGGGGCATAAGGTGCCCGCTCCCATGCAGCATTTTCATATTTTCTGCTTCGATGTTTACCATGATAATCGAGTGCTTCTTGGAGTCTTTTTAAAACCGAGCCTAATAACTTTATTTCGACTTTTGAAGGGTTCCTTGTTAAGTTTAATCAATCTTTGTTGCACAGATTTTAAATATAAAATATAACACAAAATAAATATAGTGTTTAATTTTACAAAAAATAAATAGATCGTTTTTATAATATACAGTCTACAGGGGAGATTGAAAGCCTGGTTTATTAACTGTCAGGAATATTAATTCAAATAGATCAATTGTTACTATCTTATGTTACGTACAACAATTTCTTTTATTGGCTAAGCAATTAGTTATTATTTTTTGCCCGAGGCACAGTGAAACTACTCGAACACAGAAGTAAAGTTGTTCTTATTTCACGCCTGTCACCTCATCTACCCTCAAACTGACTGGCAGGTACGCCAGTTGCGAAGTAAAGATATTTATGCAACAATCTTAGAGCCGGAGGATAGGAACCCCTTTGTAAAGAGGTGTAGACATGACAGGATCCAAACACCTCGACGACCAGCATCGACCACTGTGTGGAAACCATTACGGGGGCATGGGTTGGGCATGAGCCCAAGAAATCGGTGGCAAGCATCCCCTGTAAGGCAGCTCCTTTATTTGGGGCTTGGGCAGAACAGGGGCTAAGACCTCGGTGGCCATCATCCCCTGTAAGGCAGCTCTTTTATTGGGGTGCGTGGGCAGAACAGGGAACAGGGTGGCGAGCATCCCCTGTAAGGGAGCTCCTTTATTGGGAGCTTTGGCAGAACAGGGGCCAAGACCTTAATGGCCAGCATCCCCTGTAAGAGAGTATCTTTATTGGGGGTGTGGGCAGAACGGGGGTCAATATTTCAGTGGCCAGCATCCCCTGTAAGGGAGTTCCTTTATTGGGGGGCGTGGGCAAAACAGTGGCCAAGAACTCAGTGGCCAGCATCCCCTGAAAGAGAGCTCCTTTATTGGGGGATTGGACAGAACCGGGGCCAAGACCTTGATGGCCAGCATCCCCTGTAAGGGAGCTCCTTTATTGGGGGTGTGGGCAGAACGGTGGCCAATATTTCAGTGGCCAGCATCGTGTAAGGGAGTCCCTTTATTGGGGAGCGTGAGCAAAACAGTGGCCAAGAACTCAGTGGCCAGCATCCCCTGTAAGAGAGCTCCTTTATTATAGCTTGTGCAGAACAGGTGCCAAGATCTTGATGGCCAGCATCCCCTGTAAGAGAGTTCCATTATTGGGGGGCGTGGGCAGGACAGGGGCCAAGACCTCGATGGCCCGGACCACCTGGGGGAAACTCGCTCACTAATTGCCAGCTGATTGAATAATTCAACACATGCAACCTCAGAACCGGACCATCCTGACCGATGTTTCAATCTGCAAATGGAACGAACTGACATTCAATTTTGCCCAGAAGAATAGTTTAACGTTATTATTGGGTGATAAATATAAAACCTTACTTTGATTTTTCGTTTTGTTTCCACACATAAACGTATTGTAAAGCAAACCATACATGGAATGTTGTTATGTAATAATGTAATAAAACATTCGCCTGGTAAAGAAGGGTTTAATATTTGTATTAATCCGAAACCACTCAAACACTCAAATAATACATACGATTTCATTTAGGCAGAAAATATTTATTTTGGCCCCATGATCAATCCAAGGGTTTTTAGTACAACATAAAGATGAAACTCCAGTTAAGTTTTGGTATAACTGAACGACGTTTATCTTTTGAACTAAACTACATAAATAAATATTAGATTGTAATTTGAGTTAAAATTTTGCATATCAGAATTAGTTATTATCATTGACCATTATCAAAGCGGTTTATCTAAAAAAATAATAACAACATTTAAATAGAAATAAAAATTTAAGTTTGAAATAAGATTATATTCATTTATTTTGCTTTGAACAAATTGTTATCAGAAATGCATCTAAATGCAACAAACATTTTATGACTCAATGTAAGGACTATTTTGTTTAACTATCAATTTATACCCTTTGAATAATTCTATTAATTCTATACATAATGTTCTATAAATAGTAATTCAATACATTAATGGTTTCAATTAGTAGTTTATGGTGGTCTTAACATAACGTTTCCGTAGTGTAGTGGTTATCACGTGCGCCTCACACGCGCAAGGTCCCCGGTTCGATCCCGGGCGGAAACATTTAACTTTTATTTGAAGTTTACTCATTGTACTATATTGTTCCAATATCATTCGTTTATTGAATATACTTATTCTAATTGTCTTTACCATTATGATAATGTTATAACAGTCATATACAAATTCGCCGTTATCCTGATTTTCAAACAACCTAAACCAATAAAGAGATTCCTGAAATCATGATGCGGTAAAATAAAAAAATATTAAATTCCGTTCCTCCACAAAAATGGTTACATGGAAAATAAATATAAACACGAGCTGATTTTGATTAATAATTTTATAAACACTTTTGCTAACTTTTAAATAATTTGTCAATAACACATTTTATAACAACATAGTGGTATTATTTGTTCGTAGTTTTGAGCCGAAATTAAGGGCATTGGTAATTTGGGGCCATACACTTTTACGTAACGCACTCAAGGGTGTACAGCATAGCGTTACTCTGCGTTATATAGGGGCCCCTTGACTCAGCGTTACGAAACTCACATATTTTAAATATAATGTTAGGAGTTAAAAATAAACTCCATTTTATGATCTGATTTTTTAAATCTGTTTTCACTGTTCATTACGTTTTAGGTTTTAGCGAATTTCCATTATATGGAAGAAGCTATTACCGTAGTCGGCATGGTAAGACCTAGGCCCGGGACCATGATAACTTTTCGTTTTGAGGTCCCCAGACCCCAAAAACACCATTCATTGGAAATTGTATATATGTATATATATAAGTGTGTGTGTGTCCGTGGGTGCGATAACTCTCGTAAAAATGGTCCGATTTTGATTAAATTTGGTACAATCGTGTAAAGCATTATTTATGACTTTAATTCGAAAACCAGACGGATCGACCCATCCGAAGTGAATAGAATTTAACTAGGTGAAGCCACATACCAAGTTTCATCAATATGCAATCATGAATAAGCGCTACATAACATTTGAATCATACTCAATAAGAATAACATGGGGGCTGAGAAAGCAGGTTTGCTGCAACAAGGAACAAAAAAATGGGGTTTGATGTTATTATCAATATAAATCAACCAAGTGAAGCTACATACCAAGTTTTATTAATTTATGTTCATAATTAAGGGAGTCATAACATTTTACTTATTCTCCATAAGAATAACATGGGGGCTGAGTATGCAGGTTTGCTGCTACGGGAATAATCAACAAAAATTCAATTTGTTGTGCAAATATCAATATACCAGTACTACGTGAAGCCACATACCAAGTTTCATCATCATACATTCATAAAAAATCGAGATATCAAATTTTATTTATTCTCCATAAGGATAACGTTGGACAACGTACTGTGTTTAGCACTCTGAATATCTCTGCAACGGTCGGGCGTAGAATCACGATTTAAACACCAAAATGATTGATTTATGGAACTGAACAGATTGGTAAAAGCAAATGTGAAGTTTACATTAAACTAAACTGAGGAAAAGCCAAAAACCTTTTTCCCATAAGATTAACATGGGCGATTCTATGAGTAGGTTTTTTGGATTTTTTCCGCAACCACTTAACCTAGGTTAATAATTCAAAATACCATATTATTTATTTGTTAAGCTTTATAACATGGTCAAAACCAAAACTATTTTTTATTTTTTATTTTAGAGTGAAAAATGCAAAAAACTGATTATTGGAAAATTTAAAACATAAACCCCCCTTCCCATAGTCCGATTTTTCTGTTTTTCGAACTTAAAGTCATGAATGTCATTTTACACTTATGAGCCAAATTTAATCGAAATCGGACGTTTTTTACTCAAGTTATCGCATTCACGGACACACACACACATAGTATATATATATATATATATATATATATATATATATATATATATATATATATATATATATATATATTATATTATATATATATATATACTATATTTTATATATATATATATATATATATATATCTTTGAATGAATAGTGTTTTTGGCATTTGGGGACCTCAAAACAAAAAGTTATCATGGTCTCGGGCTTAAGTCTTACCATGAGACCTACCGTAATAGCTTCTTCCCTATAAGGGAAATTCGCTAAAAATTATAGCTCGCTTATTTATGAACATATACTAACGAAACTTGGTATACGGCTTCATCTGGTTATGTTCTATTGTTATTTGCACAAAAAACGCAATTTTTACCGATAATTCCCGTAGCAGCAAACCTGCGTCCACAGCCCCATGTTATCCTTATAGAGAATAAGTAAAATGTAATATATCCCTTAATTATGAACATAAATTAATAAAACTTGGTATGTTGGTTCACCTAGTTGGGTTCAATTGATATTTGCATAAAAACCCATTTTTTAGGTTCCTTGTTGCAGCAAACCTGCGTACTCATACTCCATGTTATTCTTATAGAGAATAATTAAAAAGGTATAATATACTGTATCGCTTATTTATGAATTTATATTGCTGAAACTTGGTATGTGGCTTCACCTACACCATGTTTGTTGTTCCTTGTTGCAGCAAACCTGCATACTCATCCCCAATGTTATTCTTATGTAGAATAATTCAAATTTGATATATCACTTATTTGAGAATATATTTTTATGAAACTTGGTATCTATGCGGCTTTATGTGATATTAAGACCTATATTTTGCATTTGAAATTGGCTGATTACGCAGGTTTTCTGCAACGGGGGTATTTTGAAATATGTCACTAAAACTGTGTTTGTAATTTATGATAGTTATTACTTTTATTTGTTACGTTTTATCTGGGATAGTTTATTTTATTGTCTGTATCTCGAAAATGGCTCTTAAGAAACAAGTATGAGTAATTGTGACTCCTACTTTGTCTTCTACCTCAAACCTTCATAATCGTTTTACTGTCTTTTAAAGTTTTGTTCTTTAAAGGTTTGTCATGATATCATATCTTTTTAGCAAATTTCCCCTATAGGGAAGAAGCTATTACCGTAGGTCTCATGGTAAGACTTAAGCCCGAGGCCATGATAACTTTTCATTTTGAGGTCCCCAGATGCCAAAAACACCGTTCGTTCAAATTTAGATATATATATATATGTGAGTGTTTGTGTGTGTGTGTGTGTGTGTCCGTAAGCACGATAACTCTCGTAAAAAAGGTCCGATCTTAATGAAATTTGGTACAATTGTGTAAAGTACCATTTGTTTGAACGAGTTCGAAAACCAAGCGAATCGCACCATCGGAAGAGGGTTTTTTGGGGGGTTTTGTACCCCAAAAATGGGTTTTTTGGGTTTTTCACATGTAATTTTTATTTTAATCAAATTTTAGTTTTCCCCATTGAATTCTGCATGAAAAAACAAACAAGTTGGTATTTTGATCATTGCTCTACTTCAATTGGTTATTGATATATTGAAAGTGCTAAACACAGTACGTTGTCTAATGTTATTCTTATGGATAAAAAGAACAATTTTATATCTCGCTTATTTATGATCATAAACTGACGAAATTTGGTATATGGATTCATTTGGTTGTGGTTTATTGTTGTTTGCACAAAAAACAAATTTATCGCCTATGGTTCCCGTAGCAGCAAACCTAGGTACTCGTTCCCCATGTTATTCTTATGGAAAATAATTAAAATGTTATATATCACTTATTTATGAATGTATATGGATGAAACTTGGTATGTGACTTCACTTAGATGAATCTATTGATATTTGCATAAAAAAAACATTATTTTGTGTTCCTTGTTGCAGCAAACCTGCGTACTCATCCCCAATGTTATTCTTATGGAGAATAATTAATATTTTATATATCGCTTGTTTGAGAATATATTTCTTATGAATCCTGTCAAGTGGCTTAATGTTTTATGTTGTATATTCATTGGAAATTCGCTGAGTATGCAGGTTTGCTGCAACGTGGGTATTTTAGTTAAAAGATCATGTTTGTATTTTTGTATTATTTAATTAATTTGTTATGAATGGTATAACACGGATTTTTTTAAATACAAACAATAACTCATTGAAATATTTGAAAATGATGATGTTCACACGATTTAAGCATTTAAAATTTATTTTGACCAGGTTACATAGCATTTAACATAATAAAAATTAAATTGGGGGATGGGTGGAGTGTATACGGGGTGTTATGTGGGGGAGGAAGGGGGTTTGAAATGACGAAAAATGTGTTATGTAAAATGAGTATGACACCTTTAATAATGAGGCATAAATAAAAGGATTAATACCTAAATCACCTGCATCAGTTTTTGTATTTTGTTGCCTTTGCCAGTTCTAACGGTGTGATGAGGAACGGTCCATACCCCGCCCCGTCGCTAATCTTAAATATGAATTATACAACATTAATCAATTCCAATTACTTTCAGCACAAATTGCCAAAATATATTGTCCCCTCTAACATTCTATAATGTTCTATAATCATTGAAAAATGACTCAACGGTAAGTAAAATCAAGGCCAGTATTATTTTTCTATTCCATAATTATTAGCTTTGCCTACATTAACATTTCTTCATGCATGTTAATTTACATCACGTGTAAAATAAATTATTACATGATGTACATTAGTTAGTTATAGTTTAGATTAATTTGTGGTTTCTTGTATTTGTAACATCACTGCGCGATTGGCCACCCCATTTGTTAGGGTCGTAATCACTGGCCGTTGTCAATTACGAAAGGGTTGTGGGGACGGTGCGGCGCGGCGTCGGCGTCGATCGTGCGGGCGCGGGCGGTCGCCTCGCTATAGCCGGGCTCTCATTACAATAGATCTTCTAACTAAAAATTAAATTTATTTTTTAAACAATGAAAATAATTATTTAATAATTATAATAATTATAATAATTATTAAAGAATTAATAATTATTTTGTTATTTTAGTAAATAATAATTTATTTTAATTAATTGTTTGAATGATATTCTCCAAGACTATAAATGCAATTGAATTCACTATCATTAATAACAGTTTTGGAAATTTTTCGTCAACATATGTTTGAAGTTATATGTATAACTTAAGTATATTGAGGGAATCAATTACCAAACGGGAACCGCAGAATAAGGGATCTGGGTTAGCGTAATACTAACCCTAGAGAATTTCCCATATGAAGAAATGCCTTTGTTATTTTAACGTCAGAAAAGGGTAGTTTTCCGGGCAATTGCTGACTGTGAACTTACACGGTTTTAAATCAATTATTCGTTGGCACTATAATTTAGTTCTTCAATTATGCTTTAATTACTTGAGTGTTGCAGTAGATTGTTTTGTGTTATGAGTGTTTCTTCGTCATTGGCCATTTATAAAGTTTTGATAAAGAACAGTCAAAGCTCTGGACTTATTATTCATCATCTTATATATTAATTAGCTAAAGAATTTCGATTTTTCGGCCTACTACGTCTTTATTTCTCATCCGATTTGGACAAATAATGTGTAATTTTAAAGGTTTTACACTGTAGATTAACAGAAAATTGTAAAACTAAAAAATAACGCTTTATTTTTTTAAATATTCACAGTTAAAAAATTGCTCCATGTTATTTAAATGGGGGAATATTTTTAAAGGAACTCGGCCTTAGTTTGAGAATACCAGGCAACTTGCGGTCATGGAATTTGTACCAATTTGAAGTTTAAGCATTCCGATGTTCCCCAAAATTGTCAGATTTATCAATTTATCCCTTTACGTTCGTTAAATGATAAGAAGTATAAAATCATAAAATTTCTCCTTCATAATTATATGGGAGACATTTTACCTAGGATTTTGAGGAACTCGGCCTTAGTTTGAGAAAACTAGGTAACGGGAAGTCATGGAAGTAGTGGCTAAAGGAGAAAGAGGCATACTATTCGGCGCTTTTTTCCCATGTTATTCTTATGGGGATCAGTTTTTGCGCCGACGCCCGATCCTACCCTACACAAATTTTCTTTTTGGCCCTTGCCTTATTTTCCCCCATTTAAAATTTGCATTAATTTTAATACATCCTTTGCAGAAATCCACGAGTTCAAAAATAACTCCACACTAAATAAACAACACATGTAAACAACTTAGAAGTTATTGTGTAGTAGTGGTGAAATGAGGGTTTAACGCCACAATCGGCGTTTTTTTCCCATGTTATTCTTATGGGGAGCCGTTTTTGCGCCGACGCCAGCTCCCGCCTTACTCAAGTTTCCTTGTTGGCCTGTACTAATGTCCAACCCCTGCCTATATTAAATATATTGTCCCCATCCCCATCCCCCCTCTATATTTTTTAAAATTAATTTTCAAATTCTAAAAAACTATCTTTAATGTTTATAGTCCGATTTGTCTGCAATTTGGATATGTTATTGTCCTAGGCAAGTGTTTTAATAAATTCCACTTACATTTCCCAAATTCACTATTACGGTCAAATTAAATAATATTTTTGAAAAATACTGCCCCCGCCTTCTTTATTTACTGTCCGATTTATTTAAAATTTGGATATGTTATTGGTGTTTTAATAAATTCTACATATCCCAAATTCACCGTCGAACTGCCAATTTTGACCCTATTTTAAAATTTATTTTAACACATCCTTTGCAGAAATCCACGAGTTCAAAAATAACTCCACACTAAATAAACAACACATGTAAACAACTTAGAAGTGCACTCGGTTATCGCCACTAGCGCGACAATCAACCTTGAAGGAGATTCTGCAAGATCGGCACCAAGGACACAGCGACCGATGCATAGTAACCGATGCGTAATTTTACAAATTGTGTGAATTGTCGGCTATATAAAGAGCTGTTGCAGGCCAGGGTCCTCACTTCATATCCTACAGCCCCAGCATCAACAAGACCTGTTGCAGATTTTAACTTAAAATTCAGTGGTTAGAATAATTTCGGCTAAAATATGATTTTTTTACTCTGGACTTAGAAAAATTTAGTGATTAAAATAATTTCGGCTAAAATATGCTTTTTTACTCTGGACTTAGAAAAATTTAGTGGTTAAAATAATTTCGTCTAAAATATGATTTTTTTACTCTGGAGGTTTGTAGGTACTTTATACAATTATCTAAAAAGTAGTTTCTCAGATTTTTGATAAAGGGCTTAGTTTTTATAAAAATTTTGAATTTGTGTTTTTTTTTTTTAAATCTTCATATTTTGAATTTTGATCGTATTTAAATTTTTAAAATGGTAATTTTTGTTTATAAAAAGCAGAGCATGACATCTCTACAGTCATTTCAACACAAAATGTTGACCTGTGCAGTCTGTTTTATGTCTTACTCCAACAGAAGCAATTTATTACGCCATTATCGACTTGTTCACAAAGTTATTCCTAAAATTTGTAAAAAATGCCATCAAATATTTGATAATAACAATCATTTTAAAATGCATATGCTAGAGAACCACTATACTTGTAATGTGTGTAAGAGAGTCATCACCCGTGACAAGAAACGCCACCACCTACGATGTGACAAGCGACCCTATAATGTGTTTAAGTTTTACGGCGAGTCCGCGGATATATTAAACACCCTTCAATCATGTCCTTTACCTATCAAATGGATTCTTATTAGGAGAGTGAAATTTATCAAACACACAGTTAGTAAGAATGGTGAATTATTAATTGATAAAGAAACTATCGCTAACTTTCGAAGTTTAACTAATTTATCAATTGAGAAAGCACAATTAAAGACACAAATTGAAAATTCACTTTTAAAAATCGACACATCTTTACACAAGTATCAAGCCCAAGGCAGTGGATGGATATATGACCATACTAAATACTGGCAGCTGCATGTTTATAAGTATAAACCCCTAACTCCCAAATCATACATCCCCACACCAGAAAATATAAAATCAAAACACGCTGTTTTAAATATTAAAAATAGTGATAATAAATGTTTCGTGTGGAGTGTTTTAGCAAGCTTAAGACCAAGGAATCGTAAAGAAAATGCAAATCGAGTATTTTACTACGAACCACACGTAGGCCAGTTAAATATGACAAACATAAAATATCCCGTAAAAATATCCGACATTGATAAATTTGAAAAACAAAATAACATAAGTGTTAATGTATATGGAATTGAAGGACAATTAATATATCCATTGAGAATAACTAAACTAAATAGCAATACGCACGCAAACCTGCTGCTTTTACAACAACGTCGGAAATCACATTACTGTTTAATTCGTGATTTTGACAAGTTAATGTTGCGGTCTACAAAACAAAATAATAAGAAATATTTTTGCAAGTTCTGTTTGCAACATTTTTGCACCAAAGATATATTGCAACGTCACACAACATACTGTAAACCCTTTGATGCCCAAAGAGTACAAATGTCTAAAAAAGATACATTACAATTTACGAATTACAAATATCAACTTAAAGCTCCCTTTGTGATTTATGCAGATTTCGAATGTTTTATAAACTGCGGCAAACACACTCCTTCTGGATTTGCTTATGTTGTAGTGAGAGATTCTAAAATTATTTACGAAGAGTTGTACAGTGGTGAAAATGTAATGGATGTATTTTTCGAAAAGTTATTTAAAACTTATGACTTTATTAAAAGTCAGATGGAAGTATATGTTCCCCTTGTAATGACTCCAGAGCAAGAGGCATCCTTCAAAAACTCTAAATACTGCCACATATGCCAACACCCGCTACTGTGTGATAAAGTGCGCGACCACTGTCACTTAACAGGCGAGTTCCGAGGACCCTCCCACAACTCTTGCAATTTAAACTATAAAGTAACCAAGAACATTCCAGTATTCTTCCACAATCTTAAAAACTATGACGGTCATTTAATAATGCAACACTTGGGAAAATTCAATCGGAAATTGAATTGCATAGCCAAAGACATGGAAAAGTATATTTCGTTCTCTGTTGATGATTTGGTATTTTTGGATTCCTACAACTTTTTGTCTCTTCCCTTAAGCAAATTAGCTTCCAATTTAAATACGTTTAGATTTATAGACAATCCACTACTACAATGTAAGGGCGAATTTCCGTACGAATACATGACAGGACCAGAAAAGTTTTTAGAGCCCCTCCCACCCATAGAGGCATTTTACAGCAGTCTAACTAAAGAATGTATATCTCCTGCACAATATGAACATGCTAAAAACGTATGGAATCATTTTAATATAAAGAATTTAAAAGAATATCACGATTTATACCTTAAAACAGATGTGTTGTTATTGGCTGATGTGTTTGAGACATTTAGGGACTTGTGTTTAAAGGATTATAAACTCGACCCTGTCCACATGTACTCACTGCCCGGACTAACATGGGAGGCATGTCTTAGAATGACCGGCATAAAATTAGAATTATTTCAAGACATTGACATGCATTTGTTTATAGAACATGCCATTAGAGGCGGTGTAAGCATGATTTCCACGCGCTATGCTAAAGCCAATAATAAGTACATGGGCGAACATTATGACCCAAATCAAGAAAGCACCTATCTTGTATACTTAGACTGCAACTCGCTATACTCTACAGCAATGTGCGAGTCGTTGCCCGTTGATGGCTTTAGATGGACAAATGAGAAAGATTATAAATCCAATCAAAATGAAAACTTTGGATTTATTTTGGAAGTTGATTTAAAATACGATAAAAGTTTACACGATTTGCATAATGACTACCCGCTCGCACCAGAAAAAATGAATGGAAAATTAATACCAAATTTAAATGACAAAACTAAATATATTTTACATTATAAAGCACTAAAAAAATACGAAGAACTGGGTTTGGTAGTTACAAAATACCACAGAATCTTAAAATTCAGACAATCAAAATGGCTCGCCCCCTATATTAATTTTAATATTGAAAAGCGACAAAAAGCTGAACATGATTTTGAAAAAGACTTTTACAAACTGTTAAATAACAGTCTCTTTGGTCGAACAATTATGAACCAACGCAAGTTTCGTGATATACATCTTGTAGACGAGTCTAAGTTAACAAAGTATGTTACAAAGCCAAGATTTGACTGCAGCAAAATGTTCGATAACAAGTTGCATGCTGTGCATTTAAATAAATTAATTGTAAAGTTTGATAAACCAATATATTTAGGAATGACCATTTTGGATATCAGCAAAGTAATAATGTATGATTTCCACTATAATTATATGTCAAAATTTAAGAATAAAAAGTTCTTAATGACAGACACAGACAGCCTTCTTTATTCTATAGTAACAGAGGACTTTTACAAGGAAATACAATGTGACTTGGACCGTTTTGACACCTCTGCATATAGTAAAGATCATTTCTTATACTCTGATAAAAACAAAAAAGTTACGGGCAAGTTTAAAGACGAATTAAATGGTCAAATTATGTATGAATATTGTGGTTTAAGGCCAAAATTATACTCTTTCATTCCTTTACAATGGTTATACGAAAAAGAAAAGCAAAATGAGCTAGAGGTTAAGAAGGCAAAAGGAGCTGACAACGCCACAGTTAAACATCTCTTAAGACACCAACATTACTTACACTGTCTTGCAACCGGGGAAGATTACTATGAGAATGTTACAAGAATTAAATCCACAAACCACCATCTGCAAACATTAACGATGAACAAAAAGGTGCTCTCTTTTGATGACGACAAGAGGTTTATTGTGGATGGCATCAACACCCTTGCCCTTGGTCACTATAAAATTGGTCAAACATAAATCTGTATTTGCCATTATTCTTTGGCCTTTCTTTGTCTATTACAAAAAAGCCATATTTAGACCTATCCCAGCATTGATGGCAGAGATTTCTAAATTGGTTAAATGAAAAATCATTTCCCACATGATTGTTATACACATGTTTTAAATTTAAATCGTCTTGTTTAAATAATATTAGGAAATTAACATTGTCACGTAAATGTTTGTTTACTTTACTGTAAGATTGACACAAGTAAAAACTGTTAATATTTTTGTGTCTGCCCATTGAGAAAAATTGTGTGATATTTGGACTATTTATGTCGTCAAATACAACTATTGAGTGTGATTCTACATCATTTGGTGTGATTTCACAGTTTGAATATGTGTGTAATTTAACTTCATCACACAGACGGAATATTTCAATTATTTTTTTATATTTTTCTTGTTCTAAAGATTTGGATATTATATATAAATTTGTAAACTTTAATCCTTGTTTTTTTACAATTAAGTTATAAATTACAACGGTCTTCCCCGAACCACTGGGCCCTATTATAAGACAGCGAATATTATTAGGAAATAGACCCAACTTCTTTGGTGTATTTTCTTTATGTGCTATTTTAAATTTGTTCTTTTGTTGAATAAATGACATTTTTTATATAATGGTGTATTTTCTTTATGTGTTAAATTTGAATAAATGGTGTATTTTCTTTATGTGTTAAATCTTTTGTTTAATAATTTTTTTATATAATAAAAATGGCAAAGAGAAAGTGTAAGAAGGGTAAGGGATTATTCTTAAAGCCATATAGAGGCCGTGGTTTGTTAAATACCCTTATAAACAACCTTCCTTTCCCTCTCCACATCCCGTCGTATTCATATTGTGGTCCAGCAACTAATATACGTGAAAATTTAGCCAAAAATGTACCTCCAAAAAATAAGCTAGACTCTTATTGTAAAGAGCACGACATATTCTACATGAATAATCCTGATACAGCCGCCCGGAACAAGGCAGATATGAGATTGGCGGACCAGGCTTGGACTAGAGTTTCGGCAAAGGACGCCAGTCTGGCCGAAAAAGCAGCAGCTTATGCAGTGACAAATTTGATGAAGGCTAAGGCAAAAATGGGAATGGGATTAAAATTTAATAAAAAAGATGGACAACTTTCAGCTGTTAGAGGCAGCAAGAGACGTGCCTCACTTTCGAGGAGTGTACCTAAAAAACGAGCTAAAACATCTAAGGCCAAAAGTAAGAGAATGTGGAATTATTAATTTAGACAGTGACAGGGGCACACATTGGACAGCATATCGTAAAAATAAAGATGTTGTAATATATTTTGACCCTTTCGGAATACAGCCTCCAAAAGAGGTAATTGAATATTTTGTACCATCCAAAATCTACTATACAACTGATCAAATACAAGATTTAAACAGTTCCATTTGTGGAATTTTATGTTTATCATTTCTGAAAAATTTTAGTTTATAAAAATGGATTCATTTACTATAACATTCACGGGTACAGAGCCAGAGTTAAAGTCGGTGTTCTTTCCTCCTATAGAATTAAATGGTGATTATGTAATTGGACTGGTAGATTTTCAAAGTTATAATTCTATATTTAATGTTAAAAAACCTCTAAATACTTTGACATATTACAAAATGCACAAAATTACAACCCCAAAAGGGGAGGTCACAATTGACGAATTAAACCGGGCATTAGATGGTAAAGTTGAAGTTATTATACAAAATAAAGTAGCATTAATTAATACAAAAGTCAAACTTATATTTTACAAAGGGCTAGTTCCAAAATTAAATAAACTTAAAGACACAAAATTAACTATAGACGAGGGTGAGGATGTGTATTATTACGATCACAAAGCCGCAAATGTAATTGAAATTGCTGAAGGTACATACGAAGTGTTTGAGCTTGCGAAGGAAATTCAAAAGCAACTCCCAGATTTTGTACTTATAGCCGATAATAAAACTATGAAAGCCACATTACATTCTGACCATGTGTTTGATTTTACAAAACCGTGTTTAGGGTCTGAATTGTTGGGATTTAAAGGATTTTCTACTCCAGATATTGCGTTTAAATCCGTAAATAAAATCAACATAAATAATGTAAATGTGATTAGAGTAAAATGTAATATTGCGAATGGGTCTTATTTAAATGGTGACAAATCACACACCATACACAGTTTTTACCCAGAAGCTCCTCCCGGCTACAAAATTATTGAGGTTCCCAGAAATATTATATACTTCCCTGTAAATAAGAGAAGTTTAGATGTTGTTAGCATTACATTTGCAGATCAACACGACAAGCCAATTGACTTTAATAAAGAAGAAACTACAATTACTTGTCATATAAAAAAGATATGAGAATTTACAAGAACGGGCTGAGTGTACAAAATGCCAGGTTTCTGCGATCAATTGGGTTGAAGTTAAAATTTTCTATTAATAAAAATGGAAGATTTTCTAGACGTTACAGGAAAATTCCAATACGACGATAGCCTGGTTAAAATTACAAATCATTCCTATGTTCCACACAACACTTTAGCAATAAATAATTCCGATGAAATTCGAATATGCATAAATAATCAAGATTTACTAACACTCCCATGTAGGAGTTATCTGTATATTAAAGGAGAAATAGAGAATCATGATAAAGGACATTTTATAAATAATGCATTTGCATTCTTATTTGACGAAATTAGATACGAAGTTGCTGGTAAAGAAATAGATATTGTAAGAAATCCGGGAATTTCCAGTCTTATGAAAATATTGTGCTCTTACAATAAAACAACTAAATTGTCAAATGTAGCATTTGATTCTGATGAAAATTTAAAGGAGTTCCATAAAAGCGGCAAGTTTAGTACTTGTGTCCCGTTAGAGCTGTTAATGGGTGTGTTTGAGGATTTTAATAAGGTTTTAGTAAATGTTAAACAAGAATTGGTGTTGAAAAGATCCAAAAACGACTTAAATTGTATATTAACAACATCTAATGCTCCAACTGGTGTCGATCCTATTCCTAAAATTACACTTAAATCGATCCAGTGGGTGATGCCGCACGTGGTACCATCTGATGGGGAGAAGCTTCAATTACAAAAGATGTTATTGCAAAATAAAAATTTGCAAATTGCATTTAGAAGTTTGGAGCTACACGAACTCCCATCATACCCCGAAACCAAGAGACACACATGGTCAGTTAAGACGTCTTCGAGTTTGGAGAAGCCCAGGTATATTATATTTGGTTTCCAAACAGGTAGGGACAACAGTGCACGAAAAAGAACTGATGAATTTGATCACTGTAAATTGAAAAATATCAAAGTGTTTTTAAACTCTGAATATTATCCTTATAGTGATTTAAATCTCGATTTTGAAAATGGAGATGCCTCTAAAGCTTATGAGATGTTTGTGAGGTTTAGTGAGAGTTACTACAACACCGTCCCCGATCCTATGTTTAACAGAGCTGACTTTATAAAGAAATATCCTCTAATTGTAATAGATTGTTCTAGGCAGAATGAATCAATAAAAGAGGGGGTTGTAGATATTAAATTAGAAATTGAAACTGCAGAAAATGTCCCTTCAAACACATCTGCATATTGCCTAATAATACACGATAAAGTGTTTGAGTATAATCCTTTGACAAATGAGATAAATAAAATGTAAATAAAATGAAAACAAATATTCAACAAGAATTGGTAGAGTCTGCAAAACAAATAAGAGAAAAATATAGGGCGTTAAAACGTGGTAAATTTCTAGAGGCTGAAGAGAGGTTCCAAACATTCCAACCGTTAATAGAGCCTTTGCAAGAATTAAACAATTTAGCCACCAAAACAGAGAGGCCAGTTCTCCCAATGATTTTAGAAAAGACCCCGTCTAGAATACCAAGAATAACACAGATAACACCGCACAAATTAGATTTTGGTCTTTTAGCATCAGACTATTTAGGAAATTACCTAAGTAGAAGTAGTATGACAGACACTACATATGGTATTAGGCGAGAAGGAAATCAATTTTTTATTGGGAATCAGGAAGTTCAAATTGCCAATGATGATGTTACGGTTGGAGAAAAAATTTATAAAGGGACAAAGGGATTGTGGGAATTGTTAACTTTAAAAGAACCCGTAAACTATAGTCAGGCTGATTTGCAAAATTATAAAGAGATTTTGGAAGCTACAAATGCACATTTAAAGGGTTATAAAACAGGTGCGGCGATGTCAGGTAATAAACACACTAAATATCTTAATATAATTAAACCCCTGTTTAAGACTGTTGGTGAAGGTTTAAGGCAGGTAACTGGTAATAAAATAGACTATGTTTATTGGGATGATCCTAATGAGCTTGTAGATAGGTTAAGACTGCTTTGGTTAAGCCGATTGGCGGGAAATTCTGGAGTGGATAATGAGATAGATTCTATCATAGAAGAATTGAGGGAAAGTGGAATTGTTTATTAAATAAAAAGATGATAGATAAATTTTATCGCGTATATAACCCGTATAGTAAACCAGAAGCTAGAAGTTTTAAAGAAACTACTTTAAATCTAAAAGATGATGGTTGGAATGCTTTAAATTATAAAATTAGTAGTGTTAAAGGTGGGGAGTTTACTGATGATGTATCGACTTTGGGGCAGACGTTAACTAGGAAAGGTGATGCTTTTGTACAAGGTAATACTAAATATAAGTTTTTAGAATCCAAGAGTAATAATTGGAACGCTAATAAACGCAAAATTACTAATGTTAAACGAGGTGAAAGCTCAACCGATGTACCCACATTAGAGCAAACTTTAATAAGAAAAGATGGTGTCTTTGTACAAGACAAAAATAATTATGAATTTTTGGAATCGGAGAATGGAAAAAATGGAAATATTTGGAATGCCAAAAAGCGAAAGATTAGTAATTTGTTGGCTGGTAAAGAAAGCGATGATGTTGTAAACGTCTCTCAAGTACCAAAAATGGATCTAAACTTTTGGGATTTTAATAATAAAAGGCTAGTTCGTGTTAAACCCGCTGTTGATGAGAACGATTGTGTTACAAAACATCAGACTGTGACTTTAGACGGTCTTAAATTTGATGGTAAAAATAAGCAATTAACAAACATTTTACCTGGAACATTGCCAAATGATGTGGCTGTTGTTAATCAAATATTAACAAAAGGTGAGAAAAGCATAATAAAACAGGGGGATAAATATTATAATGTATTAACATTAGATAGCGATATGTGGGATGCAGAGGACAAATTAATAAAGAATGTACCTGAAGGCAAAGATAGGAGTGATGTTTGTTTAATGTCACAGGTTTTGAGGTATGACGATAATATTAAAACTTTTAGACAAGACAATATTAAATTTGATATTTGTTTAAAATCACATGCATTAAGGTTTAACAATAAAACTAATAAATTTATGCAAGACAATAATGAAATCGATTTGATGATGTACAATCCTAAATTGTTGGTTGCAGACCCTACATCTTTAAGCGGATTTAAGACTTTAGATGGAGGGGCATATTTGCCAAAAAACTATGTATATCAAAGAATGAGTGATGGTATGTTAGTTGGTAGCAATGGAGGTGTTTTTGAAACGACAGAGACTGGCAGATATGTTAACATTAAAAATAAAGAATAAAAAATGGAAAAAATTGCTTACGAATTGCATAAGCCCGCGAGAAAGAACTTTGTTAGAAGGTCTTTTAAGGTGTTGGGTATAAACGAAACTGTTCAAATCGATTTAATAGATATGCGGAATTATGCTAGAGAGAATTCTGGAAATAAATATATTTTAACTTTAATAGACACATTTTCTAAAAAAGCTTATGCTGCTCCACTAAAGAATAAAACTGGATTAGTAGTCACAGAAGCTATAAAAACTATTCTCCCAAAGGGAGTTAAAAATATTCAATCCGATAACGGAAAAGAATTTTTTAATGAACATTTTACCAAACTAATGAAAATTCTAAATATTAATCACTACCACACTTACTCTACAACTAAGGCAGCTATTGTGGAAAGGTTCCAGAGAACTTTAAAGAATTGGTTGTATAGAGAGTTTAGTGCACAAGGGAGTTACAAGTGGTTGGATTTACTTCCAAAGTTAATAAGGATATATAATAATAAAGTACATAGATCCATAGGGATGAAGCCTAACCAAGTAAGTGCTAAGAACTCTAAAGATGTACATGAAAGGTTAGCATCTAAAGTACAAGTTAAAAAGCCAAGATATAAGGTGGGGGATAGTGTAAGGATATCTAAATATAAACATGTATTTAGTAAAGGATATACCCCCAACTGGACGGGAGAGCTTTTTACAATAGCAGAAGTTAAGAAAACAAAGCCTGTGACTTATATTTTGAAAGATGAGAATGGCAATATAATCAAAGGAGGATTTTATACAGAAGAATTGTTAAAAACTAAATATAAAGACATGTATTTGGTAGAGAAGGTAATTAGGAGGAAGGGTGATTTATTATATGTCAAATGGCTCGGGTTCCCAAGTAGCCAGAACTCGTGGATTTCTGCAAAGGATGTGTTAAAATGAATTTTAAAATAGGGTCAAAATTGGCAGTTTGGAATTTGGGGGAATTTATTAAAACACCAATAACATATCCAAATTGCAGACAAATCGGACAGTAAATAAAGAAGTTGGCGGCAGTATTTTTCAAAATTTTTTAATTTGACTGTAATAGTGAATTTGGGAAATGTAAGTGTAATTTATTAAAACACTTGCCTACGACAATAACACATCCAAGTTTTAAACAAATCGGACCATAAACACTAAAGATAGTTTTTTAGAATTTGAAAATTAATTTTAAAAAATATAGAGGAGGGATGGGGATGGGGACAATATATTTAATATAGGCAGGGGTTGGACATTAGTACAGGCCAACAAGGAAACTTGAGTAAGGCGGGAGCTGGCGTCGGCGCAAAAACGGCTCCCCATAAGAATAACATGGGGAAAAAGCGCCGATTGTGGCGTTAAACCCTCATTTCACCACTACTACACAATAACTTCTAAGTTGTTTACATGTGTTGTTTATTTAGTGTGGAGTTATTTTTGAACTCGTGGATTTCTGCAAAGGATGTATTAAAATTAATACAAATTTTAAATGGGGGAAAATAAGGCAAGGGCCAAAAAGAAAATTTGTGTAGGGTAGGATCGGGCGTCGGCGCAAAAACTGATCCCCATAAGAATAACATAGGAAAAAAGCGCCGAATAGTATGCCTCTTTCTCCTTTAGCCACTACTCATGGAATTCGTTCTAATTTCCGAAGACATTCCGATACTCCCCAAAATTGTCAGATTTACAATTTTCTCCCTTCAAGTTCGTTAAGTGATACAAAGTATGAAGTCATAAAATTGCTCCATGTTATTCATATGAGAGGAATTTTTAAGGTACTCGGCCTTAGTTTGAGAAAACCAGGCAACGTATGGTCATGGAATTTGCACCAATTTGAAGCTTAAACATTCCGATACTCTCCAAAATTGTTAGATTTATTATTTTATCCCTTTAAGTTTGTTTAATGATATAAAGTATAAAGTCCTCAAATTTACCCATGTTATTCATATGGGAGAATTTTTGACCAGGAACTCGGCCTTAGTTCAAGAAAACCAGGTAACGTGTGGTCATGGGATTTATACAAATTTGAAGCTGAAACATTCCGATACTCCCCAAAATTGTCAGGTTTATAATTTGCCCCTTTTAAGTTTGTTACATGGTACAAAATGTAAATCTCTACAAGTCGTTTTGGTGGGATTTATAATATGTTTTGTTTACAAAAAGCAGCTGATTATAATCCTTACTCTCTAATTTTCATTAGACAGCTGATACTCGCCCATCCACTAACCCAGTTCGGGATCAGAACTTTTACCCTCCCTTCATCCCCACCACAACATTAACGTTGGAGAGTGACGTCATAAATGTTCAGTCTGTGATGAGTATAAGTTAGTTTTTGTTTTTACCACTTTTTGGAGAGTTTCATAAAATAAATTGATTTTATAAGATTGGCATGCAAATTGAGTTAAAGTAAGTTAATAACTTTAAAAGCTTGACTATGTTCTGAGATTCTGATCTTAGGGTGACAGCTATATTGTCAACTATATTTATAAATAATTATTTTTAATATTATGACAACTAACTAGAGTAGGCCAACCTATCCAAATTACACAAGATGTTTAGTAAAACTAACCAACAGAATGCATTATTTGTATATGTATTAGTGTGCATTATTGTTAAGCATTATTTGTATATGTATTAGTGACCCGAATGGTTATGGATTCGGGTGCGGTGAATTTGAGACAGACATTTCCAGCTCGCCTGTCTTTCCTCTAGTGTATGCGTGTGTATTATTACCATTTCCGAGTTTTATAGAAACTAAATATAAATCGGGACCAGCCTGCAGTGTGTGCATTATTACCTGCTCCGATTGTTGTTTGCGGTGGAGGAGGTGAGCCATGGGGCGGCACTCGAATACGGCACCAAATCTGACCCTCATTAAGAGTTTAACCGGGCGTTATTAATTCCATGCTTTAATACGGCACCAAGAAAATTTACAGGTAGGGTAGAGAGGTTCCCCTTCCAAAACCCCATATATACTCCCCTCAGTCTGTACTCCCCCCTTCTATTTCAGTCCCATCTGCCTCCAACTCTCTCAGTATATTAAAACTCTGGTTTAACCGGCGAACACAGAATAATAATAAAACGAACACGCCTTTTAAAAAGCAAAACCGAAGATATCCCCGCATACTCCAACTTCGAAAGGTCCTCAAGCTTACTTATGGGGGTCCAAAGTTTCAATTTAAAAGAGAAACGTAGAATTCCGCATTAAATACATTGAATGTCAACCTTATGGGATTAAGGTAACATTTTACAAATTTGAATAGAGACTATTTATAAGTAGCTGCTAACAGTATAGATTTAATGGCCCTACAATGCGACAAAATCTCCTATAACTTACATTCGTCTAAGGCACCGCCCTTCAGGTCGCCAATGATTTGTTGCGAAACTTATGGAAGAATAGTAATAAATCAACTGAATTTTAACAGCTATTGATTTACTAACGAAGCACAGTACTCTAGCAAGACCAGTTGTTACAATTATAAATAACATACAGTTGCTTCTGGAATCGCAAAACATAGTAGGTAGTTATAAATTATGAAGGTAGTTATAAATTCAATAGTACGAGAAGGACATTTTTTACGATGAAGGGTTCCACCACAAAATAAAATCCAACTTGCCAGTAAATAGTTTTTAACATAAAAAACGCGCAACATTGAATGGCCTTTAGAGTTTTAAGTAATACATTTTTAAGAAATACATTATTTGTCAAATTTAACAGTACATTATATTTTTAATGTTTCTTAAAGTGGGCATATCACACTATTGATTGTGAAACAAGTTTTTCCTCCAATTTTGTATAGATGAGAAATCAATTTTTGACCTCCGTAACCAACTATTTATCGTAAATAAAAAAAACACCCTTGCTGCTCCTAGTCTACTACAAATCCGGCGAGGTGGTCGAGAGAGTAATTAGTGAGAGGGAGGGGATGATGGAGGAGGGGTGTAAGTTGAATGGGTAAGAGGGGTGGTTGGTGCCGGGTAAGTGTGTGTCATGGCGGCCGGTTAAGGGTTCGTTGCCGTATTAATGTGGGTTTTTATAACATTTAAGGGTTGGTGCCGTATTCATGATCCCCGAGCCATGTTTATTAAACAGTTAAAAGCTAAACTGAAAATTATATATTTTGCTTACTTGACAAATTAAATACAAATTTTTTCGAAGTGTTTTCTTGTTAAAAATAATAAACTTCTAACTTAATTTGCGCAGTGATTATAATATAATATATATTATAATATATGTAAATCTCTAATAAACTCTCTTGTAACCATGGAGGTAGTATATCCCTTCTCTCACTCTTCAGTGCACTGTAAGTATATCTTTGATATTTTCAAGTTACTCACAATATTGTAGAATTATTTAAATTAATTGCACTGTATTATTAAAATCCATGCGCAAATAAAGTTAACCCGCACCAAGAACTTTTGACAATATATAGGTCTGGGACCCGGGTCAACCATGTGCCTACTTGAATGAAAGGTCTTGATGGGAAAATCTTAGAAAAGCTTTTGGGTAAAAACAATCAGGTAAACGAAGAGCTCTTGGGCCCAGCAGTTAGTATTACGTAAAACTTCATAAAAATGTGTATATGTTACTCAATAAGATATAATACTCATAAATACTTTACGCAGGAGTTAATCGATCGGAACGGATTATCTAATAAACGACAGTCACGGTCCGAATAACTGGGGGTGACGACAGGGTCTAGTTGTAGCGGCGCGGAGTGTGCGCGGTCTAGTGCGGCAGGACGCGACTGTACCATAGATGAATGCATCACGTTGCCGAAAACAAGGTTCCTGACCTGCACAATGTTCACCACATTCGCCCACCTATCAGGAGTGCCAACCCAAACTAAGGCGAGTGAAATTATCGTGCAACGGCCACTTGTTGATCTGTTTCTCAGGAACCTTTCTGGTATTAGGGACAAATGATAACTATTATCATCCTTAGGGTTGAAGCGTGAATTAAAATTACTATAGTATTATTCAAAAAAACATAAAATGCTTCGAAACGTTGACACATAGGTTAAACATAGGCATAGGCATAGGCATAGGTTAGGTTGACACATAGGTTATGTTTTGTGCGGCATGGGCGTGGGCAGTAAACTTCAGTTTTTGATAACAATGGGCGAAACTCAGTTTTTTCGTATCGGAAATTCTTATTTTATCGACTTTATCCCATAGAGAAGAAATTATTTCCGTCGTTGGATGGTATGTTAAAAACTAAACATATAGGTCTATCTTGATTAAATTTAGTACAAAAATTCAAAGCAACATTTATGATTTTACATGTCTGAAAACCATATTGCACCCACCTAAGAAGGTTTAGTACCCAACATTTTTTTAAATAGAATCATTTCCCTATCGGATTTGGCATTAAAAACAATTATTTAGTATTTAATGTAGGAACATTTTTAATTTCGTACCATTTGTTGTTAAATGGCAAAAACTTGCCCGATGTCTATTCTAGTCGTAGTGGCATCACAAAAAATAGGTTGAACATTTTTCTTTGCAATTTGTGACAGCCTACAAAAATAAACGGTATCAGGGAACTGACACATACTTTCTCCCTTTTAGCCCAACTTTAATGAATAAATTACTTTTTATTTACTAAATATAGAATACAAAGCACGGTCAAATGTACAGAAAATCTTATAAACAAGTTGTTTTCAAAAACATCCACCCAAATCCCTGTTTTGGAGGCACTGCAGAATCCATTGACACACGTGGTTTTAAGAGGGGAAATGCCCCTTATTCCCCCCCAGATTATTAAGGGGCAACATATTTCGAATTTCCTCTGTTGGTCAATGCTAACTTGACAAGCATATCAAGTTTGAACGAAATTGGTCAATAAATAAGAGAAATAGTAACTTTTGTGTTCCCCAAAAGAATAACATTGGACAACGTACTGTGTTTACTGCAAAATAAAAAATTTAAATTTTCTCCGCAACTAGCAATTGTAGAATAGTAATTCAAAATACTAAATTATTTAGTTTTGTGAGCTCTTTTTAATAGTGAATAGAAATATTTTTTTTTATATTTATGTTATTTATGAAAAATCAAAAAACCGAATTTTTGCTGTTTTAAGCCCTACAATTTCTGAACCCGAATTTTTACAGAAATACGGGTGGTGTAATTTTGTTAGAAAACTAAATGTCTACAAATTACTAAAGTATAATTAAAATCGTCAGAGTTTTTTTTGATAAATTTTGGTTTTCCATGTTTTTTGGCAGTTTTTGGGGGATGGTTACCCTTAAAAATAAAAAAATCCAAAAAATAAAAAAAGCCTGGAGATATTGTGGATTAGTACCTACGTACCAAATTTCATAAAAATCGGACCATTGGTTTGGGCTCTAACTCTGTACACATCCATACAGACAGACAGACAGACAGACAGACAGATAGACACACAGACATCACGTAAAAATCACTATTTTGGGTTCATGGAGCACCAAAACGAAAATTACCACTAATAACTCAAATTCGAAAATTTTGACGAAAACAATACTTTCTCCATATACTAATGTATAAGGGAAGAAAGTAAAAGACCTAAAGAAATTCTTAAATATGACCATAGGCCAAACTTTACATTACATTAAAGGTATTAATTTATACATACCACAAAACCGCAAACCCGAGCTCAAACCGACGACTGATTACAAAAATGAGTGATAATTAATGTGTTACAAAAATATAAAATGCGACTGCTTCCGTTACTATCATCCGTTAGTGATCAGGATTTATGACATTGTGTTAAGCTATATAAGACCTTTCAAATCATATGCAATATGACAATCCCAACCGCCATACAAGCCTTCTGATGAACGACCGTTAAAATGGATGTGTTTTTTGACTTGCATTACGGTAGGTATCAATACAAAAATCTATTTGTCATTTTTGTATTATGTTTTCAAATGTTACATTCTTAAAAAGAATAAGTCAAATGTTATATCTCGCTTAATTATTTGCGAACACTCACTGGTAAAACTAGGTGTGGCTTCATCTGACGGTCAATTGATGTACGCATAAAAGCCTCATTGTGGTCCCTGTGTAGTCCTATACTTAGAAATAATGTTATTTTTATGGAGAAAATAATTAATATTTTAACTCGCTTATTTATTAAAATATATTTTGATGAAACTTTGTAAGTGGCTTTATGTCGTAGTGAGGAATATATACGCATTTGAAATTCGATGAGTACACATGTACTCGGGGTACTGCGTCGGGGTATTTATTACTTATCTTACAGGGGTTAGACTATATGAAGGTAATTTATAAAAGTATCAACCAGCGGTGTGGGGATTTTTATTTTAATAAATATTTTTCGCAACTTGATACATGTCTTCGCTCCTTTTGAGAATAATATTACACTTTTAAAAAGTTACGTCTTTTTATTTGTCTGTCTTACCATATGTACTAAGGAATAGGCGGAGAATGATGGGGAATCAGACGTTGGCTGCTTTAACATGCGTTGGTCTATCTCAATTTGAATTATTGACATTTTGACCATAGAAACAAAACACTGGGTAAATTATTTTACAACCATAACATTTATAAAATGCACCAATTAGTATTAAGTCATTCACGTTGAATATGATTTACTTTAATTCATTGCGCATGTGTTTATACAATTATATACGGCCTATTGTGTTTTTTTTCTTAATACATACAGAACTTCGGTTGACGAAATTCATCATGCTGCGTGTAATATTTTAATTTTAATATGATACTTTATTTTACAGTTGTAAAATAAAATACTAATATTAAGAAATACTAATGAATTAGTTTTCTTTATAATAATCGACGGACATAATGTTTGTATTGTTAAAATACATTTTTAGTAGGGTCCAAGGTTAAAAAGTATCCAATTTAATAGTGTATTTCATAACTATCTAGACTGTTGATTTATTAGTTGTTTTTTTTGTAATTTTTCTTATAAATTTCTCACGCATTTATGAGTTGCTTTGACTAATCAACTACAATTTCTTTTAAGCTGTAAACGACATCTCGTTTATCTATATTTACTATGAGCTTAGACCTGTTTTTATTAGTTTAATATGTGAGCCATTATTTATTTGCTGAGATCCTTTAGCACCAGTAACGGAGAATATTCTAAATTAGATATCATGGAGGAACTCACAATTAAGTAATTTCTAGTTAACATTTTTATAGAACCTTACGAATTCTGAAAGTGTTACATACAGTATACCCATTGTTGTAAAACATGCAACTTAGCTCTCTTACTCTCCTTAGAAGTGATTTCTAACTCTCCTTAGACATTTGTTTTATTCAAACTCTCCTTTATTTGACTTTTTCATTTTTTAACGTTCCGAAATAAGCTATCCACACTTTACAAGAATATCAAACAAATTAAAGTGGCTAGAAAATATAATGAATGAATGATCTCATAAGAAATGAAACATCTTTATACATACAAACCGATATGAAAGCAATTCCAGTGGTTAAAGCTGCGTTTACACCGGAGTTATCAACACGTGTTGCTAATATTTGTTAATAACATTCTAGAAAACACCTCTGAATTTGTTGGTAACATTTCATGTTATCAACAAAAATACCGTTTTAGCAACACAAATTTTGCTATCCACCGAGTGTCGGTAACATCTGGTAACATTCTATGATCTTTTCAAATGTTGATAACATTTGTTAGCAACAAATGTTACCGAACGTATTGGATGTTAGCAACTTTCACCAATTCTCTTGCGCTGGGGCTGTGTATCTGTATTCCAGTGTTTTGTTTTTGTTTACTGTTTTAGCAAATTTCCCCTATAGGGAAGAAGCTATTACCGTAGTCGGCATGGTAAGACCTAGGCCCGGGACCATCATAACTTTTCGTTTTGAGGTCCTCAGAATCCAAAAATACCAATCTTTCGAATTGTTCAAATCACAGCAGCACATTTTTCTGACAAGTTACAAGCAAAGAAATTGTTGATTTTCGACATTTTAAACAATAAATAAAACTTGTGTACAAGTCTACGGTCGCTAAAAAACCCAAAGTCACTGTAAGTTTTTCCTACACAAGAATTGATTTTCTATAATTAGTGTCTTGTTTAGCGAACTTGTTTCCTAACACTAGTATCAAATATCCGAAATCACTGCTAGACATTCGTAAATTGCTTTTAAAATTACCGTTACATCGCAGCTTTCCACACAAAGGATCGACGGACTTCACATTTGTCTAGGCCTCATAGCATATTACTGCCACTATACCTATCTCCTCTGTTTCGCCAAAATAACACAGACAGCTGCAGTGAGAACCACATCTTTCTACACTCGACATTTTCCAAGCAATGTGACCTAGGCGAGGCCGGCTTGGGCGGGAAAAATATACGTGGAAAAATGTTGGTAACATTTAAAAGTCTCAAAACGAATTGTTACTAACGTTTTTCTGTTGCTAACAAAAAAGTTAGTAACATTTGTTGATAACTCCGGTGTAAACACGGCTTAAGAGCGTGTTTTGTTACAAATAAAGGTTTTAATTTTCAGAAATCAAGGATCATTATTTATCAATAAATCACAAATCGAACAGTATAGGCATTCTTGTATCGTTTCTATACTAGAGGTTCTCGCCGCAAGCCCGCAAGTAGCAGCGGCCTCGTCATCACAGGTTCCCAAAACTCGACTCCAGCCTCCATAGTCTCCTGGCCCTACGATGGCGCGCGTGGCACCACTGGCGGGCCAGATACCCAAAACTGACCTGTCTCAACACTGTTCTGATTGGCCCTTAATTTGGTGTGCCCTCAGACTTTCTTCTCCTTCCACTTCTCAGTCTGCGGTCGCCCGGGTTGGTCGTGGCCAATGGTGAGCTGCGCCGTGCGATGGTGGGGGCTGAGCTCCCGGACTACTACGCCGGTCCTCGGGTTATCTTCGTTTGTTTTTCTTCTACTATTGAAGTTAACTACTTGAAATGGCGCCAAAGTGTACAACTTGAATCTTACAAACTTACTTGTCAACGGATTACTTGTGATTGGAAATGCGATCTTCAACGGGATATGATTAAAGGAATACCGAAGTCAGGTAAAAGTATGTTTAATTCTGTATTGTAAATACACATATAGAACAATGTTGTGCATTAAAAATACATGATTACAATGACTTAAGGACATGAGAATTAAATAATAATAAATCTTTATTCACCAAAATACTCATTACATTGTGACATGAGAATTAAATAATAATAAATCTTTATTCACCAAAATACTCATTACATTGTGCATAAGTAAGGTAAAAAAACAAACACATAAAGTAAATTACAAATAATTTATAAAAACTCGTAAGAGAAAATATCACGTGACTTTTTAACTAGGCCTATTACAAAATAAAAACAAATTAAAAATCAATCCTGGTGAATAAAAGGATTGCCCCTAGGCCAAAGCCCGAATGGAGTCCACTCAATAAACATACTAAAGAAGGAAAAGAAATATTTTGCACCAAGCTGATGTGCAGGTTTTTAAAACGTAAGACATTTACATAAGAGGTATCGAAAATACAAACAAATTAAGAATGCTGCTGAGGATTACAAACCAAAAGGTTCAAAAAATATTGAGAGCCACTGCATAACATAAAATATATATATACAGAGTGTCCCGCAACTGTAACCGTGTGTATGCAAAAAAACAATAACAATAGTTTTCCATTCAGGAGACTGATTCTTGTAAAGGTGTGTTTTCCAGAAATAACCTAATGACATTTTGTTTGCTTATACTTTTTTTCTGCATCAAAATACAGAATATAAATCCACACATTATCACAACACCACTTGATAAAAAACAGTCATGCTTCACCGTAGTAGGCCTAAAACTTTGTAATGTGTTACCCAAAGATATGTAATTATAATAATAGTCAGATGTGAGAAGTTTCAGAGGCAAATTAAAACCATTTTTAATCTCTAAAAAGTACTGCAGAAGTTTTTTACTAACGAGAGTAATGTTTATATACTTGTGACCAGTTTTTTACTAACGAGAGTAATGTTTATATACTTGTGACCAGTTTTGTTTTTATTTCTGTGTAGTAATTTCTCCGGTATTTTTAACTTTGTTATTTGTAACAACAGACTATTGTCAATGCTATACTTGAATAGTTAAATGACAACTAACAATTCTTGATTTTTGATTCTCTCTGGATAAAGGTATAATATAACATTATTCCTTCGGTCAAAACAAACATACTTTAGTTTTCCGTTTGTCTGTATATATGTGTTTTAAATATGTGTTAAAATTTATAATTAAAAAAGAAAACTAAAGAACAGAATTCAATCAAACTTAAGTCAACTGTCTATGGTGATAGGGTATATCAACACAAACGTTATGGTGTAATTATGTCTGACAATTTTAAAATGGCGGCCATTTTTTAAGGTTCTATTTTAAATGGCTCGAAAACCAGCCTTTTTTGTTAAAAATATATAAGTATAACTTCTTTTAGGGAATTCCATTTCAAATCTAATGATACTTAAATAATTGAAATCGATTAATAAATAACCGAGCTGAAACAATTTACGTGGGGCCATACACAGTCCATCTTTGATTATGTTACAACAAGGGGGTTAAATAAACAGACTTTCAAAAGCTGTTACTTATTACCATATTTCAATTATTTAAGTATTTTTAGATTTGTCATACAATTCCCAAAAAGAAGTTAATTTTGTAAATATTTTGTATAAAGGCTGGTTTTCGTACCGTTTAAAATAGAAAATTAAACAAGGCCGCCATTTTTAAATTGTCACAGATAAATTACCTTTTATGTTAATAAACCTTTTCATTATAAACAGTTGATTTAAGTTTGGTTGAATTCGGTTCCGTAGTTTTTAAAATATGAATTTTACAGACATACAAACGCGAAACGTAGATTAATAAATAGGTACATAGTTTCATACACAGTAAAAAAGTATCTTACAGTCTCTTATAGGGCAAGTAGAAAAGTCAAAGCAACGTCATCGTTCTCCTATCAGAGCATCAGAGGGCTCTGTTCTCTAGAATGTTGAAGCCTTAAGGGTTTCGATTAAGGTCCTGTGGATCCTGGGTTTAATGGAAACCTAAAAATGAAGAAATTAATCAATATGTTTCAGCATGTACACAACGAAATTCAATAGCTTAATTCACTCTCCAAGAAAATCATGTAAATTAGACCATCCGATCTCAGTAGAAGCTTATATTATTGGATGTGGCCAACATAAACTCTGTAGTTCACATTTAATAGCTTACGCGGACAAAGCCATGACAAAGCCCACTCTGACTTGTAGGAATTGGCTAAACTCTGGCTAATGATAATTGCAACATTTATCGTTTTCCTTAGTCAGTATTTTGTATCCCAGATCATGTTTGATTTACATTTACTGGCACTATAAGAAGGTATACGAAATAAAATCAAGAGAATCGTACTACTCCTAACATTAATCTGAATAAATCAGAGATCAGATTCCTGTTGGTAATTGAATCAAATCTCCGATTCCGGTTGGCATCCCATCTAACTATGTAAATTGCGTAAAATATGTACTCGAGGCGGGCTAGGTTATCTTGATAAACAAACGCTAGGCAACCATTTTAGGTAACAGTAATTGTTTACCAGCCAGAGTTCAGATTGCAGTGGCTCCGCCTCGAATGTAGCCCAATCTCCAGCTTAGCGGTTTGGATGGCGGGTCAAGAGAAACCGCAGAGGGGCGAGCTAACCGGAGGTCAAGAGGCTTGGAGGGCAGGAAGGATAGAAATTGGGTACTATCGATACTGTCTTTGATTCCCCCTATACTGATTCCCATTAATCGATATTCGTATTCTCTATATGACCCAAACCAACCATTTAATTAATATGAAACTCATGTGTATAATTAAACTATAGGGTTGAAAATGAGTACAGTAGTTACATTTGCAAGATTTCAGGTAGTTAAAATTTCGTAGGTAAACGATTTATTCATGGAATACAAATATATATATATATTAAGTAAACAAATCAGAATAACTTGATGTAATTTTTTAAACACAACGCCACTTCACAGCCTAAAATAACAATCACAAACGCAAATCTGCACGACTGTGGTACATGTAGCAGGATGAGTTTACAGTGTGCACTCAGGACAGTATGGAGGTCAGTATGGAGGTATCGTGGCTCGGTCGCCAGTCAACAGTCAACGCCCCCAGGCTCATCTCCAAAATGGCGGCGATATTTGATTAATTGCCTTAGCAATCGGAGATATACTCGCTGCCGCACACTCTCCGGAGGCGGGGAGATAACAAATCTGTCCACATATCATTGGTGGTGCACGGCCGCGCGGGCAGGGCGGCCGTCGCTAACAAAAGTGCATTAGCTTCGGAGCCGGAGACCAACAACAAAAACCAGTTTGGACAAGATTCGCTAAAGTTCAGAGACCCGGTCGCCGCGCCGCCCGTTGGAGCCGTTTTCGATCGCTTTGCTCTTCCAAATACTGCGAGCCTCGCTGCGGTGGCGCTGCGCCTGGTGGCGGTCTGGCGGCGCGGTATCGCCTCGCTCATCAATTACAAAACCTCCGAACTTCTAATAAGTCCAGTTTTAAATATTTTATGTAAAACCGCCCTTGTTTCCTTTTACGACTTATAAACAACTCCTGAAAACAATATTTACCCGTAAATTTCTGAATTTGCCACATATTAAGCACGTATTATGAGTGGTAGTCTGAATATTGGAAAGTATACATTTTCCTATTATTTAGTAATTTTTTGGAATTTTGAAGTGAATATTTTGTACCATAAAATGTACTTGCGGTTGTGTTGCAAGTCATGCTGAGTAATAGCAGGAGTGATACATACACGGGAGTAATACATTGAGGGACAGCAAAAACAAAGTTATTTTTGAAATAGCAGCACAATTAAAAAGTTTGGTTAAATGATGAACGTTTATAATAACCTAATAACTCTTCTTTAAATCAACTGATATCCTAAATTATTTTTAAACTTTACGGTTTGTTTCATTTTTGTCATTTGCTAGCTACTGACTTATTACAACAGTATATCAGGCTACAATCAAGTTGTGTATAGCTTTGTAGTACAAAATACTGTTTCAGCAATAACCACTGTTGTATTACAGAGCATCAGAATGCTTAAACTTAACTTATAAATTACTTTAACATACATAACTTAGTAAACAGAGACTGAAAAAGACAGTTTACCCTACAACCGTGCGTTAGTACAGAATTTGTTATATATTATTTAGGTTTGGAGTGACATAAAAAAACAAGCTTCTGTCACTCCACACCACACTTTGTGATCCCACTGCCATCTTGAAAAAATTACGAAAATTGCCACATTTTCAGTTTTTGGCTGATGTATCTCCGTTACCGATCGTTTTATCTCAAACTATGTGATCACAAAATTATGTTATTCACACAATTTCCTACATTTTTGTATTTAATAAGTGTACATATTATACATTTCAACAGAGTTTATGAACCTTTAATAACGGTAAAGGTCGTAAAATTGTCAAATTTGTTTTCTCCTTACATTTTAATAACATTATTTTACATCGTTTAAATAATTGTATTGAGTAGAATATGCAATTTAAAAATGTTTGTATTCTTGATGTATTTTCCCGAAACTTAACCGTTTACCCTCCAGAGCTTAAGTGATTTTTGCAGGTTTTGTAGTAGTTTTATGTGTAGTTCTGGAGGCTAAACGGTTAGGTTTAGAATATAAATATCATAAAGAAATACGTTTAAAGTTGCATTTTCTACCTAGTCCAAGAATCAAATTAGTGATATGTTATGAGAAAAAATTAAATTGCCCGCCATATGGGAAAAATTGCGGGAACATTTTTTGAAATTAGAATTCCCCTAATTTTACTGGTTTATGGGATGGAAAATTTAATTTTAAAATGTTTTTATTTCTTATATTTACTCCCTAAACCTAACCGTTTAGCCTCCAGAACTACATAAGGTGGCTACCAACGCTAAAAACCAGTAATAGTCACTTGAAAGACTAGCTCTGGGATGAACTGTTAAGTATAGGGAAAATACACCAAGAATAATTTTTTAATATTACATTTTATATCAATGAAAACATTTAAATTATATAAAATAATGCTATTAAAATATAAAGTAAAAACAAACTGCACATTTTGACAATTTTACGACTTGTATTGTTATTACTCGTAAAAGGTTCATAACCCTGATGCTATTTATAGTAGATCAAATTATTAAATACAAATGTTGTAGACAACTTTGCGGACATTTATTTTGTAATCACATAGTTTGCGATGAAACGTTCATTAACGGAAATAATAGCAGACAAACTGAAAAATGTGCCGATTTTCGTTAGTTTTTCCAAGATGGCGGCGGGAGCACAGGGTGTGTGGAGTAACAGAAACTTGGTATTTTTGTAAATCACAACCAACCTAAACGACAAATTAACTAACGCACTAACGTTTTAGGGTTCAACCTCTCTATTTACTGGAATAAAACTAATGAAGAATAAAAAAAGTTTATCATCAGTAATAGATATTTTTGGTATCTCTATAGCTTAAGAAAATGCATGTCTATGTGGTGTGCTAAAATAATTGTGATATAAGGGTGTTGCGGGAAAACAAAAATTTGTCTTAGCAAAGTGACACTAGCTTTGACATAAAGAAACGAAGGCCTTTATCATAAAACCGTTGGAAGTAGTATACAAACGTAAATATTACGCAAACTATAGCCTGATGCTGCTCATAATCAACATCATATTACCGCTCATGCTGCGCAATGCACGTCATAACATTCAATAAAGTTCTTTCTGCAACTTGGCTCTAACGACAGCAGAATAAATCTGACGACTTCATAAACAAATAAAAACTGCTATGTAAATAGTCCCTATATTTAAGTCAACATAACACAATTAATTATAAGCATAGCTGGGCTAGAAGTTTACGACTCACAATATTATTTCAAAAATGTACTATATTTGTTGTACAATGTTATACAAAAATTGTCAAGCTTTACATTTCACAGCTTCGTGGGTTTTACAATTTGAATGTCCCGGTTGATAATACTAGCGACAGGAGAGTGGTCTATAGGAAAGACCGGCGCCTTGATTGAAAATAGTAAACCCACATTAATGATTTATTGAGCTGGACTTTCATGGCCGTAATATGATTTAGCGAGGCGAGTTGGCATTGCCGCTATTTACTATATCGATGCCTTTAGTGCCGAGTTTACCACTTTGGAAGTCTACTTTGGAGGGATGTACATAAAATGTTTATCAATTTTCGCTCGAAGTGCAAAACCTTTCCAAACTGATGGATCATTACATATAACAAAACTGTGCATAAACCGAATGTGTTTTTGTAAAGTGTTTTATAAGTAAGGGAAGTAGCAATTATTTATTTGTAACATCTCTGTCTATAGGTTTTAAGTAATGACAATTAAAAACTGAAGTGTAAATGTTAAGGTGAAACACACTTTGTTTTATACAACAACCATTAGGTCTTCAAAACCACTAAGAATAGGCTATAACTTATTGTGCAGCTTTTTCGTGTTTAATTTTGCAAACAACACATCTTTGATGTATGGATTACAAATCAAAATTATATGTACCAATAAGTAAAAACTAAAATTTTCATTACAATAATTAGCTTGATTTCACGAATATTTCATTATGACTTTAAATGAAGTTTTGATTAAAAATAATAAAGGGCACATACTCATAACACATACTCAAAATTAGATCTCGATTTAATCTGTCTTAATTTTAATCTGTCTTAAATCTGTCGATTTAATCCGGTCACTTGAATACAAGCTGCATCTGCACATGGACTAAATTCGTTTAGCAACACATTTTGTTAACTCCGGTTTAAACGCGACTAAATTTATTTGTCACCTTTCTTTCATCTATAACACTCTGACTTTCGATTTCTTCGAGCAACGCGATGTTTTTAATAAGCGTAGTACTGAGTATTCACACTCGCAGAGGACCACAGCCGAAAGTGCGTGCGTGTGTGTGGGCCAGACGAGACGACCTTCGCAGCGTGTCGACGGTTGGGTTGGGGTAGGTCGGGGCAACGACCGCGTTTGGGCGACAACGACAACGCCCCTAGCGGCCAGACAATCAACTAGTGCCGAATTTACATGCAACGCGATCTACCAGACACCGGACCAACTACGTCACACCACCTGGGTTTACTGACACCGAGGCTATTTTTGGCGCTATTCAATTGAGTCAAAGGCGAATGCTTTGAAAGTCTCTCCTAAGCTCCACTATTCTCGGTCGAGTTCAATGTCTCAGGTATTGACCTACCATCGAACGTGTCTGCCACAGGAATTATTATAAATGTCGCGTTTAAATCAAGATTTATAAAAATGAACATACCTATTATAATATAAAAACGAGATCACACGCAGCACGCTGACGTGAGGGAAGTGAATTTCCTCATTAAAACCTTAAAATATCAAATAAAGGGTTTAAACCAACACTGTTTACATTTTTTAAATTGAATTTTTTTTGGCTGTTTTGATGCTCCTGGTTATATTTAAATTCACTAATAGGATGTCAATGTTGTACATAATAAAGTTAGAAGGAGGTATTGTCGGGATAAAAAGTTGGTATAGGGGTGTGGGGGGTGATAAAACGATTTTTAGATATGAAAAACAGCTTTTCCAGTGTAAAATCGCCATAAACAACGTACTGTATTTTTACAATTACCATTTTCTTTAATAACTCGGTAAGCACTTGTGCTAGAATGATGAGGAAGGGCTTAACATCTTTGAATTTTTACGTACAATAAGTTAATGTGCATTAAGTGTACATTTGGGGCTTTTCTGACCCTTTTTGGGCCCAAAAACTGAAAGTTTGAAAACTTAAAATCCCAAAAAAGGGAGTTAGAGTTTTCTGATTGCTTTGCCCAACGATCTTGTTCAACTGATTATAAAAGGAAATGTCTCTACCAAATTTGAAATAAATCGGACAAAAATTACGACCGCTAGAGTGCGAACACACATATATATATGTGTGTATATAAAGTTTTTAGAGACCCCTCAAAACGTGTTCAGGGGGTCACGTTAGTAACTTCTATGATGGTCCCGGGCTTAAGTCTCACCGTGCGGGTCATGATAATAGTTCACTTTTCCATAGAAAATTCTCTAATAACGAGATTAAATAAAATTTAAAAACTAAGGATCAAAATTAATGAAAACAGAATTTATTTATAGAATAAAAGGGTTTTACAGTATATCCGAAACCGTTTACTGGCAGGTTCATTGTGTATAACTTGTTCATTGGGAGTCTCCAGAAGCATATTATCCTATCTTATAATAAGTGTAACTTTTATTTCACACATTAAACAGTCAAACATTCATTAGAATCTCAAATTATTCCAAATTAATTTTTAGTGGTACGCATGAACACTGAATTGTAATGCAATAATTTGAAATTCACAACTTAGATTGCGTGGTACACCTACCTCAACCTCCCCTAAATTCTCTCCACCAGCGCGGCGAAACCCATGCGCATCATCTCAATACCTGCCAGGGTGTGTCAATCCCTTTTAAATTTGCATAGGTAATTCTAATGGATGTATTAGAATTATTATAAATCCTAATATATCTCCCAACTAATTTTTCACCCAACCTAACATCTGAATTTTCAAAATTGCACCCTATCATGTCAGAACAATATTCTTATCAAATAAAAACCAGCTTGATTAAATTTTTTTCGTATCGAATTAAGCTTTTAATTTCCCACATAAGCGTCCTGCGTGTAAAACTCGTTGTATGTTTTTTTTGTCATTTACTAGTGTTAAGTGAAAAACACCAGTAACACTAGTAACTGAAGTACTGTATATTTGAGATTATAAATGTTGCAAGATATGACAAAGACATTTTTAAAGAAACCAACCTATGTAAGAAATGATTTCTTGGGAAAAATTCGTAAAACAATTGGAGAAATAACAAAGTTGATTAAATTGAAAAAATTCCCAATATTGGTTTCATGAATTCTTTTTAGCGAATCTCCCCCATAGGAAAGAAGCTATTACCGTAGTCGGCATGGTAAGACCTAGGACCGGGACCATGATAACCTTTCGTTTTGAGGTCCCCAGACCCCAAAAACACCATTCGTTCGAAACCATTTCGCACGAAACACATATTTATGTGTCCGTGGGTGCGATAGCTCTCGTAAAAAAGTTCCGACTTTGATAAAATTTGAGACAAACGTGTAAAGCAACATTTATGACTTAAAGTTCGAAAACCAGACAGATCGACCCATCCAAAGTGGTATTTTGCTGGGAAGTTTGTACCCCAAAAATGGGGGTTTTGAAGTTTTTACATGAAATATTAAAAAAATAAAATTTTATTCTTTACAATTGTATTCAGCTTTAAAAAACACACAATGTAGTGTTTTGATCATTTCTCTACGTCAATTGGTTACAGAGATATTGAAAGTGCTAAACACAGTACGTTGTCCAATGCTAATCTTATGGAGAAAAAGAAAAAAATATATCTCGCTTATTTATGAACGTGTACTAACGAAACTTGGTATACGGCTTCATCTGGTTGTAATCTATTGTTATTAGCACAAAAAATAAATTTTCACCGATAACTCCCGTAGCACAAAACCTGCGTCCTCAGCCCCATGTTATTCTTATGGGGAATAAGTAAAATGTAATGTAAATGTAATGTATTAATTATGAACATTAATTAATAAAACTTGGTATCTGGCTTCACCTCATTGAGTTATATTGATATTTACATGAAAACAGACAATTTTTGTTCCTTTTTGCAGCAAACCTGCATACTCATCGCCAATGTTATTCTTATAGAGAATAATTCAAATTGCATATATCGATTATTTGTGAATATATTTTTATGAAACTTGGTATGCGGCTTTATGTGGTATTAAGACATATATTATGCATTGGAAATTCGCTGAGTACGCAGGTTTACTGCGACGGGGGTATTACAACCTTGTAACGAGTTTTTAGACGATTAATGACAACAATTACCAAAATGAAGAAATTGAAAATTATTGTAAATTTTAACCATAACTAAGCGTATTTTATGTTTTATATGTATTTATATCATATTAAAGATTCATTGTGTTGATCAATCTTTAATTCTGTAAGCGAATTTTTAAGTCAAAATTGTGAAAGTTTGGTAAATTGCAGGATTGATCCCAAGGACTCGGGAAAAATGGCAGTATTCCTAAAAGTTACCAGCAAACGAGATATAACGTAAAACATCCACCATAAGAAAAGCATGGGGATTGCCAAACGTCTGATTTGTTTATATTAAAACATGTGATTAATTGACTTTGTTTTCGAACTGACACGTAAAAATAGTAAACAAAATCAGAAGAGGCAGTGCATTGGAGCAAGGTTAGGGGCTATGGCCCCTTCAAGCCACTAGTATTAAATACACATACATTGTGTTATACTGTAACTTATGGATGGTGTTTTTGTATGGTGTATGTTAAAGTTGTAATTTTGACTAATTATGAACGATTTATCGACTCATAACAGGTTTCAAATTGTTATTTAAAATATATATGGAAGGTCAGATTTTGGTTTACGTAAAACTACAATCTTTGTCGGAAAACCCACTGGAAAGAGGAAGGTTACGTTTTAAGAAAGGGCAAGCTAGTCCTTCTAAATCCAAGGATTTACATGGGTCGCTGTGTCAGGCAATAATTTTGAAAAAATCCAAGAAGGAGGTATTTATAAAATATTAATAGCGATTACTTAATTTTTAAACGGTATTGCACAAATATAAAATATAAACACATGGTTATAAAGCAAGACAAATATTTGGGGTATCGAGTGCAACCCATGTATGATATAACATTTCTCATCAATGTAAGATCAATAAATAACCAGCTTTGTGAAAATCAATAGGGATCACAGTGTGTAAACTACTTTAGTCTCGTGGAAAATAAACTGATTAGCTCTGCAATGTTACAGTATATAACACAGTTATAACATCTTACAGCATTACACATCATCTACTGACAATTTAAATATCAACTTGGCGAAAGAGAAAATCAGCCTGGGAGGGGGTGTGTAGCCCTCTATTTTCTAGTGGATCAAGAGTTATGTTTCAGTGACTCATTTTTCTCGGTGAATTGTCCATGGATTAGAAACGTTGTCTGGTGGGCCTAAAACCCGTGGATCAGAAAATAACCCGTTGTTCTCTGACAATTCTTAAAGTAAATAAGATTTGGATAGTATTTAGTTAACAGAAGCTCTACTGTACGTGTATTCACACGTAGTTGTCTTAAACCTTCAATAAATAGACAGATGATAGCCACGTACACCGACACCAGTTGCAGTTGTGGTGAGCTGACAAGCTAAGTCCACTCCGCATCACCCATCCAGTCGTGTAGGAGGTGCCAACAGGTGCAGGAGTTGCAGCCCGGTCAGCAGATGTGGATGCACCTGCCGCTGTTGCAGTTCGCAGTTGCAGCTGACCTGCATCTCTGCTTTCTACGTCTCTTCCACAATCTTTTGAATAGGGGACTCATATATTACAGTAACGGTAATTTATTCGGACACAAATATATTACTCTATAAAATTTTAACACAATAATTAAAGGGTGCAGTCAGTTTGTGTATGTGTTGAAATTATTGTTGAAACAAAGACTGTTATGGAAGACAATTTGTAAAATTCCAAATTAATAGTCTTATGAAAACACAGTCTGTCCGAATACAAAATGGATGCTTCCATAAAACCGGAAAAGACTACAATGTTTTAGTTTGACCTAGTAACAAGTTTGACGGGTGAATTGAACTAGTAACAGTAGCGGTGGGCCCGTGGTGACGCTCAGGGACCACGCAATATAGAAACGAGTGGATTGCAACATTAGTAGTAGCGGTGGCCCGGTAATGACGCTCAGGGACCACGCAATATAGAAACGGGTGGATTGCAACAATAGTAGTAGCGGTGGCCCGGTAATGACGCTCAGGGACCACGCAATATACAAACGGGTGGATTGCAACATTAGTAGTAGCGGTGGCCCGGTAATGACGCTCAGGGACCACGCAATATACAAACGGGTGGATTGCAACATTAGTAGTAGCGGTGGCCCGGTGGTGACGCTCAGGGACCAGACAATATAGAAACGGGTGAATTAAACTATTAGCAGTAGCGGTGGCCGGGTAGTGACGCTCAGGGACCACGCAATATAGAAACGGGTGGATTGCAACATTAGCAGTAGCGGTAGCCCGGTAGTGACGCTCAGAGACCAGACAATATAGAAACGGGTGAATTGAACTAGTAACAGTAGCGGTGGGCCCGTGGTGATGCTCAGGGACCACGCAATATAGAAACGGGTGGATTGCACCAGGAACAGTAGCGGTGGCCCGGTAGTGACCCTAAGGGACCACACAATATAGAAACGGGAAGATTGCACCAGTAGCAGTAGCGGTGGCCTGGTGGTTACGCTCAGGGACCACACAATATAGAAACGGGTGCATTGCACCAGGAGCAGGAGCGGTGGCCTGGTGGTTACGCTCAGGGACCACACAATATAGAAACGGGTGCATTGCACCAGGAGCAGGAGCGGTGGCCTGGTGGTTACGCTCAGGGACCACACAATATAGAAACGGGTGGATTGCACCAGGAGCAGGAGCGGTGGCCTGGTGGTTACGCTCAGGGATCACACAATATAGAAACAGGTGCATTGCACCAGGAGCAGGAGCGGTGGCCTGGTGGTTACGCTCAGGGACCACACAATATAGAAACGGGTGCATTGTACCAGGAGCAGGAGCGGTGGCTTGGTGGTTACGCTCAGGGACCACACAATATAGGAACGGGTTCATTGTACCAGGAGCAGGAGCGGTGGCCAGGTGGTTACGCTCAGGGACCACACAATATAGAAACGGGTGGATTGCATCAGGAGCAGGAGCGGTGGCCTGGTGGTTACGCTCAGGGACCACACAATATAGAAACGGGTGGATTGCACCAGGAGAAGGAGCGGTGGCCTGGTGGTTACGCTCAGGGACCACACAATATAGAAACGGGTGCATTGCACCAGGAGCAGGAGCGGTGGCCTGGTGGTTACGCTCAGGGACCACGCAATATAGAAACGGGTGGATTGCAACATTAGCAGTAGCGGTAGCCCGGTAGTGACGCTCAGAGACCAGACAATATAGAAACGGGTGAATTGAACTAGTAACAGTAGCGGTGGGCCCGTGGTGATGCTCAAGGACCACGCAATATAGAAACGGGTGGATTGCACCAGGAACAGTAGCGGTGGCCCGGTAGTGACCCTAAGGGACCACACAATATAGAAACGGGAAGATTGTACCAGGAGCAGGAGCGGTGGCCTGGTGGTTACGCTCAGGGACCACACAATATAGAAACGGGTGCATTGCACCAGGAGCAGGAGCGGTGGCCTGGTGGTTACGCTCAGGGACCACACAATATAGAAACGGGTGCATTGCACCAGGAGCAGGAGCGGTGGCCTGGTGGTTACGCTCAGGGACCACACAATATAGAAACGGGTGGATTGCACCAGGAGCAGGAGCGGTGGCCTGGTGGTTACGCTCAGGGACCACACAATATAGAAACGGGTGCATTGCACCAGGAGCAGGAGCGGTGGCCTGGTGGTTACGCTCAGGGACCACACAATATAGAAACGGGTGCATTGTACCAGGAGCAGGAGCGGTGGCTTGGTGGTTACGCTCAGGGACCACACAATATAGGAACGGGTTCATTGTACCAGGAGCAGGAGCGGTGGCCTGGTGGTTACGCTCAGGGACCACACAATATAGAAACGGGTGGATTGCATCAGGAGCAGGAGCGGTGGCCTGGTGGTTACGCTCAGGGACCACACAATATAGAAACGGGTGGATTGCACCAGGAGCAGGAGCGGTGGCCTGGTGGTTACGCTCAGGGACCACACAATATAGAAACGGGTGCATTGCACCAGGAGCAGGAGCGGTGGCCTGGTGGTTACGCTCAGGGACCACACAATATAGAAACGGGTGAATTAAACTATTAGCAGTAGCGGTGGCCGGGTAGTGACGCTCAGGGACCACGCAATATAGAAACGGGTGGATTGCAACATTAGCAGTAGCGGTAGCCCGGTAGTGACGCTCAGAGACCAGACAATATAGAAACGGGTGAATTGAACTAGTAACAGTAGCGGTGGGCCCGTGGTGATGCTCAGGGACCACGCAATATAGAAACGGGTGGATTGCACCAGGAACAGTAGCGGTGGCCCGGTAGTGACCCTAAGGGACCACACAATATAGAAACGGGAAGATTGTACCAGGAGCAGGAGCGGTGGCCTGGTGGTTACGCTCAGGGACCACACAATATAGAAACGGGTGCATTGCACCAGGAGCAGGAGCGGTGGCCTGGTGGTTACGCTCAGGGACCACACAATATAGAAACGGGTGCATTGCACCAAGAGCAGGAGCGGTGGCCTGGTGGTTACGCTCAGGGACCACACAATATAGAAACGGGTGGATTGAACCAGGAGCAGGAGCGGTGGCCTGGTGGTTACGCTCAGGGACCACACAATATAGAAACGGGTGCATTGCACCAGGAGCAGGAGCGGTGGCCTGGTGGTTACGCTCAGGGACCACACAATATAGAAACGCGTGCATTGTACCAGGAGCAGGAGCGGTGGCTTGGTGGTTACGCTCAGGGACCACACAATATAGGAACGGGTTCATTGTACCAGGAGCAGGAGCGGTGGCCTGGTGGTTACGCTCAGGGACCACACAATATAGAAACGGGTGGATTGCATCAGGAGCAGGAGCGGTGGCCTGGTGGTTACGCTCAGGGACCACACAATATAGAAACGGGTGGATTGCACCAGGAGCAGGAGCGGTGGCCTGGTGGTTACGCTCAGGGACCACACAATATAGAAACGGGTGCATTGCACCAGGAGCAGGAGCGGTGGCCTGGTGGTTACGCTCAGGGACCACACAATATAGAAACGGGTGAATTAAACTATTAGCAGTAGCGGTGGCCGGGTAGTGACGCTCAGGGACCACGCAATATAGAAACGGGTGGATTGCAACATTAGCAGTAGCGGTAGCCCGGTAGTGACGCTCAGAGACCAGACAATATAGAAACGGGTGAATTGAACTAGTAACAGTAGCGGTGGGCCCGTGGTGATGCTCAGGGACCACGCAATATAGAAACGGGTGGATTGCACCAGGAACAGTAGCGGTGGCCCGGTAGTGACCCTAAGGGACCACACAATATAGAAACGGGAAGATTGTACCAGGAGCAGGAGCGGTGGCCTGGTGGTTACGCTCAGGGACCACACAATATAGAAACGGGTGCATTGCACCAGGAGCAGGAGCGGTGGCCTGGTGGTTACGCTCAGGGACCACACAATATAGAAACGGGTGCATTGCACCAGGAGCAGGAGCGGTGGCCTGGTGGTTACGCTCAGGGACCACACAATATAGAAACGGGTGGATTGCATCAGGAGCAGGAGCGGTGGCCTGGTGGTTACGCTCAGGGACCACACAATATAGAAACGGGTGGATTGCACCAGGAGCAGGAGCGGTGGCCTGGTGGTTACGCTCAGACACCACACAATATAGAAACGGGTGCATTGCACCAGGAGCAGGAGCGGTGGCCCGATGGTGACGCTCAGAAACTACGCAATATAGAAACGGATGTATATGTTTGGATGGTCTACCTGGTAGCAGTATCAATGGCCTGGTGTTGTCGGCCACGCGGTATATGTTTGGATGGACTGCCCGGGAGCAGCAGTAATGTCCTGGTGGTGTCGGTCAGGGACCACGCGGTATATGTTTGGATGGACTGCCCGGTAGCAGTGGCAGAGTCCCGCTCAGTGACTCACCGCTGCCGTTGCTCAAGAGGTGGAGGCAGAGGTGAGAACGCCCAATCCCATGGTCCACTGGGCATTGCCAAACCTGCCTTGCATCACGTCACGCCCTTATCGCCGACTACCAGCAAATTATGTGCTTATCTAGTGACAGATTGAGTCCAAAACGCCCTGTCCTCAGCCAAGGGTTCGGCTTACTGATGTTCTACATGAAAGTAAGCTATTGTTGCACTGTTTGTATAACTACCGTATGTTGCGTCATGAGCAGTTTATCAAACGAACGTAGTTCCAAAAAATGCATACGACATTAACACATTCTATGCTCCATTACTTTACTGTAAACCAATGCAACTCTCGTAAAATATTTTATGACTACATATCGCTACCCATGATAGAAAAGTGAGAGATGTTCTTTTACAAAGATCAAGTCTATGTCTCAGTGTTACCGACATTATAATGCAGCTAAATTATTCTTTTAGTATACTTAATGTATTTTAAATCTTTTTTAGTTTTTAACAATATTTAAAATATCCTAATTAATAGGTCCAATAATTTTAAATACAAATTGAATAGTGTTATTGCATTAACAACTAACATAAATGCTGATACATAGTAAAAACGCCAATCATTATTTTACAAATTTGAAATTTAACTATATTAACTTAATTTCAAAACTTAATACAAGTTGCATAATATCAAAAGACTAGAGATAATTTATTTTCTTTAAACAGTTTATGTATATTTTTTCACAAAGTCAAAAGAGGTATGTTGTGATATTTTGTAAATTGTTGACTTTTCCGGGCCATTTCAACCACTTTGTGTTCCATAAATTTGCCTATTACCATTTCGGTAGGCATCAGGCTTATCACTGTTACGGTTTACCATAGGTATTTTACCATTACAGTTTACAACAGGTCTGGCTACACGGGCAGTATTTTTATTATACCCATGAGGATAGCCAGGTTAGTTAAGGTCATTAAAGGTTGTGTACATCATTGCAGTATTAAAATTGGTTTGACAGGGTTTCTTGGCGAACTTAGTCAATGTTGGTCTCAGAAATTTTCGATTTCTAAGTACGAAATCACCCCTTTCATTTATGATATTGTAATCCCGAGGGTATCCCCTTTTGTGTTTGCATTGGGTATACCCCAGGAGGAGTTGTGTTGCCAAATTCACCTTAGTATATTATAGATGTAGAAAATGTATACTTATAGTTTTACTTTATTTCCAATTTGTGGCTATAGATTTTATCATCAAAATATATTCTCTGATTCTCTGATTGGGCCTGATGATAACCGGTGTAACTGGTTGAAATCGATCGCCTTGTGCCATCTTTTGTGTATATTTTACCGTCTCGTATCTAAGTTTTGAATGAATGAATGAAAATAATTTTTTATTTGTCACAAACTTTAAGTTTGCAAACATCATGTGACAGACATAAAAATACTAGCAAGCAAGTAGACATAATTATAGAACATACATTTATAGATATTTTAACATTAATCTTGCAATTACCTTATTCCAACACCATTAAAATACAATCAAACATTTAGTTTGCAACAAATGAATTAGGAGCCTCCTAGGCAGAGCCAGTAATGAGACTTGCATCACAACTAAATACAGTAATATAAATGGCTACAAAATGGTTTAGTTACAAAAATATTATAACAATAAGTTTATATATTATAACTTTCAATTTACAAACAAGTACCTATGAGACAACTATAATAATAAATAACATCACTACTTTAAAATAATGTTTATGTATGATTAAATTTAAATCTATTTCCAGATAGCCTTTTATCCCCAATAAATTAAAAAACAATCTGAAATAAGTAACCAATGATTTGTTGAGTCATTAACCAGGATTTTAGTTACTTACAATGCTGAGCATGTGTGTTTCTATGAACAATATAGCCTGAAGTAAGATTAAACATGCGTCGTGCATTGAAATTAAAAAAATTGTGTATACAATGTGAGTTTGGGTTTGTAACTGAATTAAAATTATTTCTGAGATTGTACCTCAATATCTGCACCGAGTTATATTCATTGCTACATTTTTTGTAAAATAAACTTAGAATTTTGAAAACATAAATGACGAAGTGGTGGAATTCTGAGTGTAGTAAACAAAAGCCAAGAATGTTCAAGTCGGTTCTTTTTTTAAATAACTCAAATAATATTTTGTTGTAAAGTGACAATAGGTTGAATCGTTGGAAGGTAGATTCCGCCCCAGCAACTCAACCCATATCCCAATCTTAAACTAACTAAAGAATGATAAACATACAGAAGAACTTTTTGAGGACAAAAATTCTTCATTAAATAAAATTTGTGAAGTGTACTGACTAATTTTCTTCGAAGCTTCGATACATATCCTTTCCAAGAGAGATTTGAGTTTATTAATAGACCAAGGTATTTAATTTCTGTTACATTTCCAAAAGTAGGACATCTACAAGCCCCTCAGCAAAGTACAGTATAAGTGTAAATATACTTTTTAGTGTTGTGAGACGTAGTTTATTTATCCTATTTAACAAACAAACGGTGAGATTGTAAGACCCTGCCATATTCAGCCGCATTTAATGACGGGGCAGAGAGTTTTCCTTATGGCGATTGCTGCCTGATGAAAACAAGCAAGGTTGAACACATTTCCTAGGATTATCACCAAATTTATAATGATACCAACACAGTTCGCCTTGATCTTTCCCTGTCTTATAGGAGGGAGGACATTGCCTGGGCTCTTACTTTGCCGGTAAGTTGCATTTATTATTACAACCACCAGCGAACCAACAGTAAGTCCATAATAACTGCAGTGTTTGCAGTTTGTGTAAGTCCATCAAGCGAGTTCACTTACCTGTTTCTCCAAGATAGCTACGCGGTCGACATCCGTAGATTTTTTAATAGCCTCTTGTGCACAAATATTACCATCAACAGCTGAAATTTCAGCTATTTTGTCTCCTAGTCTTGCTAAATCATCAGGGGAATCAGTTTGAGAAGCAGCTAATACAGTACGAATCTGAGATTTGGCAATTGTTCCATAAAATTACTTTCAAGAAATTATCAGTTTCCTGCGTTCCCACCAAGGTACTCATTTCACGTAGAAGAGTGGATGGCTTTTATCTCAAAGAAAAACTTCATTTGTCGGTTTTTTTAGTGTGACGTGTTCCGAGACCTCATATTCTGAACATTATCTTTGCTTCAAGTTCGAGTAAGGGGATGAGGGTAGAGGTTTTGCAATGAAATCTGGGAGAAGGCTAGCAGCTTCCCTATCCAGGGAACTCATTACCTTACTCATTACTCATTATTAGTTGTATTTGGTGGTTTCCTTTGAAATACCATGTATGGAAAACTGATATTCAATTAGATGAAACCATAATGAAACATTTTAGGGCCAGAAAGGTGGTATTGTCATTTGAATTCTTGGTATTTGTGATTCTTCAGATGAATTAGGTTCTGTGTTTGACGAAGACGATTATAGGCCATTCATTGTAGTAGTGATTTATTCATAAAAATAACAGGAATTAAGGGGTCACCAAATAAGGATATTACCTTATAATCAATATTTAAATATGGATTATTAATATCTTATGGCGAATTAAAGTAAACATGATTTGAAATAAAAATAAGAAATAATACAGTATTGAAAAATTTTAATAATTGAAAAAATCAATCATGAACAAAAATAAAACATTTAATCAGATAAAAACAACAATCATGTGATTACATATAATGGTAAAGACTTAGTGGCAAAGTCTACTTTAGCCACACATACACAATCAATAAATTATTTTTTCATTTACGAGGTACGGTATATGTATAGAAAATCTAGTAACTATATTTTTTTCAGAAATGACGACCCAAATCTTCTTTATTTATGGCAATTTGCCTCGTTATCACTTTACACTCAACCTTGTGAGAAAACGGTGCTCAAAAGATTGCTCAAATTATTGTGGAAGCTTGTGATGAGGATGTTGGAGAAACAAGTCATCCTGCCTCCCATGACATACAAGAGTATGATTCTGAAGAATCTAATAGACATCTAATAAGGAAAAATGTGCTCAAAAGATTGCTCAAAGTATCATGGAAGATTGTGATGAGGATACTGGAGAAACCAGTCGTCCTGCTTCCCATGACATACAAGAGTATGATTCAAAAGAATCTAATATACATCTAATAGAGAAAACTGTGCTCAAAAGATTGCTCAAAGTATCATGGAAGATTGTGATGAGGATACTGGAGAAACCAGTCGTCCTGCTTCCCATGACATACAAGAGTATGATTCTGAAGAATCTAATATACATCTAATAGAGAAAACTGTGCTCAAAAGATTGTTCAAAGCATCATGGAAGATTGTGATGAGGATACTGGAGAAACCAGTCGTCCTGCTTCCCATTACATACAAGAGTATGATTCTGAAGAATCTAATATACATCTAATAGATAAAACTGTGCTCAAAAGATTGTTCAAAGCATCATGGAAGATTGTGATGAGGATACTGGAGAAACCAGTCGTCCTGCTTCCCATGACATACAAGAGTATGATTCTGAAGAATCTAATAGACATCTAATAGAGAAAACTGTGCTCAAAAGATTGCTCAAAGCATCATGGAAGATTGTATGATTCTGAAGAATCTAATATACATCACACACACACACACACACACACACACACACACACACACACACACACACACACACCGCACAGTGGTTTTAAAAGGGAATGTCCCTCTTCCCCCCAGGGTTAGGCGGATTGTAGGACTGAAGATCCCAGATCAACGTGGCGTCTCTCCAGCGCCGAGGGCAAATTAGTCTCCTCAGCGCCGAGGCCATAAATTATCAAAGGGTCTGCTCAGTGATGCAGAAGTGACGAGGGTTAATATCCCCTCTTTTAAAATGCCGGGCTCAATGAGTTTAATCGGTGAAGGAGTAAATATTTGTCATATTTTGATTAAACTAAAAATGCAATTTCACTAGAAATGAGAACAGTGTCAATATTGCATGGGCCAGTGTCAAAAAAATTAAATGCTATTTTAATTTTGTATGTATCGCATAATCTAATGAATATATTTATTAAATTAACTCCTTTATTATACTTAGGTTGTGTAAAGTATGTATTAGTTTTTCAAAATTTGTTGTGCATAATTTGGTTTATGTAACAGTGATTAAATAAAAAAACAAAGCCAGAAGGCCGCTTTTTATATTACTGGACTTGATTTGTAATGTTAAACCAAATCATTCTAGTAATATATAAGTGATATATATATAAGTAATATATAAGTCTACATAGTCATTCAAGATTAACTTCGAGCATCTCAAAAGTACTAGAGTCGGTAAGCTTATTTAAAATTCATTATGTTACTTTAGAATTCGAGGCGTATCATGTCTGCAATGAAAAGTTTGCAAAATTTTCGTCATTCCAGTGCTGATCTTCTACAACGCTCAGTTGGGCACACGCCATTACCATGATTCGTTGCTGTTGTGAATTCCAATTCGGCTGTCAAAACTGTCAGATTATGCCAGGTAGCCCGCTCGACGCTGAGGAGACGCGGCGAAGAGGATTCTCGGGGCTGGGGAGACAGAATCACCGAGCAAGGGTGGGTTGTAACATATTTTGGTGATGCTTGACTCAGGGTTCCCTCCCTAGCCCTCATTAGTCCTGGGATCCTCAGTCAAGCCTCGAAAAACAGGTATACGGCACTCGGGCCTCCGCCTCTACCTGCGAGGAGCGGAGAACCGCTGGGACTAGGCTGTTCTCGCCGGCCCTGCCTATCTCCTACTTGATAATTAGTTTGACGCTCATAGTTGTGTTATAGTATTTGTATTGCAAATATTAGACTGAAACTTAAGTTTTTCTGCAAGTCTTAAAATAGCTATATTAACACAAATATTGCTTTGATGTTTCATTTGGACGGTTGCAGTTTGTGGATAAAAACTGCCTGTGGAAATAGGTACCACTTATACGCGGGATTATACTATATTTCTTTCTTAAATTTAATTCTAAAAAAACATTAAAATAATTTAAAAGCATGCCGTAAATAGGTCAGCAATTATCTCAAATAGGAATCTTGAAAAACGAATTTGACTTTTAAACGAGTTCGCACGCAGCACGCTGACGTTAGGGAAGCAAATTCAATTTAAAACTTTAAAATAATCAAATAATCAAATAACAGTAATTTTGTGCAAAATGGAAAACATTTCATTTGTTGGCTGTTCTGATCTACCTCGTTATGTTTAAATGCAGTATTGGGATAAGGTTAGGAGGAGGCACCATCTGGATCAAAAGTCGGTTTGGGGGTATGTTTCGGGGTTTGTGAATTAGGTGTTTTGATCGACCCTCAAATCATTGGTGAATTTGGATACGGCCGTCTTATTGGGGGATTTAACATTTGAAAAAGCTATTTTTCAAACTTAGCTGTTTTATCAATCCCAATACTCCCATACGCATCCAACCTTCCACATTTATAATACCAGTTAGTAAGATATATTATTTGTATCTATGAAAACATAAATGAAAATCTGTCTTAACTGCAGTGAAAAACAACAAACTACCTACACAAGGAAGAAATACAGGCTAGGTCCTACAGCCATTAGTTAATCAATAATTTTCAATTACAGAAAAATGTAAGAGACCCAAGGTGTGAGGTGTTATTGGTGCCCCTTGTCAACCTCATCAATCTCGATGACGATCCCAAGAGCGAGGCTTGACCGAGGGTCCCCGCTCGACTCCTCATTAGTGCTGGGATCCTCAGTCAAGCCTCACCAAAACAGGTAAATAATTCAAAGGTCAATTTTAACCCGGGGATCTTCAGTTCGTCTACCGGGTTTGGTGGCGACATTCTGAATATTCTTTTATTGACCATTGTTGCCTCATCCCATGATGAGTAACCTACACACCAAGTTTAGTGAAATGTATTAGTAATCAAGGGAGAAATTATATCATTTTATTTTCTATAATAATAACATTGAACGAGATACTGCGTTTATCGCGAAGTGAAAGTTCAAATTTGCTCTGCAACCATTAGTCGTAGAATAATAATTCTAAATGCTTATGTATTTAGTTGTATGATATTTTTTGAATGGTGAATGGGAATCAAAATCGGACAATCAGTGTGGTCTATGTCCGTAATCATCCATACAGACAGGCAGACATCATCTCAAAAATAAATTTCTTGTGTTGAGGGAGAACAATAGTTCCACCGGTAATCTAAAATGATACCCCCGTAGCAGCAAAACTGCATACTCAGCGAATTTCCAATGCATATTAATTTATATTAATACCACATAAAGCCACATACCAAGTTTCATCAATATACATTCATACATAAATAAACGATTTATGACATTTTAATTATTCTCCATAAGAATAACATGGCGGCTGAGTATGCAGGTTTGCTGAAATAAGGAACACTAAAAATGGGCTTTTATACAAATATCAATATAACTCAACTAGGTAAAGCCACATACCAAGTTCTATTAATTTATGATCATAATTAAAGGAGATAACACGTTAATTATTCTCCATAAGAATAACATGGGGCTGAGCATGCAGGTTTGCTGCTACGGCAACTATCGGGATAAAAAATGGGTTTTTGTGCAAATATCAAAATACCATAATGAAATGAAGCAATATACCAAGTTTCGTCAGGATAAGTTGATAAATAAGCGAGATATACAATTTTTCTTATCCTCCATAAGAATAACATTGGACAACGTACTGTGTTTAGCACTGTCAATATCTCAGTAACCAATTGACGTAGAGCAATGATTAAAAATCAAATTGCGCGTCTTTTTAAGCTGATTCCAATGGGGAAAAATAACATTTTACTTTTTCAAAACTTGTATGTAAAAAACTCAAAAAACCCATTTTTGGGGTACAAACCCCCCCCCCCAAAATACCCCTTCGGATAGCTCGATCAGTCTGGTTTTCGAACTTAAAGTCATAAATGCTGCTTTACATGTTTGTACCAAATTTCATCAAAATCGGACCTTTTTTACGAGAGTTATTGCACCCACGGGCACATATATGTATATATATATATATATATATATATATATATATATATATATATATATATATATATATCGTTTATTTATGTATATATATATACAGTTTCGAACGAATGGCGTTTTTGGGGTCTGGGGACCTCAAATCGAAAAGTTATCATGGTCCCGGGCCTAGGTCTTACCATGCCGACTATGGTAATAGCTTCTTCCCTATAGGAGAAATTCGCTAATACTTTTACTAAAACAATACTTTAAACATATACTGTGTGTAGGAGGAGTGAGTTAAAAGGTATTAAAATAAGATATATGACACAGGACCTATAAACATATACCCTAATCATAGGGCTTTGCGTTGTTATTATATGAGAGTGTAATTTTACTTTCTTCATCGAGAACTATTCCATATTAGTAATCATCCAGTAGTATACTGAGAATGATGACTGTTAATACGGTATAGTTGTAAGTCACTTATACAAAACTAAAGCTAGACTAATAACCTGAATATATAACAAAGCCTAAGAAGTCCGATAAATACGTTTTGCCCCAATGATCTAGCACATTGACTAATCTATCGCGACACCGACAATCAAATTGGTCAACGATGATCAGGTGGCAAGTTTGTCTACCTTTTTTAAACCACTGGCAACACCTAACTGCAGTAGGCTCTATCGGTATTTTAATACGACGTGCAGTTCTATGCCTGACCATTGCCCGACATGGTCCGCTGGTTTTACGTAAAAATTATAATTTGTATCGACATGAATATCACTATAACACTATTATTGATTATGAAAGACACCGACACATGTTTGAGCATATTTCAAGGGAATTACGAAGGAACTATCAGTGTAGACTTTGCTATGTTGATAAGACCATTTGATAGTCTGCAGCAACAGTCTCCACATTACACAGTTTCCACGAGGACGTGCGCCGGCGCTGCTGTGCAAGCTGCAGTAAACTGGCCGCTAACCTCATCCTGACGAGCTGTCAAAACATGTTTTCTGCTGCGGGGCTTGTTTAGTCTGGCTCTTAAATAAACTGTCACTGCAATGAATTTTAAGTTTGTTCATGACAATATTGGTAATCAAGAGTTTAATATCAGCCAGCAGCCTAATTATATTATGCCAGCAGGAAACACCGATTTTAATCTATCGACCTTTGTACACGGGAAATACTTCGAATGTATATAATTTTTAAACTGTATGAAGATTTGTATGAATAAAACTCAAAATACTTTTTGTTTCATGCAATAAAAATATGTATCTATTCATTTTTCTAACCTTTGTCATTCTATCAATGGGCCTAATAATGATTGGTATGACGTATGACGTATGGCCACTATCAAAAATAACTGTTAGATCATCTATTGCTACTGATTTTTCATCCACCTGTATTATTCATAGATTTTTCAAATTCAAATTATGGAGAGTAATGGGACCAATCATAATAACTGCACCAACAGAGGAAATCGCAAACAACTCTAACAACAAAGCCGCTACTGCACAAACGGTATTTACATTTTTATTCAGATTGCTTTAGTAGTGGATTAGGTTGCCTATACAAGTGGCTCCAGTTGCTGGAATTTGATAAAAAATTTTTTCTGTTACCCAGTTTGAAAAGGCCCTATTCATTTACATTGCGTTGCCACTCCAGTACAAAATATATTTACATTATGCTTGAAACATCTATACTTTTGATGTGCTGTGTTTTGTAAGTTTATCAAAAGCTATTAATTGATTTAGGCACTAATTGATTTCTATTCCTCCGTAAAATTAAAATTGGAACTTCGAAAAAATATGGGGCGAAATCCTGAAGGGGATTTTAAATACCCCCGTAGCAGCAAACCTGCGTACTCAGCGAATTTCCAATGCATATATATGCAACTTAATACTACATAAAGCAACATACCAAGTTTCATCAACATTCATTAATAAATAAACGATTTATGACATTTTAATTATTCTACATAAGAATAACATGGCGGCTGAGTACGCAGGTTTGCTGAAGCAAGGAACACAAAGAATGGGGTTTTATAGAAATATCAATATAGCTCAAGTAGGTAAAGCCACATACCAAATTTTACTAATTTATGTTCATAATTAAGGGAGATAACATGTTACTTATTCTCCATAAGAATAACATGTGGGATGAGTACGCAGGTTTGCTGCTACGGGAACTATCGGCCAAAAAATGTTTTTTAGTGCAAATATCAATAGACCACAATGATATGAAGCAATATACCAAGTTTCGTCAGAGTAAGTTGATAAATAAGCGAGATATACAATTTTTCTTATTCTCCATAAGAATAACATTGGACAACGTACTGTGTTTAGCACTTTCGATATCTCTGGAACCCTTTGACGTAGAGCAATGATCAAAACACCAAATTGTGCTTATTTTTAAGCTGATTCTAATGGAAAAAACTAAAATTGACTTTAAAAAAATTATACGTAAAAAACTAGAATAAAAACCTTTTTGGGTGTAAAACCCTCCCAAAATACCCCTTTGGATAGGTCGATATGTCTGGTTTTCGAACTTAAAGTCATAAATGCTGCTTTACACGTTTCTACCAAATTTCGTCAAAATCGGATTATTTTTACGAGAGTTATCGTGCTCACGGACACACACACACACACACACACACACACACACACACACACACACACACACACACACACACATATATATATATACAGTTTTGAACAAATGGTGTTTTTGGCATCTGGGGACCTCAAAACGAAAAGTTATCATGGTCTCGTGCCTAGGTCTTACCATGCCGACTGCGGCAACACCTTCTTCCCTATAGGGGAAATTCGCTAAAAACCCCAAAAGACACGGCTAAGAGGATATAGGAGTTACGAGTCATACCAAACTTTAACAAATTATGACAAAACTATTATTTTAGTGAACCTACATGTATATATTTGTACTTTTACAAATGAAAGTCACCAGCAAACTCAAGAATTGTTTAGTACTATAGCTACTGTGAATGTGTCTTGTTATATGTTAACTGTCCTCAGCATATTGGGCATCGTGAGTAATAACCAAATATAAATATGCGTATCGTAACAATAATATTCAGTTTATTTTGTTAGATGTATTTATTAGGTATTAAAAATATAGTTAATATATGTGGTAGGTTTTGTGATTTAGGAAAACTTGTAAGACTACTAGTATTCTATAGCCTTGTACTTGATCTAGACTTTGCACCAGGTTAAGACTACTTTATAGACTAACAGCGAGTCCTCACTTAACTGTAAGTATAACTATGAGGCGATACATATGTATAATGTATTCTTAAAAAATATGCCAAACAATTCGCTATATTTTTCACCAAAGCAAATATTAAATGGAAGCATCGGCTCTCGACTACCATTCTTTACATCCCGCAGTTCTTCTGTACGTCTGAGTTTCACGTTGTTTGTGTATTAAATCGAATTAGCTGTACAATTTAGGAGAGTTATGGAACTCTACCTCAGAGGAAATCGTTTTTAAAGAGGCTATTTTCGTAACTTAAGACAATTTTAAATGTGTAGTGGAAAGCTGCACAAATTGCATTGCTAAATTTGGAGTTTTATTTTAAAAGTTGTAATTTTGTTCGTGTAAACGCATATTTAATTATCATAAAGTGTTTGGCACTTTAAAATTAGGACATCTGCACGCTTTTCGGAAAAATATCTCGAAGTAGTCCAATCCCATTAAAGCTAATAACGAAAACAACATTTATATGAAACTCCATGCAAGGTCTTTGTATTCAATATTTCCCTCTTAGTTTAGTGATAAATAAATGTATTTAAATTATTACCAGTGAAGTGTCCATAGTAATTTGAATTTCCTGCACCAAATGCAAATTTTTTCCTTGTAAACCTTCCACCAATTTACTGCATACTATTTTGGAAATAGTGAAACGCAAAATTAAATACCCCCGTTGCAGCAAACCTGCGTACTCTGCGAATTTCCAATGCATAAGATATGTCATAATACCGAATTGAGCCCAATACCAAGTTTCATAAAAATAAAATCACAATACCCCCGTCGCAGCAAACCTGAGTACTCAGAGAATTTCCAATGCATGCATATGTTTCTCACTACCACATAAAGCCACTTACAAATATTCATAAAAATATATGAATAAATAAGTGATCTATAGCATTTTCTTTATTCTCCATAAGAATAAAATTAGGGCTGAGTACGCAGGCTTGCTGAAACAAGGAACACAAAATACTAAGGAACTCAACCAGGTGAAGCAACATTCTAAGTTTTATTAATTTATCTTCATAATTAAGGGAGGTATACAACTTTACTTACTCTCCATAAGAATAACGTGGGGGCTGAGTATGCAGGTTTGCTGCTACTGGGATAATCAAGAAAAAATCAATTGTTCGTGCAAATATCAATATACCAGTACCACGTGAAGCCACATACCAAGTTTCATCAATATACATTCATAAATAATCGAGATATCAAAGTTTATTTATTCTCCATAAGGAAAACATTGGGCAACGTACTGTCTTTAGCAGTTTGAATATCTCTGCAACGGTTGGACGTAGAATCACAATTTAAACACCAAAATGATTGTTTTGTAGGGCTGAATCGATTGGTAAAAGCAAATGTGAAGTTTACATTAAAACAAGTTAGCACGCAGCACGCTGACGTGAGGGAAGTGAATTTCCACAGACAAAATTTTAAAACTCGGAATCAGTGTAAAAACAAACCGTTATTCCAATTTGTATTGAAATCTGAAAACATTGATTTTTTGGCTGTTCTGATGCTCCTGGTTTTATTTACCTGCAATGCTGGGAATACAATTTTGCCCATTATAAAGTTAGGAGAGGGTCCAGTCAGGATTGAAAGTAGACGTGAGGTTGCTGAGGATATAGAAACGGGTGGATTGCACCAGGAGCAGGAGCGGTGGCCTGGTGGTTACGCTCAGGGACCACACAATATAGAAACGGGTGCATTGCACCAGGAGCAGGAGCGGTGGCCTGGTGGTTACGCTCAGGGACCACACAATATAGAAACGGGTGAATTAAACTATTAGCAGTAGCGGTGGCCGGGTAGTGACGCTCAGGGACCACGCAATATAGAAACGGGTGGATTGCAACATTAGCAGTAGCGGTAGCCCGGTAGTGACGCTCAGAGACCAGACAATATAGAAACGGGTGAATTGAACTAGTAACAGTAGCGGTGGGCCCGTGGTGATGCTCAGGGACCACGCAATATAGAAACGGGTGGATTGCACCAGGAACAGTAGCGGTGGCCCGGTAGTGACCCTAAGGGACCACACAATATAGAAACGGGAAGATTGTACCAGGAGCAGGAGCGGTGGCCTGGTGGTTACGCTCAGGGACCACACAATATAGAAACGGGTGCATTGCACCAGGAGCAGGAGCGGTGGCCTGGTGGTTACGCTCAGGGACCACACAATATAGAAACGGGTGCATTGCACCAAGAGCAGGAGCGGTGGCCTGGTGGTTACGCTCAGGGACCACACAATATAGAAACGGGTGGATTGAACCAGGAGCAGGAGCGGTGGCCTGGTGGTTACGCTCAGGGACCACACAATATAGAAACGGGTGCATTGCACCAGGAGCAGGAGCGGTGGCCTGGTGGTTACGCTCAGGGACCACACAATATAGAAACGCGTGCATTGTACCAGGAGCAGGAGCGGTGGCTTGGTGGTTACGCTCAGGGACCACACAATATAGGAACGGGTTCATTGTACCAGGAGCAGGAGCGGTGGCCTGGTGGTTACGCTCAGGGACCACACAATATAGAAACGGGTGGATTGCATCAGGAGCAGGAGCGGTGGCCTGGTGGTTACGCTCAGGGACCACACAATATAGAAACGGGTGGATTGCACCAGGAGCAGGAGCGGTGGCCTGGTGGTTACGCTCAGGGACCACACAATATAGAAACGGGTGCATTGCACCAGGAGCAGGAGCGGTGGCCTGGTGGTTACGCTCAGGGACCACACAATATAGAAACGGGTGAATTAAACTATTAGCAGTAGCGGTGGCCGGGTAGTGACGCTCAGGGACCACGCAATATAGAAACGGGTGGATTGCAACATTAGCAGTAGCGGAGCCCGGTAGTGACGCTCAGAGACCAGACAATATAGAAACGGGTGAATTGAACTAGTAACAGTAGCGGTGGGCCCGTGGTGATGCTCAGGGACCACGCAATATAGAAACGGGTGGATTGCACCAGGAACAGTAGCGGTGGCCCGGTAGTGACCCTAAGGGACCACACAATATAGAAACGGGAAGATTGTACCAGGAGCAGGAGCGGTGGCCTGGTGGTTACGCTCAGGGACCACACAATATAGAAACGGGTGCATTGCACCAGGAGCAGGAGCGGTGGCCTGGTGGTTACGCTCAGGGACCACACAATATAGAAACGGGTGCATTGCACCAGGAGCAGGAGCGGTGGCCTGGTGGTTACGCTCAGGGACCACACAATATAGAAACGGGTGGATTGCATCAGGAGCAGGAGCGGTGGCCTGGTGGTTACGCTCAGGGACCACACAATATAGAAACGGGTGGATTGCACCAGGAGCAGGAGCGGTGGCCTGGTGGTTACGCTCAGGGACCACACAATATAGAAACGGGTGCATTGCACCAGGAGCAGGAGCGGTGGCCCGATGGTGACGCTCAGAAACTACGCAATATAGAAACGGATGTATATGTTTGGATGGTCTACCTGGTAGCAGTATCAATGGCCTGGTGTTGTCGGCCACGCGGTATATGTTTGGATGGACTGCCCGGGAGCAGCAGTAATGTCCTGGTGGTGTCGGTCAGGGACCACGCGGTATATGTTTGGATGGACTGCCCGGTAGCAGTGGCAGAGTCCCGCTCAGTGACTCACCGCTGCCGTTGCTCAAGAGGTGGAGGCAGAGGTGAGAACGCCCAATCCCATGGTCCACTGGGCATTGCCAAACCTGCCTTGCATCACGTCACGCCCTTATCGCCGACTACCAGCAAATTATGTGCTTATCTAGTGACAGATTGAGTCCAAAACGCCCTGTCCTCAGCCAAGGGTTCGGCTTACTGATGTTCTACATGAAAGTAAGCTATTGTTGCACTGTTTGTATAACTACCGTATGTTGCGTCATGAGCAGTTTATCAAACGAACGTAGTTCCAAAAAATGCATACGACATTAACACATTCTATGCTCCATTACTTTACTGTAAACCAATGCAACTCTCGTAAAATATTTTATGACTACATATCGCTACCCATGATAGAAAAGTGAGAGATGTTCTTTTACAAAGATCAAGTCTATGTCTCAGTGTTACCGACATTATAATGCAGCTAAATTATTCTTTTAGTATACTTAATGTATTTTAAATCTTTTTTAGTTTTTAACAATATTTAAAATATCCTAATTAATAGGTCCAATAATTTTAAATACAAATTGAATAGTGTTATTGCATTAACAACTAACATAAATGCTGATACATAGTAAAAACGCCAATCATTATTTTACAAATTTGAAATTTAGCTATATTAACTTAATTTCAAAACTTAATACAAGTTGCATAATATCAAAAGACTAGAGATAATTTATTTTCTTTAAACAGTTTATGTATATTTTTTCACAAAGTCAAAAGAGGTATGTTGTGATATTTTGTAAATTGTTGACTTTTCCGGGCCATTTCAACCACTTTGTGTTCCATAAATTTGCCTATTACCATTTCGGTAGGCATCAGGCTTATCACTGTTACGGTTTACCATAGGTATTTTACCATTACAGTTTACAACAGGTCTGGCTACACGGGCAGTATTTTTATTATACCCATGAGGATAGCCAGGTTAGTTAAGGTCATTAAAGGTTGTGTACATCATTGCAGTATTAAAATTGGTTTGACAGGGTTTCTTGGCGAACTTAGTCAATGTTGGTCTCAGAAATTTTCGATTTCTAAGTACGAAATCACCCCTTTCATTTATGATATTGTAATCCCGAGGGTATCCCCTTTTGTGTTTGCATTGGGTATACCCCAGGAGGAGTTGTGTTGCCAAATTCACCTTAGTATATTATAGATGTAGAAAATGTATACTTATAGTTTTACTTTATTTCCAATTTGTGGCTATAGATTTTATCATCAAAATATATTCTCTGATTCTCTGATTGGGCCTGATGATAACCGGTGTAACTGGTTGAAATCGATCGCCTTGTGCCATCTTTTGTGTATATTTTACCGTCTCGTATCTAAGTTTTGAATGAATGAATGAAAATAATTTTTTATTTGTCACAAACTTTAAGTTTGCAAACATCATGTGACAGACATAAAAATACTAGCAAGCAAGTAGACATAATTATAGAACATACATTTATAGATATTTTAACATTAATCTTGCAATTACCTTATTCCAACACCATTAAAATACAATCAAACATTTAGTTTGCAACAAATGAATTAGGAGCCTCCTAGGCAGAGCCAGTAATGAGACTTGCATCACAACTAAATACAGTAATATAAATGGCTACAAAATGGTTTAGTTACAAAAATATTATAACAATAAGTTTATATATTATAACTTTCAATTTACAAACAAGTACCTATGAGACAACTATAATAATAAATAACATCACTACTTTAAAATAATGTTTATGTATGATTAAATTTAAATCTATTTCCAGATAGCCTTTTATCCCCAATAAATTAAAAAACAATCTGAAATAAGTAACCAATGATTTGTTGAGTCATTAACCAGGATTTTAGTTACTTAAAATGCTGAGCATGTGTGTTTCTATGAACAATATAGCCTGAAGTAAGATTAAACATGCGTCGTGCATTGAAATTAAAAAAATTGTGTATACAATGTGAGTTTGGGTTTGTAACTGAATTAAAATTATTTCTGAGATTGTACCTCAATATCTGCACCGAGTTATATTCATTGCTACATTTTTTGTAAAATAAACTTAGAATTTTGAAAACATAAATGACGAAGTGGTGGAATTCTGAGTGTAGTAAACAAAAGCCAAGAATGTTCAAGTCGGTTCTTTTTTTAAATAACTCAAATAATATTTTGTTGTAAAGTGACAATAGGTTGAATCGTTGGAAGGTAGATTCCGCCCCAGCAACTCAACCCATATCCCAATCTTAAACTAACTAAAGAATGATAAACATACAGAAGAACTTTTTGAGGACAAAAATTCTTCATTAAATAAAATTTGTGAAGTGTACTGACTAATTTTCTTCGAAGCTTCGATACATATCCTTTCCAAGAGAGATTTGAGTTTATTAATAGACCAAGGTATTTAATTTCTGTTACATTTCCAAAAGTAGGACATCTACAAGCCCCTCAGCAAAGTACAGTATAAGTGTAAATATACTTTTTAGTGTTGTGAGACGTAGTTTATTTATCCTATTTAACAAACAAACGGTGAGATTGTAAGACCCTGCCATATTCAGCCGCATTTAATGACGGGGCAGAGAGTTTTCCTTATGGCGATTGCTGCCTGATGAAAACAAGCAAGGTTGAACACATTTCCTAGGATTATCACCAAATTTATAATGATACCAACACAGTTCGCCTTGATCTTTCCCTGTCTTATAGGAGGGAGGACATTGCCTGGGCTCTTACTTTGCCGGTAAGTTGCATTTATTATTACAACCACCAGCGAACCAACAGTAAGTCCATAATAACTGCAGTGTTTGCAGTTTGTGTAAGTCCATCAAGCGAGTTCACTTACCTGTTTCTCCAAGATAGCTACGCGGTCGACATCCGTAGATTTTTTAATAGCCTCTTGTGCACAAATATTACCATCAACAGCTGAAATTTCAGCTATTTTGTCTCCTAGTCTTGCTAAATCATCAGGGGAATCAGTTTGAGAAGCAGCTAATACAGTACGAATCTGAGATTTGGCAATTGTTCCATAAAATTACTTTCAAGAAATTATCAGTTTCCTGCGTTCCCACCAAGGTACTCATTTCACGTAGAAGAGTGGATGGCTTTTATCTCAAAGAAAAACTTCATTTGTCGGTTTTTTTAGTGTGACGTGTTCCGAGACCTCATATTCTGAACATTATCTTTGCTTCAAGTTCGAGTAAGGGGATGAGGGTAGAGGTTTTGCAATGAAATCTGGGAGAAGGCTAGCAGCTTCCCTATCCAGGGAACTCATTACCTTACTCATTACTCATTATTAGTTGTATTTGGTGGTTTCCTTTGAAATACCATGTATGGAAAACTGATATTCAATTAGATGAAACCATAATGAAACATTTTAGGGCCAGAAAGGTGGTATTGTCATTTGAATTCTTGGTATTTGTGATTCTTCAGATGAATTAGGTTCTGTGTTTGACGAAGACGATTATAGGCCATTCATTGTAGTAGTGATTTATTCATAAAAATAACAGGAATTAAGGGGTCACCAAATAAGGATATTACCTTATAATCAATATTTAAATATGGATTATTAATATCTTATGGCGAATTAAAGTAAACATGATTTGAAATAAAAATAAGAAATAATACAGTATTGAAAAATTTTAATAATTGAAAAAATCAATCATGAACAAAAATAAAACATTTAATCAGATAAAAACAACAATCATGTGATTACATATAATGGTAAAGACTTAGTGGCAAAGTCTACTTTAGCCACACATACACAATCAATAAATTATTTTTCATTTACGAGGTACGGTATATGTATAGAAAATCTAGTAACTATATTTTTTTCAGAAATGACGACCCAAATCTTCTTTATTTATGGCAATTTGCCTCGTTATCACTTTACACTCAACCTTGTGAGAAAACGGTGCTCAAAAGATTGCTCAAATTATTGTGGAAGCTTGTGATGAGGATGTTGGAGAAACAAGTCATCCTGCCTCCCATGACATACAAGAGTATGATTCTGAAGAATCTAATAGACATCTAATAAGGAAAAATGTGCTCAAAAGATTGCTCAAAGTATCATGGAAGATTGTGATGAGGATACTGGAGAAACCAGTCGTCCTGCTTCCCATGACATACAAGAGTATGATTCAAAAGAATCTAATATACATCTAATAGAGAAAACTGTGCTCAAAAGATTGCTCAAAGTATCATGGAAGATTGTGATGAGGATACTGGAGAAACCAGTCGTCCTGCTTCCCATGACATACAAGAGTATGATTCTGAAGAATCTAATATACATCTAATAGAGAAAACTGTGCTCAAAAGATTGTTCAAAGCATCATGGAAGATTGTGATGAGGATACTGGAGAAACCAGTCGTCCTGCTTCCCATTACATACAAGAGTATGATTCTGAAGAATCTAATATACATCTAATAGATAAAACTGTGCTCAAAAGATTGTTCAAAGCATCATGGAAGATTGTGATGAGGATACTGGAGAAACCAGTCGTCCTGCTTCCCATGACATACAAGAGTATGATTCTGAAGAATCTAATAGACATCTAATAGAGAAAACTGTGCTCAAAAGATTGCTCAAAGCATCATGGAAGATTGTATGATTCTGAAGAATCTAATATACATCACACACACACACACACACACACACACACACACACACACACACACACACACACCGCACAGTGGTTTTAAAAGGGAATGTCCCTCTTCCCCCCAGGGTTAGGCGGATTGTAGGACTGAAGATCCCAGATCAACGTGGCGTCTCTCCAGCGCCGAGGGCAAATTAGTCTCCTCAGCGCCGAGGCCATAAATTATCAAAGGGTCTGCTCAGTGATGCAGAAGTGACGAGGGTTAATATCCCCTCTTTTAAAATGCCGGGCTCAATGAGTTTAATCGGTGAAGGAGTAAATATTTGTCATATTTTGATTAAACTAAAAATGCAATTTCACTAGAAATGAGAACAGTGTCAATATTGCATGGGCCAGTGTCAAAAAAATTAAATGCTATTTTAATTTTGTATGTATCGCATAATCTAATGAATATATTTATTAAATTAACTCCTTTATTATACTTAGGTTGTGTAAAGTATGTATTAGTTTTTCAAAATTTGTTGTGCATAATTTGGTTTATGTAACAGTGATTAAATAAAAAAACAAAGCCAGAAGGCCGCTTTTTATATTACTGGACTTGATTTGTAATGTTAAACCAAATCATTCTAGTAATATATAAGTGATATATATATAAGTAATATATAAGTCTACATAGTCATTCAAGATTAACTTCGAGCATCTCAAAAGTACTAGAGTCGGTAAGCTTATTTAAAATTCATTATGTTACTTTAGAATTCGAGGCGTATCATGTCTGCAATGAAAAGTTTGCAAAATTTTCGTCATTCCAGTGCTGATCTTCTACAACGCTCAGTTGGGCACACGCCATTACCATGATTCGTTGCTGTTGTGAATTCCAATTCGGCTGTCAAAACTGTCAGATTATGCCAGGTAGCCCGCTCGACGCTGAGGAGACGCGGCGAAGAGGATTCTCGGGGCTGGGGAGACAGAATCACCGAGCAAGGGTGGGTTGTAACATATTTTGGTGATGCTTGACTCAGGGTTCCCTCCCTAGCCCTCATTAGTCCTGGGATCCTCAGTCAAGCCTCGAAAAACAGGTATACGGCACTCGGGCCTCCGCCTCTACCTGCGAGGAGCGGAGAACCGCTGGGACTAGGCTGTTCTCGCCGGCCCTGCCTATCTCCTACTTGATAATTAGTTTGACGCTCATAGTTGTGTTATAGTATTTGTATTGCAAATATTAGACTGAAACTTAAGTTTTTCTGCAAGTCTTAAAATAGCTATATTAACACAAATATTGCTTTGATGTTTCATTTGGACGGTTGCAGTTTGTGGATAAAAACTGCCTGTGGAAATAGGTACCACTTATACGCGGGATTATACTATATTTCTTTCTTAAATTTAATTCTAAAAAAACATTAAAATAATTTAAAAGCATGCCGTAAATAGGTCAGCAATTATCTCAAATAGGAATCTTGAAAAACGAATTTGACTTTTAAACGAGTTCGCACGCAGCACGCTGACGTTAGGGAAGCAAATTCAATTTAAAACTTTAAAATAATCAAATAATCAAATAACAGTAATTTTGTGCAAAATGGAAAACATTTCATTTGTTGGCTGTTCTGATCTACCTCGTTATGTTTAAATGCAGTATTGGGATAAGGTTAGGAGGAGGCACCATCTGGATCAAAAGTCGGTTTGGGGGTATGTTTCGGGGTTTGTGAATTAGGTGTTTTGATCGACCCTCAAATCATTGGTGAATTTGGATACGGCCGTCTTATTGGGGGATTTAACATTTGAAAAAGCTATTTTTCAAACTTAGCTGTTTTATCAATCCCAATACTCCCATACGCATCCAACCTTCCACATTTATAATACCAGTTAGTAAGATATATTATTTGTATCTATGAAAACATAAATGAAAATCTGTCTTAACTGCAGTGAAAAACAACAAACTACCTACACAAGGAAGAAATACAGGCTAGGTCCTACAGCCATTAGTTAATCAATAATTTTCAATTACAGAAAAATGTAAGAGACCCAAGGTGTGAGGTGTTATTGGTGCCCCTTGTCAACCTCATCAATCTCGATGACGATCCCAAGAGCGAGGCTTGACCGAGGGTCCCCGCTCGACTCCTCATTAGTGCTGGGATCCTCAGTCAAGCCTCACCAAAACAGGTAAATAATTCAAAGGTCAATTTTAACCCGGGGATCTTCAGTTCGTCTACCGGGTTTGGTGGCGACATTCTGAATATTCTTTTATTGACCATTGTTGCCTCATCCCATGATGAGTAACCTACACACCAAGTTTAGTGAAATGTATTAGTAATCAAGGGAGAAATTATATCATTTTATTTTCTATAATAATAACATTGAACGAGATACTGCGTTTATCGCGAAGTGAAAGTTCAAATTTGCTCTGCAACCATTAGTCGTAGAATAATAATTCTAAATGCTTATGTATTTAGTTGTATGATATTTTTTGAATGGTGAATGGGAATCAAAATCGGACAATCAGTGTGGTCTATGTCCGTAATCATCCATACAGACAGGCAGACATCATCTCAAAAATAAATTTCTTGTGTTGAGGGAGAACAATAGTTCCACCGGTAATCTAAAATGATACCCCCGTAGCAGCAAAACTGCATACTCAGCGAATTTCCAATGCATATTAATTTATATTAATACCACATAAAGCCACATACCAAGTTTCATCAATATACATTCATACATAAATAAACGATTTATGACATTTTAATTATTCTCCATAAGAATAACATGGCGGCTGAGTATGCAGGTTTGCTGAAATAAGGAACACTAAAAATGGGCTTTTATACAAATATCAATATAACTCAACTAGGTAAAGCCACATACCAAGTTCTATTAATTTATGATCATAATTAAAGGAGATAACACGTTAATTATTCTCCATAAGAATAACATGGGGCTGAGCATGCAGGTTTGCTGCTACGGCAACTATCGGGATAAAAAATGGGTTTTTGTGCAAATATCAAAATACCATAATGAAATGAAGCAATATACCAAGTTTCGTCAGGATAAGTTGATAAATAAGCGAGATATACAATTTTTCTTATCCTCCATAAGAATAACATTGGACAACGTACTGTGTTTAGCACTGTCAATATCTCAGTAACCAATTGACGTAGAGCAATGATTAAAAATCAAATTGCGCGTCTTTTTAAGCTGATTCCAATGGGGAAAAATAACATTTTACTTTTTCAAAACTTGTATGTAAAAAACTCAAAAAACCCATTTTTGGGGTACAAACCCCCCCCCCAAAATACCCCTTCGGATAGCTCGATCAGTCTGGTTTTCGAACTTAAAGTCATAAATGCTGCTTTACATGTTTGTACCAAATTTCATCAAAATCGGACCTTTTTTACGAGAGTTATTGCACCCACGGGCACATATATGTATATATATATATATATATATATATATATATATATATATATATATATCGTTTATTTATGTATATATATATACAGTTTCGAACGAATGGCGTTTTTGGGGTCTGGGGACCTCAAATCGAAAAGTTATCATGGTCCCGGGCCTAGGTCTTACCATGCCGACTATGGTAATAGCTTCTTCCCTATAGGAGAAATTCGCTAATACTTTTACTAAAACAATACTTTAAACATATACTGTGTGTAGGAGGAGTGAGTTAAAAGGTATTAAAATAAGATATATGACACAGGACCTATAAACATATACCCTAATCATAGGGCTTTGCGTTGTTATTATATGAGAGTGTAATTTTACTTTCTTCATCGAGAACTATTCCATATTAGTAATCATCCAGTAGTATACTGAGAATGATGACTGTTAATACGGTATAGTTGTAAGTCACTTATACAAAACTAAAGCTAGACTAATAACCTGAATATATAACAAAGCCTAAGAAGTCCGATAAATACGTTTTGCCCCAATGATCTAGCACATTGACTAATCTATCGCGACACCGACAATCAAATTGGTCAACGATGATCAGGTGGCAAGTTTGTCTACCTTTTTTAAACCACTGGCAACACCTAACTGCAGTAGGCTCTATCGGTATTTTAATACGACGTGCAGTTCTATGCCTGACCATTGCCCGACATGGTCCGCTGGTTTTACGTAAAAATTATAATTTGTATCGACATGAATATCACTATAACACTATTATTGATTATGAAAGACACCGACACATGTTTGAGCATATTTCAAGGGAATTACGAAGGAACTATCAGTGTAGACTTTGCTATGTTGATAAGACCATTTGATAGTCTGCAGCAACAGTCTCCACATTACACAGTTTCCACGAGGACGTGCGCCGGCGCTGCTGTGCAAGCTGCAGTAAACTGGCCGCTAACCTCATCCTGACGAGCTGTCAAAACATGTTTTCTGCTGCGGGGCTTGTTTAGTCTGGCTCTTAAATAAACTGTCACTGCAATGAATTTTAAGTTTGTTCATGACAATATTGGTAATCAAGAGTTTAATATCAGCCAGCAGCCTAATTATATTATGCCAGCAGGAAACACCGATTTTAATCTATCGACCTTTGTACACGGGAAATACTTCGAATGTATATAATTTTTAAACTGTATGAAGATTTGTATGAATAAAACTCAAAATACTTTTTGTTTCATGCAATAAAAATATGTATCTATTCATTTTTCTAACCTTTGTCATTCTATCAATGGGCCTAATAATGATTGGTATGACGTATGACGTATGGCCACTATCAAAAATAACTGTTAGATCATCTATTGCTACTGATTTTTCATCCACCTGTATTATTCATAGATTTTTCAAATTCAAATTATGGAGAGTAATGGGACCAATCATAATAACTGCACCAACAGAGGAAATCGCAAACAACTCTAACAACAAAGCCGCTACTGCACAAACGGTATTTACATTTTTATTCAGATTGCTTTAGTAGTGGATTAGGTTGCCTATACAAGTGGCTCCAGTTGCTGGAATTTGATAAAAAATTTTTTCTGTTACCCAGTTTGAAAAGGCCCTATTCATTTACATTGCGTTGCCACTCCAGTACAAAATATATTTACATTATGCTTGAAACATCTATACTTTTGATGTGCTGTGTTTTGTAAGTTTATCAAAAGCTATTAATTGATTTAGGCACTAATTGATTTCTATTCCTCCGTAAAATTAAAATTGGAACTTCGAAAAAATATGGGGCGAAATCCTGAAGGGGATTTTAAATACCCCCGTAGCAGCAAACCTGCGTACTCAGCGAATTTCCAATGCATATATATGCAACTTAATACTACATAAAGCAACATACCAAGTTTCATCAACATTCATTAATAAATAAACGATTTATGACATTTTAATTATTCTACATAAGAATAACATGGCGGCTGAGTACGCAGGTTTGCTGAAGCAAGGAACACAAAGAATGGGGTTTTATAGAAATATCAATATAGCTCAAGTAGGTAAAGCCACATACCAAATTTTACTAATTTATGTTCATAATTAAGGGAGATAACATGTTACTTATTCTCCATAAGAATAACATGTGGGATGAGTACGCAGGTTTGCTGCTACGGGAACTATCGGCCAAAAAATGTTTTTTAGTGCAAATATCAATAGACCACAATGATATGAAGCAATATACCAAGTTTCGTCAGAGTAAGTTGATAAATAAGCGAGATATACAATTTTTCTTATTCTCCATAAGAATAACATTGGACAACGTACTGTGTTTAGCACTTTCGATATCTCTGGAACCCTTTGACGTAGAGCAATGATCAAAACACCAAATTGTGCTTATTTTTAAGCTGATTCTAATGGAAAAAACTAAAATTGACTTTAAAAAAATTATACGTAAAAAACTAGAATAAAAACCTTTTTGGGTGTAAAACCCTCCCAAAATACCCCTTTGGATAGGTCGATATGTCTGGTTTTCGAACTTAAAGTCATAAATGCTGCTTTACACGTTTCTACCAAATTTCGTCAAAATCGGATTATTTTTACGAGAGTTATCGTGCTCACGGACACACACACACACACACACACACACACACACACACACACACACACACACACACACACACATATATATATATATACAGTTTTGAACAAATGGTGTTTTTGGCATCTGGGGACCTCAAAACGAAAAGTTATCATGGTCTCGTGCCTAGGTCTTACCATGCCGACTGCGGCAACACCTTCTTCCCTATAGGGGAAATTCGCTAAAAACCCCAAAAGACACGGCTAAGAGGATATAGGAGTTACGAGTCATACCAAACTTTAACAAATTATGACAAAACTATTATTTTAGTGAACCTACATGTATATATTTGTACTTTTACAAATGAAAGTCACCAGCAAACTCAAGAATTGTTTAGTACTATAGCTACTGTGAATGTGTCTTGTTATATGTTAACTGTCCTCAGCATATTGGGCATCGTGAGTAATAACCAAATAGAAATATGCGTATCGTAACAATAATATTCAGTTTATTTTGTTAGATGTATTTATTAGGTATTAAAAATATAGTTAATATATGTGGTAGGTTTTGTGATTTAGGAAAACTTGTAAGACTACTAGTATTCTATAGCCTTGTACTTGATCTAGACTTTGCACCAGGTTAAGACTACTTTATAGACTAACAGCGAGTCCTCACTTAACTGTAAGTATAACTATGAGGCGATACATATGTATAATGTATTCTTAAAAAATATGCCAAACAATTCGCTATATTTTTCACCAAAGCAAATATTAAATGGAAGCATCGGCTCTCGACTACCATTCTTTACATCCCGCAGTTCTTCTGTACGTCTGAGTTTCACGTTGTTTGTGTATTAAATCGAATTAGCTGTACAATTTAGGAGAGTTATGGAACTCTACCTCAGAGGAAATCGTTTTTAAAGAGGCTATTTTCGTAACTTAAGACAATTTTAAATGTGTAGTGGAAAGCTGCACAAATTGCATTGCTAAATTTGGAGTTTTATTTTAAAAGTTGTAATTTTGTTCGTGTAAACGCATATTTAATTATCATAAAGTGTTTGGCACTTTAAAATTAGGACATCTGCACGCTTTTCGGAAAAATATCTCGAAGTAGTCCAATCCCATTAAAGCTAATAACGAAAACAACATTTATATGAAACTCCATGCAAGGTCTTTGTATTCAATATTTCCCTCTTAGTTTAGTGATAAATAAATGTATTTAAATTATTACCAGTGAAGTGTCCATAGTAATTTGAATTTCCTGCACCAAATGCAAATTTTTTCCTTGTAAACCTTCCACCAATTTACTGCATACTATTTTGGAAATAGTGAAACGCAAAATTAAATACCCCCGTTGCAGCAAACCTGCGTACTCTGCGAATTTCCAATGCATAAGATATGTCATAATACCGAATTGAGCCCAATACCAAGTTTCATAAAAATAAAATCACAATACCCCCGTCGCAGCAAACCTGAGTACTCAGAGAATTTCCAATGCATGCATATGTTTCTCACTACCACATAAAGCCACTTACAAATATTCATAAAAATATATGAATAAATAAGTGATCTATAGCATTTTCTTTATTCTCCATAAGAATAAAATTAGGGCTGAGTACGCAGGCTTGCTGAAACAAGGAACACAAAATACTAAGGAACTCAACCAGGTGAAGCAACATTCTAAGTTTTATTAATTTATCTTCATAATTAAGGGAGGTATACAACTTTACTTACTCTCCATAAGAATAACGTGGGGGCTGAGTATGCAGGTTTGCTGCTACTGGGATAATCAAGAAAAAATCAATTGTTCGTGCAAATATCAATATACCAGTACCACGTGAAGCCACATACCAAGTTTCATCAATATACATTCATAAATAATCGAGATATCAAAGTTTATTTATTCTCCATAAGGAAAACATTGGGCAACGTACTGTCTTTAGCAGTTTGAATATCTCTGCAACGGTTGGACGTAGAATCACAATTTAAACACCAAAATGATTGTTTTGTAGGGCTGAATCGATTGGTAATAGCAAATGTGAAGTTTACATTAAAACAAGTTAGCACGCAGCACGCTGACGTGAGGGAAGTGAATTTCCACAGACAAAATTTTAAAACTCGGAATCAGTGTAAAAACAAACCGTTATTCCAATTTGTATTGAAATCTGAAAACATTGATTTTTTGGCTGTTCTGATGCTCCTGGTTTTATTTACCTGCAATGCTGGGAATACAATTTTGCCCATTATAAAGTTAGGAGAGGGTCCAGTCAGGATTGAAAGTAGACGTGAGGTTGCTGAGGATGAGAAAAGTAAACCTACAAATGAATATCAGGCTTTCCTAATGTAAAATCCCTATAAGACAACGTACTGTGTTTAGTCGAAACACATTTTCTAGAGTAACTCTGTAAATATTAATGCTAGAATGACGAGAGAGGGCTTAAAAATTTCGCTTCACTAATTCCCATCTTGATATTAATTTTACGTCCGGGCTTTTCTGACCCTTTTTGGGCCCAAAAACTCGAAATTTGAAAGATTAATCCCCAAAAATAGGGTTTAGAGTATTCCGATTGTTTTGCCCATCGAACTTGTCCAACTGATTACAGAAAGGAACGTCCCTACCAATTTTGAAGTAAATCGGACAAAAAATGCGACCGCTAGCGTGCAAACACACACACACACACACACACACACACACACACACATATATATATATATATATATATATTGTCTATATATACATACAATATTGAACGAACCCCCAAAACGTGTTTAGGGGGTCACGTTAGGAACTTCTATCGTGGTCCCGGGCTTAAGTTTCACCATGCGGGTCATGCTAATAGTTCACTTTCCTAAGGAAAATCCAAAAACCTTTTTCCCATAAGATTAACATGGGAGATTTTATGAGCAGGTTTTTTTGGATTTTATCCGCAACCACTTAACCTAGGTTAATAATTTAAAATACTATATTATTTTTTTAAGCTCTATTAAATGCTTGAAACTAAAATTGAGAGTTTTAAAAATTTTAGGGTGAAAAGGGCAAAAAACTAATTTTTGGGAAATTTAAAACCTTCATAAACCCCCCTTCCCATGGGCCGATTTTTCTGGTTTTCAAACTTAAAGTCATGAATGTCACTTTACACATTTGAGCCAAATTTCATCGAAATCGGACGTTTTTTACTCAAATTATCGTGTTAACGGACACACACACACACACACACACACACACACACACACACACACACACACACACACACACACACATACACACACACACACATAAATACAGTTTCCAACGAATGGTATTTTTGGGGTCTGGGGACCTCAAAACGAAAAATTATCATGGTCCCGGGCCTAGGTCTTACCAAGCCGAATACGGTAATAGCTTCTTCCCTATAGGGGAAATTCGCTAAAATGCGTTTTATTGTTAAGTACCTTGTGGAACAATAGGTTGTAAAGACACCAAAGGTTTAAAGCACCACTAGTAATTTTAAAAGTGATTCCTGCCCCTGCCAATACTAGGATATTTTACATCAGAAGCTTCAGTTCATTTTTAAATGTCTAAGGTAATATATTAATAATAACTAGTAAACAATCATGATTTAGCTTCTGCACAAAACAATGTTACAAATCTGATGAATATCTTAAAGTAATAACTCTGCTATTTATTATCTTCATTTACTTGTATTATAAATGTAGATCGTCTCTGGGCCCAAGAGTGCAGGTCTATGACAATGAAGGACTACTACGTTCATGTTCCCACTCTATTACTTGGGCTATTCACGTCCTCTCTGGCCGTTGAATTTTTCATATTGTCCCATTCTAAGCTAAGAGTTGGTATTCATGGTCCTGTCAATATCTTCGTCAACCCCTTGGCAAGAGTGGCCACTTATTCTTGAATTTTAACGAATAGCTTTTAGCAGAATTCCTACTTGGCCTCCTTACTGTAAAATGACCACATCGCTCGCCATTTGAAGGCGTATTTGTAAAGTAGTGCAGAATAGTATATTTTAGTTGGATTGTTTTCTGAAAGTTGTTAAAATTCTGGAGGTATTTATTTATTGTTTTATTTACTTATTTAAATTTTACCAAGGCTTTTGAGTCATCCCAACTTTGGAATAAGTTAATGTAAGTGAGATAATGCCAACTTAGTTGGAGCAAAATAATATTACTTTTTTTACAATTTGGAGTAATATGTTCGAGATTTACAAAATTACAATAACAATATGAGACACCTTACGGCACATTTCTTTATTTGATAATATACTAGCTGTTATACCGGCATGCTTCGCCGCGCAAATGATTTATAAAAACTATCACAGTTATGTGTGCTGCATTCTGTGGTTAGCCCATGGAACTACTACGAATAAAGATCAGCTGTTAGTATTTTCATTAGCTCAAACAAAAATAAATGCCCATAATGAATTCATGGAAAATTTGTTGGGGTCTCTGGCGGAGCCCTAAGGTCATCAGGATGAAAGCAATTTTTCTTTAATATTTTATGCCTAAAGAATCTATGTACAAAATTTCACCTCTCTAGGCAAATGGGAAGTAGGAGAATTCGTGATGATTGAGTGAGTGAGTCAGTCAGTGAATGAGAAGTGTGCCTTTTATAGGTATGGATAATAATTTCATCATAATATTTTAAAATCATTTTAACATTTGTAACTTGATTTAAGTAGCAAAATATATTAAACTACTTTATTATTATCAAGTTTATTTTTGATTTACTCCTCAAAACACTCTTGAAAGTTTATTGGCTGCATTTAACATGTGTTTCCTAGGTTACGCAGTTTGGAGTTTCAATTACAAAATGAATTGACGTGTGAAACGTCTGAAGATATGTTGAACGTTTTACACAGATTATCTTTTGCTTAGCACAGTTAGTTTCATAGCAGTGTTCTTGTACTCCTATTTTACCTTTGTCCGTCGGGCCAGGGCTTGGTAAAGACCTGGAATCACCTAGCAGACGCATGCAGAATTACAGGTTCTCAAGGGAACGAGCTTCAAAATGCTGACAGACTGGGACGCTCAGCGCCCAACGCACGTCGCTCGGCACGTGAGCCCGTCACGGTCTCCGGACACGCAACACGCACGCTACGGGCTGACCACGCGGCGGGGAAGGGGAGAGGAAGGGAGGAACGGTGAGCTGGCGGTGGAACAGGGTCTTCCTCACGTTTGGGAGGTAAGCTGGGGATGATATAAACACGGATCACTGGTACATATTGACATGAGAAAGGACTAATGAAATCCAGTACTTGGAGAAGGAACTGTATGTTTCTTAAGTTCGCTGGTGTTCACCTTTAGTTATCACTGGCTGGCAGAGGATGTACCGAAAGTCCAAATAATACAAGGTCAAAACAGCGTTGCAAAGGGCACAAACAATAGCCTCAATAACACCATATAAATATCTCTAACAGCGGTTTGCAATTAATAGTTCACAGAAAAAGGTAAACCCTATAGATTTACTATATATTTATAGACTATGAATTAATAGCCTGGCTTTGAACCAGAAAGTGTTGGACTGCAAATATTTCCTATGGAGCATTGCACTCGTTTTACTCTCATTCTCAATTTGCATTTGAATAAAAACTCGCCAATTGTGGTATAAGGAATCGATAGTGTCGGAGAGGTGCGTCGCAGCTCTATCCACTAAATTAACATTATAATTTAACATTGATATACCATGTTAAAATGCAGTTTACTCCTGCTGACATTTAAATGTGGCATTTTTTCTTTTTATATCTAATAAACCTTTTCTTTCCAATGGCATATGACCTGATATGCACCGTATTGATCCATTAGCATCCAAAGGTACTTATAACTCGAGTCTTCTCTACTCCCCTGGTCTCGACATGCGAGTCATCCACTTCTCCGTTGCCGTACTCCACTGTCAAATACTATCATTACTGCAGAGCCTCAGTTACATGCAGTTTAACTTGTCTAGTTACAGATGGAAGAGATCGAGGGCTGGAGAATCTTACAAATTACACGTGAATTATTTTCATCGCAGATTTTTCAATAGAACAAAAATATTGATTGAGAAACTGTAACTATTTTGTAGCTGCAGAAGGGTATCGTTGACTAACCCCTAACACTCTGTATTACAAATAGAAAAAGTCGAATTAACTTGATATCAATTCTACTAACCGATATTATTTGGTTGCCAATATGCCGTGTCTATGTATATTTCAAATGTTCCTAGACACAGTGGCTTTAAGAGAGGGGCTTTCGGGTCTACACGACGGCTCTCAAGTGTGTGTTCGTTTTTAACGAAAGGAAATTTAAGGTGGAAAGAACTATTGAACATAACATTTCAATTAATATATTGCGATTAATTATCAATACATATTTTATTTATCTTTTTAAAAGACTAGCAGCTCCCTCACTTTATAGATAATTTAAATAAGTATCTGAGTCAAAACAGAGCCTAGCTATTTACTCCGTTGTGTTTCGAAGCATTAGACCAGGACCTAACCTGGTCAAACAAATTAATGCCAGGTGTTGGTTTTTTAGCTTGTGGGTGCTAAAACAGCTGTGAATAAATAACCAGCGCAATGTAAAAGTAGCACTAACATGGTAAAGTAAGTTTTCCTAACTGGCAAATCAGCAGCTGCTCGAATTCAAGCAAAAAAAAGTTCTATTAGTTTAAAATGTGATGTCGTTCCAGAAGTTTCTGTACTGTGTTTTGTTACCATCATCAGCTGTAAAATGCTTAATTTAAATAATAACTATTCTTCCATGAGATTAACATTGGAACTTTGAAGGCCAGTGTGTCGTACCTCTGAGGGCGATATAAATCGTAAATAGATGTAAATTTATTTTCTACAAACCTACCAATCGAGACCTTTCCATAGATACTTCCATCATAAAAATCGGTCAAATAGTTTCTGAGATCTCAGCGTAACACAAAATCGTTTCTGTATTAGATCATGCCAAGGCGATATTTGTTAAGAAAACTGTTCCTTTATTTCTGATCCGATTTTGACGATTTAGGTATCAAAATATTTGTCCTGTTTCTTAGTGTGCAAAAAGGTTTTTATTTTCCATATTTAATTTCTACATCGCTTTCAGCCTTGAAGTTTTATGCAATGGACGCATGGAGGATATTGAAATTAGTGCTAAAATTCGTCTGTCTGTCTGTTATATGCTCGTAAGCCAGATTTTTCCTCCGTTTTTTTTAAAGACTACTGAATTAGATGCAACTTTTTGCCTGCTGTCGTGTGGAGCAACATATATTTAAAGGCTACTTCAAAATACTGTATCGTACGTCATTAGGGTTTTGCCACAGAGTCCGTAAATGTTCCAACGTAATAGGTGTAAGTCAATCAGACTTTTACTATAGATTGCACCATATCTGTTCAAATTAACAATTAGTCAGCTAATTATTACCTCAGATCGGAGGAAACAAGTATGCTTTACTACTCTACAACCGCATACTAAACCATATGAAATAACGGCATGGAAGAAAAACATTGGGTTCGGAACACATAAATCCTTGCTTCATGGTATTTTGAAGCTTAGTTTATTGTGATTGTAATGCTGAATTTTCTAGCGATAAAAAACATCTTTGTTAAACATGACGAACTACCTATTGTACCAATATAGAGCTTAAATTTGCGGAGAAAATAGGATACTGCAATATTGGAATCAATTTATACATAATTTAAATATATACATGATTAGGTTATGTATATACTGATAGAATCATTAAATACCTCCGTCGCAGCAAACCTGCGTACTCAGCGAATTTCCAATGCATATATATGGGTATCACTACTACCTAGAGCAACTTACCAAGTTTCACAAAAATACATTCATCAATAAGTGATGTATAGCATTTTATTTATTCTCCATAAGAATAACATTATAATTGAGTACGCAGGTTTGCTGCAACAAGGAAGAAAAGAAATGTGTTTTTTTGCAACTATCAATATAACTCAACCAGGTGAAGCTACATACCAAGTTTTATTAATTTAAGTTCATAACTAGGGTAGATATAAAACTTTACTTATTCTCCATAAGAATAACATGGGGGCCGAGCATGCAGGTTTGCTGCTACCGGGAAAAATCAACAAAAACCAATTTTTTTGTGCTAATATCAATATACCACAACTAGTTGAAGCCACATACCAAGCTTCATCAATATACATACATAAATAATCGAAATTAACATTTTATTTATTCTCCATAAGAATAACATTGGACAACGTACTGTGTTTAGCACTTTAAATATCACTGCAACGGTTGGACGTAAAACAACAATTAAAACGCCAAAATGATTGTTTTGTAGAGCTAAACTGGTTGGTAGAAAGAAATGTGGAGTTTTAAGTGAAATCATCCGAGGAAAATCTAAAAACCGTATTCCCATAAGATTAACACGGGAAATTTTATCGACGCATTATTTGTCTTTTCTCCATAACCAATAAACCTAGCTTAATGATTCAAAATACTAAATTGTTTTTTTAAGCTCTATAAAATGGCCATAACCAAAATCTAGTGTTTTTTTTAAATTTTAGGGTAAAAAGTTCAAAAAACTGATTTTTTGGAAAATTTTAAACACCCATAAAACCCCCTTCCCATAGACCGATTGATCTGGTTTTCGAACTTAAAGTCATAAATGTTACTCTCCACATTTGTGCCAAATTTCATAAAAATCGATCGGATGCTTCTTATCGCTAAGTTATCGCGGTAACGGACACATATATATGTATATAGACATACATAACAAATTGAACGAATGGTGTTTTTGGCATCTGGGGACCACAAAACAAAATGTTACCATGCTCTCGGGCTTAAGTCTTACCATGCCACCTACGGTAGTAGCTTCTTCCCTATAGGGGAAATTCGCTAAAAGTTTCCTCTCATTCCGAAAATCGTTTCACCAAATATTCATTTATTCCAAAATCACACGGGAAGAGATACTAGAACCTCCAATAATTTGTGTAATAACCTACACAAACTGTACTACTTAGACACCACCCCATTTTGCAGAAATGTACTGAAATACAAGTTAATAAAATATTATAAATAACGTTCTCTCTGATAAAGCCTATGCCACAATCTTTCCGGATGACGTCCGAATATTCTTCCGAAAGTTCACGAATTCGTCACTGCTTATCAACGTTTTTTTCGAGTGGGGTAGATCCTCTAACTCGGTACGGTAGAAAACTACTGCTTGTCCCCTATATGTATCAAAAGGGCAACTAGCGTAGAACTCTCCACTTTGCTACCGCTCGAGCCGCGAGACCCCGGTCATGCAAGTCATCCGCCTCCACATCTCCATTACCGCACTCAGGTGGCAAATACCATCATTACGGTCTCGTGCCCGTGTCAAACATATCACCTCTCATCTGTCTGTGCGGCCGGTGCTGGCTGCAGCCACTTTGCCGCTTTTGGTTACTCTGGTTTCAAATTCTTTAGTCACTATTGCCATTCATTTTGTGGCTGCTGATAAATAAATGTCTTTGCTTTATTTTTAATTTCAAAGTGAGCTTGTAGCTAGTTTTATTCATGTTATGGTGTAATAAACATATATTTATGTTATTCAAGCTTAATATAGTTTATAGTATTGGTAAATACATGAACAACTTGTTTACGTGTAAAGAGATAGTGCCCTTGTTCACTTTTAATTATTTTATCTAAATGTCTTGTTTCATGGCTTATGCCGTTATATACAGGGTGATTGAAATAAGTGTGCCAGCTGTTTTTCTTCAAAAGTATAAGAGCTATTAAAAAAATTTAAAAGAAACTTTCCTGGAATTTTGGTTCTGTATATTTTTTTCAATATGGCGGCCAACTTGAGTTTTTCTTAAGAAATGCCCATAGTTTTGTTGCATCAGGTAGAAAACAAAATGTTAAACCATTTTAATTATTTGTATTTGTTCACTAAATCTAACCGTTCAGGTGGTTTTTATTGTTTTTAGCAATCCTCATGTAGCTCTGGAGGCTAAACAGTTAGGTTTAGAAAAGTAACCAAGTATAAAAACGTTTTAAAATTACATTTTCTACCCTATTAATTAATAAAATTAGGATAAATCTAATTTCTAACATTTACCGTCATTTTTCCAATATGAAAACCAATTTAAATTTTTGATTACAAAATTCCCATTCGTAATTGTAAAAATAAATTAAGCAGAAAATGTAATTTTAAAATGTTTTTTGTTGGTATTTATTTCCCAAACCTAGCTACTTAGCTACTCATAAGGTAAGATACTCACTGCTAAAAATAATCAAAATCACCTTAACGGTTAGGTTTAGTAAAAAAAATTAAAATTTTATTTTCTAGCTGATTTAATAATAAAACAATGGGCATTTCATATAGTAAAAACTAAAGTTGGCCGCCATATTGGAAATATGGCGGATAAAATCAAAATTTCAAAATCACAAAATTATGCAGAACCAAAATTCCAGGGAATTTGCTTTATAACCTTTTTTAATAGCTATTTTACTTTTAAATAAAAACAGCTGTCACACTTATATCAATCACCCTGTATAGGCTCTATGATGTTGTAAGCTATTTTTGATCAGAAAAAGTCAGCATATAATAATAATAATATTTATTCCGTGACAATGTTTTACAAAGTATTGGAATTTACAATGAAATAGATAATTTATGGGGAAATCTTGTAACCAGGTAAGGAAGGCCTGAGTCCTATCTTTCCATTCTTGGCGGGATACGGCCCTTTTTGTATTTAAGTGGATTCAAATAAACTAGTTATTAAATAAATCAGAACTAAAGATAAATAAATCTGTTAATTGAGTGACGAGGGGATATAAAGATAAAATATGGTTACCTCCCAACCTGAATAAATCTTATACTGTATATCAAAAATACCAGCACATGGGAAAATAGAACAGGCTGGCCAATCTATTTTTAAATAATGAGTGTTTAATTCACGCAGATTTTCAATTAGTTTTAATGGTATCAAAACTCTCTTGGCTTCTCCAGCGCATCCCTTCCAATTCTCATCCGGCCTTCCTCCTCTCTTCTTGTGATGCCCAAAAGCCCAATCCAAACGCTTTCTTTCCTATCGCGTGATCTGGTTTCCTCAACGCATCTTCTCTATCCATCTCAATTTTATTTTCTTTATTAATACACATTTAGGCAGTTGGTCTGTTAGATGTTACAGCTCTTCATTTTAGATTATTTCTGGCCACCAAATGGTCATTATTCCTCTCAAACAACGATGACTATATACACCTTCAATGAATGTGTCACAGTTGCTGTAAGCTTATATAATATATGACAGATATCTGACTTCATATTTGTGTTTAAAAATACTCAACTTAGTTTTCCTTGAAATAGCTTTGCTCCTTTACTCTGGGTACATTAAACGAAATTGGCTTTTTTCAGAAACGAATGGAAGACAGTAGTTATTAAAGCCGTATGGTCATAATGGGAGTTTATGGAAAGAAGTCATGATTTCCAACTGGGATTTTCTTATTGTAATCATTTCCTGGGAAAGTTTGGAGACTTTATAAAAAACAGGTCGTCTGTATTATAACTTGTCATTGATGCAACATATGATACAGACTAATAATATACTAGATAATCAGAGTCTTATATTGCAATTCCCAGAACTATGTTAGTTAAACAACCACATGAAACACATTCTGCAATGTTTTTTTGAACATAAACTCTAACACGTGTTGCAGTGCTTGGGAAATTGTAATCTCGGTCTTCTCAAGGGATTTTATGAATTCTGTACACAATATGCATTGGACAGGAAATAATTAAGCTATATGAAATAAAAGGGTAATTAAAATCTCAGAATTATGTTATTATTCAGTTACAGTGTATTTTAAATACACGATTTTTTATTTTTGTTTATAAACGCTGTTGTAATACCGTGATTTAGATGACTTTCAATGTGATACAACCAAACATCAAATATAGTGATCCCGTGTATATCACGTTACACTGCCACGAGTCTCGTTGAAACACAAGTTTTAAGAGTTTCAGCCAGTCTTCAATTTACAGTTAACTGCTACTATTTCAAGGAGCTCCCTACGTTTACACCGATTGGATTTTCACTTGTGGAGGACATAAAACTCACTGTCTTGAAAGGTTAGCTGTTCTTTAAAACAGAAGTTTATCTGCGTTAACAAATTAAGGAAATATGCTTAATGTTTGTTTTTTAAGACAATTAAGTGCATTTCAAAATATTGTATACTATCTGTTACCCGTCGCGGCTTCGCCCGCGATCAGAGTATTACGTTAATGCGTGACAAGGTAATAAACGAATATATTTTAAATATGTTTTTATAAGGGTTCGTGAATTATTTAAGTCACTGATCCTGGAGTATGACGTATCATCGTCATCCGAAAGGATATGCGGGATAAAAGTAAGATTATGAATGATTCAGGTGTATTGTAACATATCGCAACAAAAAGGTAAAATTGGTCAGTAAATACTAATATCTGCAGTATTAATACAATAATGGCTCAGAAATTTAATGTATTTTTAAATCACGAGTACGTTTTCATATACCTGTAGTATCATAAGATTAACGTGGAAATCGTGGTGGGGTGAACCCTTAATTATTTAAAAAACCCGGAATTTGTCCTATGCGTTTCTTGAGGATATAAGCTATCTTGCTACCAAATATAGGCTCAATCGGTTTAGTAAACTGAACGTGATGGAGCCACAAAGAAACTCACAAACTTTCAGCTTTGTAATATTAGTATGATTTTATTTAACATTAAATTAGTATGTTAAATATTATTTAGGTTATGAATGAGTACGTAGTAGGCCTACCTTGAACACAAATTTTTACATTTTTCTATAGAGGATCTTATTTGCTAAATCGTAGATAGATTGCTTTCATTTTATCAACTGTGTTGTCTATGAAATATATTTTCCGAACAGTCCTTACTATGTAATGAAATCGTTTAAAAATATCCGTACAGACGAACATCCCATAATTAGTAGTGGGTTAATTTAATGCCATTCAACCTAGAAATCTATAAAAACATGGGTTTTGATGATTGAATAACATTTCATAAATATAAAAGTTGTATTTAAGAGGGGGCTTCAGCTACGAAACATTTCACGTTTCTTTCTGCTCATCCTATAAGACTAACATTCAAATCCCCGCCCCTCCTCAACGGATTATCCGAAATCGTTCATACCAGTAAGCAGCATTTAGATATCGTAAATAAAAAACGGATACAATTAAAAAATATTGAATAGCCTATTTCAGATTTATTATGAGTTAACAAACTTTTGATTACATCAAAAGCCTGCTCACCCTAATCGCTATTATGGTCGAGTATTTTGTTCCTCTTTAAAATTGGCCATAACTCAATCAAAACAAATTGTATAACTGTTGGTAAGGTAAGTATCGGATTAGACTGGTTTGTAGAGGGATGGAACATGGTAGAGTAGCTGTGAGGGATGAGATCCGAGCCATAAGGTTGATAATCCGCGCCCCTCACGCAAGACACGCGACCTTATTGATTGTAGGCACTTGTGACGTCATCCCAGTGACATTGGCACCACACAGGGGCGGCATTAGGTTGAGAGGTACGGTGCATACAAGCTTTGTAATGGCAAATATTTTATCTGACTAAGTCAGTCTCGTATATTATGTCCGATCAACTTATCAAGTCAACCTTAAACATTGCTGATTTAAAAAAAAAACTAACTTGAGAATGCTTGCACTTGCCTACATCCATCTGTACAATCTTTGTGGATGAATAACTACACACATTATGAGTTTCCAAGGACGCTAAAGCAAGAGCTATAGGGCACAAACTAACAGAAAAGGCCGAAACCGTGCATTTAAAATATTTAGGAAGGAAGTATATTAGGAAGGTGTAAATCACCATGTCGTCTTCATTTTTAACACGATATCTAACGAATGTTCCTTACAAGTTCTATGACAGCTTAGTACTGCACTGTATAAAAATAACTAACAGAAGGTAAAATTGTCTTTAAAACCATAAGAACCAATTATAAAACAGCTAACGCTATCTATCTTTCAGCCTACCTACTATCAGGATTATGTTGGCAGTCAATTACTATACAGTATACAGTATTTATATTATACAGCTAACGTGTATTTATTGCTTTTATATTAGTTCTTTATTCTATGGTAGTATGTAAATAGTTGTGCAGACCTAGAAACTTCAAACTTGAAAAGAAAAGTGAGAGATGGGAAGAAACGTGTTGCAACTACCTGAGAAAGTGCAACACGCCACTCGCCTTATTGGTCCGGTCGTTCAGGACATAATGAACCATGTTTTCAACTCATAAATTTGAATAGTATTTTGAACCTAAATGATGTCAGAGAAGTCAGGTGTTCGACATTGGTTTGCTTCTTCTGTCTCTCGAGCTTAAAGAGGACTGACAGCCCTTCATTAATTAAACATTTAAATAGTCTAGTTGTAACACTTTGGTTTTACTACTCTCTCTTCAATGTTTCTTTTATCAGTCAGAAAATTACGTTATAACACTTATGTCCTCACTGAATTGCAATTGTGTACATACGTAAACCAACCATTGTTTTTAAATCTTCGCTCTTAATGCGTTTACTAAAACTAAATTTACTAATTACGACGTAAAAATGTAAATATGAACAACACGGCAGATTGAGGTGAAGAAATATGTTTTAGGCGATCATGAAGAAGCAACAAGAATTTAAATATGATTATTTATCAATTTAATTTCGTTGCGTTATTTACATAATGGATGGTATCCATATCTCTTTAAAAATCTTCCTGTAACACTTAGGGTGTAAAGTAATTCTGCCTTTATCTTATGTTTTAAATCGCTCTTGACCTCTACAAAACCTTCTACTCTAAAACGTGTACAAACACAATTTTCTCTGGACTCCGTCATCAATTTATTTTATCTTAAAGTTATATGGTGTGAATCGAGGTTTCATTATATATCATAACATCACGTCTATTTTAAACTAAACATATATAACGTTGAATAAAAAATCTATAGTTCAGGAGGGAGAAGCAAATAATTGGTTATCGCTTCAACACTGAATGTCATCTATGATAGAAAGTGAAATGCAGTATTTGTCGCTACACATTTGCATTTGCCGATAGGCGCTGAAACGCTGTTTTACCATTAACACGGCAATAAGATTAAGGCATGAATATTCATGACTATATCCAGTTGAGCGGAAACCAAAAATAAGCTGTAATCCGCTGTGGATATGATTGAACACTCTATTACGGAGCATTCGCCCGCGGAGAGCGCCGCACTTTGTACAATTAAACTTTGTGAGCGTGAATTGTCCGCCGCACATCAAAGAAACCACGTTGCAGATGCGTGTTTATGATGTAGATATCGGTTCATTAAATCTAATAATTGTGTATCCATAATTTCTAACTAATATGCATAAGCGTTTCACAGAGAAATTTGACATATGTTAGTTCCGAATAACGAAGGTCTTTAGCATAGAGAATAATTTTCAATACAAAGGGAAATTTGCTTGAATTAGAATAACTTTTAAAAATTGATTTTTTTAAACTGGCTGTATTTTAATTATTTTGTGGCAATACTTTTTGAAAAGCGCGTTCTCTGCTACAAAAAAATGTTAAGTGGGGATTAGAGTGAAATTGAACATATGTAATAAAGGCTACGATTAATAGATGTAGGCAATTAGAATTTATTGTTAAGATTTTGTTTTATGTTTATTATGTACAGCTGTGAGATTGGTTTTATACTCAAGAATATATAATTTGATTTGTCTAGCCACTAAATTTATAATTATAGCTTCTGTAATAGTTTCCCTACAGGCAATGCCTTGGAAGCCAAAGCCAAAACCCTATTTTACAAATTTAGAATAATAAGCTAACTTATGTCATTTTATAATTCCAGAGTCAGCCTGGCTATTTGTTAATTATTTTATGTGTACTTATTGTGTGAAATCTTTTGTAATTATTGGAATCACTGATCTCAGCCCAGCTGACCTAAGTATTTGTGTATATTTCCTGGGATTTTAGCATCTAAATGTATTCTGTTTGGAATTAAAGATTATTATTAATTGTAATCCTGAAATTAATTCCACCAAACGAGGTTACATTGACAGAGAATAAAACAATATTCTTTAGTATAAGTCGTGGATTAATAAATTGGTTTAGATTGAACAAAATTAAGACATAGAATTGTCAACTTCCTGCGAAATATTGGTTTAGCATTGAGCCAATCGCTAAAAGGTGTTAAGTGAAATACCATTAGTTCAAATATTCTAGAACCCCGATATGGTTATAAACAGCATATTTCTCATCGTATCTTTGATTGATAACTGCCATGTATTAACCTCGCATGTTTTTGGATCAACTATAACTAGGTGCTGGGGTAAGATGAGCTTAACGGGTTTATATCAGTTTTGGTTGAATTTGTTTGTCATTATTTTTGCAAGTACTTGTTAACAGTTCGTCATACACATATCCCGTGCAATACTGAACCTCGGCACAAGACACCGGCGGGTCCGATTGCAGCGGTTTGGCGAACGGGGGCACCGGGGGAGCGGGGAGCGGGGAGGGCCAAACTGCAGTTTCGCTCACTGCTTGCGGTTTTTTGTCCTGATAAAGGAATTTGTGAAAGTCGGCGGCTCTTCCTAGACCCGCTGTTCGATCGGCGATCCAGTTCGGTCGCGATTTCACCAGACCGGTCCCGTAATTCGACAACCAGTCCTAGTCCTAGCCCGCCTCTCCTGTAATTACGGCCATTAGCCGATGGTCGATAGTTTAGAGGAGATTAAACAAACTGCGCTAATTTTGGATTTGACAGATGCGTCCAGTTTTTGCCAACCGCTTTCTTTTTGAGATAAAACGGGTCGACATATTTCATACAAACGGTAAAATTATTCACATGTTGAACCAGCCGAATTCCGCACTCCGTGTAAGTCGCGGTTGCAACCTCGAATTACGTTTGTTACTCTTAAGAAAAAAAAGAGTACAGTATTACGTTTGTAAGAAATAAAGTAAGAAATACTTCTTTAACAGTACTACTGTTTTCATTGATCTTATGTTATATACACAGTACAGACAACGGACGTATTCAAGTAATCCGAGTAATCATTATTTATTTTCTCAACCAATTCTACTTCAACAAATGCGGTGGGATAATTGCACAGGATCCTTGTATTCCATAAAGAGAACAAGCTGCAGATGCAGGAGATGCTGAGTACATCTTGAACTAAAGAAACCAAAGGATAGGCAATAAGGAGAAGAAAGTCGATATAACCACGGTTTCATCGTTACCACTGTCACCTGTATTGAAAAGAGAATGAATAGAGTGGGAGGAAGGGAGAATGGCAAAAATGAATCTTGCATCTTGCCCTAACTCAACAAGAACAGACACTCTACAGGTAAATTAATGAGAAATGTAAAAAAAATTAATTTAAATGATTGTATGGTGTTATCATTTTTGATAACATTGTTTTATCATATTCAATGTCTGTATCGATTATGGATTTTGATGAACATAATCTACTTCAATTTATTACAAAATATATAGTTAATTTATCAAGATGTAACGTAGTATTTCCTTCATCTGTAGCTTGTTCTCTTTATGTCCTACAAGTTTTCTGCGGGATTGTCATATTTTTTGTTGGAGCGGAATTGGTTGCATGAGCAAATCAATAAACATTACATAAATTAAAACACAGCTCCCGATTACAGCAACAGCTCTTTTGACAGCTCTCGTTTGATTATTCTATATGTTTTAGAAGCGCTGCTTGGAAATATTACTGTCGCCTGTAAGTATTTTCTAAACTAGTAACAACTTCTTTATTCATAGATTGAAGTTCTAGCGTTGACCATCCTCGTCAACTCAAAATATTAATTTGTCTTGAAGTTTTGTGACTCTGTTTCGTCAATTATTTTTTGATATTTCATCTCTACTGTGAGCAGACATCTGAACAAAAATAAAAATATGTAAATAAAGTATGTAATCAAATATGTTGAAAAATAGGCTAAATTATGGCTGGATCTAGCAAAAGTGTAGATGTAGGACGAATTAATACAGGTATAAAATTAAAAAAATGTATACGTATAATTCAAATTTAAAGGTTTACATGAATGATATATCTCAAAAAGAAGTGTTACGGACCGGACAAATTTGAAATTGTTATTAAAACTTAAGTTATTACTTTCTATTGTTCATGTTTTGAGGTTTGGTTGGATGATATGTTAGTACCTGATGTTTAATTGTAATACTGAAATTAAATGTTGAGTTTCAGTAATCTTTTTTACCTTTTCTGTTGCGGACGGGACTCTTAAGTTGTTCTCAAAAGACTCGCATTTGTGTCAATTCCTGGCAAACATTTAACAGAACAACTAATTCACTGAAAAGCAGGATAGATAATGTTTTCTCCCTTAAATTCTTTATTCTTCTTACAAATTAACCTATATTTTTTACCTTGTGTACATTCACAGATTATATAGTTTAACGAGTTCAGAAAAAATAAATCCCAATTATCTAAACAAATTGTTTACTGGTTAAGGTAAATTTGACACTTTAATTAGGTAATTATGCTATTATTATGATTATTCAATTAAAATAACAATTACACACAAAGTTGACATTTGCATGGAATGGCTGATTAGTAAAAACTTTAATTCGTAAATTGAAGTTCTAGCGTTGACAACCTCGTCAACTCAAAATTATTATATATTCTTAAAAAAAGTATAATTTAAAACCAGGGAGGTTTATTATATAACTGGAGCCGGTGGAAAAAGCGAGCCGGTGATTTTGTCAGGTTGGTACCACTGGTGAGGCAAATTTCTCGTTCTTTTAACTATCCTGATTGGTTGTTTTATTCCCAGAAGTGAATCTACTCATGCAAATAACTGGAATAAAAGTACAAGTTGGAACAAATTAATTTTTTCGTTTGATTACATGTATGATTATGAACTTTCGTCGTGAAATTTAATAAATTATGAGCAAACAAACAAATACAAATTTATTAATATTAAAATCATAAGTAGGTATTTTTTTAAATCACTTTGCCGACTCGTTCGATTTCAGCGAGTAGTTCTTTGCCTCACTAAAATTTGGAAAGAACGGTTCTCAGTTTTATTCATCAGTGTTACCTCCAGTAATTCCAATAGAACTCCTTGTTTAAAACCACCAAGTGGTTTAACGATAGTTACAGGAAAAATAACAGTTTTTATTCCAAATTATGTCGGGCTCAGCAAAAGCTCTGAAGTAGATGGTCCTTTTCGAGTTTTGGAAACTTGGCTTTTATGTTCCAATTTTAATATTATGTAGTTATTTTGTTATCAGCTGAAAACTTAAATCTCTGTTTATAATTTTGTTATGTATCGAATTCACGAATTAGGCGGTGGTGGTGTTGTGGTATTGATGCAGGATGCTGACTTGATTTACACAATTACATCATATGATCAAATAGTTTCGAAAGCCACTTGTTATGTATGAAAATCCATTCTCACCCGCATATGATGAAACCAGCAACACAAGTTTTAACAATTACAAAGAATGACATGTTGGAAATTCTTTTGTCAGTTTAACAATCATGTACAATTTAGGCTCAATAAGTACTCACAGTACTTATAAAAGCATGAGCATGAATCATAAGCATGAACAAAAATGTAACCTACACTAACAGATCTTATAACTTCCTACATGATTTAGACCTAGATTCAAACGACATGGCATTACCTATAAAAAGACGAAGTTGACTTTCCGGTTGGTGAACGACAAATTCATGGACACTGGTGGGTATAAAAAGTAACCAGGTGTGTTTCTGTCCCCGCAACGTGTCTTGTTGCTGGTGGCGTACGTTTCAGAATATGATTGATAATTTTGCATAATTCCCTCTACACTCACTGAAATAAATCGTCAGTGGCCGATGCCTTTCCCCACCTCTCGTTTCTGTTTGGTATTCCGAGTCCGCGTGTGCTTCTTGCACCAACATCCGCAGGGGTCTCAGTGCAGGTTGTGACCTCTCCAATGCTGCAACTCCTCAAGATAAATAATCTCCATTAGATACTTGGCTTGGGTACTAGTCACATTCATGTTACAGAGTAAATTGATTTGAGACTAAATCACCGATATTAAACAACAGGGTCCCACTTCGACTGCTGCAAACTTTACTGGGTTATTTGGCGGGTCAAAACAAACAAATTATGTAATAAAATACGTGTCCTATCTCAATACGTTTTCTGACAGTGGGATTTTATTAAAACGTTTATTAGTGAATTTCCTATAGAAAAGTGAACTATTAGCATGACCCGCACGGTGAAACTTAAGCCCGGAACCACCATAGAAGTTCCTAACGTGATCCCCTAAACACGTTTCGGTGGTTTGCTATTAAATTTATATATATATATATATATATATATATATGTGTGTGAGTGTGTGTGTGTGTGTGTGTGTGTGTGTGTGTGTGTGTGTGTGTGTGTGTGTGTGTGTGTGTGTGTGTGTGTGTTCGCACTCTAGCGGTCGCAATTTTTGTCCGATTTACTTGGAATTTGGTAGGAACCTTCCCTTCTGTAAACAGTTGGACAAGTGGATTGGGCAAAATAATCGGACATCTCTAACCCCCTTTTTTGGGGATTTTAATTTTCCAAAATTTGAGATTTTGAACCTAAATCGGGTCAGAAAAGCCCCGAATGTAAAGTTTTTGAATATTAAATTGTTGTACGTAAAATTCCAAAGGTTTTAAGCCCTCTCTCATAATTTTAGCACAAGTATTTACCGAGTTATTAAAGATATTATTAATTGTCTTAACACAGTACGTTGTCTTATGGGAATTTTACACTGGAAAAGGCTGTTTTTCATATATTGATGTAGTTTTATCACCCCCAATACCCTTATATACCATCTTGTTATCCTGACTATACCTCCTCCTAACCTTATAATGTAAAACATTGCCATCCTAATAGTGAATTTAAATATAACCAGGAGCATCAAAACAACCAAAAAAGTTTTCAATTAAAAAAGTTATCAATGTTGTTTAAACCTTTTTTAGATTTGTTTAAAGGTTTTAATGCGGAAATTCACTTCCCTCACGTCAGCGTGCTGCGTGTGATCTCGTTTCTTATACACGAATAAAGATATTACAGTAATGAATCTTGGTACAGATCTTTTATCCAACAGATTGTCAAATTAATTTAAAATTTCATCCCTGTGAACCATTTCGTTTACAATTCGGCTGTTAAATCCCACTAAAAGCCTACCCAAAAAGAAAATACCTGGGCGTATGGTATTGCCTTTTTTTGGTGTTAGAAAAAGCCTAAGAAATAGGCCTAAAAAAATGAAGGAACCAGTTATTTAGATAGTTTTAAGTCTAATAAAACTATAGTAGTAGCCTATGGCGGCTTTTCTCGCGATCACCAATTTTATGTTAGAAAAGTTATTACACATATACGCTTTATATTCAATCTTCAATTTTAATGATTCTAGCAATTTCTACATAACATCATGTGTATATTATGTGTATACATTGCTTCTAATAATCACTATTCTCACAAAAATCAAATGATGATACTTTGCCAAGTGAGTGTTATTTTTACAATTGATAATTTTTTTTTGAACAGCTCTTATGATTATTTTACCCCAATATTATTTTTTTCGAATAATTTACTGTACAAAACCATATTTGTTCGGGGATGATGCCTGGTTATAACACATTTCTCTACCCATAAACTCGATATTTCCAACTTTTGGATAGCCCTAAAGCATTTTTGGAGCAGGAGTAAGCAAATATTTTATTCTGATGTACTATCTTCCCAAAAAATGTATGTTTAATCGGTAGTTAACTACTAACGTCAGTGATGCTTAAATTTAAATTAGGCAAACGAAGCAGGAGACCTAAAGGATATACGGGACGGAAAGTACAGGACTGTTTCTGATTATATTGCATTGCCTGCTGTCTTTCTACCAAAATGTTGCTCAATCGGTCTAAGTAGTTTATGATTAACATGGAAATTTGGAGGGTCATTAGGGCCGAGCCTAATTGGAACGGGAATAACGGGCATTTTAACTGTTTTTTATTGTTTTAGCGAATTTCCCCTATAGGGAAGAAGCTATTACCGTAGGTGGCCCGACTTAAGCCCGAGACCATGATAACTTTTCGTTTTGAGGTCCCCAGATGCCAAAACCAATATTCGTTCAAATTTATATATATGTATATATATTTATATATATATATATATATATGTGTGTGTGTGTGTCCGTTACCGCGATAACTTTTGAAAGAAACACCCGATTTTGATGAAATTTGGCAAACATGCGGAGAGTAGCATTTATGACTTTAAGTTCGGAAACCAGATCGATCGCACTATGGGAAGGGGGTTTTATGGGGGTTTACAATTTTCCAAAAATTGGTTTTTTGCAAATTTGACCCCAAAATGTTAAAAACACTCAATTTTGATTATAGCCATTTTATATAGCTTAAAAAACAAATAATTTAGTATTCTGAATCATTAACCTAGGTTAAGTGGTTGCGGAGAAAATCCAAAAAAACGTGTCCCATGTCAATCTTATGGGAAAAAGGTTTTTAGATTTTTCTCAGATAGTTTTACTAAAAACTTCACATTTCTGTTTATTAATATGTTTAGCTCAACAAAACAAACATTTTGGTGTATTAATTGTTGTTCTACGTCCAACCGTTGCAGAGATATTCAAATTGCTAAAGACAGTACGTTGTCCAACGTTATCCTTATGGAGAATAAATAAAATTCTATATCTTGATTATTTATGAATGTATATTGATGAAACTTGGTATGTAGCTTCAACTAGTTGTGGTATATTGATATTAGCACAAAAACAAGTTTTTTGTTGATAGTCCCCGTAGCAGCAAACCTGCATACTCGGCCCCCATGTTATTCATATGGAGAATAAGTAAAGTTGTATATCTCCCTTAATTATGAACCTACATTAAGAGAACTTCGTTTGTAGCTTCACCTGGTTCAGTTGTATTGATAATTGCAACAAAATATTACTTATCTTCCTCGTTGCATCAAACCTGCGTCCTCAACCCTAATGTTATTCTTATGGAGAATAAATAAAATGATATATATCACTTATTTATGAATGTATTTTTGTGAAACTTGGTAAATAGCTCTATGTAGTAGTGAATCACATATATATGCATTGGAAATTCGCTGAGTACGCAGGTTTTCTGCGACGGGGGTATTTTTTATGGACCCATCTTTTTCCAAATATCTGCTCAATAACCCCTGTATTTTCTGCATGATGGTCTTAATAGGTGTGGATGCCCCTTCTCAGAGAAATGCGGAGTGTCCAGATCATGAATGCATGCACAGGACTCGAACATAATCGGATACAGTCTGGAGACATGAGATATTCCAACTCATGTGTGCTATGTAGTCAGTAATCATGAGTGTTGTAAGGACTGTTTGAGAAGCCAATTTTTAGATTATTTATTAATTATTCAGTCAAAAATAAATAATACTGTTTTTCAAACCATAAATTTGCGTTACAAATATAGTTACTTTAACTCGTTTGTTCTTGGGTTGATGAGTCTCTGGTGTATCCGTAATTCAAGATAAAATCCCTAAAACAGTGTTTGCCGCTCTCACAGGTGTCGCAACCAACACGAGCAGTCCACGGTGCGGTTAGGTTAGGTTATAAAGGCGAGGCGACGGCGACGGCGCGGCAGGCGACAATGCGTTGCGCAACTACACACACGATCGCCGTATTTACGGCGCGCTGGTAGCCGGCCCGCGCTTTTTGAGTGGCTTTTATCGGGACCGTGCGAACCCGCGGTGAAAGTGGGATCACGGCTTGTTGCCTCATATTCGTATAATTGCCGGGACGACGACGGCTGCAGCGTCTGCATACACATTCAGACGTGGAACTATTGGGAATGGAAATGGGCCTTCGTTAGGCGCTGTGTCCCCGAGGAGGCGGCTGGCACGACGGCAGTTGCACATTAAGAGTCTTCGGTAACACCGACTTATGAAACAGACCAGGTCTAACATCTAATAATTTCGTATTTTAGCGGTGAAATCGACTTATTGCGTTTTATCTTGACAATGAACCAATGAACCAATTGCCAGCAGATTTTGTTCATACTGAAGATTGTTAGATTTAGCTGAATGTAGTCGATTATACATACTATTTTAGTTGTTCCTGATGTACTTGAGCTTCTTCACGAATGGACTCGTTTCTGCAAGACCCATCGACATTTTCTTCTAACCTCACACGCTGAATATAATCATTTTCAGAGTAAATAGTATTGGTCCGTCCATTTGTAGTAAAATACGATTTCTGTCATGTTTTTTTAATGGTAAAACTCATCTAATTTCAATACTAGTATTAGTAAGCTTAAAAAAAAATGTTGTAATTTTTGTTGACGGCCAACAGGGAGATTAATTATAATTATTACATAAATTTAATTAAAATATCGAATAAAAGAATAGGTCAAACTGTGCGTAAATTTAAATATCTCAATTAGTAGATCTCAATTCCGCAAACCCGACCTCAAACAGATTACTGAATCAGAATGAGCAGCCGGCGGAAAAGGCGTCGTTTCGAGGTCCGGTTTATGCCATTGAATACGTAAGACGTTTTAAATGCTGCATGATATGACTTATGCTCGCCTTAAGACATAGAAAACTTCCTAAAATGAAGGACCCTTAATGAAAATTATGCAGGTCTTAAAGTAGGCTTAGGTCATAAATCATAGGCCGTTTTAAGGTATTACGTGACATTACGCAATGCCAAACTTGACCTCGAAAGGACGATTGTAACTGATTTTATTGAATTCTTAAGACTTTAAAATATGACTTCAAGAAAGGCTTGACAGTATGCCATTTATGGTTCAGTGGTCCGGTTGAAGTTGGGCTTGTGGCATCGTATAGCCTGCTAAAATAGACCATTACATTTGTGTATAAGTTTATCTATGATTTTTTAAGACTTTCATCTTATTCCTTGAGGACCAAGGGGAACATGGAAAGAAACATAATTTACTACCAATTTTACTGTGAATCATACTGCAACTCTTTTGGATGTCTGATGAGTTTTAGTCATTGACAAAAAATGTTTATAAATTACAAAAGAGCATAACTAAAAATGCAAATCTTCGATCAACCGTCAGTTTCGTACTTGAATATATAGACTAAATGAAAATCTGACTGATGGTCGTCCACTGATGCAATCAGTGTAATTCAATAAGGCGTTATACCGCTAATTACACCATAAACATTCTTCAAGTATTTTAAACCGAGCCGTCGTCTAACTTGTTAAATACCGCGGTCCAAACTCGCATCGATTCTCCATTAGCATATTAAGTGCAGGAAATCAAAAAGGTGTACAAGATTTACAAGACACGAATACACACTCCCCAATAGCCGCGGGCTCCATTTTATAGCCCAATAATATTAGCATACGCTAGGAACAAGTTATTATCCAGCCATTAGGCGTGTAGGGCGGACAAGTGGGCTACAGATTGTGCGACAATCGACAACGCGAGCCACGACAACTTGACAACATCTTCGGCGACTATAACAGCCGAGCCGAGGATTAAGCCATATCGCTTTAGAAAATAAAGCTTTTTCAGGATCACAGTGCATATTTAAATTATATACAAACTTCCTTCGTATTGGAATTCCAACTCAGAAATAAGATGGGAGAGGCTTACCGTTTACCCCTGTCACAAAAGAGCCAGCAAACTCAGCCAATCTTCACAAAATTTAAAGTAAACATTTCTATAACGTGTAAGATTTTAAAACCTGCAATTAATATTAATTGCCAATATTATTACTTCAGCCGTGGTTTAAAAATATATGATATTGTACAATATAAAACGGTTATGCTAGTCATACATGTAACTGTATTGATAAATAACTACTTTACATGTAAGATATTTGATTTAGTCAATCAATTTTGCAGAGCAATGTTTTTATGTAAAAATTCCTAAGGATAAATAGACGAAAACTACACGGACCAACAGGAAAATTAACTACGGGAGAGTAATTTGGGATTTTGATTCTAATGGATTAAATGGATTAATTCATAATAAGAAATTCTAAAAAAAATAATTTAATTGTTTAGATTTGCAGGCAGTATGCAAATGTTTGTACGATTATGTAGCTATAAAATATTAATATATCTTCTCGTTATGCTAATGTAACAAATTACAGAACTATGTTTTAATCAAACTCAACTAACACATATAACACATCAAATCACGCCAATAATCAAGCATCCTTTACACAATGTGGAATGGGACTTTAACAAAGTTTTTGGTGACCTGAAACTGAACGCTGAATTTTAAAACAAACAAAAAACTATAAAAATATAAAAACTATAAACAAAACTATAAAATAACCAAGAAGCCATCCTACAATGCAAAGCCATACTAAAGTGATACTTACAAAGCATGCATGGACACCACCAAATATTAGTTCAAATTGGACTGTCGCAAATGTGGAACATTTTGTAAGTCTATCTTGCGTGAGACATGTAGGTTTATGAGACAGGGCGGCATTACATAGCAATTATACGTATGAGTACGAGTTTTAATTTTAGATGGGAAGAATCTAACTCATTTCCAATTAAAACTAGCCTTGTTTAGAAGCACAGACAAAGAATTCTAGCCCAATTAAATATATATTCGTGCATAAAGATTTATACTGAAGTCACGAGAGAAAATTAAAGTTACGTAGTCGGGCTTTGTTGGTAGAAGAGCTTGAAGAAGAGGCAAAGAATTGTCAGTAGGTTGGCTTTTGAAGAGGATGATATTTTATAAATAAAAAGCTTGCTAGCCAAAGTTGACAATCCTTGCAATAAGCAGATAATATTTATTTTTTAAGGGATCAAGTTTTGATTGTAGAAAGGCCTAAAATAAGGTGGTCTCTGTAAAACTTATTTAAAAATTGGATCGAACTTTAATAAAGCTAATTTTTAATAAATATGATAAATCTTTACTCGCAAATATCTTAGCTGAAGCAGGTAGATCTAAGAGTAGTATTTATAGGGGGTAGAAGCGATCAAGCATTTTAATTAATTTTGCCACACAGTAGTTTCTTATGTCTCCCGGCGATCGTCATTAACATTGCTGCGGTTCGTTAAGGTTTCCCCTTTTAATGATCCGTTTGGACGAAACTACTTTGAAACGTATTTACCTTGATCCAAAAGCTCAAAAGTAAAAATTCTACTGGCCGTCAATGGAAACAGCAACAGAGATGCAATTACACCCTACGTCATGTGGACTAGATACTGACTTCAAAAGTTGTTATCACAACGAAAGCTAATACATTTTACTACTAACTACTGGTTCTGAAATCATAGGCTATGCCAAACCCTGCAAACTGATATTGTATGTGACACGATTCGCATTCGGGATATTCGAGTGAAATCCGATTTCCAGAAGCCCGGAGCGCCATTCAGTTGGAGGCGGGTCCGGACGACCCCAGGAAGCCATCCGTTGACCCCCGGACCGCAAGTGGAGCGCCGATGATTGCCATTGGGCGTCCATCAGGTTCAGGATCAGGAGGATCAGGAACAGGAGTGTTCGATCCGGGTCTGAAATTGTGAGGCCATTATCCTGGGCCGGTACATCAGAGGGGCAGACACCGTGAACTGCCGGCCGAATCAATGAGCCCTCCGACTACTTTATCAATAATAATGAGACTTGCAGATGGCTACGGCCCGATCATTGCCTTTAGCCCCGATCTGATGAGGCGGAAGGGAACTCCGTCGTTCTGAGCAATTACTATTGTTGTTTCAACAGAGAGTACAAATAAATGTATTGGGAGGATGGGCCGGGTCTGGCGCTCGATACTGCTAGGGTAGAAACGTATACATCTGCTAGGATACTATGAGAAAGGATACTGCTAGGTTAGGAATACATCTTATTGGACCACATTAGCAATTGACTTTTCACATGCATGACTTGTAATAAGTCTTATCTTTTGCTTACTTATTTTAACACAGTTTAAATAAGTAAAAAAATTACACACAAGTTATAACACTAAGACTCGTAAACGACTGTATATGTGAGATGAGCATATGACTATCATTTACCAAATAATTTGGATTTACCGACATGCAAGCATGCTCCTTTTCAATATCTATGACAAATTACATTTTATATGATCAATTGTTGTTATGTGATTATTTGTAGTTCCACCTTACAATCCTTCTTACTAATATTATTAAATTAGTTTTAATGTATTAACTAGAGTACCCCCATGCAGAGCAAAGCTCCGCTTGCTTGCTTTGCCCATAATAAGGAGGACTTCATATTGAATTTATTATTTTTTAATAAATCTGAATATTATGAAAGATTAGTGAAGGGAGATTGGGATGAAAATATATTTTAGTATGGCTAAATCATCAGCTGATATTTAAAAGTATGATGCCATAGTAACCTTCAAAACAAATAATAATCAGCTGATAATAATTATCACGCGGTTTAAATATAATTTTATGAAAACACTTATGTTAATTTCTATAATTTGAATACACTATACAAAATACAAATTGTAAAGATAGTATTTATAATGTTTTAGAATTTAATCGAAAAGAGAAAATCAGATATTACATTTTTTCAATGTCTGATGACACATGTAGAGGTAGTTACAAATAAAATAAGGCATAAATATGCTAAATCGGTCTATTAGTTTGGTAAAGCTCGCTGTCATAAACGTTTGGCCCGTGTGTACTTAGGTCATTGTAATAAATATATCTCTAAGTCACCCCCAAAGAAGTTACCCATAATTGCCTCAAAATGAATCTACACATATTTCTGACCAAAATGAGCCATGGGCCATGAGCCATGGGGGTAAAATCGGTTGGGTAAATCGGCCAGAATGACTGTTTTTGTTTTCTTTCAAAAAAAATTTACAAAAACAATAAAATAAGCGTAACGAAAAGCCAAGTAAACAAAATATTTTTTCAATGTGTGATGACACATCTAGGAGTTAGATACAAAAAATGAGACATATATCAAGTAAATCGGTCCAGTAGAACGGTCAGGGTCGCTGTCTTTAGTTTTGGCAAAAGTTTTTTAATATATAAGAAAGGTGATACTAAGAAAAATATAAACAGCTGTAGAAAGGATTTGTATTTTTTGCTGCATTATTCTTTGGAAAACCAAATTAACCCCCTTACTTACTGAACTTATGTTTTAGTAATCATCTGATGTAAACAAACTTCCTCCATAAGATTAACATGGGATGGGAACTTTAAGAGCCACTGGGGCAAAGCCCATTGACGATATGTTAGTTTGGATGGGTGATGAATAATTGTTATAATAGGCATAATTACCTGTCATTTAAAAAATAATCATGCAAATCGACCCAGTAGAACGGTCAGGGTCGCTGTCTTTAGTTTTGACAAAGGTTTTTCAATATGTAGGATATGTAGATACAAATCGTTGATGTTGAGTCAGTGGAAGAGTTAATGTGGGGCAACACTGAGTGATACAACCCTTTAAAAAAATGTTGATTTATTTTATTTTGATATTATAATTGATAGTAACCCCTACCCATGAAGACAAAAAAAATCTCCAACGTCACACCACTAAAGTATACACTTAAGATTATTTAAAATAATTTAGATAAATGGTAAATTGCTTTAAATGTGTCACATTGGTTCAAAGGCACTTTATTAAGAAAAAACTGGGTTACAATGTCTTCCAAAATTTAAACTAATCTGGCAATTTTAACTCAGACAAACACAACTTTTCAGTTTACACTTTTCTCAGACCTCTCGCATTAATCAAGCTGAGACAATCAGACTCTACACAACTACCCGAGCCTGAGAACTACGACAAATATTTTCCCAGAGGACAAGAACTAACGCAAATGGATTTCCTTCGATCAACGCTAAAGATTATCAGGAAACTGTTTGCGACTATCGTTAGTCGTAATTACCGTGGTTTTTGTTCCCCAGTTTTCCAAGCAGCTGTTGATAAATCTTGAATCAGCTGATCAACCAAGGACGGCGACTAATTGACAAGAGTCCGGTTTCACAGGATTCATTACCGGCTGTAAAATCGTCATCAGCACACCTACCTATATTGGAAACCATAAATCAACCTAGCTCTAGTAACCTTTAGTTTAAAGTGTGTAATTATTGCCACCAACTGAACTCTGTTGGTTTTGGAACTAAAATTGAATTACTAGAGAAGGAGATTGCATTAATAAATAGTTTAAATTTAAAATATAATGTCTGAGTCCCAATTTTGAGATTTTTTCTCTAATTTCATTGATTACGCCAAAATGTATACACATAAGAACATAATATTACCTATGTGTATTTTCCCCTGCGTTGATTCAAAATCCATATTGTAATTTGTCACATTTTAATTTTGCATGCACGAGCTAAAGTGTTCCATTATCTTAAAGGGGTTCTTGCCGACAGCAAAGCCAAAGGTTTTGTCAATTTTACACTTTAACCAGGTAACTAAATAAAATAACTCCTTAAGATTGGAACTTCGAAAGTCAATGGGGTAGAGACCTGAAGGTGTGTGTTTTTCAAGCCCCCAGAAGGCACAATTAGAAGATAAGACCTTTTAATTGTGACCAAACATGTATACAAAATATTTTGTATGGGTCGAAAATCGCCGAACCAAAATAATGAATTTTAAAATAATATGGATAAATATAGATTGCATTGTTATATTTTGATTTTTCACTTATATGAAACTTCACCAAGTGAAGGATGTTGCTTTCCATCCCTTAATGCGAAATAATCAGTTTAATGTAATATTCCGATTTTGTCCATTCTGAAATCTGTTCTACCCCTGGTTATATGTAGCACTTATATGTAGCAGCATCTAACATGAATTAAACTAATCAAATGAATCAGGAAATTATCAAAGATTTCTTTGAAATTTTATGAGAAACACCAACATCTAATTTGTTCCAAAAGTCCTCACTTAACGATTTTTATAATATACATATTTCGCTAAAAAACTTTTAACTCCTTATTTACAATAATTTTAATCGGTAGTATAAATTTAAGAATGTAAAACACTAAAAAGAGAACAATTTATACTGAACCATTTAAATTTGGCAACTGCTGATTCTCACAAAGTAAATCTCAAAATGAGAGTCTTCTCAGGATGTTATTAGGATGTTATTTTAGCCAGATCTTATCTAAACGTCGTGGCTCTGGTATACCTTTGATTTTAAAGTTTTATTTCATATCTTGGTCTTCGTTCCCACATGAACCAGACAAGTGGCTGGTCCACTTACCGCCCAATGTCAGGCAGTACGGTGTACGGTGTGATCGGTCCCGGACCACGATTGTTCTGGGTGGACTGTTCTGTGTTCCGTCCGCACGTGTTCCTCAGATTGCAGATAATCACGGTGTTCCAGGCGAGATGTTGAGGTTAAACTGACCTAATCACTCTCTCCCGCAAGGAACTGTGGCTGACTGCAACTACATCCAATTGGGTCTCTAGTGGCGAGATAAATGTGTATGGTTAAAACATGTTAAACTGGGAATTGGGCTCATTCAAACCACTGTGCACAATATACAAAGCCTCCATCACAGCAAAACTGCGTACTCTGTGAATTATATATATATATATATATATATATATATATATATATATATATATATATATATATATATATATATGCATACGCCCTGATTCGAATTTGTGCATAAAGGTTATAATTTATTTAAATTTTTAATCTGGTGGGAAATCGGGCCACCCTCAGCAGAGCCAGCAGAGTTTAGTTATTGTCCACGAGATTGTCATGGGGAAACATTTTAGCAGGACTGCAGCTCCACAGGAGCAGCAGGACAAGCAGCAGGATACAGCAGGACAAGTTATCTGCAAAACAGATTACGCCGATAGCACAAGGAATCCATCTAAATGAATGCAATCGTATTGCATCGTCAAAATACCGCTTTAGATATGTTTGTATATTTTGATGTTTTAAAAGAAAACCTGAAATTGAGGTTAACAACTTTAGTCTATGTGTATTTTACTCCAATAGTTAAGATTTTGTCCGCGCTCCCAAAAGCTGTTACTGAATTTGAAAATACTTTTTCCTATAGCCACATGGAGTGGTGAGAAAATGTAGGCCATGTCCAGTTCATCTTGCATAATTGTATAACATTACTTCATTCAATGCTACATGTATCGCCCCCACAGGCAGGCGGTCCGATGTCGGTTCAATATTGAAATATTTCACTGGCCGGTTACTTGTTCGTTTTATCGAATGAATTTCGGCTACTATAGTTGTTTTGATTCCTTTGTTTTCTACAGCCACCGAACATTTTAAGCAGTTCAGTTATATATCAACTAAAATTGCATCTATGATCCTAGGAAAAGATGTACAATCTATTTAGTCAGGTCAACGAATAAGTTACTCTACAGAATGCTACAAATCTTCGCCCATTGTGATGGCACTCTTGCGCCATCGCCAGACATAAACAAACAATGGTTGTCACGGTTAGGTGTCATAAATAGCGCCCACAGAGCGCGACCTTTATTCGGCTAATGTCAAGGAGATGCTAGGCAAAAACTATCCACAAGGCCAGCCGCAACCACACTTCCTAGTTGCGGCAGCAGCTCGTCTAGCGCGGCTGGACTGCGCAGTGTAATGCTGTGTCAGATTAAAAAAATGACACGGCTCAAGTATCATATTCAAAGTAGAGTAACACCCTAAAATTATAGCATTACTTTCTTTATCACCGTATCCCTTTATATTTCCAGGATCTTTAATAAAATTTTAAAATAGGCTGAAAATCCAAGCCCGCATCGTTATGCAGCAGGAGCACTTGTGATATGACCGATTCCGTGCCAGCTGATGGTGTTTATAAAACAGCTGATGGAGCGAGGTGGCAGACGTCCAAGTGTGTCACGCATGCACCATCTGAGGACCCGGCACTGACATTGCTATTGCGAATTTCGTTACTTAACTTCAACAAGGAACTACTGAGCTGGGCTTTCCTAGTTGAGTAATCATTTTGTTAATCTGTTACACCAATAAAATTCACTTTGGGAGGATAGTCCGACAGTTTATCTTATGGGAAATTCACTGAAGACGCTATAATCCTCCCCGGCTGCAGCTATACGGCACCCATACCGCCTACTGGTAGTGTGCGGCGCGGCGCGGCGGTGAGGGGCAACGCTCTGCCCCCGCCCAAAGACGCTTAAAGCCGTGCAATTTGTCAGGAGGGGGCGGGCGGGTCGTGATCGCCGAGGATTGTGGCTGCGATAAGAGTTCATCAGCCCTCACAGGGCCGATAGCTATAACTAACAGATCTGCATACTTCCGCCCATAACACCACGGGCTGATAATTATTTGCACTTGGAGCTCGGGACACCCGCGCTGCTGGCACTTGTTATACTGCTGGTACTGCACCGATGCACTAATACTGCGCACTCGACTTGTCAGTGAGTTTAAAAATAAATAATATACATTGGTTTGTTAAGAGTCTTCATCACCGGAAGTTGCCGGACGCCATATTGGTGTTTTGTTCCATAAGCCCAATGTTAACTTTGTGACTCCGTTACGCCTCACCTGATCGTCACAAACAATTAATTTTGGTGTCATATTAAAGGTTTCGTCGTCCTCTAGGGAAATACAATAGTCGAATTTGGATTTTTTTACAAATTAATGAGAACATGTACAGTGTTTCAGTTCAAAATTAAAATATTTATCATGAAACTTTGATACCCAAATTAAGGAATTCGACATTGTATTTCCCTAGAGGACGACGAAACCTTTAGTTTGACACCAAAATGAATTGTATGTGACGATCAGGTGAGGAGTAATGGAGGCACAAAGTTAACATTGGCCTTATGGGACAAAACTCCAAGTTGGCGTCCAGCAACTTCCGGTGATGAAGACTCTTAAATTAGCTATCAATATGGCTGATTTGTACTAGAATGTTTAACAGATATATAGCGTGGTGAAAATAGATGTTCTTTTGGTTCCTAAACAGTCGTGAGACATAACTAAACTACATTGTTGAGATTTTTGTTTTGCCATTAAACCTTTAAGTCAAAACTCTTAATTGCTAAACGTCATCAGGCCATTGACTCAGAATCAGTAAAGAGAGAGAGTACTGACAAAACTGCCCTAGCCAAATCTTTCATGAATTATTACTATCCATGAATTATGAAAGACATATCCGATTCCTGAATTCAAGCAGTACTATAAAAGGGTAACCGAAAGAATCAGACTATTTCATGCCGTTCCTTGGTAAAAGTAATACGAATAAACAGAAATCGACCGTGATGAAATAACTATTAGAGAGCTTATATTGCGAAAAATAATAACAGTTCTACCAGATAGTAACAGACAACAAGTCAGGTAACTCCAATTTACAACTTTATGTATATCTATTCGTGGAAGACATAGAACCATCGTGTTTGTGTAATATATAAGCGGAAACACCAGTGCACATTTGATGTCCTAATAGTGACTTATAAATAAACTATTACATGTTAACTATATGCACGATGAAAAGTGAACAATATAGTTTATTTATATGCTGCACTTAAAAACAATAATATTTAAAGGTAATGAAATAAACCTTAATGAAATAAACACTACTGGCCTAGCATGTTGGTATTAAACAAATGTTTTCTATTCTTTGATTATCGTTTGGTTTTTAAATATTTGTTTGTATCTTATATTAGATTTTCTTTTTAATAAGCTTTGATTAAGCTAACGCTGAAGTTTGTTATAGTCATTTACACACAACATACGCTATTTTTAAGGCAGTTCCATTAAAATATATCGGTTGATAAAGTTTCCATTTTAGTGACACTGGGAGTCAAAGACCTCGTAAAGCTGAACTGAGAGCACATATTCTCGAACAGAAGCGAGGAAATAGAATGGTTAATGCGGCGGAAAATCTGTCACAGACGAAAGTGCTTCGGGTTTCTTCTGCTTTGAAATTCAAACAGTAAGAACAGAGCTAAATTAGCGTTATTGGAACGGTACAAATGCCTGGGCTTCGTACAAACAAGGGACAATTGTGTGAAACCCAGTGAAGAGGACCGGGACGGCGACCCTTTCACTGTGCAGTTGCAGTTTTGGAGGGGGGTGTCAGGAGGCGGAAGGGGAACCGGTTTCGGAGCTTGTGACATCGAAAGCTTCCAGACGTTCTGTACAGTTGGTAATTTGGCCACTAACTGCTTTGACAAATCTATTGTTTAAAAAATTGAAATTTATATACAGCGATTCGTTTAGTTTGTTATAAGGTCCTAGATATTTTTTAAAACGTTAGAAAAATGTCGTTGAATTATTTATGAAGGCATCCTTTCCACAGTATTCTGAAATTAGATTAAAATAGAAAGGGTGCATTAAATAGGAGAATACTCCAATTTCGCGGAAATGAGTGAGCAATTACTTAATTTGGCCTAAGTAGCCTACAGATCAGACAACAGAAAAGGTTAGTGATGGGAATTACTGCACTTGAATACCCGTAATTCAGCCGGTGAAAAATATTGTCCTACATAAATGACAGCTTAGAAAATTTGTACATTATTCTAAAACATTTGTCTAATGGGATTGTGTTACAAATGGGAAAACAATTCATAGAGCAAATTTCTTTATCTTTCAAATGTTTCCAAATTTGATCACGACAGAACAGTTTTATATTATAGAATTAAATATCTTTTAACCAAACAGTAAAGTGGGTTTCCTAGAAGTGTGGGTGCCTAAAAACCATACAAACAGTTTAGGAACCAAAATTTTTATGAATAAATTATTGTTCTGAATAATCAATCATCAGTCTTCATTATTCAAAGACTTTTTTGATTTTCATTCAGTGATTTTCACACCATTAAATACTATTTTGTATCAATTTTTGGGATCTGGCCCTCTACTGGGGTGTCAATATAGGTTTTGAAAAACACAAAATCTCAGAGTTCAATCCCATATGGATGTTCAGTTCAAGGCTCCAATGGTAATCTTGGAGTGATTTAACTTAAGTAGTCAGCTGCTGATTTTAATGGCAAGATTAACATCTGTCGCGAGATTCCCGTGGGAGGCCGAATGTTTTTGGTACAATTCTCTCCCTTTATACGCAACCGAGAACTCGATAAATAAGTATGATTTAAAGCTTTGATTCTCGACTATTTACGAATTTTAATTAACTTATTTCCACAACAATTATATATTAATACCAGTGATTATCACATATTTATTTTTCAATGTACAGTCTAGCTCAATCTGATAGCGACAATTTCAACTAACTCAAAACAGGTGATAATAAGTTTAATGTATTTTAAAGAGTAGTAGTATCCCGTCGCGGCTTCGCTCGTGATCCCAGTACAATGTTATGTTTGAGAAGTTAGTTGTTAATGCGAGCATAATTACTTTACTTATTTTCTCGTTTCTTGAAATTTTAGGCGTGTCAGTTTTATATTTAATCTTCAGTATGAATGGTTCTCGCAATTTAAACATAACCTAATCACGTATATTTAAAGTTGTGTACACATTGGTCCTAATCACTATCCTTACAAAAATCTCATGATACTTTACCAAGTCAGTGTTATTTTTACAGTTGAATGGTTTTTTTTGAACAGCTGTTATGATTCTTTCGGTTTTATTTACAAGTCTTAACCCTAACCCCAATGTTAGTTCTTTTCGAATGTCTTTCTATACAATACTATCCTTCCTTATACATAATACGTGAAGGCGATTTCTACGAAACACTACACCTCCGTTAATAATGGACGGATTTTTACAAACGATGTGTAAAAATTAAAAAGACGAATAATTTGTTTTAATTGCATACTAAAACAGCTGTTGAAAGTAAAACACATGATAACAGAAGAGCTTACATATATATAATGTAATATTACGTTGTGGTCGCTAGCAAAGCCGCTACAGGCTACTAGTATTTTGTAATGGATGTGGCCTGATTAGAACACATTTATTAACTCATGAATTCGATAGTTCCAACATTTTTGGAGCAGGAGTAGGCAAAGGTTTTATTCTGATATATTAACTATCCTCCTAACAAATGTATGCTCAATAGGTTCAGTCAACTACTAACGTCAGTGACGAATAAAGTAACATTTTAAAAGCCGACGGAACATATAAGTCCCAAATGGGGTACGGGATGGAAAGTGAAGTATATATCTGACTATAGTGCATTGACTGCTGCCTTTCTACAAATATTTGCTCAATCGGTCTAGTAAGTATATAATTAACGTAGAAATGTTGAAGGTCGTTAGGGCCGAGCATCATTGGAACGGGAATGAGCCTATAACTGGTTTTTGGGATGGACCCATCTTCTTCCAAATATCTACTCATAATAACTCCTGTAGTTTGATGGACTTCTTGATGATGGACTTAAAAATACATAAAATGTTCAGTATTATAATCACAATGATTACCTAGATAAATGAACTATAAATACCATGTTGCAAGGGCTTATGTGTTTTGCTCCCAATTATTCATTGTCGTGCCGTTATTTAATATGGTTTAGTATACCTTTGAAGAGTAGTAAACCAGAGATGATTCTCTGCCCTGTGATCAAATATAATTAGCAGACTAAATGGTCATTAGAACAAATATGGTGCATTCTGTAGTGAATGGTTGACTAACCTGTACCCTTAGGATCGACTTTGTAGCAGTGTCGAACAAAGGGCATAACAGCCAAAAGGTTTTGTCCTCCACACGAAAATGGGCAACTAATTTTATTTTATTCAGCTCAGTCTTTTTTTGTGAAACTCGAAACAAATGTGGCTTATAAACAGACGGATGGAAAAACAAATTTTAACAAAAACTTAACTATCTCCGTTGCACACAATATTTTACTACTCAAACCGATGTAGAAAAATCTTATTTTATTTATATATAGATAAATAGATTCTTTACCTGTAACATCTGATATTGCTTTTAACCTGTCCATAATGTATTAACAGCTGCAATTCAAATTAAATTATTCCCCATGTTAATATTATGGGCAAAAAACGAACTTTAAGGGTGCTCTGTGCCCTTCAGATTGAAAATATCGAAAAATGAAAACATTTATGCACAATTACGAATCAGGATGAATGTTTTGGTACCTCAATCGTTAAAATCGGCTTAGAAATAACGGAGGAGTTCTCTCAACACAAATCGGTTTAGCGTATTAATATACAAGATAAGATATGGGTACAGGAGTGGGATAGTGGAAATTACGAATTTCGACAGTGCATGAAAACTTATAACTCAATCTGAATCGGGTTTTAATGCGCAAGGAGCGCATTGGCCATCTAGTTGAAATATAATGTATTACTTGAGAAAATAACCTAGGATAATGCTACAACTTCATCTGTGCAGAGTCACTCTTACTCTTGAAAGTCTTACAGACTAGATGACGAACATTACTCCAAAGGGTTAGAGGTTCCCGTGAGCGAAGGTCGTTGCTTGATATGTTTAAGAAGGTATCCGAGTTACAGAGCGAATTAACCTGGGGTTACCCAGCTCCGAAGCTTTGGATAGGCTGATGAGTATTATATAATTCTCTCCATCTATTGAGGTGATTTATGCCCCTGCCCCTCCTTTCCCCTCCTAGCAGATCCCCTATTGCCACTCTTTTGATTAACTTGCATTTATGCTTTGTAATTTAGTTAATTTTTTCACTCAACTTTTTTGAAACTTAATCTAGATACAGCATTGTTTTAGTTAAAAAAATAGTATTGGAAAGTATCTAAGATATCATTTATCACTTTCAATTTTCTCGACATTAATTACAAAGTAATGTTTATAAGAACTAAATTGTAAATTTTTCCAATAATTTACTCACCCATTCAATCTGATTATGATAATAATAAGCCGATTTTTGTGAGCAGGCTGTTGGCGAAACTAAAAGATTTTAAATCAAGGTGTGTGTGTTATTTGAAAGCCCTAACGTCTAGATGCAAGATGTATAAAAGAAAGGTGTATTCATGGTCAGCTGATGTGACGTAGATGGGCTCGCCCGCTAGCGGAGCCAGTGACATGGCTGCAAATCTTACTTATTTAGTCTGCTGAAATGTCAGTTTAGTGTTCTATCATATAATCCAAAAGTTAAAAGACATTTTTTACCATTATTGTGAGCCCATCTACATCACATCAGTTGATCATGCACACAACTCTCTTGTATACATCTTGGTCTAGGTGTTCCTTTTGGGCGTTTGAAAAAAATTCACCTTCAGGGCTTTGTCCCCTTAGATTTTTTAAAATTCCAATACTAATCTTATGGCAGAATAGAAATAAGTGAACATTTGAACAGCTGTTGATACTAACAAAGCATAGAACAGAAGAAAGAACAGTTGTTTCAAGCTAACTTCTAGAATGGCATCACAATATAAACTAACAGCAGCATATTTGAGCTGGGTAACCACAAAATAAAAATATTTCTTCGAATTCGAGTGATTTGATTCGCTTATACAACGTTAAACAAATAACAATAACAAATACTTATAACACAGCAAATGAATAAACTCGAATTTAATTAATGAAAACTGCTTAAGTAGAATTTAACATAAAATTAAGATAGACAAATGCTTCAAATGATTTTGAACAAGTGAAATATTCAAATCACTCCTAATAACACATTAAATTAACGACCATTTAAGATGTTAAACTGGTTTGATAAGCCGCTTCCTAATTAGGATGGACGTATTATAATGTATTTCTCCTGGCTGCAGGAGTGCAGACGCAGACTGAACACTAGACACGCGTCGTCCGACGGCAGAGGCGACCGCTGCCCCAGCTGTCAAGATGTCAAGAGAGGGATTGGGAACCGGTTATGAGATTTGTTCCCCCGCATTTTTCACATTTAATAAAGTTATTTATTTACTTTTCTAATGCTTCATTCTTTTAGCAGCGTTAATTTCTATTAGTGAAAACCTTCTACTTGCTGAAAAGTCTACTTACAGACATATACTTTAAGAACTGAATGCAACTTTAAGTATTACGTAGTAAATACGCCCTAGTTGCGTCGGTGTCTTACACAGTGGTTAAGTGACAAAATATTGTTTGTTTAAGGTATTATAATTAAACTTACGTTGGAGACAAAACTCATGCTCTCTGGACTCGAAGGTTACAAATTGACCACGAATGAACTATAGGCTGAGTGTCATTAAAAGATGTTCTGTATATTTTTAGAAGTATGGTCAGGGATATAATTGTCTTATTTGAAACTTATTCGCTTTTTTACTGATTCATAAAGTAATTTAAATACACTATATAAATCCATATTTGTACACTATTATTGTGACTGTAAGGTATATACAATAGACCTTCTAATGTTTTTTTTTAATGTAGTCTACTTAATTTATAAACAAATCTGATAGTTGTATATCCAAGCAGATTATACTATTTATTTAGATGGATGTGGATTCGGCTGATATGCTCAGTAAGAGTAAACAAAAATAAAATATTACTACACCAATCCATCGAGGTGTTTCTGATTAGCTCTCCAAAACGCTCCCCTTGACAAGCAATGAGTCCATTTCCATCCATTTCTATCTTAGATGCGTATGTTTACGAGTTAAGTTGGAGTCATCAGCTAGTTAAAAATATTTGTCCAAGCAAATACATAAATACAATACAGTCAAATGTTGGTGCTGTAAGAACTAATCAATGCAACAACAAAAGATGCATCTCTTCCAGAGAGTATTGTTGTGTATCCGCTATCTTCGCATGCATGGTCATACAAAACACCAGTCATTGCTCAAGTTAATGTCCCAAGTGGAGTAGTTAGGTGGTAATTAATTAGGCAGTAAGGAAAGAGGAAAGGGCCCCGCTCTAGAGCCTACTTGTTCTACAACATTAATTCAAAATTAATTCACATTTATGCAGTTTTAATTAGACAAAATGGTAGGAGACCTTGGAATTGGTAACAAGTGATTGCAGGATTGTTCTGTTCGTGTTACTTAAATAGAACCAGGATTAAGAAGGATTTCAGCTAGATCAAGATGTAAATTATTGATTTAGTGTGAGGATTTAATCGGTTGCTTATCAAACAAATGTGTTGAACCTGTATTTCAATTTAAATATATATATATATATCCCTATCTCCCTAGATTGTAGCAATTTATCATTAATGTGAGATCTACATTTCCTGTAAAACATTTACAAGTCTACGGTCATGCACTAAGACACATTACAGTAGAAAATAAATAGACCCCAGAAAAGGAGGTTTTGCAATCTGTGTTCAGGAAAAGCTCGAACATATTGCAGGTGCTGAAGAAGTAGTTCAGTACTCTGAAGAGTTCGTGAAATAGCTCCTCAAAACAAAACTTCAAGAAACACAAGTTTTTACATTTGGGAACTTATAGATCGCCTGATCGAAACCTTGACGAATCACTACATATAATAGCATCAGTATTATACGAGAAGGAACTAGATCAAACTCCCTTAATCATAATGGGTGACATTCATGTTGATGACCTACAAATGAATAGGAAAAGTGCCAAAGTGAAATAAATGTCAACTTTCCAAAGCATAAAGAGGATTACGCTACCACCTTCAAGAATCACCCTCGACACCATCTCATCCATTGCCTATACCTGCAAAAATGGTAGCACTGACAATGTAGTCAAGGAGATCATACACGCGGCCTGTCAGACCAAGTAACTTAAACTTGTGAGCTTTACATCCAGGGTAAAGTGCAAGGACCGAATGAACAGCAAAGTCACCTATATGCTAGGAACCTGATGGATATTAAATCTAAGCTTAAACAAGAAAGCTGGGAAGGTGTCTAGCTGCATCAACCAAAGAAGCATTCAATAACTTCCTCAACACTTTTAAACTATCACTGGACATATTCTGACCTCAAAAGAAAAAAAGACCCAGGAAAAAAGATGAACATAAATATTTTGCAGACCGTTCAGCAAAATACTCCCGTTGAAAACCATACGCGTTTCTTTAATAAAATATAATAAGGCCTATTATTGTTAGTACTATTATTATTATTTGTAAATTCTTGGGGATCGAATCTAATAGGATATACTCTTGCAAAGATTTTAAAAACAGCATTAAAACTAAAAATGGTAATAGTTATAAATTAATTTCAAACTTAATAATTTTTTCTACTGAGTATAAATCACGATCAGGTATCAGGATTATTAGTAGTTTGAAAATGATAACGAGAGATGAAGGGCGGTGAAATCGGCGGTCGTCAAGGCACCCGCAGCGGAGGTGGTCTTATGCGACAGGTATCCCGGTTCACATCTTACAGGCTTTACTACGTGACCGCGCCAATGTCGGATAGCGACAAAGTCGGCCAGCGGCAAATCCGGACACATTTTTAGTCCCGATTTGTCGCTGTCCGACTTTGATGTTTATGTACAGAAATAAAAGTGTCCGGGTTTGACGCCTTACGCACCCGACAAACCCGGTCAGTTTCTAAAGTGTCCTATTTGACACTGTCCGACTTTGAAGTTTATGTACAGAAATAAAAGTGTCTGGGTTTGACGCCTTACGCACCCGACAAACCCGGTCAGTTTCTAAAGTGTCCTATTTGACACTGTCCGACTTTGAAGTTTATGTACAGAAATTAAAGTGTCCGGGTTTGACGCCTTACGCACCCGACAAACCCGGACAGTTTCTAAAGTGTCCATTTGACACTGTCCGACTTTGAAGTTTATGTACAGAAATTAAAGTGTCCGGGTTTGACGCCTTACGCACCCGACAAACCCGGACACTTTTATTTCTGTACATAAACTTCAAAGTCTGACAGTGTCAAATAGGACACTTGTGTAGAGTGTCTTGATTTGACGCTGTCCGACTTTGTCGCTGTCTGACTTTGGCATCGTCTCCTTTACTACACTTCCGCATAATATTTGAGCGATTTATTACGAATCTTACGAACCTGAATATTATGGAATAATCTTTACCTTAAGTAAACTATAGAGGCGTATATGTTTTTTTCATCTGATTAAAAATCTATTTTAAAATACTGCTAACGATAACACTCTTGTACCTGAACAATTTGTACTTCTCTAATCATTTTTCCCTCTTAAGTGACTGTGTGAACAGGGCTAAGTTTTAGAAAGGAGTATTAACGTAACTAAAAGTTGTTATTATACTATGGTCGGTGGCCGCCATTTTGTTTTTTTTAGTTACTAATACGATTATCTCCTGCACATTAATTTTTTTATAAAGTCTATGATTTTTCGGTAACTTAATGATTAAATGTGTTTACACACTTTCATAACTAACACAACACTTTTAGGGTTTACATAATATGAAAGTTACACAAACTATTAAAATGTTCAAGATTACGGTAACAAAGTTTAAGCTGGTCCCAGCACTTTAGCAAATTGTTTCCAATTTTCTGTAATGCTGGAACGGGGCCCTCTTATTACATGCATCGACTCATAATGTCTGCTATTTTACAACAATGCATGATAAATCGGGGAGAAAATTGAGCAGTTTTGAAAATTGCTGTGAGATGTTTACGAAATTATTTTTCAATAGTGTTCCTACAATCTATGATCAACAAGGGTACTACTTTAGATCCAGTTCTAATAATTAACTTCTGTGACGTTTTAAAAATAGTTTTTATGATAAAGTTTAATCCCAGGCCTATCAGTTTAGCTTGGGCATAATATTCCTAAAAACTGGTTTAAATGCAAACTTGGAATCTTTTTTTAAAAAGAACATTAAAAAAAGGATTTTGCTCTTAGGGAACATATTAGTATGTGTCAAAACCAAAACTTCAATCTCAAAACCACCAAAACTTTGGAAAAGTTTCGGTTTCGAGATTCGATCGGTGAGTTTCGAGAATCAAAACTCGAAACTGCTGAGATTTTTTGTGTCTTTATTGTTGTTTTTTTAACATAAATCACGCCCGTGTTTCGATCAATAATGCAAAGGTCAAAAGCCTACTGTCATCAGTCATCTACCTTCACCTTTTTTGGATTATTGATCATTGGATTAATCATCAGTGCTATATTAATTCGATATTAATATTCAACTCTAATGGTGACAACTTTTAGACATTGGAAAAACGAGAGAATATTCATTTTTGAGACTTTCTCTGATAAAATCCGTTTACATCCTACCGCTTTCACGCCTGTTCCTACAAACAGTATAAAAATACGTTATCTGTATGAGACATTAAACCGTGGCAATACTCACCCCGGACGGCTACACGCAGCGGAGACACGCCGTGCCAGGCGACGATGTATATACCGGGGGTGCCGGACGGCGGAGCTACAGGTACCCGCACTGCGATATCATCATCATCTTCGGCATCAGAAAACTTTTGTTAATTCGCAAAAAGGGGCGGGGCCTTAGGGCGGGGGGTGTATTGAACGGCAGTTCAAAATGGCGGCGTAAGGATCGGTAAGGGCCGAGCTAGGCGGATTGTTTGCCTAGTAAATAGACGAGGGGCAACGAGAAAGGGTATTGTTCTATGACGGGGTTTTATTTCTAGGACAATCCCTTCAGATGTCTTTCAGTGTTTGCGCACCAAATTAGAACAACAGCGTTCGTCAAGATTGCAATCTGTTTGAATACAGGAGGAATCAGTTGGAGAACAAGAGGTTCGAATGTTTGGTCTGTGAATAATTGTTAATCCAAGAAATGTGGCTGTAATTTAAAACTACGCGACATACTTAGTTTTAGGAGGAATGTGCGGAATAAATTACTGAAACCAATATATAGTAATTTATAGTTCTTTCCAAAAAAAGGTTGGTTACAAAACTAATAACGACGAAAAATAAAAACGCCACTGTATAATACCTTAAAACGTGTTATTATCTTTTCTTATATATTAATACGCTAAGCCGATTTGTGTTAAGATAACTCCTCCGTTATTTCTAAGCCGATTTTAACGACTGAGGTACCAAAATATTCAACCTGATTCGTAATTGTGAATAAGGGTTTTCATTTTTCGATATTTTCAATCTAAAGGCCACAGGCCGCCCTTAAAGTTCGTTTTTTGCCCATAAGATTAACATGGGGAATAATTTAATTTGAATTGCAGCTGTTAATACATTATGGACAGGTTAAAAGCAATATCAGATGTTACAGGTAAAGAATATATTTATCTATATAAATATAAAATAAGATTTTTCTACATCGGTTTGAGCAGTAAAATATTGTATGAAACGGAGATATTTAAGTTTTTCTTAAAATTTGTTTACCCATCTGCCTGTTTATAAGCCAAATTTGTTCCGAGTTCCACAAAAAAAGACTGAGCTGAATAAAATAAAATTGGTTGCCCATTATCGTGTGGAGGACGAAACCTTTTGGCTGTTATGCCCTTTGTTCGACACTGCTACAAAGTCGATCTTAAGGGTACAGGTTACTCAACCTTTCACTACAGAATGCACCATATTTGTTCTAATGACCATTTAGTCTGCTAATTATATTTGATCACAGGGCAGAGAATCATCTCTGGTTTACTACTCTTCAAAGGTATACAAAACCATATTAAATAACGGCACGACAATGAATAACTGGGAGCAAAACACATAATCCCTTGCAACATTGTATTTATAGTTCAGTTTATCTAGGTAGTCATTGTGATTATAATACTGAACATTTTATGTATTTTTAAGTCCACCATACGTCAAACAAACTACAGGAGTTATTATGAGCAGATATTTGGAAGAAGATGGGTTCATGTCAAAAACCAGTTATGGGCTTATTCCCGTCCCAATGAGGCTCGGCCCTAACGACCTTGAACATTTCCACGTTAATTACATACTTAGCAGACCGATTGAGCACTTCACTTACCAGATAGATTGATATATACTTAACTTTCCATCCCGTATGTCCTTTGGGACTTATATGCTCCGTCGGCTTTTAAAATTTTACTTTATTTGTCACTGACATTATTAGTTGACTGAACCGATTGAGCATACATTTGTTAGAAGGATAGTTACTACATCAGAATAAAACCTTTGCCTACTCCTGCTCCAAAAATGTTGGAACTATCGAATTCATGGGTTAATAAATGTGTTCTAACCAGGCCACATCAATGGGAAAATATAGTATTGTATAGAAAGATATACGAAAAGAACTAACATTGGGATTAGGGTTAAGATTTGTAAATAAAACCAAAAGAAGCATAACAGCTGTTCAAAAAGAACCATTCAACTGTAAAAATAACACTGACTTAGTAAAGTATCATGTGATTTTTGTAAGGATAGTGATTAGGACCAATGTGTACACAACTTTAAATATACATGATTAGGTTATGTTTAAATTGCGAGAACCATTCATGCTGAAGATTAAATATAAAACTGACACGCCTAAAATTTCAAGAAACGAGAAAATAAGTAAAGCAATTATGCTCGCATTAACAACTAACTTCTCAAACATAACATTGTACTGGGATCCCGAGCGAAGCCGCGACGGGATACTAGTTATAATTTAAGTTATATATTATAGTTATAATAGGCAAGCACTATACTGTCCCTCCTTTTTTCTCAGCTTGTGTGCATGGTAGGAGAAATTCATGCATACCATTAGAAAGGTATTGTTCTGCAGATTAACAGAAACCCATTATAATTTACATCGGCCCTCAGGGCTTGCGCCCTACAGGTTTTCAAAGTTTCAATGTTAATCTTATCGAAGAAATGTAATCAATTGAATTGCATATTTGACAGCTAATATAATAGCAAATGCTAGCACAACAGCAAGAACAGATGTTTCAGGATTAATGTAAATTAACAATACTACTGACTACTGGAATGTTAACACGTTTCTCCACATTAAAAAATTAAACCAGCGTGAGAAGGGGAGAGGGTGATAGATGGGGAGGGAGAGAGAGAGGGAAAGATAGGTTATTCGTAAATTTCAGCATAAGGACATTGGTTCAAATGAATTATATTTAAGGGTGCGCCGTACCTCCCTTCCGCACGCTCAAGTAAGGGGTTTGCATCTCCCTCATTGTAGGCTAAATTGTTAACCAATTAAAAATAATTTGATGTTATTTAATTCAATAAATGTTCATCTAGAGATCATACGATTTAAAAATCGTGATTTTAATTCAAAATAAGTGTTAAGCCATTAGTAATGTTCTCAAATTAAGCGTTTTTATAAAGATTCCTAACGTATGGAGAAAAATTATTTTGGAGAAAAGGAACCGTATGATCCCTAGATTGGAATCTGAAAAGTGTAAAACTGCAAATAGTTTGGTAGAAATCTGTAAAATAACAGTGCGATTGAGGAGAACAAAATGGTCTTCAAGCGTAAATATGCATGGCCCTGCTTGTTGGCGGCGCCAAACAACAATGAATTCAATCTGGGTAGGGCGCACCCTTAACTGCAGAATGGGGCAAAACATTCGCGCAAGCAGACATTATTCGTATGTGCCACTTTGGCTTGACGTATAATTATTTTTGGTTGAATTTCGACCTCTGGGCGATCGCTGGTTATAATAACTCGATTTTAAAAAAACAAAAAATACTAATCTATTTTTAGCGAATTTCCCCTATAGGGAAGAAGCTATTACCGTAGGTCTCATGGTAAGACTTAAGCCTGAGACCATGATAACTTTTCGTTTTGAGACCTCCAGATGCCAAAAACACCATTCGTTCAAATTCAGGTATATATATGTGTGTCCGTAGGCACGATAACTTTCGTAAAAATGGTCTGATCTTGATAAACGTGTAAGGCAGGATCTATTTTCATGAGTTCGAGAACAAGACAGGTCGCTCTATTTTAAAGGGGGGTCTGGGGGGCGTTTTGTACCCCAAAAATTGGTTTTTTGAACTTTTTACATGTAATTCTTTTAAAACCCAAACTTTTGTTTAGACCATTAAATTTAGCTTACAAAAATTTGGTATTTTGATCATCACTCTACGTCTATTGGTTACCGAGATATTAAAAGTCCTAAACAAGGTACGTTGTCCAATGTTAATCTTATAGAGAATAAGTAAAATTTTATATCTTGCTTATTAATGAACAAAAATTAATGAAACTTGGTACGTGGCTTCATCTGGTTGTGGTCTATTCTTATTTGCACGAAAAACAATTTTCACCGATACTTCCTGTAGTAGCACACCTGCGTACTCAGCCCTCATGTTATTCTTATGGATAATAAGTCAAATCTTATGTCTCCCTTAATTATGATATAAATTAAAAACATTTGGTATGTAGTTTCACCTCCTGTTGAGTTATACTGGATACTTGCATAAAAACCCATTTGTTGTGTACCTTTTTGCAGCAAACCTGCTTACTCATCCCCCATGTTATTCTTATATAGAATAATTCAAATATGGTATACATCGCTTATTTATGAATGTAGATTGATGAAACTTGGTATGTGGCTTCACCTAGTTGAGTTATATTGATATTTGAATGAAAACCCACATTTTGCGTTCCTTTTGCAGCAAACCTGCTTACTCAGCCCCATGTTATTCTTATGGAGTATGATTCAAATGTTATATATCGCTTATTCATGAATGAATATTGATCAAACTTGGTATGTGGCTTCACCTAGTTGAATTGTATTGACATTTGCATTACAATTGTGTCAGCAAACCTATATCCTCATCCCCAATGTTATTATTATGTAGAATAATTGGATTGAGTGAAACGAAATCGTTATACTCAGTTTGGAATTCGAAGTAGTGTGACGCTATCTACATTTTAACGGTTTGATGGATTGTCATGAAATTTTTAGGTTAACGTTTTTACGGTTTAATGCTTTAAATAAACTATAATTGGCGATTTATTATTACATTTTAATAAATTATCAGTTTTTTCATTCAACATTATTTCAGTACATATTTTGAGCTTTGTAGTACCGTGTTGTTGAACTGTCAAAATATACATCAGCTCAGCTGCTGTCGCTGTCATTTTGTTGGTTGAAGTTTGTTTTTAGGTTAGATATGTTACGTTACGAATGAACTGTTTATTTAATTAATTTGTTATAATGACTCTACCTACCTACACCTTTCTGTTAGGAATTCGAAACGTGGCGTTCTTTTGAGTTCAACAATAACAAAAATTGCATTAATGTTGTAGCAATACCGGTAATCAAAATGGCCCTTCCGTAAGTTAGTTTCCTTTCGAGTTCCATACACCTATTATGTAAACACGACTGTGGTTTAAGTTGGTTAATGCGTTAAAAGTGTCATCGGCGAGAATGCCAACATTATACCGCACTACTAAAAAACAACCATACCGTACATCTTTTTATTTGTGTTTTTTTCCAGATAGTTTGGGTACAGTGTCATAAGCTATAATTTGTGTGATAGTTTGTGTGAATAATACTTCAGGTTTTGTATATTAGCCTTAAGTTTAATCCATATCATAAGATGATTATAAGATAAGATGTGAGTATATACTAACTTTTTATGTTATTAATAAACTTGAAATACTGTCCACAACGTTTAAATGGCAATAATATGAAGACAGTATCCTTTGACTATTTAAGTTTAACCCTAATATAATTTAGGTAGGCCTAGGCCAATGCTATTGTTGTTTGCCAACCATCCCTAATTGAACAATTTTACATCATATTTTACTTTTAGCCTTGCTGTTAATTTATTTATTTTAACCATAAATAGGCCTTGGTAGTGGTTGCACTTCCGCAGACGCCTGGTGGAACAATCGAATGAAAATAATCAATGTAAAATATTGATGTATGTACAAATAATAACTACTTTAATTTATTATTAACATTTCGCAATAACTTAAATACAAGTAAATTTATCACACGTCTCAGTGCTGGTTTTAATGCCTCCGCCTCCATGACTTGTTTCTCTCAATAAAAAATCATAATCAATAACGTTACGGTAACACTAAAGCAGTACATGAGATTGTTAATACGTTTGTTAATCCAAACTTTGCTCTTAAAAAAAAGTATTTTACAAAGCACTAACTGAAACGTTATATTTATTTACCGTTTTACAACATCAAAACAAAATTTTATTTTCTTCCTTGATTTTCAACCTGATATCGTCGTTACAAATCCTACATTTAATTAATTTTGTAATTAAACTACGATTTTCAAAACTCTACAGTATTTTATTCATTGTTTAAAAAACTCCCACAAAGAATACTATGGTTAAGTAATTATGTAGGCCTAATTTTAATTATGTGCCATTTTCCAAACAAAATATGATGTAAATAAAATTTAAATTACCGGGATATATGATAAAAAAAATCTATTATTACGATTATATTAAGTCAGGGGTATCAATTTGATCCGATATATTTATATAAAAATATCAAAACATTAACGTATTTAGATTATTTTCATTCGATTGTTCCACTGGGCGTCTGTGGAAGTGCAACATTGGTAGTATATAAGGGGGGAATTTGATAATAGGCCTAGCTTATATTTATGTTTGGGAGTTACAACATGTCACTAATGTCCACATAGACCACATTGTCTTATAAACCTTACCCAACTCGAGCACATAATAAAAAAAAAACATCGTATGTTAGGCTTAAACTATTGGATCCAACTGAGTTTGGCTTCTTACGGTCCCTCCAGAGGCCTGGGTTTTAAGCTGCTCGGCCTATTTCATTAATTATTAGGTAGTCAAGATTTGTATGTCCATTAAGTTTAATTAATTAATTATTTTACACAATATCAGACTTAGGCCCTACAAGCTAAATTGTAAGCCTTCTTAGTAGTTTCTACTTGGCGTGTTATTAAAATAAACATACAAACAGTTGCAGAAGGCTATTTTTAAAGAAATTTACAAACAACAGCTGAGAAAATAGGTACCTTACTATAACGTGACTGTCAAGAATTAAACACAAAACTAAATATACCTCATGGAAGGTATTCTGCTGCGCATCCCGGTACATTCAATCATAATTTATGTTGAAGGCATGTGACCTGGCAAATACCAAATAAAAATGCTTGCACGCTGCTTTAAGACTTCGGAAGAGAGCCGTCGCTGTACATATGACTCGGCCGCAACTAAGCGGCGACAGGATCCAACAGTTCTAATAACCTTTATTTTTCAGCTTACTGTTTACTTAGTTCTTTTTGATTCAATAACATGAAGTCACTGGCAGCGTACTTTGGCTGTTTGGTTAGGTTAGGTAGGTTTGATTAGGAATAGTTGTTTGGCCATATACCAAAATATTACAGTTGGAAATAAGGTGGTATTCATTATTGAAGCCCAACTCTTTACCTTACATTGTTCTGATATTACCTGATGAGGCTATGCATGGAATGACTTTGAGGCTATAAAAGCTGTTTTATGATGACACATTCTTCTCCTTAACTCAATATTTGATCGGCAATGCAGCTGCAATAAGCTTAGTAACTAATCGCTTCGTACAGTAGTTGTTGTTGCTCGTTTTAAATCGTGCGTTTGGTACTTCTATTTGTATCAGCGTCGGTGGAAGACACCAGGAGTCTGTCATGTATTACCACGGTAAAAACTATTAAAATCATTCTCATTATGATTTCCTTATTGTTATTTGTTGGTTTTTAGAACAATAACTGTTTGAAACTCACGTAAAATTTTATTAACGAAGTGAGGGTGGTGGGTGCCTTGCTAGCCTAACGGTTAACGTCTTGGACTTTGGTACAAGAAGTCGCTGGTTTGATTCCCATGTTGCCCACAAGACTTTGAGGGGTTTGGACCGTTGTCTTCTAACAACGTTAAATACAAAATGCCACTGCCGTAGACAAGCCAAAAAAGTTGTACTTGCAAACGTTATCATATATCGGAGTTGCTTGTATTGTATAATAAACCAAATTTTTAATACCAAATATATCATATTATTAACAATATAATAATATAGTTGAATTTTTATATTCATAAAAGTTTAAGGATCGACATATCAACACCGAATGGGTGGTGTATGCATATTGTACTGTACAAATTCTACTCTTAACTTAAAGATCTTTACCTGTATTGGACTTTTAATCAAAAAAAGTTTGTTTTACAAAATTTTCAAAGAAAGTAATTCAGGTTTTTTTTATAATGAAAACTATAGCCAGGCTATCTTTGCCGCTTCAAATAAAGGGTCTTTTAAGTCCCTTATATGAGGATATAAGTTAAATTCAAATTATACGGTGCATCTACAATGATACAGTATAAGTGACGCGATACACATCATATTGCCATAGCCTATCGTGATATGTGACTGTATTGCACACCAAATTTGTTAAAAATGTATTCTTAAATATTAAATCTCACATAAAAACGATTCAGTTGAGCACTTTAAGCCTGTAAGTAGATTTTTCATTTAGGCCTACATTTCTCGCTGGACTTCATTCCTGTTTTCAAGTGTAATTAACTAGGTGCTATCACTTATAGTACATGTAATACAATGGAAGTCATGCTCTAGGTGAGACAATGGAAAGTCCTCAGTCAAAAACTGTCGCAGCGACGACTTCGCGCAGTAGAAATGTTTGGCAGGAGAATTGTCACAGCCCCCCACCCTGCAGCTGAGAGTACTAAACCAGCGAGCCACTCTCTTGTTCTCACTCTGCACATATTAACAGCAGGTCCGCTAACTTCCAGCATACAGTTTAAAATTATGGGTCCCTTAGAAATTATGTGTTATGGACGTAAAATTAGAGTAACCTAATGTAACCCAACCGCCGCAGCGCGCTACATAAGTTTTTAGTCCTGCATAAAACTGTTATTGTTTACTTTTCATTTATAATTCAATAAGTTATGTTCAACTTTTATTCAATCAATGCTTTTCAGTTTACAAGGTCATGAAAAAAATTTAAATGTACTCTTTGAATTACTTAATTAGTTACGTAAGAACGTAAAATTATGTTCAAAGCGTCCAAAGAATGGCAAGGTTATGGTTTAAAATGGTCATATTTTATGAGTATACGACAATTTTGTTATATGTCTGTTGGCATCACTGATGGGGAGGGAGCAACCTTAGTCAAAGGGCGTGGTCTAATAGTACAGTAATGGTGGCGGCAGGGGTATGAACTCCATGAATGTACCACTCCACCAAATCTTTAGGACTGCTTGGAGTCGTCGCTGCAACACTTTCTGACGTGTCCAATTCTGCGCTCCCCTCTGGGTCATGCATGTGGCGTTTTTAGAATGGAAAAGTCTCTAAACTTTTTGCATTTCTAACTGCTTCCCCCATAAGGCCAATACTTTCAAAATCCGTCCTGTGTTATTTGTGAATATATATTTTTAAAATTTAGAAGAAATGTTGTGCTGGTGGTTATCTAGCAATTTCAGTGACAACATTTTCGATTTGCATTTTAAAATTCAATAGAAAAATAGAAATAAAAAATAAATTTGAAACTTTGCTCACTGAAATCGCTTTGTTATTTTTTTTCCTCCTGAAAAAGGCTATAAATCAACAACATCCGACCACCCATTGAGGCTGGATGGAACTTGAAAGAATCATTGCTCTTATGGGTTTAGAAATATACATGGATTAACTGGTACCCCCTCTTAAAAGATATTGAATTTGAATTGTCAATGATAGCCTTGCTGTAGTTTTCATTTTAATAAAAAAACCATTGGCGCAGGCAGTGATTTGTTTTGTGGCTTACACAAAACAACTTAAAAAACTAAAGATGTGGGTAGCACTGCGCAGTACTGTATCAAGTCATGATTTTACGCTCTAAAACAACAAAAAACATAGGTTTAAAGCAAACTTACTCAAAATACGTTATGTATTTATTAGCGAATTTCCTATGGAAAGTGAACTATTAGCATGACCCGCACGGTGAAACTTAAGCCCGGGACCACCATAGAAGTTCCTAACGTGACCCCCTGAACACCTTTTGGGGGGTCGTTCAAAATTTTATATTTATATATATTTATAAATAAAACTAGGTTAGGTATTTGTTGACCATGGTGATGGGCTTATGTCCCGAAACATGTAGTCTTAAAAATAAAAATAAAAATAAAGAAATTCCTTAAGGGTACTCAGTTGAAAAATGTTTCATTTGATTATTATATATATATATATGTTTGCACTCTAGCGGTCACATTTTTTGTCCGATTTACTTCAAATTTGGTAGGGACGTTTCTTTCTATAATTAGTTGGACAAGTTCATTGGGCAAAACAATCTGAAAACTCTAAACCCCTTTTTTGGAGATTAATCTTTTGAATTTTGAGTTTTTGGGCCCAGAAAGGGTCAGAAAAGCCCCGGATGTAACTTTAATGCATGTAAAAAGATAGGAATTAATAAGGCGAAAGTTTTAAGCCCTCTCTCGTCATTCTATCATAAATATTTACGGAGTTATTAAAGTAAATGTGTATCGACTAAACACAGTACGTTGTCTTAAGGGGGTTTTGCATTAGAAAAGCCTGTTATTCATTTGTTGGTGTACTTTTCTCATCCCCAACAACCTCACACTACTTTCAAGCCTGACTGGATCCTCTCCTAACCTTATAATGTGCAAAATCGTATTCCCAGCATTGCAGGTAAATATAACCAGGAGCATCAGAACAGCCAAAAAAATCAACATTTTCAGATTTCAATAAAAATTGGAATAAATGTTTGTGTTTACACTGGTTTTGAGTTTTAAAAGTTTTTTTATATATGGAAATTAACATCCCTCACCTCAGCGTGCTGCGTGCGAACTCGTTTTTAGTTTTACTGTTAGTAAAATAATATGACGGAACTAACTAACTGTAACCTTGATTAAGATATCAATTAGATTAGCTTTTAATTGTAAAAGATTTATAACATTATCAATAGATACGGGAGTGCGCCAGCTCTTAGGGTTGATATGTGTGAGTTACGTAACCCCTCCCCTACATAACGCTACGCCATACCCCCTCCCACCCCTTAAGTGTGTTATGTAATATATGTGTATGGCCCCCTAGCATGTTTTTAAATGTAAAACTAACTAACGTAAAATGAGTAAGTCTATAATTTAAATAGGCTACCAGTATAATCAATCCTATAAACAAATTAAAAACTGGAAAAATGATCATTTCATTGAATCATAGCCTATTTCATTAATACTTGTACTTCTCTGAAAACACTTCAAACTACTTTAAAATATGTTCTAGACAGGTCTCATCCCCAGGACAAATCAAATACGGTAATTAGAAAAAACTAATTTTAAAAGTTAAAAAAATTAACATTGGGCTTATAGAGTTTAAAATCTAAACAAAGTAAATAACAGCAGTTTATAATCTGTGAGTTAATGTTCAAAGTAATACTCATGTTGTTGTTGTTGAAGTAGTACCCGAAGGCCGGGCTTTGCTCGGGGAAGGTCTGTCAGTTTGTTTAGATGACTTAATATTTCATCACATCCCGCAACTTATGAGTAGATTTTCTTAGCTCATTTGTCTCTTTTCTGGAGATATTTAAGGTCACTGCAGTTGTTATTATAGCTCAATGTCCCTTTGATTAATTTTGGATATGACATTGCCATTCTAATGTAATCTTCATTTTATGATTTTAGTTTATTTTAGTCACTGCTTTGAGGTAATCACATGTTAATACTTAAACTACAATAATAGTCTTCTAATATATACAGCCCCATGTGTAACACACCAGACATATGAATTCTAGACCATTTCCAGACGAACTAGAAACGTGACATTTAGCAAGCAGGTAGCTTGTACCTTGAAACCCCCGGTAAAATTGCCAAAATATACAATTTTTAATTTTGAAACCACTAATTTTGATCTTGAAAATTGGATATTTTAACATTGGGCTTATGGAGTTTCAAATAAAAACAAAAGAAATCGTAACAGCTGTAAACAAATATCCAGTAAACTGTCAAAGCAACTTTCACATGGTAGAGTATAAACAAATTATAGAACTATTGAACAATGAAAACATCTAGAGTGGATTTAACCATAATGAATCTAAATAGTATACTGAGTAAAAAATACTTGAAGGGTCATTGACCAATAATAACAACTGGAGCGACCCTAAGCGGGGGTCTGGGGGCGGAGCCCCCAGCGAGCAAAGCGAGTTCACTATATACTTTGACAGTTCACTTATTTATCATAAACAGCTGTTATGATTCTTTTGTTTTGATTTGAAACTCCATAAAACCAATTTTATTTTTTAAATTTTCAAATTTGTTTTTAGCGAATTTCCCCTATAGGGTAGAAGCTATTACCGTAGTCGGCATGGTAAGAACTAGGCCCGGGACTAAGTTAACTTTTCCTTTTGAGGTCCCCGGACCCCAAAAACGCCATTCGTTCAAAACTACAGTAGAACCTCGCTAATTCGAACCTCGATAATTCAAAAACCTCTATAATTAGTAATGTTTGTCTGATCCCCTCAGAAAACCTCTAAAATTTGAAAAATAATATACAGATAATTCAAAGTGATTTTTACGCTTAATGCAGCCTCTATAATTTGAATTTGTATATACTCGAGCCTCTACAATTAAAATTTTGTTGCCGTAATTCGAACTGTTACCTCCAAAATTCGAAGTCAACCTCTACAATTCGAACTGCGTTACCGTTAGCCTCTGTAATTCGAATTCAGGACAAAAAACACGCCTGTTGAGTATTTTGTCCAAGAGATGTGTTTGAACTACACTATTCTGTCTAGCTTTTAAAAAATAAACTTGGACCTCTATAGTTTGAATTTTATTTTGACCTCTATAATTCAATCTCTCTACACTTAAAACAGGACCTCCATAATTCAAATTTTATTTATTATGACCTCTAAAATTCAAACCCTCTTTATTTCAAACTTCCCATGATTCAAAATATATTGTCTTTCCCCTGAAATTCGAATTAGCGAGGTTCTACTGTATACATATATATATATATATATATATATATATATATATATATTACAAAGGAATGAATGACAAATGAGCACGATAACTCTCGTAAGAATTGTACGATTTTGATGAAATTTGGTATACATGTCTAAAGCAAACTTTATGACTTAAGTTCGAAAACCTTTTAGAATGTGGATTTTTAGAAATTTGCACATTTAATTTTTTTAAAAGACAAATTTTAGTTTTCACCATTGGATTCAGCTTAAAAAAACACATTATTTGGTCTTTTGATCATTGCCCTACGTCAATTGGTTACTGAGATATTGAAAGTGCTAAACACAGTACATTGTCTAATGTTATTCTTATATAGGAAAAGGAACATTTTATATCTCGCTTTTTATGAATATAAACTGATGGAACTTGGTATATATGGCTTCATCTGGTTGTGGGTATTGTTGTTTGCCAATCAACTTTTTTCACCTGTGGTTCCCATGGCAGCAAGCAAGGTACTTGGTCCAGATGTTATTCTTATGGAGAGTAATTAAAATGTTATATATTGCTCATTTATGAATGTACGTGGATGAAACTTAGTATGTGACTTCACCTAGATGAGTTCTATTGATATTTGCATAAAAACCCATTATTGTGTTCCTTGTTACAGCAAACCTGCATACTCATCCCCAGCATTATTCTTATTGAGAATAATTAATATTTTATTCATCGCTTATTTGTGGATATATTTCTTCTGAATCCTGGATCTGCCTTATGTGTTTTTAAGACATAAATATTCATTGGAAATTCCTGAGTATGCAGGTTTGCTGTGACGGGGGTGTTTGACATAATTTGAATTTTTTGGGGATTAGACCTGTCTAGAACTTATTTTTAACACATAAATTAGTTAATTACAACTTTTGAAGGAAATCGTTGTAGTCGTTTTTGAGATCAGAGTTGCATCTCAGTTGCATACAAGCAAGCAAGCAAACAAACCTTACTCATATTAGATTATATGGGGATAGGAATAACATGTGGTTTCCTAAAAGAGCAGTAACATGTGGTTTCCTAAAACAGCAGTAACTAAAACCACTGAATGAAGATAACATACAGTGTGGTCATGTCATGTCCAAAATGAATCAAAGGAACATTGAGCTATAATAACTGTAGTGACCTTAAACAAATCTGTTTAAGGGGCAAATGACCCAAGGAACTCTGTGGATCAACTTTCATAAGCGAAATTTATAAAAAACCGAATGAAATTGTTTGATATTAGAATGATTATATGATTAGGTTGATTGTAAAATATTTTACCGTCTGAATGTTAGTTATTACGTAACGTTTTCCCCCCCGTTAAAGTAAAACTAAATACCCTTGTCGCAGTAAACCCGCATACTCAGCGAATTTAAAATTAATATATAACATAACACATTAAAAGACTTAAGAGGATTCATAAGAAATATATTCACAAACAAGCAAACAAGCGATATTTAAAATATTAATTATTCTCCATAAAAATAACATTGGGGATTAGTACGCAGATTTGCTGCAACAAGGAACACAAAATAATGGGTTTTTTGCAAATATCGATAGAATTCATCTTAGCGAAGCCACATACCAAGTTTCATCCATATACATTCATAAATAAGCGATATATAACATTTGAATTATTTTCCATAATAATAACATGGGGACCAAGTACTTAGGTTTGCTGCTACAGGAACCATTGGTGAAAAATTGTTTTTTGTGGAATCAACAATAAACCACAACCAGATGAAGCCATATACCAAATTGTGTCAGTTTATGTTCATAAATAAGTGAGATATACAACTTTTCTTTTAGCGAATTTCCCCTATAGGGAAGAAGCTATTACCGTAGGTCTCATGGTAAGCCTTAAGCCCGAGACCATGATAACTTTTCATTTTGAGGTCCCCAGATGCCAAAAACACCATTCGTTCAAATTTATATATATAAGTGACCGTAAGCACGATAACTCTCGTAAAAAAGGTCTGATCTTAATGAAATTTAGTACAAATGTGTAAAGCACCATTTATTTGAACGAGTTCGAAAACCATATGAATCGCACCATCCGAAGGGGGTTTTCGGGGGGTTTTGTACACCAAAAATGGGTTTTTTCGGGTTTCCACATCTCATTTTATTTAAATCAAATTATAATTTGTACCATTGAATTCAACATAAAAAACAGATAATTTGGTATTTTGATCATTGCTCTACGTCAATTGGTTACTGAGATATTGAAAGTGCTAAACACAGTACGTTGTCTAATATTATTCTTATGGAAAAAATAAAAATTGTATATCTCGCTTACTTATGAACATAAACTGATGAAATTTGGTATATGGCTTCATCTGGTTGTGGTTCATTATTTTTTGCACAAAAAAAACAATTTACCTACTTGAGTTATATTGATATTTGTGTAAAACCCCATTTTTAGAGTTCCTTGCTTCAGCAAACCTGCACACTCAGCCGCCATGTTATTCTTATGGAGAATAATTAAAATGTCATACATTGTTTATTTATGAAAGTATATTGATGAAACTTGATATGTGGCTTTATGTGGCATTAAGATACATATATATGCATATTTATGCATTGGAAATTTGCTGAGTACGCAGGTTTGCTGCTACGGGGGTATTTATATATTAAGATGTATACAAAATCTTGGACCTTGACACAATGACTCGTGGATTCTAAGAAGTGGGTCAAAGAGTTTTAATTTCTTCCTAGATTATATTTAACATAAGATACTACTTTTCTTTTCTTTTTAATATGAGGCAATTTATTCTTCTTAAAAAAAAATGGAATGATTTAAGCCTTATTGTTTTTTAAGTTCTGCATTTATAGGTTGCCTATGTATTTGAACAACCGTATCAAGCTACAATAACAATGGGAGGCCTGGGGGGCACAGCCCCCCTCCCCCCAGTAAGGTTAATGTGTTACATTAAAACCTCTGGATTAGAGTTTAAAATATTTTGGCATTCAAAACCAATTGACTGTTTTTTAAAACGTATTGTTCATCAAGTTCTGTACTTATACTTATAGATTTTTACAGCAATATTAAGCTACAATAAAATAAATATCCTGATGGGTCCTCCAGTGGAACCAAAGTGTATAACTACTTTTAAACCACGTGCTCTCACTGATTGGGGACCTTTATTGCCGCCAACATATTATATTTTATCAAAATCTTCAGCTAATATTATTATGAGGGCCTAGATGATACAGCCCTCAGTGAGACTGAGGGGTGAGTAACTACTTCATATGCACTTTGTCTGACTGATTGACAGATTTCAGGCCTCATTGTTTGTCATGTTCTGGATTTGTGTGTCATTGTCAAGCTGCAGTTATAATGGAGGGCCCATGAGGTATATTGTCAATTGAAACATTTTTTTTGTATTTTACGCGATCACTCAATCCTTATACGCGATATAAGAGCGTACTCCTAGTTAAAATATCGCTTATTTGTTGGTATATTTTTATGAAACTTAGTAAGCGGCTTTATGTAGTATTAAGACAAAAATGTGCATGGAAGATTCGCTGAGTACGCAGGTTTGCTGTGACGGGAGTATTAGCAAATACTTTTATTATACATTTTTACACTTCTCTGTGTACACGATAAAACTGAGGGAATTATTATTTAAGCTCTCCATCAGGCATATTCTGCAATTTTAATTATTTTCTTTTTTAATTTCACTTATATGAATCTATATTATTTATTTGCTAAAACTTAAAAAAATAACAATACAGTGTAAAATTGTGTGTATATAAATTTGATAATAATAATGGTTAGTTAAGTTTTACACATAAATACTAATCACATAATTTTCAAACTATTTCCAGTAAATGCTAACTAGCTATATATTGCAGTAGGCCCTAGTATTATGAGTATTTGGCTATTAATTGCGCATTTTCTCAAACAAATTGTTGTATAAGCACCAAATTTAATTTAATAAAAAGGTTAAAAATTTAAAAGTAAAACTGAACTTGCAGAAATAGCAACCAATTTCAAGCCATTTTCTTTTCAAACTAGTTTCACACTCGATGAAACCTCAGTTTCCAAATCAACTAGTACAACCGCGGCTCGTGTACCGACGCCGACGTCAGGTCAACGAGGCCAACCTCAAAATGTGACATAAGCGGCCATATTAGAGGACGGCTTTCGGCATCAATAAAACATCAGAAAGAAGTCGGCCTAGTCGTTTTTGCAACGTAGGACACCTCCGGGACATACATATACAGGTGTTCCGGTAGCGACACTCGCGTCGGTGTATACAGCACGTAGAGGGTTGCTAATTGAGGGGCAAAAAAGGCAACCCGCGGACGCCGCGAATCGATAATGAATCAATTGATGTGGAAAGCAGCGACAGGGATGGGAAGATCTGCAAAGGCAGGACCGCATTCCTAGGTGAGATTGAGAAACAGCGCGCCGCGCAAATACCAAATATCTGACCCCGCGGAGTGCGGTCCCCAACCCGGCCACGCGGATTCGGTCCACTGATGCGATCGTACCATGTGTATATGTAACACCACTTGTAAGGCGACCTCAGGCCACCAAACTAGCCTTCCCCAACAGCATCGCTTGTTCGCCTGATTTCAATTTTAGTCAAATCAATCAGCTGATAAATTCCAATATTTAAAAATGTGTTTTAAAATAGACGTTCATCCAAACCATCGGGCAATGAATGTGATGGACAATAGTAAATCAGTTTATAGATTGAAGATTGTAGGTCTGTTTTGGACCTGCCATATTCTATGTACCTTTTGTGCGATTATAAATAACATTTTTAAATACCCCCGTTGCAGCAAACCTGCATACTCAGCGAATTTAAAATGATACTTCACTAAGTCATGAAGCCACTTACCAACTTTAATCAAAGCATATTAATAAATAAGCGAGATATGACATTTTATTTATTCTCCATAAGAAAAACATTAGGACTGAGTATGCAGGTTTGCTGCATCAAGGACCACAAAATCTGGTTTTAATGCAAATACAAATGGATCACCTCCAGATGAAGCAACATACCAAGTTTTAATCCATTTATGTTTATAAACTAGCAAGATATTACATGTTTATTATTCTCCACTAGCTGTGTACTCGACATTCGTACGGGTTGTATATAAATGGTTGATTAACTGAAGAAAATAACAACCCACATAATTTTACAATATTAAAATTACATTTTACTTGTTTAATGCATAATTAAATCAAAGTTAACGAAATATACTGGGAGATAGTTCGGGTAATGTTGCAATATAAGTCGAGGAACTCTGTCAGGTAGTGAACGGCGTGTGGTTTTTGCGACTCCAAATCGGTACACGTAACACTTTGGATTCGCTTTTAGAAATAACTATATAAAAGGTCTAGTTGGAACCCGGCGCGTTTCTGCCGCAGAAGAGGCATTGTATTTGTTTTATGTGACATTACGAGAGAGAGTTACCATTCAAGTAGGTTTTTTTATTTCCATAATGAACATATATTTATGCCTTTCAAGTATATTTAGATATAAGCTGTTATGGTAGAATGTTGATGGAGGGGTGGTGGGAGAATGTGATGGGGGAAGGTGGTGGAGGGAGTGACGCGTGCGCTCAGGTCGGCGAGAATTCCTGGAACTGTAATGCTGACAGGTGGTGTCTCAAATAAAAAAAATATTTATACATCGGGGAGCAAAAATATAAAATCGGGGGGGTCACTAAGATCGGGGGGGCGCAGAGTTCCCCAATCTCCTACTCTCGCCTATCGAAAAAAGAGTTTGAGTTACCATTCAAGTAGGGTTTTATTTCCATAATGATAAACAGCTGTTTACAATATTTTAAGTTATAGATATAACTATTAAGTCATCATCTGGTTCAATATAAATAAATACTTTGACCATAAGAATAACACAGGATCTTTAAAACCCCGAAGGGCAGAGTCCTAAGGTGATTTCCAAAAATCCAATTAAGCTTTAACCTTCTAACGCACATATAAAACAAAGAAACAAAGTTTCATCAATGTCAGTGCACCCGTTTTCCCGTGAAAAGCGAAGAAAAAAAGTCCTTGAGCGTCACCGACAGACACATAAAGAGACAGACAGACAGAAATTGAGATAAGACGCGTTTCTGCTTTCCTATGGTATGAAACGTAAAAATATGCAAAATTTTCATAATTCCAAGCAATGTACAGACAAAACTCCAATTTTATTTACACAGATAAGAATAACATTATAGCTGCTGAGTACGCAAAAATGCTGCCATGGGGAACACAAAAAATGAGTTTTGTATGCAAATAGCATTATACATTATATAATATATACATTATATAGCATGCAGGTATTGGCAAAAAGCCTCATACCAAGTTTCATTAATGTATGTTCATTAATAAGCGAGATATACAATTTTACTTATTCTCCGTAAGATAAACATTGGACAACGTACTCTGTTTAGCACTCTCGATATCTTGGTAAGCAAATGAGGTAGAGAAATGATCAAAATACCAAATTGTTTGTTTTTTAAGCTTAATTTAATGTTGTAAACCAAAATTTGGGTTTAAAAAGAATTATGTGTAAAAAGTTCAAAAACCCCCTTTTTGGGGTACAAAACCCCCATTAAAGTAGAGCGACCTGTGGGGTTCTCGAACTCATGAAAATAGATGCTGTCTCACGCGTTTATACCAAATTTCATCAAGATCGGACCAATTTTACGAAAGATATCGTGCCTATGAACACATATATATAATTCTATATACATATATATGAATTTGAACGAATAGTTTTTGGCATCTGGGGGCCTCAAAACGAAAAGTTATCATGGTCCCGGGCCTAGGACTTACCATGCCACCTACGGTAATAGCTCATAGGGAAAATTCCCTATTAGGGGAAATTCGCTAAAATCACACAGGTTTGTTGCAACCGAAGCAATTGACAAAAATTATGTTTTTGTGCAAATATCAAGACAACCAGGTGAAACCTCATACCAAGGTTTATCAATATACATTGAAAAATATAAAATGTTACCTAATCTTTAGGAGAATAACATTGTACATCGTGGTGATGTGTTTAGCACTTCTAATATCTCAGTTACCGATTTAGATAAAGCAGTAATTTAAAATTATAATTTTGTTGTTGAGTCCACCAAAATACAACAAACCAAAACAAACAAATCAAAATAAAAACAAACAAACCAAAATACAAACCAAAATTTGATTCTTACATATGATTGTAAACAATAAAAAAACTCATTTTTGGAGTACAAACCCCCGCCCAAACAACCCTTTTGCATGGAGCAATCTGTCTGGTTTTGATGCTTTACATGTTTGTAGCAAGTTTAATCAAAATTGAACCTTTCTTATATTTTTATTGTTCTTGTTCAGAAGATTTGAAGGTGAGGGTTTAAATCTTCTACACTCGTATTCTCCCACAGGATACAGTGGATGAGAGCCAGGTTTATAGTCATGATCAGTGATTCGGACACAAGACATAAATAATATAGATAATATTCCTAATTCAAAAACCTATCCTATAGTGTCAATAATACAATAACAATCCTACTGCATTACCAATGTATTACTAATTGATTGCAAACAATTAATGAGCATGTTTAGTGCCGATTTTAGACTCCTCAAAATTAACAGTAATCAAGACAGGTTTTTAACAATCTCTGCTTTCGTGAGTAAGGCTTTCCGGATTAGAAAAAAATTTGTAAAGTTTCATTCGTCAACATTCCGTGTAAAGCTTTCAACATGAGCATTATGAATTCCAAATTAGTTCCCAGAAACTGTTATTGGCCAGCCCATAGTATTCAAGGAAAAGAGTTCCTGAAGTTCCTGCTGAGTTGGAAACTTGCTTGTGGTATTATATGGATGTTATACTTTATTTTTTTTTAGATTACAGTTGCATATTTTTAATATATTCAACGGCTGATTTTGAAGTTGTTTCAACAGCGTAACTATTATATTCGTAGCAATTCTAAATATTTAAAGACGTTTTTATTTTTACTGTGTTTGTTTGAGCAGATTTTATGTATGGAAGTGACTAATGTTGCATACATATTAAACTTTTCTTGGGGGCCAAAAATAATAGTAAAAGTATTCTAAAACACATAATAAACATTTATATTAATATTAATTTATATATATATATATATATATTAATATTATATATATATATATATATATATTAATTACGAATTAAAAAAGCGGATTAAACTCCCAACATCCGTTGGATAAATAATATTTCAACGTTCATATAATGGTTTTATTCGCAACATTTTTTATAGGATGGATCGTGTGCAGGACTTGTTAAAACCTAAATATCCAGGTTCACTTTTTTCAAGTTAAAATCTTCTCTTCAATTTGGCTGTATATATTTTAGTTCCTAAAGATAGTTAGATTTCCTAAAGATTGTTAGATTTCGTAAAGATATCGAAACAAAAATGTTTTTCCAGTTGGAGCCGCTGTCTTCATTGTCAATTGAGCTTATCCATTCTACTCTACGGAGCTCATAACTCGCCCCAGTACCTTATTAGGAACCTATCAAAAATGAAAGGTCTTCAACAGGACATAAATCCTGGCGTATGCCTATAAGCGGCAATGGTGAGTTGTACGGTGTAAGGCTAGCGAGCCGCGTCTGTATAGCAAGGACGGGGTCGCCATTTTGTATCCGTATGGCCTGTGACAGTTATGACCGTCGCTACAGATATTGGCAGTCTTTAGATAGTAGAATCGGTAGTAAAAGTTGCTATAGCTCTGTGGATATCTACATATGTATTGTGCTCCGTGCAGTGGGGCAAGGAATATGGGGCGTGGGAACTTACGAATGGAACAGTTACTGGTTACAATCGCATGCAGGTATTGGGAATCGCCGAACCGAGAAAATGGGAATTTGAATGGCGAAATTCAGGGCCCACAGTCCTGTTAATCATTATAAAACACACATTGACTTTATGACAGTAACCTATTCTAAAACAACCCTTGGTTATATAACAAAATACCCCCGTAGCAGCAAACCTGCATACTCATCGAATTTCCAATGCATACATATGTATCTTAATACCACTAAACACCACATACCACGTTTCATCAATATACATTAATAAATAAATTATTTATGACATTTTAATTATTCTCCATAAGAATAACATGGCGGCTGAAGATGCAGGTCTGCTGAAACAAGGGATAAAAATTGGCTTTTATGCAAATGTTTGTATAACTCAACTAGGTGAAGCCGCAAACCAAATTTCATTAATTTATGTTCAAAATTAAGGGAGATAACATTTTACTTATTCTCCATAAAAATAATATGGGGGCTGAGTACGCAGGTTTGCTGCTACGGGAACTATCGGCAAAAGAATCGTTTTTCGTGCAAATATCGATATACCACAACAGTATGAAGAAATATACCAAGTTTCGTCAGTATAAGTTGATAAATAAGCAAGATATACAATTTTTCTTATTCTCCATAAGGATAACATTGGACAACATACTGTGTCCAAGTAGCTGTATATATATATATACAGTTTTGAACGAATGGTGTTTTTGGCATCTGGGGACCTCAAAATGAAAAGTTATCATGGTCCCGGGCCTAGGTGTTACCATGCCTACTACGGTAATAGCTTCTTCCCTATAGGGGAAACTCGCTAAAAGTTCAAACAGCGCTACTTACCTACAAGAAACTACATAAAGTATGTGATAGAATTGATAAATAGTAACGTATATTGTTCTGACTGTATCTGCTGATCTGCGAGAAAATTTACTTTGTTATAAATTTAGGACTCAACGAACACGCGTATCCATCGTCATACATAAAATTCGATGACAGTAGTTAAACAGTTAATTCAATTTTCGGTAATCTTCACTCAGTAAATAACAAATACTGTGGATAATAACGAACATATTTTCTTTTAACACATAGCAATAAAGATAGTAAAAAGCTAATGCATTTTACTTTATAAATTTTTCCTAATTCTTCAATACATTATTATAAATTAGGCCTTATGTTAATTACAAAATACAATAGAGACTGACTAGAATGGTAAGCGAAACACAATGCAGATTTTGATTTTACTTTAGCTTGACTTTAAAAAATTCAAAAACATTTCGCAAGTTTTTTAATGTAGTATGTCAATAATACAGATCGCCAGTAAAACTTGTATCAAAATCTATAATATTATAAAGAAGAGGTGGTTTCTGTCTGTCTGTCTGTCTGTCTGGTGTTCCGGGTAAACTCAAAAACTACTGAACCGACTGGGCTGAAACTTTACATAAAGGTAGATCATGAACCCATGCAACACATAGGCCTATTCACTTCCTTAAAATCCTCTCGGGCTACGCCCCGTGAACGTCCTAAGTTTCAATGTTTACATTTCAGAATAAAGTAAACATTCAGAAACTGTAATGCGAACAGCTGAGAACACTTCCATTTGACAGCTTAAAGAGGTGAAGCAAGAACAGCTGTTTCAAGCTAACTAAAATTCAAATTGCATTGACTAAAGAACGGGTAAAGAAACCCCCCTGTGCGAAGAACGGGTACATCAGCTAGTCTATAATATTATAAAGAAGAGGTGGTTTCTGTCTGTCTGATGTTCCGGGTAAACGCAAAAACTACTGAACCGGCTGGGCTGAAACTTTACACAAAGGTAGATCTTGAACCCATGCAACACATAAGCCTATTCACCTCCTTAAAATCCCCTCGGGCTACGCCCCGTGAACGTCCTAAGTTTCAATGTTTACATTTCACAAGAGAGTAAACATTCAGAAACTGTAATGCGAACAGCTGTGGATACTGTACTTTCATTTGACAGCTTAAAGAGCAGAAGCAAGAACAGTAGTTGTTTCAAGTTAACTAAAAAGCAAATTGCATTGACTATATAGAACGGGTAAAGAAAACCCCTGAGCGAAGAACGGGTACATCAGCTAGTAACTTGATAATTCTTCAAAAAATGTTGTTTTTTTTGTTGATTGATAAAGTATATCTATAGCAACAAGAGACAATGCCATTTAGTTTTCTAAAAAAATAATAAAGGATCTATCCCAATTTATACTTAAAATCGTATTTAAAACCACAGCAGAGGCTACAGTCAGCACCGGGATCCTCCTCTGGTGCTGAAAGTAGCCTCTGGTTGAGGAAGTAGACTTCGTTGCTGGAAATAGCCATCGGTGGAAGTAGCTCCTGATGCTGGAAGTAGACCATATTGCTGAAAGTAGCCGCTGGTGCTGGAAGCAGCCACTATATAGTGCTGGACGTAGCCTCTGTAATTAGATCATATTGTTGAAAGTAGCCCTTGGTGCTAGAAGCAGCCACTATATAGTGCTGGACGTAGCCTCTGTAAGTAGATCATATTGTTGAAAGTAGCCCTTGGTGCTGGAAGCAGCCACTATATATTTCTGGACGTAGCCTCTGTAAGTAGATCATATTGTTGAAAGTAGCCCTTGGTACTGGAAGCAGCCACTATATAGTGCTGGACGTAGCCTCTGTAAGTAGATCATATTGTTGAAAGTAGCCCTTGGTGCTGGAAGCAGCCACTATATAGTGCTGGACGTAGCCTCTGTAAGTAGATCATATTGTTGAAAGTAGCCCTTGGTTCTGGAAGCAGCCACTATATAGTGCTGGACGTAGCCTCTGTAAGTAGATCATATTGTTGAAAGTAGCCCTTGGTTCTGGAAGCAGCCACTATATAGTTCTGGACGTAGCCTCTGTAAGTAGATCATATTGTTGAAAGTAGCCCTTGGTGCTGGAAGCAGCCACTATATAGTGCTGGACGTAGCCTCTGTAAGTAGATCATATTGTTGAAAGTAGCCCTTGGTGCTGGAAGCAGCCACTATATAGTGCTGGACGTAGCCTCTGTAAGTAGATCATATTGTTGAAAGTAGCCCTTGGTGCTAGAAGTACCGGTAGATCATATTGCTGAAAGTAGCCGCTGGTGCTGGAAGCAGCCACTATATAGTGCTGGACGTAGCCTCTGTCAGTAGATCATATTGTTGAAAGTAGCCCTTGGTGCTAGAAGTACCGGTAGATCATATTGCTGAAAGTAGCCGCTGGTGCTGGAAGAAGCCACTATATAGTGCTGGACGTAGCCTCTGTAAGTAGATCATATTGTTGAAAGTACCCCCTTGCTTCTGGAAGTAGCTTATATTGCTGAAAGAAGCCTAGGGTGGGGGAAGGTAGTTGCTATTACTGCTAGACGTTAACAGGACCCTAGATAATATGTATACAACCCTGCTAGGAATCTATGTTTAGCACAATTGTAGACGTAATTTGTGAAATATCCTCCCTCTTGTCGCTATTGATTTAGTTTTGGTGTCCTCGACATTATTTGGTAACTCGACACCGGAGACATCGCCTCCCTTTTTAAGCACTTTTATAAACAGTGTGTTTTATTCTTAGCTCGATAAAGTCAAATATAATTACTTAGTAATTAACTTTTTTCATGGTTGTACAAGCTTTATGAAACATGTTTACTGCTTGCAGATATAACATTTATTACAAATTTCATCTTTGCTTGTACCTTATTATGGTCTGAACGAGCTTCGGGGAGCGACGTGTATTAGGTTTTTATTACTGTTTTATGTTTATTCGTCCTCAAACAAGAGGAATCAACGTTTAAAATTCATAAAGTAAATAAATCAAATACCATTACCAATTTTATGGCATTGTATTGCCACTTATGGTATAGATGTATAGTAAATTTAATTTTAAACTATGAGTCACGCTTACTACGTGGTGTTGCCACAGAAGTTCTCACCTCGGCTTTGTTGTTGACGGTAATTGAGTACATTAACTAATGGCGTGTTGGGGTAACTGCTATTTCGCGAAGTAATACATAACATATATGTAAACCAAGGATTCGCTTGTAAATACAATATATTTAATACAAACAAAGCAAACATTTATAAACAGTCACACACATAAACACTAATCCGGACAAACACACAACTTAAGTACTACGTTTAAATAAAACAACTCACTTAAATTTTGTGTCCGGGTTAGTGTTTTATGTGTGTGGCTGTGCGGAAAAGTGTGGCTATGTGTAAAGTGGCTGCAAACATGCAAAAAAAGGTGGGTGAGTCCGATGATTTCAAATCAGTTGAATAGTTAACCCAAATAACAATAGCAATGTACTGTAATTCCGAAAAAATAGCTTATAAAATTTATTTAAAAAATTGCATTTACTGAAATTAGTAAGAAAAAAAATTGAACCGAAACCCTTGACTAGAGTTGTTCATCTTGCGTTATAGGGGTAACTAAACAACAGTGGCAGTTACAGTCGCAATTAAAATATATAGTGGCAATTTGTTAATATTTATATAGGCCTATGTAAAGAATTTTTACTAAAGCTTACAATGATTTCGATTACTTACCATTCTTTGTGAGTGTTTATGTTTATGTTACAGGGGGAGGCCAGCACATAGTCCTAACTAATCATATCAACATATCATATCAATGAACACATTACTACTCTTGCCTCACTTATAAATCCTAATTGATTCGTGAAAAAGTATGGGAGTTCATTCAAAGTGCCTCGTAAACATTTTGACTACTAGAGCCCAAGGAAGTTTACATCTTTTGGAGGACCGAAGCGTATAAGCAGATATCATGAAACGTACGTACTGTAAAATGCAATGTCCATATATATATATTATATGCATTTGAAAGTCTGAGTAAGACCATTCAGTGCTAGGGCCTAATGAAGCGATGTGTGCAGGGGCGGGTGTCACGGCAGCTTGGGGCCTGGTCGTCGCCTTGGCCCCCACGGGCTACCACGGGCCCCCACGGGCTTCCACACTACCTCGGCACTGCTGATTGCGCTCTCCATCATCCGCGGCCTGGACTATGAACGCAGTACTGGCGGTAATGTCTATAAATAGCGAGGAAAATCATTAGGCCGGTGGCCGAATGACCGGATGATATGACCCTCAGACGAGGTATGAATCACCCGGGACGTTTGACTAGCCAAGGGGCGGTGGGTTAAGATACTCGACCTTCTCGGATTATTAAAACGTATACTGACTCAATTACTTAGGAGATTTCGTTTGTGGCTTCCTCATGAACGCCGAAGGAGAAGGAACAGATTGCAATGTAGTATATAACCCGGGCCTTCCAAGGACTATCAACAATAATTTATTTATAAATTTAATAAACTAGAAGTTAGGCAGTTATATAAAAATAAAATACGTTTGCTCATCATGATACTGAAATGATTATCAATTGAATTAGAACATTAGATTTTAAATATATCCTTAAACTGCATATCTGTGACGTTTTGTCATGGGTCAACAAATTCTGCGTATCTACTTCAAAGACAAAAAATACACATTCGCGTGAAATACAAATTCACGTGAACGTAACTCATGACGTATGATCGTAACATAAATTCGTTTTTCAAATTAAATCTTATATCTTATATTATCTTCTATATTATTAATACGCTACATGCAAACTTTGTAAACAATACGACTTTTTTGTTTTTAGATTTACCCCCACATATAATACACCAAAACGCTCGTCCAGGTGTGCAGTTGTGCAAACTGGCTTTAGATTTTAGATTTAAGCCTCAGGGCTTTGCCCCACGGGACTTCCAAGTCACCATGTTGTTCATATAGAGGAGAGTTTTATTTAATTTATGTCACATATGATTTGTCTTCATTCAATTAAATTAAATAAACAGTTGTTATAAGGATTGTATCCAACTACACCCCTCATAGGGTCTGTGGCTTTACTCCACTGCCGGAGTGACTGAAGTAACAGCTGAGCTACTGAACATGGAATACTGACGAACAGTTATTTTGTTTTCATAACGACAATACTACGATTAATTGACAGAACAGATGATGGAAACAACAGATGATAGATTTACACCGATGTCAATAAAGCTCCCTCTACTCCAACTGATGAACTGAAAACAGTTCCCAGGTCAAGATATTCGGCTTCAAGTGTACAGGATGTCATTGTTTTGTCTACTATTTAACTACTTACTATTCTCGCTTCTCAAAACGGGATACGCAAGCTGCGCTTAGGCAACTCTAGAACATATTATTGGGAGACTTTCATTGACCTGACATAAAACAAAAATATAAAAAATTATTAAATTAAAAGCATACCCCAATTTTGTATAGCGGTACGTTACGCTGAGTGGCATACCACCTCATAACTTGGCCGTATTTATCGTATCAAATCTTGAAACTGTTGTCCAAGTAGTGTCTAAAATAATGAGAGTCTATTATATCTCGTGACTGATATTATTGTCGTTATTACATTCCTTCTCTACGAAGCTAGTACGCGCCGTGCCGTTCATTACACCTATAATCCACACATTAACGTCAACTTTGTACCGTTGCCGTTTAATATCCGGAGGAGGAATACGCCACACGACTTCATAACTACCGGCCCACGAATCCGGTAGATAGAAAGTTCTGAAATTTAAAGTGCCATTAGGCCAGCAGCGTTTCTCCGCGCGGTGTGCCACGGTGTAATATCATCACTCAGGCCACGGGCCACAATAGCGCCGTGTCTTGCCCGCGCCTCGCGCCTCACCGTGCTAGCATTTGCATAATTTCAAAATTATAAATGAGTCCAGGAGGCCATCCGTCTTGTGGTGCCCCGGGCGCGCCATCAGTAACTCCGCCCTCGGCCTTATCAATCTCGTGGCGAGATAACGCTCCTTCTCACCCCGAGCGAGATAACGCGCCTTCTCACCCCGTGCGAGATAACGCTCATTTCTTTGAGGTACTGTGACAAAAAATGTTTTTATCGATAAATTGTTTTAAATTTGGGCCAATTACGTATACAAGGCGTTTAACCTCGACTGCACCAAACTGTACTGTATTATTCATCAAAGAATCAAATCAAATACTAATCTGTATATAACTATATGTATAATTGATACATACATTTTATTTTACTGTTATTATATGTATCCATAATATGTGCCCTAACTCGTCTCATTTTTCGTCTTTCAGTCTGTACGTATTTGCTACGGAAACCGTTGAATATAACATAATTATCTAAGCTAAGAATCGTACTTAGAAGGAGTACTATAGCGGTAAGGTAGATAGGTAGGTAGGTAGTTATAATGCAACTAAATATTGTTAATTGCTACGTTCTGGTGGGCCACGTATAGTAGGGACGCTGCGCCGCGGGAGGCAGATAGTCCGCGTCCGCGTCCGCATGATCGCAGCGCCGCGCCGCGCCGCCATGGGCGGATAATTTGCTGTTGCGGATTTGATTCATACTTGGGCAACAACAATTTGCATGATTACAGTGGGAAGCGTATCCTAAAAAGGTTTAATAAGTGGCTAAAAAAATGCCACAAACAATCTTTGCAAATCTTCGATTTACGAATACTTTCCAGTTTAAATATAATTTTTATTCTATAAACACTTGCTTTGCTGATTCTAGCAAGCGATCTTAGTGCTTCAACAAAAACTCGATACTAAACACAGTAGATATCGTGCAATAGGATGCGACTAAGATCAGTCCATTAATCAATTAACCTTAGTTTAGGCTTTTCATATTTATTTCGATAGATACATATATCATGTAGAATGTACGGAAGGATCTAAATATAAACAAAGGAACAGAACAGAACCAGAGTCCCCTTGCTTGTACTGACGCGGAGGTCGGTGCCGTGTATTTAGCACGAGGGTCGCGTTCGTGCGGAAGTCGCCATTATCGAGCTGAGAAATGCCCAAAAGATATGGACGGCTCTCGTTACACATAATTGGTTGTTAGAGTGGCCTATAACAGGGTTCACATGTCCTAGCATGTGCCGAGCAATCAATAACAGGACCTAGCTGCCTGCCTACCTTGTACTACACCATTATCGTCAGTAACCCCGCGAAATTACAGTAATTCCCATTAACGCGCTTGTGATTGAACGAAACTTGCGAGCGGTGTGTTGATAAGCCGGCGATATGATCTAAAACGAACCTTGTCGTGGCAAATTAATAATAACTCATTCTCCGCGACAATAATTTTGACTTTCGGATGAAATGTTATGTATCGAGATATGAAACAGCCAATTGCGATAGTAAAGGCGTTCCCTTGCTTTAAATAGTTGATATTTTGTAGGCCTTTAGAAAAATGTATACTAAACAAAAATCAATAATGACATTCATATATTGAAATTTGCATACCGCTTTATATATTCATATTCTATGGATATAAATCCACATTCGATATAAATTCTAGGATGTCACATTACTCATGCTGGTTATGTAAAATATTATATTGGTAGACCAACAGTACAGTTACTTAGTAGTGAAAATAATAAATTATGTTCAAAAAATTGCCAAAGTACAGGATTTTTTTGTATACGTAACCCAAAGATCTTCAATGAAAAATAAAAAGATTTGAAATCACTTAAATATGTTTATTTTCTTGGGAAATGACGACAACTATAACAAATTTTTCGACTAAAAAAATAGAAATGTTACATTATTATAATAGGTGATCAAACAGATTTAAATAAACAACATAATAATATGTACCTTTAACTGTAATTACTTCGACATAACAGTCAACAAATTAACATTGCAACAATGCAAACTAGCTGATGATGAATTTAGTAAAGGAAAAAGTACTACCAACCTCTGGACTTTTACCGATCTTAAATTGACTTTTGTCGTTGTAAATTATTAAATTGCATTAAAAACCACCCTATAGGTTTAAGTTAATTGTTTAAATCGTGCCCGGCCAAAATTAGGGGTTAAAGTTCAAAATACCACAGTCGCAGAAAACCTACGTTCTAAGCGATTTTCCAATGCATATCCTCACGCCTACATAAATTCACTTGTCATCAATTTCCATACGTACATATCACATAGCATTTCATATTACACATATTACATATACAGGGTGTATAGAAATACCGGGTCTAAAATGCCTAGTTTTCTGTCTGTCAGTCTGATGGTAATTTGTTTAAGTTTTCAATTAACTCAGCTTCTATTTAAGATAGAAAGTTTCAAGACTCACAACAAGAGCATACAGTTTGATTAATTTAACTGCATCAGATTCAAGATGGCGGCCATTTAAAGTTTGTGATGTCAAATTCCATGTAAACCCTAAGTTTTATCAAACCTAAGTTTTTACTCCTGGTTCCCAGTAATAGTCTACAACATGTAAAATGGTAAGACAAACAAAACGGCACCTTCTTTGCTGAAATCGGATAAGAAATAATTGAGTTATTAGCAATTTACCAAAATAAATACCACTTTTTTGAATACTCGTACATTGTTATTTTACATTCGGCCTTATAAACTCGAAAAATAATTAGGTAAATAACTAATAACTCAGTTATTTCTTATCCTATTTCAGCAAACAAGGTTTCGTTTTGTTTTTCTTACAATACTACATGTTTTATTACTGGTAACAAGTTTTGATAAAACTTATGGTTTTCGTGAAATTTAACAACAAAATATTTAAATGGCCGCCATTTTGAATCTGATACAGTTAAATTAATACAACTATATACATTTGTTGTATGTACACATTGGAGCTGAATTTAAACTTTATATCTTAAATAGAAGCTGAGTTATGAACATTTTTAAAAATCTCAAACAGACCAACAGACAGAAAACTAGGCACTTTAGACCCATGTTTATAAGGTGTTTTACTATTGTCTCGACCAAAGGAACAAATACACAAAGTATTTCCAGGGAGTTTGTATACCCTCTGTATTTATTCTTTATAAGATTAATATTCGAACTGAGTTCGCAGGTTTGCTCTAACGTTGATACATATATGGGTTTTTATGCAAATAGCAATATACCTCAACCAGATGATAATGACACATACAAAGTTGTATTAATTTATGCCTTTAAATACGGGCATAAATTTATAATTCTCCATACAAATACCATTACAGATGAGTATGCATTTTCCCTGCTACTGTACATGGAATCACAAACAAAGTTTTGTAAGTATATAATGAATATCAGTTTCACCAATATGTGTTCATAAATATGCGAAATATAAAACTACTTATTTCTGCTTCAGAATAACACTAAACAACGAACTGTACTGTGTTTAGCAGTGTAAATATTTCAGTTACCAATTAACTAAGAGTAAAAATAGAAATACCAAATCCCGTTAGCTAACTAATCCCATTATGAAAAATAAAATTTGGTTTTTAAAAGTACTGATAAAATACTAAAATAAAAACGTCATTATAATCCGAAACCCCATTCGGATGGATCGATCAGTCTGGCTTTCGAACTTTTAGCCATAAGTCTGTCTATACATTTGTTGACCAAATGTCATTAAGGGTGAATATTTGTTTACGAGAGCTATCGAGGTCACGGATTTATATATAAGTATATACATGTCACATGTATACAAATTTTAACGTATGGCATCTGGGAACCCAAACAAAGTTCATAGTCCCGGCCTATGTCTTACCATTCCGACAATGACAGTATATTATAGGCTAATAGGGGAAATTCGCTAAAACAAACTACCAACGTCAACAATAGTCAAATGTACATTACAAATGTAATGATATTTGGGACTCAACTCCTTCCCATTTTTCAGGACATTCCGATGTGTGCTTTATCTATGTGAATCCCATTCCATGCGTCTTGATACCGAATTACAAAAATCCTTTCCTTCAGATTGCATTCCGTTTAACAGCAAATGTACAACAGCGAGAGAACGTAATGAGGGACAGTTCCACGCGTTCAGTGTTCAGTGTTCAGTGCTCAGATCGCAGAACGTATGAAGCAATTCATCACGGTCAGAGGCTTTCTACTGAGATCCTTAAATCAGCAAGGTCGAATAAAGACGTCCGGCGCTGCTCTGATTGCCAACCAGGCTGATCCGCATAAAAACAAGTGCGGTTGCAATTCATGGCACACCTTCTCTGAGCAACATGAGGTCATAGGCTCATGTCGCTCTTCAACCCTAAGTAACTACAAACTGACACTGGCTCGTGTCACTGCTCACCTTTGAAAAACAACAAGTGGTCACCGGCTCATGTCCCTCCTCACCCCTGACGGACAACAAGTGGTTACCGGCTAATGTCAATGCCACCCCTGAGTAACCAAGTAGGTCATGTCCATGCTCGCTCTCGAGTAACTATAATTGAATAGCCTACTTTGTTCTTGTCTCTGATCCCGTTGAGTAACAAGTGGATACCGTGTCATAACGCTGTTCTCTCCTGAGTAACCAAGTAGTTACAGGTCATGTCCATGCCCGCTCTCGAGTAACTATAAATTGAATACCCTACTTTTTTCTTGTCTCTGATCCCATTGAATAACAACAAGTGGATACCGTGCCATAACGCTGTTCTCTCCTGCGTAACCGAGTAGTTACAGGTCATGTCCAAGCTCGCACTCGAGTAACTCTAATTGAATAGCCTACTTTGTTCTTGTCTCTGATCCCGTTGAGTAACAAGTGGATACCGTGTCATAACGCTGTTCTCTCCTGAGTAACCAAGTAGTTACAGGTCATGTCCATGCCCGCTCTCCAGTAACTAAAATTGAATACCCTACTTTTTTCTTGTCTCTGATCCCATTGAATAACAACAAGTGGATACCGTGCCATAACGCTGTTCTCTCCTGCGTAACCGAGTAGTTACAGGTCATGTCCAAGCTCGCACTCGAGTAACTCTAATTGAATAGCCTACTTTGTTCTTGTCTCTGATCCCATTGAGTAACAACAAGTGGAACCGTGTCATATCGCTGTTCTCTCCTGAGTAACTAAGTAGTTACAGGTCATGTCCATGCTCGCTCTCGAGTAACTATAATTGAATAGCCTACTTTTTTCTTGCCTCTGATCCCATTGAGTAACAACAAGTGGATACCGTGTCATAACGCTGTTCTCTCCTGAGTAACCAAGTAGTTGCAGGTCATGTCCATGCTCGCACTCGAGTAACTATAATTGAATAGCCTACTTTGTTCTTGTCTCTGATCCCATTGAGTAACAACAAGTGGAACCGTGTCATATCGCTGTTCTCTCCTGAGTAACCAAGTAGTTACAGGTCATGTCCATGCTCGCACTCGAGTAACTATAATTGAATAACCTACTTTGTTCTTGTCTCTGATCCCATTGAGTAACAACAAGTGGATACCGTGTCATAACGCTGTTCTCTCCTGAGTAACTAAGTAGTTGCAGGTCATGTCCATTCTCGCACTCAAGTAACTATAATTGAATAGCTTACTTTGAACTTGTCTCTGATTCCATTGAGTAACAACAAGTGGATACCTTGTCATAACGCTGTTCTCTCCTGAGTAACCAAGTAGTTACAGGTCAAGTCCATGCTCGCTCTTGAGTAACTATAATTGAATAGCCTAATTTGTTCTTGTCTCTGATCCCATTGAGTAACAACAAGTGGAACCGTGTCATATCGCTGTTCTCTCCTGAGTAACCAAGTAGTTACAGGTCATGTCCATGCTCGCTCTCGAGTAACTATAATTGAATGGCCTACTTTTTTCTAGCCTCTGATCCCATTGAGCAACAACAAGTGGATACCGTGTCATAACGCTGTTCTCTCCTGAGTAACCAAGTAGTTGCAAGTCATGTCCATGCTCGCACTCGAGTAACTATAATTGAATAACCTACTTTGTTCTTGTCTCTGATCCCATTGAGTAACAACAGTGGATACCTTGTCATAACGCTGTTCTCTCCTGAGTAACCAAGTAGTTACAGGTCAAGTTCATGCTCGCTCTTGAATAACTATAATTGAATAGCCTAATTTGTTCTTGTCTCTGATCCCATTGAGTAACAACAAGTGGATACCGTGTCAATTAATGAACAAGCTCCTGTTTCAATTAATGAACTTGTCAATAAAAGTGTAAGTGACGGGGGGGGGGGGGGAATCGAAAATATAAAGAACCAAAAAGAACATTGAATATAATAGAAAGAATGAAATCTATACCCGTCAGCTCCCCTGTTCTCTCCTGAGTAACCAAGTAGTTACAGGTCATGTCCATGCTCGCTCCCGAGTAACAAGAAGTGTTTATTTTATTGTTGTCGCTGCTCAACCTGAGTAATAACCAGTGGTATCGATTTTGTACTCTCACTCATCAAGTGCACACAAATAAACGATAATTTACGTTCATCCTAATTTAGTTCCTAAGTATGTTTGTATTTGTTTGCTTGTTTGTATTTGACGAGGGTAAGCCAGTGGAATATTTATTAGTTTAATTGTTAATAAGTTTATAATCTATAAGGAATAAATCAACCTTAGCATACCCTTAAAAATTAAGGAAACGTTAACACCATTTTGGAATAAACTCAAAATTGAACCAAGTAAATCCATAACTGGCATATCTGCTCAAAACTAAATGTGCCTTGCTTATTTGTTAGGGTATTCTCTGGCCTCTCCTAGCTTACACTTGCCCAGTCTAGAGACTAGACCAGGCAAATTAGTTTGAGCAATGGAAAAAATTCCGAACAAGCTGATTTTTGGTATACACGTTAGTAAACAAAACCCTTGTAAACAAAACTACAAAAGTCCCAAAAGGTCTAGGCCTGGCAACGGCCGCCATCTTGAAAATAGCATTTCCGGTCCATGTTTTTCTTCACATTTACTTAATTTACGGCAAAACCATGCAAGATACGAAAATGGTACACAAGTCCTTTTTTGTAGGGGATAAAATGTCAAATAACATAAGAATAAATACAATAACAGTATAATAGAACCAACCAGCGTTATTTAGTTTTCCCGAATTTCTACTTTTTTCAGTTTTGTTAATTTTTCAAAGTTATCTTTGGTTTTGCCAAGTCTCTTACTCTAATTTCTGCGATCTCAAGAGCTATTTTGATTAATGTAATTATTTACTATTCGTAGGGCAAGTTTAGATACTTTTAGGTTTCAAAATAAGAGTTCTAGACTTGTATAAGACAGTCTCTGTAGAATGGGAAATCATTGGCTTTTAGCCTGGCACAAACAAGTCCATCTCAGCCTGCACGTTGCACTGCGCAAGCGGAATTTAGGCGGCAGGAACAGCTCTTGCTAATGATGCTTTGACGTATTTTTTTATAATGTGAACTATATAACTATGTCAAGAATACAAAGTATATACATAGTGAGTCAGATCAACCATTGAGCAAGTATAAGAGGAGAGCGGTTAGTCTAAAATCACCCGGTAAAATTCCTTTCACCGAAATAACACATTGGAAATAAATTAAAAATATTCCTATCATGATCTGTGTTCAGGCTTTGATAAAACTAAAGATCATGGGGTAAAATTTCAAAAAAATTTTATTTGAATCCAAGGAAAAATCCTAAGTAATTTTAAAGTCATCGTCAAGAAAAAGAAACATGTTGTCGAAATTTGAATTTTCTTATCAGTTTAAAAATATGGCAATTTTTTCTGAAACTATTTAGATTTGCGGGATACCCTTCATTTTCTGAATCACTACACGTATATTTGCTCCTACTAAATTTCTTACTCGAACACCTCCTCGAGGTTTTAACTTTCAATTTGTCCGATTTCGATTATTATAACAATGAAAGGAATTTTCTGATCAACTGGGCTGAAGACGTACACTATTTATAATTACATAGACAAAGATGTTATTAATTCTGTTGTTTCAAGTTAGGAATTCAACGTTTAATGGCTATGGTTTCGCCCCGGTTTGATTAATAGAACTATATTAAAAATTTAACAAAAAAACTGTTTTTTAGACCAACGATCAATAAGGTTTTTAAGAATATGTTCCTAAAGGTGGGTATGATATGCCCACCATGATCTTAAGATGAAACATTCTTATACATAACCATTGCAAAATAATCAATGTAATGTGGTGAGGTAAATGGGATAAATTTGTTAGGATTAAAATAACAGGCTATTCATAGCTAATATTCTAATAATGATAAGTGCAACAGTAACAACCATAGTAGTGGTGATAACAATAATAATAATTTATAATAATATCAATAATAATACTATTAATGATAATGTAATAATACAAATAATATTATTATTGATGAGAATAACAATAATGATAATAACGGCAATATCAATGGCTCAATGTTATTTAATTTTTAAAAGACTAAATTTAAACAAACTCAATTAGTAGTATATATAAAAAAAACATCGGAAATGTCTTGTAAATCCTAGAAACGTCTTTATTCATACCAACTAAGTATCCTTCTTCGTTGTTTGCAGTGAGCAAAAAACCTAATTTTCCCATATAAAGTGCTTGTCATTGAGGTCAAATATTACAAGGAGGTTTTATGCGCAAGTAGCATGCATTTCATATGGAAAAGTGTCGTTTTTACTGATAGGAAAAACCAAAAACATTGTAAGAGATACAGTACAAGGTTGGTGTGAATAAGAAAGTTCCTAGGATTTACACGAACTTTACAATCAACGAGTTTTATACATCTCGAGCTCTCGCCAAAGACAATAAGTGAAGCCTCCACTGGAGGATATTTTTTTAAATAAACCACAGAAGACAATGATTCTATCAATCATATAATTGCACATATTATGTTTGACATACAAGTTGTATTTATAAAAAGTACTTATTTTTCTTTTTTGTATTATATATCCACTACCGATTCAAATTAATAAATATATGGTGTTCAGGAAACTTGTACTGTTTTCAGTATAGAAAACAGATTGATTACTTCATTTTATAGCTTATGGTTAGTTGTGATGCCATGAGAACGGTGAGGCAGAGGGAACAATGGCGACACCATGTCGGCTTCTCTTTTTCTTGGAGATTAACATACGTATGTGGCCTATAAATGTATTATGCAAGTGGTTTACAATGGTATGTTACAATACTACAATTTCACTTTTTAAAATTAAGAGCATATAAGAATTTTTTTAAATCTTTTTTATAGTAAAAGCTGTCAAGTATCATATTATATAAAAGCTTAATTTATTAGCAGTAAGAAATTTGAATCTGAGAAGATATAAAACTATCGGTTTAGAATATAAAGGGATCCCGTAAATGTAAATATTTTCAACATAAACGGCCATTATTTTAAACGGATTAAACTAAAGTATCAGGGAGACAGAGCCATGCTCGTTGATATTTGATTAGTTTCGTGGGTGAACTTATATCTAGTCTATATGCGATATTTATTCAATGGTTCTAGTTACTGTTTCTAGTTACTGTATCGAAATCATGTTTTGATACTTTACCTTAAGTAAGTGCTACTTTGACAGATTACTGGTTAATGTATTCACATCTGTTATGATTCTTTTGTTTTGATTTGAAACTCCATAAGCCCAATGTTAAAATTTCCAATTTTCAAACGAGGTTTTCAACAAAATGTGAATTTTTATGGAGCTAAGGATTTTACCAATCGTATTTTTGGTCCCAGAACACCTATTTGCAAAGTTTTAATCAAATCGCTCAGCTTGAATCTGAGATAAAGTTTGGAGACAGACTAGAATAAAGGATTCAGATTTCGTCAAAATGTGTTTTTTACGAGGACTTTAAAATTATATATAATTTCCCCTTAGGTTCAAATAAGAAAATTTTGAAATTTGACCCCATGATCTTTAGTTTTAGTACGGCCTGAACATAGATCATGATAGGAATATTTTAAATTTATCTCCAATATGCGATTTCGGCGAAATGAATTTTACTGGGTGATTTTAGACTAAACCGTTCTCCTCTTATACTTGTTCGATGGTTAATCTGACTCACCATGTATATAATTTGTATTCTTTACATAGTTAGATAGATCACATTATAAAATAAATAGTCAAAGCATCATTAGAAAGAGCTGTTCTTGCCGCCTAAATGAAGGCTTGCGCAATGCAACGTGCAGGCTGAGGTTGACTTGTTTGTGCCAGGCTAAATGCCAATGATTTCCCATTCTACAGAGACTGTATTTTACAAGTCTAGAACTCTTATTTTAAAACCTAAAAGTATCTAAACTTGCACTACGAATAGTAAATAATTACATTAATCAAAATAGCTCTTGAGATCGTAGAAATTAGAGTAAGAGACTTGGCAAAACCAAAGATAACTTTGAAAAATTAACAAAACTGGAAAAAGTAGAAATTTGGGAAAAACTAAATAACGCTGGTTGGTTCTATCATACTGTTATTGTATTTATACTTATTTTATTTGAAATGCTATCTTATACAAAAAAGGTCCTGTGACCAATTTTCAAATTGTGTATGGTTTTGCCTGAAATTAAGAAAATGTGAAGAAAAACATGGACCGGAAATGCTATTTTCAAGATTGTGGCCGTTGCCAGGCCTGGAATTTTTGAAACTTTTGTAGTTTTGTTTAAATGGTCATACCATAGAAAAATAAACCTTTTTCTATGGTCATACTAACGTTTATACCAAAAATCAGCTTGTTCGGAATTTTTTCCATTGCTCACCCTATACGCTTACTCTAATTTGACCAAGTCTTTCGAATTCTAAAATGAACAAGCTGCAAGTTTAAAAAAAATAAATTCTTGTGGATAGCAATCAACACCCAATGGTATAATAGAAACCGTCAACTACAACAAGAACTCCAAGTGACACCAATCGCAAATTTCATCGCCAAATTAACCACAGTACCTCTGGCAATTTTACACCAATTAAATGGAGCAATACACTTTAATATTGGTCAGAGCACTGGAAATAGAGAGCTTTTAGCTCAGCAAGACATAATGAAAAAGACTTTATATTTAATTTAAATTTACTTTTTTATGTTAGGTGTTATGGTGTCTCCATTATAGGAAGCCCGATAATGTTAATTTTTTAATGCTACTTATATAAATTATTCAACTTTCTGTGTATATTTATAATTATCTGCAGTTGATCCAGAATAAAACACTATTTGGAAGATTATGTTCAATAGGCATTACTATGCAATATCACAATATAAGGTATATCGTATATCCATAGAAATACCTTATAAGTCGTTCTGACAACTTTAACTTTAATACCTGACAGTTCTTTCTTCAGCCAGCCTCCAACTGCAGTTGCCCTACCAGAAGTCGGCTGAACTGGGCTAGAGTACCTTTCACCCGCCCGACCTCCAATAAAGCTATTAGGTTCTCCAATGAATCTACTTTTACGTTTTATCTGCCGCCATTGCTACTGCTACATTTGCACGGACGTCACCAGGGAGGTTTATTGTATAACTGTTTATTGATGATGATGAACTGGAGGTAACACTGCTTCACTGTTTTTGTCGAAAAAGCAAGCCGGAAATTTTGTCAAGTTGGTACACTGGTGAGGCAAATTTATCGTTCTTTGAACTATCCTGATTGGTTGTTTTAATCCCATAAGAGAACATGTGACTCATGCAAATCACTGGAATAAAAGTAGTAAAAGTTGGAACAAATTAATTTTTTCGTTCGATTTATGCATATACTTTTGTCGTGAAACATGATAAATTATGAGCAAACAAACACATTTTATTAATGTTAAAATCAACAAATTAATAATCATCTGGTTTATTAATGTTAAAATCATGAGTAGGTATTTGTTTGAGTCACTTTGCTGACTCGTTCGATTTCAGTGGGTAGTTCTTTGCCTCACCAAAATTTGGAAAGAACGGCTCGCAGTTTTGTTCATCAGTGTTACCTCCAGTAATACCAGTAATAGAACTCCTAGGACATCACCCAACTGCGGTGAGGTTAGATGCGGAGATGCCAATCCAAAACTGTAATTAAACATTCTCTCACGCGGAATCACAGAGTGCACGTATGATACACGGTCGGGATTAAAGTGGAATAAAATCTTCCGCCGGGACGTTTCTTTTATGGTGCTTGTGATAGCACTATCACTCTCCACACTGCTGCTAAAACGGCATACCTGGTAGTGAAACTACGGTTATTGTGCTTGTTAGAATACTACCGCATTAGAGATTTAGAATATAGTAGTTCCATGGCAGACCTGAGATATCGACAACAAAAATCAATATAATTCTCCGATGGATCATGTGACCATACCAGCCAGTAGCAGCCAGGCTCTTTCAATTGGCTCTTTTCGTTGGTCACCAAAAAAAAACTTAGCAGGACGGAAAACTTTGAACAAGTACCGGTAAGTCAGTTCCAAAAACTATAATAACAACCACCCTAAACCCTAAACTTACCCTAAACTTATTAATAGGGTGAAGTATAAGAAACTAATTTTAAACTTTGCATTAGTAAGGTGCCATAACTTTTGTTTGATTGATCTCCGCACCGCGTCCGCATTAACATTTATCTCTGAATGATTTTAATACAGCTCCTTACTGTTAAAACAACGAGTTTACCAATACTTACACATAGTTTAACTGTTTATTTTTTTAATCGTCCACAAATGGAACGCAGTTGTTAGTGGTGAGGGCCGAGGAGTTTTCTACGCCAGCCGCGACCGGAGCAGGAAGAGGAAGGGTCGGCCTGATTGGCCAATGGGTTGCCCGCGTGTTGGCACAAACTATGGAACCGACCTTGAGAAACTAGCGACTGAAACCGATAGTTTGGCGGTGGTAACTAATACCCGGCCGACCTTCGCTGTAATTCGTCGACCTTGATCGGGGAATTCACGCGGACAAAGAAAACCCACAGCAAAAACTGACCACTATCGAATAGTCGAATGGATTATAGTTGAAGGTCACCTGGTTTGGGGGGAGGGGAGGGAGTTCCAAGGCTGTGGCACGCAAAATGCAGCTAAAATGCATTTCCTGGTTCCCCCTCCCCCAAATCGACTTTTGTTCCCCTCGCTCGACCCCGCAGCTGCACAACTATCGGAACTATTCTCGACTCTTTGTTCTCGCTCAGTTACTCCATATGGACGAGGATGGCGACACACGTGCATTCCATTCATAGCACAAATTGCCATTTACAGTATAAATGGATAGTTTATCGGGTGTTTATATAAAGTGTAAATCTCACGTTTAATCTGCCTTCATTTAATTCAGAGTACGGTTTAGAAGTTTACGATTGCTGTATTGAAACTGCTTTTGACATAATAAAACCAACAGCTACATAAATACAGTACTCAATAAAAATGTATCTTTATGACTTAAGTGTCCATTCAGTGTTCAGACGTCCATTATTACATTCGATTTTCATATCAAACTTTCTTTCTACATGTTGAGCCCAGCTGATTTTTTTATATTAAATAGCCTATATTAAAAAACGCGTTCGTACGCAGACAATTTTTATTCAAATTTGTATGGAGATCTGAAGACATTCAATTTGTTGGCTGTTCTCATGTTCCTCGGTTTATTTACCTCCAATGCTGGGGAAACAATGGTTTGCATTATAAAGTTGGAAAAGTTCTAGTCAGGATTGAAAGTAGGAGTAGGGATACTGGGGACGATAAAACTACACCAGTACTGTGTTAAGTCAATTTACATTGTCTTTAATAACTCGGCAGATACTTGTGACACTAGAATGAGGAGAGAGGGCTTAACAATTTGGCCTCACTAAACTCCATCTGTCTACCCTAATTAATTTTACATCCGGGGCTTTTCTGATCCTGTTTGAGCCCAAAAACTCAAATTTTGAAAAATTAAAATCCCCAATAAAGGGGGTTAGGGTTTTCCGATTGAATACCATAGGAAAACTCTAACCCACTTTTTAAAAACAAAAAAGTTAGTTGGGCAAAAGCCCAAGAACGCGACCGCTACAGTGCATACCCACATATATAAATATATCTAATGTTTAACTACCCCCAAAACGTGTTCACGTTAGAAACTTCTATGGTGGTCCCGGGCTTAAGTTTCACCGTGCGGGTAATGCTAATAGTTCAATTTTCCGTAGCAAATTCACTAAATACACCACATGGCCCGTGCACAGCAGCAGAAAATGGGAACTCAAAAATAAATAAATTGTTTAGAAAACATATAATATATGGTGAAGAATTAATAAATGTTTAAAAGTTCCTTAGCATATTTTACACAGTAAATGTTTGACATAAATATGACAAATTGAAGGGGTTTAAAGGTAATTTCCTCTACATTTCAGCACAGTTAGTATTTCGGTCAGAAATCTTTATTTTAAATAAAATGTTACGATTTAATTTAATTTGTCATTACTAAATATTTTCATGAAACATTCATATACTAGAAGTAAAATTCTTCTTGAAAATTATGGGATCATTCATATTAAACAATGTTATTGTGTATAGAGATGCGTATTTTAGATAAATGGCTAGACCTTTTCGGTCTATGAACACAAATAAATGTACGACTATCTCTGCTTACATGTATACATTGACTGATTAAAATCTATAGGCTGGAAACGTATAGGCGGCCCGATTACCAATAAACTACTTCAAACTCTCTTCGTCCTAAGTTTAAGTACTTTGACTTTGGAGGTCGTGAGTACCATATATTTTGCTATAATCTGCAACTAGTGGGACGCAATCTAACCATGTATCAAATCAATGAAATGCGCTTTGGCAATTTCTCCAAGACCTGTGGTGGCGATGGCGGCGGCAGTGAAGGGAAGGGCCTTTCGCCGCCCAAACCTCACCGCTAACCTGCATCTGTATCTGTTTAGCTCCGTGTGAGCGATAATCAATTGCGGTATCCACCGGGGCAACATGATCTGTCCGACCGTCCGTCCGTGGCCTGCTACCGTCGGACAGCTACAGTCGGGGAGTGACTTCCAATCTTGATCAACTCTTGAGTTTACACAGCCATTAAAACTGTTCAACAGTCGGGTTTGCGGTGTACATTTCTAAACATGTAATGGAGTACACCTTAAACTCCATGCTATGGGCAAAATGTACATAAACACTGGTTTACCTTGTTGGAAGATTGGCGGCCTCAGATTTTCCATTTTCAAATTTTGCATTAAAATTAATCAATAATTATGTTTTACACATAGGCAACATCTAGTGAGACAAGTTTGCACCTTCAAAAATCCAACTAGAACAGTTTGATTAGTATTCTGATTCGATTAATAAAGAGATTTTTATAAGTGATTCATATTAGTCATGTGATTTCAAAAACTTGCTTGACAAGTTTTATACAAATTTGAATTTTGAAATTTTTGGGGTGAACATTTCACTATTCGAATTACAATTATAGGTAAAACACGCTTTAAAGTTGTAAATTGTTTTATGGTTAAAACTTGAAGTTTTGTGTTTTGGCGATTCTCTAAACATAAATTACTCGCCCAGTTTATTAATAAATTTGAAAACATCCAGTTATAAATACACAATAAATGTACTTCAAATCAATCTTACAACTTATCATGCAAACAACTTAAGCATAAAACTATAAAAACAAATTTGACCTCAGAATCCATACACTACGAATCAAATAAAACGCAAGATGTAATAACTAGATCATACTAAATTCAATTCGCAGCATTACTTACGATAATAACACAGCTCTAACAAGCGGGGCCTATCGAGTTCGAATTGAACAATTAACATGATTACTAGAGAGGAGTGAGTCCGACCAATTCAAGAGGGTTCAACGGCAGAGGAATGGGTTGCAAGTGCAAAGCCTGGTCGCTGGAGGAAGAACACGAATCTGATAAATTAATCAGCTGAGTAGATTATAGTTATTTTATAATATCGGTTGGCGCGCAATTTGACGGAGCAGGAAATGGCACAGAGTCAATTTCGCGGCTGAAGGTCAGATCAATTATAAACCTAGTCCTAGCTAGAGTCCATTGCTAGGCTAGACTATTGCTCAGTGCATATGTGATTCGGATAGCATTGGTCCCATAGAGGATGGACCTAACTTCTCGTGGTACGAGGAAAAACTCCATTGCCAGAAATTATATTTACTTATGATGTTCGTATGGATATATAGTTGTTTTGCGGTTACCACGATAAATTTTGATGGTGCCCCCTGGAACAAGTATGAAGTTACAACAAAGTTTTCAGATGCAGTAGTTTGAAAAAGCTCGTATTTTTCATTTAAATGTCATTATAAATACAACTGAGCTAAACATTATTGAAAATGAATAAAGATAAAAAATCGTATAATATTTTTCTCTTTATCTTTAACTAAAGGGTTTCTGTAGCCACTGAAAGTGAAATCCTGCAAACCCTTGCTTGGCGGGCTGTATCCAAATTCACCAATAGTTGAAGGGTCGGGCAAAACATCTAAATTCACCAAACTTTGACCGCAGGCGGTCGGGTTGCCTACCCCTGGGCTTTATGCTGTTGATTCCCTGCATATATGAGCAACCATTCAACATTAATCCTTCCCTTCCTGCCAAATTTCATTTTGTGGGTTTAAGATAGGAGCGTTGTCATGAATCCGTGTCTCTGTGTTTTATATAACTAGTGTTGTAAACATTACATTAAATTTATTTTCAGCACATTTTTTATGACACATTATTGGTAATACTTTTTAAACAGACAAGTTCCTTTCTCTATATCTGAAAAATACAAAGGAGATTACGAAATTCATTACGAAACTGCAAGGAATGAGGGCTAAGAAAAATATACCTACTTAATTTATTTCACCGTTGAGTTTAAGTTAAACAATATTTTATGTTGAAGCGATATATATACACTAGCTGTTACCCGCACGCTTCGTCCCACAAATGATGAATGTGGATAGCCTGTGGAACAACTACGAATCAAGATCTGCTGTTTGTATTTTCATCAGCTCAAACAAAAATGAATGTTCATAAGGAATACATGGGAACTTTGTCGGGGTCTCTGGCGGAGCCCTAAGGACAGATCAGGATTAAAACCATTTAGTTTTCCTGTTTAATGCCTAAAGAATCATTGTACAAAATGTTAACTCTCTAGGTAAATGGGAAGTAGGAGAATTCGTGATGAGTGAGTGAATGAGGACTTTGCCTTTTATAGGTATAGACTAGGAGTACGCTCAAATATTCGCGTAATGGGATGACCGAACTCAGAAATGGTAGATAAATTCTACTTTTCTTTTGGTTAATTTTAGGTTATAGGATAAATTATTCTTAATTATATTAAATTATATTATATTAGAGGTGTAATTTCTTCGACAAAATATAACACAGTAAGTTGCCTATGTAGTGAGGTACATCGGAAATTTGCTGAGTACGCAGGTTTGCTAAGATGGGGTGTTTAAATATCATAAACTGACAAAAGAACACAGCTGGCAGAAGTAAATATGAAATAAATGGTTGCTGCAATCGGACAATCGCAAAAGCGGATAAACTATTAATTTACTCACATTAATCATATTATAGGAGAATGTTATCTTTATTTATTAAAACTGGGGGTATTTATCATAATGGGGGGCTGCGCCCCCCAACCCCCCCCTTTGCTATTATTTTATCTTGATATTATTGTTAAAACGTATAGAAATACAGAACATGGAGTAAAACAATCTTGAATTCGCCAGTATTACCAAGCAGATTTAGAATGGTTTCTCAACCCCTTAGTTTTACGATGGGGGGCTGTACACCCTACAAACAGAGACGCCGTTTGTATTACATGAGGTAAGAATATGTCAACCAGACAGATCAATAACTTCTGAAGTAATTATTTCCACTTTTATCTCAATGGGGGGCTGCGCCCCCAAGCCCCCGTCTTTGGTATTATTTTATCTTGATATTATTGTTAAAACGTATAGAAATACAGAACATGGAGTAAAACAATCTTGAATTGGCCAGTCTTACCAAGCAAATTTAGAATAGTTTCTCGCCCCCTTAGTTTTACGATGGGGGGCTGTACACCCTGCAAACAGAGACGCAATTTGGATGACATGAAGTAAGAATATGTCAACTAGTCAGATCAATAACTACCAAAGTAATTATTTCCACTTTTATCTCAATGGGGGCTGCACCCCGCAACCCCCCCCCCCCCATCATTTGCTATAATTATATCTTGGTAGTATTGTTAAAACTTATAGAAATACTGAATTTGGAGGATAACAATCTTGTATTGGGTACTCTTACTAAACAGATTTAGAGTAGTTTTTCGCCTCTTTAGTCACATAAGGGGGGCTGTACCTCCCAGAAAGATACTCAATTTGGAGGACAATAAGGTCCACAAACAGTCCGTCAGACTAAGAACTACTGAAACAGTTATTAGCACCTTTATCCCACCAGAGGGCTGCGCACCCCAACATCCTCGCTATTATTGTACCTTGGTATTATTCCTAAAGTGTGTAAAAATACAGAACAGTCTATCGGTTTAAAGTCCTAAAAATGAATTAATCTTGCCTAAAGCGCGCGCGCACGCGCGCGCGCCCACACACACACACACACACACACACACACACACACACACACACACACACACACACACACACATAGTAAATAGTTACTCGCCTTACAGTTCCACACTGGGGCTCCATTCCCCAGGCCCGGATTTTTGTCCAGTAATACATTGTAAGTGTTGCTAAAATACACGCTGTGCTGTCCAGGGCCCCCATTGGTACTGCAACGTAAATTAGTTGCTCAAATAGTTATAAATACAGAACCTAAAGAAAAATAAGGATTAAAATCAGTCGTCAGGTTTCGCCGAAACTACGCCGAATCATAACCCCCCTCCAAAAAAATAGGACATTAAATGGACACAAACATAATAAGGATATTTGTTCGCCCTTTGGTGTCAGTGGAGATAATGCCTTCCAGGCTCGGCATTTTTGTGGTGCCTTCTAAATTTTGATAAATTGCAAATGAATTCAAGATGTATGAAAAATAAGTCCGCAATCAAATAGCAGGATATTCCAAATTAATTATTTGATCTATATGGTATTCCGGGAGGACTCTACGCCTTTATTGTTATTGTAGCTTGGTATTGTAATTACAACATATAAGAATAGGACAATATGTTTTAAAATCGGTCAATGAGTTTTGAACGCACAAACATTAAAAACTCTACGTTCACGTTCTTCAAGTGAAGTATGTGAGGATAGTTACTGTTGGATACAGTTCAAAGAAAATACAGAATATTATGGAGAACAATGGGGTCTAAAATCGGTCAGTCAGCACAGATGGGTTTTTAGAGTACAGTAGTTATTTGAACTTTAATCCACTAAAGGGGTTATGGTTATACTACTTACTATTGTTATATTAGCTTGAAAAAATAGAAAATAGGCTACTGTTAAAACAATTAGACTTATCAACATTTTTAGGTTTATTCTTTCCCCTATCCTATATATTAAACAAATGTTGTCAAAACTAAAGACAGCGACCCTGACCGTTCTACTGGGTCGATTCGCATGATTTTTTTAAATGACAGGTAATTATGCCTAGATATGTCATCACTCACCCAAACTAACATATCGTCAATGGGCTTTGCCCCAGTGGCTCTTAAAGTTCCCATGTTAATCTTATGGAGGAAGTTTGTTTACATCATATGATTACTTAAAACATATGTTCATTAAGTAAGAGGGTTCATTTGGTTTGCCAAAGAATAATGCAGCAAAAGATACAACTCCTTTCTTTTTCTCTCATCTACAGGTGTTTATATTGTTCTTAGTACCACCTTTCTTATATATTAAAAAACTTTTGACAGCGACCCTGACCATTCTACTGGACCGATTTACTTGATATATGTCTCATTTTTTTGTAACTACCTCTAGATGTGTCATCAGAGATTGAAAACAGATTTTTCACCACACTATGCTGTAATCACCTGTTTTCCGAACGTCATTTGAATACAGAAAGTAGAGTTTTTCCGCCCAAGGGCCGAAAATTTTCTGATTTATTTAGCCAGTGTTGCCAACTTGTTTTCAAGCGTACACGACGTTACCTGGTTAATACGTGCATACTATTTTGCGTTCTTTGGTTGAAACACTAGAACAAATAACAATAAAATTCAAAACATTGTACTATCGGTGATTTTTTTATCGGTTAACTGTTTTTAGTCCGAGATTGCATGAGGCCGCTGTATTTTATGACCGATCACATTTAACCCGTTAATAATTGTAGGATGGTGAAAAATAGCGTTCACACCTCTGCCGAAAGGTTTTTACATGGCCCTCGAACGATTTACGACCTCGACTTTGTCTCGGTCATAAAACACGATTTCGGGCCAGCAAAACCCCACTTTCGGCCCTTGGTGCGAAATATTCTATTGTTCACTTGGCTTTTCGTTACGCTTATTTTATTGTTTTTGCCAATTCTTTAGAAAGAGAACAAAAACAGTCATTCTGGCCGATTTACCCAACCTATTTTGCTCCCTCATACCTCATTTTGTTCAGAAATATGTGTAGATTCATTTTGAGGCAATTATGGGTAACTTCTTTGGGAGCGACTCAGAGATATACTTATTAAAATGACCTCAGTACACACGGACCAAAAGTTTATGACAGCGAGCCTGACCTAACTAATGGACCGATTTAGCTTATATATATCTTATTTTATTTGTAACTACCTCTGTATATGTCATCAGACATTAAAAAAATTAATATCTGATTTTCTCTTGTTGATTAAATTTTAAAACATCAGAAATACTATCATTACAATTTGTATTCTGTATAGTGTATTCAAATTATAGAAATTAACATATAAGTGTTTTCATAAAATTATATTTAAACCGCCCGATAATTATTATCAGCTGATTATTATTTGTTTTGAATGTTACTATGGCATACTTTAAATATCAGCTGATACTCAAAAATATTTATATCCCAATCTCCCTTCACTAATTTGTCATAATATTTAGATTTATTACAAATTAATAAATTATATATGAAGTCCTTATTGTGAGCAAAGCAAGCAAGCGGCGCTTTGCGCTGCACGGAGGTACTCTAGTTACTTATATAATTTCTTTACCTTTGACATTTGATCTACGTCTTAAGAATGGTTATCTATGAAAAAATGTTTAAATTGATTAATATTGGGGGTCGAATTAAATCAATCGACCAGACATAGTACTTTTACAGTACTGTTGGGTTTATAGTATTATAAACCAGCACTGGTACCTGGGAGACCGAGTTTTGGATAGTATAGTTTGGTTTGTACTATTATAAACCTACTGGCACCTGGGAGACCGAGTTTTGGTCGGGGAAGGTCAGTAAGTTTGTATTATATGACTTGGTTTTTTACCACGTCCCCCTACTGACGAGCAGATTTACTTAGCTAATTTCCCTATTTGCAGCATGTTTAATGTCGCTCCAGATTTTATAATGGATCATTGTCCCCTCAGGTATGTATTCATGATGTAAATACCAGACATAGGTGTGCTCCAACACCAACCAAATTTGATACCATTCTGCGCATCCCAAGTAGTTTACATTATTTGTTTTGATTTTGAACATATGTTTTTTGTTTAACCATGTTTTTTGTTTTTTGTTTACATCCGTTCTGATGCAAACATTAAAAAGTAAACAAACACGAAGACAAAACAGGGAGGTTTTATTGAATACAATAAACCTCTTTAAGACAAAAAGATGAAAATGACAGAGTGAGAATGTGAGTGCGGGCCCTTACCAGCCAGGCCGATGCCGGTTGGCGACCTTTTTTTACATGACTATGTAGCCTATGTTTATATCAGATCCTACAGATGGCGCTGTGTAATCACTAAAAGTTTAAATTTCCAAAAACCGGATTGCTGTCTAGTGTGTTTTATCGTCGTGTTAGGGATATATTATCAAATGATTTTAATTATAGTACGTAAACCGAACTTCTTTCGTCACTCCAAGGAACATCTTTCCTCCATAAAGATAATATGGTTTTAAAGCCAGTAGGGTGTAGACTAAGGTTGAGGTTAAAATGTATCCACATTTTTTTATAATTGAAAATTGACTAAAATCACGAAAAAATGTAAATAATAACATAAAAGCTTTACAGATGGTGAGGAGGTCTGCGGTTGAGTGGGGTGGCGCGGCGCGCGGGGCCTATCCAACGTGAGGAAATCTTTCAAGAGATGTGGCTTTAACAAATCAAATCCAATTGACGTTAAAATTGGACATCTGGGAGTGATAGAAAAGGCCAGTTTTGGCGGAGCCCTGAGGTAGGAACAAGAATTATACACAATATTTTGGTCCCCAACAACGTGCATGCTATATTGTTCAAGAGCAGTTTTGAGGAGCACTTCGAAATCACGGCACGAGTTTAACACAAACCACTATGATTATAACTGCTAATAATCAGCTGTTTTATCAAAAAGGCAAATATTTGTTTATTTATTAGAATACAAAATAAAATACTAATGTTGTAACTAAACACCTTTTGGATGTTAAAAACAACTCATGATAATGTAATTACAAAATGCTTAATAGTTTATGAGTTTTTAACACGTAAACACATAGGTACAGCGTCTTAAATTCTTAAAATATATTTTACTAATGGCTTGATGAGGCCCCTAACCTTGCTCAAGTACTCTACCCTATCTGATATTATACTCTTTTCATGCTGATTAGGCACACATATCAGTTCGTAAACAATGTAGATATGTAATCACATGTGTTTAATGTAAACAGAGCAGACGTGTTTAAATACCCATTCCTTTTTTATGGGGGATGTTTTACGTTATTGCTCGTTTGCTGTTAATTTTTTATAAATAATGCTATTTTTCCCGCGTCCCTAGGATCAAGTCCTTTAAGGGGATTAGCTACTGAAAAGGGTGAAATTTTTTTATTTTATGAGGAAAGTGCTCAACAAATTTTTTCCCTTCTGAGGTATGAAGTAAAAAAAATACAAAAATATAAGTTTACTTCCAAATATAAATTATAGGTGGAAAATAAAATAAAATAGAGGTTTTCGTGAAATTTGTAAGGTTATTTCAAAATTGATATTTTGAAAAAAATACTTGATGGATTTTAATATTTTTGTGTTGTTTTTAAAGACAATTTTATTTTATTCTAACAACTAAGGAACTACTGAATCAATTTTGATGTCTTACATCTTAAAAGAGCATATCGTGAGATTTACTTTCATCTTTATGACTAAATTCCTACATAATTAACCAAACATGGCATACAAAAGACTGAGAGGGGTGAATACAAAAAAGAGACAGGGCGAATTCTGTCAGTTGTCAGTTGAGTTGGGGTTTGAATTTCCCGTAGTACAGTATACGTTTTTCCGGTTCGTATGTAGAATTGCTTTTGGATTGATTCGCCCAGTGACGTTGAAAGGAGGATATGCACACAAGAATTCGTAAACTTACCTCCCCTCCCCCTCTTGCCAGTAAGAAGACTAGAAGCGAGATAGAGATATAGATAGAGAAGGGAGGTGTACTCGTTACTAGACTCCACTTGACATCAACAGTTTTAGTCTAACTAAGCGATTCTCTATTGCGAATCCCTCATTTCTGGCACGAATTGTTCTCTGTCAAATTTACTCCAGCCTCTTTGATCATTTTGAAGGTACTGTAATAATTTATGGAAAAATTCATTATAATTTGTATACAGATGAACAATAGTAGGCCTAGTTCCAATAATTTTGCAGTTATACCACCTTTAAACAAGACTTACGAATTGTACATGTTATTCGTTATTTAATCCAACACGCACATAATTGTGATGACAACACTGACGAACTGATGGACACAATGAATAGCTTTACCAATTAAGATAAACTGACTTAACTTTGAATGTGAACCCCTTGACTTGGGTGTCTCTCTGTTCTAGATTTTAAATTGTTAACCTCTTCTGCTTGTTTAAGAAAGTAGTATTAGCTACTGTCGAAATTGTCTGGCAATCGAACTATAATAATGATATAATTTCGTGCTAATTAAAATAAACCCCGTTATTGAATTCGAGGCTATAAACAAAACAAATACAACTTGACATTACTGATATTGAATTAATTATGAAATTGTCTTGTGATGAGTGATAATTTCCCTCATTTATTATGGAAATTACATAGACATAACAAATAAGATCATGTAACGTATTACCAGTCAAAAACGATATGTTTTGCTTTTACATATGCTACTCCTGTAAGATCATTTTCAATTGGTACTTATAAACTCTAAACTGATTATAAAAATACTGATGATGGCTCATTTTCAAAACTAAAATAGTTTGAATGGGATCAAGTGATCAGAGGGATGACAGATTAAATACTTATCCTGCAAAAAAAAACAACTAAACAATTTTTCGTCATACTGTTTCAAAAACAACTGTTTTTGACAGATGCGTTGAGATTCAAAAGTTCTTCTTTTTAGTCTTTGGATAATAAGATATGTTTTGATAATCATTATCGTACTAGTACTAAAATAGTATATTTCGTCACTAGGATCAAAAGTGGATCTTTTTAATACGAGCTCCAGTTTAACTGCCGAGGCGAAGCCGAGGCTGGGAAATGAGCGAGTATTAAAAAGACACTTTTGATCCGAGTGACGAACTATATTTTTCGTCATACTGCCAAAAAACTTAAGGTTTAAACAAAAACAAAAGTAAAATTTACGTACTCTGTCTTCATAACCTCAAATGTTTCTTTCAGCTTGTCTCTTGAAACAATCAGCTGTTGCACATGCATAACTTCGGTTCATTCATATCTATCGGTTGTTGAGTCGATCATTCAAACCAATCATTGTGGTTCGAATCAATCGGTTGTTCTTCAAATAACAATACAACAATGAATGTTTCGATAATAACAATGATTGTTTCGATTATTTATAATCGAATGAATTTTAATCGATTTATGACGACCTCGAATCAAAAGTATCATCAACAATGATCTTTTTAGTCCTAGTACGATAATGATCATCAAAACATATGTTATTATCCAAAGACTAAAAAGAAGAACTTTTGAATCTCAACGCATCTGTCAAAAACAGATGTTTCTGAAGCAGTATGACGAAAAGATCATTGTTGATGATACTTTTGATTCGAGGTCGTCATAAATCGATTAAAATTCATTCGATTATAAATAATCGAAACATTCATTGTTATTATCGAAACATTCATTGTTGTATTGTTATTATTTTTGCGTTATACTCGCTCATTTCCCAGCCTCGGCTTCGCCTCGGCAGTTAAACTGGAGCTCGTATTAAAAATATCCACTTTTGATCCTAGTGACGAAATATACTATATATTTTGGAATTTGCTCGGATACAACTTTTCAAAAATCCATAAAATAATTTCTTGTAAGTAAAGTTGAAAGAGCAAAAGCTACATCGGAGGTATCGCTGTGAAATGTTACTGAGAGGAATGTAATAAATGCTGGATTTTTGTAACTAAAAAATTATATAAAACACGCCACATTTTTTGCCGGGCATTTGAATTGTATATCAAATTCGAAAATAAGAAAGCATCGAATTTCCAACGGCTATTAATCGAGCTGAGGGCACAGTTTATAAATATTAACACGACCCGCTCTGTATGTTCGCCTTATCTGCACCTGCAGACAATTCAATGAGCGTTAGTCACAACACGAGACCTCATTCCACTTATCTCGTTATCATCTTCCGCATTGCTCGTGTGACACCGGCGCTAACGCCAACGCTAACGCTACCTGGAAGCACTATCGGCAACCAACTAACCTGGTTAACACAACAAAAGTGGCCGAATTACGCCCAGGGCCACCAGATGGCGTGCGGGGCGCTGCATTTCCCGCCAGCGCGTCCGCGCATGTACCGCTGGATAAATTATTGACAAGGTCACTTTAATTAAGTTTTATTGTCAAAATTGTGAGCTACGCGACTGCATTGCGCTTTGAACTGAAATATATCAGGGCTGTGTGACTGACGAAGTCTTTAACTGGTTCAAGTAGTTTATACTTCTATGTAGAGTAGCTGAGTATCGAATTTAAACTTAATTAATTTGTAAGAAAAAATAATATCACTACTTTCTTCCACACTAATCTAAAACTATGAAGGGTGTTTTTTTAGAGAATATCGTATGCTACAAATTGTTTCTCCTTTCAAAATGTACAGGTCACTCCCCGGCAGAGAGATATAGGACAGCTATTACTTTGTATGAGTTTGTAAACCAGGAATTTTGAAGGGTCGGAAGGTTGACGTCTCAGGCGTTTTAAATTTCTTTATATCTTCCCGTTGTTATCTTTATCAAATACTGAATGCAATTCGGACTTATGTTTTTTTTTATTGTGTAACTGAATATACTGTATATATATTATTTAATATTCTTATGTAGTACTGATGGGCGCCCAATTTGTATCGAAGTTTATGTTACTCGTCTTGCTACTAGAGAAAAATTGTCATGGTGCAGAATTTTTAAAGCACAATATCAAGGCTCTTAAAAATATAACATATACATGTATAATACAGTTGATGCAATTTTATCTACTGTAATCCGTAGCTATAATGCACTAATGAAAGTTTCCGATTTTTATGAAATCAAGTAAACTTCTAGATTATTGTCTCAAAAGCTATTGGTAAACCAAACTAATTAAACCCTAGTCCCTAACTAAAGGCTAGAGCTAGAACATTAATATTCCACTAGAGCTAGAGCAATCGCAACCTTGGTGCAGCCACGGAGCGTTGCTCACTGTCGGCGAACATCAATTCCGTAGATTTCATGATCTCGTTAAGGCGGACTTTAACGCATGGGAAAACAATGACACAGGCGCGGCCCTGGACTAGTAAAAATGCTCCTCGGTGCGCGTGCGCGTATACGTACCCATGCGTGTGTATCTACGTGTGTGTTCAAGGCTAGATACGCCCCTAACCCAACTTCTAGCCTAGGAAGACTCTAGGCTGACCTCGAATATCTTATTCTATTCGCTATTCATAGATTCGTCATCATGATAGACCAAGGTAAGGCGACGCTTATGCAACCAGTTTCTATTGGCTAGGCCATATTTATTTCGCTCTTTTGTCTTGGCTCTCGTAGGCTGTTATGTGGAGGGACACAATGGTGAACTTGTTAAGTCGTGTTTGTTTAATATGTCTTCCGGGTTCTTTTAGATCGGGTATGGCTATTGTTGTTCCGAAGCGAACTCTTTTATAGTTACCATAGATGTTGAAATGCGGGATGGTAATACATTTTTGACCTGATATCCATATATTCCATAAACACTGACGAATTAAATAAATAATATTTGTGTACACATTTTATTAAAAAAAATCCACTGTCATTAAGTATCTCCAAGGTGGTGTTAACTGATAAAATTTCAGTTAATCTCCAGGCGATACACTATTACTGGAGTTACAGTTTTGGTTATAGTATAATTTGTTATTGATCAAAGCAGCATATTATTTTTAACCAAGTTTTTCTTACATGGCGTAACAGACCAGCCATATTGCATGTTTTACAGATATTTAAAAAAACTCACTTATAAACCAATGCAAAGCTATCGAACAAACTAGCAAATTTGAAGTATGTTTTTTTAACCGGGTTTGCATCTTTGAAGATATTTATAAATAAATCAAGTTGTAATTTACGAAAATACCAACAATAATATGTATCGCATAAAAGATATGCTAACGATTTAAAAAATGCATATTAATGACCAGAGATAAGAATCATTTCCAGAGTAGTGGAACCTGTTACAAAGGAAGATCATAGGTTTTCATAGAAGATCGGTGATTAAAATTGAACGATTTCTAGATGACAAATTGTTACGTGAAAAAATAAAGATTTTTCAAATTGCTATGCCAAAATAAATTGCTTGAAACAAATCCTATAAAACCCGAAGATGATAAAACACATCTTTCTACGTATGGACTTGTGACAGTTTGGCGAGGAAGGAGTGATATTCATGAGTAATCTTATTAGAGCAGTGATAAGCATGTGTGTCAAGGTTGTGATAAAAGGCACATCCGCTCCAGAGTTCGCGCCTTTCACTTTCCCGGGCTGGTGGGATGGCGGTGGCATGACCCGGGTCCCAACACATGGCCCCACGCCAGATGCATCCCGGTAGGGACTTCAAACATACAGAAATATTTGCTGGCCAATTTTGTCCTTCCCACTTTTTCTTTCTTTACTTCTAACAGCCTTCTTAATCCGATATTTTCTTCCGAAATTCTTCCGGATACAAATTATAATCTCGGTCATTATTTAATTAAATATCCTTAGCTTCTTCTTAATAAATAAAAGTCAAAGCCATGGCGTTTATCACTAATCCTCCAACTTTCGGATAAGCTGCGGGGATGAAATTTGGTACAATGATTCTTTAGGTAAAAAAATTCAGGGTATTGATTGCAATTTTACATTAGGGTATTCAAAGTCTTAATCCCTATGAATATAATTTCCCAAAGGGTGTTTTTTTGCCAGTAGACCTCCCTTAATAATTCATCAAAACCAATAACTGAACCACCATTTTGAAGATTACCTTTTTCGCTAAATATGTAAAGTAATCAAACAATTCAAAAGCATAAATTTAATGGGTGGCTCTCACTTATTTATTTATTTGAAAACGTACTGGTGGTACCATCTTTACGTCTGGTAGCGACATGTCCAAAAGATGTGTCATGTTATCCACAGAATTTAGCACAGGCAACTAAATGTTGTATTACCTGGGTAAAACCGGGTACTGCACCAGGTATGCCCCAATTTGCCTATGTAACTATCAATCAATCAATTGATAATTTCTTACAGAACACCATTTGGTTTTGTACAACAACTTATTCATCAAAAATTCTTCATTCAATAAACGATTACTTAAACTATGATGAATTTAAAAGTTTATTATTATATTCCAGTAAACTGCCTCTATTTTCCTGTTAATGATGGCGACAAAAATAATGTATTTTTCAACTTCACTGATCTTTTATTTAAAATAATTTGTTGTTAAACATCAAAATTTCAGAAGAAATTAACCAGTTCGGTTATGGTTACATCGTGTAATAGTTCTACAGATATTTAATTAGGCTACTTTTTAAAGATTAATCATACTAATCAAATAAATTTAACATTTCTTTATTTAGTAACTTACAACACTACAAACAATACAAAATTGACTTAATATTTAAAAATGAAAAGACAAATAATGATGTAACTTTTCTAGCTAACTAACAACTGGGTGTTTTAAGTAGGTTTTATGTAAACATCCTTCATTGTTTCTTGATTTTTAATTTACGATAGTTTTACTCTGGATCAACATGATTTCATTGTCCATTATCTATCACTGTTCATTCGTTGCGTGCATTTGCGGTTCCTGGCTTTATCTTTAGAGAGGTTCACGAAACCCTGTGTGGGATATGCGATGAGGACGACAAAATAAAAATTGCCGAACATTTGTTGTCTTCAAATTCTTAACGGAATCCTAGGAATTCACTATGTCTTCCGTAACTCATCATCAGTGAGATACCTGTGTTTGCTCTACATACAATAAAAAGGGTAATTTTAAGTAGAGTCAATAAAACGTCCCTCTATCGATTTCTCCCATGTCACTCGAAATTATGCGCAGGAAGCTGCTCCTAAAATGAACAGAATCTGTCAGTCAAGGCGGTACAAGCCGCGCCCTGAGGCAGTGGTAATTGCCAGAGAGTCGGAGACCTTCTATTCGGGGCCCTATAGGTAACTTTGGTAAATGGGCCAGAGGGTGCTCAGAGTGAGGGCGGGGGAGGGGACCGTGGGCCGCGAGCCGCCGATAGCACCACACGTGGGAGGCCCCGTGGCGCACGATATGGGAAGCTGCGTGGCAGGACGCGGGGAACCAGCACTTACAACTTGTTATGTGGCCATTTAAAACGGAGAAAGGACATCGTATTGCCTTTAGGATCTCTTGAAAGCTTTTTTATACTTTCTATGCTAAAATTACGTGGCACAGATCGCAGTATTCGGTTCATAGGGGAAAATCTCCGATCTTTTACTAGACGCATTACAGTGGTAGTGGAAGTTTGGCCAAGTCGTGGTAAAGGTATAATACTATAATTGTTTGAAACCCCCAATGATAAAGGTTATATCTCTATGTTTGTATAATATCTATTATTTGTATATACTCGCTTCGTTCGCTGAGGGTTTTAATTGTATTTAGAGTATTGATCTGACTTCAGTTTACTCTTACAAACCAATTGTCATTGTATATTTAGTTGTGTATTGTGACGGTAAAACTATTTTACCATTCAACTATTTTACGTATAGCTTTTATATGTTTTCTAAATCTTTGCCCTCCATTCATATGATGATAAGGAAGAAAAATCTGTATTCCCATCAGGGCAAATTAACATTAAAATGTTGTTACAAACATGTCACATGTCAGAAGTACGGAGACATTTCCAATTTCCATTAATATTAATAAGAAACAATTATATGTGAATAAGTTCATTACAAACAAGACGCATCAATCGTTTTGGGTGTATTTTGTATAATGTGTGGACTACAAGTAATTTTTATTTGACTACTTATTAGCGAATTTCCCCTATAGGGAAGAAGCTATTACCGTAGGTCTCATGGTAAGACTTAAGCCCGAGACCATGATAACTTTTTGTTTTGATGTCCCCAGATGTCCAAAACACTATTCGTTCAAATTTATATATATGTATATATATCTATATATATATATATATATATATATATATATATATATATATCTATATATATATATAGATATATATATATATCTCTATATATATATATATATCTATATATGTGTCCGTGAATGCGATAACTTGAGTAAAAAACGTCCGATTTCGATGAAATTTGGCTCAAATGTGTAAACTGACATTTATGACTTTAAGTTCGAAAACCAGAAAAATCGGACCATGGGAAGGGGGGTTTATGGGGGTTTTAAATTTTCCAAAAATCAGTTTTTTGCATTTTTTACCCTAAAATTTTTAAAACACTTAATTTTGGTTTAGACCATGTTATAGAGCTTAAAAAAACAAATAATATGGTATTTTGAATTATTAACCTAGGTTAAGTGGTTGCGGAAAAAATCCAAAAAACATGCTCATAAAATCTCCCATGTTAATCTTATGGGAAAAAGGTTTTTGGCTTTTCCTCAGTTAATTTTACTTTAAACTTCACATTTTCTTTTACCAATCACTTCAGCTCCACAAAACAATCATTTTGGTGTTTAAATTGTGATTCTACGTCAAACCGTTGCAGAGATATTCAAAGTGTTAAACACAGTACGTTGTCCAATGTTATCCTTATGGAGAATAAATAAAATTTGATATCTTGATTATTTATGAATGTATATTGATGAAATTTGGTATGTGGCTTCATGTTGTACTGGTATATTGATAATTGCACAAAAAATAAATGTTTTGTTGATTGTCCCCGTAGCAGCTAACCTGCATACTCAGCCCTAATGTTATTCTTATGGAGAATAAGTAAAGTTTTATATCTCCCTTAATTATGAACATAAATTAATAAAACATGGTAAGTAGCTTCACCTGGTTCAGTTATATTGATAATTGCATAAAAACTCATTTCTTATCTTCCTCGTTGCAGCAAACCTGCGTACTCAGTCCTAATGTTATTCTTATGGGGAATAAATAAAATGTAATAAATCACTAATTTATGAATGTATTTTTGTCAAAATTGGTGAGTGGCTTTATGTACTAGTGAGAAACATATCAATGCATTGGAAATTCGCTGAGTACGCAGGTTTGCTGCGACGGGGGGTATTTTATGTTTAACATTGTGTGCTTATCCAAGGACATAAACTTGTTACTTTCTGTAGTTCAGAAAGGAGTCAAGCTATCCATATGGAGCTTCTTGTAGTCCACAATAAATATTAAATGAGAAAAAGAGAAGGGCAGAGAAGGGCACGCTTCTGTTGAATAATCGACATGCTGACTTTGACATAGAGTGTATTCGCTTTCTGCAACTAACTCGTTTAAGTACCGTGAACCGTACGTCTTATCGAACCTTTGTTCAGAGATTTCTGTAATTATTTCGCAATTCACATGAGAACCGTGTTCAATCTTGTTTCTTGTTTCTTGTTTCTTGTTTCTTGAGAAGTAAACCTTTTGGGAAAATATCACCTAATACGATTCAAGCAATCAGTTTATCGTAAATTTGTACCAGGGGTCAACTTGCACAGCAATCTCGGGTGTACTCCGGCATATCAACAAAAGGCAGTTCCATCTCTATATTCTTCCATTTCCTTGTTCTCTTCCTGGATTCTTTAACTTATACTTATTACTCAATATAGATTTTTAAGACTAGACATTTATTCGACTCAGTTGTCAGCCGCTTAGAGTCTCAGGGGTCTTCTACAAAAGTGACACCAACAGGGACGAAAGTGGGCAGAACATTCTTGGCAGAGCGGCGGCCTCCCGGCCTGTCAGGACCCATTAGCACAATGTGCCCGTGTACTAGCCTATGTGTTTGTGTCTGTGTGCTCGCGCGGCCAACGTCACCATGGATCACAGTTACGAGAGAAAGTCACCACACCTCCGCTTGTCTTCATATATTCCGAGGAAAACATTGTTTATCGGACGCCTCGGATTGGGTTTCCCTAGCAAACAAACATCTCCAGTTGAATCGAGAGCATGGGTGGTATGGGAAGTCGTGTCGGCTGGTTTGTTTACTTACTTATTTGATTTTATTCTCCACTACATCTATATTGATTTATTCTAACATCGAATAAATAAGGCATTTTATAACAAACAATTAATACTTGAGCTATGCTGAACCCAATTCTATTACACAGCAATCCCCTTATTGAAATTAAACCAATATTTTAGTTTACACAATGAGAGGTTACGATGTTACGTTAGCATTTTTTCGTGATACACTACTATAGTAATTTAAAAGGCGAAATATATCCTAAATTGTGCTAGTAAAATCATCTAAAAGCCTTCATTCTAAATTTGTAAAATTGTTAGTTTACAGGTTAATTTATGTTTAAACTGATGTTTTATAAGTTCTATAACATTTTAATTATAAAAGAGGTCTAGATAGTCCAGTCCAGATAGTTTTTACATATAAACAATTAATAAGGCAAAAGTTGTTCTTTTTCATTTGGGTTAACATATTGGTTTACTTATTAAGGCCAAGAAGTGCTTCCGCAGGTGTAGGATCCATTCGCAATTTACATTACCACACGCCCTCTCCAACATACAGTGATGCACTAGAGGTTAACGACCAATAAATAATGCAATTACTTATCAGCCCGGTTCTACAAAACTGGCAGTCGATCGGCGGTGTAGATGCCACAGCAGACCCGCGGCTCGCACGGTAACCCACGATGGTATCGTCGGCGACTATGGTTGCCAGGTGCCGCGGGTCGCGCCGGGGTGGCCCTGGACTCCGCCCCATCATTACCTCTCCCGTCCTCCGGAATTAGACTATGAGCCGGGTACTGTTACCCGCTCGGACAATCGGGTTGCTCATGGCGATGTCCAATATGATGGCTCGAGATGCCTATAATTATCACTGAAATTGTTGTGGTTTAAGGGGAATCTCCTCGCTGCTTACCTCGTCGCTGGTGGCATGTAGCCTCAAACTCATTGTACAGTTTGGCAAATCTTCCTTCACATGTGTAGTATTTTATTTTATTTTGTCTTCAGTGTTTCCTCTTCTTACTTCGGTTATATCTGTCTACGTTTAGTAGCACACAGGTATTTACACTCATTTATGTTTGCCATGAACTATGTACGGCGATATTTTATTCTGAGACTACATCGTTCTGCTAGCGTATCAGAAGTCCTGCCCCTTAAGAAATTTGAAAAACTGCAACAATAATAAGAATATTTGGTTGACCAACAATACTGGTTTTGAATGCGGTTCAGCTCAAACGGTATTATAGTGCTGGAGTTATCTTGTAGCCTACATTTGAAAACCCGTATTAATTTAAAGGTGTTTCATGTTTAAGTATAAGGAAAAACAAACTATAATTTCAAATCTTCAATAAAGAGCCGTAATATTGGTTTAAAATTAATTTAAAGTTAAATATAATTTCAAACATTTAGGAAAAAAACATATTTGTGAAGGTTTACAACAATCCTACTCAGCAATTTGTATCAGACTTTGTATTCTGAGATAGTTCTAGGCAAATCGTAAGGCATGTAACCTGAGCAATATAACGGATAACTATGTGCTGGAATTTTATTAAATACGACAAGCCAAGCAATGATTTAGTAACCTTCATGGTGTAACCCATAAAGAATGTGAACAATTAAAAGACGGGAGCAGCTTGAAGTTAGTTGGGCATTAATTACATTTATTTTTTCTCTGGTGCAACAAGTTCATCAGACGGCTCATTGTTCATTTAATGATTATTATATGGAAACGTGAAATACTAATCTTCATGGCAATAATATTAGATGTACACGCAAATACACTTTTATGATTATCCAGTTCAACGATATTACTGATCGGTTTTCCTTATTTTTTATCAGGCAGAGACATATTTATATAATCATTCAAGAAGTTCAATTACAACTGACCATGAGTATCCGATTTCAGAAGCGCAATCTCCACACACGGATCAGCAAGTAGGTTATTGAATTCTCTCCCCGGCACGTTCGCTAGCCGCTATCATCCTGGCAAATTGATAAACTGGAGCCGCAAATAGGATGCTGTCAGATCTAGGTGGCAAATCATAATTACCAATTACGGTGGCGTGCAGCCGAGTCGTCCATATCTCCCACCTTCTCTGTGTAACTTGGCCGGAGTCTAGGTAACGCTTCCTAGTGTCCAGTAACGGTGCCAATGGCAGGACCTCACCCAGTTGTATGGCGATATCTTAGTCGTCCATATCCCCCACCTTCTCTGTGTAACTTGGCCGGAGTCTAGGTAACGCTTCCTAGTGTCCAGTAACGGTGCCAAAGGCAGGACCTCACCCAGTTGTATGGCGATATCTTAGTCGTCCATATCTCCCACCTTCTCTGTGTAACTTGGCTGGAGTCTAGGTAACGCTTCCTAGTGTCCAGTAACGGTGCCAAAGGCAGGACCTCACCCAGTTGTATGGCGATATTTTAGTCGTCCATATCCCCCACCTTCTCTGTGTAACTTGGCCGGAGTCTAGGTAACGCTTCCTAGTGTCCAGTAACGGTGCCAAAGGCAGGACCTCACCCAGTTGTATGGCGATATCTTAGTCGTCCATATCTCCCACCTTCTCTGTGTAACTTGGCTGGAGTCTAGGTAACGCTTCCTAGAGTCCAGTAACGGTGCCAAAGGCAGGACCTCACCCAGTTGTATGGCGATATCTTAGTCGTCCATATCCCCCACCTTCTCTGTGTAACTTGGCCGGAGTCTAGGTAACGCTTCCTAGTGTCCAGTAACGGTGCCAAAGGCAGGACCTCACCCAGTTGTATGGCGATACCTTAGTCGTCCATATCTCCCACCTTCTCTGTGTAACTTGGCCGGAGTCTAGGTAACGCTTCCTAGAGTCCAGTAACGGTGCCAATGGCAGGACCTCACCCAGTTGTATGGCGATATCTTAGTCGTCCATATCTCCCACCTTCTCTGTGTAACTTGGCCGGAGTCTAGGTAACGCTTCCTAGTGTCCAGTAACGGTGCCAATGGCAGGACCTCACCCAGTTGTATGGCGATATCTTAGTCGTCCATATCTCCCACCTTCTCTGTGTAACTTGGCTGGAGTCTAGGTAACGCTTCCTAGAGTCCAGTAACGGTGCCAAAGGCAGGACCTCACCCAGTTGTATGGCGATATCTTAGTCGTCCATATCCCCCACCTTCTCTGTGTAACTTGGCCGGAGTCTAGGTAACGCTTCCTAGTGTCCAGTAACGGTGCCAATGGCAGGACCTCACCCAGTTGTATGGCGATATCTTAGTCGTCCATATCTCCCACCTTCTCTGTGTAACTTGGCCGGAGTCTAGGTAACGCTTCCTAGTGTCCAGTAACGGTGCCAATGGCAGGACCTCACCCAGTTGTAGGGCGATATCTTAGTCGTCCATATCTCCCACCTTCTCTGTGTAACTTGGCCGGAGTCTAGGTAACGCTTCCTAGTGTCCAGTAACGGTGCCAATGGCAGGACCTCACCCAGTTGTATGGCGATATCTTAGTCGTCCATATCTCCCACCTTCTCTGTGTAAGTTGGCTGGAGTCTAGGTAACGCTTCCTAGTGTCCAGTAACGGTGCCAATGGCAGGACCTCACCCAGTTGTAGGGCGATATCTTAGTCGTCCATATCTCCCACCTTCTCTGTGTAACTTGGCCGGAGTCTAGGTAACGCTTCCTAGTGTCCAGTAACGGTGCCAATGGCAGGACCTCACCCAGTTGTATGGCGATATCTTAGTCGTCCATATCTCCCACCTTCTCTGTGTAAGTTGGCTGGAGTCTAGGTAACGCTTCCTAGAGTCCAGTAACGGTGCCAAAGGCAGGACCTCACCCAGTTGTATGGCGATATCTTAGTCGTCCATATCTCCCACCTTCTCTGTGTAACTTGGCCGGAGTCTAGGTAACGCTTCCTAGTGTCCAGTAACGGTGCCAATGGCAGGACCTCACCCAGTTGTATGGCGATATCTTAGTCGTCCATATCTCCCACCTTCTCTGTGTAACTTGGCCGGAGTCTAGGTAACGCTTCCTAGTGTCCAGTAACGGTGCCAATGGCAGGACCTCACCCAGTTGTATGGCGATATCTTAGTCGTCCATATCTCCCACCTTCTCTGTGTAACTTGGCCGGAGTCTAGGTAACGCTTCCTAGAGTCCAGTAACGGTGCCAAAGGCAGGACCTCACCCAGTTGTATGGCGATATCTTAGTCCTCCATATCTCCCACCTTCTCTGTGTAACTTGGCCGGAGTCTAGGTAACGCTTCCTAGTGTCCAGTAACGGTGCCAATGGCAGGACCTCACCCAGTTGTATGGCGATATCTTAGTCGTCCATATCTCCCACCTTCTCTGTGTAACTTGGCCGGAGTCTAGGTAACGCTTCCTAGTGTCCAGTAACGGTGCCAATGGCAGGACCTCACCCAGTTGTATGGCGATATCTTAGTCGTCCATATCTCCCACCTTCTCTGTGTAACTTGGCCGGAGTCTAGGTAACGCTTCCTAGTGTCCAGTAACGGTGCCAATGGCAGGACCTCACCCAGTTGTATGGTGATATCTTAGTCGTCCATATCTCCCACCTTCTCTGTGTAACTTGGCCGGAGTCTAGGTAACGCTTCCTAGAGTCCAGTAACGGTGCCAAAGGCAGGACCTCACCCAGTTGTAGGGCGATATCTTAGTCTTTCATATCTCCCACCTTCTCTGTGTAACTTGGCCGGAGTCTAGGTAACGCTTCCTAGAGTCCAGTAACGGTGCCAAAGGCAGGACCTCACCCAGTTGTAGGGCGATATCTTAGTCGTCCATATCTCCCACCTTCTCTGTGTAACTTGGCCGGAGTTTAGGTAACGCTTCCTAGTGTCCAGTAACGGTGCCAATGGCAGGACCTCACCCAGTTGTATGGCGATATCTTAGTCGTCCATATCTCCCACCTTCTCTGTGTAACTTGGCCGGAGTCTAGGTAACGCTTCCTAGTGTCCAGTAACGGTGCCAATGGCAGGAACTCACCCAGTTGTATGGCGATATCTTAGTCGTCCATATCTCCCACCTTCTCTGTGTAACTTGGCCGGAGTCTAGGTAACGCTTCCTAGTGTCCAGTAACGGTGCCAATGGCAGGACCTCACCCAGTTGTATGGCGATATCTTAGTCGTCCATATCTCCCACCTTCTCTGTGTAACTTGGCCGGAGTCTAGGTAACGCTTCCTAGTGTCCAGTAACGGTGCCAATGGCAGGACCTCACCCAGTTGTATGGCGATATCTTAGTCGTCCATATCTCCCACCTTCTCCGTGTAACTTGGCCGGAGTCTAGGTAACGCTTCCTAGTGTCCAGTAACGGTGCCAATGGCAGGACCTCACCCAGTTGTATGGCGATATCTTAGTCGTCCATATCTCCCACCTTCTCTGTGTAACTTGGCCGGAGTCTAGGTAACGCTTCCTAGAGTCCAGTAACGGTGCCAAAGGCAGGACCTCACCCAGTTGTAGGGCGATATCTTAGTCGTCCATATCTCCCACCTTCTCTGTGTAACTTGGCCGGAGTCTAGGTAACGCTTCCTAGTGTCCAGTAACGGTGCCAAAGGCAGGACCTCACCCAGTTGTAGGGCGATATCTTAGTCGTCCATATCTCCCACCTTCTCTGTGTAAGTTGGCTGGAGTCTAGGTAACGCTTCCTAGTGTCCAGTAACGGTGCCAAAGGCAGGACCTCACCCAGTTGTATGGCGATATCTTAGTCGTCCATATCCCCCACCTTCTCTGTGTAACTTGGCCGTGTCTAGGTAACGCTTCCTAGTGTCCAGTAACGGTGCCAATGGAAGGACCTCACCCAGTTGTAGGGCGATATCTTAGTCGTCCATATCCCCCACCTTCTCTGTGTAACTTGGCCGTGTCTAGGTAACGCTTCCTAGTGTACAGTAACGGTGCCAATGGCAGGACCTCACCCAGTTGTAGGGCGATATCTTAGTCGTCCATATCTCCCACCTTCTCTGTGTAACTTGGCCGGAGTCTAGGTAACGCTTCCTAGTGTCCAGTAACGGTGCCAAAGGCAGGACCTCACCCAGTTGTAGGGCGATATCTTAGTCGTCCATATCTCCCACCTTCTCTGTGTAACTTGGCCGGAGTCTAGGTAACGCTTCCTAGTGTCCAGTAACGGTGCCAAAGGCAGGACCTCACCCAGTTGTAGGGCGATATCTTAGTCGTCCATATCCCCCACCTTCTCTATGTAACTTGGCCGGAGTCTAGGTAACGCTTCCTAGTGTCCAGTAACGGTGCCAAAGGCAGGACCTCACCCAGTTGTAGGGCGATATCTTAGTCGTCCATATCCCCCACCTTCTCTATGTAACTTGGCTGGAGTCTAGGTAACGCTTCCTAGTGTCCAGTAACGGTGCCAAAGGCAGGACCTCACCCAGTTGTAGGGCGATATCTTAGTCGTCCATATCTCCCACCTTCTCTATGTAACTTGGCCGGAGTCTAGGTAACGCTTCCTAGTGTCCAGTAACGGTGCCAAAGGCAGGACCTCACCCAGTTGTAGGGCGATATCTTAGTCGTCCATATCCCCCACCTTCTCTGTGTAACTAGGCTGGAGTCTAGGTAACGCTTCCTAGTGTCCAGTAACGGTGCCAAAGGCAGGACTTCACCCAGTTGTAGGGCGATATCTTAGTCGTCCATATCTCCCACCTTCTCTGTGTAACTTGGCCGGAGTCTAGGTAACGCTTCCTAGTGTCCAGTAACGGTGCCAAAGGCAGGACCTCACCCAGTTGTAGGGCGATATCTTAGTCGTCCATATCTCCCACCTTCTCTGTGTAAGTTGGCTGGAGTCTAGGTAACGCTTCCTAGTGTCCAGTAACGGTGCCAAAGGCAGGACCTCACCCAGTTGTAGGGCGATATCTTAGTCGTCCATATCTCCCACCTTCTCTGTGTAACTTGGCCGTGTCTAGGTAACGCTTCCTAGTGTCCGGTAACGGTGCCAAAGGCAGGACCTCACCCAGTTGTATGGCGATATCTTAGTCGTCCATATCCCCCACCTTCTCTGTGTAACTTGGCCGTGTCTAGGTAACACTTCCTAGTGTCCAGTAACGGTGCCAATAGCAGGACCTCACCCAGTTGTATGGCGATATCTTAGTCGTCCATATCCCCCACCTTCTCTGTGTAACTTGGCCGTGTCTAGGTAACGCTTCCTAGTGTCCAGTAACGGTGCCAAAGGCAGGACCTCACCCAGTTGTATGGCGATATCTTAGTCGTCCATATCCCCCACCTTCTCTGTGTAACTTGGCCGTGTATAGGTAACGCTTCCTAGTGTCCAGTAACGGTGCCAATGGCAGGACCTCACCCAGTTGTAGGGCGATATCTTAGTCGTCCATATCCCCCACCTTCTCTGTGTAACTTGGCCGTGTCTAGGTAACGCTTCCTAGTGTACAGTAACGGTGCCAATGGCAGGACCTCACCCAGTTGTAGGGCGATATCTTAGTCGTCCATATCTCCCACCTTCTCTGTGTAACTTGGCCGGAGTCTAGGTAACGCTTCCTAGTGTCCAGTAACGGTGCCAAAGGCAGGACCTCACCCAGTTGTAGGGCGATATCTTAGTCGTCCATATCCCCCACCTTCTCTATTTAACTTGGCCGGAGTCTAGGTAACGCTTCCTAGTGTCCAGTAACGGTGCCAAAGGCAGGACCTCACCCAGTTGTAGGGCGATATCTTAGTCGTCCATATCCCCCACCTTCTCTATGTAACTTGGCTGGAGTCTAGGTAACGCTTCCTAGTGTCCAGTAACGGTGCCAAAGGCAGGACCTCACCCAGTTGTATGGCGATATCTTAGTCGTCCATATCTCCCACCTTCTCTATGTAACTTGGCCGGAGTCTAGGTAACGCTTCCTAGTGTCCAGTAACGGTGCCAAAGGCAGGACCTCACCCAGTTGTAGGGCGATATCTTAGTCGTCCATATCCCCCACCTTCTCTGTGTAACTAGGCTGGAGTCTAGGTAACGCTTCCTAGTGTCCAGTAACGGTGCCAAAGGCAGGACTTCACCCAGTTGTAGGGCGATATCTTAGTCGTCCATATCTCCCACCTTCTCTATGTAACTTGGCCAGAGTCTACGTAACGCTTCCTAGTGTCCAGTAACGGTGCCAAAGGCAGGACCTCACCCAGTTGTAGGGCGATATCTTAGTCGTCCATATCCCCCACCTTCTCTATGTAACTTGGCCGGAGTCTAGGTAACGCTTCCTAGTGTCCAGTAACAGTGCCAAATGCAGGACCTCACCCAGTTGTAGGGCGATATCTTAGTCGTCTATATCCCCCACCTTCTCTATGTAACTTGGCCAGAGTCTAGGTAACGCTTCCTAGTGTCCAGTAACGGTGCCAATGGCAGGACCTCACCCAGTTGTAGGGCGATATCTTAGTCGTCCATATCTCCCACCTTCTCTGTGTAACTTGGCCGGAGTCTAGGTAAGGCATCCTAGTGTCCAGTAACGGTGCCAATGGCAGGACCTCACCCAGTTGTAGGGCGATATCTTAGTCGTCCATATCCCCCACCTTCTCTGTGTAACTTGGCCGGAGTCTAGGTAACGCTTCCTAGTGTCCAGTAACGGTGCCAATGGCAGGACCTCACCCAGTTGTAGGGCGATATCTTAGTCGTCCATATCCCCCACCTTCTCTGTGTAACTTGGCCCTAATCTAGGTAACGCTTCCTAGTGTCCAGTAACGGTGCCAATGGCAGGACCTCACCCAGTTGTATGGCGATATCTTAGTCGTCCATATCTCCCACCTTCTCTATGAAACTTGGCCGGAGTCTAGGTAACGCTTCTTAGTGTCCAGTAACGGTTCCAAAGGCAGGACCTCACCCAGTTGTATGGCGATATCTTAGTCGTCCATATCCCCCACCTTCTCTATGTAACTTGGCCGGAGTCTAGGTAACGCTTCCTAGTGTCCAGTAACGGTGCCTATGGCAGGACCTCACCCAGTTGTAGGGCGATATCTTAGTCGTCCATATCTCCCACCTTCTCTGTGTAACTTGGCCGGAGTCTAGGTAACGCTTCCTAGAGTCCAGTAACGGTGCCAAAGGTAGGACCTCACCCAGTTGTATGGCGATATCTTAGTCGTCCATATCTCCCACCTTCTCTGTGTAACTTGGCCGGAGTCTAGGTAACGCTTCCTAGTGTCCAGTAACGGTGCCAAAGGCAGGACCTTACCCAGTTGTATGGCGATATCTTAGTCGTCCATATCCCCCACCTTCTCTATGTAACTTGGCCGGAGTCTAGGTAACGCTTCCTAGTGTCCAGTAACGGTTCCAATGGCAGGACCTCACCCAGTTGTATGGCAATATCTTAGTCGTCCATATCTCCCACCTTCTCTGTGTAACTTGGCCGGAGTCTAGGTAACGCTTCCTAGTGTCCAGTAACGGTGCCAATGGCAGGACCTCACCCAGTTGTAGGGCGATATCTTAGTCGTCCATATCTCCCACCTTCTCTGTGCAACTTGGCCGGAGTCTAGGTAACGCTTCCTAGTGTCCAGTAACGATGCCAATGGCAGGACCTCACCCAGTTGTATGGCGATATCTTAGTCGTCCATATCTCCCACCTTCTCTGTTTAAGTTGGCTGGAGTCTAGGTAACGCTTCCTAGTGTCCAGTAACGGTGCCAATGGCAGGACTTCACCCAGTTGTAGGGCGATATCTTAGTCGTCCATATCTCCCACCTTCTCTGTGTAACTTGGCCGGAGTCTAGGTAACGCTTCCTAGTGTCCAGTGACGGTGCCAATGGCAGGACCTCACCCAGTTGTATGGCGATATCTTAGTCGTCCATATCTCCCACCTTCTTTGTGTAAGTTGGCTGGAGTCTAGGTAACGCTTCCTAGAGTCCAGTAACGGTGCCAAAGGCAGGACCTCACCCAGTTGTATGGCGATATCTTAGTCGTCCATATCTCCCACCTTCTCTGTGTAACTTGGCCGGAGTCTAGGTAACGCTTCCTAGTGTCCAGTAACGGTGCCAATGGCAGGACCTCACCCAGTTGTATGGCGATATCTTAGTCGTCCATATCTCCCACCTTCTCTGTGTAACTTGGCCGGAGTCTAGGTAACGCTTCCTAGTGTCCAGTAACGGTGCCAATGGCAGGACCTCACCCAGTTGTATGGCGATATCTTAGTCGTCCATATCTCCCACCTTCTCTGTGTAACTTGGCCGGAGTCTAGGTAACGCTTCCTAGTGTCCAGTAACGGTGCCAATGGCAGGACCTCACCCAGTTGTATGGCGATATCTTAGTCGTCCATATCTCCCACCTTCTCTGTGTAACTTGGTCAGAGTCTAGGTAACGCTTCCTAGAGTCCAGTAACGGTGCCAAAGGCAGGACCTCACCCAGTTGTAGGGCGATATCTTAGTCGTCCATATCTCCCACCTTCTCTGTGTAACTTGGCCGGAGTCTAGGTAACGCTTCCTAGAGTCCAGTAACGGTGCCAAAGGCAGGACCTCACACAGTTGTAGGGCGATATTTTAGTCGTCCATATCTCCCACCTTCTCTGTGTAAGTTGGCTGGAGTCTAGGTAACGCTTCCTAGAGTCCAGTAACGGTGCCAAAGGCAGGACCTCACCCAGTTGTATGGCGATATCTTAGTCCTCCATATCTCCCACCTTCTCTGTGTAACTTGGCCGGAGTCTAGGTAACGCTTCCAAGTGTCCAGTAACGGTGCCAATGGCAGGACCTCACCCAGTTGTATGGCGATATCTTAGTCGTCCATATCTCCCACCTTCTCTGTGTAACTTGGCCGGAGTCTAGGTAACGCTTCCTAGTGTCCAGTAACGGTGCCAATGGCAGGACCTCACCCAGTTGTATGGCGATATCTTAGTCGTCCATATCTCCCACCTTCTCTGTGTAACTTGGCCGGAGTCTAGGTAACGCTTCCTAGAGTCCAGTAACGGTGCCAAAGGCAGGACCTCACCCAGTTGTAGGGCGATATCTTAGTCGTCCTTATCTCCCACCTTCTCTGTGTAACTTGGCCGGAGTCTAGGTAACGCTTCCTAGTGTCCAGTAACGGTGCTAATGGCAGGACCTCACCCAGTTGTATGGCGATATCTTAGTCGTCCATATCTCCCACCTTCTCTGTGTAACTTGGCCGGAGTCTAGGTAACGCTTCCTAGTGTCCAGTAACGGTGCCAATGATAGGAACTCACCCAGTTGTATGGCGATATCTTAGTCGTCCATATCTCCCACCTTCTCTGTGTAACTTGGCCGGAGTCTAGGTAACGCTTCCTAGTGTCCAGTAACGGTGCCAATGGCAGGACCTCACCCAGTTGTATGGCGATATCTTAGTCGTCCATATCTCCCACCTTCTCTGTGTAACTTGGCCGGAGTCTAGGTAACGCTTCCTAGTGTCCAGTAACGGTGCCAATGGCAGGACCTCACCCAGTTGTATGGCGATATCTTAGTCGTCCATATCTCCCACCTTCTCCGTGTAACTTGGCCGGAGTCTAGGTAACGCTTCCTAGTGTCCAGTAACGGTGCCAATGGCAGGACCTCACCCAGTTGTATGGCGATATCTTAGTCGTCCATATCTCCCACCTTCTCTGTGTAACTTGGCCGGAGTCTAGGTAACGCTTCCTAGAGTCCAGTAACGGTGCCAAAGGCAGGACCTCACCCAGTTGTAGGGCGATATCTTAGTCGTCCATATCTCCCACCTTCTCTGTGTAACTTGGCCGGAGTCTAGGTAACGCTTCCTAGTGTCCAGTAACGGTGCCAAAGGCAGGACCTCACCCAGTTGTAGGGCGATGTCTTAGTCGTCCATATCTCCCACCTTCTCTGTGTAAGTTGGCTGGAGTCTAGGTAACGCTTCCTAGTGTCCAGTAACGGTGCCAAAGGCAGGACCTCACCCAGTTGTAGGGCGATATCTTAGTCGTCCATATCTCCCACCTTCTCTGTGTAACTTGGCCGTGTCTAGGTAACGCTTCCTAGTGTCTAGTAACGGTGCCAAAGGCAGGACCTCACCCAGTTGTATGGCGATATCTTAGTCGTCCATATCCCCCACCTTCTCTGTGTAACTTGGCCGTGTCTAGGTAACGCTTCCTAGTGTCCAGTAACGGTGCCAATGGCAGGACCTCACCCAGTTGTATGGCGATATCTTAGTCGTCCATATCCCCCACCTTCTCTGTGTAACTTGGCCGTGTCTAGGTAACGCTTCCTAGTGTCCAGTAACGGTGCCAAAGGCAGGACCTCACCCAGTTGTATGGCGATATCTTAGTCGTCCATATCCCCCACCTTCTCTGTGTAACTTGGCCGTGTCTAGGTAACGCTTCCTAGTGTCCAGTAACGGTGCCAATGGCAGGACCTCACCCAGTTGTAGGGCGATATCTTAGTCGTCCATATCCCCCACCTTCTCTGTGTAACTTGGCCGTGTCTAGGTAACGCTTCCTAGTGTACAGTAACGGTGCCAATGGCAGGACCTCACCCAGTTGTAGGGCGATATCTTAGTCGTCCATATCTCCCACCTTCTCTGTGTAACTTGGCCGGAGTCTAGGTAACGCATCCTAGTGTCCAGTAACGGTGCCAAAGGCAGGACCTCACCCAGTTGTAGGGCGATATCTTAGTCGTCCATATCTCCCACCTTCTCTGTGTAACTTGGCCGGAGTCTAGGTAACGCTTCCTAGTGTCCAGTAACGGTGCCAAAGGCAGGACCTCACCCAGTTGTAGGGCGATATCTTAGTCGTCCATATCCCCCACCTTCTCTATGTAACTTGGCCGGAGTCTAGGTAACGCTTCCTAGTGTCCAGTAACGGTGCCAAAGGCAGGACCTCACCCAGTTGTAGGGCGATATCTTAGTCGTCCATATCCCCCACCTTCTCTATGTAACTTGGCCGGAGTCTAGGTAACGCTTCCTAGTGTCCAGTAACGGTGCCAAAGGCAGGACCTCACCCAGTTGTATGGCGATATCTTAGTCGTCCATATCTCCCACCTTCTCTATGTAACTTGGCCGGAGTCTAGGTAACGCTTCCTAGTGTCCAGTAACGGTGCCAATGGCAGGACCTCACCCAGTTGTAGGGCGATATCTTAGTCGTCCATATCTCCCACCTTCTCTATGTAACTTGGCCGGAGTCTAGGTAACGCTTCCTAGTGTCCAGTAACGGTGCCAAAGGCAGGACCTCACCCAGTTGTAGGGCGATATCTTAGTCGTCCATATCTCCCACCTTCTCTGTGTAACTTGGCCGGAGTCTAGGTAACGCTTCCTAGTGTCCAGTAACGGTGCCAAAGGCAGGACCTAACCCAGTTGTAGGGCGATATCTTAGTCGTCCATATCTCCCACCTTCTCTGTGTAACTTGGCCGGAGTCTAGGTAACGCTTCCTAGTGTCCAGTAACGGTGCCAAAGGCAGGACCTCACCCAGTTGTAGGGCGATATCTTAGTCGTCCATATCCCCCACCTTCTCTATGTAACTTGGCCGGAGTCTAGGTAACGCTTCCTAGTGTCCAGTAACGGTGCCAAAGGCAGGACCTCACCCAGTTGTAGGGCGATATCTTAGTCGTCCATATCCCCCACCTTCTCTATGTAACTTGGCCAGAGTCTAGGTAACGCTTCCTAGTGTCCAGTAACGGTGCCAATGGCAGGACCTCACCCAGTTGTAGGGCGATATCTTAGTCGTCCATATCTCCCACCTTCTCTGTGTAACTTGGCCGGAGTCTAGGTAAGGCTTCTTAGTGTCCAGTAACGGTGCCAATGGCAGGACCTCACCCAGTTGTAGGGCGATATCTTAGTCGTCCATATCCCCCACCTTCTCTGTGTAACTTGGCCGGAGTCTAGGTAACGCTTCCTAGTGTCCAGTAACGGTGCCAATGGCAGGACCTCACCCAGTTGTAGGGCGATATCTTAGTCGTCCATATCCCCCACCTTCTCTGTGTAACTTGGCCGGAATCTAGGTAACGCTTCCTAGTGTCCAGTAACGGTGCCAAAGGCAGGACCTCACCCAGTTGTAGGGCGATATCTTAGTCGTCCATATCCCCCACCTTCTCTATGTAACTTGGCCGGAGTCTAGGTAACGCTTCCTAGTGTCCAGTAACGGTGCCAATGGCAGGACCTCACCCAGTTGTATGGCGATATCTTAGTCGTCCATATCTCCCACCTTCTCTATGTAACTTGGCCGGAGTCTAGGTAACGCTTCCTAGTGTCCAGTAACGGTTCCAAAGGCAGGACCTCACCCAGTTGTATGGCGATATCTTAGTCGTCCATATCCCCCACCTTCTCTATGTAACTTGGCCGGAGTCTAGGTAACGCTTCCTAGTGTCCAGTAACGGTGCCTATGGCAGGACCTCACCCAGTTGTAGGGCGATATCTTAGTCGTCCATATCTCCCACCTTCTCTGTGTAACTTGGCCGGAGTCTAGGTAACGCTTCCTAGTGTCCAGTAACGGTGCCAAAGGTAGGACCTCACCCAGTTGTATGGCGATATCTTAGTCGTCCATATCTCCCACCTTCTCTGTGTAACTTGGCCGGAGTCTAGGTAACGCCTCCTAGTGTCCAGTAACGGTGCCAATGGCAGGACCTCACCCAGTTGTAGGGCGATATCTTAGTCGTCCATATCCCCCACCTTCTCTGTGTAACTTGGCCGGAATCTAGGTAACGCTTCCTAGTGTCCAGTAACGGTGCCAATGGCAGGACCTCACCCAGTTGTATGGCGATATCTTAGTCGTCCATATCTCCCACCTTCTCTATGTAACTTGGCCGGAGTCTAGGTAACGCTTCCTAGTGTCCAGTAACGGTTCCAAAGGCAGGACCTCACCCAGTTGTATGGCGATATCTTAGTCGTCCATATCCCCCACCTTCTCTATGTAACTTGGCCGGAGTCTAGGTAACGCTTCCTAGTGTCCAGTAACGGTGCCTATGGCAGGACCTCACCCAGTTGTAGGGCGATATCTTAGTCGTCCATATCTCCCACCTTCTCTGTGTAACTTGGCCGGAGTCTAGGTAACGCTTCCTAGTGTCCAGTAACGGTGCCAAAGGTAGGACCTCACCCAGTTGTATGGCGATATCTTAGTCGTCCATATCCCCCACCTTCTCTATGTAACTTGGCCGGAGTCTAGGTAACGCTTCCTAGTGTCCAGTAACGGTGCCAATGGCAGGACCTCACCCAGTTGTAGGGCGATATCTTAGTCGTCCATATCCCCCACCTTCTCTATGTAACTTGGCCGGAGTCTAGGTAACGCTTCCTAGAGTCCAGTAACGGTGCCAAAGGCAGGACCTCACCCATTTGTATGGCGATATCTTAGTCGTCCATATCTCCCACCTTCTCTGTGTAACTTGGCCGGAGTCTAGGTAACGCTTCCTAGTGTCCAGTAACGGTGCCAATGGCAGGACCTCACCCAGTTGTAGGGCGATATCTTAGTCGTCCATTCTCCCACCTTCTCTGTGTAAGTTGGCTGGAGTCTAGGTAACGCTTCCTAGTGTCCAGTAACGGTGCCAAAGGCAGGACCTCACCCAGTTGTATGGCGATATCTTAGTCGTCCATATCTCCCACCTTCTCTGTGTAACTTGGCCGGAGTCTAGGTAACGCTTCCTAGTGTCCAGTAACGGTGCCAATGGCAGGACCTCACCCAGTTGTATGGCGATATCTTAGTCGTCCATATCTCCCACCTTCTCTGTGTAACTTAGCCGGAGTCTAGGTAACGCTTCCTAGTGTCCAGTAACGGTGCCAATGGCAGGACCTCACCCAGTTGTATGGCGATATCTTAGTCGTCCATATCTCCCACCTTCTCTGTGTAACTTGGCCGGAGTCTAGGTAACGCTTCCTAGTGTCCAGTAACGGTGCCAATGGCAGGACCTCACCCAGTTGTATGGCGATATCTTAGTCGTCCATATCTCCCACCTTCTCTGTGTAACTTGGCCGGAGTCTAGGTAACGCTTCCTAGAGTCCAGTAACGGTGCCAAAGGCAGGACCTCACCCAGTTGTAGGGCGATATCTTAGTCGTCCATATCTCCCACCTTCTCTGTGTAACTTGGCCGGAGTCTAGGTAACGCTTCCTAGTGTCCAGTAACGGTGCCAAAGGCATTACCTCACCCAGTTGTAGGGCGATATCTTAGTCGTCCATATCTCCCACCTTCTCTGTGTAACTTGGCCGGAGTCTAGGTAACGCTTCCTAGTGTCCAGTAACGGTGCCAAAGGCAGGACCTCACCCAGTTGTAGGGCGATATCTTAGTCGTCCATATCTCCCACCTTCTCTGTGTAACTTGGCCGGAGTCTAGGTAACGCTTCCTAGTGTCCAGTAACGGTGCCAAAGGCAGGACCTCACCCAGTTGTAGGGCGATATCTTAGTCGTCCATATCCCCCACCTTCTCTATGTAACTTGGCCGGAGTCTAGGTAACGCTTCCTAGTGTCCAGTAACGGTGCCAAAGGCAGGACCTCACCCAGTTGTAGGGCGATATCTTAGTCGTCCATATCCCCCACCTTCTCTATGTAACTTGGCCAGAGTCTAGGTAACGCTTCCTAGTGTCCAGTAACGGTGCCAATGGCAGGACCTCACCCAGTTGTAGGGCGATATCTTAGTCGTCCATATCTCCCACCTTCTCTGTGTAACTTGGCCGGAGTCTAGGTAAGGCTTCTTAGTGTCCAGTAACGGTGCCAATGGCAGGACCTCACCCAGTTGTAGGGCGATATCTTAGTCGTCCATATCCCCCACCTTCTCTGTGTAACTTGGCCGGAGTCTAGGTAACGTTTCCTAGTGTCCAGTAACGGTGCCAATGGCAGGACCTCACCCAGTTGTAGGGCGATATCTTAGTCGTCCATATCCCCCACCTTCTCTGTGTAACTTGGCCGGAGTCTAGGTAACGCTTCCTAGTGTCCAGTAACGGTGCCAAAGGCAGGACCTCACCCAGTTGTAGGGCGATATCTTAGTCGTCCATATCCCCCACCTTCTCTATGTAACTTGGCCGGAGTCTAGGTAACGCTTCCTAGTGTCCAGTAACGGTGCCAATGGCAGGACCTCACCCAGTTGTAGGGCGATATCTTAGTCGTCCATATCCCCCACCTTCTCTGTGTAACTTGGCCGGAATCTAGGTAACGCTTCCTAGTGTCCAGTAACGGTGCCAATGGCAGGACCTCACCCAGTTGTATGGCGATATCTTAGTCGTCCATATCTCCCACCTTCTCTATGTAACTTGGCCGGAGTCTAGGTAACGCTTCCTAGTGTCCAGTAACGGTTCCAAAGGCAGGACCTCACCCAGTTGTATGGCGATATCTTAGTCGTCCATATCCCCCACCTTCTCTATGTAACTTGGCCGGAGTCTAGGTAACGCTTCCTAGTGTCCAGTAACGGTGCCTATGGCAGGACCTCACCCAGTTGTAGGGCGATATCTTAGTCGTCCATATCTCCCACCTTCTCTGTGTAACTTGGCCGGAGTCTAGGTAACGCTTCCTAGTGTCCAGTAACGGTGCCAAAGGTAGGACCTCACCCAGTTGTATGGCGATATCTTAGTCGTCCATATCCCCCACCTTCTCTATGTAACTTGGCCGGAGTCTAGGTAACGCTTCCTAGTGTCCAGTAACGGTGCCAATGGCAGGACCTCACCCAGTTGTAGGGCGATATCTTAGTCGTCCATATCCCCCACCTTCTCTATGTAACTTGGCCGGAGTCTAGGTAACGCTTCCTAGAGTCCAGTAACGGTGCCAAAGGCAGGACCTCACCCATTTGTATGGCGATATCTTAGTCGTCCATATCTCCCACCTTCTCTGTGTAACTTGGCCGGAGTCTAGGTAACGCTTCCTAGTGTCCAGTAACGGTGCCAATGGCAGGACCTCACCCAGTTGTAGGGCGATATCTTAGTCGTCCATTCTCCCACCTTCTCTGTGTAAGTTGGCTGGAGTCTAGGTAACGCTTCCTAGTGTCCAGTAACGGTGCCAAAGGCAGGACCTCACCCAGTTGTATGGCGATATCTTAGTCGTCCATATCTCCCACCTTCTCTGTGTAACTTGGCCGGAGTCTAGGTAACGCTTCCTAGTGTCCAGTAACGGTGCCAATGGCAGGACCTCACCCAGTTGTATGGCGATATCTTAGTCGTCCATATCTCCCACCTTCTCTGTGTAACTTAGCCGGAGTCTAGGTAACGCTTCCTAGTGTCCAGTAACGGTGCCAATGGCAGGACCTCACCCAGTTGTATGGTGATATCTTAGTCGTCCATATCTCCCACCTTCTCTGTGTAACTTGGCCGGAGTCTAGGTAACGCTTCCTAGTGTCCAGTAACGGTGCCAATGGCAGGACCTCACCCAGTTGTATGGCGATATCTTAGTCGTCCATATCTCCCACCTTCTCTGTGTAACTTGGCCGGAGTCTAGGTAACGCTTCCTAGAGTCCAGTAACGGTGCCAAAGGCAGGACCTCACCCAGTTGTAGGGCGATATCTTAGTCGTCCATATCTCCCACCTTCTCTGTGTAACTTGGCCGGAGTCTAGGTAACGCTTCCTAGTGTCCAGTAACGGTGCCAAAGGCATTACCTCACCCAGTTGTAGGGCGATATCTTAGTCGTCCATATCTCCCACCTTCTCTGTGTAACTTGGCCGTGTGTAGGTAACGCTTCCTAGTGTCCAGTAACGGTGCCAAAGGAAGGACCTCACCCAGTTGTATGGCGATATCTTAGTCGTCCATATCCCCCACCTTCTCTATGTAACTTGGCCGGAGTCTAGGTAACGCTTCCTAGAGTCCAGTAACGGTGCCAATGGCAGGACCTCACCCAGTTGTAGGGCGATATCTTAGTCGTCCATATCCCCCACCTTCTCTGTGTAACTTGGCCGGAATCTAGGTAACGCTTCCTAGTGTCCAGTAACGGTGTCAATGGCAGGATCTCACCCAGTTGTATGGCGATATCTTAGTCGTCCATATCTCCCACCTTCTCTATGTAACTTGGCCGGAGTCTAGGTAACGCTTCCTAGTGTCCAGTAACGGTTCCAAAGGCAGGACCTCACCCAGTTGTATGGCGATATCTTAGTCGTCCATATCCCCCACCTTCTCTATGTAACTTGGCCGGAGTCTAGGTAACGCTTCCTAGTGTCCAGTAACGGTCCTATGGCAGGACCTCACCCAGTTGTAGGGCGATATCTTAGTCGTCCATATCTCCCACCTTCTCTGTGTAACTTGGCCGGAGTCTAGGTAACGCTTCCTAGAGTCCAGTAACGGTGCCAAAGGTAGGACCTCACCCAGTTGTATGGCGATATCTTAGTCGTCCATATCTCCCACCTTCTCTGTGTAACTTGGCCGGAGTCTAGGTAACGCTTCCTAGTGTCCAGTAACGGTGCCAAAGGCAGGACCTCACCCAGTTGTATGGCGATATCTTAGTCGTCCATATCCCCCACCTTCTCTATGTAACTTGGCCGGAGTCTAGGTAACGCTTCCTAGTGTCCAGTAACGGTGCCAATGGCAGGACCTCACCCAGTTGTATGGCGATATCTTAGTCGTCCATATCTCCCACCTTCTCTGTGTAACTTAGCCGGAGTCTAGGTAACGCTTCCTAGTGTCCAGTAACGGTGCCAATGGCAGGACCTCACCCAGTTGTATGGCGATATCTTAGTCGTCCATATCTCCCACCTTCTCTGTGTAACTTGGCCGGAGTCTAGGTAAAGCTTCCTAGTGTCCAGTAACGGTGCCAATGGCAGGACCTCACCCAGTTGTAGGGCGATATCTTAGTCGTCCATATCCCTCACCTTCTCTGTGTAACTTGGCCGGAATCTAGGTAACACTTCCTAGTGTCCAGTAACGGTGCCAATGGCAGGACCTCACCCAGTTGTATGGCGATATCTTAGTCGTCCATATCTCCCACCTTCTCTATGTAACTTGGCCGGAGTCTAGGTAACGCTTCCTAGTGTCCAGTAACGGTTCCAAAGGCAGGACCTCACCCAGTTGTATGGCGATATCTTAGTCGTCCATATCCCCCACCTTCTCTATGTAACTTGGCCGGAGTCTAGGTAACGCTTCCTAGTGTCCAGTAACGGTGCCTATGGCAGGACCTCACCCAGTTGTAGGGCGATATCTTAGTCGTCCATATCTCCCACCTTCTCTGTGTAACTTGGCCGGAGTCTAGGTAACGCTTCCTAGTGTCCAGTAACGGTGCCAAAGGTAGGACCTCACCCAGTTGTATGGCGATATCTTAGTCGTCCATATCCCCCACCTTCTCTATGTAACTTGGCCGGAGTCTAGGTAACGCTTCCTAGTGTCCAGTAACGGTGCCAATGGCAGGACCTCACCCAGTTGTAGGGCGATATCTTAGTCGTCCATATCCCCCACCTTCTCTATGTAACTTGGCCGGAGTCTAGGTAACGCTTCCTAGAGTCCAGTAACGGTGCCAAAGGCAGGACCTCACCCATTTGTATGGCGATATCTTAGTCGTCCATATCTCCCACCTTCTCTGTGTAACTTGGCCGGAGTCTAGGTAACGCTTCCTAGTGTCCAGTAACGGTGCCAATGGCAGGACCTCACCCAGTTGTAGGGCGATATCTTAGTCGTCCATTCTCCCACCTTCTCTGTGTAAGTTGGCTGGAGTCTAGGTAACGCTTCCTAGTGTCCAGTAACGGTGCCAAAGGCAGGACCTCACCCAGTTGTATGGCGATATCTTAGTCGTCCATATCTCCCACCTTCTCTGTGTAACTTGGCCGGAGTCTAGGTAACGCTTCCTAGTGTCCAGTAACGGTGCCAATGGCAGGACCTCACCCAGTTGTATGGCGATATCTTAGTCGTCCATATCTCCCACCTTCTCTGTGTAACTTAGCCGGAGTCTAGGTAACGCTTCCTAGTGTCCAGTAACGGTGCCAATGGCAGGACCTCACCCAGTTGTATGGTGATATCTTAGTCGTCCATATCTCCCACCTTCTCTGTGTAACTTGGCCGGAGTCTAGGTAACGCTTCCTAGTGTCCAGTAATGGTGCCAATGGCAGGACCTCACCCAGTTGTATGGCGATATCTTAGTCGTCCATATCTCCCACCTTCTCTGTGTAACTTGGCCGGAGTCTAGGTAGCGCTTCCTAGAGTCCAGTAACGGTGCCAAAGGCAGGACCTCACCCAGTTGTAGGGCGATATCTTAGTCGTCCATATCTCCCACCTTCTCTGTGTAACTTGGCCGGAGTCTAGGTAACGCTTCCTAGTGTCCAGTAACGGTGCCAAAGGCATTACCTCACCCAGTTGTAGGGCGATATCTTAGTCGTCCATATCTCCCACCTTCTCTGTGTAACTTGGCCGTGTGTAGGTAACGCTTCCTAGTGTCCAGTAACGGTGCCAAAGGAAGGACCTCACCCAGTTGTATGGCGATATCTTAGTCGTCCATATCCCCCACCTTCTCTATGTAACTTGGCCGGAGGCTAGGTAACGCTTCCTAGAGTCCAGTAACGGTGCCAATGGCAGGACCTCACCCAGTTGTAGGGCGATATCTTAGTCGTCCATATCCCCCACCTTCTCTGTGTAACTTGGCCGGAATCTAGGTAACGCTTCCTAGTGTCCAGTAACGGTGCTAATGACAGGATCTCACCCAGTTGTATGGCGATATCTTAGTCGTCCATATCTCCCACCTTCTCTATGTAACTTGGCCGGAGTCTAGGTAACGCTTCCTAGTGTCCAGTAACGGTTCCAAAGGCAGGACCTCACCCAGTTGTATGGCGATATCTTAGTCGTCCATATCCCCCACCTTCTCTATGTAACTTGGCCGGAGTCTAGGTAACGCTTCCTAGTGTCCAGTAACGGTCCTATGGCAGGACCTCACCCAGTTGTAGGGCGATATCTTAGTCGTCCATATCTCCCACCTTCTCTGTGTAACTTGGCCGGAGTCTAGGTAACGCTTCCTAGAGTCCAGTAACGGTGCCAAAGGTAGGACCTCACCCAGTTGTATGGCGATATCTTAGTCGTCCATATCTCACACCTTCTCTGTGTAACTTGGCCGGAGTCTAGGTAACGCTTCCTAGTGTCCAGTAACGGTGCCAAAGGCAGGACCTCACCCAGTTGTATGGCGATATCTTAGACGTCCATATCCCCCACCTTCTCTATGTAACTTGGTCGGAGTCTAGGTAACGCTTCCTAGTGTCCAGTAACGGTGCCAATGGCAGGACCTCACCCAGTTGTATGGCGATATCTTAGTCGTCCATATCTCCCACCTTCTCTGTGTAACTTAGCCGGAGTCTAGGTAACGCTTCCTAGTGTCCAGTAACGGTGCCAATGGCAGGACCTCACCCAGTTGTATGGCGATATCTTAGTCGTCCATATCTCCCACCTTCTCTGTGTAACTTGGCCGGAGTCTAGGTAACGCTTCCTAGTGTCCAGTAACGGTGCCAATGGCAGGACCTCACCCAGTTGTATGGCGATATCTTAGTCGTCCATATCTCCCACCTTCTCTGTGTAACTTGGCCGGAGTCTAGGTAACGCTTCCTAGAGTCCAGTAACGGTGCCAAAGGCAGGACCTCACCCAGTTGTAGGGCGATATCTTAGTCGTCCATATCTCCCACCTTCTCTGTGTAACTTGGCCGGAGTCTAGGTAACGCTTCCTAGTGTCCAGTAACGGTGCCAAAGACATTACCTCACCCAGATGTAGGGCGATATCTTAGTCGTCCATATCTCCCACCTTCTCTGTGTAACTTGGCCGTGTTTAGGTAACGCTTCCTAGTGTCCAGTAACGGTGCCAAAGGAAGGACCTCACCCAGTTGTATGGCGATATCTTAGTCGTCCATATCCCCCACCTTCTCTATGTAACTTGGCCGGAGTCTAGGTAACGCTTCCTAGAGTCCAGTAACGGTGCCAAAGGCAGGACCTCACCCAGTTGTAGGGTGATATCTTAGTCGTCCATATCCCCCACCTTCTCTATGTAACTTGGCCGGAGTCTAGGTAACGCTTCCTAGAGTCCAGTAACGGTGCCAATGGCAGGACCTCACCCAGTTGTAGGGCGATATCTTAGTCGTCCATATCCCCCACCTTCTCTGTGTAACTTGGCCGGAATCTAGGTAACGCTTCCTAGTGTCCAGTAACGGTGCCAATGGCAGGACCTCACCCAGTTGTATGGCGATATCTTAGTCGTCCATATCTCCCACCTTCTCTATGTAACTTGGCCGGAGTCTAGGTAACGCTTCCTAGTGTCCAGTAACGGTTCCAAAGGCAGGACCTCACCCAGTTGTATGGCGATATCTTAGTCGTCCATATCCCCCACCTTCTCTATGTAACTTGGCCGGAGTCTAGGTAACGCTTCCTAGTGTCCAGTAACGGTGCCAATGGCAGGACCTCACCCAGTTGTATGGCGATATCTTAGTCGTCCATATCTCCCACCTTCTCTATGTAACTTGGCCGGAGTCTAGGTAACGCTTCCTAGTGTCCAGTAACGGTGCCAATGGCAGGACCTCACCCAGTTGTATGGCGATATCTTAGTCGTCCATATCTCCCACCTTCTCTATGTAACTTGGCCGGAGTCTAGGTAACGCTTCCTAGTGTCCAGTAACGGTTCCAAAGGCAGGACCTCACCCAGTTGTATGGCGATATCTTAGTCGTCCATATCCCCCACCTTCTCTATGTAACTTGGCCGGAGTCTAGGTAACGCTTCCTAGTGTCCAGTAACGGTTCCAAAGGCAGGACCTCACCCAGTTGTATGGCGATATCTTAGTCGTCCATATCTCCCACCTTCTCTGTGTAACTTGGCCGGAGTCTAGGTAACGCTTCCTAGAGTCCAGTAACGGTGCCAAAGGCAGGACTTCACCCAGTTGTAGGGCGATTTCTTAGTCGTCCATATCTCCCACCTTCTCTGTGTAACTTGGCCGGAGTCTAGGTAACGCTTCCTAGTGTCCAGTAACGGTGCCAAAGGCATTACCTCACCCAGTTGTAGGGCGATATCTTAGTCGTCCATATCTCCCACCTTCTCTGTGTAACTTGGCCGTGTGTAGGTAACGCTTCCTAGTGTCCAGTAACGGTGCCAAAGGAAGGACCTCACCCAGTTGTATGGCGATATCTTAGTCGTCCATATCCCCCACCTTCTCTATGTAACTTGGCCGGAGTCTAGGTAACGCTTCCTAGAGTCCAGTAACGGTGCCAAAGGCAGGACCTCACCCAGTTGTAGGGCGATATCTTAGTCGTCCATATCCCCCACCTTCTCTATGTAACTTGGCCGGAGTCTAGGTAACGCTTCCTAGTGTCCAGTAACGGTGCCAATGGCAGGACCTCACCCAGTTGTAGGGCGATATCTTAGTCGTCCATATCTCCCACCTTCTCTATGTAACTTGGCCGGAGTCTAGGTAACGCTTCCTAGTGTCCAGTAACGGTGCCAATGGCAGGACCTCACCCAGTTGTATGGCGATATCTTAGTCGTCCATATCTCCCACCTTCTCTATGTAACTTGGCCGGAGTCTAGGTAACGCTTCCTAGTGTCCAGTAACGGTGCCAATGGCAGGACCTCACCCAGTTGTATGGCGATATCTTAGTCGTCCATATCTCCCACCTTCTCTATGTAACTTGGCCGGAGTCTAGGTAACGCTTCCTAGTGTCCAGTAACGGTTCCAAAGGCAGGACCTCACCCAGTTGTATGGCGATATCTTAGTCGTCCATATCTCGCACCTTCTCTATGTAACTTGGCCGGAGTCTAGGTAACGCTTCCTAGTGTCCAGTAACGGTGCCAATGGCAGGACCTCACCCAGTTGTATGGCGATATCTTAGTCGTCCATATCTCCCACCTTCTCTATGTAACTTGGCCGGAGTCTAGGTAACGCTTCCTAGTGTCCAGTAACGGTTCCAAAGGCAGGACCTCACCCAGTTGTATGGCGATATCTTAGTCGTCCATATCCCCCACCTTCTCTATGTAACTTGGCCGGAGTCTAGGTAACGCTTCCTAGTGTCCAGTAACGGTGCCAATGGCAGGACCTCACCCAGTTGTAGGGCGATATCTTAGTCGTCCATATCTCCCACCTTCTCTGTGTAACTTGGCCGGAGTCTAGGTAACGCTTCCTAGAGTCCAGTAACGGTGCCAAAGGCAGGACCTCACCCAGTTGTATGGCGATATCTTAGTCGTCCATATCTCCCATCTTCTCTGTGTAACTTGGCCGGAGTCTAGGTAACGCTTCCTAGTGTCCAGTAACGGTGCCAAAGGCAGGACCTCACCCAGTTGAATGGCGATATCTTAGTCGTCCATATCCCCCACCTTCTCTATGTAACTTGGCCGGAGTCTAGGTAACGCTTCCTAGTGTCCAGTAACGGTGCCAATGGCAGGACCTCACCCAGTTGTAGGGCGATATCTTAGTCGTCCATATCCCCCACCTTCTCTATGTAACTTGGCCGGAGTCTAGGTAACGCTTCCTAGAGTCCAGTAACGGTGCCAAAGGCAGGACCTCACCTATTTGTATGGCGAAATCTTAGTCGTCCATATCTCCCACCTTCTCTGTGTAACTTGGCCGGAGTTTAGGTAACGCTTCCTAGTGTCCATTAACGGTGCCAATGGCAGGACCTCACCCAGTTGTAGGGCGATATCTTAGTCGTCCATTCTCCCACCTTCTCTGTGTAAGTTGGCTGGAGTCTAGGTAACGCTTCCTAGTGTCCAGTAACGGTGCCAAAGGCAGGACCTCACCAAGTTGTATGGCGATATCTTAGTCGTCCATATATCCCACCTTCTCTGTGTAACTTGCCCGGAGTCTAGGTAACGCTTCCTAGTGTCCAGTAATTGTTCCAATGGCAGGACCTCACCCAGTTGTATGGCGATATCTTAGTCGTCCATATCCCCCACCTTCTCTGTGTTACTTGGCCGGATTCTAGGTAACGCTTCCTAGAGTCCAGTAACGGTGCCAAAGGCAGGACCTCACCCAGTTGTAGGGCTATATCTTAGTCGTCCATATCCCCCACCTTCTCTGTGTAACTTGGCCGGAGTCTAGGTAACGCTTCCTAGTGTCCAGTAACGGTGCCAATGGCAGGACCTCACCCAGTTGTATGGTGATATCTTAGTCGTCCATATCCCCCACCTTCTCTGTGTAACTTGGCCGGAGTCTAGGTAACGCTTCCTAGAGTCCAGTAACGGTGCCAAAGGCAGGACCTCACCCAGTTCTGGGGCGATATCTTAGTCGTCCATATCCCCCACCTTCTCTATGTAACTTGGCCGGAGTCTAGGTAACGCTTCCTAGTGTCCAGTAACGGTGCCAATGGCAGGACCTCACCCAGTTGTAGGGCGATATCTTAGTCGTCCATATATCCCACCTTCTCTGTGTAACTTGGCCGGAGTCTAGGTAACGCTTCCTAGTGTCCAGTAACGGTGCCAAAGGCAGGACCTCACCCAGTTGTAGGGCGATATCTTAGTCGTCCATATATCCCACCTTCTCTGTGTAACTTGGCCGGAGTCTAGGTAACGCTTCCTAGTGTCCAGTAACGGTGCCAAAGGCAGGACCTCACCCAGTTGTAGGGCGATATCTTAGTCGTCCATATCTCCCACCTTCTCTGTGTAAGTTGGCCGGAGTCTAGGTAACGCTTCCTAGAGTCCAGTAATGGTGCCAATGGCAGGACCTCGCCCAGTTGTATGGCGATATCTTAGTCGTCCATATCTCCCACCTTCTCTGTGTAACTTGGCCGGAGTCTAGGTTACGCTTCCTAGTGACCAGTAACGGTGCCAAAGGCAGGACCTCACCCAGTTGTATGGCGATATCTTAGTCGTCCATATCCCCCACCTTCTCTATGTAACTTGGTCGGAGTCTAGGTAACGCTTCCTAGAGTCTAGTAACGGTGCCAATGGCAGGACCTCACCCAGTTGTATGGCGATAGCTTAGTCGTCCATATCTCTCACCTTCTCTGTGTAACTTGGCCGGAGTCTAGGTAACGCTTCCTAGAGTCCAGTAACGGTGCCAATGGCAGGACCTCACCCAGTTGTATGGCGATATCTTAGTCGTCCATATCTCCCACCTTCTCTGTGTAACTTGGCCGGAGTCTAGGTAACGCTTCCTTGAGTCCAGTAACGGTGCCAAAGGCAGGACCTCACCCAGTTGTAGGGCGATATCTTAGTCGTCCATATCTCCCACCTTCTCTGTGTAAGTTGGCTGGAGTCTAGGTAACGCTTCCTAGTGTCCAGTAACGGTGCCAAAGGTAGGACCTCACCCAGTTGTATGGCGATATCTTAGTCGTCCATATATCCCACCTTCTCTGTGTAACTTGGCCGGAGTCTAGGTAACGCTTCCTAGTGTCCAGTAACGGTGCCAAAGGCAGGACCTCACCCAGTTGTAGGGCGATATCTTAGTCGTCCATATCTCCCACCTTCTCTGTGTAAGTTGGCTGGAGTCTAGGTAACGCTTCCTAGTGTCCAGTAACGGTGCCAATGGCAGGACCTCACCCAGTTGTATGGCGATATCTTAGTCGTCCATATCCCCCACCTTCTCTGTGTAACTTGGCCGGAGTCTAGGTAACGCTTCCTAGAGTCCAGTAACGGTGCCAAAGGCAGGACCTCACCCAGTTGTAGGGCGATATCTTAGTCGTCCTTATCTCCCACCTTCTCTGTGTAACTTGGCTGGAGTCTAGATAACGCTTCCTAGTGTCCAGTAACGGTGCCAAAGGCAGGACCTCACCCAGTTGTAGTGCGATATCTTAGTCGTCCATATCTCCCACCTTCTCTGTGTAACTTGGCTGGAGTCTAGGTAACGCTTCCTAGTGTCCAGTAACGGTGCCAAAGGCAGGACCTCACCCAGTTGTAGGGCGATATCTTAGTCGTCCATATCTCCCACCTTCTCTGTGTAACTTGGCCGGAGTCTAGGTAACGCTTCCTAGTGTCCAGTAACGGTGCCAAAGGCAGGACCTCACCCAGTTGTAGGGCGATATCTTAGTCGTCCATATCTCCCACCTTCTCTGTGTAACTTGGCCGGAGTCTAGGTAACGCTTCCTAGTGTCCAGTAAAGGTGCCAAAGGCAGGACCTCACCCAGTTGTAGGGCGATATCTTAGTCGTCCATATCTCCCACCTTCTCTGTGTAACTTGGCCGGAGTCTAGGTAACGCTTCCTAGTGTCCAGTAACGGTGCCAAAGGCAGGACCTCACCCAGTTGTAGGGCGATATCTTAGTCGTCCATATCCCCCACCTTCTCTGTGTAAGTTGGCCGGAGTCTAGGTAACGCTTCCTAGTGTCCAGTAAAGGTGCCAAAGGCAGGACCTCACCCAGTTGTAGGGCGATATCTTAGTCGTCCATATCTCCCACCTTCTCTGTGTAAGTTGGCCGGAGTCTAGGTAACGCTTCCTAGTGTCCAGTAACGGTTCCAAAGGCAGGACCTCACCCAGTTGTAGGGCGATATCTTAGTCGTCCATATCTCCCACCTTCTCTGTGTAACTTGGCTGGAGTCTAGGTAACGCTTCCTAGTGTCCAGTAACGGTGCCAAAGGCAGGACCTCACCCAGTTGTAGGGCGATATCTTAGTCGTCCATATCTCCCACCTTCTCTGTGTAACTTGGCCGGAGTCTAGGTAACGCTTCCTAGTGTCCAGTAACGGTGCCAAAGGCAGGACCTCACCCAGTTGTAGGGCGATATCTTAGTCGTCCATATCTCCCACCTTCTCTGTGTAACTTGGCCGGAGTCTAGGTAACGCTTCCTAGTGTCCAGTAAAGGTGCCAAAGGCAGGACCTCACCCAGTTGTAGGGCGATATCTTAGTCGTCCATATCTCCCACCTTCTCTGTGTAACTTGGCCGGAGTCTAGGTAACGCTTCCTAGTGTCCAGTAACGGTGCCAAAGGCAGGACCTCACCCAGTTGTAGGGCGATATCTTAGTCGTCCATATCCCCCACCTTCTCTGTGTAAGTTGGCCGGAGTCTAGGTAACGCTTCCTAGTGTCCAGTAAAGGTGCCAAAGGCAGGACCTCACCCAGTTGTAAGGCGATATCTTAGTCGTCCATATCTCCCACCTTCTCTGTGTAAGTTGGCCGGAGTCTAGGTAACGCTTCCTAGTGTCCAGTAACGGTTCCAAAGGCAGGACCTCACCAAGTTGTAGGGCGATATCTTAGTCGTCCATATCTCCCACCTTCTCTGTGTAACTTGGTCGGAGTCTAGGTAACGCTTCCTAGTGTCCAGTAACGCTGCCAAAGGCAGGACCTCACCCAGTTGTAGGGCGATATCTTAGTCGTCCATATCTCCCACCTTCTCTGTGTAAGTTGGCCGGAGTCTAGGTAACGCTTCCTAGTGTCCAGTAACGGTGCCAAAGGCAGGACCTCACCCAGTTGTAGGGCGATATCTTAGTCGTCCATATCTCCCACCTTCTCTGTGTAACTTGGTCGGAGTCTAGGTAACGCTTCCTAGAGTCCAGTAACGGTTCCAAAGGCAGGACCTCACCCAGTTGTATGGCGATATCTTAGTCGTCCATATCCCCCACCTTCTCTTTGTAACTTGGCCGGAGTCTAGGTAACGCTTCCTAGTGTCCAGTAACGGTGCCAAAGGCAGGACCTCACCCTGTTGTAGGGCGATATCTTAGTCGTCTATATCTCCCACCTTGTCTATGTAACTTGGCCGGAGTCTAGGTAACGCTTCCTAGTGTCCAGTAACGGTGCCAAAGGCAGGACCTCACCCAGTTGTATGGCGATATCTTAGTCGTCCATATCCCCCACCTTCTCTATGTAACTTGGTCGGAGTCTAGGTAACGTTTCCTAGAGTCCAGTAAGGGTGCCAATGGCAGGACCTCACCCAGTTGTATGGCGATAGCTTAGTCGTCCATAACTCTCACCTTCTCTGTGTAACTTGGCCGGAGTCTAGGTAACGCTTCCTAGAGTCCAGTAACGGTGCCAATGGCAGGACCTCACCCAGTTGTATGGCGATATCTTAGTCGTCCATATCTCCCACCTTCTCTGTGTAACTTGGCCGGAGTCTAGGTAACGCTTCCTAGTGTCCAGTAACGGTGTCAATGGCAGGATCTCACCCAGTTGTATGGCGATATCTTAGTCGTCCATATCTCCCACCTTCTCTATGTAACTTGGCCGGAGTCTAGGTAACGCTTCCTAGTGTCCAGTAACGGTTCCAAAGGCAGGACCTCACCCAGTTGTATGGCGATATCTTAGTCGTCCATATCCCCCACCTTCTCTATGTAACTTGGCCGGAGTCTAGGTAACGCTTCCTAGTGTCCAGTAACGGTCCTATGGCAGGACCTCACCCAGTTGTAGGGCGATATCTTAGTCGTCCATATCTCCCACCTTCTCTGTGTAACTTGGCCGGAGTCTAGGTAACGCTTTCTAGAGTCCAGTAACGGTGCCAAAGGTAGGACCTCACCCAGTTGTATGGCGATATCTTAGTCGTCCATATCTCCCACCTTCTCTGTGTAACTTGGCCGGAGTCTAGGTAACGCTTCCTAGTGTCCAGTAACGGTGCCAAAGGCAGGACCTCACACAGTTGTATGGCGATATCTTAGTCGTCCATATCCCCCACCTTCTCTATGTAACTTGGCCGGAGTCTAGGTAACGCTTCCTAGTGTCCAGTAACGGTGCCAATGGCAGGACCTCACCCAGTTGTATGGCGATATCTTAGTCGTCCATATCTCCCACCTTCTCTGTGTAACTTAGCCGGAGTCTAGGTAACGCTTCCTAGTGTCCAGTAACGGTGCCAATGGCAGGACCTCACCCAGTTGTATGGCGATATCTTAGTCGTCCATATCTCCCACCTTCTCTGTGTAACTTGGCCGGAGTCTAGGTAAAGCTTCCTAGTGTCCAGTAACGGTGCCAATGGCAGGACCTCACCCAGTTGTAGGGCGATATCTTAGTCGTCCATATCCCTCACCTTCTCTGTGTAACTTGGCCGGAATCTAGGTAACACTTCCTAGTGTCCAGTAACGGTGCCAATGGCAGGACCTCACCCAGTTGTATGGCGATATCTTAGTCGTCCATATCTCCCACCTTCTCTATGTAACTTGGCCGGAGTCTAGGTAACGCTTCCTAGTGTCCAGTAACGGTTCCAAAGGCAGGACCTCACCCAGTTGTATGGCGATATCTTAGTCGTCCATATCCCCCACCTTCTCTATGTAACTTGGCCGGAGTCTAGGTAACGCTTCCTAGTGTCCAGTAACGGTGCCTATGGCAGGACCTCACCCAGTTGTAGGGAGATATCGTAGTCGTCCATATCTCCCACCTTCTCTGTGTAACTTGGCCGGAGTCTAGGTAACGCTTCCTAGTGTCCAGTAACGGTGCCAAAGGTAGGACCTCACCCAGTTGTATGGCGATATCTTAGTCGTCCATATCCCCCACCTTCTCTATGTAACTTGGCCGGAGTCTAGGTAACGCTTCCTAGTGTCCAGTAACGGTGCCAATGGCAGGACCTCACCCAGTTGTATGGCGATATCTTAGTCGTCCATATCTCCCACCTTCTCTGTGTAACTTAGCCGGAGTCTAGGTAACGCTTCCTAGTGTCCAGTAACGGTGCCAATGGCAGGACCTCACCCAGTTGTATGGCGATATCTTAGTCGTCCATATCTCCCACCTTCTCTGTGTAACTTGGCCGGAGTCTAGGTAAAGCTTCCTAGTGTCCAGTAACGGTCCTATGGCAGGACCTCACCCAGTTGTAGGGCGATATCTTAGTCGTCCATATCTCCCACCTTCTCTGTGTAACTTGGCCGGAGTCTAGGTAACGCTTCCTAGAGTCCAGTAACGGTGCCAAAGGTAGGACCTCACCCAGTTGTATGGCGATATCTTAGTCGTCCATATCTCACACCTTCTCTGTGTAACTTGGCCGGAGTCTAGGTAACGCTTCCTAGTGTCCAGTAACGGTGCCAAAGGCAGGACCTCACCCAGTTGTATGGCGATATCTTAGACGTCCATATCCCCCACCTTCTCTATGTAACTTGGCCGGAGTCTAGGTTACGCTTCCTAATGACCAGTAACGGTGCCAAAGGCAGGACCTCACCCAGTTGTATGGCGATATCTTAGTCGTCCATATCCCCCACCTTCTCTATGTAACTTGGTCGGAGTCTAGGTAACGCTTCCTAGAGTCTAGTAACGGTGCCAATGGCAGGACCTCACCCAGTTGTATGGCGATAGCTTAGTCGTCCATATCTCTCACCTTCTCTGTGTAACTTGGCCGGAGTCTAGGTAACGCTTCCTAGAGTCCAGTAACGGTGCCAATGGCAGGACCTCACCCAGTTGTATGGCGATATCTTAGTCGTCCATATCTCCCACCTTCTCTGTGTAACTTGGCCGGAGTCTAGGTAACGCTTCCTTGAGTCCAGTAACGGTGCCAAAGGCAGGACCTCACCCAGTTGTAGGGCGATATCTTAGTCGTCCATATCTCCCACCTTCTCTGTGTAAGTTGGCTGGAGTCTAGGTAACGCTTCCTAGTGTCCAGTAACGGTGCCAAAGGTAGGACCTCACCCAGTTGTATGGCGATATCTTAGTCGTCCATATATCCCACCTTCTCTGTGTAACTTGGCCGGAGTCTAGGTAACGCTTCCTAGTGTCCAGTAACGGTGCCAAAGGCAGGACCTCACCCAGTTGTAGGGCGATATCTTAGTCGTCCATATCTCCCACCTTCTCTGTGTAAGTTGGCTGGAGTCTAGGTAACGCTTCCTAGTGTCCAGTAACGGTGCCAATGGCAGGACCTCACCCAGTTGTATGGCGATATCTTAGTCGTCCATATCCCCCACCTTCTCTGTGTAACTTGGCCGGAGTCTAGGTAACGCTTCCTAGAGTCCAGTAACGGTGCCAAAGGCAGGACCTCACCCAGTTGTAGGGCGATATCTTAGTCGTCCATATCTCCCACCTTCTCTGTGTAACTTGGCTGGAGTCTAGATAACGCTTCCTAGTGTCCAGTAACGGTGCCAAAGGCAGGACCTCACCCAGTTGTAGGGCGATATCTTAGTCGTCCATATCTCCCACCTTCTCTGTGTAACTTGGCTGGAGTCTAGGTAACGCTTCCTAGTGTCCAGTAACGGTGTCAAAGGCAGGACCTCACCCAGTTGTAGGGCGATATCTTAGTCGTCCATATCTCCCACCTTCTCTGTGTAACTTGGCCGGAGTCTAGGTAACGCTTCCTAGTGTCCAGTAACGGTGCCAAAGGCAGGACCTCACCCAGTTGTAGGGCGATATCTTAGTCGTCCATATCTCCCACCTTCTCTGTGTAACTTGGCCGGAGTCTAGGTAACGCTTCCTAGTGTCCAGTAAAGGTGCCAAAGGCAGGACCTCACCCAGTTGTAGGGCGATATCTTAGTCGTCCATATCTCCCACCTTCTCTGTGTAACTTGGCCGGAGTCTAGGTAACGCTTCCTAGTGTCCAGTAACGGTGCCAAAGGCAGGACCTCACCCAGTTGTAGGGCGATATCTTAGTCGTCCATATCCCCCACCTTCTCTGTGTAAGTTGGCCGGAGTCTAGGTAACGCTTCCTAGTGTCCAGTAAAGGTGCCAAAGGCAGGACCTCACCCAGTTGTAGGGCGATATCTTAGTCGTCCATATCTCCCACCTTCTCTGTGTAAGTTGGCCGGAGTCTAGGTAACGCTTCCTAGTGTCCAGTAACGGTTCCAAAGGCAGGACCTCACCAAGTTGTAGGGCGATATCTTAGTCGTCCATATCTCCCACCTTCTCTGTGTAACTTGGTCGGAGTCTAGGTAACGCTTCCTAGTGTCCAGTAACGCTGCCAAAGGCAGGACCTCACCCAGTTGTAGGGCGATATCTTAGTCGTCCATATCTCCCACCTTCTCTGTGTAAGTTGGCCGGAGTCTAGGTAACGCTTCCTAGTGTCCAGTAACGGTGCCAAAGGCAGGACCTCACCCAGTTGTAGGGCGATATCTTAGTCGTCCATATCTCCCACCTTCTCTGTGTAACTTGGTCGGAGTCTAGGTAACGCTTCCTAGAGTCCAGTAACGGTTCCAAAGGCAGGACCTCACCCAGTTGTATGGCGATATCTTAGTCGTCCATATCCCCCACCTTCTCTTTGTAACTTGGCCGGAGTCTAGGTAACGCTTCCTAGTGTCCAGTAACGGTGCCAAAGGCAGGACCTCACCCTGTTGTAGGGCGATATCTTAGTCGTCTATATCTCCCACCTTGTCTATGTAACTTGGCCGGAGTCTAGGTAACGCTTCCTAGTGTCCAGTAACGGTGCCAAAGGCAGGACCTCACCCAGTTGTATGGCGATATCTTAGTCGTCCATATCCCCCACCTTCTCTATGTAACTTGGTCGGAGTCTAGGTAACGTTTCCTAGAGTCCAGTAAGGGTGCCAATGGCAGGACCTCACCCAGTTGTATGGCGATAGCTTAGTCGTCCATAACTCTCACCTTCTCTGTGTAACTTGGCCGGAGTCTAGGTAACGCTTCCTAGAGTCCAGTAACGGTGCCAATGGCAGGACCTCACCCAGTTGTATGGCGATATCTTAGTCGTCCATATCTCCCACCTTCTCTGTGTAACTTGGCCGGAGTCTAGGTAACGCTTCCTAGTGTCCAGTAACGGTGTCAATGGCAGGATCTCACCCAGTTGTATGGCGATATCTTAGTCGTCCATATCTCCCACCTTCTCTATGTAACTTGGCCGGAGTCTAGGTAACGCTTCCTAGTGTCCAGTAACGGTTCCAAAGGCAGGACCTCACCCAGTTGTATGGCGATATCTTAGTCGTCCATATCCCCCACCTTCTCTATGTAACTTGGCCGGAGTCTAGGTAACGCTTCCTAGTGTCCAGTAACGGTCCTATGGCAGGACCTCACCCAGTTGTAGGGCGATATCTTAGTCGTCCATATCTCCCACCTTCTCTGTGTAACTTGGCCGGAGTCTAGGTAACGCTTCCTAGAGTCCAGTAACGGTGCCAAAGGTAGGACCTCACCCAGTTGTATGGCGATATCTTAGTCGTCCATATCTCCCACCTTCTCTGTGTAACTTGGCCGGAGTCTAGGTAACGCTTCCTAGTGTCCAGTAACGGTGCCAAAGGCAGGACCTCACCCAGTTGTATGGCGATATCTTAGTCGTCCATATCCCCCACCTTCTCTATGTAACTTGGCCGGAGTCTAGGTAACGCTTCCTAGTGTCCAGTAACGGTGCCAATGGCAGGACCTCACCCAGTTGTATGGCGATATCTTAGTCGTCCATATCTCCCACCTTCTCTGTGTAACTTAGCCGGAGTCTAGGTAACGCTTCCTAGTGTCCAGTAACGGTGCCAATGGCAGGACCTCACCCAGTTGTATGGCGATATCTTAGTCGTCCATATCTCCCACCTTCTCTGTGTAACTTGGCCGGAGTCTAGGTAAAGCTTCCTAGTGTCCAGTAACGGTGCCAATGGCAGGACCTCACCCAGTTGTAGGGCGATATCTTAGTCGTCCATATCCCTCACCTTCTCTGTGTAACTTGGCCGGAATCTAGGTAACACTTCCTAGTGTCCAGTAACGGTGCCAATGGCAGGACCTCACCCAGTTGTATGGCGATATCTTAGTCGTCCATATCTCCCACCTTCTCTATGTAACTTGGCCGGAGTCTAGGTAACGCTTCCTAGTGTCCAGTAACGGTTCCAAAGGCAGGACCTCACCCAGTTGTATGGCGATATCTTAGTCGTCCATATCCCCCACCTTCTCTATGTAACTTGGCCGGAGTCTAGGTAACGCTTCCTAGTGTCCAGTAACGGTGCCTATGGCAGGACCTCACCCAGTTGTAGGGAGATATCGTAGTCGTCCATATCTCCCACCTTCTCTGTGTAACTTGGCCGGAGTCTAGGTAACGCTTCCTAGTGTCCAGTAACGGTGCCAAAGGTAGGACCTCACCCAGTTGTATGGCGATATCTTAGTCGTCCATATCCCCCACCTTCTCTATGTAACTTGGCCGGAGTCTAGGTAACGCTTCCTAGTGTCCAGTAACGGTGCCAATGGCAGGACCTCACCCAGTTGTAGGGCGATATCTTAGTCGTCCATATCCCCCACCTTCTCTATGTAACTTGGCCGGAGTCTAGGTAACGCTTCCTAGAGTCCAGTAACGGTGCCAAAGGCAGGACCTCACCCATTTGTATGGCGATATCTTAGTCGTCCATATCTCCCACCTTCTCTGTGTAACTTGGCCGGAGTCTAGGTAACGCTTCCTAGTGTCCAGTAACGGTGCCAATGGCAGGACCTCACCCAGTTGTAGGGCGATATCTTAGTCGTCCATTCTCCCACCTTCTCTGTGTAAGTTGGCTGGAGTCTAGGTAACGCTTCCTAGTGTCCAGTAACGGTGCCAAAGGCAGGACCTCACCCAGTTGTATGGCGATATCTTAGTCGTCCATATCTCCCACCTTCTCTGTGTAACTTGGCCGGAGTCTAGGTAACGCTTCCTAGTGTCCAGTAACGGTGCCAATGGCAGGACCTCACCCAGTTGTATGGCGATATCTTAGTCGTCCATATCTCCCACCTTCTCTGTGTAACTTAGCCGGAGTCTAGGTAACGCTTCCTAGTGTCCAGTAACGGTGCCAATGGCAGGACCTCACCCAGTTGTATGGTGATATCTTAGTCGTCCATATCTCCCACCTTCTCTGTGTAACTTGGCCGGAGTCTAGGTAACGCTTCCTAGTGTCCAGTAATGGTGCCAATGGCAGGACCTCACCCAGTTGTATGGCGATATCTTAGTCGTCCATATCTCCCACCTTCTCTGTGTAACTTGGCCGGAGTCTAGGTAACGCTTCCTAGAGTCCAGTAACGGTGCCAAAGGCAGGACCTCACCCAGTTGTAGGGCGATATCTTAGTCGTCCATATCTCCCACCTTCTCTGTGTAACTTGGCCGGAGTCTAGGTAACGCTTCCTAGTGTCCAGTAACGGTGCCAAAGGCATTACCTCACCCAGTTGTAGGGCGATATCTTAGTCGTCCATATCTCCCACCTTCTCTGTGTAACTTGGCCGTGTGTAGGTAACGCTTCCTAGTGTCCAGTAACGGTGCCAAAGGAAGGACCTCACCCAGTTGTATGGCGATATCTTAGTCCTCCATATCCCCCACCTTCTCTATGTAACTTGGCCGGAGTCTAGGTAACGCTTCCTAGAGTCCAGTAACGGTGCCAATGGCAGGACCTCACCCAGTTGTAGGGCGATATCTTAGTCGTCCATATCCCCCACCTTCTCTGTGTAACTTGGCCGGAATCTAGGTAACGCTTCCTAGTGTCCAGTAACGGCGCTAATGGCAGGATCTCACCCAGTTGTATGGCGATATCTTAGTCGTCCATATCTCCCACCTTCTCTATGTAACTTGGCCGGAGTCTAGGTAACGCTTCCTAGTGTCCAGTAACGGTTCCAAAGGCAGGACCTCACCCAGTTGTATGGCGATATCTTAGTCGTCCATATCCCCCACCTTCTCTATGTAACTTGGCCGGAGTCTAGGTAACGCTTCCTAGTGTCCAGTAACGGTCCTATGGCAGGACCTCACCCAGTTGTAGGGCGATATCTTAGTCGTCCATATCTCCCACCTTCTCTGTGTAACTTGGCCGGAGTCTAGGTAACGCTTCCTAGAGTCCAGTAACGGTGCCAAAGGTAGGACCTCACCCAGTTGTATGGCGATATCTTAGTCGTCCATATCTCACACCTTCTCTGTGTAACTTGGCCGGAGTCTAGGTAACGCTTCCTAGTGTCCAGTAACGGTGCCAAAGGCAGGACCTCACCCAGTTGTATGGCGATATCTTAGACGTCCATATCCCCCACCTTCTCTATGTAACTTGGCCGGAGTCTAGGTAACGCTTCCTAGTGTCCAGTAACGGTGCCAATGGCAGGACCTCACCCAGTTGTATGGCGATATCTTAGTCGTCCATATCTCCCACCTTCCCTGTGTAACTTAGCCGGAGTCTAGGTAACGCTTCCTAGTGTCCAGTAACGGTGCCAATGGCAGGACCTCACCCAGTTGTATGGCGATATCTTAGTCGTCCATATCTCCCACCTTCTCTGTGTAACTTGGCCGGAGTCTAGGTAACGCTTCCTAGTGTCCAGTAACGGTGCCAATGGCAGGACCTCACCCAGTTGTATGGCGATATCTTAGTCGTCCATATCTCCCACCTTCTCTGTGTAACTTGGCCGGAGTCTAGGTAACGCTTCCTAGAGTCCAGTAACGGTGCCAAAGGCAGGACCTCACCCAGTTGTATGGCGATATCTTAGTCGTCCATATCTCCCACCTTCTCTGTGTAACTTGGCCGGAGTCTAGGTAACGCTTCCTAGTGTCCAGTAACGGTGCCAAAGGCATTACCTCACCCAGATGTAGGGCGATATCTTAGTCGTCCATATCTCCCACCTTCTCTGTGTAACTTGGCCGTGTTTAGGTAACGCTTCCTAGTGTCCAGTAACGGTGCCAAAGGAAGGACCTCACCCAGTTGTATGGCGATATCTTAGTCGTCCATATCCCCCACCTTCTCTATGTAACTTGGCCGGAGTCTAGGTAACGCTTCCTAGAGTCCAGTAACGGTGCCAAAGGCAGGACCTCACCCAGTTGTAGGGTGATATCTTAGTCGTCCATATCCCCCACCTTCTCTATGTAACTTGGCCGGAGTCTAGGTAACGCTTCCTAGAGTCCAGTAACGGTGCCAATGGCAGGACCTCACCCAGTTGTAGGGCGATATCTTAGTCGTCCATATCCCCCACCTTCTCTGTGTAACTTGGCCGGAATCTAGGTAACGCTTCCTAGTGTCCAGTAACGGTGCCAATGGCAGGACCTCACCCAGTTGTATGGCGATATCTTAGTCGTCCATATCTCCCACCTTCTCTATGTAACTTGGCCGGAGTCTAGGTAACGCTTCCTAGTGTCCAGTAACGGTTCCAAAGGCAGGACCTCACCCAGTTGTATGGCGATATCTTAGTCGTCCATATCCCCCACCTTCTCTATGTAACTTGGCCGGAGTCTAGGTAACGCTTCCTAGTGTCCAGTAACGGTGCCAATGGCAGGACCTCACCCAGTTGTATGGCGATATCTTAGTCGTCCATATCTCCCACCTTCTCTATGTAACTTGGCCGGAGTCTAGGTAACGCTTCCTAGTGTCCAGTAACGGTGCCAATGGCAGGACCTCACCCAGGTGTATGGCGATATCTTAGTCGTCCATATCTCCCACCTTCTCTATGTAACTTGGCCGGAGTCTAGGTAACGCTTCCTAGTGTCCAGTAACGGTTCCAAAGGCAGGACCTCACCCAGTTGTATGGCGATATCTTAGTCGTCCATATCCCCCACCTTCTCTATGTAACTTGGCCGGAGTCTAGGTAACGCTTCCTAGTGTCCAGTAACGGTTCCAAAGGCAGGACCTCACCCAGTTGTATGGCGATATCTTAGTCGTCCATATCTCCCACCTTCTCTGTGTAACTTGGCCGGAGTCTAGGTAACGCTTCCTAGAGTCCAGTAACGGTGCCAAAGGCAGGAATTCACCCAGTTGTAGGGCGATATCTTAGTCGTCCATATCTCCCACCTTCTCTGTGTAACTTGGCCGGAGTCTAGGTAACGCTTCCTAGTGTCCAGTAACGGTGCCAAAGGCATTACCTCACCCAGTTGTAGGGCGATATCTTAGTCGTCCATATCTCCCACCTTCTCTGTGTAACTTGGCCGTGTGTAGGTAACGCTTCCTAGTGTCCAGTAACGGTGCCAAAGGAAGGACCTCACCCAGTTGTATGGCGATATCTTAGTCGTCCATATCCCCCACCTTCTCTATGTAACTTGGCCGGAGTCTAGGTAACGCTTCCTAGAGTCCAGTAACGGTGCCAAAGGCAGGACCTCACCCAGTTGTAGGGCGATATCTTAGTCGTCCATATCCCCCACCTTCTCTATGTAACTTGGCCGGAGTCTAGGTAACGCTTCCTAGTGTCCAGTAACGGTGCCAATGGCAGGACCTCACCCAGTTGTAGGGCGATATCTTAGTCGTCCATATCTCCCACCTTCTCTATGTAACTTGGCCGGAGTCTAGGTAACGCTTCCTAGTGTCCAGTAACGGTGCCAATGGCAGGACCTCACCCAGTTGTATGGCGATATCTTAGTCGTCCATATCTCCCACCTTCTCTATGTAACTTGGCCGGAGTCTAGGTAACGCTTCCTAGTGTCCAGTAACGGTGCCAATGGCAGGACCTCACCCAGTTGTATGGCGATATCTTAGTCGTCCATATCTCCCACCTTCTCTATGTAACTTGGCCGGAGTCTAGGTAACGCTTCCTAGTGTCCAGTAACGGTTCCAAAGGCAGGACCTCACCCAGTTGTATGGCGATATCTTAGTCGTCCATATCTCGCACCTTCTCTATGTAACTTGGCCGGAGTCTAGGTAACGCTTCCTAGTGTCCAGTAACGGTGCCAATGGCAGGACCTCACCCAGTTGTATGGCGATATCTTAGTCGTCCATATCTCCCACCTTCTCTATGTAACTTGGCCGGAGTCTAGGTAACGCTTCCTAGTGTCCAGTAACGGTTCCAAAGGCAGGACCTCACCCAGTTGTATGGCGATATCTTAGTCGTCCATATCCCCCACCTTCTCTATGTAACTTGGCCGGAGTCTAGGTAACGCTTCCTAGTGTCCAGTAACGGTGCCAATGGCAGGACCTCACCCAGTTGTAGGGCGATATCTTAGTCGTCCATATCTCCCACCTTCTCTGTGTAACTTGGCCGGAGTCTAGGTAACGCTTCCTAGAGTCCAGTAACGGTGCCAAAGGCAGGACCTCACCCAGTTGTATGGCGATATCTTAGTCGTCCATATCTCCCATCTTCTCTGTGTAACTTGGCCGGAGTCTAGGTAACGCTTCCTAGTGTCCAGTAACGGTGCCAAAGGCAGGACCTCACCCAGTTGAATGGCGATATCTTAGTCGTCCATATCCCCCACCTTCTCTATGTAACTTGGCCGGAGTCTAGGTAACGCTTCCTAGTGTCCAGTAACGGTGCCAATGGCAGGACCTCACCCAGTTGTAGGGCGATATCTTAGTCGTCCATATCCCCCACCTTCTCTATGTAACTTGGCCGGAGTCTAGGTAACGCTTCCTAGAGTCCAGTAACGGTGCCAAAGGCAGGACCTCACCCATTTGTATGGCGAAATCTTAGTCGTCCATATCTCCCACCTTCTCTGTGTAACTTGGCCGGAGTTTAGGTAACGCTTCCTAGTGTCCATTAACGGTGCCAATGGCAGGACCTCACCCAGTTGTAGGGCGATATCTTAGTCGTCCATTCTCCCACCTTCTCTGTGTAAGTTGGCTGGAGTCTAGGTAACGCTTCCTAGTGTCCAGTAACGGTGCCAAAGGCAGGACCTCACCAAGTTGTATGGCGATATCTTAGTCGTCCATATATCCCACCTTCTCTGTGTAACTTGCCCGGAGTCTAGGTAACGCTTCCTAGTGTCCAGTAACGGTTCCAATGGCAGGACCTCACCCAGTTGTATGGCGATATCTTAGTCGTCCATATCCCCCACCTTCTCTGTGTAACTTGGCCGGATTCTAGGTAACGCTTCCTAGAGTCCAGTAACGGTGCCAAAGGCAGGACCTCACCCAGTTGTAGGGCTATATCTTAGTCGTCCATATCCCCCACCTTCTCTGTGTAACTTGGCCGGAGACTAGGTAACGCTTCCTAGTGTCCAGTAACGGTGCCAATGGCAGGACCTCACCCAGTTGTATGGTGATATCTTAGTCGTCCATATCCCACACCTTCTCTGTGTAACTTGGCCGGAGTCTAGGTAACGCTTCCTAGAGTCCAGTAACGGTGCCAAAGGCAGGACCTCACCCAGTTCTGGGGCGATATCTTAGTCGTCCATATCCCCCACCTTCTCTATGTAATTTGGCCGGAGTCTAGGTAACGCTTCCTAGTGTCCAGTAACGGTGCCAATGGCAGGACCTCACCCAGTTGTAGGGCGATATCTTAGTCGTCCATATATCCCACCTTCTCTGTGTAACTTGGCCGGAGTCTAGGTAACGCTTCCTAGTGTCCAGTAACGGTGCCAAAGGCAGGACCTCACCCAGTTGTAGGGCGATATCTTAGTCGTCCATATATCCCACCTTCTCTGTGTAACTTGGCCGGAGTCTAGGTAACGCTTCCTAGTGTCCAGTAACGGTGCCAAAGGCAGGACCTCACCCAGTTGTAGGGCGATATCTTAGTCGTCCATATCCCCCACCTTCTCTATGTAACTTGGTCGGAGTCTAGGTAACGCTTCCTAGAGTCTAGTAACGGTGCCAATGGCAGGACCTCACCCAGTTGTATGGCGATAGCTTAGTCGTCCATATCTCTCACCTTCTCTGTGTAACTTGGCCGGAGTCTAGGTAACGCTTCCTAGAGTCCAGTAACGGTGCCAATGGCAGTACCTCACCCAGTTGTATGGCGATATCTTAGTCGTCCATATCTCCCACCTTCTCTGTGTAACTTGGCCGGAGTCTAGGTAACGCTTCCTTGAGTCCAGTAACGGTGCCAAAGGCAGGACCTCACCCAGTTGTAGGGCGATATCTTAGTCGTCCATATCTCCCACCTTCTCTGTGTAAGTTGGCTGGAGTCTAGGTAACGCTTCCTAGTGTCCAGTAACGGTGCCAAAGGTAGGACCTCACCCAGTTGTATGGCGATATCTTAGTCGTCCATATATCCCACCTTCTCTGTGTAACTTGGCCGGAGTCTAGGTAACGCTTCCTAGTGTCCAGTAACGGTGCCAAAGGCAGGACCTCACCCAGTTGTAGGGCGATATCTTAGTCGTCCATATCTCCCACCTTCTCTGTGTAAGTTGGCTGGAGTCTAGGTAACGCTTCCTAGTGTCCAGTAACGGTGCCAATGGCAGGACCTCACCCAGTTGTATGGCGATATCTTAGTCGTCCATATCCCCCACCTTCTCTGTGTAACTCGGCCGGAGTCTAGGTAACGCTTCCTAAAGTCCAGTAACGGTGCCAAAGGCAGGACCTCACCCAGTTGTAGGGCGATATCTTAGTCGTCCATATCTCCCACCTTCTCTGTGTAACTTGGCTGGAGTCTAGATAACGCTTCCTAGTGTCCAGTAACGGTGCCAAAGGCAGGACCTCACCCAGTTAGGGCGATATCTTAGTCGTCCATATCTCCCACCTTCTCTGTGTAACTTGGCTGGAGTCTAGGTAACGCTTCCTAGTGTCCAGTAACGGTGCCAAAGGCAGGACCTCACCCAGTTGTAGGGCGATATCTTAGTCGTCCATATCTCCCACCTTCTCTGTGTAACTTGGCCGGAGTCTAGGTAACGCTTCCTAGTGTCCAGTAACGGTGCCAAAGGCAGGACCTCACCCAGTTGTAGGGCGATATCTTAGTCGTCCATATCTCCCACCTTCTCTGTGTAACTTGGCCGGAGTCTAGGTAACGCTTCCTAGTGTCCAGTAAAGGTGCCAAAGGCAGGACCTCACCCAGTTGTAGGGCGATATCTTAGTCGTCCATATCTCCCACCTTCTCTGTGTAACTTGGCCGGAGTCTAGGTAACGCTTCCTAGTGTCCAGTAACGGTGCCAAAGGCAGGACCTCACCCAGTTGTAGGGCGATATCTTAGTCGTCCATATCCCCCACCTTCTCTGTGTAAGTTGGCCGGAGTCTAGGTAACGCTTCCTAGTGTCCAGTAAAGGTGCCAAAGGCAGGACCTCACCCAGTTGTAGGGCGATATCTTAGTCGTCCATATCTCCCACCTTCTCTGTGTAAGTTGGCCGGAGTCTAGGTAACGCTTCCTAGTGTCCAGTAACGGTTCCAAAGGCAGGACCTCACCAAGTTGTAGGGCGATATCTTAGTCGTCCATATCTCCCACCTTCTCTGTGTAACTTGGTCGGAGTCTAGGTAACGCTTCCTAGTGTCCAGTAACGCTGCCAAAGGCAGGACCTCACCCAGTTGTAGGGCGATATCTTAGTCGTCCATATCTCCCACCTTCTCTGTGTAAGTTGGCCGGAGTCTAGGTAACGCTTCCTAGTGTCCAGTAACGGTGCCAAAGGCAGGACCTCACCCAGTTGTAGGGCGATATCTTAGTCGTCCATATCTCCCACCTTCTCTGTGTAACTTGGTCGGAGTCTAGGTAACGCTTCCTAGAGTCCAGTAACGGTTCCAAAGGCAGGACCTCACCCAGTTGTATGGCGATATCTTAGTCGTCCATATCCCCCACCTTCTCTTTGTAACTTGGCCGGAGTCTAGGTAACGCTTCCTAGTGTCCAGTAACGGTGCCAAAGGCAGGACCTCACCCTGTTGTAGGGCGATATCTTAGTCGTCTATATCTCCCACCTTGTCTATGTAACTTGGCCGGAGTCTAGGTAACGCTTCCTAGTGTCCAGTAACGGTGCCAAAGGCAGGACCTCACCCAGTTGTATGGCGATATCTTAGTCGTCCATATCCCCCACCTTCTCTATGTAACTTGGTCGGAGTCTAGGTAACGTTTCCTAGAGTCCAGTAAGGGTGCCAATGGCAGGACCTCACCCAGTTGTATGGCGATAGCTTAGTCGTCCATAACTCTCACCTTCTCTGTGTAACTTGGCCGGAGTCTAGGTAACGCTTCCTAGAGTCCAGTAACGGTGCCAATGGCAGGACCTCACCCAGTTGTATGGCGATATCTTAGTCGTCCATATCTCCCACCTTCTCTGTGTAACTTGGCCGGAGTCTAGGTAACGCTTCCTAGAGTCCAGTAACGGTGCCAAAGGCAGGACCTCACCCAGTTGTAGGGCGATATCTTAGTCGTCCATATCTCCCACCTTCTCTGTGTAAGTTGGCTGGAGTCTAGGTAACGCTTCCTAGTGTCCAGTAACGGTGCCAAAGGTAGGACCTCACCCAGTTGTATGGCGATATCTTAGTCGTCCATATATCCCACCTTCTCTGTGTAACTTGGCCGGAGTCTAGGTAACGCTTCCTAGTGTCCAGTAACGGTGCCAAAGGCAGGACCTCACCCAGTTGTAGGGTGATATCTTAGTCGTCCATATCTCCCACCTTCTCTGTGTAAGTTGGCTGGAGTCTAGGTAACGCTTCCTAGTGTCCAGTAACGGTGCCAATGGCAGGACCTCACCCAGTTGTATTGCGATATCTTAGTCGTCCATATCCCCCACCTTCTCTGTGTAACTTTGCCGGAGTCTAGGTAACGCTTCCTAGAGTCCAGTAACGGTGCCAAAGCAGGACCTCACCCAGTTGTAGGGCGATATCTTAGTCGTCCATATCTCCCACCTTCTCTGTGTAACTTGGCTGGAGTCTAGGTAACGCTTCCTAGTGTCCAGTAACGGTGCCAAAGGCAGGACCTCACCCAGTTGTAGGGCGATATCTTAGTCGTCCATATCTCCCACCTTCTCTGTGTAACTTGGCTGGAGTCTAGGTAACGCTTCCTAGTGTCCAGTAACGGTGCCAAAGGCAGGACCTCACCCAGTTGTAGGGCGATATCTTAGTCGTCCATATCTCCCACCTTCTCTGTGTAACTTGGCCGGAGTCTAGGTAACGCTTTCTAGTGTCCAGTAACGGTGCCAAAGGCAGGACCTCACCCAGTTGTAGGGCGATATCTTAGTCGTCCATATCTCCCACCTTCTCTGTGTAAGTTGGCCGGAGTCTAGGTAACGCTTCCTAGTGTCCAGTAACGGTTCCAAAGGCAGGACCTCACCCAGTTGTAGGGCGATATCTTAGTCGTCCATATCTCCCACCTTCTCTGTGTAACTTGGTCGGAGTCTAGGTAACGCTTCCTAGTGTCCAGTAACGGTTCCAAAGGCAGGACCTCACCCAGTTGTATGGCGATATCTTAGTCGTCTATATCCCCCACCTTCTCTATGTAACTTGGCCGGAGTCTAGGTAACGCTTCCTAGTGTCCAGTAACGGTGCCAATGGCAGCACCTCACCCAGTTGTATGGCGATATCTTAGTCGTCCATATCCCCCACCTTCTCTATGTAACTTGGCCGGAGTCTAGGTAACGCTTCCTAGTGTCCAGTAACGGTGCCAAAGGCAGGACCTCACCCAGTTGTAGGGCGATATCTTAGTCGTCCATATCCCCCACCTTCTCTGTGTAACTTGGCCGGAGTCTAGGGAACGCTTCCTAGTGTCCAGTAACGGTGCCAATGGCAGGACCTCACCCAGTTGTAGGGCGATATTTTAGTCGTCCATATCCCCCACCTTCTCTGTGTAACTTGGCCGGAGTCTAGGTAACGCTTCCTAGTGTCCAGTAACGGTGCCAAAGGCAGGACCTCACCCAGTTGTAGGGTGATATCTTAGTCGTCCATATCTCCCACCTTCTCTGTGTAAGTTGGCTGGAGTCTAGGTAACGCTTCCTAGTGTCCAGTAACGGTGCCAATGGCAGGACCTCACCCAGTTGTATTGCGATATCTTAGTCGTCCATATCCCCCACCTTCTCTGTGTAACTTTGCCGGAGTCTAGGTAACGCTTCCTAGAGTCCAGTAACGGTGCCAAAGCAGGACCTCACCCAGTTGTAGGGCGATATCTTAGTCGTCCATATCTCCCACCTTCTCTGTGTAACTTGGCTGGAGTCTAGGTAACGCTTCCTAGTGTCCAGTAACGGTGCCAAAGGCAGGACCTCACCCAGTTGTAGGGCGATATCTTAGTCGTCCATATCTCCCACCTTCTCTGTGTAACTTGGCTGGAGTCTAGGTAACGCTTCCTAGTGTCCAGTAACGGTGCCAAAGGCAGGACCTCACCCAGTTGTAGAGCGATATCTTAGTCGTCCATATCTCCCACCTTCTCTGTGTAACTTGGCCGGAGTCTAGGTAACGCTTTCTAGTGTCCAGTAACGGTGCCAAAGGCAGGACCTCACCCAGTTGTAGGGCGATATTTTAGTCGTCCATATCCCCCACCTTCTCTGTGTAACTTGGCCGGAGTCTAGGTAACGCTTCCTAGTGTCCAGTAACGGTGCCAAAGGCAGGACCTCACCCAGTTGTATGGCGATATCTTAGTCGTCCATATCCCCCACCTTCTCTATGTAACTTGGTCGGAGTCTAGGTAACGTTTCCTAGAGTCCAGTAAGGGTGCCAATGGCAGGACCTCACCCAGTTGTATGGCGATAGCTTAGTCGTCCATAACTCTCACCTTCTCTGTGTAACTTGGCCGGAGTCTAGGTAACGCTTCCTAGAGTCCAGTAACGGTGCCAATGGCAGGACCTCACCCAGTTGTATGGCGATATCTTAGTCGTCCATATCTCCCACCTTCTCTGTGTAACTTGGCCGGAGTCTAGGTAACGCTTCCTAGAGTCCAGTAACGGTGCCAAAGGCAGGACCTCACCCAGTTGTAGGGCGATATCTTAGTCGTCCATATCTCCCACCTTCTCTGTGTAAGTTGGCTGGAGTCTAGGTAACGCTTCCTAGTGTCCAGTAACGGTGCCAAAGGTAGGACCTCACCCAGTTGTATGGCGATATCTTAGTCGTCCATATATCCCACCTTCTCTGTGTAACTTGGCCGGAGTCTAGGTAACGCTTCCTAGTGTCCAGTAACGGTGCCAAAGGCAGGACCTCACCCAGTTGTAGGGTGATATCTTAGTCGTCCATATCTCCCACCTTCTCTGTGTAAGTTGGCTGGAGTCTAGGTAACGCTTCCTAGTGTCCAGTAACGGTGCCAATGGCAGGACCTCACCCAGTTGTATTGCGATATCTTAGTCGTCCATATCCCCCACCTTCTCTGTGTAACTTTGCCGGAGTCTAGGTAACGCTTCCTAGAGTCCAGTAACGGTGCCAAAGCAGGACCTCACCCAGTTGTAGGGCGATATCTTAGTCGTCCATATCTCCCACCTTCTCTGTGTAACTTGGCTGGAGTCTAGGTAACGCTTCCTAGTGTCCAGTAACGGTGCCAAAGGCAGGACCTCACCCAGTTGTAGGGCGATATCTTAGTCGTCCATATCTCCCACCTTCTCTGTGTAACTTGGCTGGAGTCTAGGTAACGCTTCCTAGTGTCCAGTAACGGTGCCAAAGGCAGGACCTCACCCAGTTGTAGGGCGATATCTTAGTCGTCCATATCTCCCACCTTCTCTGTGTAACTTGGCCGGAGTCTAGGTAACGCTTTCTAGTGTCCAGTAACGGTGCCAAAGGCAGGACCTCACCCAGTTGTAGGGCGATATCTTAGTCGTCCATATCTCCCACCTTCTCTGTGTAAGTTGGCCGGAGTCTAGGTAACGCTTCCTAGTGTCCAGTAACGGTTCCAAAGGCAGGACCTCACCCAGTTGTAGGGCGATATCTTAGTCGTCCATATCTCCCACCTTCTCTGTGTAACTTGGTCGGAGTCTAGGTAACGCTTCCTAGTGTCCAGTAACGGTTCCAAAGGCAGGACCTCACCCAGTTGTATGGCGATATCTTAGTCGTCTATATCCCCCACCTTCTCTATGTAACTTGGCCGGAGTCTAGGTAACGCTTCCTAGTGTCCAGTAACGGTGCCAATGGCAGCACCTCACCCAGTTGTATGGCGATATCTTAGTCGTCCATATCCCCCACCTTCTCTATGTAACTTGGCCGGAGTCTAGGTAACGCTTCCTAGTGTCCAGTAACGGTGCCAAAGGCAGGACCTCACCCAGTTGTAGGGCGATATCTTAGTCGTCCATATCCCCCACCTTCTCTGTGTAACTTGGCCGGAGTCTAGGGAACGCTTCCTAGTGTCCAGTAACGGTGCCAATGGCAGGACCTCACCCAGTTGTAGGGCGATATTTTAGTCGTCCATATCCCCCACCTTCTCTGTGTAACTTGGCCGGAGTCTAGGTAACGCTTCCTAGTGTCCAGTAACGGTGCCAAAGGCAGGACCTCACCCAGTTGTAGGGTGATATCTTAGTCGTCCATATCTCCCACCTTCTCTGTGTAAGTTGGCTGGAGTCTAGGTAACGCTTCCTAGTGTCCAGTAACGGTGCCAATGGCAGGACCTCACCCAGTTGTATTGCGATATCTTAGTCGTCCATATCCCCCACCTTCTCTGTGTAACTTTGCCGGAGTCTAGGTAACGCTTCCTAGAGTCCAGTAACGGTGCCAAAGCAGGACCTCACCCAGTTGTAGGGCGATATCTTAGTCGTCCATATCTCCCACCTTCTCTGTGTAACTTGGCTGGAGTCTAGGTAACGCTTCCTAGTGTCCAGTAACGGTGCCAAAGGCAGGACCTCACCCAGTTGTAGGGCGATATCTTAGTCGTCCATATCTCCCACCTTCTCTGTGTAACTTGGCTGGAGTCTAGGTAACGCTTCCTAGTGTCCAGTAACGGTGCCAAAGGCAGGACCTCACCCAGTTGTAGAGCGATATCTTAGTCGTCCATATCTCCCACCTTCTCTGTGTAACTTGGCCGGAGTCTAGGTAACGCTTTCTAGTGTCCAGTAACGGTGCCAAAGGCAGGACCTCACCCAGTTGTAGGGCGATATTTTAGTCGTCCATATCCCCCACCTTCTCTGTGTAACTTGGCCGGAGTCTAGGTAACGCTTCCTAGTGTCCAGTAACGGTGCCAAAGGCAGGACCTCACCCAGTTGTAGGGCGATATCTTAGTCGTCCATATCTCCCACCTTCTCTGTGTAACTTGGCTGGAGTCTAGGTAACGCTTCCTAGTGTCCAGTAACGGTGCCAATGGCAGGACCTCACCCAGTTGTATGGCGATATCTTAGTCGTCCATATCCCCCACCTTCTCTGTGTAACTTGGCCGGAGTCTAGGTGACGCTTCCTAGTGTCCAGTAACGGTGCCAAAGGCAGGACCTCACCCAGTTGTATGGCGATATCTTAGTCGTCCATATCCCCCACCTTCTCTGTGTAACTTGGCCGGAATCTAGGTAACGCTTCCTAGTGTCCAGTAACGGTGCCAATGGCAGGACCTCACCCAGTTGTATGGCGATATCTTATTCGTCCATATCCCCCACCTTCTCTGTGTAACTTGGCCGGAGTCTAGGTAACGCTTCCTAGTTTCCAGTAACGGTGCCAAAGGCAGGACCTCACCCAGTTGTATGGCGATATCTTAGTCGTCCATATCCCCCACCTTCTCTGTGTAACTTGGCCGGAATCTAGGTAACGCTTCCTAGTGTCCAGTAACGGTGCCAATGGCAGGACCTCACCCAGTTGTAGGGCGATATCTTAGTCGTCCATATCTCCCACCTTCTCTGTGTAAGTTGGCCGGAGTCTAGGTAACGCTTCCTAGTGTCCAGTAACGGTGCCAAAGGCAGGACCTCACCCAGTTGTAGGGCGATATCTTAGTCGTCCATATCTCCCACCTTCTCTGTGTAAGTTGGCCGGAGTCTAGGTAACGCTTCCTAGTGTCCAGTAACGGTTCCAAAGGCAGGACCTCACCCAGTTGTAGGGCGATATCTTAGTCGTCCATATCTCCCACCTTCTCTGTGTAACTTGGTCGGAGTCTAGGTAACGCTTCCTAGTGTCCAGTAACGGTGCCAAAGGCAGGACCTCACCCAGTTGTAGGGCGATATCTTAGTCGTCCATATCTCCCACCTTCTCTGTGTAACTTGGCCGGAGTCTAGGTAACGCTTCCTAGTGACCAGTAAAGGTGCCAATGGCAGGACCTCACCCAGTTGTATGGCGATATCTTAGTCGTCCATATCTCCCACCTTCTCTGTGTAACTTGGCTGGAGTCTAGGTAACGCTTCCTAGTGTCCAGCACCAGTGCCAAAGGTTGGACCTCACCCAGTTGTATGGCGATATCTTAGTCGTCCATATCCCCCACCTTCTCTATGTAACTTGGCCGGAGTCTAGGTAACGCTTCCTAGTGTCCAGTAACGGTGCCAATGGCAGGACCTCACCCAGTTGTAGGGCGATATCTTAGTCGTCCATATCTCCCACCTTCTCTGTGTAAGTTGGCCGGAGTCTAGGTAACGCTTCCTAGTGTCCAGTAACGGTTCCAAAGGCAGGACCTCACCCAGTTGTAGGGCGATATCTTAGTCGTCCATATCTCCCACCTTCTCTGTGTAAGTTGGCCGGAGTCTAGGTAACGCTTCCTAGTGTCCAGTAACGGTTCCAAAGGCAGGACCTCACCCAGTTGTAGGGCGATATCTTAGTCGTCCATATCTCCCACCTTCTCTGTGTAACTTGGCCGGAGTCTAGGTAACGCTTCCTAGTGTCCAGTAACGGTGCCAATGGCAGGACCTCACCCAGTTGTATGGCGATATCTTAGTCGTCCATATCTCCCACCTTCTCTGTGTAACTTGGCCGGAGTCTAGGTAACGCTTCCTAGTGACCAGTAACGGTGCCAATGGCAGGACCTCACCCAGTTGTATGGCGATATCTTAGTCGTCCATATCTCCCACCTTCTCTGTGTAACTTGGCTGGAGTCTAGGTAACGCTTCCTAGTGTCCAGTAACGGTGCCAAAGGCAGGACCTCACCCAGTTGTATGGCGATATCTTAGTCGTCCATATCCCCCACCTTCTCTATGTAACTTGGCCGGAGTCTAGGTAACGCTTCCTAGTGTCCAGTAACGGTGCCAAAGGCAGGACCTCACCCAGTTGTAGGGCGATATCTTAGTCGTCCATATCTCCCACCTTCTCTGTGTAAGTTGGCCGGAGTCTAGGTAACGCTTCCTAGTGTCCAGTAACGGTGCCAAAGGCAGGACCTCACCCAGTTGTAGGGCGATATCTTAGTCGTCCATATCTCCCACCTTCTCTGTGTAAGTTGGCCGGAGTCTAGGTAACGCTTCCTAGTGTCCAGTAACGGTTCCAAAGGCAGGACCTCACCCAGTTGTAGGGCGATATCTTAGTCGTCCATATCTCCCACCTTCTCTGTGTAACTTGGTCGGAGTCTAGGTAACGCTTCCTAGTGTCCAGTAACGGTGCCAAAGGCAGGACCTCACCCAGTTGTAGGGCGATATCTTAGTCGTCCATATCCCCCACCTTCTCTGTGTAACTTGGCTGGAGTCTAGGTAACGCTTCCTAGTGTCCAGTAACGGTGCCAAAGGCAGGACCTCACCCAGTTGTATGGCGATATCTTAGTCGTCCATATCCCCCACCTTCTCTATGTAACTTGGCCGTGTCTAGGTAACGCTTCCTAGTGTCCAGTAACGGTGCCAAAGGCAGGACCTCACCCAGTTGTATGGCGATATCTTAGTCGTTCATATCCCCCACCTTCTCTGTGTAACTTGGCCGGAGTCTAGGTAACGCTTCCTAGTGTCCAGTAACGGTGCCAAAGGCAGGACCTCACCCAGTTGTATGGCGATATCTTAGTCGTCCATATATCCCACCTTCTCTGTGTAACTTGGCTGGAGTCTAGGTAACGCTTCCTAGTGTCCAGTAACGGTGCCAAAGGCAGGACCTCACCCAGTTGTATGGCGATATCTTAGTCGTCCATATCTCCCACCTTCTCTGTGTAACTTGGCCGGAGTCTAGGTATTGCTTCCTAGTGTCCAGTAACGGTGCCAAAGGCAGGACCTCACCCAGTTGTAGGGCGATATCTTAGTCGTCCATATATTCCACCTTCTCTGTGTAACTTGGCCGTGTCTCGGTACTACTTCCTAGCATCCAGTAATGGTGCATTTCCAACTTACCGAAGTCTACAATATAATTTTGGCAACTACTATCAAAAGAACAGCCTCCTTTATATTGTTTATAACTATATAAATTATAACTTATTTTCTTCCTGGATGTTCTTTCCTTACTGGGTATAGGTTAAGGTGTTGAGTTTTGAACTAGGGCTTTCTGTCCCACATTACTATTAGTCCTACTTGCCTCAGGTGTTACCACGATTTACCTCCCGGATTTCTATTTTCACTGAATATTTTGGCCCTTTTCTTGAAAAAGGAACTCCTACGAGTAATTTTAGTTATAAATTAGAAAGCTCTCTCACTAAAACCACTCGAACAACACCAAACTAACCTCGACTCAAAAAACTTTGACTCAAACAAATCAAAACAGCAAACAATATCAAACAGCAACGTCTGTTTGTCAAAGACTACCGCTAATCAGGTGTACCACTACAAGTTAGAATGTACGAAATCAGTAAAGATAATATAGCAATGATGTATGTATGAAAGTGTATGATATAAAGCAGGGAGAGCGCTTGGGCTTTGCGCTTGAGCGCCCATGCAGGTTTATACTTTATAGTTAACTAAAATATAGTTATAATGATCCGATTTCAATAAATGAGGTGTTAAATTAACCAGAAAGAACTAATAAATCCAAAATGCACAAAAACAAAAAACCTATAAATTTGACCCCTTTGGACATCCGACTCCCCTTAATTCATTATAGAAGTACATACACATTTGTGGGATCTGATGTTACATAATTATGTACATTTACCTATTGAAAAATATACCTATTTATTTTGTGATTTGGCAGGCCCAATTATGGTGTATATAGGTTCTATTTATGAAACAAAACAAATAACATATTAGTCCAATGGAACGCCATAATGTGCTTTGATCGCAGTAGTCCACAATCAAGTTTGGCCCGGTATCACTTCCGGCAGTACGACGTGTTGTGTATGGAGGCGGCACGGTCACACGCCATCCAGGGGTCACGGTATACCCTCTCGTGCAGCTGGGACGCGGACGTCGCGCGGCGCGGCGCTGTGTCGTTTAACGGGTCTAAACCACCACGTTCCTCCTCAAATACTGCAATTATTGACCCCAAGACCCTCTCCCTCCCATGAGCACATGCGAAAATTCATATGTGGGAAAATCCCGGACTGGGATTATTGAAAGAATAAATTACTGTTGTTGTGTTTTCGTTTGACTCCGGGGCTTCGCGTGATTGTAATCTTGATCAATAAAATTAATTTACCGAGCGATCGTGCTCCCCGGATCATGTCCTGTCCTGGTCAAGCAAACACGTGGTGCCGGGTCAATGTGTGCCACGCTGATTGCGAAATATGATTTTACTAATGGACCGGTCATGTTCTTACGGTATTGTGTTTGATGTAATGCTGGGACTATTCTTTTTAGATAACTGCCATCATTAATTTGAACATTTTACGAGCAGGCGTAAAACAGCATACACTCGGCTAGATAATATAGCTACTGTAATTTCTTAATATCTCAGCAACTATGTATATAAATATATTTTTGATAATGTTTAGGCGTTTGAAGAATAATACGCATATTAAAATTCTCTGAATAGTGTTGCTTGTTATGAAAGACTGGCTGGATGATTAGCCAGGGCTGGGAATTAAATATCCAACAAATCAAACAATTTACAAAACTTCCTTAGAGTTTATAGTTATTAAAATGTGTTCTTATAAACAAATTTGAGCTTAAAATGTACAACTGTTTACTTTACAAAAGTAAAGAGACCCTTTTCTTGAAACACATGAGTATCCAGTTTTTTTTTTACTTATATACTTTACGAACTGCAAGAATCTGTAATAAAATATCAAGTTTTAATAGAGTCTTGAAGGTACAATGATGTACATGATGTACAATGGGATATCTTACAGTTCCTTAAAACCAAGACAAATATAAGTTTTTGAGCTGCTCTGACTGAAGGAACCTCCCTCATATTATAAAGAGAATAGTTTATTGTTACATCAGTTTCTAACTCTATATTTTGACTTACAACTGGACTTTACGATGTATAAATATGAATAGGAAGTGACCATGAATAGTAACAAGAAGCTCCAAGCGTTACATTTGTCTGCGGTGAGAATTTACCACTTGGCTGCCAACTGGTTTGACAGCTCGATAACTGAATAATCTGAAGAATTCAGTAAACATATATTAGTGTCTGTACAACAATCTGAGCCTTTATTTTCTGTATATTGATTACATAATTATAAAAAAGTGTTATGTTTGTTTGATAGCGTCACTTTTACTTTTAAAATGTCTGACCCGCCTAAGTTTTAAAATTGCATTATTTATCCTACTACTATAATAAATACACCCGTCGCAGCAAACCTGCATACTCAGCGAATTTCCAATGAATATATAACATAACACATTAAAACACTTAACAGGATTCATAAGAAATGTATTCACAAACAAGCGATATTCAAAATATTAATTATTCTCCATAAGAATAACATTGGGGATGAGTACGCAGGTTTGCTGCAACAAGGCACACAAAATGATGCGTTTTTATGCAAATATCAATAGAACTCATCTTAGTGAAGCCACATACCAAGTTTCATCCATATACATTCATAAATAAGCGATATATAACATTTAAAGTATTTTCCATAAGAATAACATGGGGACCAAGTACCTAGGTTTGCTGCTACAGGAACCATATGTGAAAAATTGTTTTTTGTGCAAATAACAATAACCCACGACCAGATCAAGCCATATACCAAATTTTGTCAGTTTATGTTCATAAATAAGCGAGATATACAATTTTTCTTTTTCTCCATAAGAATAACATTAGACAACGTACTGTGTTTAGCAATTTCAATATCTCGGTAACCAATTGACGTAGAGCAATGATCAAAATACCAAATTCTTTGTTTTTTTAAGCTGAATTCAATGGTATAAATTAAAATGTGATTTAAATTAAAATTACATGTGAAAACCCCAAAAAACACATTTTTGGGGTACAAAACCCCCCAAAAAACCCCCTTCGGATGGTGCGATTCATCTGGTTTTCGAACTCGTTCAAATAAATGGTACTTTACACATTTGTACCAAATTTCATTAAGATCGGACCTTTTTTACGAGAGTTATCGTGCTTACGGACACACACACACACACATATATATATATATATATATATATATATATATATATATATATATATATATATATACATATATAAAAATTTGAACGAATGGTGTTTTTGGCATCTGGGGACCTCAAAATGAAAAGTTATCATGGTCTCGGGCTTAAGTCTTACCATGAGACCTACGGTAATAGCTTCTTCCCTATAGGGGAAATTCGCTAAAACGAGTTACCACGCAAAACTCTGTCGTGAGAGAAGTGAATTTCAACATTAAAAAAACTCAAGAGTACCATAGGCCAAGTGTCGTTTAGAAAATTTTCCTCAGGGCTATCTATGCCCCACGTTACATCCAAATACCCATGACATTTATACGGTGGAGAGTTTTATTTGGTTTATGTCTCATGTGTTTTAGCGAATTTCCCCTATAGGGAAGAAGCTATTACCGTAGGTCTCATGGTAAGACTTAAGCCCGAGACCATGATAACTTTTCATTTTGAGGTCCCCAGATGCCAAAAACACCATTCGTTCAAATTTTTATATATGTATATATATATATATATATATATATATACATATATATATATATTTATATATATATATATATATGTGTCCGTAAGCACGATAACTCTCGTAAAAAAAGTCCGATCTTAATGAAATTTCGTACAAATGTGTAAAGCACCATTTATTTGAACGAGTTCGAAAACCAGACGAATCGCACCATCCAAAGGGGGGTTTTTGGGGGGTTTTGTACCCCAAAAGTGGGTTTTTTGGAGTTTTCACATATAATTGTTATTTAGATCCAATTTTATTTTATACCATTGAATTCAGCTTAAAAAAACAAACAATTTGGTATTTTGATCATTGCTCTACGTCAATTGGTTACTGAAATATGACAAGTACTAAACACAGTACGTTGTCCAATGTTATTCTTATAGAGAAAAATAAAAATTTTATATCTCTGTTATTTATGAACATAAACTGACGAAACTTGGAATATCGCTTCATCTGGTTGTGGTTTATTGTTGTTTGAACCAAAAACTAATTTTTCGCCTATGGTTCTCGAAGCAGCAAACCTAGGTACTCGGTCCCCATGTTATTCTTATGGAGAATGATAAAAATGTTATATATCGCTTATTTATGAATGAATATATATCAAAATTGGTATGTGACTTCACTTAGATGAGTACTATTGATATTTATATAAAAACCCATTATTTTATGTTCCTTGTTGCAGCAAACCTGCGTACTCATCCTTAATGTTATTCTTATGGAGAATAATGAATATTTTAAATATCGCTTATTTATGAATATATTTTTTATGAATAAGAGGCATAATGTAATATTAAGACATATATATTCATTGGAAATTCGCTGAGTACGCAGGTTTGCTGCGACGGGGGTATTTATTAATTCAATTAATTGAAATAAGTAGCTGTTATAAGGATTATACCTAACTACAGACTGATTTCAATGTTTTGTTAACCATTTTTCTACTCTGAATTTTCAACCCGTTGCGAAGACACAGCAGCTATAGTTACCAATATTAAAGAGGTCGCTTATTTAATTTTTTCTCCCAAAATCAGGGCGGATCAGGTTGATGTGATCAGTTGTGTAATTTTAACATTTCAACGGGAAAGACGGTGACGAATTAAAAATGGAGAATTCTTTTTTTGTAAACCTCAATTGCCCGTCACCATAGGCTATTGACCTGTGCGGTGAACTAAAGACAGCGAGGTACCGGAACGGCATTAGTCACCTGGGCAAGCCAGATCTACCTCGTTGACCAGAGGTGACCGCTCATGATCTTACAGGAGTCGGCCGGGACCGGGATCGAACCAGCCACGTCCGACTTACTAGTCAGGCACTTTCCCTCTGAGCTACCGCGAATTATTTCACTGTGGACAAAAATTATGGATATTACTGAAACATATTATTAGTTTGAGATTTTGTTAAACAAACAATGTTAATACATTAACTATAATACATGTTAATGTATTAACTAAGAACTAGAATTTCCTATGTGCAGCTTGCTCATCCCGTTTTGAGAAGCGAGAATAGTAAATAGCTAAATAGTAAACAAAACAATGTCAGTGTGTAATAATCCTAATAACAGCATATTATTTAACTGAATTTAATTAAGAAAACACCTGTGACGTAAACCAAATAAAACTCTCCTCCATATGAATAACATGGGCACTTGGAAGTCCTGTGGGGCAGAGCCATGAGGCCTAAATCGAAAATCTAAAGCCAGTTTGCACATCTGCACAACTTTCAGTGTAGAATACGTGAGGGTAAATCTCAAAACAAAAAAGCCTTATTGTTTACAAAGTTTGCATGTAGCGTATAATATTATAGAAGATAGATAATATTCTATTCGTACAGTCGTGTATAAACAACTACCATTATGAAAATTTATTTCTACTGAAGATTAAATCAATTTTAGGTCTTCACACAATATTAGTGAATTTCCTATGGAAAAGTGAACTATTAGCATGACCCGCACGGTGAAACTTAAGCCCGGGGCCACCATAGAAGTTCCTAACGTGACCCCCTGAACACGTTTTGGGGTGTCGCTAAAAACTTTATATATATATATATATATATATATATATATATATACAATATATATATGTGTTCGCACTCTAGCGGTCGCAATTTTTGTCCGATTCAAATGAAATTTGGTAGGAACCTTCCCTTCTGTAAACAGTTGGACAAGTTCGTTGGGCAAAACAATCGGACAATTCTAACCCCCTTTTTTGGAGATATTAATTTTTCAAATTTTGAGATTTTGGGCCCAAAAAAGGCCAGAAAAGCCCCGAATGTAACATTATTGTATATTCAATTATTTTATGTAAAATCACAAAAGTTGGAAGCCCTTCCTTACTATTCTAGCACAAGTATTTACCGAGTTATTAAAGAAAATTTTAATTGTCTTAACACAGAACGTTGTCTTATGGGGACTTTACACTGGAAAAGGCTGTTTTTCATATCTTGATGTAGTTTTATCACCCCCAATACCCCGATACCAACTTTTTATCCTGACTATACCTCCTTATATTCCTATAATGTACAACATTACCATCCTAATTGTCAATTTAAATATAACCAGGAGCATCAGATCAGCCAAAAATAATATTTTTCAATTTTCCAAAGAAATGTTACCAGTGTTGTTTTAAACCATTTATTAGATTTAATTAAAGGTTTTAATTCGGAAATTCACTATCCTCACGTCAGCGTGCTGCGTGCGATCTCGTTTTAAATTTATAGCTACCATTTATATCTAGTAATTTCAATTCAATGTTGGTGACTATAATGACACAATACTAGTTCTCTCGATAAAATGTAAAATAACAAGTTGAATCGGCTGTTTTTTTATTACTTAAATAGTTCAAAAGTTGTGTCATACGTTTTTGGATAAAGTTTATATGTTTTTTGTATTAGCGAATTTCCCCTATAGGGAAGAAGCTATTACCGTAGGTCTCATAGTAAGACTTAAGCCCGAGACCATTATAACTTATTGTTTTGAGGTCCCCAGATGCCAAAAACACTATTCGTTCAAATTTATATATATGTATATATATATATATATATATATATATATATATATATATATATAAGTAGTGAGAGATGGTGAGTTCTACGCCAGCAGGAGCAGCAGTACCTCCTCCTCCTCCTCCTCCTCCTCCTCCTCCTCCTCCTCCTCCTCCTCCTCCTCCTCCTCCTCCTCCTCCTCCTCCTCCTCCTCCTCCTCCTCCTCCTCCTCCTCCTCCTCCTCCTCCTCCTCCTCCTCCTCCTCCTCCTCCTCCTCCTCCTCCCCTCAGAGCGATCTGGCTTATCATAGGTCGGATCTGAATTCTGATTGCAGATTATTGTTCGTCTTGTCAAGCCGAGTCATTTGAGTACCCACATCATACACTTTGGATGATGTTTACAAAAAAGGGGCCCGCACCACAATTTTGACCTTTTTTTGTTTTTTTGCATTTTCGGAATCTCCTCGTCAAGACGAGTCATTTGAGTACCCACATCGTACACTTTGGATGATGTTTACAAAAAAAAAGGGGCCCGCACCGCACTTTTGACCTTTTTTTTGTTTTTGCATTTTTGGAATCTCCTCGTCAAGCCGAGTATTCTCAGTACCCACATGACATACTTTGGATAAGTAATACAAGAGTTTAGCAGGGTAACTCTACAACCAACAGAGCTAGCCCATCAGCGCCTGCGGACAATTGAACTACCAGTGAATGCAAATTTTGCGGAGAATATAATTGCATTGCTTTGGATTAGAGCACTTGAAGGGGAGTGTATCGATACCAAGTATTCCCTTCAAGTACTCTACAACAAGGCAGCTGTTCACACAACCGACCGACGAGTCCAGTCTTGTCTGGGATGCAGCTGCCGTAACTGGATACCCCAACAGGCTGGCGCTTGACGCAGACGTTCACACAAATAACCGTCGCGTCACCCTCCTGTCTGGGAATGCGGAAGCTGTAATTTGATACCTCGACGGGAGGGCGGTCGACCCTTCTAGGAACCCATAATTATAGACCACCCGCGTCGAATTCCGAGCAATAAATCACCAGTTGTCAAACACCCACGGTCTCATTCTTGATCTAGTCTTCAACAATTCCTGAAGTATGGGGGAGCAAAAATCTCCCCCTAACCAATTATGTGTTAGGGGGAGCGAAAACCTCCCCCTAGTAAACGTAACACCAGGCGGACGAGAAATTGGAGCGCGTATTGAGCGGTGGTGGTTATAAGAAGCGGGTCGCAACACGCCACAGTCTCTCGATAGACTTCTTCGAAGACGGACGTCTACCGGACGTATGCAAAGACAAAGGAGAACTATAAAGAGGGCAAGTAGGTGGGAAGTTTAAACGAAGAGCAATTACAAAGAGGATAACATCGTTAGACAAACGTCGTAGAACTGTAACGAAACGACGCCGGAGAACAAGGGATATTTTCAATTAATTCCATAACAATGTCGTTTATTCATCAGAAATCGTGTGAATGTGTGAAGACTGAACTGGACTTGTTTTCGTTACCGCCTACGCAGACCAGCATTGAGAGTGGCAAATGGGTTCAATACAAACCGGTCTCATCGCTGACGGACGATTCGCCAATAGAGTTTGTAATACCCGGTCACGGTGACGAGTACACGGACCTGACACAAACGTTATTACACGTGAAAGCCGCTATTGTGAAACAGGACGACACTAAAGCGGACGGTGGGCAACCTGCTAAAGAGGTGGGCCCGGTGAACAATTGGCTCCACTCGATATTCAGTCAAGTGGATCTCTATCTCAATCATAAACTGGTGTCCCCACAAACTAACACGTACGCTTACCGTGCCTACTTGGAAAACCTACTGAACTACGGATGTAGTGCGAAGAATTCGCACCTGACTAGCGAGCTGTTTTTTGAAGATTCGGCCGGACTAATGGACGATTGTGACGAATTGAACGAGGGATTGAAAAAGCGTCGCGATCACACGAAAGAAAGCGATGTTTGCGATATGGTCGGTCGATTGCACATCGATCTGTGCAATCAGAACAAATTCATGTTGAACGGTGTCGAGATGCGATTGCAACTTAACAGATCCAGAAACTCGTTTTGTATAATGTCCAAAACGCTAACTACCTACAAGGTGACAATTAAAGAGATTAGTCTTTTCGTACGTCGATGTAAGATCAATCCGAGCGTATTGTTGGCGCACAGTAAAACTCTCGAGACCGGCACGGCCAAGTATCCGATCACGCGTGTAGAAGTGAAATCCTTCACACTACCCTCCGGTATAATGAGTAAGGCTTTAGACAGCGCATTTCTCGGTCAGTTACCGAAACGTGTGATAATTGGACTGGTCAGTAATCTTGCGTTCAACGGAGATTTCAAGAAGAATCCTTACAACTTTCAACACTACGATATGAATTATCTCGCATTGTACGTGGACGGTGAACAAGTACCGGCCAAACCGTTACAGCCCGTTTACACATTGAACAGTGAGACATACTCTCTTATTACACATTGGTCACCGGCACCGGAATCCAGTTCTCCGACGCAGGTAATGAGATCAAGAGAGGTGACTATCCGTACGGTAATTGTCTTATGGCGTTCGACTTGACACCGGACATGTCCGCGGCTGAGTCGAGTCACTGGAATCTCCTGCGCAACGGTAATCTACGTATCGAAATTGGATTCTCCAAAGCGTTGCCCGAGACCGTCAACTGTATAGTGTACGCCGAACTGGACAACGTCATCGAGATCGATCGTCACCGTAACGTGACAGTTGACTTCAGCGGGTGAATAAAAGCGAACGCCAAACAGAAAAATTGTCTGACAGCGAGTGCGTACAGCTTACTTCAAGGGTGAGCAGACACATCGCCAGTCAGTAGTACGGTTGAAGTCGCACGGTAAGGACGTGAACATGGACGCTTACGCTTCTGCGGACGACTATATCAAATCGTTTATTCAGGAGATTGAGGTTATGAACAATAATGCTAGTGATCAGGCATTAACCTCACCACAGACATCATCTTTAAAACCAGCCACTGCCTACAAGAGACGAAGGAGGCCAACCCCCATCGAAGTGGAAACCAAGAAACCAGGATGGGTGCCAAAACCAACAGATGATTGTCCCATAGTGTCATGGATGGACGATGGGAATACTTTTGCCGTTCAAAACCCGGGAAACAAAGGACAAATTTTATTGAAAATGGAAATGTACGATGGTACAGATATGGTGTTCATGTGCGGTTTATTTTTGGACAAAGATGGTGAAATGCACCAAAGTGTTAAACAAGTAGTTGATAAAGTGGAAAAACATGTGGATCGATAAATCAACAGGAGTACCGAAAATTACAGGCTTAACTCAAACTGTTACACAACGCAGTGCAGTTTCGCAGCCAACGTCGAAGAAGCGAGCTGTGAGGAAGAAACAACGAGTGTCGCCGGCATTCAATTAGAGCAGCTGCATCCCAGACCGGTCTCGACGCGTCGGGTTTTTGTGGGAACACCTGCGCCCGACCCTTCGGACCACCCACTTAGAAGAAAATGGCGGCGAGGGTTTATAAGGCGGGGCCCCGCCCGATTGAGCATCATTCGCCACCAGACCACCACCTCACATAGACCTACTCCAACTACTACTAGAGATGTCGAGCAGCAGCAGCACTTTCAAGCCAGAGTTTTCGATTTTGAACGGCACTGCAGCAACCGCGGACCTGAAAGCAACCCTCAACAACTGCAAGTCTGACTCTCCGCTATACACCAGGATAGCCGATCTCCGAGAGGAATGCGGCTATCTCATCACTGCGATGGAGCGAGCCACCACACCCTTTGGCGAGACGATCATCGTGATCCTGGAGGGGCAGGTCGGGGACGACTTCTTTCTGCGAGTCTACCTGCCTAGGCGCTTCAACGAGGCCCTGAGCAACACCGACATCGAGCGCTACAACGGCGGGTTTGGAGAACGCCTTCGCTTGGTGAAGCGCAGTCCGAGGGGTTCCAATAGCAGATTCACACCTTTGGAGTTCATGTAAAGCAAGACTTAAAGATTATGTAGATACCTTTGTAAATTAGTTTTCGTAGTCAATACTTATAGTCACGTTCAGAACATAACCACTGTGTTATTTATTTCACTTAACCCCAAAAATGTCCTTTAGTAGTAAGTTTAAGAGTGTGAGTATGGTAACTGTGAGGTGTTTAGCTCAGTAGTAATCATGGGCTTGATGTGGAAACATCCGTTCTCAGCCATCGTGGCGGGACCTTCGGGTTGTGGCAAGTCTCAGTTTGTGTCAAAGTTTCTAAAACACATTACAGAAATGTGTGACACACCATTTACCAGTATAAACTGGCATTATGGTAGTGGTGGCGGCGGTGGTGACTCGAAAAATGTCAACATTAACCACATAGAAGGTCTACCGAACTTGGAGGATTTTTCTGGTAACGAGCCGATACTTGTGATTATAGACGATATGATGCGTGAGGCCGACAATCGTGTGGTGGATCTTTTCACAAAAGGTTGCCATCATCGCAACATTAGTGTGTTTTTCATTACACAAAATTTGTTTCATCAAGGACGCGGGCAGAGGGACATCTCATTGAATGCGCATTACATTGTGTGTTTTAAGAATCCTAGAGATAGAGTTCAGATTAGGTACTTGGCCAGACAAATATATCCAGACAGCCCGAAATTCATCGAGGAGGCGTACGCTGACGCTACGAGGAATCCACACGGCTACCTACTGATAGACTTGAAACAATCAACAGACGAGAATATGCGAATACGAAGTTGCATATTTCCAGACGATTCTACCAACTATGTGTACTTGCCAAAGAAAAGGTAATTTCGCCATCAGTAGTAATCATGTCGTGCTTGCGGAAGGACGCAGCTCTGCTTACGGCTTTCATACACGCAACACCCAAGGAGCGGAAGGCACTGTTAAAGGTGTGTGACAAGAGCCGCATTCGCTCAGTGTGTGAGTGCGCATACAACGTGTTGCGAGGTAACGTTCCTCTGGCGAAGAAGAGTAAAAGTCAGTTAAGCAAACACAAGGTGACGCTACGTCGATTGGTGAAACGCGGCGAAGGCTGGTCAAAGAAACGAAAGTATCTCATACAAAAAGGCGGTGGAATCTTTATACCATTACTTTTGAGTGCAGTACTACAAGCAGCATTGAGTAGATAAAAATGACCGGTTTCAACAATCAGTTCTATTTGACACTGCCCAGCAACAGTTCGATGCAGTATTATCCGAAAAATACAGTTGCAAATTATATAACACATTTGCCGAGAGCTATTCAACTGGACAGTGGCGACTGGGAAATTGCACTTGTGGAAGCGCACTATCCCTGTACATTTCTATCAGTCGGTAATGACGAAACAATTGACATTTGCATACAACCGCAAGAGGAAGCAAAAGTGAACATAGAAGCGTTGGCGCGGGTTATGGACAGCAATGCCGATGTAACACCAGTAGTGTCGGCTACTCCAAAACAAAACCACAGAATTAAATTGAAGACTGGTGATTACGCAAAAATTCAAGAATTGTGTGATCATATCAATTCACAAGAACTAGCGATTACTTTTGGTGTAAAGTTCACCGTTGAAAACTCATACAACAAATTCATTGAAGTATCGATGGGAACTGATGTTGGAAAAATTACATTAAGTCCAACGTTAGCGCTTCAATTGGGATTCGATCCGAATGAATTGACGCTGGAAGGTAATGCAGTTAACAAAAGCATCCGTTCGCCCAACATTCGTCTTGGCTTACCGTCACACATGTACGTGTATTGTGATTTAGTCGAGCCGCAGATGGTCGGCGATACAGTCGCACCGTTATTGAAAATTGTCAATATATCCACGTCTACTTATGTATACGGATTGCATAAATCAACATCATTCATCGATCCGCACTATGTGCCTGTTATGAATAGATCTTTTGACAGTGTGGAAATTGACTTAAGAGATAACATTGGTAATCATTTGCCATTCCACTTTGGAACGTCGTGCGTGAAGTTACACTTTAGAAAAGTAGCTAGTCATTAGCACAAAAAAAAAAATGGAACATACAAAGAAGATGGTAGTTGTGCCGCAAGAGTTTATTGATCGATTGCAATCAAATGCTACGGATAACAGACCGACTAATCTATCCAGCGAAAACAGCCTCGACGCGGAGATGCAACAAATATTGAATAACAAACGTATGGACGATAGTGAAAAGTGGAAATTGTACAAACAAGCGTTACATCGCTTCTTGCATATTGCAGAGAATAGACGTCAACCGATTAGCATACCAATCGTGGAGACGGGTGGGAATGAGCATAGTCGACGATCGCACCCCGCTGCGGAAGGTGGTCCAGTGGAAGAGATTGTGGAAACGTTTTCCAAAACTTACAGATCTGATGCCCGCAATCTTTTACGTTTCATGAAACGTGATGGCAGCTTAATCAGTTGGGACAGTGGCTATTCAGTGTACATCAACGGTGTAAAAATCCCAGACTCAAATCTAGTGGATATCTTAAATTGCATAGTAAAGGTGCGTATGCGTGATTACACACCGCCAGGATGGAGGGAAGTGCTCAACGCATTGAAAGCGATGAACGTGCCAAAGGACTATATGAATAATCTAAGAGCGCTTAAGGAAATAAATGCCGAATATCGATCATCATTCACAGGAGGAGAAGGATCAGACGATGAAGTGGAAGACACCGCAACTGAATCAATACTGAGAACACCGCTAATAAATCGACTACGATCGGCTAGAGGAAAACGTGCAACATCTACACCGGTGCGAGCGGCAGAGCAGTATGATTTTTCAAATAGAAACAAGCCGTCGTCAAATTTGGACAATTGGGAACCGTACACAGGATAGGTTTTCATTATGGAGCGTTTGTATTACAATCCCATCGAACCTTCGTCGTATGGCGGTGTAGCTCCTTTAGCGCGAGCTGCAAAACCAGTTTCAAAACGCAAAGTGATTGAATGGTTACAAACACAGGACACTTACACATTGCACAAACCGGCACGCAAGCGTTTCCCGCGCAATCCTTACATAGTGTATGGTCCATTTGAATTGTGGCAAGCGGACTTGAACGATATGCGTGGTCTTAGTAAACACAACGACGGCGTCAACTACCTACTGACTGTAATAGACGTGTTTAGCAAACACCTGTATGTGCGGACGTTAAGGCGGAAAGAAGGAGCTGAAGTGGCCAACGCTTTCGAGGAGATATTTGCTGAAGCGACCGACACACCTCGCTGTTTACAAACTGACAAAGGTACTGAATTCACCGGTGCCAAGACGAAAAGGTTATTCAAACAATACGGGATCATCTATGTCACTACACAAAACCCAGATGTTAAAGCGGCCGTAGTGGAACGCGTGAATCGCACTTTGAAAACACGCATGTGGCGATATTTGACTTACAAAAACACATATCGTTACGTAGATGCGTTGGACAAACTGGTTAGCGCATACAACAACAGCGCTCACAGGAGTCTAGGCAATAGAATACGACCAGTCGATGTGACTGTCGACAATAAGCGAATATTGCATCAGGTATGGCGTCGCATGTTCGGTAAGATACCGCGTCGTGTTAAGCCAAAACTGAAAGTTGGCACCACAGTGCTCATATCTAAGGATAAGGGTACATTCGCAAAAGGTTACGAGACTAATTGGAGTAAAGAAGTGTTTGTGGTGCGTCGTGTAAACACATTGATGCCTCTGCCAATGTACACTTTGGCGGATCTCAACGGTGAACAAGTGACTGGTCAGTTTTACGAATACGAATTACAAAAAGTGACAATATACAACGACCATCTGTTCAAGATTGCTGAAATACTAGACACTGCCGGTCGCGGTCGCAGTAAGCGTTATTTCGTCAAGTGGGAAGGTTACGGAGACGAGTTCAATTCTTGGGTAAGAGCGATAGATTTGCAAAATGCCTAATAGCAACCAGTTCTATTTGACATTGCCCAGCAACAGCTCAAAGGATTATTTTCCAAAAAACACAGTGTCCAAGTACACTACACATCTGCCGAGACAAATTCGATTAGAAGGCGATGGCGAGTGGGAGATGGCTTTGGTCGAAGCGCATTATCCATGTTCCTTTATGACTGTGGACGAGGAATCGTGTATTTGGCTCGACTATAAACTCGTTCTGCCGAGTATTCCCGTCACACTCAGTGTCGAGCACATTATGCTAAAGATGAATCCCGGCTATTACAAGAACATAACCGATTTATTGAAAATGATCAATAAAGCGAAGGATGTCACCCAGTACTTGTACTTTGAGTATGACAAAGAGCAGGACAGAGTCAAGATCACGACAATGGTGGACGGTATAAGCAAAGTGCATTTCACCGAAGCGCTGTCTCTCCAGTTGGGTTTCGATCCGTACGAGAACGTTTTGTCAAATGACCTCACAGCGATATGGCCACCAAATCTGACTATGGGACTGCCGACACACTTGTACGTGTATTGTGATCTGATTGAACCGCAGCTGATTGGCGACACTACAGCGCCGCTTTTGAAGATTATCAACATTGACAGAGAGAACTACACACATGGCGCGCATAAGACTGTGCATTTCACCAGTCCTCATTATGTGCCAGTTATGAAAGGAACATTTGAAACGATCGATATTGACCTAAGGGATCACGCTAGTAAAAAAGCGTCATTCCTCTTTGGGACGTCGTACGTGAAGCTTCATTTCAAAAGAGGAGCTCAGCGATGATGAATACAAATGATCCCTACATGGCGTACTATCGCCGCCAACAATTGCAGCAGACCGGCGGCAGTATCGAGAGGGTATTTCGCGGTGCACCCTACCAGCGCGGACATGGAATTGGCAGTTTCCTAGGCGGTATGTTCCGCACCATCACACCGCTACTCAAGTCGGGAGCCTCTGCTGTGGCCAAAGAGGCGTTGAAATCCGGTGTTGGATTCTTGGGCGACATGGCCATGCACCAGCGGGACCCCAAAGAAGCCGCTAGAGATCATTTCAGCCAGTTTACAGACTCGCTAAAACGCCGGGCGGATCGCAAACTTCAACGTGTGCTAAGTGGCGGCGGCGGCTCTCGCGCGAAACACCGTCGCGTAACGCGAAAGAATACCGCGAAACACCGGCGCGCTACTCCTGCGCGAAAGACTAACGCGATACTCTCGCGTAAGAGAAACGCGAAGAGCGCCATGTTCGGCGGCCGTCGTGTCACACCTCAGTCTTTGGCGAAACTCCTTCGAGGAAGGTCGTCGTCGTCGTCATCCAAGAAGAAGGGCAAGAAGAGGAGGACAGTTAGAAGGAAGAAGAAGACGAGGAAGACGAGGAAAGCAGTGAGGAGAACGTCTATACGCGATATATTCAACTAACACACACGCTAGCAATGTCGTTTCTACATCAAAAGTCGTGTGAATGCGTCAAGACGGAATTGGACTTATTCTCCCTTCCACCGACGCAGACCAGTATCGAGAGCGGAAAATGGATTCAGTACAAACCAATCTCCACACTGACTGATGATTCGCCCATCGAGTTTGTTGTGCCCGGCAACGGCGAAGAATACACCGATCTTTCGCAAACAATGTTGGAAGTTACAGCGTCTATTGTCAAGTCGACAGGAGCGGCAATCGCAGATGTCGAAGAATCGAACAAAATTGGCCCAGTCAACAATTGGCTGCACACGTTATTCAGTCAAGTCGATATGAGTATGAATCAGAAACTGGTCACACCACAAAACAACACTTATGCATATCGAGCGTATATCGAAACATTGATGAATTACGGCTATGATGCTAGGAAATCACATTTAACATGTGGACTGTGGAACGCGGACGACGCCGGCTATATGGACAATACTCTGGACGATAACGATGGACTAAAGGCGAGACGAAAAATGACAAATAAAAGTCGTGAAATCGATATGCTCGGTCGCCTACATGTGGACATGTGTAATCAGAACAAGTTCCTGTTGAACGGTGTGGAACTGCGTTTTAAACTGATCCGATCAAAAGATTCCTTCTCCATTATGTCGGATGATGGTGAATACAAGGTGCACATTGTTGATGCGAATCTCTGGATACGAAGGTGTAAAGTTAGCCCCACGGTACTGTTGGCGCACAGCAAGACGCTTCAGACCGGCACAGCTAAATACCCAATCACCAGAGTGGAATTGAAAACATTCACACTGCCGTTTGGAGTGAGGAGCAAAACTTTGGACAATGTGTTTCTAGGGCAAGTGCCGAAACGAATCATTGTCGGACTGGTCACGAACGCCGCTTATAATGGCGATTTAAAAAAGAATCCATTTAACTTTCAAAATTTCAAAACCAACTACTTCTCGCTGTACGTGGACGGTGAACAAGTGCCGTCCAAACCGCTACAACCACACTACGAAACCGGCAAGGGAAAATACGTGATGGCGTATCACAGTCTGTTTTCAGGCTCCGGCATACACTTTAGCGATGCTGGTAATCTCATAAATAGAGACGATTACGACGATGGATACTGTCTGATGGCATTCGATCTAACACCTAATATGTCAGCAAGCGACACAACTCATTGGAACCTAGTGCGCAACGGCAGTGTGCGTATGGAGATTGCTTTCGACACGGGGCTCACAGAGACTGTCAACTGTCTGGTATACGCAGAGTTTGACAACGTCATCGAAATCGATCGTCATCGCAACGTGTCTGTGGACTTTGGCGGTTAGATCGTCGGCGGTGGCGTCGTCGTCCTCCTCCTCAGTCTACAACCAACATTCGCACAAGATGGATCGTTTATGCAGAGTACCGCGTAAAAATTTCGCATCTCCAATTATTGTGGATTTTCAATGTTTCAAGGACAACGCAAATGACTACATTCTGAAGGAAGTGTGCGTCTTGGAATTGGTCAGTGGAACACTGCTAATGCATCATATCGCCAAACCACCATTCAGTCGAGATTTCCTATCACAAGAGAAACTGCGTGAAAGCTATTGGCTCACAAAACACTGTCACGGATTGGAGTGGGTCCAAGGTGATATCTGGTATCATGTGCTAGAGGAAAAGTTACGTGCATGTATCGCCAAACGACCGATTGTCTACGTCAAAGGTGCTGAGAAAAAAGAGTTTGTACGATACAATTTCATCGCGGATCACTGTACTACTAATGTCATCGATATCAACGATATTGGCTGCGGATCACTATCGTCAATCAACAGTCTACTATCAACAAACACGGTGCGATGTCGCCACCACAGAACAACTCACACACGATGCGCTCTAACCAATTGCATCACATTGCGCAGTTGGTTACATCTAAGTACAAATATCGATGACGCTGATGATTACGCTGACGATGGTGAGAGTGATACCAGTTCCTGCTTTTGTTTTGCTACTAGCACTACTACTCCTACTACTGACTGTGGCGTCGACACAGTAGAATGAATACCTTAGAGATACAAAAGTGTATGGCTAAACTGCCCGTACAGAATGTTGGTGTCTACGCTGCGGATCAATTGCCCCATTATATTTCACCATCTACTGCTATGATTGTGAACACTGATCCACACAATGAAGACGGCACTCACTGGGTCGCTTTCTACCTTAAGAAAGGAGGAGGAATAATTGAATTCTTTGACAGCTACGGTCAACCGCCACATCTTCAATTCTACCAAGGATTCCTGAGACGCAACGCTCGTCGCTACCTGTACAACGAGCATCGCCTTCAAAGTGACAACACTCTGGTCTGCGGTCAATACTGCCTTGTATTCCTGTACTGCCGCACCCACTACGGTATGAAGATGACGGACTTTGTGCAGCTCTTTGAACACTCATCTACTGGCCACAACGACGCATTGATCAGAAGACTCTTTGCACAAATGTATACCAATTGAATTTTGAAATTTTGCATTTTTTTTTTCTCAATAAACTAGTTGTGTACTCAGAATAAAAAGAAATATTCTTATTATTTCCCATCCTCTCCTCCTTTACCCCAAAGTGGGGCAGACCTCTCATACAATGGCATTAGCAGGTGCATTCTTGTCTTCAACAATTCCTGTAGTATGGGGGAGCGAAAATCTCCCCCCTAAGCCATTATGTGTTAGGGGGAGCGAATATCTCCCACCTGGTAATTAAACCAATTGAACAACAGTTTTCAACCACCTGAGGTCTCATAGGTCTATCCCACTTTTGGGGTAGACCTAACGTACAATTATAGGCCTGCCCCAAAATGGGACAGACCTATCATACAATGATTCTAAAGTAACATTCATATCTGAACCTGGTTTATATGAATTAACATATTCCTGAATATATATATATATTTTCTTTTTACTTTTGTATCTTAAGATTATGTGAGGGGAGAAAAAAAGACGAATGTATATATAAACAATTTGGCTATTTATTTACACACTTTAAATATATTTTACATCGAGTATGTACTCCTGAACATTTGGGATTGACTAGAAAAAACGAGACTCGACACAAACTAATGACTAGAAAAAAAAGGAGCACATTTCTAAGTTTTACGAGACTCGATACAAACTAATGCCTAGATTTTTCAAAATAATATACAAGTCAAGTCAGGGTCTTTGGTAATATGGCACAACCACTCAACGCTACTCATCCGCCGCCTCTTCATCGTCTTGAGGGATGTCTTCGGGCTGAGGTGGTACGTCAATATGTCCCCAAGGCAGTGTATTTACACCGTCCGGAAGGATGTAACGCTTGTCATCATTATAGCTCAAGGATAGCTTCTCGACTTGAACTGTGAAGACGCGGTGGTTTCGGGACTGGAACCTGGTGTTGATGGTTCTTTTCAACACGCCATTGAAAAGACATTCCCGATAGTCGTCAGAGGTTAGATTGTGTTTTACAACACCTCTAGCGACTCCCTTGGCGCGCTTCACCGTCATGACCTGCAACTCGTCATCTTCGGTCCTCTCCTCGAACTCGACAATATCCATGAAATAAAGTTTCGAGCGAAGACCGAGGTACTCGAGCAGAGGAAGACCGTTGCACTCATCCTTAAACTTTCCGATGACTTTGGCGTTGATGGGGCTGTAGCAGGGATGGTTCTGGGGGTACGCACTGGTGTCAAAATCATCCAGATGCTCCAACATGTCCTTATAAACATCTTCAGTCTGGACGTCGAACACGAAGCTGTCAGTGTCCATGTAGTCAACCTTCAGACGATCGCCGTAGCGGTTCTTCATCTTCCGAAGGAAGTCGTACATGAGCCACTTGCTCAGATCGAGGACACACATTCCGACGTAGAGCGGTTTGTCCAGGACGATATTGACTTTCGACATGTGGACAATGGCGACGTCATCGTTGAAGTAGGTTCGGTCCAGGAAGTTTGACTTGGCCACGTACTTCCTGAACATCTCCGGCGTACACACCAGTTTAGAGTTCATTCGCTTGCGAACATTCTCGATCGTCTTGCCAAAGACCGCATTGTTCATAAGCTTGAAAAAGTCTTGTTCAAACTTGGTCGTGGCCTTCTTCCTCAGTTCGGTGTTCATTAGGATGTAGCTCTCCAACCACCGAGACTGACGGAACGAGATGACGCGATGCACGTTCACAAGCTCCAGTCCGTTTTCCAGCGCCTGTTGCAGTATTCTGTAATGACAGATGTAGTTCTTCTTGTCATCCAGAGTCGTAACGAGCTTCTTGAATTTCCCTCCTGGCGGACGTTTGGTCTCGCAGCAGTAAGGAAGATCCTTGTGAAGGTCGTGCAGGTGGGCGGGGTAGCGAAGGTCAACTTCCAAGACGTAGCCCGTGGGTCCTTCGGGGTCCAACGCTGCAATATCCAGGGACGCGATCTCCTCGCGGCTGAGCCATTGGAAGTGTCCCTGTGGAAGACACTGGGACATGGCCCAACCGTAAAGGTTGTTGGCGTCCAAGTATAGCAGGTGATGCGTTGGCTCTTCAAGTCGTCGATCTTCAGGGCGACATCCGTCATGGTTGGCCTTGGCGTGTCTGGTGATCGCCTGGGAAATACCTCCTCTGATGCCTTGCTCGAAGAAGAGGTACATGTCAAAGTCCTGTATCGTATCAAGCTCCACTCGACAGGTCCTTAACATGACATCCCAGGCGTATGACGGTAGGGTGTAGTAGTGCGCAGGGTCTAGTTCGTATTCAGCCATCGACGTGTCCCTGAAGCGTTCAAAGACGTCAGTCAACAGCGCAATGTCACAGCGCAGGTACTTCTCGGCGTAGTCCTTGAGGTTCCTACAACCGAAGGTTTCCCACACGTTGCGAGCATGCTCGTAGTCTGCATCCGTGATGTCCTCCAGGGTCAGGTCGTTGCGAAAATCTCGCTGCAGAGGCAGTTCCGTAGTATCTTCCAACACGGCGTTCGACGTTACAAAGTTGTACGGGAACACGCCTTTCCTACGGACTAGTTCGAAGAGGTGGTCTTCGGGGAATCTCTTCCTCGTCTCCAAGAGTTGAGCTGGTGGAAGTGCGGCTGCGAGGCTGGCGAGGCTCAAAGCCAGGAACCTGTAGGTGTCTAGGAACCTGACTCGGAATCCTAGCTGCCTTTTTCCGCGCCCTGGCATCCCAACCGGTGTCGCTGTTCGGTCGAACAGGAACCGCTTCGTAAAAGCGATGTACCGCTCTTCCGTGTGAGCCAACACCTCAACATCACCAGGGTCGACCGCCAACTCCCGCACTATGAAGTGAGCGTCGTAGTTGGAAAGGTTGTGAAAGTAGCAGTTGACTACTCGCTGCTCCCTGTAGCGTAGGTTACATGATCTGTGCGCAGCGCCACGGAACTCGTAGGGCGGCGCGTGGTTGTGATCACGAACCTTTGGGTCTTCGCTTGAAAATGTCGATCCGCAGAGGTAGCAATTCGTTGTCGAGTTGTACTGCATCGTTTCCGCTGGGGTCAGGACAGGGCGCAGATTTCTTGCTTCGTACAGGAAGTTCCACAATCGCTCAACATCAGTTTTCAACATCTCCATAAATGTCTTTGACGCATCATCCCCGAAGTAGACTCGAGGCTCAAACTCCTCAAGTCCGTACGAGTCGATAATCTGGTACGCAAAGGCGTATGGGATGTGGATGTGTGTGGCTACTCCTCCGTGCGGTTCATCGAGTTGTTCATCCATCTCCGCGGTCGGCAGTAGAGCGCACTCAAAGTCCGCGTAGATGGTGAAACGCTCGCGTCTGGTGAACTCTGGATGGCTGAATTTGATTTCAGTCTTCTTCGGTGTATCCATGCGGATAGGGGCCGAAGCGGAGCAGTATCGCCTGTGCTCCTCCAGACGCTGAGCGCCCGTCAGACCGAGCTTGTTCGGACGGTTGTCAAAGTGCGCAAAGCACCGCTTACAGATGAATATCCTGCCACGGTTCGCTGTGAGTTGGGGACGGATCAGTCGGCCAAGGTCTTTGATGTATGCGTAGTGGCTGTTCCCCTCCTCAGTCACGTACAAAAGGTCGCAATGGTCTTCGCGCTCCTGCCTACAAATCTTCAAGGGAAAGACGGTGTCCTGATACTTGGGCCGCCCGTTAGGTTTCTGACCCACGCGCGTGTGATCAATACCATAGACGTTGATGCTGATGTTGTTTGTCCGCTCAAACGTCTTGATACTCTTCAGAGCAACGGGGAATTGAAGGCCGGTCCAATCGTAGTGGGCGATGATGTCATCGGTGTACAATGCCGGTCTTTTGGGATGATCTTGAACAAACTTGCTCAGGACTGCATACATAAAACACCGCTCATCGGTGTTCAATACGTTGATGACTGCTTTGGTGTTCTCTACAGCTGCCGGCAGTGGGAGCCAAGCTCGACCATCTTCACCTAGAGGAGTGTACTCGTTGATACCGACCTCCAAATCACGAACGCGAATGAATGTCCACCCGGAGCCGATATGCTCACACTCGGCCTTCTCTCTGATAAGCTTCGCAAAAGCTGTTGAAATGTAATGGTTCAGGTCCGAGGTCGCCGTCAGCGGAGTCATCTTCGTCTTGAAGTTGCGCAGGCAGGTGTTGTTGTGAATATTTTTGAATTCACACTCCAGCTTCAAGTTGACCTTAATGCTGCGGTGTTTCGCCAAGGTGTTCTCAAGCAACTCCGTAAGGCTCACAATCAACAACGCCATCACTTCTCCGATTGTTACGAGATTCTCCATCGGTCGCTGCAGACGGTAGGTTAAGAGGCGGTTGCGAAAACCCCGTTGAATAAGTGAGAATACGGGGCTTGACTGTCCTGCTCCAGTCATCTCAACATCATCGGGTTGCGGGTGTGTGCTCGTTCCGGGTTGTGGCTCCGTGCTGGGTCCTGCCTGGGGTTCGTCCTGTACCATAGCCGCTCGGTTCAGGATCAGGTCCTTCATGATCGGGCAGGCGAACCGCTCATGTTGGTCCTTGTTGAACAGCCGGGTGAACTCCCGACCGCAGTATGTGCAAGAGAATCTTCGTTCTTGACCATCGGCGTGAAATTGCTTGGTGTGGGCTCGAAGGTTGTCTTCCCTCTTGAACGCGGTGCCGCATGTGTCGCATGGGAACCTGCAGACTCTGCTGTGGGTTGATTCCACATGTCGACGCAGGTTTATTTCGCGACGGAAACGGCGACCGCATTCATGGCAGGTGTGGTGGCCAGGACCCGGTCCTTCATCTGAAAATAATAACAAAAAACAGATTAGGATAACTAAAGATCCAATTCCCCTCTCTCGAGAATCACATTTCAAAATGGAGTTGTTAATTAAAAATATCAATTTTCGAACAGGGAATGTAATCTTCTGTACTGTTTGTCTACATTGATGATCCGGGGTTCAAAGCTAAGGATGTAGCTGCAATATTGAGCTGCACCAACCCTAAAGAAGCATTATGTTTTAGGGAGGAGCGAAAATCTCCCCCCTAGCAATTACATCAATGGTACACCAGTTGACAAACACCCGAGGTCTCATTTTTGCTCTAGTCTTCAATAATTCCTGAAGTATGGGGGAGCGAAAATCTCCCCCCTAGCAATTAAATCAGTTGAACTCCAGTTGTCGCGGTCACATTCTTCTAGTCGGTCAAGAATCTTGAATCAGAATTCAGATCCGACTTATGATAAGCCAGACCGCTCTGTTGAGTCGACTTGACGGGGCGAACAATAAAATAAGTCACTGTCATGTTATTTAATTTTTTTTTTTTATAAACAGCTTTCTACTCGCGCAAAATAATTAAAGCTGTTAAATAAAAACAAGACTTTTATCACTCTCCGGTTATATATAGCATAACATATTCCTGTATTACTAACATTTAGGTCTGATTAAAACAATAATGCAACACACAAACACGTACCTTGCTGCGTTGGTGGTGGTGGTGGTTGTGGTCTCAAGCCATGGAATCTGATGTGGTGTTGCATCAAATTGTGACTACGCACGTACGCACAGCCGCAGATGGTACACTTGTGTGCGGCGTTCATCTTAAATATGGATTATAAAGTTTTGATAATCACAAATAATACAGCACAACACAAACGTTTTAAATAGTTTAAGGATGCTGGACGCAAATCACAAGTGATCATAATCAGCAACTAACACGAATCGGCAGAACGGAGCAGGATCGGACTATCACGTCTACGCGCACTGAACTCTCGAACTGAACTGAAGGAGGGCTGGCAATGTGGGGTGACGCTCCCGCTCTCCACTAATGGATTTCGGAGAAGGCCGAAGCAATAAATCTCAACCGCTGTCTGGGGTAAAGACCTCCTGCTGCCCCTGCTGCGCCTGCTTGGGGTCGGGTGCAGCTGCACCCCAGACAGGAGGGTGACGCGACGGTTATTTGTGTGAACGTCTGCGTCAAGCGCCAGCCTGTTGGGGTATCCAGTTACGGCAGCTGCATCCCAGACAAGACTGGACTCGTCGGTCGGTTGTGTGAACAGCTGCCTTGTTGTAGAGTACTTGAAGGGAATACTTGGTATCGATACACTCCCCTTCAAGTGCTCTAATCCAAAGCAATGCAATTATATTCTCCGCAAAATTTGCATTCACTGGTAGTTCAATTGTCCGCAGGCGCTGATGGGCTAGCTCTGTTGGTTGTAGAGTTACCCTGCTAAACTCTTGTATTACTTATCCAAAGTATGTCATGTGGGTACTGAGAATACTCGGCTTGACGAGGAGATTCCAAAAATGCAAAAACAAAAAAAAGGTCAAAAGTGCGGTGCGGGCCCCTTTTTTTTGTAAACATCATCCAAAGTGTACGATGTGGGTACTCAAATGACTCGTCTTGACGAGGAGATTCCGAAAATGCAAAAAAACAAAAAAGGTCAAAATTGTGGTGCGGGCCCCTTTTTTGTAAACATCATCCAAAGTGTACGATGTGGGTACTCAAATGACTCGGCTTGACAAGACGAACAATAATCTGCAATCAGAATTCAGATCCGACCTATGATAAGCCAGATCGCTCTGAGGGGAGGAGGAGGAGGAGGAGGAGGAGGAGGAGGAGGAGGAGGAGGAGGAGGAGGAGGAGGAGGAGGAGGAGGAGGAGGAGGAGGAGGAGGAGGAGGAGGAGGAGGAGGAGGAGGAGGAGGAGGAGGAGGAGGAGGAGGAGGAGGAGGAGGAGGAGGAGGAGGAGGAGGAGGAGGAGGAGGAGGAGGCACTGCTGCTCCTGCTGGCGTAGAACTCACCATCTCTCACTACTTATATATATATATATATAAAATATATATATGTGTGTGTGTGTGTGTGTGTGTCCGTGAATGCGATAACTTGAGTAAAAAACGTCCGATTTCGATGACATTTTGCTCAAATGTGTAAAGTGACATTCATGACTTAAAGTTCGAAAACCAGAAAAATCGGACCATGGGAAAGGGGGTTTGTGGGGTTTTAAAATTTTCCAACAATCAGTTTTTTGCACTTTTCACCCTGAAATTTTTAAAACACACAAATTTTTTTAACAATTTTTTAGAGCTTAAAAACAAATAATATAGTATTTTGAATCATTAACCTAGGTTAAGTGGTTGCGGAAAAAATCCAAAAAACGTGTTCATAAAATCTCCCATGTTAATCTTAAGGGAAAATGGTTTTAGCTTTTCCTTAATTAATTTTACTGTACATTTCACATTTGCTTTTACCAATCAGTTTAGCTCTACAAAACAATCATTTTGGTGTTTAAATTGTGATTCTACGTCCAACCGTTGCCGAGATATTCAAAGTGGTAAACACAGTACATTGTCCAATGTTATCCTTATGGAGAATATTTAAAATTTTATATCTCGATTATTTATGAACGTATATTGATGAAACTTGGTATGTGGCTTCACCTTGTACGGGTATATTGAAATTTGCACAAAAAAATGATTTTTTGTTTATTATCCTCTTAGCAGCAAACCTGCATACTCATCCCTAATGTTATTCTTATGGAGAATACGTAAAGCTTTTTATCTCCTTTAATTATGAACATAAATCATTAAAACTTGGTATGTAGCTTCACCTGGTTGAGTTATATTGATAATTGCAAAAAACCCACATTTTTATCTTCCTCGTTGCAGCAAACCTGCGTTCTCAGCCTTAATGTTATTCTTATGGAGAATAAATAAAATGCTATACATCACTTATTTATTTAAGCATTTTTATGAATCTTGGTAAGTGGCTTTATGTGGTAGTAAGAAATATATTCATGCATAGGAAATTCGCTGAGTACACAGGTATGCTGCGACGGGGGTATTTTTAGTTGTGTTAGTTAACTCTTTGCTGCTCGGATAAAAACTAAAAGTGCAAAGCTAAATTTAGAGTCAGCCGGAAAAGGTGCTGTTGTCCGAATAAATTTAATAAGTTTAATAATAATCCCTTGATAACTAAGCTCAAATTAGCTACATTGGAGTATATGTAAAACTACCTGCTACTAATAGAGATTAACCGTACTCATACAATACGAATGATTTCCATTAGGCCCAAAGCTATTATACTCCATTTATTTATGCTAATCATTCTTGTCAATTCACAGGTTTATATTAAGTACTATTCCGGTTCTTTAATACAGACCAACCAACTGAACAGAGTGCATTAATTGATTTGATTGTACTCTGATCGGATTTAATGAAATGGAAATGTCAGAAGGAAACCTCACAATTTACCATGAAGCTCAGGGCTTGCATTAATTTCCTATTAAATCCACAGATATCCTAGGGGATAAAGTTCTAATGAGTTTTCCTTTTCCATCACCGTTAGGGACTAATTAATATGGTCTTTGATTCCAACAGTACGATTGTGGTGTAGTAAAAAGTGTAATACAGTACAATCAATCCTTTTAACAAGGTAACACAACAAATTAGCCTACGATTCTTTGGTGAAAATGATCATTGTTGGTCTAGGTTACATAACATAAACAAATTCATTAATAGTCTTCATCACCGTGATTACCCGGAGGCCATTTTAGAGTTTTGTCACATAAGAACAATGTTCACCGTCAGTGCGCGTTAGTCCCCATCCGACCCTCGAGACATTGTTAGCTTCAATACCAAATTAAAGGAGTCGTAGGCTTCTAGTGAGTTGAATTTTGAAATTTAAAGTTTGTCTGAAAATTGATAAGGTCGTGTTCATGAGTAATTCATAAGTAATCATTAGTAAACCGTAATTTAGCAAATATACTGTAAGAATCTTCAGTTCCCGATGTTTGAAAATTTGAAATTAACTAACTAGAGAACTACGCCCATTGGAGAGTTTAAGGCAGGTTTTTTTACGATAGGGTGGAAAGTAACACCTACTAAAATTTAACATTGCTCTTGTGGGATACAAGTTCCCGCAACCAAGACTCCTAAGGTATAATATTTTACTATCATTGCACCATCAAGCAGTGTGATACGCAATCGACACAGACGTGGTTGTATCTAGTTACGCTGTTGTCACCCCCATCTAGTGTGGCGCGATGGCCGATAGTGGCAGCGGTAGCGGCCCGCCCGCCATTATCTGTTCCGTTTTAGACTAGTTTAGCCCCGCTAATAACGGGGCCGGTCCGCCATATACCAGCCACCGGCCCGCGATCCGATCGCGCAGATAGTGCCACAATTAATGAAATATCGAAGAAAGGTTGGGAGAAAGACAGGGCGGGGTTAGAGAGAGCGGTGCGACTGTGGACCCGGGCCGCCACTGAGTACTGGGGTAGTTATTTGTCTAATAAGGAAATTCGATTTACGGGTTATCCTCGTCATAGACAACATCTTCCTTAACCTCGATGCTGTCCGTCACTTTGAATTTTGAAATGACAATCCACCCAACTATTGGATTAGCATGGTACATTTTGTTATATTTATGGGTGGTAATTAAAGAATGTTGAGAGATAAAAGAGCACTTTGTGAGATTGGGACTGTTAACGGTCCCCAGCATTTACATATGAGGTGTCAGTTTATATTAAAACGCATCCTCCCCAGTTCATTAACATGGTCAACAAAAAACAACATTAACACTTGATTTAAAAACGTATCGACTGAATTTTTTACTCATGAAGACTTTAATAATAATAAAACAGAATACCCAACTTGTAATGTTACATATGGAGAACTAGTATTTTGTCTGTATAGTAAAAATGAGGGCTCTTATTTGGCCTGATGATGTCGGTGCGAACGGTCGAAATCGATTGCCTTGTATCATCGTATCGTTTATGTATACCTGCCGTCTTGTAAGTGAGTACAGTGTAAGAATAAATATATGTTGAAGTGTTGTGAGTCGTATTTTTAATTACATCGTTTACTTACATCCTGTGAAGTATGACGTAATACTTTACCCTGATAGAGAATCAATTTTAAATGTTTAGATCATTTTGCAAAGTTGGAGGTGACATCAATTTGACAACATATATTTTTTAATAAATTCAAAGCCCAAATCGATCAGTTTGGATGAAGTTTTTACTTCTACACTGTGCTCTAAATGCAACGATAAACCGAGTGTTTTATTGGTCAACAACTTTAAGACATCGGACAAATGTAATTACATTGGAATTCATTTCTCTTGAGAAGCCAACCTACAAATGAGTTATATACGGTGTTTTATTACTAACCAATAAGCTTTAAAAAAATGTGATATTGCATTTACTTTAGTTAAACCATAAAATTCCATCAACAGTTCAGTCAACCTCTTCTCGAGTAAAACAAATGTGGGTATCTTATGATCACCAGTTATTTTTATCAACGCTCAAAACTGGCGATTCGTCGGGACCTCAGAGGTATATTTCTGCACTTGGACGTCCAAGGCAGACTACGATAGTTTAAACATATAAGTCAATGAATTACGATCAGTTCTAATGAGGTAATTGACTTTTATCCCTATAAACACAACTAATTACACCCCAACCTCCACCACGAATGCTCCCTTTTTTTGTTCAGTGGGTCTAGAATCTCAACAAACCTTAAACCTACAAAATATTTTAGAGAATTAATAAATTTTAAATACTCATTAGCAATTATGTCTAATAGCATTTTAAGCAATACTTCCAGTTTCCCTACTAAATTGAGATTTTTAGCTACTGCACACACATTTTCAAAGCTGATGTTCGTAATTATTGCTAAATGGTCAGAATACTCATTATTAAGTATAATCACTATTAAAGCTAAATGGGAGCTCAAAGGATCAATGTAGTCCAATTAATAATTGATAGCGAGATTTCACGAATTCAGGATTGATATCGGAATTATAATGCATCTGGCCTAAGCTATACAGTCACTATATAGTTAAACTGTGGTAACTCATGTTCTTAAAAGATATTGTTAGCTAAGCAAAGTAATTATTTTTAAATATACAGAAAGTATGCTCTAAATTGTTTTCGCCATCCTGAAACGTTATCTGTACAGAAAACTAAACTGTGCTAAGACATTTTGAGAAAACGTAAATGTGCGACACATCAACCACAAAATATAAAAAAAGTATTTGTGGACAAATATGGGGAACAATTTACAGATTTGTATCAACCAAATCGTTTAAAAGGGTCTCATTTAAACACATTAAGAAATAATGTAAATGAGACAAATATCCGACTAGATTAGATTTTAAATTAAAATCCTTCGTCCACCTAGTTTTAATGAACAGGCATCAAAATCCAACCAGAGCAAACAGACAACACGCTTACAAACTACAGATTCAACACAATTCTAATTGTATCGCTCTAAAGTACGAGTCATCAGTCATTCAGTCGTATTCAGACATCTTTCCCTCGACCGCTGTTTCTACTGCAGAGCACCTCCAGAAGAAGATAGCCAGTAAAGCTATCTTCCGTGTAGATACATTTTTTCGTTTTCAAAAATACCTGGCCAGACACTGATCCTTTCACTTATATAATGCTGAGCTGTTATTAAAACATCATTAACTAATAGCCCACTGAGAAATGACAGCTGTCTCCCGTATGCAATCTTCACACAATCTTCAGATTTGGTCAAGATTGATCTCCCATCTCCCAAACCTGTAATTATGAGGCTAACGCTGACACCACTACGTAACACAACCTAATCGATAAAGTATTATATACAATCTAGGTAAATCTAAACCTAGCAGGATAAACACAGATATCCAACAGATCAGTCATCCCCCAGTTTACTCCACTCATGATTACTTGTTGCCTATGACAGAAGAGTAATGATGTGAGCCGGGTAAATACCCAGTGGGTAGGTAAATAAAAATGGGTATTCACCCCAAGCCCCGGGGCCAAAACGTGGGTTTTTATGATTCGTTATCAAATGTTAAGGTTATTTACTAGGTTCATTGACATAACAATGCTGAGAGGATTAAAAAATGATCATAAAAACAGTTTTGAAGAGTATACAAGCTTGTAACTTGTGAACATGATCGAGATAAATACCGAAGACTGGGTAGTTACTACTTTCATGGTCTTTTGGAGCGATGATCGAGATGAATACCGAGGACTGGGTATTTACTACTTTCATGGTCTTTTGGAGCGATGATCGAGATGAACACCGAGGACTGGGTATTTACTACGGTCATGGTCTTTTGGAGCGTTTAATATGTTTTATTATAATACTCGTATTAAAAGAACAAAACTTATCCATAGTTCACATTTTCTGAAAAGTCAGGGAAAGTCTGGAAATTTGAAAATGCTTAGGGAAAAAGTTGGCAGAATGCTTAAACTTAGGGAAAATGCTTAAAATGTTATACAAGTCAGGGCAAAGCAATGATAAGGCAAAGCACTTCTGTGTAAAAATTAAAACTTTTTGTAAAATTGGTTTTTATGGTGGTGCATAGAAAAGGAAGTGAACCATAACTCGTAAGGCAAAAATGTATTAGACAATAACAAACTGGAAACATAAAAATAAAAAACAATAAACAAAAGACCGTGGGAGGATATAGGAAAGGCAAATGCCGATAAAAAACTTTTTAAACAAATTTTTAAAACACTTAATTTTGGTTTTAGCGATTGTATAGAGCTTAAAAAAATAAGAAGTTTAGTATTTTTAATCATTAACCTAGTGGTTGGGGAGAAAAGTAAAAAAAACGTGTCCATAAAATTTCCCATGTTAATCTTATGGGAAACAGGTTTTTAGATTTTTCTCTGTTAATTTTACTAAAAACTTCATATTTATTTTACCAATAAGTTTAGCTCCACAAAACAATCATTTTGGTATTTTAATCGTTGTTCTACGTCCAACCGTTGCAGATATATTCAAAGTGCTAAAAACAGTACGTTGTCCAATGTTATCCTTATGGAGGATAAATGAAATTTGATATCTCGATTATTTATGAATGTAAATTGATGAAACTTGGTATGTTGCTTCAACTAGTTGTGCTGTATTGATATTTTCGCAAAAAATGTTTTTATTGATTTTCCTTGTTGCAGCAAACCTGCATACTCGGCCCACATGTTATTTATATATGGAGAATAAGTAAAATTTTATATCTCCCTTAGTTATGAACCTAAATTAATAATACCCCCATCGCAGCAATCCTGCATACTCAGCGAATTTCCAATGGAGATATAAATGTCTTAATACTACATAAAGCCACTTACCAAGTTTCATAAAAATATATTCACAAATAAGCGATATATACAATTTTAATTATTCTCCATAAGAATAACATTGGGGCTGAGTACGCAGGTTTGCTGCAACAAGGAACACAAAAAATTGGTTTTTATGCTAATATCAATATAACTCAACTAGGTGAAGTCGTATACCAGTTTTTATTCATTTATGGTCATAATTAAGGGAGACGGAGCATTTAATTATTATCCATAAGAATAACATGGGGCCTGAGTACGCAGGTTTGCTGCTACGGGAGAATTATGCAAAAACAAATTTTTTGGAGCAAATATCAATAGACCTCAACGAGATGAAGCTCTATACCAAGTTTCGTCAGTATACGTTCATAAATAAGCGAGATAAAAAAATCTTCTTTTCCTCCATAAGAATAACATTAGACAACGTACTGTGTTTAGCACTTTCAATATCTCGGTAACCAATTGACGTAGAGGAATGATCGAAATACCAAATTGTGTGTTTTTTTAAGCTGAATCGAATGGTCAAAATAAAAATTTGACTTTTTCAAAAATTATGTGTAAAATATTCAAAAAACCCATTTTTGGGGTACATAACCCCCCCAAAATACCCCTTCGGATAGGTCGATCGGTCTGGTTTTCGAACTTAAAGTCATAAATGCTGCTTTACATGTTTATACCAAATTTCGTCAAAATCGGATAATTTTTACGAGAGTTATCGTGCTCACGGACACATATATATATACAGTATCGAACGAATGGTGTTTTTGGGGTCTGGGGACCTCAAAACGAAAAGTTATCATGGTCCCGGGCCTAGGTCTTACCATGCCGACTACGGTAATAGCTTCTTCCCTATAGGGGAAATTCGCTAAAACTTAGTTTGTAACTTCACCTGGTTAAGTTATATTGATAATAAAAAAACACATTTCTTATCTTCTTCGTTGAAGCAAACCTGCGTATTCAGCCGTAATTTTATTCTTATGGAGAATAAATAAAATGCTATATGTCACTTATTTATGAATGTATTGTTGTTAAACTTGGCAAGTGGCTCTATGTAGTAGTCAGACACATATATATGCATTGGAAATTCGCTGAGTACGCAGGTTTGCTGTAACGGGGGTATTTTCTGTTATTTGACCAATTATAAAAGTACATATTTTTAAATATCTATACACTGTCTCATATTTAACCAGGTTCTTCATAGTTTTTCAGCGGTGTGGTTTGTACGCTTGACAGGTATTTTTACAAACATTGCCATGTTATTATTTATTTGTTGGTAAAATAACTATTAAAATTTAATAATTCAATAATTCATTTAATGTAATCAATAACATATTATCAATTAATTGTTAAACATTGATAATAACAAGTGTAGTAAGGGTAGATATGAATTACTTTGGCGTTTTTACGTAAACATATCATAAACACCCTAAATACCCGGGTATTTATGAATTTTGGGTATTTACCCCGAGTTTTAAATGCCCGGTTATTTTACGTTATACTAGAGAAGAGTACTTTTACCGTTTTTAGTTCACTTTTTTATTTACAATATTTGACTGGCTGACTAAAAGCCATACGATTAGCACATACATCCAAAACTCTAATTAAGTTAATTTAGTATATCAATTCCCGATGGACACACATCAATTATCCGTTATCCATTAGCATCATTTGGTCTCGGATTAGCGGACACGCCCCGCGGTGGTAACTTACGATAAACACAACAAATTTATCAATACAGATGCCAAAGGTGGCCCTATTACATGCACAGAGATTACAACGTGTCATGCACATACATATACAAATACATACTATATGTGCTGACCTTCTATAAGGGACCAGTTGAAGTCCCGATTTTTCACGGGAGTTCGCAGTTATAAAAACCCAGTTATTTTGATAATATTGCATACTTTTTACTGTTGATTAAACAGTAATTTTTAAGCAAATCAGTGTAAGAATAACATTTTAAATCTCAAGACCCATGGGACGAAGCCCCCGGTGATTTTCGAAGTGAGGATACGCTTTTGTGTAGCCCAGTTGTAAAAGCTACTTTCATGCAGAGCTTCATAGATCAATCGGTTTAGGAGTTTTTTATGGTTTCGGAAATGAGATGACGAGAGACGCCACCGTCCTATGATAGTGTGGATTTAAAACAGGTAATCTAACAACTAAAACTTGAAACAGAAACAAAACTGCAAACGTCTTTTAATTCTTATTGATTTGATGGAAACGTAGTTAGTTATGGAGCATCTAACCCCATTTAGTCCAGCACAATAATATATTTAGATTTCTTATTCATTTGTATGCATGTAATAAACCTTAACTACTCACATTACTCATCCAAATACTCATCGAAAGGATTTTAAAAAAGATAAAACAAAAATCAGACTTGAAATAATTATTTAGTTTGATAATATATATTGTCCATAATATAAACACATAAACTCAATATACACAAGGATATGTCACTGTAAGATATCAGTGCTAATAAAACCAGCTCGTCTCCAAAGTCAACGTTATAGACTCCCAGCATATTCCCTTGGGAGGGTTATGATCACTATGCAATAATTAATTTCGTTTATTCAATTCTTTATTAAACAGGACCTCTCAATAAATTTTATTTTTTATTGTAGCTAAAAATACCTCCGTCGCAGCAAACCTGCATACTCAGCGAATTTCCAATGGAGATATAATGTCTAAATACTACAAAAAGCCACTTACCAAGTTTCATTAAAATATATTCACAAATAAGCGATATATACAATTTTAATTATTCTCCATTAGAATAACATTGGGGCTGAGTACTCAGGTTTGCTGCAACAAGGAACACAACAAATGGGTTTTTATCCTAATATCAATATAACTAAACTAGGTGAAGTCGTATACCAGTTTTTATTCATTTATGTTCATAATTAAGGGAGACAGAGCATTTAATTATTCTTCATAAGAATAACATGGGATCTGAGTACGCAGGTTTGCTGCTGCGGGAGCCTTTGGCAAAAAAATTTTTTTTGAGCAAATATTAATAGAACACAATGAGATGAAGCCGTATACCAAGTTTCGTAAGTATACGTATAAACGAGATATAAATTGTTTTTTCCTCCATAAGAATAGCATTAGACAACGTACTGTGTTTAGCACTTTCAATATTTCGGTAACAAATTGACGTAGAGGAATGATCAAAATACCAAATTTTGTGTTTTTTAAGCTGAATCCAAAATACTAAAACTAAAAAAAACTAAAATGTAACTATTTCAAAAATATATGTAAAATATTCCAAAAACCCATTTTTGGGGTACAAAACCCCCCCAAAATACCCCTTTGGATGGAGCGATCTGGCTGGTTTTCGAACTTAAAGTCATAAATGTTGCTTTACACGTTTATACCAAGTTTCATCAAAATCGGATCATTTTTACGAGAGTTATCGTGCTCACGGACACACACACACACACACACACACACACACACACACACATATATATATATATATATATATATATATATATATATATACAGTTTCGAACGAATGGTGTTTTTGGGGTCCGGGGACCTCAAATCGAAAAGTTATCATGGTCCCGGGCCTAGGTCTTACCATGCCGACTACGGTAATAGCTTCTTCCCTATAAGGGAAATTCGCTAAAACCCTTCTTAGAATGTATATTTGATATACTTCGATCCAATTTAAATTATAAAGCTATATACAATCCAAAGTAATAGTGTGTCATAAAATTAAAATTCCTGAAAATTTGTTTAAACGCTGTTGAATTTTAATTTTGAGTATGTTATACTTACTTTGCAACTCCCTAATTAAGAGTGAGTGTGTATGTTACCAAAACACATAAAAAGTGGCTCTTGATAAACAAGTATAATTGTTCTCGAAATCGCATTAACTTTGACCTCGCCTTGAAAATTTAGTAAAAATTTGCATTATCTCAAGTTATTGCGAACTAATTTTCTTAATTTTTGAAAACTGTAGTTCTTCTACAAGTTTATCACCCAAGGTCCTTGGTTCTATGATAAAAATGTCAAGTTTTTGTTGCTTTTTGGCATTGAACTTTGTATTTTACGAATTTCATCAATAACTCTTTAAAGTCGACTAATAAAACAAATCAGCAAATGAGTAAATATTTTATCTGGTTGAAACCAACAAAACTGTCGTTTGCACAACTCTAAATTCTAAGCGTCTCTGCTATCTACTAACTAAATCAAAGCTTTAACTTGTTCAAATCGCTCTCAAACAGTCTTGATGTATTTTAAATACCTAAGCCCTTCACAAACTTATGTGGATGTCATAGTTCACAGTCGACGAATAAAAAACATAAATATGTAAATTAAGATTAGAAAAAGCCAACAATTAGATGGATATAAGTTAAATAAAAAAGATGATTGGTCCAAGTAGAATACAAATAATATCAGAAACATGCCATCTGCGAGTCATGAATGAAAGCTGTTGGGACCCTGACCCAATCCTGGAAGTTGCCTTCAAACTTCCAGACAAAGTGTATGTAGTCATGACTGATATGCAAAATCGGCAGCTTAGGTAACTAGCCCGGTCCAAACCCTGACGAGAAATGGACAAAAGACAATATTAAGGCTCCGTGTATCCCTTCCGCCCAGCGCTAGGAAAGGTTTGTAGCTCTTTACAGCTACTACATAAACCCTTACTTAAAGTTAAAGTATTAAAGAGGAAAATATTCTCTATAAAAGTACTTTTATTTTTTAATTTATTTAACTGATTTGCATTTACAAGCCCTTTTAAATATACAAAAATGAGCTTTTTCAAACTACAACAACTTAAGACAGATACATTATTTTGAAATTCTAAAAAAGAGCATGAGTAGAGTTAACTCTTCTATCAAATTCCGTTCATAGTATATTGATAAAATAATTTTCATAGCCGCAAACAGGAATCCTGTGGACCTCCGCACCGCTCCTTTTCATATCTTGACAATGTATTTTTACGGGGCGGCGCAGATTTTTCAGTAGGCTAGACCAAAATGTCGAGCTCTCAGTCAGACCGTTTGTAGAAGTGACTGGAATGCCGTGTCGAAACATGGACATAAGGCGTTGGTAGCCCGACCCAAACCCTGGAAGTTAGAAGACTTCCAGTTCTAGAAGACATAGTGTCTGCAGCCGTGACTGGCACGCGACACATGGACATAAGACAAAACAAAAGACAAACCCTGGAAGTTGGAAGACTTCCAGTTCTAGAAGAGATAGTGTCTGTAAAAGGTTTATGGAGTTTCTCGATAATAACTCACTATTGGATGTAACTTGTTTACTTCTCCATTTCATATTGTAACATAAATACAACTTGAGTACAATATTCCATGTCTTTCCATCTACGTAACAATCATAGATTTTTTACAAAAGCACAAGTCTGTGTTAGCAGTGTTGCCATCATAATAAAACTAAATAAATTTATTTTACAAACATAATATAGTTACATCTCTTTACTCTTTTTTACCAACAAAATTTATAAGGCATCGTTAACACAATAAGTAGCCTACAAATTAATATTTATAAAGAACAAATTATACTTTTTAAACCTTACAAATTAATCTAATTTTTCATTTTAAAAACAAAATTATTACAAGTTACAAAGATCATAGGCTACAAAATAATTTGATTTCTTTAAACAGTTTGATACTTAAAAGTTATCTCTGACAAATCTTATAATCTTATAAATCTAAGACTTTTCTGGGTTTTACATTTCTGCCACTTCGCGATACACACATAGGCATATTACCATTACGGTAGGCATCTGGACTATTACCATTGCGGTTTACATTACCAGGACTCTTACCATAGCGGTTAGTTGAGGACTTTTACCATTACGGTTTACCTGTGGGCTTCGTGGACTCACATTGTCATGAGGTCTATGTGGAGAACCTGGTTGGCCAATTACATTACAAGCTTTGCCAATGATTACATCATTATAATGATTTCTCCGAGGAACAAACTTAGTTGAGGTTGGTCTGAGAAAAATTCTATTCCTACGTACAAAATTCCTTTTATCATTAATGATACTGTAAGACCTAGGGTGCACACTTTTGCTTACGATTCTACCTGGCAGCCATTCTTTGCCTGTTGTCTTAACAAGAAAATTATTACTTACAATAGGTTTTAAATCACGAGCATTACAATTGTAATACAGGTTTTGCTTGGTTTGATTACTCCTTAAAGATTCACAAATGTCTGTATACTTAACAAGTTTAGGCTTTAAAAGGTTTTCATTACAAGTTACCTTATCTCTTAGTCTACGATTAAACATTATTTGCGCAGGACTATTACCTAATGAAACAATAGGTGTATTTCTGTACTGTAACAAACCTAAACTAACATCTTGACTTTTACGCAAAAGGTTCTTTGAAATTCTAATAGCTTGTTCGGCTAAGCCATTTGATTGTGAATGATAAGGACTAGAAGTGACTAATTCAAAGTTCCAATCAAGAGCAAATTGCTTGAATTCAAAACTTGAGAAAGGAACATTATCTGTACAGACAATCTCTGTCATCCAAACCTAAAGAACAAAGACTTGAACACTTTAATAACTTTATTGGCTGATTTATAGTTAGGTTTTACAAACTCCAACTACTTAGAAAAAGCCAAACAACCAAATAGTCACGAGAGCCATATGTAAATATATCTGCAAACCTTTGCCACGGTTTTGTTGCCATCGGATGAGACATAAGAGTTTCTTTCTGATTTTTAAATTGATATTTTTCACATAACTGACAATTCTTGGTGTGATTTTCTATGTCATTAGACATCTGAGACCAATACAATAATTCTCTTGCCCTAGCCTTACATTTATTTATACCTAGATGACCTTCATGTATTAACTCTAACATGTTTCTTTGTAACCTCGTAGGCACAATAAGCTTATTACCTAAAAATAACAAACCATCTTCTACATAGATTTCATGTCTTAAATTCCAAAATGGTTCAACAGACATAGGTATGCACTTAAAATGCTCTGGCCATCTATTATTATAATAGGCTACAATCTGAGAACAAGTTTCATCTTTTGTTATCTCTTCAATAAATTTAGTCTTCTTGTCACTGGTTGTTGGAAAATTAGTTACAACACTATGAACTTTAATATCTAAGTACCTGTGATGATTTTCTACACTATCTTTCAGATATGCTCGAGATAAATAATCAGCAATGTACATGTATTTTTGCCTGGCACATATTCCACATCAATAAGTAAATCTTATTCCTTGCAACCTAGACGTTTCTTCGTTCAGATATTTTCTAACAATTACTTGCAAGAGCCCACTCACTATAAACTTTCACATGGCTACCATAGACAAAATGGCGAAACTTTTCACTTGCAAACTTAATGGCTAACAACTCTTTCTCTATTTGTGCATATTTAATTCCATTGTCATTTTTTCCATCTAGGTAACCATCATAGAAGAGAGGGGTTCCTTTTCACAAAAGCACAAGTCTGTGTTAGCAGTTTTGCCATCATAATAAAACAAATACATTTCTTTTACAATCATAATATATGTTACAGTGTCTGCAGCCGTGAATGACACGCGAAACATGTACATAAGGCGTTGGTAGCCCGACCCAAACCCTGGAAGTTGGAAGACTTCCAGTTCTAGAAGACATAGCGTCTGCAGCCGTGACTGGTACGCGACACATGGACATAAGACGTTGGTAGCCCGACCCAAAACCTGGAAGTTGGAAGACTTCCAGTTCTAGAAGACATAGTGTCTACAGCCGTGACTGGCTCAAGAACAAACGAAGACAAAACCTATTGTTGGTCTTTTTTAGGAAAACCGTTTATTGTCCCGTTACAAGCGGCGCCGTTATTCAATATGTAGTATAAATTTGCTTCACAATTACAGTACTAACGTGTAAATCAATTTCGGGATTTTAAAACCTATTTAAATAAAATTAGGGTTTTGTCTGAACATTGCTTAAAATTATGAAATATTTGCATATTTTCACGTTTTACACCCTAGGGAAGCCAAATCAAGTCTTATCTCAATTTCTGTCTGTCTGTCCGTCCGTCGATAACGCTCAAGGACGGGTATTTGTTCGCTTTTCACGGGAAAACGGGTGCAATGACATTGATGAAACTTTGTTTATTTGTTCTATATATGCGTGAGAAGGTTTTAGGCCACTTTAAACTGGCATACGCCTTTTGGAAAAATAATGGCGGCCGCTCAAAAACGTGATTTTGTGCGGTTTTGGTAATGATTTGTTAGCTTTTCACGGGAAAACTGGTGCACCAATTTCGATGCCACTTTATTTCTATGTTCTAAATGTGCGTTAGAAGGTTTTAGGCTAATCGGATTGTATTAATTTACCTTAGGACACTGCCCATGGGTTTTTAAAGATCCTATGCTATTCTTATGGACAAAGCATTTATTTATATTGAACCAGATGATGACTTAAGAATAGTTATTCTATAAACAGATTTTTTAGTTCTTATTTAAAACGTTGAGTGAAGATTCGTAATAAATAACTTAAGTATACAGAGTGGATATATGATCTAAATCTATATTTGTCAGACTCATGCACTCACTGACATAGTGATCACTCAATCTAAGAAACGAAAATGTCTATGAAGATTAAATTTTGCATGGTGGTTCCCTTTATGCTGCAGATTTACAATAAGATTACGTTTAAAAAAAGTCTTATAGAGCTTTTCCTTAATTTACTTTTATGACAATTTTATGAGTAATAGTATTTACTGGACCTTTGTAAGATGAATTTCGGTAGGAACAAAACGAAAGCCTATTCCTGTTACGAAAATGTTTAAGGGCTTCGCCCTCCAGAATTGCAAAATACAATCTTTTAACAATCTTGGACTGATGGATCTGAAATTCGGTTGGAATGTAGCTGATAGCTCAGTGCAGACATTTACCTACTCCAGATACAAATATATTCAAGGACTCTGGCCCAATGGCCTTTAATATAAGTGTGTTAGTCATAACACACCGACTACTCAACCAGTAGAGCTTAAATTTGATACCTTAAAGGAAATAAGAATCAACATCATGGGGAGTCACGGTGTTGTTCTCTGGATATTTCATATATAGACCCTTTGTCGTGCTTGGGACATGAGTGGGCGAGTCTACGCCTCTCTAAAAAGATATTTTATGTAGCCGACCACTGAGCGTCAGAACTTAACAGTAAATATGAAAATGTTTTTTGGAGAAGATTAAGGGGTTGAGCAGTTTTCTTATTCCCTTTTAAAAGTTGAGATTGGGACATTGAAAAACAAATGTAGTCTCAGAAACATCTCTTCTTCACTCGACACAATCGATGAATCACAGGATTTACTGATTGAAATTTGTTTATACGGAGGTTCATAAACTCTTTAATTTGGAAAGTGTCTGGCTCTGTAATGGTACCATCCTCACGTCCACCAATGAACAAGCAACGGAGATCAACACAAAGATAGGTCTATTCCAAAGCGAGGAACGAACATATACAATATTTAACACCGTTCATTTAACCATGACCACTGTTTAGAACAGTTTCATATATATTGATTAACATTTATTTAAATAAAATCAAGTAGTCATATGTTTTTAAAACATATGATTTTTCTAAGTTTAAATTGTTTATTTACAATTATAATGAAAACAGGACCTGGCAAAAATGTTGATTTTAAAAGTGGTTTGTCAATGTTGTTAAAGTTTAATGTTTCTTTACATTACTATTAATTTATTGGAATGTAAAGATTTAAATGTATCAAATTATTTAAAGTGTTAAATTAAACAGGGTTAATATTTTTTGTACTTGTGTTCTTTTATTTCTAAAAGCGAATTCAAAGTGTTACGTGTACCGATTTGGAGTCGCAAAAACCACACGCCGTTCTCTACCCGACAGAGTTCCTCGACTTGACAACAGTACCCGAACTATCTGCCAGTATATTTCGTTAACTTTGATTTAATTCCACATTAAACGTGTAACATTTAATTTTAATATTGTAAAATTATGTGTTTACAATAGTTTCCTAACAGTTTCCTAACAGCAGCTGGTAATAAATAACTACGACAGTGATATTTCTCCCATTTCAACGTCTTGAATTAACTCAATCCTGCCCTGATATGGTAATTGTATACTATTTACATATTTAAATTTATTACCGTATTTTATATATTGTTTAGTAAACAAAGACATTACTTCCATTTAATAATAACTAGAAAACGACCAATGGTCGAAATTCGACCAAATATTATTCGACGAATATTTGAAAAAATGTAATATTTAGTGGGTTTTGTTGCGCTCATCTCTCTTTCCTTCTCTCTTCCCTCTCTCTCTCTCCCTCCTCCTCCCCAACCCTCACCCCCACGTAATTTTTTTAATGTGGAGTTAAAAAGGATAGCAGAAGGGCGTTACCATTCCAGTTAACAATAGCCTTTTTATTTATGCCTGAAACCTCCCCACCTCGTCCTCTCACCAGCCCTCATCCTTCTCCCTCACAAACAGGTTTAATTTTTTAACGTGGAGGTAAAAAGGATAATAGAAGGGTGTTACCATTCCAATAACTCGTGAAACAACATAGTAAAATAATTAGTTTCACATGACGCGCAGACATTTCACGAGCACAAAATAAAAAATAAACTGCGAAAAATCGGACATATCGCTATTGAAAACACTAAAAAAACAAACACTGTCAAAAAATAATTAGTTTCTCATGACGCGCAGACTTTTCACTACTGTACCACAAAACCAAAAATAAATAGTAAAAAATCGTGCATATCACTATTGATGATTAAATTTGGTTTGTTATTGTTCATATTTTATATTTCAACATATGATTGCTTTTTAACAATTTTGATTACACTCCACTGAGTCCACCACTTAAGTTGCGAAGTAATGGTTCAATGTAACATTCTTTTGTCCTTATCAAATGGTATGATCAAGTACTCTATGCACAGTTTTCAATGCACCCTGCAATCTAACATGTGATTTGAAAGTTCTATTTATATTTCGTTGTTATTCCGTAACCTATGTGGCAACCCATAAGGCCAATGTTGTTTTTTCAAATTTCAAATTAAATTTTCTCCATTTCTCAGAAACTAATGTAAATTACGATAGTATTGTGCACATCTACAGAACAATATATTTCTAACGGTGTGCTTAGATTTTTCCTACGATGCGCACGAGCTGAGAAAAACGTACTACAAAAATCATGCTTGCCTATTAATATAATAGATAAAATCAAATAGGTTAGGCCTATCTGGCTCATATAAAATCAAATTGCTTGGCTCATATCTGATAAACAATATTCGCCAAGACAAAAGGGGGCTTTATAACTGCATTTCATATATTGTTTAGTAAACAAAGACATTACTATAATTTAATAATAATAAAATCAAATAGGTTAGGCCTAAAGTGGAAAGGACAGTATAGCAAACAGAGACACTACAGACTATTCAAGCAACAATAATAGCCCAGCAGTATCCCTTAAATATTTTTTTTACCTGTAAATTAGGCACTTTTGAAGACAGTTTGGTGAGACCCATCTTTACTCCCACTAATCCCTTTTCGGCATTACCAGTTGAAGAATCTTTGCAATATATTGATATTTAGGGACATTTAATATCAATATAAATTTAAATTCACATCAATATAAACAGATTTAATTTAATTGAAGAAGATTATTGTGTTTTACAGAGTTGTTTTTTTAGATTTTGAACTTTATTATAAACTTGATCCTCTATTTGATTGTAATTAACGATTTTAAATATTAATTTAAAGAAATTTGATTGTTATTGACGAGCCAGATGCTTATGAACCAACGAATTTGAACCCTGAGATAAGAGACACTCATTTGTTCAATGTTGTAAAGTAATAATTTTTATCTAGATGTAAAATAATACTCATTTAAATAAACCAAGGTTATTTGTAATTTGTATCAAGAGTTATGTATTCATTCAGTAACATATTTTAGTAGAAGAAGAATAATAAACTCCCTATAAATATTTAGCTGAAAAGACAGTTTTTGTAATTCAAGGGTGAGTAAGAAAGAATCGAGCTATACCCTGAGTTTAGTTTGTTCTAAACTCATTTCAACCACATTCTATAAAGACAGGCAAACTTTTACTTTTCTCACTCGTCGTGCTGGACGTAATACTGTTCAAATTGATTTTAATAATTTGCTTTTCTGTCTATTGCAAGTGTGAGACACTTCGCACACCATCAAATTTGAACAACCCATATCAATGATCAGTTTATACACAGTGTCCAAATCAGGATTTACTTTAATTTTGTAATCATGTAAATCTTACATCAGGACTAGTCACTGAATATTTCATAAGTTTTCCAAGAACACCAAATACTCTGCCTTTCCAAGTTTGTAATTTTTCGGGTCAGTTAGGCACTCTGTTTTCATCCATGGCCTACGCTATTATGACTTAAATATAGTGATGGCGTGTAGACTTGTATCATAAAACCACATGTTGACACTTCACTTCCTTACTAGCTATTTGACACCGTATTAGTTAAAGTTTAAAATTCCATTTGACTGTTTTGTTTAAAATGTATCTCCTAAAATCTAAGTATTATTTTTTCAATGTTTAAAATAATAATAGTTTTCTCAATAAAACAATAAATTATAAAAACGAAAACTTTTTCCCAAAAATGAAGGCCATCACAGTATATTTAGTATTATTTAGCTTTTAGGATCATAATAATAGTACTGTGATGACCTTCATTATTGGGAAAAAGTTTTAATTAATTTAAAACGGTTAATGTTCACGGTTGAAGTTAAGCCACTTCTATATGGCGTTATCAATTGGTAGACGATTACATAAACGGTTAATGTTCACGGTTGAAGTTAAGCCACTTCTATATGGCGTTATCAATTGGTAGACGATTACATAAACGGTTAATGTTCACGGTTGAAGTTAAGCCACTTCTATATGGCGTTATCAATTGGTAGACGATTACATAAACGGTTAATGTTCACGGTTGAAGTTAAGCCACTTCTATATGGCGTTATCAATTGGTAGACGATTACATAAACGGTTAATGTTCACGGTTGAAGTTAAGCCACTTCTATATGGCGTTATCAATTGGTAGACGATTACATAAACGGTTAATGTTCACGGTTGAAGTTAAGCCACTTCTATATGGCGTTATCAATTGGTAGACGATTACATAAACGGTTAATGTTCACGGTTGAAGTTAAGCCACTTCTATATGGCGTTATCAATTGGTAGACGATTACATAAACGGTTAATGATAAGATAGAGAATATCAATCGTTATTGTTTAATAAACACTTACAGCCAAAAATAGGAAGGAAATTACGTGATTCAGAATCCTAATTAAATTAACTTTAAACAGTTTGGTTTAAGAAATATTTATCAAACGGCAAATTATGATAAGATCTTTTCATCGCTCCGTACAGAAAGTAGCTATTTTCGATGACAGCTGATGTCAAAGAAAATTATCGTTTCCCAAGCTCTAATTTAGAGCAGGGTACAATCAGCTGATTTTCCCGTGCTCTAAATTTACTTTCCCTTGCTCTCAATTAGTTTTCCATTTGCCCACTACGCGCACTAATGTTTCTTTACCATTTATTTTTACAATTTAAATCCGCTGTTTTTACTGTTTAACAATCTTAATGTAAACAGAAATAGGCATCGTGATGAAAAGTATCGTTCATAATTTGTACCGAAAGTGATTTTCCGGCACTTGCTTCAATTATTCCCGTGCTCGGCTTCGCCTCGTACGTGAAACTCACTTTCACACGGTCGGCTTCGCCTCGCACGTGAAATTTGGTGTCCTTGTGTTCGGCTTCGCCTCACACATGAAACTTGAGCGCGCACTGGAAAATACCACTTTCGGTACTTGTAATGAAATCTACTATTCTATATACTCGTAATCTTCCTCAATTTATTGTATCTGTTTCATACAGCCCCTATTTAGTTCGCTCCGAGATACGGCAGCGCTGTGTTCTGCGCTCTGTGGTGCACGTCGCGACGTTACGACCCGCAGAAGGACGATGCACCCTCGCTTTCCATACGGAGAGCGAGGGTAGCAGTTTCGGCGCAGTTATAGACAGACCATGAAGCTGGTCTAGGCAGTAAACGTCCGCCTTGAACACTCCCGCCTATAAAGTCAGGCCTTGGACCTGCCTTTATGTTTCCTCCCGTCGCGGCCTTCGCCGTTTTCGAACCGTTAACTTTGTCACTGTTACTCAACAAAAGTAAACCAACTTTCCGCTCGATTGCACTTCTAGTATTCCGGTGGGAAACAGGAAGAATTGGTAGACTGAATTGATGTAAACTGAGGAAAATCAGTTCAGCCATTTAAAAAAGTTTAGGTAAAGATTGTAACCACCCTAACAAGCCAGGAAAATTAGGTTAGCCTACCTTCGAATTCATTCACCCAGTTATGCTAGGGAGCTACACATCCAGTCTTCCCGTGTGTATAGCTCAGAACGATTGGTGACGATTGTTATAGGTGTGTTGGAACTGTTATTAGTTATTTAGGGTATTTTACCTCACGAGAGCGATTGCGTAGTTTTTCAGCAGCACATCATCTAAAAAAATATGCTAGGAGGTCTTAACATTTAATAACTGATTCTAATTTAACAAATCCTCCCATCGTTCTAAGGAATTGCCTTCAGACTTATGCATTTTTGGATTTACTACCTTGGTTAACGTATTGGAAATTGAGGATGCAGAGAAACTGCGGCTTAACACTGTTGATAAATAATTATAGGTACATTCTTAACCCCCCCCCCCCTTTACAAAATAGGTAAATTCTTACACCTCTCTACCTTCACTAAGGTAAACTCTGATGACGTATTTTCTCTCTAATCTCTTTAGAACACATATAAACAACTTTAATCGTGGTAGTGTGATATTGTATACTGGTTTTATAATCAATATATAGTTCAACCAAAAAGGATAGGAGCTGGAAAAGAATAACTGCTGTCTTTCCCTCCTTCCATTTGTTATGCTCCTCTTATTTCCCTTTCCTTCTTTTATTTTTCTTTATCAAGTTTATTAATAAAACCAAAATCGCGGTGGTACGTGTCAAGATGATAAATTAATATATTATATCATTTGGAAGTTCATTATTAAAAGCAAATCTAGTTTCAAACTCCAACAAACACCTGTATTTAGCAAAATAGAAATATAAAATAAAGTAATTAAATAAATATTTTAAACTGGCAAAAACAAAGACTGGTTTGAATATTCGTATTAAAACAATCTGAAAAATGTCAAGATAGATAATACGTTAACCTTGAGATTATGGTTCCTAACATCATCGGGTCGAAGTCTTTAGCTTAATTTTTTATGTTGGAGAGGCGTTGTGTTATAATTTTGTGAAGATCTCTTGAATTGGTATTAACCGTTAACATTAGAGTTACGGAAGAAGAATGTATAAAAGACATATTTGAAAACTTTAGGGACTTATATCCTATCTCAATGTTTTTTCGACATACACCAGACATCAAACTGTCCAAATAATAATACAAACACAAAAACCAAATATAGAACATCTATGTTAAGAAAGATAATGTGTAATTTAAAAATTGTAATTGAGATTTGTTTGCAACCTTTAAGGTAAATATTTTAAGAAGTGTTTATAATTTAAACAGTCATTCGCTATGTTTTAACCGTTATAATCATTTTCATATTGTAATTTAGTTCCTCACTTCACGTCTTTTCTGTGAACGCTAATTATTAAAGGTCTGGAAATTATTGTATTCAATTGCTGGATTATCTTAATTTCAACTTATTCTAGAACACAGAGTTCCGAATCCAACACAGGACATTCTCTTTTCCAGACGGCCATCATGGAAGAAGGAAGTGCGCGCGGGTCCTCGCCGCCATCGCCACGTCAGGATGATGTCGAAGTTGTTATCAGCGAACAAAGAGGCTAGACAAAGCTAGGAGCGAGCTAGGCTAGTGGTGGGATGTTGTGGGGGGGTGGCCTTGAGAGAGTAGGTCAGTAGTGTGACCTTCTGCTGTAGTGGAGTGGCAACGTCGGGTCTAGTACATGCAGCGTCATCTAGCAGCCGCCGACACAACTACTACAACTGCAGCGTAATAACAGTACACTACACACTGTTATCTTGCCACTCAAAACATTACCTGGATCTTTGATTTATTTATATTTTTAAATAGAATCGTTTATTATATTCTCTGGTGCGATGAATTTTAAAGATTATTTGTAAAGAAGTATAGTTTTAAAGGAAAGTTGTGCTGTTCAGGTGGAAAATAAGGCTGAGGGAAAAAGTTGACTTCTCAATACCTTATCAATACAGAATCAATACACGGTAAAGAAAAATAACAAAATTTAGCAGTCAATTTTCGTTACTATCCATTTAAAATACGCTTCATCGCGATTTGTTCAGTGTTATTTATCAAGCCCAAATAAATGCTCAGAAAAATATGTCTAAATTAGTGGATTCATGGCACCAATCGGCCACTAGAACGAAAGCTGACTTGCAAATACAAATACCCCCGTCGCAGCAAACCTGCGTACTCGGCGAATTTCCAATGCATATATTTGTGTCTCACTACTACACAGAACTACTTACGAAGTTTCGCAAAAATACGTTCATAAATAAGTGACATACAGCATCTCCATAAGAATAACATAGGGCTGAATACGCAGGTTTGCTGCAACGAAGAAGATAAGAAATTTTTTTGCAAGTCTCAATATATCTAAATCAGGTAAAGCTACATACCAAGTTTTATTCATTTATGTTCATAACTAAGGGATATACAAGACTTCTTATTCTCCATATGAATAACGTGGGCCAAGTATGCAGGTTTGCTGCTTCGGGGAAACCAACAAAAAACATATTTTTTGTGCAAATATCAATGTACCACAACTAGTTGAAGCCACATACTAAGTTTCATCAATATAAATTCATAAATAATCGAGATATCAAATTGTATTTATCCTCCATAAGGATAACATTGGACAACGTACTGCTTTTGGCACTTTGAATATATCTGCAACGGTTGGACGTAGAACAACAATTAAAACACCAAAATGATCGTTTTATAGAGTTAAACTTATTAGAAAAAAGTGAAGTTTTTAGTAAAATTATCTGGGGAAAATCCACAAACCTTTTTCCCATAAGATTAACGTGGACAATTTTATGCTCGCTTTTTTTACTTTTCTCCACAACCACTTAACCTTGGTTAATGATTCAAAATACTAAATTATTTGTTTTTTAAGCTCTATAAAATGGCTATATCCAAAATTGAGTGTTAATAAAATGTTAGGGTAAAAAACTGATTTTTGTAAAATTTAAAACCCCCATAAAACTCCCTTCTCATGGTCCGATCGATCTGGTTTTCGAACTTAAAATTATAAATGTTACTCTCCACATGTGTGCCAAATTTCATCAAAATCAGACGTTTCTTTCAAAAGTTATCGCGGTAACGGACATATACAGTATATATATATATATATATATATATATATATATATATATATATATGTATATAAATTTTAACGAATAGTGTTTTTGGAATCTGGGGACCTCAAAACAAAAAGTTATCATGGTCTCGGGCTTAAGTCTTACCATGCCACCCACCTACGGTAATAGCTTCTTCCCTATAGGATATCTAGAGAGTAAGAGCTTTTCATTGATACCAAACATGTATACGAAGTAACAGTTTTTCGGGTCTAAAATCACTGAATAAAAATCAAGAGATTCTTTTAAAAATATGGATTATGGCCAATTATCTAATATACTAGCTGGCCTGACAGACGTTGTCCTGTCCTAATGTCATTGAATTTGTTTTATGTAAAATAATAGTTCATTTTCCAGATGAGCTCGTTCGCTTCGCTTACTCACCCATCGAAAAAAGTTTGAGTTGTCATTCAAGTAGTTTTTGTATTTCCATAATGAGAGTTGCCACTCAAGTAGTTTTTTATTTCCATAATGAACATATGTTTATGCCTTTCAAGTATGTTTAGATTAATCCTACCTTGCAGCTGTGTTCCTAGATACTGAAGGAGCATATGAGAGTGTAAACCTTCATATATTATACAAGAAACTCCTTTCGGTAAACATACCTTGTAGAGTTGCTAAATATATATTAGATTTATTTACTTAACGTTCAATCCAAGTGAAGTTTAATAACACTCTTTCATCTCCAAAATGTACCAGCAAGGGCATCCCTCAAGGTTCAGTTTTGAGCCCAAAAGTTTTTGCTATTCTCAATTTATTGCAATAATCTTCCTGGATGCTTTGATTTTCAAATAAGAACTCTTGAGGTTGCAGATGACTGAGTATTATATACTAGCGAAAAATCATGGAAAAAATGTGAAGATAATATAAATGAATCTTTGAGTAATCTGTATGTTTGGACTAGAAATAGAGGACTTGAAGTTTCGGTTTCTAAATCTGCAGTTTGTCTTTTCTCCAGACAGAATGTTTTACCGGAATTCCAAATTGTTTACAATAACACACCTGTTTTGTGTGCAGAAGAACTACAATTGTTAGGACTTACTTTTGATCGAAAGCTGTGATGGAAGAAATACATAAACGAAGTTGTAGAAAAATGTAACAAAAGATTGGATATAATAAGATCAGTTTCTATTTGTTGCGGGGGCGCGGTCCCACAAAATCTTTTAAATTTATGTAAGTCTTTTATAAGATCAGTTATGGATTTCGGATGTTTCATATTTGGCAGTGCATTAACAAATATAATCTGTAAACTTGATAAAGTGCAATTCAGTGCTTTGAGAAGTTGTCTTGGGCTCTTCAGACCTTCACCCTGTAACGCTATGGAGGTTGAAGGCAACATTATCCCCTTGGACGTCAGACGGCAGCTTCTATGTGTCAGATATTTATCAAAAGTGTTTTCTCTACCATTTCACCCATTACAAAAACTTATTGATCAGTTTCATCAGTCGTGCCTTCATTTTACATATTGGGAAAATAGGGGACTCCCCTTAATATTAAAGAGCTACAAATTCATGATTGAAAGTAACATTATTTTCAGAAATGCATTGTATACATTTTATTACAACCATTTCTATGCGGATTTCAAATCTTGTATATTAAATATTGAGCCATATTTTTTGAAAACAAGCATCAAAACTCAGATTGTTTGTTGAGAAAGGAGGAAATAATACTGAAAATAAACAATAAATGGCCCGGATTCAGTCACATATACACTGATGCTTCCAAAAATCCCCAGAGAAATTGTACAGCTTGTGCATTAGTAGATGTGCGTAGTAATTGTACTGCATCCTTTAAAGTAAACCCTGTCTTCTCCGTATTTTCAGCCGAAGCTCTCGCTATTTTACACGCTCTTTACTATATGGAATGTAAAACTATAACAAATTATGTTATTTCATCTGATTCAAAAAGTATCCTTATGGCTCTAAATAACATACAAATAAATTTTAATACTTCACCTGTAATTGTCAAAAATTAAAAGTAAATTTCTTGAACTTCTGAAAACTGTATATAATATTATATTTGTTTGGGTCCCTGGTCACTTTGGCATTCAAGGAAATGAAAGGGCTGACACAGCGGCTAAAAGTGCATCTCGGATTAACACCTGCTATAATCCATCCTTCAGTGACTACAAATTTATCTTTAAGAAAAGAGCATACCGAAGATGGCAAGAATAATTGTATTGTTCAGGTGAATCAAAAGGAAATAGAATTTTTAATTTAAAACCTTCTGTACCTTCTTCCCCTTGGTTTACACCATATAAAAGACAACGAAGATATATTTTAAAATTTTGCAGGATCAGATTCGGACATACTTTTTCAAAAGACCATTTATATAAAATTAACCTAGTAAATAGCCCCGAGCGTGAATGTGGAAATGTGAAATGGACACAGCTTCAATTGACCATTTACTATTTTCTTGCAGTTTATTTATTGAAGAAAGTAGACAAAAAATGTATAAAGAACTGATTAAATTGAAAATTGAAGTTTTGGACGTCATCCTTCATTTTATTATCAGTGAAAACATAAACTTATAATATCCTATTGTGTTTTAGCAATTATGACTTATTAATTAATAAAATGTGCATATAGGAATAAGAGTTTTTACACCTACATATTTAAATGAAAATGAAAAATTGTACATAGTATATATAATAATTTGTGTTGTGGGATTACCATGGTCTTTGTAAGCTGTTGCCGAAATAAAGAGATAAAAAAGATATAATCCTTGTTAACAGCTGCTAGCTGTTTGTTGTAGCTCAATGAACTTTGATCAAATCAATGGGAAGTTTGAAGGCCATTGGTACAGAGCCCTTAGGTCGGATTAAAAATTGTCTTTCATAAAAATTAGGAGTGTGCGAGTACTCGAAACTTCGAGTTTTCGGCCGAGTATTTTAATACTCGAACTCGACTCGAAGTTTCAAAAAATACTCCAAAGTTCGAGCAAGTATTTCCCGCCGATTCCCGGACGTTCGCAAAAAGCGATCGCATCACGTGAAATCGGCCGAAAATGACGATCGCATCACGTGAAATCGGCCGAAAATGACGATTGCTAACGATTGCGACCTGCCAAAAGACGATCGCATCACGTAAAATCACCCGAAAATGACTATCGGACCGCGTAATTTCGGCCGTAAATGTCGACGGAAAACATATTATCGGCAAAAGTGGCGACCGGGTCATTTAATAACGGCCGTAACCAACGATTTCATCATCTAATATTAATTATAGGAGATGTATTGACCAGGTGATATTGGCCAAATGACACCTGGACCGTGTTTTATCGGCAGGAAACGAGTGTCAAACCACGTTTTGTTCGTCAATACGTAATCCAGTATGATTTTATTGGCTAAAATTTGTACTGTTACTCATGTATTAGTTAGAAACCATGTTTAGATTATCAAATCTAGGGTGGTATTCAAATCCCATTACTCTATTTTAAACTACCAACTGATGGAAAATACTCGCTCGAAAATACTCGAAACTCGAAAATAATTGGCACTACTCGTCTCGACTCGACTCGATTAAAAAAAATCACTACTCGCACACCCCTAATAAAAACCTTGTCCTGACATCAATGAACACAACAATAAAAGGATTATTCAATTTGGTGCACTCATTCTCAAATTATGGCGTGACCAAGGGAAATAGGGATTCATTTTTATATATCAAGAAGATTATGGAATATGATTTTTAATTGAGTTTCAATATATAGGGTGATTATAAAAGAAGTAAACAACTTTGGAAGTTAAATACAGCTATGTTTTAATCGCAAGGTAGACGAAATTAACGTTTTCTGAAAGCACATATTTTGAATTGTTTCCCATATATTACAAGTGTTCAATATGTTCACCTTGGTTCACATGTCAGACATCAATCCTTAAGTATAGTTCTGACCACACTCTCTGAAGTGTGAGCTGATCAATACTCTCCAATGCAGTTATTATTCTGTTTCTTAGTTGTATGAGGTATAATGGTAGATTGGGTACAAAAACATTTTCTTTCTCATAATCACACAAAAAAACACAAGAAGTCAAATCAGGGCTACGCGGAGGCATTCGCAATATTGACTTCATTTATTAACCATCAATTTATGTTATTTAGCACAGGATTTTTGTATTATATAACCTTTGTGGTACATGGGCTCGAGTTACGTTGATGGCGACAAAATGTGATGTTGTTCGCGCGTAAACTTATGGGACGCTCGTTTGAAATTTAAAATATACTCCAGGAAGAGGGAAAAGTTTAATGGATAATGGAGGAATTATAAAAATAAAAAAAAAAACACAAGACTAAAGGTCTAATTTAGTCAGACAACATGTCACCATCCTTGCTTGAAATATAGAAAAGATTAGTGAACAATGACTCAAAGAGGATTAGAAACCTTGTTGACGGATGTCGTCAAATGCACGTTGACATACAAATTGCAAAAACGATCATCCGTCCTACAGTTCTACAATTACAGAGAATTTTCAACTTCTTTATGGTCACATTAAATTTGAAAATAACAAATTCAAAAGTATTCTCATGTAAGTAGTACACTGAGAGGATAAAAAACTTCAAAGATGCCAAAGCTCCGAATATTTTCCATTTTCTACACAACATTGTTAGTCGGTGATTAAAAAATAAAAAATATGCTTTAATGTTACGAATTAATCTGGACCGATCACAAACTGCGCAATCAGTTTTTTACTATATTCAGACCCCCCATAACCTTCCTCACCGTCATTAACCTTCTGTCATATTTCGGGATCGGTGAGCACTTTTTCGCCTCCGCCGAGATCAGGTTATCGTTTGTTACGATATCGAACAATTTCATCGACCGATTGTTTGATTGTTTTCTCGAATGAATTTATAATCGTTGCTCACTGCTTGATGAATTGTAACTTTCAGGATAATTGACAAGCCTCGGTGGCACCAGTGGATGTGGTGTTAGATCAAAGATCGGGTGGTCCCGTGTTAAAATCTTACTTTAGATGTAAACTTTTTGAGATCTGAAGTTGTATTTTAAATTTTACTTGAATTTGTTCGGTGTTAAATCTTACTTTTCTTGTTTACTTTTTCAGGTCTGAAATTCCTGTTTAATTTTACTTTAATTTACTTATACTAATTAATTTATCTGTAATTATGTTGAAGTACGAACAGCCACCATACAGCGCTCTGCGAAGTTAAGTTAGGTTAGGTTATTAAACACTATATTTTGTCGTGAACTGTAACCTAGTTGTTTGTTCACGCAAATCAATTTGTTTATCCAATTTAACATTGTATCCACAATTTTTGATTTAACTTACATCTGCTTGACTTTGAATCGAATCGCCATTTATGCTTTTCCACTACAAAACAACTATCGTAATCAAAAGTGCATTCGATAACACGAACAAGCAATCGGATAACAAAAGATAACCTCATCTCGACGGAGGCGAAAAAGTGCTCACCATCGGGACCTCCCCCCCCCCCGCCGATTTTACTGTTGAAAATAACAATGCAACATACTGCAACAAAAATTGTGCACCACAGCTCTAAATGATCCAACGTTTTAGATCCATATCACGTTGTTAAGAGGGTGATTCAGTCACAAAACTGTTCACGGTCCGGTCTGTCTCTTCCGCGCAGCGCTAGGAAAGGGTTTGCAGGTCCTCTATAAAACCTCTAATTAAATTTAACGTATAATATTAAAGAAAAATATATTATTTACTAATGTCCGTATTTACTTTTTTAATCTTTTTAATTGAGTTCTATTTACAAGCCCTTGTAAATGCACAAAAATTAGCCATAATTAACATATTAATCATAGCCGCAAACAGGGATCCTGCGGAGCTACGCATCGCTCCTTTTCCCTGTCTTAACAATGTATTTTCACGCAAAACTAAATATTCAAAAATTATGATTTTTTATGGGTGCACTATTTTTGAATCGAAGTTCTGCTCACTGAAATTTCTAGGTGCTTTTTTAATCTTTAAAATTAGACATAAATCAACGATTTCGAATAACCCGTTGAGGAGGGACGGGCTTTGAACGTTAACATTGGGCTTATCCCAAAGCAGAACAACGGGCGACAGTGCGACATTGTCACAGAAAGAAAATTATAGATGCAGAATGATTAATCATATACACAGTAATAGAAAGTTACGGTTTCAGAATGATCGAAACTACAAAATAAAAACTTAGAACTACAGAAAAATATTAGGTTTATCACCGTTGGAGGCTTCGCCCCAAAACCCCGTTTTGGAGTTCGCTTCACTCACTCCTCAGTAAGTTTAAATCAAACTATTGCAGTCCGTTAACTAAAAAATAAACTCATTTTAACCAAACATAACAGAAATTTCGGACCTCAAAAGTCAACATCAAAACTAGGATTCGATGCAATGTTTTTACATATCACACACACGCACACCACACTACTTTCAATCCCTGAATAAATCGAAACAATTTAATCTACGAATAGACTCATTGAGGTTTGAGCGAACAATAAAGTTGTTTAATGCTGACGAAACCAGCTGGGCGAAGTTTATGGCCCAGAGAGTTGCCATCAGTTAATGTGTTATTCTGAATCAAAAATTGCAACTTCGTTATATCACACTTAGATCGTCCTCATTGCCTTCCACGCTTCCGCCTACATTTTTTGGAACGACTTAATAGTAAAAATAATTTACACGAAAAATTGTGTAATTCATACCGCGTTTTTAAGGGTTATGAGATTTGAAGCGATTTCTAAAATGTACCCTGCCCAGAATGTTACTAAAAAGTATCAACACTTCTGAAAACGAGATCTATTAATGTTCGCAGATTGTTTAAATGATTTAAATAACTGTAGATAAGTAAAGCTGTTTACTTTATACAACAAATAGTGTACGTTTATTATTTATTTTGTGGTTAGTAGATAACGTGTCATAGTTTATGAACTAATTGCTAGTTTAAAATCAATAGAGGGACCTTGGCGATTGTTATGAACGGCCTTGATTCGGAGCTGTCTCAACCTCGCTGCTTCCTACCGATAACACTGGCGACTGTGAACGGCCTATCATCACTGCTTCCTTGGACTATTTATTGCATATTTTATTAATAACAAGAGACCGCCCAATGGTCAAAATTCGAACAAATTGTTTTTAAATATAAAATCGAGGATTATATGGTCAAGTTTAATGTCTAGTGGCGCTTATCTCTCTGTCCCTCTCTCTCTCACTCTCCCTCCCCCTACTCCATCATCACCTCCAGGTAATTTAACGTGGAGGTAAAACGTATAGCTGAAGGGTGTTACCATTCCAGTAATCAGTAGCCTTTTAGCGAATTTCCCTTATAGGGAAGAAGCTATTACCGTAGTCGGCATGGTAAGACCTAGGCCCGGGACCATGATAACTTTTCGTTTTGAGGTCCCCAGACCCCAAAAACACCATTCGTTCGAAACTGTATATATATATATATATATATTTATATATATATATATATATATATATATATATATATATATATATATATATGTCCGTGGGTGCGATAACTCTCGTAAAAATAATCCGATTTTGACGAAATTTGGTATAAGCATGTAAAGCAGCATTTATGACTTTAAGTTCGAAAACCAGACAGATCGGACTATCCGAAGGGGTATTTTGGGGGGGTTTTGTACCCCAAAAATGGGTTTTTTGAGTTTTCTATATATAATGTTTGAAAAAGTCAAATTTTAGTTTCCTTCATTGGAATCAGCTTAAAAAGACGCACAATTTGGTGTTTTGACCATTGCTCTACGTCAAATGGTTACAGAGATATTGAAAGTGCTAAACACAGTACGTTGTCCAATGCTATTCCTATGGAGAATAAGAAAAAAATTATAGCTCGCTTATTTATGAACGTATTCTAACAAAACTTGGTATATGGTTTCATCTGGTTGTGGTCTATTGTTATTTTCACAAAAAACCCGATTTTTACCAAAAATTCCCGTAGCAGCAAACCTGCGTCCTCAGCCCCCATGTTATTCTTATGGAGAATAAGTAAAATGTAATGTATCTCTTAATTATGAACATAAATTAATAAAACTTGGAATGTTGGTTCACCCAGTTGAGTTCTATTGATATTTGCATAAAAACACATTTTTTGTGTTCCTTATTGCAGCAAACCTGCGTACTCATCTCCCATGTTATTCTTATGGAGAATAATCAAAATGGCATATATCGCTTATTTATGAACTTATATTGATGAAAGTACTTGTGGGGGTATGTGGCTTCAACTAGTTGAGTAATATTTATATTTACAAGAAACCCTATATTTGTTGTTTTTTATATATATAGATTATGTCTGAAACATTTGTTCATGCTGTTTTGCTGGCATTTCTTATATCAACAGGTGTCAAATATACAATTCAACCAATTACTGTTCTTCCATAAGATTAATATTGAAACTTTGACAGCCTGTGGGGCGTAGCCCTGTGGGCCGATGTAAACTGTAACGGGTTTCTGCTCATCTACAGGACAATAGCTTTCTAACGGTATGAGTGGATTTCTCCTACGATGCACACAATCTGATGAAAAAGGGGAACAGTTTTGTGTTTGCCTATTATTATAAAGATACTATAGATAAACATAGAATCTCAAAAAATTATTCAAGTTACCAAACTTGTATAGTCCTACAGCAAGAATACTTAGTATGGGTCTATAAACAATACAGCAATAATCTTATTTTAACTAACTTGATATGATAACAATATTAGCATGAGAAATTTTCAGTTTGCCTCTACCCAAGTAAGAATGTTACTCATAACTGATATTATAAGGCGAAGAACATTATGCTACATTACAAGGAAACGCTATTTTCCTAAACTGTCAACCTCTTTTAAAACATTAAATCCCAAATCCGGATTTTACTAAAACACTTCCCACCACGTTTTAGAATTATGACGAATATCTCATATTTCCCTCAAATTTCAGTTCTTTTGTGTGTATTAGGTCTCAAAGAGATAAGAAACCTTGTCTAAACATGGTACCAAACTAGATGACTAGTTTAAGGTTAACACTTTTTTCTCCAATTTATTCCAGCCTCATTAAAGATCTTATTATAAATACTTTAAAGTTCATAAGCTCCAAAGTCATAGGGTGATCAGCAGGCCATAGGTTACAGGATATAGGGGACTGTCAATGTCAACCCCACCACCGGCACTGCTCCTCAACATCGCACACCACGCCGCTGCCGCTGCCACTGCCGATGACGATGACGGGGGCGTTCACCCTGTTTAGTCTGAGACTGTGGGAGCTGTGGACATTAACATCGCTCTATTTACAATCACATTTCAACAGCAGCTGAGAGCTGACCGAGCATGTGTGTGAGCCTTCGTCACGGACCTACAAAGCTAATTGCTAACATTCCGGTCACAGACCTTCGAAATGACCAACCTAGACCAAAGACCTCTAGAGTGCCTGTTGTGTTGTGGTATCCACGGTAGTGTCGTGCTGCGCGAATCGTTCCGGTGCTAATTCCACGGTTTGTTCTGCTCTGTAACTACGAGTATTTTGGGATCAGAAGTTGATTTTATTAAGTTTATTCTGTTATACTAGGGACAGTTCTGACGATAATAATAAAACAGTTCAAAGATACACGATTAAAATAAATATTTAATAACAAATGGTATAACAAAACATAAGGTTTCATTTGCATCCAAAGTCAGAATGAAGAAAAATGGCAATCTGGATTTGGAACTTATTTATGGCTACTATACTCGTCCATCATATATGATATAGACACTACGTATAAAGCTTAAAGGACAAAATTGCATTATAATAGAGGAAAACTTACTTTCATATACTTTCTTTATTTCATTGATCCAGGTGATAAAAGGGACCAATTAATCTGATGTTACTTGGTCAAATTCCTAAACTGAGCAGCGTAAAAAAGGTTAGAACTCCATGATTATAAATGTTGGAACATTTCAGCCACCTCGTACACTTTTCAATTAGATAGTTAAACAGTTTACTTTTAAATAGGCTAATTGAATCACAGTTAACTACTTCGAAGGGTAATTATTGCAGGATTTTATTGCCGATGTAACCAGGACGCTCTTCAAACATTTTTAAATTATCGAACTCATAAAACAGATTAATCTAATGTTGTGAGTGTGAGATCAGACGGCTGGTCGTCCTTTACACCTTAGCATAGAAAACTGTTTCAAAAATTAACAGACTGGGGACTGTCAAGATTTGTATAGTACCTAAAGGCCTCTTTGAAGTGTGAACCAGCCGCGAGGCCCGCAACGAGTACAGTAGATAACAGCCCTCTTTTGCAAAGCAAAAATACGTTTTACTGATGCTTTATTTGCCATTCCCCAAAGTATTATCTAGTGGCACGATCGTGTCACGTCGCCAAGTCCACCACACGACCCGTGCTATACTAACACGAAGCAGAATGAGACGATTTTTCACTTCTCATCTAGTGGCACGATCGTGTCACGTCGCCAAGTCCACCACACGACCCGTGCTATACTAACACGAAGCAGAATGAGACGATTTTTCACTTCTCAAATTAGCGTATTACAGCCTTAAGTGAATCTGGCAGTGCATTTATATGCTAAACCCCTTCACTAAACACGAAAAATCACAACAGTTGGTTTAAGAAAAGTCTGAGAAGCGAGAAATTAACGTATAAAAGTAGCCTAAATCTTGTAGTTTTGGCACTTTTCACAAATTGTCCACTTCATTTTGTTCATTAAGCCTAAGAACTTTATTTCTCATCAAACTTGAACGAAATTTCGCACAGACTTCTGTTTTTACTCACATATTTCACTTTTGATACTAAATTGTAAGTTTGCAAACGCAATATTTTAAAACAAATTATATTAAATTCCACTTTCAAAATTGTAACTGAATTTTATGTCTGCTTTGTTTACATTTACTACGTATACAAAAATCCAAGTATCGCATGTGTTCCAAAACAAATCTGATCAGCTGGCTTGTAAATTCAAATTAAATCATTGAGTGAATCCAAACAAAAGGGTATAGAGGTAATGAAAATATTTTAATTCGTTTAAGCTATACATACTATAATACATCGAACATAACATAATATGCAATCAACATAATATCAAATCTAAAAACAAAGTCGGGTTAGTATGTTATTTAGTTATATAAGTTAGTTACACCAAACAGCTGTTATATAGATTATACCTAAACATACTTAAAAGGCATAACCATATGTTTATTATGGTAATACAAAATCTACTTGAATGGCATCTCAAGTTCTTTTGTCGATGCCGAAGTTAGTTCTGTGTGTATATATATATATATATATAAATAGGCGAGTGAGTGTAGCGAACGAGCTCAACCTGGAGGCGAGTGAGCCAAGCGAATAAGTTCATCTTCAAAATGAACGAGCATATTCCCACTAAATAAAATGACTCAATAAGCACATTTGCAATAATTTGAAAGTCCATTCTAGAGGTTAGCTTTAAAACTGTGTTCTTGCTTCTTTACTGTGTTTTGTCAGTATTAACAGCTGTTATATGTTCAATTTAAATTTATTATAATTTTGCCATAATTTTAACATTGTAACTTTGAGAGCTTAGGAGGCTAAGACCTGAAGGAGGACGTTTTCAAAAACCACAAAAGTCACATCTAGTCGTTAAGGGGTTTCAAATAACATACAAACGATAATATAATACATAATAGTTTCGCCTAAATAGTCTTGTCACCAAAATTGGCATAATTTTTAATAAATAAGTCAGGGTCTTGTTATTAATGGTTCGGTGGGTGCTGTAAAAGACTTTACTAAAGATGCTCACGATGCAATCAAAAACATTTTTAAAACTTTTAAAGACAGAGGTATTGAAATTCAAAGATCGTCCACAAAATTTGAAGTAATTCCTGGAGCATTCGTTTTCCGAAAGCAGTTTCCTATTGCAGTAGCATAATATGCAATTACAATTCACAAAAGTCAGGGATTAACGCTTAACAGTTGTATTGTTGATGCTGGTTATGCAGTATTTTCATGTGACCAAACATACGTAGTCTTTATCTCGCGTGACTTCACTCTCTGGTCTATTAATTCTAAACTTGACCCTCAAAATGTTAAGGCACAAGCATCAGCTATATCTGAAAATAATAGGTTAAGGAGTGAGTACCGACCAGAATTAAAACAATTAAAAATTGGAATAAAATCTCAAGAAAAAATCCCTGGTCAAATCTGGCAAATTCATAATACTAAATTAGGAGCCATTCAAGACATTACTAACAATATAGACGAACTGGGAAATCTCGGTTTCAAAAAGGTTTATGGCGTGTCATGCTATGCAAATATAGTTTTATAATGTATTTTCAACTGCCCACCAATCGTGACGTTAACAAACAATTACGACACCAATGCTCCACTAAAAAAATGGTAATATCCTACCGAATGATAATTACCAGATTTTAAATTCTATAGATATTATAAATCAACTGGGACTACCATGTAATACAATTGAACAACAAGACTGTGCGGAATTTTTAAATTGCCTTATTTCGAATCATCAACCCCTGGAATTTCAATTCAGGCACTCAATAAAATTAACCACAAATGTTCAAACTGCAACCACAGAACAACCAGCTACGACAGTAAATTTATATTCCATATTTTCATCCTAATCATCTTAAAAGAAAAGCCAATTTCGATTAACTACTCAATTCAAGTCAATTTATAGCCTGGTTCCCTCTTGCTGACTCTATATGCACAAATTGTGAAAATGATCACTATCCTACACTCTAATATGAGTAAGGTTTGCGTGCGTGCGTCCGTGTTTGCTTGCGACACTGATCTCAATAATGGCAGCAACGATTTCCTTCAAATGTTGGAAATAACTAATTTCTGGGATAAAAATAAGTTCTAGACAGGTCTTATGTCCAGGAAAAATCAAATAATGTAAAAATATACCCGTTGCAGCAAGCATACTCAGCGAATTTAAAATGGTACTTCACTAAGTCATGAACCCACTTACCAACTTTCATCAAAGCGTATTCATAAATAAGCGAGATATGACATTGTATTTATTCTCCATAAGAAAAAAAATAGGGCTGAGTATGCAGGTTTGCTGCATCAAGGACCAAGAAAATCTGTTTTTTATGCAAATACCAATGGATCACCACTAGGTGAAGCAACATACCAAGTTTTACCAATTTATATTCATAAACAAGCAAGATATCACATGTTTCTTATTCTTCATAAGAATAACATAGCTGCTGAGTACGCAAGTTTGCTAAAATTTTGCTTATCCGCCATAAGATTAACATTGGACACAATATTTCGGTAACCAATTGACGTAGAGAAATAATCAAATTGTATGTTTTTTAAGCTGGATTCAATAGTAAAAATTAAAATTTGATTAAAATGAAAATTAAATGTGAAAACCCCAAACCCTCCCCCTTCGGATGGTGCGATTCGTTTAAAATCAAAACAAAAGAATTGTAACAGCTGTTTATAATCAATCAATGAACTGTCAAAGTAATACTCACGTTGTTTATGATTATTAACACGTATTTTCCTGAGAGCAGTGATTAAAAATTTTGAGTGAAGATTACATATATAGATTATTAAAATAAAACAAAGGGACATTGAGCTATAAATAACAACTGGAGGGATCTAAAAATTTAGAAAAGAGGCAAATGAGTTTAAAAGAATTCAATTATCAGTAGGGGATAGTGGTGAACATTATTCCAAGTCATCTAAACAATCTGACTGGCCTTCCCCGAGCAAAGCTCGGCTTCCAGGTACTAATCAAAAACATCCATCTCAGTTACAAGTAACTTCATAATTTTTTAACTACAAATTTGGCAAACACATGATAACAAAATTTCAAGTCTAATAATACCCAGTCTACAAATTGCAAAAATCAAAATTAATGGAGAAAAAAAAATGCGGTACAAATTAAAAAATGCAGTGTTCCATTTAGGAAACAGTTCAGGGCATTACATAGCTTACATTCAAAACAAAAATAAGTGGATAGATGCAGGTGATGAAAAAGTTAACGAGAAGAAATAATGTTTAAAAAACTGCCAGAAAATTCTAAAAACTATCTAGGTAAAATTAAGGTAAATTAATCTTAATTAATGTTCAATATATTATAATATTTTATCCTTGATATATATTTTGTTTTATTTCAACTTGAAATCTCATTTATACAAATTTTTAATAAACAATTATATAAAAAACAAATGATATCATACCCCAAAACACAAAGTGTTGACGGGTTGCCAAGTCCTAAAATTATATGATATCAAAATGTATTCCAAGTCAAAGATAGCACCTTTGATCTGAGATTGTTTATCACCACAAATTACTTAAATATGTTAAAATAACAATGCTCGAAAGATTGTTGGTTATTTTCTATCTGTTCTTGGCCAGCAGCTTCACTGATGCAAAATCTTTATTTTGAAATTTAAAAATCTAAATAAAGTATAGTTAAATATTATAATTGAATATTATAAAAATTTATTATCTGCTGGCCAAGAACAGATAGAAAATAATTAACAATCTTTCGAGCATTGTTATTTTAACATATTTAAGTAATTTGTGATGATAAACAATCTCAGATCAAAGGTGCTATCTTTGACTTGGAATACATTTTGATATCATTAAATTTTAGGACTTGGCAACCCGTCAACACTTTGTGTTTTGGGGTATGATTAATTATGTACCTTAGGTTGGATTATATTTAACAATTTATTGACAAATTTCGAGAGATTTTTAGTTACAAACTTTTAAAGGTTTTTCAAAGCAAAGGTTGTGAGGAATTTGTTTATTGGAATTTTCGATCTGAGGAGCCCAGCTCAAATGTTTATCAAGCTAACACCCAAACGTTTCACGGTATCTGAGTGGTTCAGGTCATCCTCAACTAAAATTAGATTAGGGTGAAAAACTACCCCACTGATTTTTGTTTTATTGTTCGTGAAATTTGTTTTTGAAAAATTTACATTTAAATTATTTTCTATCAAGAATTGAGCATCACTGTTAATCTGATGATTGCCGAAATTTCTGCCTCCTGCCCTTCTATATGACTTTCAAGGATGGTAGTATCGTCGGCAAAGATTAAAAGCTTATTGGCCATTGTCTGGAATAACACCACCCAAGTCATTCACAGCGACTAGGAAGAGTATAAGAATGGATCATTGAAGTATACCATGATGAACATTTTCATACGATTGAAAAAATCAGTTTCTTTAACAAATTATAGTCATTTTTTAACTTTTGTTCAAGTACGAATCTAACCAATCAAAGGTTTTGCTTGAAATACCGATTTTTCTCATTTTTTTAGAAGAACGGGAATGTTGATACATAACAAACGCTTTTGGCAGCTCCTTACATCATGAAATTACACATTAATTAAACATTCGCCACTGTCAAGCCGAATTTTATGTGAGACGAAATAAACCAATGCAAGTTTTATTTATTTTCCTTTTCGGAATCAAAATTATTCAAGAAAAAGAAATTTTAGTTTCCGTATTTACTCCATAATTTGGTCGTACACAACCTTTTTCCAAGAAATTTGAAGAGGAAATTGGTCATGATATTTTTATTTTTATTTTTGAAAAGACTTTTGATTTTCGAGGGTTTGAAAACTCCTGGAAATTCCCTGCATCTCAAAAACAGATTTACCAAATGAATGAGAACTTCAAAATCACGGGGGTGAACAACCAGTTGTAAATAAAAATACACAATTGATCATTTTCGCACGTTAAAAACTATATTATTGTAAATTTTCAGCATGGTTTTTCCGCATAGATTGATCAGTTCCAATTTAATACATTTTTCACAGCTTTGTAATCTTCTTATAGATAATAATGTTCAATTTGACATAGTTTACACCTATTTTGAAAAAAAAACATTTGATAATGTTTCTCACTTAATGCTGTTGTCTAAATTACATTTTTTATGTTTAACTAAGAATGTATTAAAAATTTTTCTCTTCAAATTTAAAAAAGAAAACAGTTTTTTTTAGTTATGAAGGGTTTCTTCCACAGATTTCATACCGAGTCTAGGGTCCATCAAGATCACAATTGGAGACCCTTAATGTTCAACATATTCATTAAGGACATCACAACTTGTATAAAAATAGTAAAATAATGTTCTATATCAATGATTTAAAACTACTTATAGCAATTAAACCAAATAGAAGACAAATCGGATTGCTATAAGTTATAACAAACCATAAATTCTTCGGTTGTCTGGAGTCACGGCGGTTTGAAATTTAATGTAAAAAAGTGCCGTCATTACATACACTCAAACAAATATGAAAGCACTATTAGATTTGACTATCAAATAGGAAATACAAGTTTGGTCAGAAATAAAAAACTTTAAAGATTCGGGTATTTTTTTATTCGAAACTGATGTTTGGGCATCATATTACTCTACGTGCATGTCAGCTTATTCTATATTGGGTTTTATTATACGTCAAAGTAGTTTTGTACGAAATAAAATGGTTTGCATAACTTATTTACTCTGTTGTTTATTGAATATGTTTGACTATTTTTCAGTATGGTTTGTTGTATGTTAAATATATCTACGCTTATTCATTTTAAATTACTGGTTACAGCTGTTATAAAATATAGTACATAGTATTATATTAAAAATTATGGCAGGGTAAAACTTTATTAACAACATGGACTAATGGATTCAATGAAAATCTATACCTATAAAAGGCAAAAGCCCTCACTCACTGACTCACTTATTACGAATACTCCTACTTCCCATTTATCTGGAGAGTTGAAATTGTGTATATTAATTCTTTAGGCATAAAATAGGAAAACGAGTTCGCACGCAGCACGCTGACGTGAGGGAAGTGAATTTCCACATAAAAACTTTTAAAACTTAAAATTAGTGTAAAAACATACTAGTATTCCAATTTTTATTGAAATCTGAAAACATTGATTTTTTGGCTGTTCTGATGCTCCTGGTTTCATTTACCTGCAAAGCTGGGAATACAATTTTGCGCATTATAATGTTAGGAGAAGGTCCAGTCAGGCTTGAAAGTAGGCGTGAGGTTGCTGGGGATGATAAAAGTACTCTAACAAAGGAGTATCGGGCTTTTCTAGTGTAAAACCCCCATAAGACAACGTACTGTGTTTAGCCGAAACACATTTTCTTTAATAACTCGGTAAATATTTATGCTAGAATGACGAAAGAGGGCTTAAAACTTTCGTCTCACTAATTCTCATCTTTTTACATGCATTTATTTTACATTTGGGGCTTCTTAGACCCTTTTTGGGCCTAAAAACTCGAAATTTGAAAGATTAATCCCCAAAAAATGGGTTTGAGTTTTACGATTCTTTTGCCCAACGAACTTGTCCAACTGATTTCAGAAAGGAACGTCCCTACCAAATTTGAAGCTAATCGGACAAAAAATGCGACCGCTAGAGTGCAAACACATATATATATATATATATATATATATATATATATACATATATATATATATACACATATATATATACAATTTTGAACGACCCCCCAAAACGTGTTCAGGGGGTCACGTTAGGAACTTCTATGGTGGTCCCGGGCTTAAGTTTCACCGTGCGGGTCATGCTAATAGTTCACTTTCCATAGGAAATTCACTAATAAAATGGTTTTCATCCTGATCTGACCTTAGGGCTCCACCGGAGACCCCAACAAAGTTCCATTGTATTCCTTATGGACATTCATTTTTGAATGAGCTGATGAAAATACAAACAGCTGACATGTATATATTGCAGCCGATCTTGATTCGTAATAGTTGCACGGGCTAACCATAGAATGCAGCACACACAACTGTCATAGTTCTAATAAATCATTTGCGGGGCGAAGCCTGCGCGTAACAGCTAGTTATATTTGTTCATATGTTCTTGCTTGTGCGTATTTATTGTTTGTATTTATAATGATTTTATTAATGCTACTGTATATTGCAACTGACTTTGGCTGTATTATAGCATTGTTAAAACTGTATAAATAAATAATCTGTTTATTATAAAGCTATTCCATATTTTGCGTATTGCTTTCAAACAAGATCCGTGAACTTGGGCTACATATAATACTTATAATATCGAATATGATACATTTCAAGAAGCTTCAGTATCAGTAAGCTGAAGATTATTAATCGAGTGTTTTTTTCGTTTGAGGTCTAGAATAGTGGGTTTGGAACCTTGAAGATGCATGACTGAGCGTATAAATATATCTTTCTCTTTCTCTAATTTAAAAGATAAATGAGCGAATAAAATTTACCACCCAATTACCATGGGAGACCCGTCAGAATAAAACATTAAATGGGGAAGTAAATGTCTCCGCCATTAATGTCCATCATATGTGGGAAGATGGTAAGTATTGGTTTAAATTTCATCTTTTACCTCAAATTATAGAGGGATGCGGAGATTCGTGAGTGAAATCAGTTCGCATTGGTGATATTTTACAAATTTGGTCGTCCTAACCTTTCGATATTGGAATCCCCTTTTTGGCGCCTAGAGTACCAGTAAATCCAGGTAGATTTCTAAACCCATAAGAGCAATGTTATCTTTCAATATCCATCCAGCCTAAACCGGTGGTCGGATACTGCTGATTTATGGCTTGTTTTAAAAAGGAAAAAATAACGAAAGGATTTCAGTGAGCAAAGTTTCGAATTTATGTTTTATTTATTGATATTCCACCTCAAAATACTACCAATATTGTAATTTCATAATCTAATTTTAAAACATAAATCGAAAATGTTTTTACTGAATTCACTAGATAATCACCAGTACAACATTCCTACCACAATTTAAAACTCTATATTCACAAATAACTTCTGGCCGGAATTTGAAAGTTAACCTTATGGGAGAAGCAGGTAAAAACGCCAAAAGTCTCGTGGTGCTAATGGTGCCTCCCTTAAAATTGTCATTCCAGTACAATGGCAAATGCAATACCATTTATTTCTTTACGGTGGAAAATAAGCGTGTTTTAGGGCCTTATTAAATAAGGGATGCAAGAAAACATCTGCATCCGGATTGCTTAGCTGTATCTGAAGGATCATGACTTTAGTCCAAGAAGTACTTGAGTTCCCCATAATTTAGGTCAAAACTACATTTGAAAAACAAAATTATAATTAATTATTATTAATCACATTTTACGTGGGGGCTCCAGTCACAGAAGAATATTGCATTGCTACCTTCCCATAAAAGTTGTTCAAATACCAAACCATCTTTCATTTTAAACTGAAGGTCAACATTTATTGTTCTTAGGTTTAATTTATAAAATAAAATAGTGCAGATAAATAAATAAATAAATAAATAAAATAAATAAGGTCTTTAATAAGCGATTTTCAAACAATAATGTTTGTTTTACAAAATAACTAACATGTTTATAATAATAGAATTGTCTACAGTTCTGCAACAATGAGGTTGTCTCGAACTTTTCTTCTTAAAGTTTTAATAATGACAAATTTTCTTTTCTTCGGAAGAACATTGTACTGCTTTGGCCCAAAGTATCCAAATCCCCTTCTTCCTACTTCTAGCTTGATGAGACCAGTGAGCAAAAATAAAGTAAACTAAACAAAGTAAATTAGTAAAAATAAATTAAATATTTTGATGATCATTTAGGGTAGCTATTTGCCTGTTGATTTGTATCGCCTTCTAACGGAATGCCTACTTTCTTTTTCTGAGCTGTATCAGTCACTCACTTAGCGCAAGGAAGTTTTTATCTTTATACTCCTCAAACTGAAAAACGTAGTTACCGGTGGCGATAAAAGCCCTGTTAATTGCGGTAACGAGGGTCAGGTTTCCCGGGTACAAGACGAGGGTGGACGCGGCGGTCACCCGTGGTTCCTGCGGGGTCGCTGAACCGCGTTTGGGCTATATCAGGACACTTCCCCGCACCACTGCCTGTTTTAGCACAGTTATTGTTCACCTCTTCAAAGTGCTAAGGAAATGCCAAATTAAACTCAACAGTTGCTTGGAGACTGATTTTATTTCAGTGTTTTTACATGGCGAAAAATATTTTAAACAAAGAGTTAATTCAAATTTACGAGAAGATAGTAAATTATCTTTTTAAAATTAAATCCTCCGAAAATGGAATCCAATAAAGCCGAATCGTACAAATTTTCTACCGAACATGGAATGTGTGCGATACCTCCAAACATTCTTGACTTTCCGAGTTTGGCACAAACGGGATAATTTGTCGGATGTGTCGAACTAACTTCATTTTTGGGCAAGTAAAAGAACAATGCTTTTCGTCGAATTGGGCAGATTCAAAATGCAATCCGTCCGAATTATATATATCTTCAAAATGACGTATTCGTTCGAAAGAGACGGAGTAAAAGAAAGGGATTAGCTCTCGGTCTTTATGTTATGTTATTTTAAGTTAGGTTGGTTTAGCTTAGATACTTCGTCACATTTTATCACAAAGTTTAATTTCGCCGAGTCTAATAACATTTAATTTCGAGTATAACGACAAAAAATTACATCTTTGTAGTTGGCCTAGTATAACAAGAATTTATTTTAATCGAATGTACCAGATAATAACTTCAAACGAGTACAGGAAATCTAAAACCTTTCTGGGCTATACGGATAGTTCTTCATCCGAAGCTCTGACAAGGATTTTCAATGATGTTAACATTCGGTCTTATAAAACACTGTCTATTTATTTGAAGTTGTTAAACAAATTCACGTTTCAGAGCAGTTGGGTCATAGTTTCGTATCATGGCATTGCAACCTCCAAAAGTAGCAAAGCTGTATTTTCAGCAAATGTTTGTGAGGTTTAACCCAGAAACTCTTGAAATGTCTTTTTGAGTATCAGTACTTTTTTACCATACTATGTTTCCAGCTTTTCCAACAGGCAACTGCCAGGAAACAATTTTTTTTAACATATATCAATTCAGTAAGTATTTTTTATCACCTAGTTTTATTGAAAATATCATTAAGTCACAACCAGTTAATGTCACTAGCCAAGTTTAAAAGAAAATTAACAAGATATAAACAAAAATGTTATTTACTCTCCATAAGAATGGCATTGATCATCGAGCGTTTTTTTTTTACTCGGTTATTTTGTGAAAATATTGATAGCATAACCAGAAAAAGCAACTTAAAGTTGTATAAATTAAATTTATAGCTAAGTAATAGCTTATATATATATATATATATATAATTTTTAGTATTTTCTCTATGGTAAATAAATTGGACTAAAGTGTTACCAATCTATACAATCCATCAACCACTTGAAATGTAAAATACTAAACTAAAGTATTTGCTTTTTAACTAGCAAGTCATATGAGGTCATTGGTTTGTACAAATTTGCATTATATACTGCACACATCAAAGATAATTAAGGAATGTAATCGAGAATAATTAGAAAATCTATCTTCACAAGAATAGCACAACAACAAAACACAAATATTTTTAAAAGGATTTTTCTCTACGTTAAAACTTTACGAAGGGTAATAATTTAAAATAACAAAAGTGGATTGAACTAACATACCTGAATACTCAATGGTAAAAATACAAAACCTTGATTTCAAATAAACTAAATTCCCTTAAAAAGGCGCCTTTTCACCATCTATCATCCTGGTTCGCAAAAACAAAATATATATTCACAGACACGACTTTTTGAAAGGACACTTCAAAATGAGAAAAAATAAAACTTGAACCGTTTCTTTTTCAAGTGATGCTATATCGTAAATTGTAAAACATTAAAAAATTGCTGTTGCTAAATAAATAAATTGTATTTATTTTATTCACTTTTAAATCGTTGACAGAGGTCACTTACACAAATTATCAAACGATTTTTAGCTTTATGGAGTTTTATGAATATTGATATAGGCTATATTAATATTATTAAAATATTTTTTGCGGTTAAACCTCTAAATCATTCAATTTTCCAATATGTTTTGTATCAATACAAAACTAGTTCGACACGCAGCACGCTGACGTGAGGGAGGTGAATTTCCTCATTAAAACCTTTAAAATCTAATAAAGGGTTTAAAACGACACTGGTAAATGTTTTTTGGGAGTAAACTCTATAATGCCTTTTGGGATAAAAAAACATTTACATCCTCGACTCCACCGATGAGGTCTCAAAGTTCCAATGTTAATCTTATGAAGTTATTTTATTTAATTAGTCAGCTCTATAAAATGATTAAAATAACTAAAATATCTATGTATAGAAAGTCTAAGTGACAAATAAGGAGTCCGGTGGCTGCAGTATGTGGAGCATATCGCACTCGCCGAACAAGAATCCACTTTCCCACAAACGGTCACGCCAGCGTCATCACCATCTCTCCAGTGGTAGCCAAGTCTCTATACAAACTTGAAAAAACCATGATGAATAAGCCACAAGATTATGAAACTGCGATATAGAGAAAAAAGGAACATACAAATGTATAACACAGCTATCAGAGTTGGGCAGAACTCTGAAATAGTTCCAAAACTTTATTCAACATTTCAAAAATAAACTTTGCAGCCATGTATTGAATCACCATAACTAATACTTTGACGTATTTTTAATGAATGATGGCTTCATGAGGGGTAGCGGACCACGTAGGTAATCTTCAATTTTTAAATGTAAGCTTAGGTCGACTTAAAGGTAAAACACTTTATTAGTAGAACACACTGCCACAAATCCGACTTCAAACTGGCAACTGAGTAGACAATTTCAGCAGTTAGAACTCTAATAAAGTTCATTAACAATATTTTTTTTTAAATGCGATTATTTCCAAACCAAAGTCTAGCGTGTGGCATTATAAGCGTATAATTCAATATAAGCTGTATATAAAAATAGGTAAAATGACCTACTCTTCTCAAGTTTAACTGTATTGGGAATAATCGAGTTTTAACATTTCGCTAATTGTGCCTTTATCAAGATTTTATCGTCTGCCATTTTGACTCTCCCGTCAGTTTTGTTTTTTCTTTTTTTCTAAGAAAGGCATGTAATTTTATTTGTAACTCGACCAAGGCTGACATTGAACTTATGAAGATTTGCTTCATGGGTATCTCCCCATGGCACCAAAAACAAATAAAATACGCCCAAATAGTTAGTGCATGGCTGCAACGTTTCATAATGTTGTGCTAAATATTTTTTGAAATATGACAAATATTCCACAGACGTTTGCGTATATATTTTGGTTTTACTTCAGAAGTCTTGGTCTACATATGCTTAAGCTTAAATGAACATATCTTAATGACTGCATAATCATAGGGACAAGAAATTGTTCCTATACCTAATTTGTTTTAGTAAAATAAACGCGAGTTACATAAGGTAAACCTTTGCCGATACGCCAGGGCCCGACGGATACACCTCGAAGCGTGCTGAGGCTAATTTTAAGGAGGCAGCTGCAGAAATAAACCACGTCGAGAGAGGCGAGGACTGCGGGCAAGGAACAAAGGAATACGGGCAAAATTTAATGGTAGGCAGTGCCCTTGAGAGGTCGTTGGGCCGCGAGCCGCCAAATGTTGCCCCCTCACCACCACGAGGCTGCGGAGTCGTCGATTCTCGGGTAAGGTCAGGGCACCCTAAAGCGCCGGCTGCAGCAATTACAATGGCAGCACAGTGCTCGGGCCTGACCACTGACCATTAAATCAGCTCGTATCCGACTCACACACTCGTGTTCGGTAACAATTACTGGCGTAAAGTAAGTCGTTATGCCCAGATTTGATGTCGGCTACCCTTGAGAAATTAATTTAATAACAGGTGCTATCTAGCGGGAAAGTCGTTTCGACGGTTATTTATTCTCGGTTGAGATTTTATTGTTTTCTTATGTTAATCAGTCGGTGGGTTTTGCGAGTGAAATAGCAAATAAAACATCCTCTTGCAAATTTACGACGTGAGATAAATCCATTAGGGTTGTTGAACCCGACAATCTTTTCGTTGCTATTATGAATCAGAGAGAAATATTAAATTATTATTTTTATTCTAAATCAAAATAATATGTAAATTATTGTTCCTATTTATTTTATGAACAGGTTAGAGGTTATGGCCCCTTCATGCCACCAGTAGTAAATGTTTAATTTAACACAAAATTAAACATCGGCCTATGTTTTTAGTTAAGGGGAAATAAATCATCACGTTTTGGAATCGCTTTTGATGAAAAAAGAAAATTAATACAGTATAAAACAAAATAGACAATTTCTATTGTGATTATGTTGCTGTGGAGAAAAGATTTGTTTATGAAATCTCATAGGAGGCATGGAATAAATTTTCAACCTGATAAAAAACTGAATTTTAAAATATAAAAATCACCACCTAAGACAACACCACATACAAGTTGAATTTATTGTAGGTTTGTGTCTCTGATTCTGCTTGGCTTTAACGTTTTAACAAAATCGGATTAGCCGTTACAACAAAAATCTCATGAATAAATGGGTCTAAAATTCGTCCCAACCCAACCCCATCAGTCCGCGAGCACTCGCGTTCAGGCTGAGCCCTTGGGCCACTACACCCTTTCGAGGGCCTATCTGACCCGATTCCTCCGTTCGCCCACCAGGGGCTGGGGCTCACAATGAGTCCCAACCCAACTCCATCAGTCCGCGAACGCTCCGTTCAGGCTTAGCCTGTGGACCACCAAACCCATTCGAGGGCCAATCTGACCCGATTCCCCCGGTCACCCTCCAGGGGTGGCGGCTGGGGCACACAATGAGTCCATTCGGCGCTCAATGCGCTCTCCCACAGCGGCGCTTATGCATGCATGCAGCCCGCGCGCATTTAAGTTCATTATTAAAATTACGAAGCGCATCGACGATCGCGTGCACTCTCGACAAAACGGCGAAAACCCGTGGAAAGCTCACGGGAGCCTGAAGTGTTTTATCGCCGTCCTGGGACTCAACTTGTCAAACGTCATGTTGCAGCGGTTCCAACGGGACAAGGTGGTGCCGTGTTGCAGAAAACACTTGCAGGTCGTTTGGCGAATGTCCCCTTGGACATTTTTGTGGTCGTTTGGAGATCACAACAGTTGGAATGGGAAGACTAAGGCCCAAGGCAATGGTAAATTTTCGTTTTGAAGTCCCCAGATACCAAAAACACATTCGTTCAAATATATTTGTCTATTTGCGAGTGCAGAAATTACAATGGCAGCACAGTGCACGGGCCTGACCACTGCTCATTAAATCAGCTCCATTAAATCAGCCCATTTAATCAGCATTTATATATATATATATATATATATATATATATTTGCGAGTGTGCGTATGTGTGTCGTGTGTTTGCCCTTAGGTGCGATAACTTTTGTAAACAATTTCCAATTATTATGACACTTTTACAATAATGTAAGGTAGATTATATTTTTAAGAGTTCAGAAACCTTAACAAAAATATAGATTTGTATAATATTTATATGGATGCTGTTTTTTTTTCAAATTTTAGTTTTACCATTGGATTCCCCGCTGGAGAGTTATCGGTAGCATTAGCTATTTATCAACCTATTAATAGTCATAACAATGTTATTTTACGATAACATGTAAATATTATTATAAAGATAAAAAGATAAAAAATTGTCTATAGTTCTATGTATCACCAGTTTTTATCTCATTTAAAAATATTTCAACGATGTAATTACACAATATTGTCTCTAATTAGCTCAAAAAAACTACGAGAGTACTACAAAAGGAGTAGTTTCAGAAAGTATAGACGATCAGCAAATATGTTCCTCTGTACTGCCGAGATTCACATCGTGACTGTTGGAAGAGCGAACCATTACTGGCAAATGGGGTCCACTGAGGCAGCCGAGAGCACTGAATGGATTTCGGGAACAAAGGGGCCGACTCGTGATCCTTGAAGGACTTGTGCGTGAAGTCGAGATGTGAATGAGTCTACTATCGTAGTACTCTAGCCATTGATGCTACCGTGCTGACGATGTGTACAATGCTAATGGTGGCCATTGCGGGTCGTGCGCTACTAGGCCACGAGTGATGACTGGCTACTCCAACTCTGCTAATTTTGCTGCCACTCCTCGCTGATGCTTGCTTTAACTTCGCTGTGTATATTTGTGAATGAGTTTACCACAATGTACTCTAGCCATTGATGCTACCGTGCTGACGATGTGTACAATGCTAATGGTGGCCATTGCGGGTCGTGCGCTACTAGGCTACAAGTGATGACTGGCTACTCCAACTCTGCTAATGTTGCTGCCACTCCTCGCTGATGCTTGCTTTAACTTCGCTGTGTATAGTTGTGAATGAGTTTACCACAATGTACTCTAGCCATTGATGCTACCGTGCTGACGATGTATACAATGCTAATGGTGGCCATTGCGGGTCGTGCGCTACTAGGCCACGAGTTATGACTGGCTACTCCAACTCTGCTAATGTTGCTGCCACTCCTCGCTGATGCTTGCTTTAACTTCGCTGTGTATAGTTGTGAATGAGTCTACTATCGTAGTACTCTAGCCATTGATGCTACCGTGCTGACGATGTGTACAATGCTAATGGTGGCCATTGCGGGTCCGTGCGCTACTAGGCTACAAGTGATGACTGGCTACTCCAACTCTGCTAATGTTGCTGCCACTCCTCGCTGATGCTTGCTTTAACTTCGCTGTGTATAGTTGTGAATGAGTTTACCACAATGTACTCTAGCCATTGATGCTACCGTGCAGACGATGTGTACAATGCTAATGGTGGCCATTGCGGGTCGTGCACTACTAGGCTACAAGTGATGACTGGCTACTCCAACTCTACTAATACAATGGCTACTAGCCATTGACGCTACCGTGCTGACGAGTGTCAATGGAGGCCATTTTAGTCGTGCACTGCTAGACCACGAGCGATGAGTCCAACTCTACTATAGCTACTGTTTCCAACTCAGATCTTCGACGTGTTTGTTTCTAACAGTCTGGCAATTTCGGCTTGTCTAGTCTGTGTATAGTACTTGACTGCATGAGACCCTCATCAATCCTGTGTGAACGATAGTAGGACCAATACCAGCATTAACCCGTCTTCTGTTTTTACTTTAAGGGATGTGTTATCTTGTTGAACCTTTTCTCAAGTTACCTAAAAGTTAAGTTTTGTGCAAAAGAAGCAACCACAAGCTTCTGACCTTTTTCACTAAGGGGATCCGCCATACCGAACACGGTTATTTTAGGATTTGAACTTTAATAACCTTTCTATTCGGTTTATTATCTCTTAAAGAGAAGTTTTGGTGATAAACAAAATCTTTAGCCTTTTCATTTATCTATAAATATTAATTTTTTTAAGCGATTTTGCAAGTTTTTTCAATTTTATATATTTTTATTTTTCAACCAATTGAGGTGATTCTTTTTTTTATTTTGTACATAAGTCCTAAAATTAGAAAAAAGTTACTAAATCTAAAACGTTTGTTTAAAAACAATTTACAATTTTACATTTTTTTCTAATGCACCAAAATTGTTTTCTGTATCAAATATGCGTTGGTAAAAATGTGAATGCTCTAGGTAAAACACTTCAAAATGTATTCAAATTTATATATTTTCATGAAAAATCAGAAAAATTACGGGAACCAGCGTTTAAAGTTACACAATACTGTTCTGAACTGTGATTAAAACTTTCTGTACAGACATACTCACAATAGTATGTACAAACAAATTATGATTTTTTGTAATAACCAAAATTGGCTTTTCGGAATGGCGGATCTCCTTAAAAAAGCTGTCGACGTTTTCAATTTATCAATGGTATTTTATAATGGTTAAAATTGTAATTCATTTGAAACAAATTTATTAAAATAATAGACCTACGAGTATTTCACAAACGAACTATTACACATTTAGGATGTCCGAACATGGTTTTAGCGAATTTTCCCTATAGGGAAGAAGCTATTACCGTAGTCGGCATGGTAAGACTTAAGCCCGAGACCATGATAACTTTTCGTTTTGAGGTCCCCAGACAAAAACACCATTCGTTCGAAACTGCAATATATATATATATATATATATATATATATATATATATGTGTGTGTGTGTGTGTGTGTGTGTGTGTGTGTCCGTGAGCACGATAACTCTCGTAAAAATGATCCGATTTTGATGAAATTTGGTATAAACGTGTAAAGCAACATTTATGACTTTAAGTTCGAAAACCAGCCAGATCGCTCTATCCGAAGGGGTGTTTTGGGGGGGATTTTGTACCCCAAAAATGGGTTTTTTGAATTTTTACATCTAATTTTGGAAATTGTCAAATTTAAGTTGTAACCATTGGATTCAGCTTAAAAAACACACAATTTGGTATTTTTATCATTCCTGTACGTCAATTGGTTCCCGAGATATTGAAAGTGCTAAACACAGTACGTTGTCTAATGTTATTCTTATGGAGGAAAAGAAAAATTTTATATCTCGCCTATTTATGAACGTATACTGACTAAACTTGGTATACGGCTTCATGTGGTTGTGGTTTGTTGATATTTGCTCAAAATAATAATTGTTTGCCAAAGGCTCCCGTAGCAGCAAACCTGCATACTTAGCCCCATGTTATTCTTATGGATAAAGACTAAATGCGATGTTTCCCTTAATTATAAACATAAATGAATAAAAACTGGTATATGACTTCACTTAGTTGAGTTATATTGATATTAGTATAAAAACTCATTTTTTGTGTACCTTGATGCAGCAAACCAGCGTACTCAGCTCCAATGTTATTCTTATGGAGAATGATTAAAATTGTATATATTGCTTATTTGTGAATATATTTTTATGAAACTTGGTAAGTGGCTTTATGAAGTATTTATATCTCCATTGGAAATTCGCTGAGTATGCAGGTCTGCTGCGACGGGGGTATTTTTATTGTCATGAAAGTAACTCCGGGAGATCTGAGTGGTATAATAATACAATGATATGTATAACGTGTCATTTTGCTGTTAAACACTTTGTTCGGCTAAATCAAAATAATTCCTTATCAATATTAATTTTATTTAAAGACAGTTTGCGGCCAATTGTCATAAAAGGGTGAGAAAATAAGGAGAAACAGCCCGCATTTGTTTTATTACCAATGGAAAATGTCCCCACGAATTGCATAAACATCATAGACCCATCATTCACACAAAACAAGTTTCGAAACACGATATTAAAAAAATAAGCTTTAATCGATGCTCAGGTCTACTAATTTTATTTGTATTTAACAAGCGTTATTTTCCAAGTTCATAAATTATTGTTGTTAAGAAATCAAGACATTGTCAACAAAACTAACATTAGCAGTTTCAGTTCACATATTGAAACCAAAACATCGACAGAAGAACCAGACGTAATGCGATTCGAAGGCCGCCGAATTTAAAACCAGCGGTCATTGGCTCTGCCGCCAAGGTCACAGGCCGTGACCTGGTCACCCTCCAAATACGGCCACCGACAAGTTACTAACTGAGCTGAAAGCATCACTTAATAAGCGTACTAGCTAAAACATTTTTAGGATTTTTGATGCAAGTGTAGGAACATGTTTGTAGTGTTTTTTTTTGTAGTTGATGTTGTTATTACTTACTTTACGCTTAAGTTTGAAAACCAAGATATACAATAAAACTCCTGCAGAGTAGGAGTTAAATATTTTGAAAATAATACTACACAAACATCAAACCCCCACCACTGTAAGAGGGTACTCCAATCACGAAACATTTCGCGTTTCTACCATTTTGCCCCATAAGACGAATGTTAAATTGAAATCCCGACCCAATTAGCATTTTCCCCGACACTGAAACTTACATCCCTTTGAGATTCTCTCTCAGGATACCTTTCAACAATTAAAATCAAACTTCTCTCGCTATTACGCTTGTAAATGCAATTGCAATAATTGTTGTTAACTGTCAGCACACAAGTTGAGTGTCATAAGCAACGCAATTGAAAGTGCAACTGAGTGTTGCTTTTAGAGACAATTACAAACACGGAGTGGCCCTCTGACCTCCGACGGGCCAATACAGGATGAGGTGACGTTATCGATGTCTCCTTCTGTTGGCCCATTGTTACTTGGCTACTGTTGTGAAAGTCCTGTCAAACGGGTTCGGATCTCAATAGGGTAGGTTTCATAGAGAAAAGAGAACAACGATGGTTTCGACATAGACATTCTCCTGAAATATGTTAAGTGCAGCAACGGTATTGTTTTCATTGCTATAATTGTTTTCCTAACAGGAAATAATTTGTTTGCAACAGTGAAATATCCATCTCTCAATCTGCCAGAGCTTTTATAGAACTATATCTAACTAAATACTCTATTAGAAAAACTGGTCCAAAAAGACAAGTTTGAAGAAAAGGCGATGTTAAGCCTCGTTATGTGTTGTGGAGTGGTATAGTTTGTGTAGTATCGAAAAAAATACCGAAAGTGGACACGCCAAACATTTATAGTTGAGGAGTATCAGTCAGTTTATTAGCATAGCATTCAATATTAAACACTGATAACATTCACTTCAACACTGACTACATTAAATAAACACTTTATACAAATTATATACTACAAAAATAAGTATTTAAATTGTTTTTATTTAGCAAATTAAATTTTTTACGATATATCATCAGTTACAATTCTCAATTATGTACGTTTCGTCAAAATGGCAATGTAACACGGTTGAACAACCATTTCTTTGATAAATATGCAGTATGACTTACATAATATATACTTTATGGACGTTTACAACTACAACATATACGTCTATGAACAGGTATCAGCGTCGTAAAAGACCAGTTTGAGCCACGGTGAATGTCTACAATCCGGATGTTGTTCCTCCAGAAAGCATATTTCCAGCTTAGAAATTATACAATAGAGAGAAACTCATATGCATAAGAATTTGCATGTGAATGTCAACGCTCTCTCCTAAACTCCCAAAAAAGTGCGCGGTAACACAGGCGCGATACGATCACCTCACGCATGTTTTCAGAACAGACAATAGGTGCGCCTCTGCCACAGGAGAGTGGGAGAGAAGGGAACCTGCGCTCGGTCCTCGCCTCCAAAACACGATCGTGATTATAAAATTGCCCGCATAACAAGGCACTAACATTAATTTTAATTGGCGAGGGCACTAGACCAAAAAGTCCAACGTCCTGGACCTTCTCAACGTTTTTCGCCTTGTGAATCTTCTCTTTGTGCGGGTTCGTGGATCGGCCGCCACCGCGCCACCGTCGCCACCGCCATCTAGATCTCGCCATCTTAATTGCATCGCGTGTTTAAATTAGAGAAATGAATATGTATATAAGTGTTTGGCCATAAAAACTTTATCAAGTCGTTTTTAAACCTTCCAACTGTCCAATTATTTTATCGCGTATTATTTATTCCTTGAATTGTTTAATATGAACCCTTTTTAACAGTATTCTCGGTGTAACAATGAAAAGTCTCTAATGCGTGTAAAATATAAGATTACTTTATATAATCACATAGTCTAATCAAATTAATCTCCCAATTATAAGTAGCAGGAATTAATAGTGTGTCAGCAACTATTTTTCAACTTCTTTAATAATTGGCATTTTAAAATTTATTCGTTTTATTGAGTTGAAGGTTGTCAGGTTTTGGTGAGTTTTTAAAGACGATAACATAAGTCAAAAATTAAAAACGCTCTAGGATTTGTTAACCACAACAAGAATCATTGTGTAGGAGTTATTCTCTATATAGTGTAAGCGAGTCGAGGCCTGTAATTAATAAATAAGACAACCAGACAATTTATTTATGTTCCTCGTGGGAAGAGGTAGTGGCAATACACGATGTATTAGCGGCAATACGATATTCAACTACACGAGGTAGTGACAATACATCGAATTCAACTACAATAGTTAGTGGCAAAACATCATATTCATCTACACGAGGTAGTGGCAATACATCATATTCAACGACACGAGATAGTGGCAATACGTCATATTCAACTACACGAGGTAGTGGCAATACGTCATATTCAACTACAAGAGGTAGTGGCAATACATCATATTCAACTACACGAGGTAGTGGCAATACATCATATTCAACTATGCGAGATAGTGGAAATACATCATATTCAACTACACGAGGTAGTGGCAATACATCATATTCAACTACAATCTCAGTAGTTATCAAGCTTTGCAATCAGAAGAAGGCAAACTTGTTCCTATACTGATTTTTCCACTTTGAAATGTTGGCACCCACTTGCGCAGAACAAATGTCTTGTGTTTTAAAATAGGGAGGTACTTGCAAGTAGTGTGGGTTTGCGGGTTTTGCGCCGGAAGTGACGTCATCCGGTTACGTGACCGGAAGTGCTGAGTCATGAAAGATGTTATCTGGGGCTGAGCCAGTGACGTAGGCGGTTTTGTGACGAAATGAGTTAAAGTTCAAAGTTCAAGGTCACGGGGAGGTAATTTTAAAAAAGTACTACCTCGCACGCGTAAAATCCGATTGTGATTCGATAGTTTTAATTCGATAAAATATCGAATGAAAATTATCGAATGAAGCAATCGAATGATACGAGTGCGAGGTAGTACTAATACAAATATTACTTTATTTTTATTTACAATAAGTTATGTTTACAATAATTCATGTTTACAATAGTTCCCCGTTGTTGGTTGTCATCGATGTTGTTGATCCGGACGAGTTGCGGCCATCACTTCGCTTTCTGAAGAAAGACGGTATATACTTCGATTCCTGCGCAGAGTCCATGTTGTTTTTTGATGCGTAAAGTTCCAAAGATAAATCGTAACCGGACGCAATGAGAAGTCTTAACTCTTCATTAAAAACCTCGAGGTCTTGGAAAGTCGCCAGATGAATAGAGTCATAATGAATACACCTAATTTTAATGGACATTTTAATACAATGTTTTACGTTTGTGAAGAGCACTCGATGTTCACCAGTCGAGAGCCGGAGGTGTACTGACTATTCGCTAGCTAGCGTTCTGGTATCAAACAAAATGGTGGGGCGGAGAAGATGGCGGACAGCAGATGGCAGGCGGCAGGTGGCAGCTGGTTGCTACTACATTCGCCGCCACAGTAATGCAATCCTTCGGCGTAATTCTTGTAGTTTATCTTGTCGGTTCATTTGATACGTTTTACATCTACATATGCAATAGCTGAAACACTTGCACTTACGACAAGCTTTCCCGTCAACTTGATCGCCTGGTATTTTAAAACATTGTAACTCGCAACAATATGTCTTCAAATTGTTATCGAAAAATAAATTTTTCATAGGTGACACCGACATGTTAGCTGCAGCGTGTGTTAGACAAGACTGAGACTAACTTCACTGCTCCCTCTCTTTTATACCTCTTCATAAGTTAACCCTGAATGAAAGTTCAAGGTCATCCATTTGAATTTTAAAAAAAGCAACACAGCAGTATATAAAATAATATACTGCTGTGTTGCTGTTTTTATTTTTTTTTATTTTATTTTATTTTTTTTATTTTCTTTATTAAACAAACATCTTACAATACAATAAACTTAAGTTTAACATTGATAACTAGAAATACAAACAGAGACATTATGTACAAGGATGCGTGATGTGCAGAGTGAGTTCCGTCGAGTTGTTGCCGCTTACACCGTGTGATACCAAATACAACGTCCCCGGTTGAATATCTCGCAAATCTTCATTTTGTAGCAGTTGAACAAATCGTTTTGGAAGAAATACTTGAAACTTCGGCTCATCTCCTGGAGAAAAAGGTCCTTCGCTCAATGAAACTAGAATTGCTTCTCCATGTGTGGTTTCCACTTTCTTGATGTTATGAATAATGTAGTGTTTTTGTTCTTTTAGTTCTGAACACTTTTTAGTTAGCAGAAGGTCGGATTTTGAATGAGTGTTGAATTGATCAACCAGTGTTTGTAGAAACTGTTGTGATGTCATCTTCGTCAGTGGTGGTTGTGGTGTCTTCTGTGATGTTGCCTCTTCGGAGTCTCGAATAATACTCGTGCCGGAGCGGTGTTGGCTCCTCGTATTTATAGGCCCCGCTACCCCCACCACATTCCGGTTCTTTGCTACCCCCACCACATTTCTGCGTTTGTTCCAAGTAAGCAGCCAAACGATATGCGTTGTGCAATGCGCAGTTTAATTGTCCGTGTTTAGGATCTTTTGCAGCAACACAAATATTACCGAGATTAATGTTAAAGTCCTTACCGATGGTTATATCGAAAACATCACCGTGCGTGTACTTTTGTATCCAGTTCCTTTTTTCTAATCCTCTTGTGTATATATGTGAATATTGTTTGCAAAAGTTAAACATAATACTGTGCAGATTACTGTAGCTTATAAATCCTTCATACCAATGTATGTGATGAAAGTAGTTTGTTATCCATTTGTTTGTACTTTTTGCTTTGGCGTTAAGGTTGTTAAAAGAAAAAGGAGCTTCAAACGTGAATGGGTAAACTACAAATGTAAGCAAGTCTAAAATTACTAATTCCTTGATAATAAACCTATCATCATTATTTCGAAATGCTTGAAATTCTATTACACAAGGCTTTACACTCACTTCTTCATCCCCTCCGCTCATCATGGCACCTAGCAATCAACTAAACTGTTTTCCACACCACGGTAGGTTAAATACCAGGCCGTACAGTTGCAGGCGCGTTGGTGTATATTTAACGTGGGCACCGTCCCCAATAGGCCACCCCACGTGTGTTCTTCTTTACTAAGTCAAACTTTAGTCTTTTTTAACTTCTTCTTCTTGTGTTTCGTTTTCTTCTTCTTCTTGTTTCTCCGTTTCTTCTTCCTGTGTTGTTTCTTCTGTAGCTTCTGTAGCGATTTCTACAAGTGGTTCAAAATCCTTTAACTTTCTCCACATGCAAACTTCATGAGGTATTCTATTAAAAATAGATGTATCCACAGGTCCGTACACGATGGTGCTATCAGGTTGTTTTTCCAAAGTATCGACCAAATATTCTTTAATAATAGCGCTTGCAAATACCAACTGTCTCATGTACCTTGTAATAGGTTCTGTTGCGTAGTTTAAAACGTAGAATTCTTCACGTGACAGTAGAATCTTATTTTCATGTTGAGTCAAGTCTCTAATTCGCACTTGTAGTTGTCCACGATGTTTAACAATATCGATTTCATTGTCACAATCCAAAAGTCGAATATGTGTTTTCCTTCCACACAAACTGTTAGTTAAATAACATTCTATTAAATGTACATGTTTCAAAAATGACTCCCAAGCATTTTGCGAAAATAAAACCTTTTTTGTTCCATGGTGTAGTATTACTGTAGGGGAATAATTCAATGACTTCATCAATCCAACTGATACACTTTTACTGATGCATGCTGAGATGGGGTAAAAGATTCGCAAAAAAACTTCAGTTAAAATGTGAGGAGGAATATTTTCTTCAACTTTCTTCTTCCTCTTTGGTACTACCTTTGATGGGTCTGCATTACTTTCCTCCTCTCTATCTCTTTTACCAAACTTTAAAAATGCAGTTATTTCCTTGATGATTTCTTCTTCACTAGTATTATCACGTTCCAATAACGGTGCTACCTCTGCATCACCTTGTACAACAGATGGAGAACTCATTTTGTAGAAGATGTTGCCCATGCGACGATAGACGATCAACTGAAGACCTGCATTGTTGCTCCGCTATTTATAGGTTAGCGACAGTGGCGGTGCCGGTGGTGGTACAACGTTTTACAATACCGTCTTTACGATACCAGTCAACGGTGTGTATGTAACAATTTTATCGTGCAAAATTAAACAATACGCAGATGTATTTGCAGGTACGTTTTCTTGAAATTCCATTTCTATTTTTATATCAACACTAGACGATTTTACAGATTCGTTTTGTTTGGAGCAATCAATTACAACAATCGGAGCTTTCGATTCAAACTGTACGGGAGATAGTAGAGGTGTGTTTGTTTTGCCGTAATATGAATTTTGGAACCTAGCGTACATATCGTATAAAACACTGTACCTTTTTTTATCAAAAGAGATATTAAAGTTGTCGTAGGGAAAGAATTGTGAATTCAGGAACACTTTACAGTTTGTTAATTTACAATGGTCAAATTCACCAGCATTTTCAGTTAATATACTTTTTTTCTTTGTTTGTAATCCAAATATTACATATCTCGCTTTTTCCAAATGAGTAGAAGTTTTTACAGTCCATGTATGCCGTTGTGTTGAAGGTAAAACGGGGTATTCATGAAACTCCCAGCTTCTGAATGGTATTACAATGTCTCGATCTGATTTTAACTTTCTTAATAATGTAATCCTGTGTTCATCATTTAGTCGCACATGTGGTACTCTCCAAACAATCTTGTCTAATGTTAGTTTCCAGTCTAAATTGGCTTCAGTTGTTCCAGCAGATGCTTTAATAATATCATTATCGTTTGATGACCTTAATAAAACTAGTTCTTGTTTTACATTTATTATTATTCTTCTGTAATCTTCAGCAAATCCTAAAAGTAATCTTAAAGGTACGTAAAAATCAAAGTTTCCCGAAGCGTCAGGAGTAATTATACTTTTGTCTGGTGCAACCCATCCTGCAACAGCTAACAGATTCTTCTCATTTGGTGTTAAAGACGCTAATCCTTTTAATGTACTGGAAATTCCAACTTTTTTTGTTGAATCGACTGTAACTCCTGAAATTTCATATCTAATCTCGTCAAACAGAAATGCCATAGGATTATTTATGAACGGAACAGTGGTTCCAACAGTACCGTCAGCTTTTGTTACTTTTCCTTCAATATATAAATAACTTTTGCATGGAAGAGTATAAATGTCTTGTTGTTGTATAGGAATCCTAATTTCATCGTTATTGTTTAATTTGGACGAAGCGTAAGGGTTGTGCGTGTGATATTCCTTTTCCCATAAGGTCTCGTCGAATGTTGGGCCCTGCGCTATATCCAGTATATCCATTGTTAATGACCTTTAATCCAATTTCTTCTAGAAAACGAATGTTGTCACTTGTTAATCCTTCTACAGCTGATGAGCTACTGACCTCTTTGCTGGTTGGCTCTCTCTTTTTAAATGATAACCCCATTATCTAAGCGGATGATTTTATATGTATTCTTACAGTAATAGCTTCTCCTCGAAAGTCAATAAGGTTTCCGTCTTGATCCACTATGTTCAGCACGATGTCTGAAATGAAACTGGTGTTTAACGGTAGGTACACAAGGTTTTGAGGCTTTTCTACTATCTTGAAACCCGGTGCGACTGATGGGTAGAATGTGTGTAATATATGCCGATTTTCTCCATCTCTGTAGGATCCTTGTATAATGTTACATGTAATGTCTATGCTGTTTACTTTGATGATCGTCACAGTTCTATTCCCAGAATGAGTTGTATTAGGTTCTAATACCTTTGTTTCCTTAGAAAACCCCAATAAACTACCAATTGAACGTTCTTGGCCAAAATCAATATAATACTTAGAAGTAATTTCGGCTTTCATTGTATTGTTATTGCCTTTTATCGTTATATTTTCTTTTCCCATATGTTTTTGTATAACTTCATTTATATTATCAATTTCATAAGCTCCTGTTGGTAAACTGAATTCTTCCAAAGCTGAATATTTTCCTTTATTATCTTTTGTCTTGTAATAATGTATTTTGTTATTAATTCCTTCACTAACGTTTGGAATAGAGTTATATGTTGTTAAATCCAATAATGCGGCTTCCCATAGTCTTCCTTTTTGCAAACGTAGCGCTGGAAACAGAATACTGCGCAAAGTACATGAGTTACCGGTTAATGACACTGTATACGAAGACATCTTAAAGTTGACTAACACTTTTAGCTAAAAAGTCTAAACATAAATGACCGCAAATGGATGTATCATCAGGTTGTTTTCTTGTATAATTGTAAAAAACATTTTCTGCCGCACGAAAGTATTGTTGAAGTTCTTTCGGTGGTGGAAGGTTTCCAAAACTGTCGAAATAATAAATCGTTTCACCAAGTTTCTTGTAACACACCCAATGAGTGCCTAATCCTTCACTATTATCCAAATTTACTATACCAGTCTCATTTTTCCACATTTTAACCGGTAATTCATCTTTCATAAATACTCCTCTAAAAAATGGGATTTTCAAACAAGAAGCATATGTAATCAGTTCTTCATTGGTTAATTCTTTGTTTTTAATTATTAATTGCTCTTTCTTATTTAATACACACGATACGGTCTTAGGTATAGTCCTCCTCCCTTTTTTATCATTGACCATATTGTTGGTTTCTTTTTACCTTTACCACTAGTAGATCGACGTTTTCTTCTGATATTACCTCCTTGTTTCTTAGCGGGTCTTTTCCCACGCCTTCTTCTCTTTCCTCCTCCAAACGTAGTTTTTGCTTTCATTGCTGCTGTTACTGCTAAAGACGATGCTTTTTCACCAATACTCGCGTCACTAGATTTTACTCTTTGCCAAGCTTTCTCAGAAAGTGCTCTATCTGCTATTGATCTATTTTTTGTATCATCAAATTTGGAATACGCTATATCGTGCTGTTTACAAGCCTGATCAAGCTTATTTATTCCAGGATCTCCTCTAGCAAGCCGTTTCTCTAATTTGGTTCCAGGACCACAATATTGATATCCTCCAGGTAAATGTAATTCCACAGGTAATAAATCAATCGCCTTGTTAACTATAGCTCCAACCGGTTTACTTAATAGAGAAAATGCTGTTGATGCTATTCCCCTTCCTCTCTGTAATCTCTCTCGATTATGACTGATGCGTTTAGCCCTCGGCATGACTATTTATAGCCAAACTTACAGTCAGTAGGTGCACTCTATAAATGTTTTACAATGAATGTAATATTAGTCTTGGCTTCTTGTATTATATATATACTGTTTAAAATCCATTTATTATATAGAAATGGATTAATTAATTAAATGTAGACATAATAAATAAAAGTAGTAAAAATAGAAATAAGGTGTAATTGAAGATGTTTCAAATGTTTCTCCGCTGGTGATGGTATCGTTGTTTTCGGTAAAATGAATAAAATCTAAATAGTTGTCATGTTCCCTTAGAAACTTGCCACTCAATCGTTGGTAATTAAATAACACATTCCAGTCTAGTTTATCTTTAAAATTGTCAATGTAATTTTCAGAGAGATTTTGATATTTACTTATTACTTCCCAACAGTTATTAAAATTTGATGTCATCTCTACAAGGAAGTTTTCTGAAAACTGTTGTCTTTGTAAAATATGAATCCAGTTAACTCTGTGAAAATAAATTCTTAACATAGTCATTGTGAAGAGGTAGTGTATGGAAAGTTGTTCCCAATCCATATATCTATCAAACCGTTGAACAAAACCATCTGTCAGCACTCCTTGGGGAAATCTCGGCTCTTGAGATATTAAACTCCACGCAGTAATATTGGATTCCATCATCCTCTCTGTATCATCTCTCGAATATAACTGATGCTTTATCCCTTATCATGGGTATTTAAATTCTTTTTTCTCTTATATAATCTTCATCGTTTTCTGTTGGTTCATTAATCACATTCACTTTATCCCCCTTTCCTAATGTCTTGACTTTAGAAGGCTCAGACGGTTTATCTAATTGATTAGGTTTTTCTGGATTGTGTATCTTTTTCCAGTCTAAATAATTGTGGCTGTCAACATCTGAAGCTACAGCTCTTCCTGAAGCCCGATGGATATAATTAAATAAAGCTGCACCAAACCTTTCCATATGTTTTTCATATTCTGTAGTCCATTTCTTGTGTACTATATCAAATATTTTCTTATTTACAGCGTCTCCATCCTGCTCACAATCACCTACATTTGACAATTTTAATTTTTTTACATCATAGCTTGTATCAGTTTCATTCTTTTTGTAAATCGTTAACAATTTTAAAGTCGCTAAATTTACTGCTTCACCATCATAAATGGGATGTTTTATATTGCTTAACCTTTTACCGGAAAATCCCCAATGGTCTTCGTGTACAATCGGGGTTCTTTTATCCATGTATTGTACCGTAACCGCATCAGAAGACAAAAGCGGATCACCAACATTTTGAATTACTTTTCCTTCAAAATTATAATTACCATCAGGTGTTAACGGAAACCCAGCTCTTTTTTCACTATATCCAGATTTTACTCCAAACTCGGAATACCGTCCAAACTTGTCCACACTCATGATGTAACTGAATCGCTATCGTTTAGGTTCTTACTATATATATATATATATATATATATATATATATATATATATATACGTCTACTGAACAATTATTTCTCGTTTTCGCAGTTCATCAACCAAAGCTACCCATTCGTTTTCTAAACCAGTGTGCCCGGCTTCCATAGCTTCATGTAATAACCTCATTCGATCAACTAACTTATTTATATCGTTGTAATATATTATATTGGTTTTATACAAATTTTTTAATAATCCCCTTCCAGATGTAGTAGGATCAGTTGTTTTTCTTTTTTTATGCAAAACATTTAATTCAGCAGAAGATAAAGCTCTTCTTTTAATTGGAGCTTTATTTGATTTCGAGGGGAAAAGACTAGATATAATGTTTGTGTATTTTATTGACCTGTTTCTATGAATAGGTAGTTCTTTGGAATATTTTTTTCTATGTGCATTTGTATACTCTAGTATATTTTTAAACAATTGTAAATCCTTTTTAGTATATTTACCAGGATTATTTTTAAAGATGAGTTCAAACAAACCTGTTGTACCTTTATATTTCTTATCACCAATAACTATATCATCATTTTCGTTTATATCTAACTTTCTATCTCCAATCATTAATCCTTTATCCTCTATTCTAGCTCCATATGTATGATAATTTCGATTAGCATGTGTGCCATGTAACATTTTTAATGTATATTTTCTTCCAAGTGTTCCTTTAAACATAATATCTGTGCCTAATTTGCTTAAGTTGGATGGGTTGATATCCTCTTCTTCTGCTCTTGTATCTTCCGCACTTGTATCTTCTGTACTTGTATCTCCTGCAATGTTCTTTTCCCTTAAATCTCCTATATCTCCGCTTTCTTCATACTCGTCGCTTTCTTCAGATGTTTGTAACTGGTCAGAACTTTCATCATTCTGAAATTCTTCTTCATATTTGGAAATTGGTAGCATTTTGTCTCCTTCGAAGCGAATTGAAGGTCTTTCCATATTTTGTGCTAATCGCTTTAAAGGTTCAGTAACAGGTTTGAATGTTGTTTCTAAAAATTGCTCTCTTTCATTTATACCTGATTTTAAAGCTCGGTTTTTTTGTCTAATAGAATCACTAAGTGATTTTATTTCCTTTAATAGCTTTTCCTGGTTAACCATCTTCACACCTTGACGACTTGTACAGTAATACCGCTAATCAGTGTATTAAAACGAATTTATCAAAACCTATTCTATAACGACCATCTTTTATAGCTTGATCTTTCATAATAACCAAAAATCCATACTTTTCCGCCCATGCTTTTCCGCAAAGCTCTTTAAACTTTTCAAATGGCATATCCGCATTCACATGATCGTTATATATATGTTTTAGGTTAGTATCATCTTGTTTGAATACAATTAGAATATTTGCATTATCTCTGATAAGTTGTTTTGGGATTTTGCTATAAGTTTGTCCTATATATATGCTGTCGATGTTATTATGTCTTCCCATGGCAAAGTAGTTTCTAATAGTATCCTGATTTTCACAAGATACATCGTCAAATATAAATACAGAATACGGTTTCGCTTCGTTTGGTTGCATAATGCTATCACTAGCGTTAAATTTGTAAAAATTAACATCAGACACATCAGATAGGATTTTATCCAGCAATTGATACTTTGGTTGATGTAGAGACTTTGAAAAAATATATAGGTTACTAAACCTTAATCCCTGCGGATTAGTGATCAAATTAAAGACAACATTGGTCTTTCCACAGTTTGAGGGGCCACTTACTATACATCGAACAGTGTTTGGAAGTAAACTACCGTGTTTACCATTGTTGATTTTAACGTTATCCACAGTTAAATCATCTATGTTATTAATATTGAATCGATCTTTATGGTGAATAATCTCCATCCTGCTCAAAGGTTAACGATGAAATGAGTTGCTTGTATTAAACCAAGTCCTTTATAGGTATCCATGAATCCTCAGTTTTGTTAAACCCTAACCACCGCACTTTAACTGCGTCCTTTTTTCTTTGTAACACTTTTTCAACAAGATATACATCACCTACTGTTGACTTTAACATTTCATGTCCATAAAATGCACCTTGCAACAAATCTCCTTTGTTATCTTTTAGGATATACGTTTCAGGTACAGTCGGTTGCACTTTATACACTGTAAAAACTTCATTCGTCCAATTGGGAAGGTATTTTTTGGTAAACACTCCCTTATATTTACTAATCCGTACTTTATCACTTACATTAAATTTTCTTGGCTGCATTTTTTCTACTTTAGGCTTTGTATTTTTCTTTATGCGTTTTAATACATCTTTTGCATTTCTTCTATTTACTTTGTTAGGTTTCATACCAATAGTTCTATGAAACCTGTTGTTATAATCATTTATTAATTGTGGTAAAACATCATACCATACGTAAGAACCTCTTTTTGAAAATTGTTTATACAGTGCTCCTTTCAAGGTTCTATTGAATCTTTCTACAATAGCTGCTTTTTTCTCTGAATTTGTAGAATAATGATTTATTTTATATTTATTCATTAACTGTGCAAAGTTTGTATTAAAGTATTCTGTTCCATCATCAGTTTGTAAATGTTTAATTTTGTTTTTATCTCTTTTTATGGCTATTTCCATGGCTTCTGTTACGCTTTTACCAGTCTTGTCCTTTAGAGGCAAAGCGTCTGCAACTTTTGTAAAACAATTAATAATTGTGAGTATATATTTAAATCCTTTGTTTATTCTGCTATGCGGTCGCATTTCAATTAGATCCGCTTGATATAGATCATTTATCCCTTTTATAACAGTATTTCTTCTTGGAAACTTTATTCTTGCAGGTTTGTGTAGTTCATTAATAATCTTCTCCTTCAGGTCTGACATGATGGTTTCACGAAGGCAGCTGATATGGTATTAAATATTCTTTGGTATAAATCTGCTTATATATATATATATATATATATATATATATATATATATACATATAGTTCAAGGTCATTTAAAACTTGTGTAAAAAAGGGGAAACACAGCTTAAAATTGCTGTGTTTCCCCTTTTTTTACGGAAAGGAAAAGGATAAAGGATCTAGGACGATGAAAAGGTTACTCGTCAATAGGGTTGAGGGAGTAGTGGCCGAATGGTAATGTGTTGATTTTGTCTGGAAGTGTTTGTCTTTTGTCGTCATTACAGGATAGCGCCTTTTTAACTTCAGTCAAGCTGTACAGCTGATGGTTAAAACTTCTGATGGTGTTGAATTTAGCTGTAATGATGTTATCCTCAAATAAGCATTGCTTGTAGTGTTCAAAATGCACTTTCTTCTTTAAATATAAACTCTTTACACCTTTAGCTTTCTTAATATAGCTATTCTTCTTTTCTTCTTCTTCTTCTTTTTCATTATAGAGTTTCAAAGAATATAGTTTAGACATCAATGCAACAATCTCTTCAAGCAGAACACCATTAGCCTCATCCTTGAATTTGCCTAGTACTTTTTTGTGTCTGTCATTGTCGTAGTTTGGATGATCTTTTGGATAATCGGAGAAATCAAAGTCGTTCTTGTAAATAAATGTACGCAAATCTTTATACATGTCCAATGTTACTATGCGATATATGAAAGCGTCAGTGTCCATATATGTAATAGATATATTTTCTCTTCCGTAGAACGCCACCATTTTGTTGTAGTGAAAATCGTACATGTGTGTTTTTGAGATGTCCAAGATTGACATGCCTATATACAAAGGACGATCCATCTTCACACTCGTCTTCTTCATGGACACTGCTACAAGTTTTTCATTAATAATTATAGATGTTCCAAAATTTGGCTGCTGTACTAGTTTCTGTAATTTTTTTGCGTCGGTAACAAGTTTAACATTTTTGTGTCTTCTTTTGTTTTCCAATGTTTTTCCAAATATCGCATTATTCATTAATTTAAAGAAATCTTTTTGAAAGTCTGATGTAGCTGCTGCTCTTCTGATGGTATTTGAATCAATGTAGGGTTTCAACCAGCATGATTGAGAAAATTCCAAAACTCTATTAATTTTTGTTAGACGTAGTCCTAATTCGATAGCTTGTTGAACCACCCAAAAGTGAGCCACGTAGCGTTGTTTATTATTTAATGTCATCATTAATTTGGGGTGTTTTCCAATTGGTGAAATTTCTGTTTTAGCAAGAAGTGGAAGGTCATAATGAAGATCATGTAAATTTTCTGGGTATTCAAAATCGCAATCCAAAATATATCCAGTGTCACCATGTTTCGGAATTTGTAAAATATCGCCAATAGAGTCGGGATTAATCCATTTAAAGTTATCAAAAGGAAGTGGGTTTGACATTGCCCATCCGTACAGGTTATTTGCATCGAAATATCCTAAATAGGTTGACGGTTTGGTTTCATCGTAATCGGGTAGGTATTTGTTGTTGGCTTTGACATGTCTGGTAACACTTTGGGTCAATCCGCCTCTTACTCCAGCTTCAACCATTAAAACCATGTCAATGTCTGTTAAAAGTTGGAGTTTGCATTTTGTTTCTTTTAACATGGCTTGCCAAGCTAATCCTGGTGAAGTATACGAATGTAGAGGGTCCAAACCGTATGCAGCAAAACAGGTGTTTCGGAATTCTTCCATTACATCACAAAGAAGAGTTACATCTAGTTTGACATAAAAGTCCGAGTAATCTCCTAAGGTCTTCATATCTAACTCGTTCCATACTCGACGTGCGTGTTGATAGTCCTCAAGTGATATTTCCGAATCATTAAGTTTGTTTTTGAAGTGTTCTGGTGAAGGTAGTGATGTTTCATCAAATCTATGCAGTCCATCGATGTAATCATAGGGGAAGACTCCTTTTCGAAGAACCAAATCCATTTTACTATTGGGTACAATTTTGCTTGTTTCTATCAAATCTGTTCTTCTTAGATTTTCAGATAATTTCATGAGGCTTGAAGGCATAAATCTAAATGAATCAACAAACCTTAATTAAATTTTACCAACCTTTTTTGAAAAGCTTATAAATTTTTCCATTGTAGTAGCCAAAACGTCTATTGCTCCATTATCTCTTCCTAGTTCGGGGATTATGAAGTGCGAATCATAACCACTCAGATTGTGCAGAACTACGGGGATAAAATATGGTAGTTTGTAGTTCAAGTTGCAAGCGTTACAGGCTGCACCTCTGTACGCTCCCGTAAGATGATCATGGTCACGAACTTTAACGTTATCCAGTGTAAAGGTGTTATTACACAAATAACACGTTGTTGTTGAATCATAATGTTGAAGTTCTTCTTCTTCCATAGGTGACATGGGTACCTTTGTTCCATACAGTTCTTCTACCTTTGCAGCTATGTCATACAAATCATCGACAAAGTATTTGGCTGGTTCTTCACCGCGATAAATCTTTGGAGAAGATGATAGTCCATATTTTTGAAGATGGTCTTCAGTCAACGTGGATTTAATTAGTATGCAATAACTGTTTGGTGAATGAAGTTGGTATTTGCTTCTTCTTGTAACGTCCTCTTCTTGTTGTTCAAGCGGATGTAAAGAAGACTCGAAATCAGCGTAAACAACAACAGGTACACGGTATTGTTGTATTACTTTGTCAAATTTTATCTGCGCTCTGCTAGGATGCGGCAATTTAATTCTTACTTCATAGTTTCCATTACATAACCGCTGGTGTTCTACTAACCAATCAGACCCTCCCCTTCTTAGTTCTTTGTTCACGTGACAAAAACATCTTTTGCAAATTGTCATCTTTCTTTTATGCTTAGATAATTGATTAGAAACAAGACTTTCAAATTTTTTGATATACACAAAGTGTGAAATATCACCTTTAGTAATTAATAACAAATCGGTATGATCTCTGCGCTCATTTGGTGTTATACGCAAGGGGTACAAATTGTTTGTCGAATCCAATCCGAAGAGGTTGACAGAAGCTGAAGGATTTTGTTTTTCAAATTTTGAAACGTCTGTTATAGCAACAGGGTAAGTCATCCCTTGGAAATTATATCTATGTTGTACTTCTTCATAATAGTGACTTGGTCTTTCCGGATGAATTGTTACATATTTGGCCAACATAGCATATTTAAAACACTCAGTATCTTGATTTTGTACGTTGACGCAGGATAAGGTATTTCTAATCTTTGTTGGTAGAGGAATGTAGCTACTTCCTCGAATTCCATAGCCGTGTTTGTGTACTCTTAAGTCTAGCCCTGTGATGCTTAACAAATTCCATCCAGAGCCTCTTCCTTCATGTTCTTGTATTTTAGTCATTAGCTCTTCAAAACATTCAGATACGATTGAATCAATATCTGACGAAAACATAATAGTTCGGTTTTTTGTTAAAAACCCTCTCGGTGAAGTTTCATTTTGAATGTTTGTAAATAAAGCATCCATTAATAGTCCAAATTTAATAAAATTTAATCTTTTTAATTCATTTTGCAAAGTGTTGCTTACCAATCCTTTTGCGTTATTTAAAAACTCTTCGAGTTGTAATTTTGCATTGTCAATTTTGAAGTGGGTTACTACATTACCCGGAAGTGCTCGGGCATGTAGTTTTACATTTACTGCTGTTGATGCTGAAGGACGGTGAAGTGTAGACAGAGCATGCGTAGAAGTCGATGCAGCTGATGATGTTGAAGGATGATGAAGTGTAGACAGAACAGGCGTAGAAGTCGATGCAGATGATGATGATGTTGAAGGACGGTGAAGTGTAGACATAGCAGAGGTAGAAGGCGATGTTGATGGTGCATATTGAATAACACTAGGTCTGGAATTTTGGTGTTGAGCTAACATTTGATCTATTTCTTTCAATTCTTCTTCTTCATATTCTTCATTTTGGTTTTTGTTATGTTTCAGTTCTTTATGTATCATTAAAATAAATTCATCCTTAAATGAAGACTTGCAAATATCGCAGCGATGCATAATGTAGGTGCGATCTCCACAAGGGTCAAGGCAATAATGAACAACACTGCAAATACCCCTCTATTTATACCCTAGCAAAAGTAATGGGGGTACGTATTACGTTAAGTTTACTATTTTTTTTTTTTTTTTTTTTTTTTTTTTTTTGCATTTTATATTTACTATTGTAGCTGGAGGCTACAAATTTCTGTATTTAGGTCAAGGTCATTGAACAAATTTACCAAAACGGGGAATAGAGCAGTAAATGATTTTATATTAAACCATAAACTGATCTATTCCCCGCTCTGTATTTAACTAAGACAATTTTCTCCAACAGAAACATTTGATAAATTTTAAACTCGGATGTGAAGTTGGATTGTACACATTGCATCTTGATCAACTAAAAATTTCATAAAACAATAGGGATCTTCAGTTGTAGATTCATCTTTAACATATTCAATAGTCAACATTGCCGAACGAAGATCTTGTGGAATTACGTCGACTTTTATGAGTCGCCTTTCGAGTTCGAACCGTTTTGTTATTGATGTAAGTTTTATCACATCATCGATATCGATGAGGGGAAAGCTGTAGCAAACGGAGTTTCCTGGTGGGTTCATCATGTCTATATGATAAATATACACTGTTGCATCGTCTTTAAATAGACGTTCCCCCACCATTAAATGTATAAGTTACCCCACTTTTTTAATCATGTAAATGGGTCAAGGTCATACAACGATATTACCAAAACGGGGAATAGAGCAGTAAGTGATTCTCACTATAACCACAAACTGATCTATTCCCCGCTTTGTATTTAAAGTAAACTATTTGAAGACAACAAAAACTTATTCAGATTCTTCCGATGATAATGATGATGATGAGCTCATATCACTAAATAAGCGACGACGAACACAAAAGTTCCCTGTGACTGGATCTAGAACTACATCATCGATATTAATACTGCTTGGAGGGGTTTCACTATCAACAAGGTCCATTTCCTCCAAGCAAAGCAACTGATGATGAAATTCCGGTTCATTATTATCGACATCTTCGTCGTCAGTCAACAGCTCCAACAGCTCCATCTCTCCAAGATATGGTTCACTGCTAGCAAACTCACTCAGTAGTTCAAAGCCACTAAATAGTTCAAGATCACTAAATAGTTCACCTTCCATCTCTGAATCATCATCGTCTTCATCTTCGTTTAAATTTAATGGAATATTTTCAATCAATTCTAGTATAGTCTTCTTAGAAGGGAAAATGTTATCTCTGGGCGACATGATTCCAAGTAGCAGACTGATTTACCACTAATACGAAACCACCTTTTATACATGATTTCGGTGGTGGTGGGGGTAAGTGTTGAAAGTGCAAGTGGTAGGAAAAAGTGATAGGGAAGAGGTATTATTGTAACACAAATGATTAAGTCCTGTAAGTGGGTCAAGGTCACCTTATCCTATTACCAGAACGGGGAATAGAGCAGTAAGAGATTCTTATTCAAACCTCAAACTGATCTATTCCCCGTTCTGTATTCCCCCCCCCCCTTTGGCGTTTTATTTAGTTTATGAGGTTGTGTAATAAAGGCACAGTGTGTAGCCTTCTTGTAATAATTGGACAATTTTTTTCTTCAAAGGGATTGGTTTTACATCTATTTTTACTTCTTCTGTTCCACGAATACCCAATCCTTTGACCTGAACATGTTGGTACTCCGTTAACAGTTGGTAAACACGCTGGATAAAAGTATCCGCTTTAGCAGTAGAGTCAATATAGTGGAGGTATACCATGGTAGGTGCTCTCTTGACGCAATTCAGAACCAAAGTGATAATTGTCTCTGTAACATCGGGCTTATATACCCATCGTTTTTTTTTGTTTTTTTTGTTTTTTTTTTTTTTGCTTTAATTACAGGTTTGGAACAATATAAAATGTTATATTAATGTTCCATCCTTTATCGACTAACCTTACCATATTACCAAAGATTTTATATAACTTTCTACTGTAGTTTGTTTCAAATGCTTCATTTTCACTACTATAAACTTCACCTGTTGGTCTCCACATGTACAATTGACAACTAACCTCTATATCAAGATACCGTAGCAGTAATCTCCTTACAGCAAGCACCTGATCAATGTTTTCGACCCGTCTGCTAACTATTATAGTTGCTGCAGAGATAGAAGTAGTGGATGCATTCATTTTCAGCAGAGTACTAATTTTTACCAGCGATGTAGAACCTCCTTTATACTTAGTTTAGGTAGTGGTGGGGGTTAGGAAAAGATATTGTTGTGAGAAATAAGAAGATCTTTCATTATTTTTTATCAAACGAATATTTTCTAAGTCCCAAGGTCATTTACACCAGTTGCCAGAACGGGGAATAGAGCAGTAAGTGGTTCTCACTTGGACCGCAAACTGATCTATTCCCCGCTCTGTATTTTAAAGTAAACAATAACTCTTCTCACTATTGAGCAGCCTTTGTTCTTTGAAGCTCAAGTTCTAAGTCTGCAACCAGGCGAAAGTCTGCATCATGCTCCTCCCATTGTTCAGGAGAACGCGGTTGACCACACCACTTAGTAAAGGCGTACCTCATCGCCTCATTGTACTCCTCCAGGATAACATGATAGGGTCTTGGTTGTTGCGTTGTTGACTGCATCGGTGATGTAGTTTGTTGCGGTTGAGACTGAGCACCATTTTCTGCAACCTTATTAATTTTACAAACCTCAGTCATTTCAGCAGCCTCAACAATCGCGTACAACTCCTCTTCGCTAATTTCCTTTCCCCATGTGTTGCTGTTGACGCTCATGACGATACAACTAATAATTATATTCCGAATCTCTCGCTTAAATACCCGCTTACCCCCTCCCCTCTTTACTGTTGAATAATGTCTTTAATATAATATTTCTCCTTTTTCCATTTAAGTTTTATCTTTGACTTAGTACAATATATCTAAGTCCGTTATTTAGGTCAAGGTCGTTGTAGCATTGTAAAAAAAAGGTGTGGACAACCTATTTACACTCTGCAGCATATGCTACAAATTGTAAATAGGTTGTCCACACTTTTTTTTTTAATTTGGAAAAGACTATTTTTAATTTGGAATACACTTTTTAATCTTTTTTTATTTTAAATGTTTTCCACACACTGAAACCTGTATCATTTCGAATTAAATAGTTCTGTTTGGTAAGTTCTTTGACGTGGAGGTCCATGCCTCTAGGCAACTCTACATAGTACAATTTACCTTCACATTGAACCACCACCTTTGCAAAGCCCTTTGATTTAACAAAAAAGTATCGTTTATTTCTACAAAGCCTATTAATTCGAATTTTGGTTGGTCTCACTGCTGGATGGGGTGTAGAAAGAGAAACGGTGCCCTTGTGATTTTGTTTTAAATGTGATCTGCATACTTCTTCATTTAAAACACAAGACTTAGCACAACGTTCCCCTTTCCTTGCACCTTTTTTAAAACTGTAGCTGCATCTTGGTGCAGGAAGTATAGACTGCCTTCTCAAGGTTTTTAATTGTTGAAATTTCTCTGAAGGAGATTCGTTGTTAATACAGATCACTGAAGGACGGGAAAGGACACTTACAGAAGGTGTAGAAGGTTTGGTAGGAGAAGAAGAATGTAGACTTGCAGATGGTGTTGAAGAGCCTGGTGTAGAAGGTGGAAGAATGCTTGCCAGCGCCTGCTGAAGAAGCGAAGGAGCTGGTGAAGCCAAAGATGGTGCAGTTGTTTGCTCATCCTTCCTCGGTGATGGAGAAGGTGAGCGAGAAGTAGCCGAAGAAGATGAAGACGACGAAGACGATGAAGAAGATGAAGAAGATGAAGAAGCGGACGGGGGAGCAACGAGGTTTTCTTGAAGTGGTTGCGGTCGTGGTGCAGGCTCCTCAGGAACAATGCATGATAATATTAACGCCTGCCGAAGGATGGAAGGAGCTGGCGGAGCAGATGACGGAGCAGGTGAAGAGTGCTCAACCTTCCTCGGCAAAAGTTGCTTCCTACGGTCAGACATCTCGGGAACTGAACTGTACTCGTGATGTGTAAGCAGCAGAATGATTTTACCACTGGTGAAAACCCTCCTTTTATACCCAGTTGTAGAGGGGGGGGGGCTTTAGAGGTTAGGGAAGGAATATTGTTGTAATGTTTTACTAAACGAAAATTTTCTAAGTCCCGAAGTGGGTCAAGGTCATCTGAACATGTTGCCAAAACGGGGAATAGAGCAGTAAGTGATTCTCACTTGGACCACAAACTGCTCTATTCCCCGCTCTGTATTAGGAGAAGAGGACTAGCTTAAAGCTCGCAATTATAGGCAAATAAACCTGATAACGGAACACTAACCTCTCCCCCGAAAAAATTATTCACCCAACACACAAACGATATAGTCAGTTAACAACAGTCGCGCACTCTGAAACCGCAAGGACGTTCATCACTGTGTAGGCGTCAGAATACTACGAACCGAAGTACAATAATACCTGACCAAGGTCCCCTTAAGTTTATTTCCCCGATGATGTATCCTCCAAGATAAGCAAAATGGTCAGTTAACAACAGTCGCGCACTCTGAAACCGCAAGGACGTTCATCACTGTGTAGGCGTCAGAGTTTTACGAACCGAAGTACAATAATTACCTGACCAAGGTCCCCTTAAATTTAACCAAAAATAAGCAAACTGACTGAATCTGTTTCTCGTGAGTAAGGGTTAAGATAGGTAAAGTCATCCGGTTTGCGCGCCGTAATGACTTAAGGTCGGTTTTCGTGCCATACCTTTTTGTAAGGGGTTAGGAAAGGTGTTTATTTGAGAAACATAATCCCCCCTGAGATATTTAAAGACATAAGGTCGGTTTTCGTGCCATACCTTTTTGAATGGGAGCGTGAAAGAAAAGTACATATTTCATTAGTAAATAAAAAACACTTTAAAACCAACACCAAACTAACTACAGTTAAACTAACTACATTTACTAGCAGCAAACTACAAGCGTTATTCTAACATGCTTAATAATACACAGACATGCCTTAAGCTAAGGTAGCATCTCTAATATATAGTGGTACCAACTCTATACTAGAGATACTATTGCGGACAGCGCGGGCAAACAGCTAGCTAGGCTGTCGGCCTGCGACTGCGAACCCTCTGCGGGCTGCTCCCGCTTTTATAGGAATATATCGGGAGGGGGGGGGGGCTTCGACAGTAGTTTGTTCTAACGCTGTATAGCACACTTTGAATTGCTCCAAGTCCGGTAACTGGGTCAAGGACACGTTAAAATATTTTGTAAAATAGCAAAGGTGTTACCTTTGCTATTTTACTTTGGAAGAAATCTGTACTACGTTTAAACAAGGGAGACTGTTATCCGTTTTACGCAAAACTCCTTGCACGATCTTTTGATAAAATGGAAAAGATTAATGCCGGAGGGCGATTCCCATTCCACCAAAATACAATGCATATCATTTCTATGCAACGGTCTCAGCTCTATTTTTACTTTTAATTTAATGCCTCGAAACTCATAAGTAAGGATGGACAGAAAGGCTTCTGAAATAGCAAGCTCGGAAGGAACAAGCCAAGTGTTTACACCTACAGCTTCCATAGCGATATGATGATTTTTACCACGCTGTTGCAGTATATATTAAATTTCCCCTTCCATAAATTTTGTGCTAAAACGTGGTTGTGTACATTGAATGTTTCTTGAATATTTTCTAAGTCCTAATCTAGGTCAAGGACACGTTGAAGATAAAAGCATTAAGTGTTAAGCAAACTACAAAACATTAAATGTTAAGGAAACACATTCCATCTACAATGTTATTATAAAGCATCAAAATATGGTCAGTTTACAACAGTCGTGCACTCTGAAACCGCAAGGACGTTCATCACTGTGTAGGCTTCAGAATACTACGAACCGAAGTACAATAATCCCCTGACCAAGATCCCCTTAAATATATTTAACTAGCAGCAAACTACAAGCGTTATCTAACATGCTTAAACAAACTAACTAAACATGCAAGGGCGCGGATCTCTTAATTGCGCGTCGGGCCCAACGCACACTTAACAGACCTACGCTGCAGCAGGCACTGCAACCCAGTGGGACGTTCATCGCAACGGGCGGCAGGCTACTGCGAAGAGCCGCTCGAAATCTCGGGTTATATAGACGGAGAATGGGAAATCGGGATATTAAGGGGAAAGCGGGATAAGGGATAACCCTGCTTCGTTGCGGGATTTTATCCCGCACTTCCAAGAACATTTTTCCCTCGACCTTGACCTTGACCTTGAACATGACCCAAAAGGGGGGGGGGGTCCGTCAGGGGGGGGGGGTCCGTCAGGGGGGGGGGGGGGGGGTTCCGTCGGGGGGGGGGGTCCGTCGCGGGGGGGGGGTCCGTCGCGGGGGGTTCCGTCCGGGGGGGGGGCCGGTTCTAAACCAGTCCTCAGCTTTCTACCCATATATGGATAGGGCAAGGTTTCACTTTACGACCTGCTTCACTCTGCCAGCCGCCTCATTCCGGCTTTGGATTGCAACCAGTACACACGTGCTCTATCCAACTCTATCTTATCCATTTTCTTTTCCATCCTATTTACACCATGTCTTCTCCTCTGACTCCTGAAAAACTCCAGCGCTTAAAGGAATCTTTGAAGAGGTCGACGGAAAGAAGGAGCGGGTTTAAGAGACCTTCAACTTTGAAGTCTCTCAAACGGAATCTCCATGGTCATCCGCTGTATTTTGAACAACGACCCTCGACTCAGCCTCGACCTTCTACATCGGCTCAGCCTCGGCCTTCTACATCGGCGGCTCAACCTTCGTCTCCAACACCGACTGTCGATGAGGTGATGCAACGGACAAGGGTGATGGGGCTGAACGACTTGGTGACGCCGTTTGAAGTCTCCAAGGTCGAGTTTCGAAATCTGAAGCGGATGACGGAGTATAAATATGTGGCAACCAACGGGGACCACGTGTTCCTGTTTCAACACACCATCCACTACATCGAGGTGCGTCTGCCGCAGTCTCTCCCACCGCCACCTCCTCTGATACCTGATACACAGGAGTTATTCTTAACCAGAAAAGATGGGAGGGTAAAGTGGGTTTTGAAGAATAAAGTTTGAACTGATCCTTATCCCGACCAACCTTCAGCACGCAAACGGTCCTTTTCAGGACCACCCTAAGCATTTCAAGTTAGGGACTTGGCCTGTACATAGGCAGGAGAGTTTGTTTGTGCAGCCCACTTTGTAAAATTTTCTAAGTCCCAAAGTCCTTGAACTTGACCTTGACCTTGAACATGACCCATGTTGGGGGGGGGGGGTACAAAGTTTTTCCAAAGTATGTCATGTGGGTACTCAAATTACGCGAATTGATCAGACGAACAAGGAGGTGCAAACAGAATTTTGATCCGGCCAAGGGTATAGTAGCAGAAGCGAAAAAACTACAAAGTTTGTCCAAAGTATGTCATGTGGGTACTCAAATTACGCGAATTGATCAGACGAACAAGATGGTGCAAACAGAATTCAGATCCGACCAACGGTATAGCAGAAATAGCGAAAAAACCAATGTTTTTAAGGTTACATACTAATAGCTTCTTTAATATTGGGTTAAAGTATAGCGAGTGGGTACTCAAATTACGCGGGTTAATCAGACGAACAAGATGGTGCAAACAGAATTAAGATCCCAACGGTATAGCAGAAATAGCGAAAAAACCAATGTTTTCAAGGTTACATACTAATAACTTCTTTATTATTGGGTTAAAGTATAGCGAGTGGGTACTCAAATTACGCGGGTTAATCAGACGAACAAGATGGTGCGAATATAATTCAGATCCGACTGAGATTAGGGAAGAAACAGCGCGAAAACAACACTTTCAAGGCCTGACATTAATAAATACTTTGTTTATGGATTAAACTACGACAAGTTATTTATAGTTTAAAGTATAACGAGGTAACGTTGTTGTGCGGGTAGGTCGGGTGGGTATCATACACGCTAGCGCTATATCATTATACTTTTAGCTCTTGCAGGATTAACATCTACCTATAGAGTTTGTGTTATTCTAAAGATGTCACAGTTTTACAGAAATATGACGAAGGTGTCCTTCAACAGTCCGCCTGCCACCACCTTCTACTTCTCCGACTGTGAAGATAGAAGGTCTACGCTGTTAGTGGATTGTGAGCGATTTCGCCGTAGAATACTCCAGGCTGAAACATTCTTAGCAAGTTGTCTGCTACGCAAGATGCATCATATGAGTACATGCAATAAATTAGATCACAGTGACTGTTATGATTGCGTAAAAACAGTGTCGAGCAAGAATTGTTAATGTTTTCAGTTACGGAGCTCCGATCCTCACAGAGTCAGAGCTAGACCCTAACTAATGCATGTCCCGTAGTTATTGTGCGATGTGAAAACTTGGTGGGGGAAACTGGTGTGGTGGGGGGTAAAGGCGAGTGTCTATCCTACATGCTTGTATCACTTCAGTATACCTGCGGCTCTTGCATAGTTCACATGGATTCGCAAATACAAGGCACTACTGTTTCTTCCACATGTTCTTCTTTTAATATTGAGCAAGCTGACAATACAAATGATGAAATACAAGTACATGAAGTTTCTAGCACAATATCTACTGATGCAGAAGCAATAATGTCATCCCTAATAGGGTTTGACTAATGATGGTGGATGTAGTAGCAACCATCTGCCGCGCACTTGCCACCTACCGCCTACCATCTGTCGCCTAGCATCTGCCGTCCGCCATCTGCTCCGCCCCACCACACTTTTACCCCCACCATTTTGTTTGATACCAAAACGCTAGCTAGCGAGTAGTCAGTACACCTCCGGCTCTCGACCGGTGTACATCGAGCTCTCTGTTGAAATGTCCATCAAAATTAGGTGTATTCATTATGACTCTATTCATCTGGCGAGGCCGCAACTCGTCCGGATCAACAACATCGATGACAACCAACAACGGGGAACTATTGTAAACATGAATTATTGTAAATAAAGTAATATTTGTAATATGAATTATTGTAAATAAAATAAAGTAATATTTGTATTAGTACTACCTCGCACTCGTATCATTCGATTGCTTCATTCGATAATTTTCATTCGATATTTTATCGAATTAAAACTATCGAATCACAATCGGATTTTACGCGTGCGAGGTAGTACTTTTTTTAAATTACCTCCCCGTGACCTTGAACTTTGAACTTTAACTCATTTCGTCACAAAACCGCCTACGTCACTGGCTCAGCCCCAGATAACATCTTTCATGACTCAGCACTTCCGGTCACGTGACCGGATGACGTCACTTCCGGCGCAAAACCCGCAAACCCACACTACTCTTGCATGGTGAAACTTATTTGGTGCTCTTTTAGTCATATACAAACCAAATTCCACCTCATTTATAAATTCTGATTGACCTAATCACCTCTTCGAACAACATCAGTCTCACAAATTGTAAGACCTTGTATTCTTACGTAAAGTCACGGATTCATTGTCAAATATTAATAAATTATACTAATTAAATCATTATTAAAATAAAAATTAAGTTACATTAATAAATCAATGTTAAACTGCATGCAGTTGTTTATTATATCAAAATATTACTTATTACTAAGTAATTACGTATTTTTACCCCATATCCTACTGCGCGTAAGAGTAATCTAAAATTTCCAAAGGGTTCATCATTAGCTATAAAAAAAGTTAGTTTATGTAGGCCGGACCCTATTATTATCGACCATTGCGGACCTAGGCCGGTACAATCGTGTGCGAGCATCTCGCTAAGTAGTCTACGTGATAATGGTCCACGGGGAAAGCGGTGACTGATAGTACTCATTAGTTAATATAGAGGCCGCAGTGAGCTGTGCGGTGGGCACCTGTCAGATGGAATCATAGAGCGCGCCACCGTGCAGCCGGCCACGGGAACGAGACTCGCGTCAACTCAACTAATGTGTTTCTGATATAATAGTAAATAGTAAGTAATTTATATGCGCTCCAATGTATACGCTATAAATCGTATTTACTTATTTTAATGTAGCAAAATTAGGTTCTTATAATTAGGTTCTTATCAAAATCAAACACAGTGTACTACGAAGTATAAAGATACATAGTTTACTATTCTGCAAACGCGTTCCAGTTCATAGTTGAAATAAAAATGTTGCATTTACAGCCATTCATTTAGTGACATTATGATTTCTACATTAATTTAAAAACAAACATTCTTCTAGGCGAGGCGAATACTTTCGTTTTTAATTATTTATAACAGTACTCTGTTTATCATTTGATCATCAACTTTTTTGTAAAATCTTGGTAAAGATATACAACTCACTAACATCTCGGTGTGTCTTGTTTTATTCTTAAGTTTATTTCCGAAGGATGTCACTTCTGAGATGCGAATGCCTTTGTAACGGCGCGGCGGCTGAAGAGATTGCTTGTTACAGTAACACGTTTTATGACACTATTAAAACATATTATTGCAAAGATCATTATTTTACAATCTCGTTTGCTTTATCACATTAACAAAGTCGTCTGGAAAGCACTCTGCTGTTGGAGATCGCGGCACTTAGGAGTATTTTTATCTCCGAAATGGCAGTAAAAGAAGAGTAGTGGAGGCCTGGACTTGTTTTTCGGTATGCAGTTTGACCGGTGCCCGGGCCAGACCGTCCTTGGTGGGTCATCGCCTCCGTCTGCACCTCGCGTTTTGGGATTGCGATGATTGCGACTGCAGCCCACCACCCAGTCGATACGACGCCTAACATCGGCCGATACAACTATCTGCCTTGAGTGACGTAACGGATTAATTAAATTAGTCGGTCTATTTCATATTGGGTTTGGAGGTTAATTATTTTGTATCTGTAATAACAAACGCGGCCCATGCCCTGACCCCTGCGGGTCGAATGAATCGATCAATGTCACCTCTCATCTCCTGCTTAGTAACAGTAAGATAACACATGATAAATGTTCGGCAGAAAATAGCCAACAAATATGGGCCTTAAATAACAAAATTAAGAACTCAATAAGTATAACTAAAATTGAATTGACATTTCCCGACTGTCTGGCCAACGATTAACTCCAGCACTTTAATTTAAACTGGATCACTATTATGTTGCTCATTTAGCCACTGAATGCCAGAAATAGAGATTTTACGTATTGACTAGGATTAACTTAGCCCTCTAAAAACTAAATATTGGAATTTAATTTAACGAAACAATCCGCGCGGATATTGACCACTCGGGAACGCTATTGGCTCTCTGTCTCGGTCCACTCAAGCCTCGAGCTGTCAGCAGCGTCAGTTGCCGAGGACGATTATCTCGCAGAATGTGCTTTAGCGTGATTGGTAAAATTATCAGTTGATTAAATCAAAAATAAAAACTGGCATCTGAAACTTAGTTTTAATTGTCATTGGCCTACGTTGGAGTTGTAGCGTTAACGGCACAATTGGAAACGTTTATTTAATTTTTGACCGTTTTATAGTTCCTCAAGCCCTGCCTCCAGAAGGACGCCGTGTATGTTAAACAATTTTCCAAGTGTTAAGAAGTTAACACATACAGCCGTGCATATAATAAGCGTCATAAGATGTTATAATTATACTAGCCGTTTCCAGTTAATAATATTTACTACATTTCAACATGATTTAATAATTTTAATTACCTTTTATTTTTTCACTACAATCAGTGAAATAATAAATTAAAAATAAAAATTTAAAAGCTCAACATTTTTCTAATAGAGGTTTTAACAGAATACTGGCAACAGTCAACATTTTCAGCGCACTTTTGACGTTAAAGAAGAAAATCCTCCCACACTATGTTTTTAGTGAACACTCTATTGTCTTTAGCAAGATGCCCTTGGATTCTTTGTTCCTTAACGTTTATTTTTAGTTGATCAAAAGCACGGCATCTTGACATTGCTACATGCAATGCCCCATGTTGAAAGCAGGGCTCTGGTAGATAAATACCGACTTTTTCCAGTGTCTGTCCTTGTCTTTTTGTTATGGTCATGGCAAAGGCAATTCGGCATGGGAACCGGCGACGTTTGAATTTTTGGCTATTTTATTATTTTTCAGTGACGTCCCCCATAGGAAGTCGTGAAAGTTTTAGTGTAAGCATAGGCCAACATATAGCTCATTTTAAACGTCTTGGTTACGTGAACTCATTGTTAAAAACCCGACCTTAAACAGACAATTCAGCCAAAAATGGCAACCCGTCAAAGATTTAATTAAAATGTCTTAGGAGAATTTGTAATAAATCGAATTACAACATTGATGAATTAATTAATATTAAACCGTACCAACTATCAGGTAAGTTTGGAGGCAGATAAAAACGTATCTATATGATAAACAATGGCATTGGTACATTGAAGATTATTTCTATTAACCCACAATATCCGATATGCTACTAGCGCCAGAATAGCTGTATAAAATGATTCATTGTCCCTGTAAGTCGAAATGCACAACAAAGTGATGCGGATGTAAACAAAATGGCTTGTCGTTTGCAGCATTTTGCGGGGAGTGTTCATGGAGGTAGTATTACCTCCATGGGAGTGTTTGACCAGGGGCCTGTTTCATAAAAATACTAGGTAGTTTACAAGTTACAAGTCTAGTATTTACTAGTGTTTATTTTACAAGTGCTAATACTTTCTGTTTCATAAAAGTGCTTCTACAACTAGTAAAATATCAGTGGTTTTTAAAAGTCATGTGACCATTTAAGATGTCTCCGCAAGATTGAGTCATTTTTAATTTAAATATTACCCATAAAGCCTTATTTTGTAAAATAAATAACCTTTTAAATTCTGTTTCCGTTCATTTTTCCCAAACTATGGATGTCATATGACAAGTGAGAAAATACCAGACAACAGTACGCTGTTACTAATATTTTCTCATTACAGAACTTTGCCAGGTGTCTGTGAACAGAAATGTTGGATGACACTTTGGAACAAACATAGTCGACGTGATAGTTCCAAGTCAACCCTCTATCAAGGGGTATTCAGAGGAACTTAATACAGCCGACCTCATTAACTGGAGTATTTCCTATCATCACATTCGGACCACAGTCAAATTTTGAACCTGCATTGAAATTAATATAATTAGTTTTTTTCTAGGTTTACTTTTAAATTAATATTAGAAAATAATTAAATTAAATCAAGCAAGACTGTCTATCTAATCTTCTAAATAACTATACAGCCCGATGTGTAATTTACGTATACGAATTCTAGACCACTTCTGTATGAGGTAGAAATGTGAAATTTAGCGTGCACGTAGGTTGTACCTCGATACCCCCGGAAAAATTGCCAAAAGTTACAGTTTTGAATTTTAAAACCTTGAATTTTTACCTTGAAAATTGGAAATTTTAAAATTGGGCTTATGGAGTTTCAAATCAAAATAAAATAATGATAACAGCTGTAAACAAATATCCAATAAACTGTCAATGTAACTCACACATGGTATAGAGTATAAAAAAATGTTAGGACCAGTGAATAAAAATGTCATCTATAGAGGGGCTATATCCCAAAGTGAATCAAAATATTATACTATATAAAAAATACTTGAAGGGACATTGAGTTATAATAACAAAACTGGAGCTACCAAAAACGGGGGTTTGGGGGCGGAGCCCTCAGCGAGCGAAGCAAGTAAATAATATAAACTTAGTTTTTTAACTACAACCCAGCGATTATTTGTATGAAGACGGTTTTCACAACAGTAGTCACTATGATTAAAGTCATTTCCATTATGGGTAATTTTATGTGTCATTATTAGTTTTGGCTACTGGCCAACGTTTTTAGAACATTACAATGCAAAAATCCAGACAAATCTCGTCCTCTTTTTCCAAAAGTCCAATTTATGTCTGGTTTTTGCAGAAGAGTGGTGTGACTATGTAAATCCTGATTAGGAAATTTTAATTTAATATTGTTAAAAACGTTGGAAAAGAACCAGCTAATAATAACCAAAAAATATATAAAAAATATTATTCTTAGTATTTATTATAATATCAATGAAGCATATAGTTTACAATTAATATTAACAGTATGATAAAAATCGAGTCAAAGGTTTTTTTATACTAAAATAAACTACCACTTACAAAATACAAATATAGAAACGTATAATTTTAAATGTTAAATCTGATTTATTAAACAATCTCATAAGGTTTTTAAATTCAAAACTTTTACGAGTTGGCATTTTTGGCTGAATTGTCCGTTAAGGCCGGGTTTGTGGTAGTGAGTTCACCTAACCAAGACGTTTAAAATTAGCTAAATGTCTACCTACGCTTACACTAAAACTGTCACGACTTCCTAAGGGGGACGTCCCTGACAAATAATAAATTGGTTAAAACCTGTAGTAAGATTTAGTTATTCAAATTGGATTAATGTCTACCACGTTTTTAGTGTTAGTCAGTGATATTTATAAATAAGGAGCGACCTATTTATCGACTTTTTATGCATAATGTACTGAAAAGAGCCGCCATTTTCAATCCAAGATTTAGGGGTTTTCCCATGGTCGGATTTTGGTTACGTAAAAATGCAAAACTTTTGATATAAATTCCGTCAAAAACGCTTCTGAAGCAATTTGTCTGAGGTCAAGTCATATTTTGTTGACCTTTAGTTGCAGAGGAGGGACGGGAGAAGCAGAAGGCGGCGGCGACTGCAGCCCCTCAACGGAACATCCGAAATGATTGATTTATGTCTAATTATATAGACAAAAAATACCTAGTGATTTCATTGAACCAAATTTTGATCCCACAAATATTGAATCCATAACATAAATCGCAAATATTGAGTATTTTGGAATGTTATTGAACGATTATTATTTGTTATATACATATGTTCCTCACTAAAGTAGCTATGTTTTTGAAATGAGCCATAAATTAACGGTGTTGGATAATCCGTTTAGGAGGGACGCCCTTTGAAAGTTGGAATTGGCCTTATGGACGAAAAAGGTAGAAACGCCAAGTTTCGTGACTGAAGCTTACTCCTAAGCCATCTCCCATCATCCTGCAATTTTTCTAACGTCCACGCAATATCTCTTTAAAAATTCCTCTTATAGAATCAATAAGAAATCTTTAATTCTCCTAACAAGTGTTATTAAATGCACAACAGTCTATAGAACAACATTTATTCTGTTTTTTTTTCTTAAGATTTTGCAAAATAGGTAATTCAGACCAATTCAATGTTAAACTAAGGTTTATTAAAAATAAATTTTAATTAGAGTGTGTGTTTCATTTATTAAGCGTGTTAAATCGTTGGAATAACGTTGCTTTTACGGGCTATACTCAATTATGGATTAACAGAATAGTATTATAGTAATTCGTATACCGGGTTTCCCACGAAGAGGTCGCTATTTTTTAATTAATATACCAGACGTATCGAACACGCTACAAACTATAAACTCTACCCTTATAATAAATACATATGTAAAAAATACCCCCGTGTCTCATTTTATTCTGATTAATCAGAACGAAATGGCGGAACATCAAAATAATGGTGCGTTTTCGTTAAAGTAATTTGATTTGCAAAACCATTTCAAATTAATTCTTGATATTTTACAAGAAGTACTAAATAAAATTAAAGAAATTAAAGAGATAGGAAAGTGGTAAATCGTAAATGAAAGGGTTAATTTGATTCATAACCCTTCATTCGAACTGGGGATGATGTCCATCAATCGCTATGCACTGATGGCAACGAAACAAATACCCCCCGTCGCAGCAAACCTGCGTACTCAGCAAATTTCCAATGAATATATATGTCTTAATAACACACTAAGCCTCTTACCAGAATTCAAAAGAAATACATTCATAAATAAGCGATACTTAAAATATTCATTATTATCCATAAGAATAATATTAGGGATGAGTGCGCAGGTTTGCCGCAACAAGGAACACAAAATAATGAGTTTTTATGCAAATATCAACTGAACTCATCTAAGTGAAGTCATATACTAAGTTTCATCGATATTCATTCATAAATAAGTGATATATAACATATTTATTATTCTCCATAAGAATAACATGGGGACCGAGTACCTAGGTTTGCTGCTACGGGAACCATAGGCGAAAAATTGTTTTTTTGTTCAAACAACAAACCACAATCACAGGAAGCGATATACCAAGTTTCGTCAGTTTATGTTCATAAATAACCGAGATATACAATTTTTCTTTTTCTCCATAAGAACAACATTGGACAACGTACTATGTTTAGTACTTTCAATATCTCACTAACCAATTGACATAGAGCAATGACCTAAATACAAAATTGTTTGTTTTTTAAGCTGAATTCAATGGTATGAATTAAAATTTGATTTAAATAACAATTACATGTGAAAACTAAAAAAAACACATTTTTGGGGTACAAAACCCCCCCAAAACCCCCCTTCGAATGCTGCGATTTGTCTGGTTTTCGAACTCGTTCAAATAAATGGTACTTTACATATTTGTACCAAATTTTATTAAGATCAGGCCTTTTTTACGAGAGTTATCGTGCTTACGGACACACACATATATATCAACGTTAATACATATATATACATACATATACATATATATATGGCGGTGGCGTTGTTGTTATTATACACATATAACAATTTGAACGAATGGTGTTTTTGGCATCTGGGGACCTCAAAACGAAAAGTTATCATGGTCTCGGGCTTAAGTCTTACCGTGAGACCTACGGTAATAGCTTCTTCCCTATAGGGGAAATTCGCTAAAAATGAGTCATAAGCGTTTTTGAACATTTGCCGAGGTATCAACCTCAGGACAGTACCTCTTCAATCAACCTCATTAATTCATCATCTGTCGCAATGTCCTATGGGGTTTATTGAAGGAAAAGGTTTATTCTCACAACATTTCGACAGATTATAAAATAATGAGGTTGGTTGAAGAGGAACTGTTGCTTTTGATACCTCGGCAATTTTTCAAAAACGCTTATGACTCATTTTTGTTTTGTTGCCATCAGTGCATAGCGAATTGATGGGCATCAGTTCGAATGAAGGGTCATGAATCAAATTAATTTCATTTATGATTGACCACTTTCCTATCTCTTTAATGTCTTTAATTTTATTTAGTACTTAATTGCATTGCAAAAAATCAAGAATTAATTTGAAATGGTTTTGCAAATAAAAATACTTTAACGAAAACGCACCATTATTTTGCTGTTCCACCATTTTCTTCTGATTAATCAGAATCAATCTGGTAGTGAAGTTCATGATGATTACAATTTTTTAATTTGTTAGTATTATAATATTTTTTGAACCACTTAGATCCACCTCCACATTTTGTCAGGATCGTCACAATCAAAGAGGAACACGAAAGTGCGGAGGTGGACTGCCGCACGTTTTATTTTACCAGATTATTTACATTGTGAAATGACTCGCAGTGTCGCAATGTAAGAGTGGAGGTGTTAATAATATCGGACTGTACAACTAACGACCAAGTGCAGTCCTGTAACACGTAAAAGGTCAGGAAGGCCGACAAGGTGGCGGCGGCCGGCGTATCAAAGGAGATGGCGCTAACACCCACAGATCACTTATCACTCTGTTATCAGCTGGCCGGCCAGGATGCGAGGACGCGGTGTCGGCTCGGCAGCCCATCGGCCGGTCTCAGACGGCCACGTCCGGCCATCCTGTGTGCGTGGACGGCGTAGCAACCAATAACGGCCGTCGACAGAATAGCTCTTGTCTGTTTACATCGTCTGCCACACTGTCTGGATGTGTAGAGTTGCGACTTGGTTTGTTAACTACGTCGCCTCACGTTATGTTGTAGTATTTTACCAGCTAGTTTAATCTATTTTTTTTATGAAACCCCGGAAGGAGTTGGCTGGGAACATATTCTGCATGGACAGGGAAGTCGTTCCTAAGGCGGATGTCAACCAATATTCATCAAATTAAACAATATCTCACTGTCACCCAGTTACATTTATTAATTCTTATTATATATTAAAAAAATATTCATTTGTATAGTGAAAACTTTCTATTCATGGCCACGCTGGAAAATACAATATGCCATATTGTTAATTGTCCTGCTGTAACAAATCATCTTTATATTCAATATACAATGACTAAAAAGACATAATAAAAACCTCTAAAAACGACATAAAATGTATTGAATATAATATTGTTTTACTTTGATGCACAACCTCAGTTTCTGTTGTAAACAATCGTTCAATATGGACCCAGCAAGGCCCTCGTCAATAGAAGGTTAATACGTTAACATCATTTGCCTGTATATTCATATTGTCTTAAACCACTTGATGTCCTTTAGAATCTACTTATTGTATAAGACAGGTAGAAATAATATGCGATTGAATTAGTACCACAGTGAACTGTATTAGTATAATACCTTTAATATAGTATTTTGCTGGAATAGTAAATTAAACCATCAGTACAATAGCTTACTGTCCGTTTTATCAGTTTTATCAAAAAAACATATCGACCACATAATATAACGTATTTTTGTGACTCAAAGGTGACTTTCATAAGTTATATGTACGCCTTTTGATTTGAAATGCGTAAGATTAGCCATGAACATCTGATCAAGAATTAATGTTGCCTAAATTACTAAATAATCGAAGAGAAAGTTACTTCAAATTGCACGAACCTGAACATTTACATAATGATAGGTTAATGACAATGCCCATTATATGCAAACAATTTTGTGCAACGGGATATTTAATAACAAATTTAATGGTGTATTTGTGAAATTACTTTTTGCCATCCCATAATAATTTAGTATATCTGGAGTCACTTCAATTGAAAATAGTTCCTGCCTTGAAATTTTGTATCAGTTAGTTTATTCTAAAAACGTTTTATTTTAAACTATACGGTTATTGTACTAGTGGTTTAATCAATAGAACAATCACCATTTCGTTGAGGGAATACTTAATCTAATAGTGCTTAATGTGTGATGTGCAATGGCATTTGTCCTTCATGCTATTAAATAACACATCAATTTAATAGCTGTATGTATAGTATCTGTAGCTTGGTAAATTATAACAGTCAATAACATACAGTTTCCCATAAAATTGTATTACTCTACAATTTCAGAGTGTTCAAAATAAAACACAAGCGAAATATTCCATTGCAGCGTAATTCGCAGGAACAGTATCCTCGTGAGAAAAGGGGATAATTTAGCAATTAGCCTGAGAGTTTTAGCGTATTTTCCATACAGGGAAGAAGCTTATACCGAACAGGGACCATGATAACTTTGCGTTTTGAGGTCCCCATATACAAAAGAAAACACCGGGATATTTAAATGTGCTAAACAGGGGACGTTGTCCAATGTTTGTTTGTTGGACGTTGGCGAATTTTGTTTTAATTAATACACTTTTCCTGAAACAAGCCAATCATTTAAAGTAAAAAAATTGAAATTAAACACGTATTAATTTGTTTTAGCGAATTTTCCCTATAGGGAAGAAGCTATTACCGTAGTCGGCATAGCAAGACCTAGGCCCGGGACCATTATAATTTTTCGTTTTGAGGTCCCCAGATGCCAGACACACCATTCGTTCAAAACTGTATATATATTTGCCCGTGGGTGCGATAACTCTCGTAAAAATGGTCCGATTTGTAAAGCAACATTTATGACTTTTCGAAAACCAGCCAGATCGTTTTATCCAAAGGGGTATTTTGGGGGGGTTTTGTACCCCAAAAATGGGATTTTTGAGTGTTTTGCGTACAATATTTTAGGAAATAAAATTATATTTTTCACCACTGAATTCAGCTTTAAAAACAAACAATTTGGTTTTATTATTATTTCTCTACGTCAATTGGTTACAGAGATATTAAAAGTGCTAAACACAGTACGTTATCCAATGTTATTCTTATGAAGAATATGAAAAATGCTATATCTCGCTTATTTATTAACTTATCCTGACGAAACTTGGTATATTGCTTCATACCGTTGTGATCCATTGATAATGTACGAAAAACTATTTTTTTGCCAATAGTTCCCGCAGCAGCAAACCTGTGTACTCAGCCCCCATATTATTCTTAAGGAGAATAAGAAAAATGTTATCTCCCTTAATTATGAACATAAATTAATAAAACTTTTATGTGGCTTCACCTAGTTGAGTTATATTGATATTTGATAAAAAACTCATTTTTTTGCGTTCCTGGTTTCAGCAAACCTGCATACTCAGCCGCCATGTTATTCTTATAGAGACAAATTAAAATGTCATAAACAGTTTATTTATGAATACATATTGATGAAACTTCATATGTGGCTTTATGTGGCATTAAGATATATATGCATATATATATATTCAATATTATATATTTATGTATGTGTATATATATATATATATATATATATATATATATACATATATATGCATTGGAAATTCGCTGAGTACGCAGGTTTGCTGCTAGGGGGGTATTATTTTAATTGTATTAAACTTCTAAAAGCTGCATTTATTTATAATTACTGTTTATTTTTATACGCTGTAAAGGTTTTAAGGTCCAACATGCATATTTTCTTGACGAAAATTATTTATGATATTGCAATAAGTAGATTAAACAATATTTAAAACGTCAATAGCTCGTAAATTATGAAAAATATGATAAAAAATTATATGTCTTTGTTGTTGTAAATAGTCCATATAAGTAGCCTGTGAAGTTTGGTCGTCAGCTTTTGAGACACCCTGTATATTGATTGTAAATTTAGCATACGTCATACCAACATTAAATTCTGTTTTTTCTATCAAATTTGAATTTTCTAGCCTTTGCCGTTTGAAAACGTTGGCTACCTATTTTTGTTTTTTCAGAGATAAATCTTAAAAACATATCTTTCAGGAAAAAAGTGTAAAAAGGCAAAAAGTTGTACCTTTTAGTAAGTTAAAAGAAATTGTGTAAAGGGGGGAATATCGGACTAAAATCAATTAAGAAATTGTGATTAGTATAAATAAAAACAGAGTTTCCTCGCCAAATTTATAATATTATAAAGAAGAAGTGGTTTCTGTCTGTCTCACTGTCTGTCTGTCTGTCTGTCTGTCTGATGTTCCGGGTGAACGCAAAAACTACTGAACCGATTGGGCTGAAACTTTACACAAAGGTATACCTTGAACCCATGCAACACATAGGCCTATTCACTTCCTTAATATCCCCTCGGGCTACACCCAGTGAACGTCCTAAGTTTCAATGTTTACATGACAGAATAAAGTAAACATTCAGAAACTGAAATGCGAACAGCTGAGGACCCTTCTCTTTGACAGCTCAAAGAGCAGAAGCAAGAACAGCTTTTTCAAGCTAACTAAAATAATGCAAATTGTATTGACTATAGAACGGGTAAAGAAACCCCCTGTGCGAAGAACGGGTACATCAGCTAGTTTTACTGTAAAGCTCATTCATAGTAATTAGTAATCCGTTTTTGAAAATCGATTTAACATTATTTGTTTGGACAGGCTAAAATATTTTGCTCCTAACACTAATTTTTTCCAAAATACGGGTTTTAAAATATTTATCTTTGAAAATCAAAATTGGCCGCCATTTGAAACTGTGAAGGATAGAGTTAAATTAAAAAATATCCTTTGGTATTGGTATTACGTGTTTCAAATTTCAAATAAATATCGTTCCGTTCTTGGTTTTGAAACTATCGCTTATTTAGTAAAAAATAAATACAGACAGATCCACATTAAAAGGAGTTTAATAAAAAAACGTAACTTATTCTTTATTTTGTGTTTAATTTTAAGAGTAGAATCCGAAAATGGACAGCCAGTTCACCTTTATGCGGCGACCTGTCTGTATACTGGAACTTAGTATATGGCTTTATCTGGTTTTGGTCTATTGATATTTTCACATAAGCTTTACTTTTTTGGGTGGTCCCCGATGGAGTCCTGATCTCCTGAATCTGGTAACCTGTGAACTCGGTGTTAATGTTTTTTTTTTAATATATAACAAATAAAATGTTAATCTCACTTATTTACGAGCATACACTTTGATGGAACTTGTTTAGTGGGTTTATGTGGTAAAGAGATAGTGAGGTACATAAATAAATATTCGGTGGAAACTCGCATAGGTTTCATAAGATCTGAAAATTACCGTCCCAATAATGAGACCACTCAGGACAACATGCTGTGTGGCTAGTTCGTTTTTTTCAATAAAAAAATCTAGTTTAATGCTCCAACCTCATCACTTTTAATCATTAATTTGTTTTATTAACCTTACATGACCAATTTACTAATTTAATGTGTTTAAAACAACGTTAATCCTAACTGTGATCCTCGGTAACATTGATGTAACAAATATTTCCCATTTTCTTTAGCATTTGACATTTCCTTCTTTGCCTACAAAGGTGGTGGATGACAATTGTTTGAGACAAGGTTTGACCAGCTGAGTGTTGTAGCTGAGCCCTGATACAAAGGTGTCAGAGGTCTCAGTAGAACGTGATTTGTCAGGAGCAATTATACGACCAGCGATGATTGTCACTGGCACTATCAAAAGTGTCTCTCTCATGACCATTCCAGTAATTGACTCCTTCACAGAACTATGAACGATACAGCTCGCGGTCTTTGTGGATGAAATTGAGCAGGCGAGGGAAATACGGGGACGGTAGTTTAACTCTGACGTTAATAGTTACAGATAGGGATCGATATTGATTAATGTCCAGACGACCGATGAGTGGGCACTGTTTTATATCTCTAACATAACGAATATACAAAATATAAAACACCCAAATTCAAAATAACAAATAAATATAACAAAAGTCAGAAAAAATTATATTTCCCCTTTGGCGATTTATACTTGTGGTGCCTTGTCCAGGATCTCTTTGATTTGACAATGGTAAATAGATTATTATGATTTATGCGAACTGGAGGACACCCGAGCCGACTCCGTCACCGTTACACTCTTGTACAGCCATCGACCTGTGTTCAGTGCCTAATATGTAGCACTTCCTTGGCGAACCAGAGCTCAACTTGTTCATCCTAACTCATTTCAACAACAAAGTGATAGGCCCATCCGTGAGTCTTCGTTCAAATGTATGTTATAAATAATGTTTACAGGATGTGTAATCTGTAATTTAATCAACAAGCCGCTTACAATGGAAGGAACAGCTTGTATCGTATCGGGTAAACAAATCAGTCGGACACCATCCCTCTCCGCCGGCGCCGTGTCGCACGGTTCGGGTTGACCCGGACAGTCTCTGGCTCTTACACCATTCTCGGCGTCCCGTCCGACTGCCGACCTGTTGTAGTTTCAGGTCCGTAATGACACTTCTTGGTCAAAGTAAAAATCATTTCAAATCAAATGTTCAAAAGTCAAAAGCTCAAATCAAAAATGTTTAGGTTTTCAAACTTATAAATCTAAAAATCCGAACAGCAATTTAAGTTTAAGTTTAAGTGTGTAACTATTACCAAAAGTCCCAAGTAATTTGTAAGCTGAATTATGTGCTCTAACAAAATATATTATTTTGGGAAGACAAGAATAAAATAATAGTTTTACATGTTTGAAATAGAGAAATCTCAATCAGTAAAACAAAAAAAAAAACATTTCAACGGTGGTCTAGGACAAGATGCCCTCCCGCACCGTAACCCTATAGTACCGGTTACCGGTTTCACTGAATGAAAATACGATAACCCTATTCATCTCAATGATAAGATTCGTTTGTGGTCAATGTCATATAAAACGTTCCACCGATTTATTGAATTTTTATTCGAGAACAATCCCTTCCTTCTCTTTAGGTTCCCATCCCGGCTCAAGAATATAGTCGGTTGGAATTATAGTATTATAGTGCTTGATATATTTGATAAATAATACATGGGTAACTATTTTATGGGTTTGCAGGATCCGAAGTGTTACATTACAATTTGTCTCATTTAGGGGATTGAAATAATAAATCACCGTTTGATATATAACTGTTATTAATACCGTCTTTAATTTATCTATTAAACAGAGAGTACAGTTTTTATTCAATATACTAACGGAAATATTTTGTCTCTTAAAAGTTGTTGAATATTACTGTTTAATTTAGTTTAAAATACATACCTAACGGTAAACATATTACAAAAAGGCTTTTCTGTAACTGTGCATGCTTTGAGATGATCAACGAGCAACATTAGGATGATGAGCAGATGTAATCTCATAGACCTCTGAATAAACGCGCCAAGTTGCCACATGACTAATAGTGGGCGCGCGAACACATTTTAAAGGCCTTTGAAGAGTAATGGCCGCCTCAAGACAAATGGTCCCGGAGTGTTTGGAGTGCAAAGATTGGAACGAATTAAACCAGAAGTAGCGAATGATGAATAGTTAGCGATAAAAGCCCTGTAACGGTAGCCGATGGACCGGTTCGCCTATAGCAGTTGTGGTTTTGGAACTTGTTAACTCAATTGAACAACTTTTCTCTCGATAAGATGGAAACCAGTTAACAAATGTTATTTTTATTAGTTCGATACCAAAAGTGACTAACACTTCGACAGTGATTTTTTTAATTAGTTAACAATTTTATAATTCTCTGATTTGTCGTAAACTCGTAAATAAGAACTAATTCGTAAAATAATGTTGTTAGTAGCAAATATAAACAGTTTGATTCTTGAAATAATGAATGAGTTAATGCCAGTTTTAAATGTCTACTTACCGATCACATATGCATATACCTAATTATGTGAAGATAAGATTGTGAGTAATAATTGATCATTTCATTTTTTTAATTAATTTAAATATATCAGTTTTAATCTAAACCGAGAAACTGCTATCACCAGAAAGTTAGTAATCTCTTTCCCAAATATAACTATGTATATTATAAAACCAAGTTAACTTTATGTTTAGCAAATTTATTGCATTTAAAAGAATTATAATGACATCCTCCAATAAACTGTTCCAGTAGGGTCATCGGATGCGGTTGCGTTAACTGTTGTATATGTCAACTGTTCCGACCGACGCTAATGCCGCTTTCTCTACCGGTTCCACAAACTATCGCAGTCCCGTATTCGCAGTATCGGCGACGCACATGCGGGCACTGTAGACCATCACACGGCGCCACGCGTCGCTGCCCCCGGAGCCATGAGAAATGGTCTTAATTAGCCGTCGCCATTACCAGTAACGGGGGCTCTTTGTTGGGCGGATTCCGTCAAACGTTCTCCTCGGAACCGACCGTCGGCCATCGGCCCCTCGCGCGGTAGCGTGGCAGCGGTCAGCAGACGCGATACAAGGGTTGCGGCCAACATGCGCACTGCTACTGTCAAGGGTCTCACACTTGTCTCTGGAAGACTACCTGGTGCATAATATGACCAGAACAAGGCTACTCGCAACGTTACACTCGTCTTGCATTCAAATTAATCCATAATAAAATACTAGTTACGAAAACTTACCCTTTCGGTCAACAGAGACAAATCTTAGTTCACAATTCCCTAAGAAAAATATTGTCTAGTCAACTGCTTTTAAATTTTTACGATTGAAATTACAAATAAAAATAATTTTCTCCTAAATGTTTCAAATTAATCGATTTTTCGCTTGGCACAGGGCTCCGCCCTACTGGCCTCGAGAGTTCACATATTATTCTTATGGTAGAAATATTTTATTGGATTCATGATGCGTGTGTTTTATTTTAGTTTTGTTATATATTTATTACGGCTTTTGGTTACAACCATGTTTAGGCCCACAACAATCAATAGGCTAATACATATTTACCAGTAAACAAATAACAAATTACAAAATTACATGCAAATATTGATTATAAAAGTAAATTTGCAAAAAATCTGAAATAAATTAAGTCCAAAACTGTTCGCCTATGTCGTAGAGAAGGGACAAAAAATTTACTGGAAATTCAACTAACAATTTTCAAAATTGAATCTTTCTACAAAGTTTGTTGAACTGACATAACACAGAACGCGTGCACAAGTGAAGTGGTCCAAACTTGCCGAATCGTTACCACGCTCACAAATATTTTAGTATTGAATTTATATGAATAAATGAGTTGTTATTTTAATGAATCATGATTTTTTGTATGTGTTGGCCTATGTCCGCCTGTAATTCCGCAAAACGTGGTGATGAATATTTTGCACTGGTAAATAACTTTGAATAATAAAATTTATTTTTTTGGCTGTCAACTATACAATAATAACTGAATAAGTAACATTTTTTGGTTTCAAATAACCTTACCACACAAATTAAAAACAATGAAGTATTATATTAAACATATTTGAGTAATATAAACAATATCAGCATATTGAGGATGATTATAAATGTTTTAAGTATTGAATATCTCATTGGTCTCTGACTGTGCTTCATTGTTTTAACATCAACTGCCCGTTGTCAAGGGCCAGTGCGGCGATCCTAGAGAGCTAGATACCGTAACGACACGACATTAGTCAGATGGGCAAGCCAGTGGTGACCGCTCGTGAAAAGGTATCAGAGCAGTCAGCCGGGATCGAACCTACGCTTGGCCACGTATGGCTTACGAGTATGATCTTACTATCACACTGAATACTTTAGCATTTTAGTATATGACGAAAATAGTTTACAAATATTAAATAAGAATAATAACCCCTGTCAAAACAAGCAACATTTCTAAAATCTCATGGAAGTGTGTCAAGAAATGCATTCGCCAAGTTAGAAGATAAGGACGAGTGGCTCGTTTAATAGGCTCCTACATTTAATGAAAACCACAGTTTATGTCACATTTCAGTTTATAGGCCTGCCTTGCAACGGGTTCTAAATTGTCAACTATATAGGCTAGATCTGCAACTGTTGAGAGTTTTGCAAAAGATAACGCTGTCCGATGATGCGATTAGTTGAATCCAAAATGCACAACGTCATTGTGAATGGTTTAAAGGAAACCACAATAGTAATGTAATTCAATTTATTTTGTAGCCCATTGCATTTGTATTAGATTGGAACAGATGCCAGAGTAATATAGCAATTGGAACCTCCATTACCACATACAAAAAACAACTTTTAAAAAAGAAACTCTAAAGGTAAACATATTCACGTGGTTGAGTAAAAACAAACAGAATTGATTTTTATAAAATGCTTTGTGACAAAATGGTTATGCTATAAAGAAGAGTTTTAATATTGTCTGGTTTAAAATAAATAGAAGAAGATAAATTGTTTGTTTTGCGAAGTGACAGCTAAATTATCTTCAATATTGTATAACCAATTTTGTGTTAAAGATAATAACTTGAATATTTTGAAATCGTCCAAATCAGTACACTGCATTTTCAATAACTTTAAAGATAGTTCAATGCTATTTTGTGTAAAATGGATATACAATTAGTTAGTTATCAAAACAATACCTTAAACTGTATCTCGTATATAGCAGAGATTTGCTCGTATACATGCGTCAAACCCTTAGCCGATCCGTAATTAAATATGTGTATAACAACATATTAACATCGTAATCCCATGAATCTAGTTATGTATTTGTATTAAACTTAAGATGATTTAGATAGACTTAACACGTTATAAATACTCAATATTCAAGCATTTTGTGTAGTATATAAGGAGCAAAATGTCGAGAAGCTATGTGGTTTTCCCTAAAGCACATATATATAGCTTTAGAGAAAACCACAGCTTCTCGACATTTTGCTACTTATCGTCCAACTCAATTAGAAATGAGACAAATAAATAAACAATACTAAAAAACAAATTGACGCCTAACTGTGGCTTGGTAACGGAGAACAGCACGACACAAAACACCACTCGAAGGCGTGAAATACTCGCTAACAAAACAGACCACGGAACAAAATAACAAGAACCCTCGATGCAATAAATACGTGATGGAAACAAGTTATTACTTTCACAGCTTCATTACACACAAACGCCAGTTTAACGGATAATAGTGAAAAGGATAGCCGAGTGGACGGACGAAAAGAACAGCGATGAAAACGAATTGCCACTCGGCTATAACCTTACACAGCATTCAGGGCACTGTGGCGCAATACAGATAGAGTAGCTGCCGTTGTGCGAGGTACGAAACAAAAGCGATTCAAAATTGAGGGCCCCGAGGACGAGGGCCCTTGAGCCGACAGACACAGATCACTGGCTGCTGCTAATGAGACTGGCCGCCCTCGTCGGCCTTTTGTGCCAAAATGGCGAACGACTCTGGTTAATTTTAATTGCCGCATTCACCGGCTCGCAGCTAAATGCTCTAAATGCTCGGTCCTCCCGGCACTTCGACCAATTATACAAATTGTTCTAATAATGAGACAGTCATTTTTCTATAATTAAAAACGATTCGCTGGGTAAATTATGTTAGTTTTACCTATTTTAGCCTTTTGTGATCACAGCTATGAAGTTAGCTGTTTAAATTCTTTTGTAACAAGTTAGATTTGTCCTTTTTGTATAATAACAACAGAATGTTGCACTGTTTTTTAGTCCCCAACTAAATCTGTAACAACTTATATCTTTGTACAAATGTAAACTGGATGCTGTTCAGAATCAGAAAGAGAAATACTTTATTTAATAAATAACAATGCTACATGAAACAATTTACGTTACACTTGAAAAAATACAATTTAAAAATTCTTTCAATTGTTCTTTAATTACAATGAACCATACGCACTTCACATTTTAGTGCACTCTGACAGAAGAAATTCATTGACGAGTAAACGGGTAGGAATTACGGACACCTTTTAAGCGCAAACGTTTATTTTTATTTTATTTGGTGCCGGATTAGCACGTTATATAGCTGAAGAAATGAATAGTGGATAGCCTTTTGCCTGAGTGTCAATTTATGGGTGGTAAAGTCGTATAACGTGTGAACCAATATTTCCTTCAAAAAGATGGGGATCGAATATTTGAAAAGAAAGATGAAACTTCAAGTGTATAAATACTTGGGCGATGAGTGAGAAAATTCAGCTGTTGAACAAGTGGCTCACAGTGCATGAGTGCGGTAGCCCGAAACATAATGACAACAATTCTTGTTTGAAGCTTAAATGCTCTTAGAATCTCACTATACGATTCCCAAAATCCAGTAGCAATTACAAACGGATTCCATAACTCGGGACCGACGAATAACGAATCTGGCCGGTTCCGTGATAACAGTTGGACACGTAAATCCGTTAGTGGTGTATATTCATTAATGTATCTAATTTTTCTTCAAACTCGCCTGTTGAGGTAATTTTTAATCATAACTGTAATCAATCCAATCTGGTAACTATTTTAAAATGTAATACTATTAATGTAACCTCGAGGAGGTGACTACCTATTACATTCGCTTTCGCCAAAAAGTAAAGGATCACAATAATTGAAGAAAGGTGTATTTAACCTATATATTTCAGATATAACTACTTCCATACGCTTGTAATTTTAATTCGGTTCTGTTCTCAATGAAACTGTTTTGAAACGGGCTTCTCCCAGAAACCTTTGTAAACGTTTTTTCGAAATATGCACAACATTAATTTCCGTTCCAATAAATATGTCCATTTGCTAAAACAGACTACGACATCGATACTCTATACTTTTTTACAAACTGTACAAAAATACAATATTAACAAAAATGATATATTTTAATATCTTAATTGTTGTATTCGTTTATAAATAAATATCTCCAACGTTTCTATTTAGTTAAAACCCGCCTTATCAAGTAATATAAGGCCAGAGGTCTCGCAGCCCATCCATAGCAGTAGCGTGCGCGGGCCCTATAAGTCGCCGCCACCCTGCGCCCTGCACCCGGATATGCACTTTTAAGCCGTCATTAGGGCGAGGGCCGCATATAACGCCGGTCCACGCCGCACGGAGCGCCACCGTACCTGCAATTGATCAGCATTAAACTGCCTTATCAAGCACGCGACAGAAAATCCGCGTGTAAATTAAGAGCTAAACAATGTGCGAAACGGCTCGCATGTCCGGGGGCCGTCCATAACCCGGGAAAGGCGAAGAAACCTAGAAGTCTGGCCCGTTCCGTGATAATAGTTGGACACATAAATAAAGGTGCAATACCTTCAGAAAACTAAGTACAGAGTGGTGGGAGGTCTTTCAGGTGATGGTGCACTTCTGTGATGGCTTTTCTTCTATGACGAAATTTCTAATCGAAGCTTATTAAAACATATAATAAATCGCAAATTATAATAGCATCAGATAAATAATTGTCTGTACAAATATATCTTAAAACATCAGAGAACACCATTACATTTACTACAAGTTTCGGTAATACAATTACTATTTACTATTTACTACAATTTCGTAATTGGCTTTTTAAACATTGGGAAGATGGTTCGATTTAAACCTAATTAAAGATTAAAAACAAGTTTTCAACTAATTAATTATCATCCAGAGTTATAAAGGTTTACTTGTAAAAATTTAGAGTTGAAGTTTAACTCAGTTACGGATCTTTTAAAAACTTCAAGTTTGTAAGTAATAATTCATGTATTCTATTTACTGCTAAGTGATTTCTATGTAAATATATAAGTTATTATTTTCGGATGCAACAAATGTTTTAAGTTACTTTTAAGATTGGTCAAATTTAGTTTGTTGCATGAAAATAGTGACGAAAAAGCATTTTATCCTGTCCGCTGCCAATAACTTCTCGTACTTGAGAACTTCATCCTTACGACAGGTCGTCGCTTCCACACGCAACACCTCACACAATCAAATGCTAATAGTTGGCAAGTCGCGCCGTGTCGACAAGCAACGTGACACCGGCCGCTACCGATGTTGTCACGCCCCACTCTGGATGGCGAGTGACAAACTGAGACAAACGTTCGCCACACAATACGAATGTAAGGTATACAAAAACATTTAATGCAGAAATGTTATGTTATTACAACTGAAGAAAGGTATCTTAAATCCGGTCGACTTCTTGCTGCAAATTTATATTATATGTACTGTGGTTGTACGAGAAAACAGAAATATTTAGCAAGTTGAATACAGCTGAGACCTCGAGGGGGTGATATAGGATGCGTAGACAACCACAAAATACCAGTCTTGTAGCTAGTAGACAAAACAGTTTAATAACTCATTGACCCACAACAACTCCAAATATGCTTTGCAATTTTATTTTAGATTGTTATTGATGTGCCGTTTCTTTTCACTCCGTATTTTCAATAAAGTTTACTTTTCAAAATGAGCCATTAAGGTAAAATTTCCGTACTATGTAATATAAGTTAGGTAGCCAGTTAATTTTCGTTATATTCAGCTATATCAGAACATCCTTGTTTATATTCATTCCTAAAATACTCGTTCTCTGCTCTCTAACTTGCATAACAATAGGTATTCACTGCGGTGCAGTAGACCTAGGGGACGAGGCGCTAAGAGAGTATGTCCCGTCGAATTAGGGGATGGTTATTTGAAAATGGATATGGGGAACTGTATCTGAATTGCGTTTTATGAGCTGAAGGCGTGAAGTTGTTTCAGGAAGCAAAGACGCCTTCAAATCCTGCTGCAGCAATCCAGATACAGTTATTTTCTTGCATCCCCTTTCTTCAGGCCCACTCTCAAAAAGCAACTGCTGTAAACAACTATCATAATGCAAATTTGAGTGAAAATTACTAGATCTTCATCTCAGTATCTATTCGGTAGTATTTTAAGAGTCTTCATCACCGGAAGTTGCCGGACGCCATCTTGGTATTTTGTTCCATAAGGCCAATGTTAACTTTGTGCCTCCGTTACCCCTCACCTGATCGTCACAAACAATTAATTTTGGTGTCAAATTAAAGATTTCGTCGTCCTCTAGGGAAATACAATCGTCGAATTTTCATTTTGTTACAAATTAATGAGAACATGTAAAGTGATTCAGTTCAAAATTAAACTATTTATTATGAAACTATGATACCCAAATAAAGGAATTCGATATTGTATTTCCCTAGAGGATGACGAAACCTTTAATTTGACACCAAAATGAATTGTATGTGGCGATCAGGTGAGGAGTAATAGAGGCACAAAGTTAACATTGGCCTTATGGAACAAAACTCCAAGATAGCGTCCAGCAACTTCCGGTGATGAAGACTCTTAATATCTATATTTCATTCATTAATTTTAAATTGAGAATAGTGGTAGTTTTAAACGATCCAGGATTCGATTTTGAAGTGCAAAGGGGGAATAATCATAGCGCGCAGAGCGCGCAGCCGGTGGTCTGTAAACATGTGTCTAAACAATGTTTTGTAGATACCATACATTTCTTATATTTTAGGTGTTTTGCAATTATGTTGTACAGAATATCGTTTTAGTATTAAAATGGATATATTTCATAGTCATCAGCTTAATAACTGTTCTTCAAAATGTACGCCGGTTATGGTTTAGCATTTCTCTTAGAAAAGGTCAATTGCGATACTTTGCAACTATTGCAACTGACTATGCAACTTATTTCTTAAACTTACATTTATGAAACAATAATAGTTAAAAACTAGATCGGTGGATAAATTCTTTGAGCACATCAACATTTGTAATTAATTCATTTGTAATTAATTTAAATTTTTCCACTGGAGTATTTCCCGAAGATTTGAAACATAGTTTTGTTGTGCCGTTACTAAAAAAAAACAATATGTTACATGTAAATAATTTAAGACCCATTAGCTTAACTTCTGTGTTTTCTAAGATAGTAGAAAAACCCATGAAAATCAGACTAATCCAATATCTTTAAAATATATAATTTTTTAGTGATAACCAATTTGGTTTTACAAAAGTAAAATGCACAGAGGACGCATTAATAAAAGTCACTGATTACATTAACAGCAATTTCAATGGAAATAAAAAAGTTACCGGTCTTTTTATTGATTTCAAAAAAGCTTTTGATACCGTGATCCACAACATTTTGTTAAGGAAAATGGAATCAATTGGAATCAGAGGCGTGGCGCTAGATTGGTTCCGCAGCTATCTGACGGGCCGCCGACAGCGAGTCAAGGTGGCCGGTTGCCTCAGTGATGCGCTACCCGTGACCCTCGGAGTCCCACAAGGAGCCGTCCTCTCTGCAAATCTTTTTTTAATCTTTATAAATGACCTCTTGACACAAAATTTTCATGGAGCGGTTAATGCTTTCGCCGATGACGTTGCAATCTTTTATTTTCATTTAAATATTCATAATTTATGGGAAAATATTAATAAAGACTTAAACATTTGAAGATATTGGTGTAAAGTAAATTATATGGAAATTAATGTAAGTAAAATCAAATTTGTTAATTTTGATCTGAGAGGTTTTGATCAACAACGCCCCATAATTTTTCATGAATATAATTGTACCAGTTTAGACTGTAACTTTCAAATAGTAGAGAAAAGAGATAACTTCAAATATCTCGGTGTAATCTTGGATGAGAAGCTTAATTGGGAAAACATGTAATCGAAGTGAATAAAAAAATTAAGCTTAGCATTAGAAAGTTCTACTTTTTAAGGAATATCTGTGATGTGCAGTTATTACGAAGTCTGTATTTTGCATTGATCCATTCCAGAATACAATATGGGTTAATTGCTTGGGGCAGTACTTATAAATATTTGATTGAAAAAATTAGAGTGACAAAATCATTTTATACGTATCATAATGAACAAACATATAAGAGAAAGTTCATTTCCCCTCTTTGTTGACTTAAAAATATTGCCAATTCAACATAACTACATCTTTAAAGTACTGAGATTCTTTTATAGTAGAAGTGGAAACCAAGGAACGAATGAATTATATTATAACACTAGAAATGTAAAGAAAAATATATTTAGAATTCCGAAAGTAAATAAATCTGTCTTTAAACATTCTTCCATATATAGTGCTCCAAAATATTTCAATCAATTACCAATTTAAATAAGATCTTCACACAATCTCAAAGAATTTAGTAATAATATAAACAAATGGCTCTTTGGGCAAGTACATGTAGATTTCTTAAGTAGAACAAATGTGTGTTTAGGAGATGGAACACAAGAATTTTATTTTTATTTTTAAGTTTTATACTATAGATGAATTAAAACTGTATTTTATGTTATTAGCAATAAGAGTTTAAATAGATGAGCTGTGGGTGCGTGTGCAGACGCTGCGGGGAACTGCTCTGATATCAAGTGTACATTATTGTGTAGCTAAACTCATCTTATCAGGACAATGAACTTTTATTTTTGAATGAGTATTTTCATATACTGGTAACAGGCTAGTATTAATTCCTGAGACTGAATATTTTGTTTTGTATTTGTATTTGTTTTTGATTCAAGAAATAAATCATTATTTCATCTATATAAATAAAATTAGATTATTGTCTGTACATTGCTTGGAATTATTATATTTTTGCATATTTTCACGTATTATACCCTGGAGAAGCCAAAACAAGTCTTACCTCAATTTCCGTCTGTCTATCTGTCTGTCTGTCTGTCGGTAACGCTCAAGGACGGGTTTTTGTTCGCTTTTCACGGGGAAACGGGTGCACTGATATTGATGAAACTTTTTTTTGTTCTAAGCATGAATGAGATGGTTTTAGGCCTCTTTAAACTGGAACAAGCCTTTTGGAAAAAGAATGGCGGCCGCTCAAAAACGTGATTTCGTGCGATTTGGTCACGTTTTGCTCGCTTTTCACAGGGAAACGGGTGCACTGATTTCGATGAAACTTTTTTTATATGTTCTATATGTGCGTTAGAAGGTTTTAGGTTGATTGGATTTTTGGAAATCACCTTATAAATCTGCCCCACGGGGTTTTAAGGATCCTATGTTATTCTTAAGGACAAAGAATTTATTTATATTGAACCAGATGATGACTTAAGAATAGTTAGTCTATAAACAGATGTAGTTCTCATTTAAAACGTTGAGTGAAGATTGGTAATAAATGTCATAAGTATACAGATATCTATATAAAAAATTTAAGTTTTGTCTGTACATTGCTTGGAATTATGACATTTTTGCATATTTTCGCGTTTTACACCCTAGGGGAGCCAAAAAAGTCTTTTCTCAATTTCTATCCGTCTGCTTGTCCTTCGGTAACGCTCAAGAAAGTGTTCTTGTTCGCTATTATCGGGAAAACGGGTACACTGATTTTGATGAATCTTTTTTTCTTTGTTTTATACATTCGTAAGAAGGTTTTAGGCTACTTCAAACTGCCAAACGCCTTTTTTTTAAATAATGGCTTCCACTCAAAAACGTGTTTTAGCGCGGTTTTGATCGTGTTTGTTCGCTTTTCCCAGGGAAAAGGGTGAATTGATTTAAATGAAACTTTGTTTCGATGTTCTATACGTACGTTAGAAGTTAGAAGATTATAAGTTATTTCAAAATTTTGAATTCACCTCAGGGCTACACCCCACGGGATTTTCAAGATACCATCTTATGGTTATGGACAAATGATTTATTTATACTGAACCAGTTGATGACTTATTCCATAATCAGCTGCTGTAGTTCTTAATTAAAACGTTGATTGAAGATTGGTAATAAATAACATAAGTATACATAGTGGATATATTATCTAAATTTATATTTTTCAGACACATTCACTCGCTCAAATTGTGATCACTGTAACTAAAAAATGACAATGTCTAAGAAGGTGAAATTTTGCATAGTGGTTCCCTTTGCTCTGCAGATGTACAATAAGGCTAGGTTTGAAACAAAATCGTATCCGACCTTGCCCTAATTTACTTTTATTTCTGGCAATCTTATGAGCATTAGTTCGGACCTTTTAAGTTAAATTCGGTAGGAACATACCTAATATATCAAAATAAACACAAGCCTATTCCCGTTAAGAACGTGTTTTAGGGCCCCACCCCCCGAACCTTCAGAATACTTATTTGAATAATCTTGGACCTGCTACTGGACTGATGATGGAGATGAAATTCGGTGGCAAAAAAAGCAGATAAAAAATACTTAAGGAATCTGCCCCACAGATCTTTAATGTAATCATCACAAACTACTCAACCAATAGAGCTGAAATTTGGTACTTTAAAGGACATCAGCAACAACAACATGGCCCATAATGGGGAGTCATGGTGTTGTTCTCTCTAGGGATTTCATACAGACACTTAGTGTACTTGAGTCTTGGGGGGACGAGATCTATGCCTCTCTAAATCGTATGTAGCCAACTACTGAGTGTCTCAACTTAATTGTGTGTTTTAAGCTGAATCTAATGGTAAAAACTAAAATTTGACTATTTAAATATTATAAGTCAACAATTCAAAAAACCCATTTTTGGGGTAAAAAACCTCCCCAAAATACCCCTTCGGGCGGAGCGATCTGGCTGGTTTTAGAACTTAAAGTCATAAATGTTTCTTTACACGTTTATCCCAAATTTCATCAAAATCGGATCATTTTTACGAGAGTTATCGTGCTCACGGACACACACACACACACACACACACACACACACACACACACACACACACACACACACACACACACACACACACATATATATATATATATATATTTATATTATACTGAATATATAAACTGAATATTATATATATATATATGTACAGTTTCGAACGAATGGTGCTTTTGGGGTCTGGAGACCTCAAAACGAAAAGTTATCATGGTCCCGGGCCTAGGTCTTACCATGTCGACTACGGTAATAGCTTCTTCCCTATAGGGGAAATCGCTAAAAAACATCATGTGCTGGATAATAGATATTTAAGTCCTTAGCTCATTAAAATCATCGTGAAATCACGTTTATAACGGCACTAAAGAAAAGTAACGTAGGGCCAGATGCAACCTGATATTTATAGTGGTTTTAATGGCGGGACGAGGCACTGGTTGAAATAGTGGCGGGATTCGCCGGTCGGAGCAGGTTCGCCCACGATTGGCGGGCCCCGGGTCATGAGGTATTCGTAAACCCATTTCACCCCAATCACCCGCCATTGTTGGTGACCTTTGACCCCCGGTGGGCACCGCTTGACCGATGTAACGACCTCTGATCACCGTCATTCCCCCTTGTTACGTAAACTGCCATCGAAAATGCTTACAAAAATGGAAATGGTGTGATTCGTGAAAGTGTAAACATGCATTCAAATAGACTGTGAAAAAGAAGTGTACTGTTTGGCGACTATATGGCTGCAAGTTTAAGCACAATGTTTAACCGACAATGTGCCAAGTCAAGTTTGTTGTAAAGTAGGAAGTAATCTTTGAGCAATTTATTCTTCTCTCTTGTGACTATATTTGAACTGGAATAACGTTTTCATCGTAATATTTGCATTAAATGCAATATATGCATTTAATTTGATTAGGTATAAATGTTGTAATGTCTAACGCTGTATTTGTGGAATATGATGAGTTATTATTAATGTTAATGAATTTGCTTTGAAAATAATTCTAATGCATTGAATGTAATTCTAATGTGAATGCATTATGTGCTTGTTATTGAAGGTTGTTGATTCATACTACTAATGAAAAATATTGTTAGACTGCAGTTCAATTTGGTTATCAAAATAACCCAAAATAATACAATGTACTGAACTGCTATAACCCATGTTATTGCTGTAAAATAACGTCGCGGGGCAGCAGCTGAGAACACATTACCTATTGCTTTATTTAAACGTAGGGTTATTTTCTTGAACTATCTCTTTGTCTTCATTTCATATCAAGGACAGCAATCAAACTGAACAATTAAACGAATTGTTCCTTTATGTGTCGTTCTAAAACCTATAGTTTGACATGCATTAATAATGAACTTGTTTTGAAGAACTAGTAAAAATTGTTGTCGTTAGATTTTCTTTCATTTCTATTCGGGGTTCATCTCTACAAACACTATTAAAAACAAATATCCTTAAATGAATCGCTCTATTTATTTTTAGACTAATTTCAAGTTATTGTTTGAAATTTTTAAGCCGAATGTATATAAGCTGTTTTTTTGTATATATTGACAGTAAGTATATTATACAGTTTATTATTGGGCAGGTCCAATGTGGTAACCGTAGCAAGATACAGTGTAAGGATCAGCGAACACAGACATTCTGCGGATTAAACTAGGAGTCAATTTAAAGCAAACAACGTGTTGATTAACAGTGAAAAGCTATTAAAACGAGTTGTAACTTAGCACCTCCCACAGTTGTTACAGATCTGAGTAACCGTTTATTATTTTAATGGCGTATTCAATCAACGTTTACTTATTTAAACGGATTACACTTACGTATCAGTTAAGAAGCCGATTTCAGTCGCACCCTTTTCTTGGCTTGGTTAAGGAATCGGTTGAGCATATTGACGTAACAGCTGACTAATTAACTGCTGGTAACGACATTTATAACAATTGCTCAGCTGTTCGCATGGCGGGTGGGGGATTGGCGTGTCGCGCTCCGATCATGACCCACCTCAACCTTAGTCGCTATTGGGAACATGTTTTTGTTAGTCTCGCGCAGTTTTGAGAGTTCATTCACCTACCTCCCCCTCCTACAGACCGCCAATTCGTCTCCCCCCCTACTTGTCGCGTCTATCCGCCTGGCCCAATACTACCGGAGCCGAAAACATCAAGTCCTAACCTACCTCACTGCGAGCCAGGTTGATGCCTCTAGTCCTGAACATGACTCGCTCTTTATCCAATTCATCTTCCTCGTCACTCACTCATCCTCTATTACATGTTTACAAACACCTCTCCAGTGATAGCAGCTACTTATGACTCGACATTTTCGCTTCACTTTTGATTTCTATTCTGGGAGTTTTGGCGCGCTTTTTTGTTCTGAGCAGTTTTTTTTTTCATTTCAAGGTTTTAAATTAAATAATGGATTGTGGTTCCTAAATTGGTGTATCAATATTGCGTCCAGCCAAATTCTTAATTACTCTAAACTGAACAGAAATTAGTATCTATTAAAAGTAATGTTATCTGTTCGAACCCATGACAACATTTAATTTAGCATTCAACACTTTTTTTTAATTGCTATGAGATTATATGCATTGTGTGCAAAAAATATAGTAATTTTACAAATCCTACGATTTTATAGTACAGCTAGTTTAGGGTTATTTTATTAGAGTTAGCTAACATCATCATAATTAACCTATGTCATGGGGCCAAACTAGCATAACTCAGTTGTCCACCGTGGAACGCCACATTTCAGAGCAAAGAAGCTTGCAATAAGAACAAGTTTGTGGTGTAGTAAATTTCAAACTGAAAAAGCTACCCTGCTAATTTAACATTGTAATTATTTTCTGGAAAAGTAATAATGCTTATAATGTAGTGTGTAGGTTGAATTGTCAAAGCATTTTTATTTATTTATTCATTTTATTTATATTTATTTTGTTTCATTGATTTTAATTTTCAGGAATGAAACAAACATTTTTTGTTCAAGATTTTTCTCAAATATTGTATTCAAATCTGGAAGGCAAATCATGGGGGACATTAAACATGTTTAATAGTGCCAGAAGATAGTACAACTGAAGTTAATATCACAACGAGAATTAAATCGGCTTATTTTAACTTAGTAAAAGTAAAGATAAACCAAAAAAGATTACCTTCCAGATTTGAATACAAGGTTTTTTTGGGAATTTTGATTGGCTGTCATTTTGGTTAGGGAAGAGATAGCGGTCTCTAATTTTCACAATTTATCTACTTTTGTGTAATTCTTTAAAATGAGTGGTCCATCAAAGAGGATTTTTATTTAATAGTTTTGAGCACTGAACCCAAAATACCCTATTTTTGTGGGACATTCAAAATGTTGAATAATGTCAAAATATAGCACACCTTAGGTTAATATCGCTACCCAAAAGATATTAGTTTTTAATTAAAATACCCCTTCCCAGCAAACCTGCATACTAAGCGAATTTCCAATGCATGTATATGTTTCTTACTACCAAACAAAGCCTTTACCAAGTTTCATAAAAATACATTTATAAATAAGTGACACAGCAATCTATCTATTCTCCATAAGAATAACATTAGGGCTGAGTATGCAGGTTTGCTGCAACAAGAAATATAAGAAATGTGTTTTTATGCAATTATCAATGTAACTCAACCAGGTGAAGCTAGGTACCAAATTTTAATAATTTATCTTCATAATAAAGGGAGAAATAAAACTTTACTTGTTGTCCATAAGAATAACATTAGGGCTGAGTATGCAGATTTGCTGCTACGGGGACAATCAACAAAAAATCATTTTTTGTGCAAATATCAATGTACCAGTACTGTTTGAAGCCACATAGCAAGTTTCATTAATATACATCTATATAAATAAAATTAGAGTTTTGTCTGTACATTGCTTGGAATTTTGAAATGTTTGCATATTTTCACGTTTTACACCCTAGGGAAGCCAAAACAAGTCTTATCTCAATTTATGTCTGTCTATCTGTATGTCTGTATGTCTGTCTGTCTGTCTGTCTGTCTGTCGGTAACGATCAAGGACGGGTCTTTGTTCGCTTTTCACGGTAAAACGTGTGCACTTGCATTGATTAAACTTTGTTTCTTTGTTCTATACATGCGTGAGAAGGTTTTAGGACACTTTAAACTGGTATACGCCTTTTAGAAAAAGAATGACGGCCGCTTTAAAACGTGATTTCGTGCGATTTTGGTCACCCCCATCGCAGCAAACCTGCACACTAAGCGAATTTCCAATGCATGTATATGTTTCTTACTACCACATACAGCCTTTACCAAGTTTCAAAAACGACCCATTTCATATCTTAGGGTTGGAAGTGAAATCGTTCACTTTTCACTGGGAACGGGTGCACTGATTTCGATGAAACTTTTTTCTATGTTCTAAATGAAGGTTTTAGGTTAACTGGATTTTTGGAAATCACCTTGAACCAGATGATGCCTTAAGATTAGTTATTCCATAAACAGATGTTGTAGTTCTTATTTAAAACGTTGAGTGAAGATTGGTAATAAATGACATAAGGATGTAGAGAGAACATCTACATACAAAAATTAAAGTTTTGTCTGTACGTTTATTGGAATTATGACATTTTGCATATTTTCGCGTTTTACACTCTAGGGGAGCCAAATAATCAAGTCTTATTTCAATTTCTGTCTATCTGTCTGTCTGTCCTTCGGTAACGCTCAAGAAAGTGTTTTGTTTGCTATTCTCGGGAAAACGGGTGCACTGATTTTGATGAATATTTGTTTCTTTGTTTTTATACATTCGTGAGAAGGTTTTAGGCTACTTTAAACTGCCATACGCTTTTTGGAAAAATAATGGCTTCCACTCAAAAACGTGTTTTCGCGCAGTTTTGATAGAGTTTGTTCGTTTTTCCCTGGGAAACGGGTGAACTGATTTAGATGGCACATTGTTTCATGTTCTATACGTACGTTAGAAGATTATAAGCTATCTCAATATTCTGAATTCACCTCATGGCTACACCCCACAGGATTTTCAAGATACCATATTATGGTTACGAACAAAGCATTTATTTATACTAAACCAGTTGATGACTTACGAATATTTATTCCATAATCAGCTGTTGCATTTCTCATTTAAAACATTGAGTGAAGATTGGTAATAATTAACATAAAGTATACAGAGTAGACATGTTACCTAAATCTATATTTTTCGGACACATTCACTCGCTCACATTGTGATCACTGTAACTAAAAAACAACAATGTCTAAGAAGGTGACATTTTGCATAGTGGGTCCCTTGCTCTGCAGATGTACAATAAGGCTAGGTTTGAGACAAAATCGTATCCGACTTTGCCCTAATTTACTTTTATTGCTGGCAATCTTATGAGCATTAGTTGAATTTTAAGTTGAATTCGGTATTAGGAACATACTTAATATATGAGAATAAACACAAGCCTATTCCCGTTAAGAAAGTGTTTTAGGGCCCCACCCCCGAACCTTCTGAATACTTATTTTAATAAACTTGCACCTGCTACTGGACTGATGGAGATGAAATTTGGTAGCAAAAAGAGCAGATAAAAAATACTTAAGGAATCTACCCCACTGACCTTTAATATAATCATCACAAACTACTCAACCATTAGAGCTGAAATTTGGTACTTTAAAGGACATCAGGAACAACAACATGGCCCATAATGGGGAGTCATGGTGTTGTTCTCTCTAGAGATTTCATACAGACACTTTGTGTGCTTGAGTCTTGGGGGGACGAGATCTATGCCTCTCTAAATCGTATGTAGCCAACTACTGAGTGTCTCAACTTAATAGTAAATTTGAACATTATTTTCGATAACAATACAGGGTTGAGGAGTTGTATTAGGTCATTTTAAAAGTTGGGAACAGGATACTGGAAAACAGGTGGTCTCATAAACATCCCTCCTTCACTATTTTCAATCGATGAAAATAGACATACAACCGATGTATTTAGACATACAACCCGTACGAAGGACGGGTGCACAGCTAGTTCATAAATAATCAAATTTCAATTATTCTCCTTAAGGATAACATTGGATAACGTACTGTGTTTAGCACTTTGAATATCTCTGTAACGAATGGACGTAGAATCACAATTTAAACACCAAAATGATTGTTTTGTAGAGCTGAACCGATTGGTATTAGCAAATGTCAAGTTTACAGCAAAATTAACTGTGGAAATGTTAAAAACCTTTTTCCCATAAGATTAACATGGGAGATTTAATGAACAGGTTTTTTGGATTTTCTCCGCAACCACTTAACAGTCTTCATCACCGGAAGTTGCTTGACTCCACCTTGAAGTTTTGTTCCATAAGGCCAATGTTAACTTTGTGCCTACATTACTCCTCACCTGATCATCACATACAATTCATTTTGGTGTCAAACTAAAGGTTTCGTCGTCCTCTAGGGAAATACAATGTCGAATTCCTTAATTTGGGTATCATAGTTTCATAATAAATAGTTTAATTTTGAACTGAAACACTGTACATTTTCTCATTAATTTGTAATAAAATCCAAATTCGACTATTGTATTTCCCTAGTGGACGACGAAACCTTTAGTATGACACCAAAATTAATTGTTTGTGACGATCAGGTGAGGCGTAACGGAGTCACAAAGTTAACATTAGGCTTATGGAACAAAACACCAATATGGCATCTGGCAACTTCCGGTAATGAAGACTCTTAACCTAGGTTAATATTTCAAAATACCATATTATTTTTTTAAGCTCTATAAAATGTTCAAAACCAAAATTGAGTGTTTTACAAATTTTAGGGTCAAAAATTCAAAAAACTGATTTTTGGAAAATTTAAAACCCCCATAAAACCCCTTCCTATTCTCCGATCTTTCTGGTTTTCGAACTTAAAGCCATGAAAGTCGCTTTACACCTTTGTGCCAAATTTCATCGATATCGTGTTTTTTTTCAAAAGTTATCGAGTTAACAACGGACACACACATATATATTAAATTGAACAAATAGTGTTTTTGGCATCTGGGGACCTCAAAACCAAAAGTTACCATGGCTTAAGTCTTACCATGAGACCTACGGTTCTTCCCTATAAGGTAAATTTGCTAAAATCAAAAACTCGAGGGGGTTCTGACTTTTGATTCACCCTGTATAATTTAAATGCACACAGTCGTACATTCAGAAAATTGTTTAAGGGAATATCTTTTGGAAACGCATAATTGTAATATCTGCATGATTCGCAGAAACAACCTTACAAGATCATTTTTTTATCTCCTAAACACGTTTTAAGAGGTAGTCCAAAACTTTAATAGGCGTGTGTGTTAGCACTCTCATCGTTATGACCAAGTCTGAAACCGTTGGAAAAGTTTGATCAGTAAAATGTATGACAACGTCGTGCCAACTTTTGGAACTTTAAATCAAAATATTTTCGCAGCATCCTGAAAAAGATAAAAATATTGGCGGTTGAAAATGCATACTTCAGTGCGTTGTCACTGTAGGATTTCAACGTTGAGAGGTACGTTTTAAAATTTGTTTGAGTTATCAACCAACACACCTCAAGAGGTGCTGCAAAATAAATATAACCAGGTGTACAGAAACAGGTAAGTAAAGTTAATAAATGATTTAAATAAAATGTTAATTAACCGGTTTCTAATAAGCACCATTTTGTGTTTTGTCACACTGTGACATTAGCCTTCAAAAATAATTTTGACTAAGATATTTGAAAAGAAAATGAATTATTTTATATGTATGATAAGTTAGTATCACTTCCAATGTGTAAAATATAGACATGGAGCAGAATTTATATATTACAAATAGTTCATCATAAAAAACTATACATATTGAATATTGTGGAATTTTTTGGAAAAATTGGTATTTGTGATATCGGAATTTTGCTAACTGAAATCGCTAGGATTTTTTTACTCTTTAAAATTGGCCATAAATCAACGATATTGGATAATCCGTTAAGGAGGGCGGGCTTTGAAAGATACCATTGGCAGGGGAATGGGGGAAGCGGGTAAACGCGAGAAGGTTTGTGACTAGAGCGTCCTCTTAATTTAGGATCTGTGAACTTAACATGAGTAAACTTCCACTGGCTAAATGGGTTGTAACGCTTTTGTTGCGACTGGCACTATTCGTGGCGGTCAAAAGAGAATGTTAAAATCAGATTTTATGACAGTAAAAGCGCACGCCCTGCCATGGACGGCCCATTCCCTAATATGTGACTAGTTCGGCGCATGGCTTCGTGAGCGCCGGGGGCCCTATGGCGTTACTGCCACTACACCCATGAAAGTTTAATATTCATACGCCCTGGTGGAGATCCTAAACGTAGTTAAAGAAACAAATCATCTAGAAAAACTCTAGAACTACCTAAAATGAGAGAGAGAGAGAGAGCTTAGGGTTTCATAGCTTACTACAATCTTTATCAACAGCAATCAAACAAAGGGTGTTGTGAATACTGTAATAGGATGTTAACTAAAAGTGATGCGTTTTAAAGAATAAGAAACTCAAAACAGTGCGTCCGTAATTTGTTTAAAGGCATATTTGCAAGTTTTAATAAACTTAATATATTAAATAAATTATTTTAGTAATATACTATGATTAGTGTATCTAGTAAGGACGTACATGATCTTTTATTTACATCACCAGTTGGGTTTTGTTAGAAATCATTGGGATTTGTAATAAATAAATACTTTAAAACACTTAGTGGATCAGTTTAAACTGAATCACACACTATTCGGGTGATCGCCAAAGTCACGCGTGCCCTCGCGTGCTTCCAGAGAGTGCCCTGTGGGAAGACGCAGCTGGTCTCTCCACGAAGGGCCGAACCCTATAACTCCGGCCTCAACGTTAACGCGTTGCAGTTATTTATGTCCCGGTTTATTCCCTATTGCGTGATTTACCGGGTATAAAATACAAACTCGTTTCGAAAGCGACTGGCAGAAACGTTTTATATCTTTATTATTTTTGTTAGAGTAAACCGCAAAAAGAGAGTAAAATTGCGTACGTGTAATACGACTAAAATACACATACATTATATTGCATTACAATATATTCTATTGACTAATTCAAAATTAAATATCCTAAAATATTATATTCTCACTGACATGGTTTATTTGGTCTGTTTATTGCATGTGTTATTATTAATTTTGATATAGTAAGTTTCTATCAGCACATGTAGTACGCGATAACTATTCAAATTTATAATCAAGTTAAACATTTGTATAATTAAGTCAACTGGAACGGTATTAGCTAAAAACATAAAACAGGACGAATGGATTGCAAGACCCTTAGGCTAAAATAATCAAAGCCATCGAGAAGGCAAAACAAATAGCAGTGATAATGAATCAGTATTAATTTCAGTCAGGTGGTGAATTCGATAGCAAATCAAATTACCGGCAAGCTGGAAGGTACGGTAGAAAAAAACCATTAATTGGAATTTTTTATGGGTTTTGTAATCGTTTATTAATTTGTCTTGAGCCAATTAATTTAACAACTTCGAGTGATCGTTTTGGCTGAATATAATTAAAATGTGTAATATACAACCAGTATATTTATTACACTACTTCTTTAAACTTTGTCGGGAATTTTCAGCCCGCTAAAATATAATTTTTTATGTAATGGAGTGTTCAAAAAGTTGGTCTAAAGGCACTCGGGACATATAATAATCCCTCAGTGATTTTGAAACAATTAAAACTTAGTCTTAAAACATTAATATCTGATGTTGTTGATTAAATATATGGGATTTTATAAGTGATTCAATCTTGTTACACTAGTAACTAGTTTCGACTTGGTGACAAAGGTATATTTCGGCTGTCCAAGGATGCATTTATGTCGTCATTAGTTTGCCTTGTCGATCCTTGGCAAAACCCTGCGAAAATGTTGTGAAGGTTCGACTCTGGATCCAGCTGCCCTTGGTCACTAGGCTATTAATTAATGATCCTGGCTAAAGAATCAGTCGGTCTTAGTCAGTAACAAGGCTACACAAGTCATCTCACCCATTCTTCACTCATCATGCATTCATATTCGTCTTAAAATACGTCCTAGTTGCGTTGGCGTCTTACAGAGGTATTAAGATATTAAAACAATCTACTATTTATTTCTGACTAGATGACCCGACAGACGTTGTCCTGTCTTTAATGTGAATATTAAATGTGAAATGGAATAAATAACAATAAATATATAAAAAACAAACTCGTTTATTGTAATGCTTTTTGGTATACAACATTATTAGTCTTGTTTTCTGGCGCATGAACTAAGTACAATTTCTAAATCCTTGACAAAATAAAAACCAAAATGTAAACAAATAAACACATGTCTTTTAACTCATTCAAATCTTAGTATTGATTACATATGATCAAACCAAATGGCATTGGAAATTTTCAAATATTAGGTGCTGCCATCTAGGGGATAAATTGTTAATGGTTTGGGATATGTCTACAGGAGAACGTTGTCCCTCAAATTCTTATATTAATGATTTATTTGTTCACGAATTATAAATATAAACCCTTTTTCTCATTTGGGGAAAACCTTTCACTATATACTAAGTACGTTACGTTTTATGAAATGTATTTGATCGATAGTTAATCATGATAGTTTCTTTGTAATTGGAAATTATCTCTTTTGTATCTCACAGTTTAATAAAAGCATTTTCCACCAACGTTAATTTAAAGGCATTTTTTACAATTTTTAAAGTCAAATTACTAAATAATGGTTGGGTGGATTAAAAATTTTCTTTCATACAAACCTTCCCCTGGCATTAAGGAACACAACAAAAAAAGAATCGTCCAATTTGGTGCACTCGTTCTCGAGTTATGGAGTCACGTCAAAAAAGGGACTGTGATTTATTTATATAGATAGTTCATTAAAAAGTATTTTTTCATGCAGTAAATACTTTTAAAGTCTAAATTTTTAAAAGTCTGTTACTTGACAGAGACAGAGAATGCCTTGGTCACCATTTTCTGGTTCAAAAGTATCTTTTATCAAAAAATATATATTTTGATTACGCTACATGCAAACTTTGTAAACAATAAGGCTTTTTTGTTTTAAGACTTGCCCCCCCATGTTATACACCACAACGAGCGTCTATGTTTGCAGATGTGAAAACTAGCTTTAGATTTTCGATTTAAATTATAGAACTATAAAATATCGCAAAAAACTGAAAGTGTGTAACATTTCCAATTTCCAATTTTAAAAAACCCAGATGTTTCTTTTGTTTTTCCACCAAAATAATTGAAGCAGTTAATACATTATGGACAGGTAATCAGCAAGAATAAATCTATCTATATAAATATAATATATTTTAAATTTATACCGCCCTGGAAGTTTGTGTTAGCGAATTTCCCCTATAGGGAAGAAGCTATTACCGTAGGTCTCATGGTAAGACTTAAGCCCAAAACCATGATAACTTTTTGTTTTGAGGTCCCCAGATGTCAAAAACACTATTCGTTCAAATTTATATATATATATATATATATATATATATATATATATATATATATATATATATGTGTGTGTGTGTGTGTGTGTGCGTGTGCGTGTGTGTGTGTGTGTGTGTGTGTGTGTGTGTGTGTGTGTGTGTGTGTGTGTGTGTGTGTGTGTGTGTCCGTTAACACAATAACTTGTGTAAAAAACGTCCGATTTCGATGAAATTTGGCTCAAATGTGTAATGTAACATTCATGACTTTTAAGTTCGAAAACCAGAAAAATCTAACCATGGGAAGGGGGGTTTATGGGGGTTTTAAATTTTCCAAAATTCAGTTTTTTGCACTTTTCACCCTAAAATTTTTAAAACTCTCAATTTTTGTTTTTAGCATTTTATAGAGCTTAAAAAACAAATAATATAGTATTTTAAATTATTAACCTAGGTTAAGTGGCTGCGGAGAAAATCCAAAAAACCTGCTCTTAAAATCTCCCATGTTAATCTTATGGGAAAAAGGTTTTTGGCTTTTCCTCAGTTCAATTTAATGTAAACTTCACATTTGCTTTTACCAATCAATTCAGCTTTACAAAACAATAATTTTGGTGTTTAAATAGTGATTCTACGTCCAACCGTTGCAGAGATATTCAAAGTGCTAAACACAGTACGTTGTCCAATGTTATCCTTATGGAGAATAAATAAAATTTGATATCTTGATTATTTATGAATGTATATTGATGAAACTTGGTATGTGGACTCACGTGGTACTGGTATATTGATATTTGCACGAACAATTGATTTTTTGTTGATTATCCCCGTAGCAGCAAACCTGCATACTCAGCCCTAATGTTATTCTTATGGAGAATAAGTAACGTTTCATATCTCCCTTAATTATGAACATAAATTAATAATACCCCCGTCGCAGCAAACCTGCATACTCAGCGAATTTCCAATGAATATATAACATAACACATTAAGCCACTTAACAGAATTCATAAGAAATATAATCACAAACAAGCGATATTTAAAATATTAATTATTCTCCATAAGAACAACATTGGGGATGAGTACGCAGGTTTGCTGCAACAAGGAATACAAAATAATGGGTTTTTATGCAAATATCAATAGAACTCATCTAAGTGAAGTCACATACCAAGTTTCATCCATATACATTCATAAATAAGCGATATATAATATTTTAAATATTTTCCATGAGAATATCATGGGGACCGAGTACCTAGGTTTGCTGAAACGGGAATCATAGGCGAAAAATTGTTTTTTTGAGCAAACAATAATAAACTACAACCAGATGAAGTCATATACCAAATTTTGTCAGTTTATGTTCATAAATAAGCGAGATATACAATTTTTCTTTTTCCCCATAAGAATAACATTAGTCAACGTACTGTGTTTAGCACTTTCAATATCTCAGTAACCAATTGACGTAGAGCAATGATCAAAATACCAAATTGTTTGTTTTTTTAAGCTGATTTTAATGGTAAAAATTGCAATTTGATTAAAATAAAAATTACATGTGAAAACCCCAAAAAACCCATTTTTGGGGTACAAAACCCCCCAAAAACCCCCCTTTGGATGATGCGATTCGTCTGGTTTTCGAACTCGTTCAAATAAATGGTACTTTACACATTTGTACCAAATTTCATTAAGATCGGAGCTTTTTTACGAGAGTTATCGTGCTTACGGACACATATATATATATATATATATATATATATATATATATATATATATATATACATATAAAAATTTGAACGAATGGTGTTTTTGGCATCTGGGGACCTTGAGATGAAAAGTTATCATGGTCCTGGGCTTAAGTCTTACCATGAGGCCTACGGTAATAGCTTCTTCCCTATAGGGGAAATTCGCTAAAACTTAGTATGTAGCTTCACCTGGTTGAGTTATATTGATAATTGCATAAAAACACATATTTTTCTTCCTTGTTGCAGCAAACCTGCGTACTCAGGCCTAATGTTATTCTTATGGAGAATAAATAAAATGCTATAGATCGCTTATTTATTAATGTATTTTTATGAAACTTGGTAAATGGCTTTATGTGGTAGTGAGAAACATATGCATGCATTGGAAATTCGCTGAGTACGCAGGTTTGCTGCGACGGGGGTATTTTGCTTATACGATTAACATGGAGAATAATTAATTTTATTTGAATTGCAGCTGTTAACAGATTTTTGACAGGTAATCAGCAAGAGCACATATCTATATATATATCTATCTATATTATTAATACGCTACATGCAAACAATAAGGTTTTTTAGCGAATTTCCCCTATAGGGAAGAAGCTATTACCGTAGGTCTCATGGTAAGACTTAAGCCCGAGACCATGATAACTTTTTGTTTTGAGGTCCCCAGATGCCAAAAACACTATTCGTTCAAATTTATATATATATATTATATATTATAAATATAAACCCTTTTTCTCATTTGGGGAATACCTTTATGTAAACAAATAAACACATGTTTTTTAACTCATTCAAATCTTAGCAGATCTATATATATATATATATATTGATATTTTCAGTTCCTTTAATGGGGCTTCTATAATTATAATTCTAAATAGATTTAAAATACCTGAGTACCCTTTTAAAAGGGTACTCAGGTATTTTAAATCTATTTAGAATTTTATATATATATATATGTGTGTGTGTGTGCCCGTTAACACGATAACTTGAGTAAAAAACGTCCGATTTTGATGAAATTTGGCTCAAACGTGTAAAATGACATTCATGACTTTAAGTTCGAAAACCATAAAAATTGGACCATGGGAAGGGAGGTTTATAGGGGTTTTAAATTTTCCAAAAACCAGTTTTTTGTATTTTTCACCCAAAAATTTTTAAAAAACTTAATTTTGGTTTCGACCATATTATAGAGCTTAAAAAAAAAATAATATAGTATTTTGAATTATTAACCTAGGTTAAGTGGTTGCGGAGAAAATCCAAAAAACAAACTCATAAAATCTCCCATGTTAATCTTATGGGAAAAAGGTTTTTGGCTTTTCCTCAGTTTATTTTAATGTAAACTTCACATTTGCTTTTACCAATCTGTTCATTTCCACAAAACAATCATTTTGGTGTTTAAATTGTGATTCTACGCCCAACCGTTGCAGAGATATTCAAAGTGCTAAACACAGTACGTTGTCCAATGTTATCCTTATGGAGAATTAAAAAAATTTGATATCTCGATTATTTATGAATGTATGTTGATGTAATGTGGTACGTGGCTTCGCGTAGTACTGGTATATTGATATTTGCACAAAAAATTTATTTTTTATTGATTATTCCCGTAGCAGCAAACCTGCTTACTCAGCCCCCATGTTATTCTTATGGAGAATAAGTAAACTGTAATGACTCCCTTAATTATGAACATAAATGAATAAAACTTGGTATGTAGCTTCACTTGGTTGAGTTATATTGATAATTATATAAAAACCCATTTTTTTGTTCCTTGTTGCAGCAAACCTGCTTTCTCAGCCCCCATGTTATTCTTATGGAGAATAACTAGAATGTTATAAAGCGCTTATTTATGATTGAATATTGATGGAACTTGGTATGTGGCTTCTCCTAGTTAAATTCTATTTATATTTGCATAAAAACCAATTGTTTGTGTTCCTTGTTTCAGCAAACCTACGTACTCATTACCAATGTTATTCTTATGGAGAATAATTAACATCGCTTATGTGTGAATATATTTTTACGAAACTTGGTATGCGGCTTTATGTGGTATTAAGACATATTTTATGCATTGGAAATTCGCTGAGTATGCAGGTTTGCTGCGACGGGGGTATTTGTTTTAAGATTCACCCCCACATATTATACACTAAAACGTGCGTCTAGGTGTACAGATGTGCAAACTGGCTTTAGATTTTTTTATTTAGGCCTTCGGGCTCTGTCCCACAGGACTTTCAAGTCCCCATGTTATTCAAATGGAGGAGAGTTTTATTTAGTCTATGTCACATTAGGTTTTTCTTAATTCAATTAAATTATCTTAAATAAACAACTGTTACTGTATAAGGGTTAGCACCTGGGGTCAAGCTTTGCTCGGGGAAGACCAGTCAGTTTGTTTAGATGACTTGGAGTAATATTTCACCACTTCCCCCAACTGATTATCGGATTTTTTTAGCTCATTACCCTCTTTTATGAATTGTTAAGGTTACTCCAGTTGTTATTTATAGCTCAATGTTACTTTGCTTTATTTAGGATATGACCACCCTTTATATGCAATCTTCACTCAACAGTTTTAGTCACTGCTCTCAGGAAACCATATGTTAACAATCCTATCCTATACTCTAATCAGCGTTGCCAATTGGGTAATTACCCCATTTGGTGGTAATTCTAGGCCCTGGTGGTATTTTTGGTGGTAATCACTACTTGGTGGTAATTTGGTGGTAATCTATTAACCTGATTAAAATAACAGTATTTTTACTGTTTTCTTCTATAAATAAGTCTAATTTCTTAAGTAAATTTTTAACTAGCATTTAATTTCAATACAAGTTATTATTTAGGCCTGAAATCCTTTATTTTCTGTAACTCTTACATAAAACAATATACCTGAGGTTTGCTTCACTAATCCATATATATTAATTTACTTTCTGCTTAGTTTAGAATGACGACATGCATATTTTGCAGATACTTTTTTCAAATTGATTATAATTTATACCTTGTTATTTATTACCTCCTCCTTCTCTTGAAACCAGAGGATTTCTGAATTAGCTGCGTCACTTTTCTAAAATACTTGAAACAAAACGAATATTTACAACTATATTAAACATGTAACTTCCGAGGATGGAAATAACTTCCGTGGATATTCATATATTATCATTAACTGTTGTACATTTTATACTAACATTAATAATGTAATAATTATGTGTCAATAACAACAGATTTGAAAATTGCCGCGCTCTTTTCTAGTGCTTTTGAAGAAGGGTGGTAAAAGGTGGTCATTTTTGCAGGAGCTGGTGGTAATTTCCATAAATTGGATTGGCAACACTGACTCTAATATGAGTATGGTTTGCTTGCTTGCATGCTTGCGTCCGTCCGTGCTTGCTTGCTTGTAACTCTAATCTCAAAAACGGCACCAACGATATTCTTCAAATGTTTGAAATAACTTATTTCTGGGATAAAAATAAGTTCTAGACAGGTCTCATCCCCAGTAAAAATCAAATAATACAAAAAAGCTAAAATTAAAAGTTACAAAATTAACATTGGGCTTATGGAGTTTAAAATCAAAACAAAATAATTGTAACAGCTGTTCATAATCAACCAGAGAACTGTCAAAGTAATTCTCGTGTTGTTTAAATTGTTAACATGTGGTTTCCTGAGAGCAGTGACTACAACTGTTGAGTGAAGATTGCACATAAAGGGTGGTCAAATCCTGAATAAAGCAAAGGGACATTGGGCTATAAATAACAACTGGAGTAACCTTGAAAATTCAGAAACGAGGCAAATGACCTATAAAAATCTGATAATCAGTTGATGGAAGTGGTGAAATATTACTCCAAGTCATCTAAACAAAATGGCTGGCCTTCCCCGAGAAAAGCTCGGCCCCCAGGTACTTATAAACAATACGAGTATTACTTTGTCAGTTCCCTGGTTAATTATGAACGACTGTTACAATTCTTTTGATTTGATTTTACCCCTTTTGATTAACTCTTTAAGCCCAATGTTAATTTTTTTAATTTTTAATTTTCGTTTTTTTACATTACTTGATTTTTCCTGGGGGGATAGAACTTTTTTCATCCCAGAAATTAGTTATTTCCTACATTTGAAGGAAATCGTTGGAGCCATTTTTGAGATCAGAGTTACAAGCAAGAAAGCAAACCTTACTCTTATTAGAGGATAGGATAGGATATCTACTAAACACCGTGATAGATTTGTTTAATCGTTATCTATTTTCTATTCTCGCCTCTCAGAACGGGATACACAAGTTGCGAATAGGAAATTCTATAATATGAATGCAGATGTGCAAACTGGATTTAGATTTTCGATTTAGATCATAGAACTCAAAAATATCGCAAAAAACTTAGAGTGTGTACTATTTACAAATTCCAATGAAAAACCCCCAAATGTTACGTTCGTTTTTCCACCAAAATAATTGCAGCTGTTAATACGTTATGGGCAGGTAATCAGCAAGAATATATATAAATCTATATGAATCTATATAAACATACAGCTAGAGTACATCTATCTACATAAATAAAATAAGTTTTCTTTATACTTCAAAAAGGTAACAGAAACTAACGAACAATTTGTTGATAGTGATAGTTAAATCAATACAACTAATGTAGTTTTTAACGAGATTTTGTAAACAATGCATTTAGATTTAATTAATATAAACATGTTTTTAGCGAATTTCCCCTATAGGGAAGAAGCTATTACCGTAGTCGGCATGGTAAGACCTAGTCCCGGGACGATGATAACTTTTCGTTTTGAGGTCCCCAGACCCCAAAAACACCATTAGTTCGAAACCATATATATATATATATATCACAGTCCGAGGGTGTCCGTGGGTGCGATAACTCTCGTAAAATTGTTCCGAATTTTATAACATTTGGTACACGTGCAAAGCAATAATTATGACTCTTAAGTTCGAAAACCAGATAGATCGACCCATCCGCAGTGGTATTTTGGGGGAGTTTTGTACCCCTAAAATGGGATTTTTGAAGTTTTTACATGTAATATTTTAAAAAGTCAAATTGTAATTTTCACCATTGGGTTCAGCTAAAAAAAACACACACAATTTGGTGTTTTGATCATTGCTCTACGTCAATTGGTTACAGAGATATTGAAAGTGCTACACATAGTACGTTGACCAATGCTATTCTTATGGAGAATAAGAACAAAATTATAGCTCGCTTATTTACTAACGAAACTTGGTATACGGCTTCATCTGGTTGTGGTATATTGTTATTTGCACAAATAACGCAATTTTTACCGATAATTGCCGTAGCAGCAAACCTGCGTCCTCAGCCCCCATATTATTCTGGAGAATAAAATGTAATGTATCCCTTAATTATGAACATAAATTAATAAATCTTTGTATGTTGGTTCACCTAGTTGAGTTCTATTTATATTTGTATAAAAACCCATTTTTTCGTTCCTATTTTCAGCAAACCTGCGTACTCTTCCCCCATGTTATTCTTATGGAGAATAATCAAAATGGTATACATCGCTTATTTTATTTTGGCTTGGCAGTGATGGCCTTTTCCGATGTTGTTGCCAACTTAATTGGTGAAGCAGATGGTGTTCGTGAGGGAATGAGTTCAATAGACTTCTTGCATAATTAAAATAATATTTAACACTTTTAATATTTAATTTAAATATAAAATTTTTATTAAATTAATTATTTAATCTTTTTTTAAAAATAATTTTTATATTTTTATTATCAAAACATAACAAAAATTATTATTTAAAATAACAAATTTTATACTCTTAAATTTTTGAATATTTTTAATTTAAAATTTGTAAATTATAAATTGAAGCTATTAAATTGAATCTTAAAGCAAATCTTTTTCTTCTATTTCGATATTTTTCATTAATAATTTTGAATCTTTTTAATCCAAAGATAAATCTTCACTTTTATCATATTTTCTACTTTTTTCTTTATGTATACTACCCTTAAAATCACTTTGGAACTGATTTTAATAGTTGAGTAATATTGATATTTACAAGAAACCCCATATTTGTTGTTCCTTGTTGCAGCAAACCTGCGTACTCATACCCAATGGTTTTCCTATGGAGAATAATTCAAATTTGATATATCACTTATTTGTGAATATATTTTTATGAAACTTGGTATATGGCTTTATGTGGTATTAAAACATATATTTTGTATTGTAAATTCGCTGAGTACGCAGATTTGCTGCGACGGGGGTATTTACTTATTTTGATTTGTTGATTTATTATTTATCTTTAATTGATTTGTTTTTAAACTTATAAAAGCAATATTTGCAATTTAATATTCGTGCGGAGTCGCACGGGTTCACCTAGTAACTTGTTTAAAGGTGTTAAGTTCGCTAAACAAAGAGAAACATTAATTTAAATTCAAATTTGGGGTAAAAGAAGCCTGTTTAATTTGAGGTTTTAGGTTTCAAATTAAGTCTTAATAGTATAATTATATGTAAAATAAAAATTTTCAAGGGCATTTATTTATTTGAGATATATTTTGGCGTCAGTTTCAAGAGAGCGTCAATGTAATTTAAAGTAATGATATTGAACCCCTAAACTAATACTAATATTAATATGTTTATTAATTTATGAGTTTTGACTCGAGGATCTGTTAACGCTCATTATACTGTATAACCAGTGCTTGCTAGCTAAAAGATTTTTTCAATATTATTTTTAAATGACTTGATTTAACAATTGAAATATTTGTCAGCATTATTCAAGGAAATATAAGTTTTATTTCTTTATAAAGTTAAATAAAAAGGATTCAAGAGTTAAAAACAGCTGACAAAAAATAATGCATTTGCATACAAACATAATTTTTTCATAATTATCTTACCTTATGAGATGGTTTTGATACGGAACAAATTTATATAGACATATTGTCATTTGAAAATAATAATCTAATCAGCTGTCAACGTAAAGTACATAAAGACGGCTAAGCTGTGTTTACAGCCCGCTGTATGGCTGAAAATAAAATTTAGGCCTCTATAAAACAACCGCCCTTCGCTATAAAAAGCTTGTTTCCAGGTAAAATACACGATAAATAAACGTTATCAGAAAACTAGCATAATTTCTCCCTTTTAGCCCAATTTTCATCAAAAAATCCTGTATTTTTAGTAAATATAGAATGTAAAGTGCCGGTTCGGTATCATGTATAGAAAATATTTTGGTATAGTTCCACCTAAATCCTTTTATTATAGGCACTACACAGTGAGTTGACACCTGAAGAAATCCCCCCTCCCTAAAAACAGGAGAAAGTGGCAACATAATCCGTTTATCCTCCTTTGGACAACGTTAACTTAGCCTATCTACCAAGTATTAATTAAATTGATGATCAGTAAATAAAAGATAAATGGTCATGTATCTATTCCCCATAATAGTAACATTGGACGACTTACTGAGTTAACAGCTAAATGAAAATCTCTATTTTCTCCGCAACGTGGGCGTACAGTCGTAAAATAATAATTCTAAATACAATTTTGTTCAAGCTTTTTAATGGCGACAAGTAAACTCCGTTTAAAGTTTATAGTTTTATGAAAAATATAAATAAATTAAATGTAGGGACATTTTGTGCCCTATAATTTACGAACCAGTATTTTCCTAGAAATGCGGGGGTGACATATTGTTATAGACCTAATATTATAACTTTTTATTTATAACCTGTATAGAGTAGTTTTTGAGACTTTTTTTGTTTACTATTTAAAATCAAAAGTTCAAAATTACTCTAAAAAAACGCCTGTAGGATACCTTTTGGACCAGTATCTACAACAAATTGTATCAAAATCAGGCCATTGGTATGGATTCTAAACGGACGACACCATAGAAAGGAGGAAATAAAATAGGGACTGCATTTTCATATTTTTAATCTTGGGGGTTTAAATGAACCTGAGGGTACTTTAATGTTGACCGTTTTGCAGTTGTTATGCTTTAAAATTGTAAGTCTTATGGCATGTCATCACGCTAAATATAAATGAGCTATATAATAGGAACTTTCATTTGTTCCTACTATCGCAGCTTTTTTCAACATTGCGAATAACAGATTTTTAAAATCGTTATGCAGTTTTCCGTAGGTGCATGACAAGATATTTTTGACCCATTTGAAATTGGAATGGTACATATTAATACATAACTATTGAAATGTTCGATTTTTCTAAACTTATATGAATATGACCTTACAATCTTCCATAGGTAGGGTAACTAGAAAGATTAGATCATGGGAAGGAAGTTTTACAGGATTTTACTGTCTTACAATTTGTGTGTTGACTATTTTAAGATTTATTTCATAACTTTACATTTTTTACTTTAATTATTTAAAATAGCTTAAAATAAAAAATAGGTGGTTTAAAACATAAACTGGAATATTTTGTTACGGATGAAAAAATAACGTCTTAAGAGTGTTCTGTACTATTCTCTCAAGAACTAGTGTTCAGCTATCAAAATCGAATAAAAACTATACAATCACGTTAAATACAATTAATAAAATATAATATAATTGACAACGAAATATAATTTGTTAATTTTATGTAAAACCATAAAATATGAATATTTGGAATTAATGATTAATTAAATTAAACAACAAACTTGTTATTTAAAAATTATTCGACTCTCATTTTTTACTTTCTCCCCCTATACATAGTATATGGAGAAAGTATTGTTTTCGTAAAAATTTTCGAATTTGAGTTGTTAGTGGAAATATTCGTTTTGGTGCTCCCTGAACCCAAAAAAGTGGTTTTTACGTGATGTCTGTCTGTGTGTGTGTGTGTGTGTGTGTGTGTGTGTGTGTGTGTGTGTGGATGTTTACAGAGCTAGAGCCCTAACCTATGGGTCGATTTTTATGAAATTTGGTATGTAGGTACTAATCCACGATATCTCCAGGCGTTTTTTTTTCATTTTTTTGGATTTTTGATTTTTAAGGGTAATTATCCCCCAAAAACCGCCAAAAACATGAAAAATCCAAATTTCTCAAAAACGGCTCTAACGATTTTGATTAAACTTTCGTGGTTTGTAGAACTTTAGGTTTGCAACAAAATGACACCACCCGCATTTCTTGGAAAATTCGGGTTCAGAAATTACAGGACTTAAAACATCCAAAATTCAATTTTTTGGATTTTTTATAAAAAATCATAAATGTTAAAAAAGATTACTATTCACCATTAAAAAGAGCTCAAACAACTAAATAAAGTAGTATTTTAAATTACTATTCTACGATTGCTAGTTACGGAGAAAATTGAAATTTTCATTTAGCGGTAAACACAGTACGTTGTCCAATGTTATTCTTATGGGGAATACAAATATAACTATTTCTCTCTTATTTACTGATCAATTTCATTAAAATTTGATATGCAGGTCAAGTTAGCATTGACCAACAGATGATGTTCGAAATGTGTTGCTATTTAACCCTGGGGGGGCAAGGGGGCATTTCCCCTCTCAAAACCACTGTGTGTAGCAACGGACTCTATAGTGCCTCCCAAAAAGGGATTTGGGTGGATATTTCTGAAAACAACTATTTTAGACAATTTTCTGTACATTTATCTATACTTCATATTCTATATTTAGTAAATAACAAATATTTTTGTCATTAAAGTTTGGCTAAAAGGGAGAAAGTATGTGTCAGTTTCCTGATACCGTTTATTTTATGAGAATTGATGTTTAAATTTGCCAACATCTCATTATGTTTCAGGTTTAAGGGCAGAGAGTTGTATAGTTTTATAAAAACAGTCAACCATTCAAAGATATATAAGCGGGGGAACGTCAGCTTATTGTTACACGAATAAACTCCCTTTCATGATTCAGAGTTTATTTTCCAAAAATCAATCGAAGACCCTTCTTTTGACAATGTAAAACTTGCTTATGCTTCTCCGTTTTTATAGTCTTGCCTACCAAGAGTAATGGTTGTATATAAACCTGTTGTTATACATCAATAGTGTTGGTCTGCAGAACGGGGTTAGATGTGGGGTGGGTTAGTGATCGGGGTCGAGAGAGGAGAAGGGAATAAAGGAAACATGAAAGAAGACAGACAACAAGGGGTAGACCTGTTTGAACATCAAAGAGCGACTTAGCAGTATAGGGCGGCATCATACACCATTAGACAATTATTGTATGTGTACTCAGGAAAACAGGGGAACGTACTCTGCATTGTTCTCTATTTGTAAACTACATATCGCATACATTACTAAAATTTCATGTTTCTTCTGGTACAAAGTTGAGTTTGGTATGAAATAACTCATCTTAAAAAGAGTTTCTTCTTAACTAATTCTAACCTTTTCTTATCAATACATTATTTATTAAAGCTCAGATTTTGCCAGGTTTAAGGTTTCTTATTTAGTTGCACAATGCAATTTATTATAAGCTTTCAATCTGACTTTATTAAACATATCCAATATTTATACAGAGTGACAACCCCAGACCTCCAAAATATGTCGTTTCCCATCCTAGATAAAGCAGCAGATCTCTGCGCATCGACAAGGGGAAATATAATAAACGGTATCAGGAAACTGACAGATACTTTCTCCCTTTTAGCCCAACTTTAATGAATAAATTACTTTTTATTTACTAAATTTAGAATACAAAGCACGGTCGAATGTACAGAAAATCTTGTAAACAAGTTCTTTTCAAAAACATACACCCAAATCCCTGTTTTAGAGGCAATACAGAATCCATTGCTACACACTTGGTTTTAAGAAGGGAAATGCCCCCTATTCCCCCCCAGGGTAATTAAGGGGCAACATATTTCGAATTTCCTCTGTTTGGCAATACTAACTTGACAAGCATATCAAGTTTGAAATAAAATTAATCGGTAAATAAGAGAGAATTAGTAATTTTTGTATTCCCCATAAGGATAACATTGGGATAACATTGGACAACGTATTGCGTTAGTAGGGGGCAATAGCCGATTCAAAACCAGAAAAAGTTGCCAAGGATAAGCAAGAGGATTGTTCTCCCCCCACCCCCCGATGAACTTGACCTTCACCCACCCCCCCCCCCGACATGACCTTGACCTGCATCCTTCCCCTATAAGGAAACAATTTAAAAATTAATAACTAGCCTATTTACCGGTCGATTGTGACGGGACTTTTGCTAGATGACAGACTCTATGCTACAGAAGCGAATGACCAAAGAAACTTGAAAATCTGTCATCAAACAAACGCGCTACTAATTTATAAACGTACTTTCCTTATGGGATCTCAGCTGTTTACCAGCGGATTTCGATGGCCTTTCACCTTATGTTAAGCCTTGGCTTATGGAAACAATCCCCGAAATAAATTTGAAAATCGACCGAAAATCAAACCCGCTATTAATTTTCTAACGTCTTTTCCTTATGGGGTCTCCGCTGTTTACCGAACGTGGAAAATCCCCGAGTGCTGCGGACCTGTGTGCCAGCAGCAAAGTTGCTGAGGACAAGCAAGAAGATCCCCCCACCCCGGTGCCTGTCCAACCACCCGAGGCTGTTTACTCATTAGCGATTATTGACGCGATTCCGATAATTGTTTACCGCTTTCACCGCCCAAGGCACTACTCGCTTCGTTGTTTCTGCCGAAGCCTATTTAATGATCTGCACTTAGTGGGTGTCCTCAGTTCCTCTGTGAATGTGCTTGAGTGTAAGTCAAGTAGTGTTCTCTACGTCAGTGATTCCTTTATTCCTGCTTTGAATAGCTACCATATTTAAACGTAAGTAGACATGTTGTTGGATTAAATGGTTTAGCGTTTATTCATTTTAATTCTAATTATCCTTGTATAACGAATGTAAATCTAACAAATTTACATTTCACATTCTTCAAGACATTATCGAAGACTAATTTTGATTAAATTCTTACAACGTAAGTGTACTAAGTTTTTTAATAAAGGAAAATGTTTGCTCTTAGACTG